>PYIU01000007.1:0-1345867 GCA_003415625.1 Aquanectria penicillioides | reverse complement strand
TGACGGATCTTGTCCTTCTCGACCGTCTCGGTCGACTTCTGGCGGTCGTGACCCATAATGGAAGAACTATCTTTTGGGCAAAGGGGGAAAAAAAAGATAAGAGAGATAATGCAAAATAGAGTGCAACGTCTGGAGCCCCGCGAAACAAGTTTTCCTGGGGAAGGTCTCGCCCCGAAGCTTTATACACCCGCATTTTCCGTTGTACAAGCCGCATTAGAGTTGGCTGGGGAATCCGCGTCTCTCCGCGTCTCTCCCGGTCTCTCATGTTTACGGGCCCGCCGTCCTGCCCAGTGATCCCGAATGGAGCCCCGATGAAGCATTGGACGGGGCCCCCGAATGGGGCTGTTGGGTGTTTTGACGCTTCGCGTGACGATAGCACCGAGGAATTGGCCGACATAGTGGCCCCTAGACGTGGATGCACACCGAAGGCGCCCGCAAACGGCGCCGCACATACCCTCGCTTTTCTCCAGCTGGAGTCTCCAAATTCCCCGCGAATCTCTTTTTTTTTTTTAGCCGAGAAAGTCGGCCTGGAGAAATTTGTTGAGGGGGCGACGAAGCACCCAACCTGGAGTCTGGAGGTCGTGGAGGGGACTCCTTCTTGGTGGTGGTGGTGGTGGTGGTTGTGGATTAGACTTTGGGGTGCCGCGCTACAACTCATCTGTGCAACGCTCTACGTGCGACCAAGTCTCTGCACGCGACGGATCGCCGCCGTGTCAAATGCCGTTTGAGCCGACCTGGCCTGGTCCGTGCTGCGTCCGTCGCTCGCTGGGCTCGACTCGCTCACGGCAGTTGGACTCCTCATGAGACTGACTGGTGGTTTATTCCTGGGACTGGTTTATTACTGGGACCGGTTGCTGGGACTCGGCGCCGACAACGACGCCGTTCTGCTCCTACTTGTGGCATCAGAGTCCCACTCAGCACGCACGGCACGCATCATCGACAGGAGATGTAAGGCGAGTTCCTGGCTTGGTGAGACATTTTCCCTTGTCAGTTGTCGCTCGTTGTTGCTGCGTCCAGGCAAATGGAGGCAAAAAAACTCATGCAATCCGTTGGTCTCCCGGGCCGACAAGAACCGAATCAGCGCCCTGAACGGTGCGCATCCCTGAACGAACGGCCGGCAGCGTCACGATCCCCGGGTCCGCCCCTGCTGCTCACAAACCGGAGAGCGGCTCCGGGCGGAGAAATACAACAGCGGCTGTACCGCTTTGCCCCATCGGTGCAATCGCGTGTTTTCACCTAGACATGTTCGTCGCCATGCTGCACCCGATCCATGCTCATCGATGCATCTGGGCCCCGTGCTTTGGGCCATGCGACGCGCGAGACTCCATTTTCTCGCCGAATCCAAGGCAGCAGCATTTGCAAAACTCATCTGACGTCAGGGTAGCGAGCGGCCTTGACTCGGGGGCATCCATTGTCGGGATGTGGGTATTGCATCAAGACGTGAATAATCGTTACACCACTTGGCTCTGAAGTAGTATGATGAGCATGATGAGAGCGGCCGCGAGCTGCCGCGAGCTGCCGCGAGCTGCATTCGACGGCATCACAAGATTAAGTGAGGACGTAATCCAGCTTGGGTCTCGAGATCCTGACTTGGGTCGACTAATTTGCCCCGGCCATTGCCTTCGGAGCAACTCCCCAAATGTTTCCTTGGATGGAGCACATACTTTGGTCTTCAAGGTAGGCTAGTCGTGTGTCTAATTACCTATGGAGTAGCGCATTTCTCGAAGGGTTGCGTTACGAAAACTAGCCGCATCACGAGAAGGGGAAGAATGATTAAACGTCCCATTCCGTCAAAGTTGACGACGAAGAAAATTTCTGCATCCATTGACGGGTTAGCCCGCTGGGTCGATGGGCAAAGTTTAAGAACTGGATGATGGACGGGGGGCACGTGGCCAAGAGGCTCCACGTAAGGTCACTGGCAGCAACCAGGTCGCCTTGTGGAGTCGTATTAACGAAGCTGATAAGATAATGGCCCTGTTGCTGATGCTGCCGCCGTCCAGAAGCGTGGAATAATTCCCCATTCTTAGCATGGAGGAATCCCCACAACCCCGGTCTCGCGTCTGGAGTACCGCCGAGTAAGCTTGTCCCCTCGGTTAGTTTTCTGGGGGAGAAAATGGCGTCAAGACTGCGAAAGAGCTGTCGAAATCAAAGCTCCCTAAAAGGGCTGAATTATTCGGCATGTCGAAAGCCAAGCCTCAGTTCCGCATGCCGTCGGTGGGGGCTCCCGAGATCGTGTCGGTCGCCTTTCTTGGCATCGGAGATGTGGCTTACTTTAATTGAACCTTTGTGATGCACTAACAATTACACATGCGTCAACGTCTCCAGCGTCCCCAACGTCGTGTCACATGGGCGGCCCGCACCCGAGGCTTGGCCACCACGCCATTCGACAAAGATGGAAACACGATATCCTAGCGAACTTCTATGTAGAGAATGCCACAGACAATAGTTTTTTAAACCTTACGAGAAGAAGCTAAATGATACGTCAAAATACCATCATAAAAAAAACAAGTCACATATGGAATAGATACACTAAATATAAAGGCAAGCATCTAGAACATATTAAATGTCACAACCTACACTGCCTTCATCAGTTATGCATTAGCTGCCATAATCAAACCTCGGCATTGGAAGAATCTTCATCATCAACATAATTTGAAGTTAATTAACTAGCATGGGTTCTGTTCTACAGCGTACATCCGGCCTGGGTCCTAACATTTGATGAGATAGTAGTGGTTTTGTAAAGTATGACCGTGAATGAGATATGCAACTTAAATAAGTAATTGAACAGCACAATAGCCAGGTTAACAGAAATTCATCAACTCTAAACCTTATCACAAATTGAGTTCTAGCCCTTTGATGTCCTGTTCAAGCCTGCGAGCCGGAGTTTGAATCCACTCTGTTGAACATGTACATAACCCTACATATTCAGTTTCTCTTGCCCTAGCCTCTTCTTCCTTTGGTAGTTTTGGCATAGGTCCCAGTTGTCCGTTTTCGTCGTACGTTTCGTAGTCCCAATCAATTCGCTTCCAAGAGTTGTATTGGCTTGAGCAGCTTGGAAGATATATTTCCTGACCCTTTACGTTTTCTAGGACGTCTAAAACTGATCCCAGACTGATTTGGTGGAAGGGCCTAGATAAAGGAGGGAATAAAATATTGGCTTGGAACATGGCCTGAGTTAAGGCTCCTGCATTCATAGTTATTGCTTCCGCCGGCCGCCATTTACTTGGCTTGGCGGCGCACACTTCGCCTAAAATACCGTACAGTTCGCTAAGTAGTCTTTCTAATAGACTTTGTCTGACTTCTTCAATTGATTCTATTTGTTTTAGCTTGTCCCATTTGGCTAGACGGTTGAAACCTACCAATTATACTGGAACAGCGTGGAAGTCCTAGTGAAGGTATGGAGCCGGTACTGTATAGAATTGCGATCCGTGTCGTCGATTGATACACCTCTTTCATGCCAAATATGAAGGCCACGTAGATCCATCGTACAAGGTCGCTGCACATTTCATCCTGAGGCGGTGTTATTCGACCCATCAATGTTTTTATCACAAATGAGATGGCTCCAACACATTGTAAATCGTCTGCGATAACAGAAATCCGAGCTAACATGTCAATACTGAGCTTCTCTGGTAGATCCTGAGTTTGGAGATGGATGATTTTTAGGACCATCTTGAAGGCTTCTTGGTCAAATAGTGGCTCGAACTTCCAATGGAAAAGCCCGTCTATATCCGAAGGCTGACACTCTTGATAGTGACCGTAGAACATTCTTTGAGCGCGCCGGGATGCAACAGTGAGATGTTTTCGAGAGACCTTGAGACGCAATTCTACCCCGTCTTCTTTTCCATCTGTAGGTTATGTGAGCACACCCTGGCATGATCGAGATTCCTGTTAAAGTACCTAGACCTGGATCCTCAGAGAAGGCAGAATCTCCAATCTCGCGGCGTTCTGGTGCATCTTCATCGTCGAGCTGTTCTTGGCATGGAAAACCTTCACTGGGGCTAGGGATGATTATCAACGTGTCACCGTCGGGATCGATGATCTCGGTAACAGCGTTCATATCTGCGTCAAACAAGGGCAAGTGGAACTGTAGCAAGTATGATTGAGCTTGGATCGAAGACAATTAGATTTGGAGCGATTGAAACAAGAAAGCCTGAGGTCCAGAGAGGAAGCGAGAAAGCGAACATTCGACTCGAAGCAAGACATTGTGTGAGGATTAATTGCGTGGAGGAATTCAATGCATGAGTTGAAATGAGGCTATGGTTACCCCGCACCTCAGCTCGATAGCAACCGTAAGCCAAACCTCACGAGGCGTTGCACATGCTGAGACAACATGTGTCACTGACTAGACCGTTTCAGTGAATAGAATAATTATTTCTAGATGGCTGTTATGATTTAGCTCTAAGACTCACTGTGTACCGATTTATTCAACTTTGACTCATCCGTGTCATTCCGTTTGTTGCCGATGGTGAGCAATCATGAGGCAGGGTTTATCTGGGATGCGTATCGCATGAGTGGCGTCATACCAGACTGGCAGACACACACCGCTTATCGTGAGGTCAGTGTTATCATAATTCAGAAAATTCAACTACCGGTACAACCACTACGCGAAACCGCGGTTGCGAATGTTGTTACTGGAGAAGAAAAAGGAAGAAAGGTTAAAAAGAACGTCTTAGGATTTATTGACACGAACATGTTCTATTTGACCTATTTGAGAGGTATGGCCAGCCGAGAAAAAAAAAACTGTCGTTTATATAAAAATTGACCATGATGGCTCCTGAAACACAAATATAATTCTCAAGGTTCAGCTCTACGAGGAGGAGGAGCATTTTCGCCATGACATCAAGGGTGTTCCAATTCACGAAGAAGATCAGGAGGACTCTTCCGATAGGAGCCATTGGGCATAATTCTTAGGGATGATTGGAATGTGAGCGTAAAGCTACACACCCTTGTACATAGATTAGACATGCTTCCATGTATTTTCAAGTAAGGTCCCGTCTTTGGCTTATAAGAGTCCCCACCGATCACGCTATATATTGTTTTTAAGACGCATCGCTGTCATTAGGTCTTTTCACATGGATGACTTGGTCAGATAGGTCTTGGCGCTTTTTCCTTTCATATAGCTACACGATGAACCCAACCTTGGGTAGTCCTCTTGTGGAATAGCAAGGAGCGAGGACTCTTACCATCACCAACCGGAGAATGTGTCGTTGACATCAGAATCATCTCTGGGTTCTGATGATAGAACTATCATACGAGAATCCGAAAACGTTTATTTGCTATGGATATAGTTCTTGCTTCTAGTGTGTCGATTAATTCGTGAATTAGACACAAACCTGCACCCTCCGTCCTCTCACAGTATGTGCAACGGATACCTCTGGCAGCCCCACCAATGAGCGACGCACTAATTTAGTCTTGCATTACTCATCCATCCGAGCGCACGCCTTTCCTTTTTTCACCTCCGGTTCGGAGGAGAGTGAGGACGGTCAATTTTCTGTTCGCTTGCAGCATATCTTGACTACAATCTGCTGCTTGCAAACACGCCTGTACACAATGGAGCTTTCAGGATATTCAATCGTTATTCCACTCGTCGTCGCTATCCTCATAGTAGTGGCGACTACCGCCGCCTGGCGCTCTGATCAGAGCTCTCACGTGAACAAAGCTCTCACGAACATCCTTGCGCCTCTGCCGCCTCCGGACGAGATTGTCAGTCTTCACATCTACCCAATCAAGTCATGCCGAGGCATCGAGATCAAGTCTTCAAAGCTTCTCCGTACCGGTCTAGATCTAGATCGCAACTGGATGTTTATCGAGAATGATACAGGGAAATTCATCACGATTCGCACCAACTCCAAGATGACGCTTATCCGCACGGCCCTTGACGTCACCAAAGACGAGCTTGTCATCTCCCTCAAGAGCCAAGATCTTAAAATAACTATCCCAGCGCATCCCACCACACAATGGCTCGAGGCCAACACAAGCCTCCGCACGACTGAAATCTGGAGCCAAAAGACGGATGGCTGGGAGTACGCGGCCAGCTTGACAAAGCCCATCTCCGACTTCCTGGGAATGGACATCCGATTGGTCTACAAGGGCCCGACTCCTCGCGTTCTCCGTGGCTGTGGGGCTCCAGATATTCTAGGTCGTGTCGAAGCTACTAAATTTGCGGATATGATGCCCGTATTGGTTGGCTCTCTGGCGAGTATTGCTGAGCTGAACGGACGACTACGCCAACTTGGCGAAGAGGAGATCACCATAGAGCGCTTTAGGCCCAACATTGTGCTGCGCGGTAACCAAGCGTGGAATGAAGATCAGTGGAAGACTCTGCGGATTATCGGTGGCGGTAACGCCCGCCCACTGAACCTGGACGTGGTGTGCCGCTGCTTGCGCTGCCAGGTGCCAAACGTTGAACCAGATACAGCAGAAAAGCATCCACGGCAGCCATGGAACGAAATGATGAAGTATCGCCGTATCGATCTAGGTTTGAAGTTCAAGCCCAGCTTTGGAATGTTGTGTGCTGCAAGGGACGAGGGGCAAATCCAGGTCGGCATGAAACTTCATGTTACATCCGTAACCGATGACCATTTCTTCATAAGCCCGATGAATTCGTAACCGAGAAAACGAGGGCAATGAAGACACTGATATTAAGAGCTTCAAGGCTTTTGGTAGCAAATTTCAACATCCTCGCTAAGACAGGCGTCGACTTTTTTTTTTACGCACGCTACTAACCCCCTTTATCAGTCTTAACCTAATGGATGGGATGCTACAAGCCATACTATTTGCTATCAGCACGGTATTGGACAATTATGCAATTACTACAAGGACAAATGGTCAATGAAACTATTATGCAATTTGATTCTAAGGACATGCATTACTTCGTTAGGACAGCTTGGAAGGCTCTCGTGTTTGTTGTCTAACACTACATATACGCAAAGACAAGGATTTAGATTTAACATAACATTCTCCCCAAATGCCATTTCATCGACTTTTACATCGCGTAGACCCTCATCACCACCTCTGACGGTCAGAGCCATCCCTTAATTGATCTATCTGGAATCTATCCGACTCATCTTAAGGCTGCGTCAAGGAATGCATTGGCATGATATGTACCTCGCCACTTTCCTCTATCTATTTTAATGGCCAAATTCGGGAGCATCGATAGCCTTGATGGGCCTGCTAGTTTCGGTCTCGGAGCTCTCAAAGGAATAAGTCGATACCTTCTCGTCGTAGGCCACTCGCTCCCTAACATTGTTCGCGTTTACGGCCCAAATCTTGACCTTGTTCTTGTGCAGCGCCGGGTACTCAATTTCCTTCCAGACAGAGGTGGAGGAGATGATGGCGGCTTGGCGGCGTCGAGTGCGGCAGTGCAACCGCGGGTAGCATTCTAAGCTATTCGCCATTCGTCGTGCACGAACTATACAACAAAGACCCTATCATATTCTCCGAGAGAATATTCAGCTTAGGGCATCTTTGAAAAGACAGTTGGAAATCATGATCCTCCAAACGAGTCCCCCAGGAATAACCCCTTGTACCATATTTTCCTTGTTGTTTCCTAGAGAGTATTGGCATGGTCAATAGTAGGTAGAATATCTCCTCAAAATTTCGTTTATCCAAGTGAATTCTCGTGGGGCAACTGAATGGATTCACTACAGTTGTCTGGAACCTTGGAGTCTTCATGGCAGTACAAATTCATCTTGAAACATCGGCGGGGCCGGTAGCTTGAGCTCTCGCTCGTTTGGCTTTCCTCTCAGGGAACGTTATGGTGAGGCTCATTGATCGAATAGAAGTTGAAATTACGGTCCGTGTTATCTCTTGCTCTACAAAGTCTTCGTCGTTGATGATACTGCGTGTTGGTTAGGTGCGGCACGACCAATCCATGTTGCGGCATCAGCTTGAGAGAGGAGCTAAAAACGAAAGCAACCGCAAATGGCCCAATTTGCCTTTCAAAGAGGATTTGGACCTACACGTGGCGGCAAAAGCTGGAGATTCCAGGATCTTGAAGGTCGTACTTGAATATGGCACTGATGTGAATACGAAAGACGGCCCTGGCATGACAGCCGCCGAGTTGGCAGATGAGGTAGAGGAGACTGAAGGCGTGGATAGGTCAGAGGTGAAAAAAATGTTAGTGAAACAAGCAGAGCGATTTTAATACCTTTAGATAACTGAACACTGAGTTTTATTACCAGATGATATGATAATGCGCTTCACCCTCTCCAAACATAGCTTATCAAGTTGGCCGCTTGAGTCGGATGTAGAGTCCAAGATCGAAGTCAACAAGGTCCAACGAGAACTCACCATGATATATCTAAGGCTAGGATATCCTATCATCTACGAAGTGTGCATTGCGGTTTTTTTTTCTTTGTTCTGTCATTGATCTTCGCGCTTTTGTCTTTTTCTTCTCTTGTTGTATGAGCTTATCTTTCCATTTTCATTTTAATTGGCTTTCCACCAACTCCCAGAAACCTGAAAGGGATATAGTATATCCAGGACGGATAGAAATCGTTTCAAGTGGAAGGAGGTTGTAGTAGCATTGCTTCGCCGTGTTTTGGCATGTGCTCGAGCCAAATCATATACTCCACAAAAGAACCAATAGTTTGCCACATGAATCAATAGTTTGCAGCCACTATTACCAAATAAGAGACTTTCAGCTCACACATGAACCAATATTGACTCCTTGCAGCCCAAATACACTACATGGTACCGCCTAATCCCACATTCATTGCAACACTCCATACGTGCATGTGTGATTGATTCTCCGTGCTTGGTAGGCGACTATTGTAACTTTGACACTGGTTGCCGCAAAGATTCCACGTTATACCAGAGCAAATGAGTTTAGCTTTGCTTGGTAGCCCCATTTATCCCCCCCCCCCCCCCCCCCCAAGCCAAATTCCACAGCAACAGTCCTGATGATGCAATCACCTGCATGTCTCTCAACATAGTGTTGTGCCCCAGTCACGAACACCCGTAGGAATTCTATTAAACCACTGTATATCCCACGTTTTGCAAACTCGCGGATCCACGTTTTCCCAACCCTTTTTACTCCACCCACGTGTGCCTGACAAGATGGAATCCACAGGAAACTGCATTCTGGAAAGGTCGTTTGCGACAATCACCGACACCCCGGTTTCTATCGCTGAAGCGAAAACATGCAAGTTTCGGTTTGTCGATTGCCAAAGCTTTGCGGACCGCACGAGTCTTCGAATACTGGAGTTTGACCAACTTCCAGTCAATCAGTACGGGGCCGTATCCTACCCATGGAGAGGGTTAAAACCCAAGGAAAATTCCAAAGCTCCTATTCTCATCGATGGTACCAAGGGTCGCGGTCTAGTAGATGTCGAAGTGCTGAGAATTGCTTGCGCTGCATTCTTGAGCCTAGGATGCAATTTGCTCTGGGTGGATGGCCTTTGCATCATTCAGGGCTGCCTGGAAGACAAGTACTGGCAAATGCACCGCATGTATGACATTTACAAGTCATGTGCGAAATGCCTTGTTGTCCCTGGAGGACTGATGAGACTAGCAGAACTTACAGAAGAGACCACCTGGATTCATCGTGCCTGGACACTACAGGAAGCAATAGCTCCTCCATCAGCAGAATGCTTGTTTTCGTGGAGGGATGGCAATTGCGTCCTCCAATCCAACATGTCGACCTCGATAAATGAAATTGAACCAGGAGTTGCAGCCATTGCGGATATGAAATCCCTACTTGACACTTCGATGAAATCGAGCTATCGGATTATGAAAGATGATCAAGAAAATCTCGAGCTTGCAACAGAAGGTAGCCAGATTACCATTCTAGGCCAAGGTCCTCAGCTCCAGGCTCTGATTGGAGCGTTGGATCTCAGGGGAAAAGAAGGAGCGGATAACGCCATGTGGCGCTCCTCGTTCATGCGAACCGCCCAAAATCCTGTGGATAATATTTTCAGTATCATGGGCCTCTTGGGTGCGACGTTAGACACTTCCAAATTCAACAACAGTGACGAACTTGGGGCCACCATCGCATTGTTGCGAGCTATACTGGTCCAGGGTCGTCGGGCGGAATGGCTTGGGATTGCCACCAAGATGGATATTAATTTGGAGCTCTCGACAATGCCTGTGTTCCCAAGAGCCAACGATGCTGGAAGGGCGTCATTCAAATCAAATGATGGTGAGGTGGAAGTTGCTAGCGTAATGGACGGGTGGTGGCTGATTGAAAACACGCCAAGTGGCACAATGGACAGTTTTGGATACTTTGAATTTACCGGGCCCGCGGCATCTATTAAGATAAAAGGAGCTTCATCACTGAACCTAACATTTTGTTCCACCGACGGTTGCGAGTGGGAAGTTTTGCCTACTCAGCAAGGATCTACACATGCCGTTTTCATTGGAACCAAAAAGCCTTATCTTTCTGGGGCTGTCCCTTCATTTGTTGATGAAAATGAAATTGCCTTGATTATTGTTGAGGAGCATAAACCTAGCAAGTTTCATAACCTTGGCTACGCCTTCATCAAAAAGGATGAGTTTGAGGATCAGGTTTGGCTCACAGAGACTTTTGCAGTTGGTGGACCAAATATCCCGAGTTTGGAGGAGTAAATAGGGCACAGTGATATTATAAGATGCGATATGGACCAATCTGCTGTATAATGTGAGTTCTTGAGAAATAGTGGGTGCATTTCACTGAAAGGGACCCGTTAAATAATTTTGGAAGGTACGCAGTAGAGTATTGCTGAACATAACAAACTTATATCGCTCTGGAAATGTTGAACCCTAGGCTATATGGTTAAATAAACTTTGAGTCCTCTGCAATCTTGTGCAAGAGCTCATGAGTCCTAAGCGCTGACTCAAAGTCCGCATATCGGTGGGTGTTCTTGATGAACGACTCATAAACCCTGGCGGTGTTAGTTCCAGGGTAAGGGGAATTCAGCAAGTGAGCCGGCTCATCCTCGCTGAAGTCGATGATTTGAACTTCATCTTTCCCATTTCTGAAACGAATAGAGCGTTTGGCGTGTCCCATCTGGATATGATCTTCGGGAATTGTGATTTCGATTTCTCCGTCTGTCCCGGTGATCAACCAACGGAGAGACAAGTCATCAACTGGTTTCTTCGCCTTTCTGAAGCTTATACTAGCCACTGCGCCATTTGATAGCTCTCCCTGGACTAATACGTGATCCGGTGCAGTTTTTGGATGAGCCTGGTCTACCAGCTGGCCGGTTTTGATGCTAAAAGTAGGTACAACTGGCTGTTGGACTTTCAAGGTGGACTGAACTGTCTCAAAGTCTCCAAGAACATAGGTAAAGGCATCAAGAACTTGTAACATTAGTATAAAGTCTCTGATTCCGTTGCGACCAGATAACTCACAGTGGCCGAAGAAAATGTAGAATTCGTTGCCTCCGGTTTTCATGTCCAAGTAATATGTGGCCTCGTTAATCCAAATATCTGATGGAATCATGCTAGAACAGCCCATGACAACGGAGCTTGTGACTTTTCCAATGGAATCATGCCCAAGGAGTTCTTTGACCTTTGCGAGAAGAGGATCCCCGCGAAACTGCAAGCCGACAATGGTACGAACTCCCTGCTCCTTGGCGAGTTGGGTTAGCTCCTCCGCCTCAATAATACTGGCGCCTAATGGCCACTCGACAAAAATGTCCTTTTTCTTCAAGAGTGCTGGTTTTGCCAATTGATAGTGTTTGCCAACGTTGACAGAGATGGCGACAAGGTCAATGTCAGGGTCGTTGGCCAAATCTTCAACATTTCCAAAAGCCTTGATTGTGTCTGGAAGCTTGTGAAATTCAATTGATTTTCGTGCAGACTCCACAGATGAGTTGCAGACAGCGGTCAACTCATAGTGAGGTGACTGAAGTAATGGCTTCAAGTGAGCGAGCACTCCCCAATTTCCGATACTGGGTTCAAGAATGTTGACTTGGGAGAGTCCGACAAGTGCAACGCGGATTGGAGCCATGATGAAAGAGCGGCGATGAAGACAATATAATGTCAGAAACAATATTTTTGATGATGAGTTGATTAGATTCTGCCTAGCGAATATGCCGTTGTTCTATTTAAGCACTAAGTTGGATGACTTGATTGTGATTAGTTTCATCCTTACTAACTGACAAATGAAAAAAAATTATGACATCGGAATTCCGTTGGCCTCGCTGATTCTCAATCTCGTCATCTCTTCCCTCTAAGAACATAATTCATACGGAGTAATATCGTCGTGATTGTTGAGGATCCACTCGAACTCCGGCGCTAGGGGGCGACCCCGCTTGAACTCCGAAATCCGAACCCCTGTCGAGTCCTCCAGTGCGATCGCTGACCAATTTCATGATTGTCTTCTAACACTCGCAACTTGGGTGCCGGCGACGTAATATTTTGGACGCGATTGACTTTAATTCCGGAGATTCCACGCCTCGAGATGCCTATAAGCAGAAAGAAGGCCTGCAGCCAGTGCCGCGGCGCCAAAGCTCGATGCAGCCTTGCCTTGCCTAGATGCTCTCGGTGCATGAAACGGCATCTAGAATGTGACTACTCTGGAGATACGCCGCGATCATGGCCATACTCAAGGCCAAGCTCTGGTTTCTCACATGTTGAAGTGACAGAGGATTTGAACACGGTTCTTGACCAGGTAGAGATTATCCCAGGCCAGAAGCCAGTTGAGACCATGCAGATCGATGCCTCCCGCCATCTTGGTCTTGAAATGCCATCGCCTGTGAGCTCACGGAACGACGCTTTTACGTCATTTGATATTCTACCTGATGGTACAAGTCTGGCAGATCCAAGGTGCCTGTTAGCTCCATCCTCGACTTTCGAACCGGTAAACCCGATATTTGGATTTCCAAATGGATTCAGCTTCGCATCAGGCGCCATATCTGATCGTAGCTCCCCAATGGCCACCAATAGAACAGACTCACCTATCCGGAACGGGATTCTGGCTCCTCATGGGCCATCAAACCAACTGATCAAGCGGAGACCTTTGACGGCACATGGCGTCTTCGCTGCCAAGATCATGATGGGGCAGATTGAATCCTACCCAAGATTGATGATAGATGGTTTAACTTTGCCCCCCTTCATTCATAGCAGATGCGCTTTGAGTGGTGGATTGGATCAAGATTGTGATGAGAAACAAACACATCAATGTCTTCCCAAGATCTTGAGTATTTGCATATCCCTAGTACGACTATTTTACTCTAAAACACCAGCCAGTGGTGACTTTGTGTGGGAAACCATCTACGCAGAGCTTGCAAGAATTCGGCAGGAGGTGAGTTTCAACAATTAATCTTCGATTATGGCAGTTTCTAAGATGATTCGGTCTAGTATGAGAGTTACGATACAGAAACTCTACTCGAGGCCCTACAATCGACAAGTATATATGTTGTTCTTCAAACGCTAGACCCGGAATCTCTACAGAGAAATGACACAAATGAATTAGTAGCTACTCTTAGTGTATGTGATTGGTATATCCGACTGTGTTTAAAATTAGGATATTAGATCCATAGAAGTACTGACTGTGATTCATAGGCCGTAGCTGAAAGATTACATGAAGTTTCGTATTACAGGGATGGCTACAGCAAATTGCAAGGCCCGAACTCTCGCCACGATTGGATGGTTCTTGAGAGTACAAGAAGGTGGGTATTTTCTACAGATTTACTCTATGCCTCCCCTCACTAATACCGCAACGTATACTTACATGCATGGCCTTTAGGACTGTCCTTTTCCTCTATACCATTGAAACACTGCTTGATGTGATCATTGGAAAAAGAGATCAGAGGAGTTGCAATGGGTTTATAGATGCACCATTGCCTTGTGGGAGAGCCCTTTGGGAGACTAAGTCGACTTCTCAATGGGTAAAGCAATACTATAAGAGCTTTGAGTGCCGAGGAGGCAGAGCGCCACTGGCGGTTAGGGATTTAAAATCAACTGTTCCTTCAAATCCATATCCCGATATTGATGGCGATGATAGTTTCGCTGATGTAATGAGCTGGTGCGAAAATCTGGATCAGTTTGGGACGCTGGTATGGATGGCTGCAACATTGTCCTTGCATTGAATGAGGAGAAAGAAATTAATTCTCAATTCACTTCATCCTAGTTAGAATACTGAGAAACTCTGAGAGCCTGAGAACGCCTGTCGAGATGATAGGTTCGTATATTTTAGTTACTTGAACAGCTCATGAGGCATGTCTATCAATCAATTACTTGCTTCTTGGGCCAGCTGAAACTGGCTCGTAAAGGTCCTTTCTACTCCGTTTGTTTTAATTGGGCCATTGCTTTCTTCACCCGCAGCTAGGTGACCCCAACCACCTCCACCTGGCGTATCAATAACGAACCAGTCCCCTTTGTCGACCTTGAAGTCCTTTCGTCCTCCCACTCGACACCATCGACCGTTTGCGCCGCCACCCTTAACGACATAGTTCACACCAGACTTACCATCCTCGCCGCCTTTCATGCCATATGGACGTGTTACTCGGCGTTCGCTCACAATTGAGCACCCCATCCCTCGACCAAACTCGTAGACTCGGCGAATACCGTTGCCACCATTCCACTTTCCTCGACCACCGGATCCATCTCTAATACTGAACTCTCGGAGAATAACCGGGTATCTCTTTTCAAGAATTTCAGGATCAGTGATACGCGTGTTTGTCATATGGATATGGACACCGCTTGTGCCGTGCCAGCCCTCGCCTGCACCGCTACCACCGCAAATAGTCTCGCAGAATCCGAAACCCGAGTCAGGAATCAGCAAGCCAGTTTCAGAGTCAATGTTGCCATCGGTTCCAAAAGAGACGACATTGCAGTCACCCTGACTAGCAGCGCATGCAGCAAAGGCCTTGATGACGACGTCTGTCACTCGCTGAGATGTAATAGGGTTTCCTGCGCAGACAGCCGCAGTGGGGGATGGGTTTAGAATAGTTCCCTGGGGAATGGTGAATTCAAGAGGGCGTAGACAGCCCTCATTTAGAGGGATATCTTGGTTGATCAAACACCGGAGAACGTAAAGTGTTGCACTCCTTGTAATGGCCTGAGGGGCGTTGAAAGAGTGGTACCCTTCCTCGCCAGTGCCAGTAAAATCAAAGTGAGCAGATGCCGATTCAGGGTTAATCGTAACAGTAAGTTGAATTGGGGTTCCATCATCCATGTGGTCGAGGGCGAACAAAGGCTTGCCACCAGTTGCTGCGTGAGTTCGAAGTAGGAAATCACGAACACAAGCCTCGGCATTGTTCGTGATGGCACGCATATTGAAGTGAACTGTGCTCAAACCACTCTCTGTAATGAGTTCTGAGACAAGAGCAGCGCCCTTGGCATTAGCTGAAACTTGAGCCTTGAGGTCATTGATATTGTCGGCCAACTTTCTTGTGCCAGAGCAACCTGGATACTGGGCAGGGTCTTCAAGAAGGAGCTTTGTGATGCGCTCCTCGTTAAAAACACCATCTCGAACGAGAAACTCGGACACAATAGCAGCTCCCTCTTCATAAAGCTCAACACTTCCAGCAGGCATGCTACCTGGTAAGATGCCTCCAATCTCTTGATGGTGGCCTCTGGACGCTGTATAGAAGATAACTTCCTTACCGGCTTCATCAAAGACGGGGGTGACACAAGTAATGTCTGGCAGATGAGTTCCTCCAGAGATGGGGTGGTTCGCCACAATGACATCTCCGGGACGAAGCTGACCCAGATACTTCTCGTGTTGGTACATGACAGCTTGTTCCATGGATCCCAGATGAACAGGCACATGCGGTGCATTTGCGACCAATCGGCCGTCTGGGCTGAACAGGGCGCAGCTAAAGTCAAGACGCTCCTTGATATTGACCGAAACACTAGTTTTCTGAAGCGCATGTCCCATCTGCTCAGCAATGCTCATGAATCGATGACCCATGATAGTAAGTTGAACAGGGTCAACCTTCTTGTCGGAGACAGAGACCTCTTCAATAGATTGCTTTTTCGTTGTCTCGGCAAGTTCTAGGACTACATGACGTTCCAAGATGGTCGCCTTGGCATTTGGGCTAACCACAATGGTTTGGGTGTTGTCAAGAATGATTGCAGGTCCCTGAATAACGTCACCTGTCTCGAAGGATCCAAGGAAATAGAGTGGTGCCGTCATCCATCCCTCCTTGAAGAACAGTTGGACTTGATCCGAAGCCTTTTCTGCAGCTACAACAGTCAAGGAAGAGGTTGCCAGCTGCTTCTTAAGAACGAAATCAGGTTCAACAGACGAGCTCTGGGAAGTTGCTCTGACTCGGATATTCTCCACGAGGATTTCTCGCCCATCCATGATGAATGAGAATTGTCTCTTGTGTTCGGCCGTGAATGCATCAGCCCAAGCACCGTTTCCTGGTCTGGGGATCATGAATGTAGTATCGGATCCCACATAGCGCAGATTCAAAAAGTGTTCGAAAGTCAATGAGTCTAACGAAGCACCGTCCGACAAGAGCTTTCCTGTAGCCATCTGCTCAAGTTCTTTCAAGCGGAAGTCGAGTTCTTTTGATGAAGTACTCAAGACAGCGGAGTACGGTTGTTGCACATCGTGAACCAAGTCTGCCAATGCCATTCCGTAAGCTGACAAGATGGAAGAATATCGGTGAATAAGGATTCGGTTGATGCCAAGATTAGCGGCGATGGCCTATCTGGTGTCAGTCATGTGGATGCCCTGGTTATAGATCTCTGCACTTACACACGCATGCTGGCCACCTGCACCACCAAAAACAGCAAGTTCGTGATCTGATGCGCGATATCCTTTCGCTTCAGTGAGCGACCTAATTGGTCTGCACATAGTCTCGTTGGCAACCTCCAAGAAGCCTAGGGCCAGCTCTTCAACCGTTTTCGTCGGAGCACCGGTAGCTTCAAGGTCCTCATTGACCTTACAGAGGAGGGTCTCAAATGCTGCTTTGGCGCCTTCGTAATCAAGGCTTTCGTTTTCATCAGTTCCGAAGATCTTTGGGAAATATTTGGCCTGTAGACGACCTAGGACCAAGTTCGCATCGGTGACCGTCAAGGGACCTCCCTTGCGGTACGCAACAGGACCCGGATGAGCACTAGCAGACTCGGGTCCAGCAAGGAAGAGGCCATTTCTGTACGACAAAATACTTCCACCACCTAGCAAGGATTAGCGATATTTCTTGCAGATTATTGTGCTTAACCTACCTGCTGCAACAGTATCAACTTCAAGCTGAGGCGATTGAATGGTGATACCCGCAGTGATCGATTCGAAAGTATGCTCCAGGCTACCAGCATATCGCGAGACATCTGTACTTGTTCCTCCCATGTCAAATCCGATAACAGGCTTGCGACGCTCTGGGTCATAACAGGTTCGGCTGAATCCAACAACGCCACCGGCCGGGCCTGAAAGAATGGCCCTGAGACCACTAAAGCTCTGCCATCCCACAAGACCGCCATCGCTCTGCATGAACTCACATCGAGCGCCGTTGGCGTCCTCCAAGTTCCCGACAAATCCTTGTCGGAAACTATCAATATATGTTTTTGTCAAAGGAGTCAGATATGCATCAGCAGTAGCAGAGTAACCTCTTGATACGGCCTTGATCATGGGGAAAATTTGAGATGAGAGAGAAATCTGACTGAATCCAATCTCTTCAGCAATCTTAAAGAGCTGAAGCTCATGGTCAGGAAATGTGTATGAGTGAAGGAGAGTAATGGCCAATGCTCTAACGCCTTTGTCGAACAGTGCCTGTAGGCCAGTCCGTGCGCCCTCGATATCTATTCAGCTTTGTTAACAGCACTCCTTTAATTCTCCAATTCATCATCAGTTCACCTAAAGGTTGCAGAATCCGGATAGCTTCGCCTCCAATACCCGTCTTGAGGCCTAAGGCATCCCGGTCAGACTCGGTAAGACTAGTAGCATCCTCGGAGGAGTCATGGAGTGTGATACGCTCATCAACCTCAAGAACATCTCGGAATAGAGTTTCCGGACGTCTAATGTTCAGGTCAAATAATTTAGGACGAGTCTGGTCGCCGATACGCAACAGATCCTTAAAACCCCGTGTAACCACCAAAGCACATGGTGTTGAGGCTCTCTCGAGGAGGGCATTTGTTGCGACGGTTGTGCCCATCTTTATCGATTCAATGCCACTCGTATCGATAAGCTCGCCACGGGGAATGGATGCTCCAGTTGCCGCCTCGAGGATCCGACGAATGCCCTCAGTGGGAGCGTCGGAGTAGTTTGTTGGATCATTGCTAAGAAGTTTGACGAGGATATCTGGCTTTCCAGGAGCAATACCCAGACAATCTGTAAATGTACCACCGCGGTCTATTGCAATACGGATGCGAGATGAAGGAAGATTCGTGGAAGACATTGTGACAAGCTTGTTATCCCAATGGATTCGAAATAAGACTGAATTGAGAATCCTCCAAACCAAGAATCTATCTCGATGGGATTGTTCTTAATAAGCCTAGTGCAATGATTGGGTTGGGATGCATGGCAGAGATGAGCGGGCGCCGATAACATGCCAGCAGTCATCCACGGAACACGGAATGCGGAGTGCGATAGGTCGAGCAGCATTGTGCGACGGTGTTGAAAATCCATGGAGTCGCAGATACCGATACCGTCGCAGAGTCGAGTCCGAAAGCCTGTCGGGGGCCAAACTCCGACAGTTAGCGAGGACTTGGCTCGCAATTCAGCCGACAAGGTTCCCCGCAAAGCCTCAGTGCAAACCCACGGCGCAGGGGCTAGGCTTGAGTGCGTGGCAGCAGCCACAGCACTAGCATCCGGGATCCGGGGAATAAGAACAATGTACGATTGGAGCATTGGATCATCGGGAGACTACTAGTTACAGTTACGGTTGTGAAGTAGAAGCGAGGTTGGCACGCATGACTACGGCGGCTCGGATTGTAGGATATGCAATAGATCATGTAGTCGCTGGCAAGGAGGGTCTCATTGGTCACATCCCCTTCTTGTTGGCGGAAATGGGTAGTTCAACGAAATGCAAAGAAATGCAGAGCAGATCATAATTCGCTTCTCATATGAAGCCAAGATAATAGTACTAATATGTTCCTAATAAAACACAAAGGTGTCATTATGCGTGCCAGATGCAAACGCCAGGGTCATCTTAGTTTGTGTGCCCAGGACAGGACGACAGTTATTCCCATTGGATTACCAGATCTCGCACTAATTATAATTTATTGCTAAGATATTTCCAAGCTTGTACACTAACCTACCGCCCTCCAGTAGTTCCAGCCATCCAGCCCAAGAATATTCTTCTCTCTAAAATACATATCGGAAGTGGATATTCTGCTTGTCCGTCAAATCACGGAAATCAGTATCAGCATGCGACGTGTTGCCGCTTGCCTTATCAACAGCGTCCCTCCTGCGGTTCTCCCACCAGCAGTAAGTCGCATACAAGATAATGATAATCATGGACAAGATGTAGCTTCCCAAGATTGCAGCAATGCCGAGGGGATAGAGAGGGGCCTGGTTGGACCTGAAAAACTGGGGTGCCACAATGTTTGAGACACAGTAAGCGATGAAAATCAGGGCATTTGTAGTGACCTTCTTGGTATGACCTGCAGTGTTTGCCGTGTTGATGCCAAGGGCAACAATATAAGGTCCGAGGTAGAAGTAAGACATATACAGTGCAGCCAGGCGACCGTTGTAGTTGTTCAGGGGCAGTGTGTACAGGAACACTGATGAAATGAGACCCACGATGATGCCGAAAAGCACCCAAATAGTACGGCACTGCCTGTGAGGAATGTACTTGGCGCACAGGAAGACACAGCCGTTGCAAATGTAGGATGAAGCGGTCTGCATGATTCCAGTAGGCATCATGAGCAGGGTTGAACGCTGAGAAGAGTAGCCCAATCCCTTGATGACGAGAGGAGAGAAGTTGGTAAGACCGCCGTTGGGAATAGAAATCATGATGTTGAACATAAACATCAACCAAGTCTTGGGATCCATAAGAGCCTCAAATACTTGCTCCTTCTTGAAGGTCTTGTTCTCAACTCCAGTTTGATCAGCACGAAGCTTGTCGATGACAATTGCCTTCTCGCGCTCCGTCACAAACTTGGCCTTGACAGGGTTATCCGGAAGAAGCCAGCCAATAACGCAGGCCCAGACAATAGTCATGGCTCCAGTGATCCAGAACATGGCTCTCCACTTGTGGTCCCCCACGAGGTATCCAATACCCCAGCCGATGGGGCCTGTGAAACAGACGGAGAGACCAGTGTACATGAGACCGGTTCGAATTGGCTGTTCTCGTCGAGTGTACCACATTCCCAGAACCAAGAAGTTGCCGGGAACAATTGGAGCTTCAAGGGCACCCAAAAGAACTCGCAGGGCAATTAGAGTGGGGAAATTGTTGGCGAATCCAGTGGCAATGAGAATCACTCCCCAAATAAGTTGGACGGCGAAGAGAAGCTTTGCAATTGGGAACTTCTGCAGCAGGCTGCCGCTAGGAAGGCACCAGAAGAGATATCCAAACTGCATTTTAGTCAGACCATGCGCTCATTCCAAGTAAACCCTGGGTAAAGACTTACGTAGAAGGCACTTCCGACCCAGCTATACTTGTCTCCTGTGAGACCAGTGTCCTCGCGGAACCCGTAAAGCGCCGCTGTCGCGGTTGTGACTTTGCTACGCCACATGTTAGCAACGTCTCTAGAACACCTTAGTGAAGGAAATCACCTACTCCATAGCTCCTAACGTGACGTTAAACCAGAGTAGAGGCACTAGACGAAGATCTAGCTTCCATCTGAGTCTTGTCCATTCTTTGGGGGTGTAGGCATTTTCGCCCTCGAGCTGGTTGGCGTATTGAGCGGCGATATCTACATCCTTTCCAACCGGGTGGGCCAATTCGCCAGCGCCAATGGAGGATGCTCTTTCCACATCGCCAGGCGAGACGAGGCCGCCTTTTAAATCCTTCGATCCTTCCGACATATTGATATGATCAAGGCGAGTCTGTCGTGGTTGAGTGAATTGAGTCAAAACTCAATCTTTGAAACGAGTCAGGTATTTTGGCACGAACCAAGCAACCATGGAAGAGGTGTGTGAAAAACAAAAAAGCAAAGAAAAAGTGGGAGGGATGGCTACTATCATATACTTGGAGCTCTCAGGGATATAATTTAGGGGTGTTGTTGGCCACCCTGTTCAATGTTGAATCGATCAGTTGAAATGTGACCAAGCCAGGATCTAGACCAGGCGACACCTGGTGTTGTCGTGTGGGCTCCGCTTGGTCTCAACGTTATCACGAGGAGGTGGAGAGCAGGGATTTGGCCCAGGCCACTGGGATGAATTCCAGCCGCGGTCGAAACCCATTTCGTTCTAACAGAGATAGGGGCCCATGTATCTCTCCAGCCAAATCAACGTCACTCTAGTGCCACAATTGCGGGGTGTCTACGATTGAGCCTGGTTTCGCACTCTCAAAGCCCGCACTAACCCATATCGTCGGACTCGACATCCCGATAACGGACTCTCGAGTCCGATCGCCTACCCTACACCTGTCCCACGGAGACGCGCCGGGGTTGACGCCAGAGTCAGAAACCTTGTTCGACTATCGAACCAGGTTTAATTGTTGGCTCGTCGGACATTGAAGCGATAGATTTAGGAAGCCTACCATATGCCAAAACTCTAGGCGAGCTGAAATGTGGCTGCCGAGTATGTCCTCTCTCACATCCGACGATAGCCATTTGCGTCTCCATGTGGGTCTTAAAACCTATCTACTGGGGAGTAGCACCCAACCCATTTCCCACTCATTTCCATGACAACTTCGTGAGTCACAGGTAGCCAAGGAAGCATCGTGACAGTATAACTTGAATTGCCTTTGAAGAGAACTCCCCAAGCCCTCGTTGACGATTTTGCATCATCAACAATACATCCAGCCACCATGGGTTCCTTATCCTACACCATCCGGATAGCGATGCTAAACGCAGACACGCCAGTCCCTAATGTGGCGGCGAGGTCGAAAACGTACGGAACAATCTTCCACAACCTCCTGAGCGATGCAGCCGTGCGGATTGCCCCTCATACCAAGATCGAATCTACTGATTTTGATGTGGTTCAAGGCGAATACCCAAAATCTGCTTCAGATTTCGACGCAATCCTCGTCACTGGCTCGGCGGCCTCATCCTACTATGACGAGCCCTGGATCCATAATCTCGATGCCTACTTGGTGACAATCTACCGCAACTTCCCCCGGATCAAGATCTTTGGAAGTTGCTTTGGACACCAGATTGTCTGCCAGAGCTTGCTTCGGGACGCTGGGTGCAAGGTCGAGAAGGACCCTAACGGATGGGAGCTTGGTGTCCATGAGATCAAGTTGACGGACGAGTTCAGAAGAGCATTTCCTGTACCAGCAAAGGGCTCTCAGATTGGAAAAGTCACGGGAGAGCAATTCTCAGTCCCAGGCCCTGGGGAGATGAGGCTGCAGTTTGTCCATGCCGACCACGTCAAGATCCCTGCTGCAGGATTACCACAGCCCTGGATCCCAGTTGGTGCAACAAAGCACTGCGCTGTCCAGGGTGTATTGGAGCCGGGCCGTGTACTCACCTATCAAGGTCACTTCGAGTTTGACCGCTTCGTCAACTCTGAGACGGTCAAGGTGTTTGGCGCTAAATGGGACCCGACTTTTTTTCAGCAGTCTTTGGACGCCATCGACGCAGATGATGATGCCTTGACTGCTGCAGAAATTACCCTGCGATTTCTGCTTTAAATATCAATCTATTAGCCGTTTAGCAGGAGTAGTGTAGGAGAACTAGAATGTTAATTTATGCCTTTTATGACGCTGTTGCCGTTCCGATCTTCCGAGCACACCCTGACCATAACGAATGCCACTGATTTAAGAAAAGGCAGGAAAACAATGTGAAAATGAATCCAGAATTGTCCGCCCCCCCAAAGATTCGAGGAAAGTTCACATCAAGATGCAAAGTAGTAATTATCGGAGTGGCCCTGCGCCCCAAATCCATAACGCTTAAGCATTCAAGACAGTGAAGATTGATTGACCGACCGGAATCAGCCATAAAACCGCTTGAAAAGCCAGAGAAATCTATTATTGCAAAATGTTCAATGGCAGAGTTGGTGAAGAAAGTTTGTCGTTTGGATAGATGAGGTGGATTAAAGGCAGGTTCTAAAAAGGGAAGTTATCAAGAGTCTTGGTGGGGCCTAATAGATAACCGGATATTTGCTATTATTGAACTCTATTTGCTCTTTACCTCCGTTGTTAACTTCGCTAGTCTTTGAATACCTTCCAAGATCTCCTCCTCAGTGTGCCAGGCCCAGCACAGCCGGATGCCGTTCCCAAAACCCTGTGTCGCCCTTTCAGAGCTCCCTTTATCACCCTCCACCGTCATCATTGCTCCAAATGCAAACTTCAAGTTGAATTTTTCTAGCGCAAAGGCGGCAAGCTCTGAAACACTGACGCTGATGTCAACGGGGACCGTAACATAGGTAAAGTAGCCACCGGCCACGTTCGTGGTGCCATGATGGCCATTTGTAGTGCCATTAGAGTTTCCGTTTTGAGCGAGAGACGCCTCGTAGGGTTTCCCTGTTGACACACAAAATCCAAGCGGAACTAAGTGCTCCTTGATCGCTTTGAACATGGCATAATATCGCGATTGATAGGTTGGGATCAACTCTGTGCGGATATGCTTCTCCAGCGTCCCAGTAGCAATCATTTCATGCACAAAAGTTGCAGCTAGGTGAGAGGGACAGCCACCCGAGCGAGTAGCGCCAACCGTGGACAATGCAAGAGCAAATGCTGGAGTACCCTCAGCCCAACCAGTCCTCACGCCTGGGGCGATGATTTTTGAGAAAGACCCGTTGCTTACGGCGTTCCCCCACTTGTGTTTGGGACCACCGTCTAGTGTTCGATCTAAATCAACAATCCTTGGCGGCACTCCCTGGAGTTTGGAGGGATCGGCGCCTTCAATTTCCGGCCAACGCAGGACGTCATAGACATCGTCAGTAACAACTAGAGCGTCGAACTCCCGTGCCAATTTAACAAGTTCACATCGTCGCCTGAACGACATGGTCTTGCCACTTGGGTTGGCAAACGTGGGAACGGCATAGATAACATGTCGATATAAATGTTCATAACGCGGCCCAGTCTTGAATTTTGGAACGAACTGCTGCTCCCCGGCCTCAACCTCTTGCAGGCTGGTTCGCAAAAATTCCAAGTCTAGCCCTTCCTCATCTTCAGGGACACCACGCAGTCGTCCTTCGAACCCGGCATCCGTGAAGATTGGGCAAGCTAGGAAGTAACTCGGCTCAATCATCCAGATTCGCTTCGTATATCCTGGTTCTGTGAATTTGGCCAAGATATTTTCTAGGTTTGCTGAAGCCCCATTTGAGACACAAATGCGATCTCCGGAAATAGGATCGGTAGGCAAGTAAATGGATGTCAACCAGGAAGCAATTTCTTCCCGTAAGGGCTGATATCCCGCATCTGGCCCATAAATGAGAGATGCGGCAGTCTTTTTAGGAGACTGCAATATGTCGGACGCAGAGCTCAATATCTGGGCAGCGGGAAACAAGGAGGGCGACGGCCATCCTAGCTGAAGATTGATGTGCTGAGCCATTCTAGTTGAAGATAATGCAGTAATAGGAAAAATCAATTGATGAAGCCGCCCGGTGAGCTGTTGGATGCTAGGGTACCATGCTGCAGAAGCTGGGTGGCATATCTTCTTATCCTCGGTGCGCGATAAGCCGTATTGATGCTCCTATGTCTTTCATTATCTGACGTGAGCTGCTATCTGATATGCATCGGACAATATTCCGCAAGGTTCGGCATGGGCATGATGCTGGCGTCAACCCCACATTTTACAGGGTCGGAGTTCCAAAGTGCGATGTGTCGGACTCCACATGCCGCATATCGGACCCCGAGGTCTATGGACTTGGACTCCGATTGCGACCTGGTATTCTATGGTATAATCCAATACCCAATATGATCGAAGACTGGGTTTCTATCGACCTCATAAAATACGTCGTGTATTCTCAATTCACCTGAACTCTGTATTCGCTCCCTCTCTTATTATTCAGTCAGTGACCTCGTTGAGTCAACCCGATTTCAAAATGCCCGCCATCCAAGTTTCTCTCGAAGAAGAGCAGAAGTTATTTGAAGCCGAGGTCTTGGCCATTGAAAAGCAATGGAGCTCACCCCGGCAATCACACCTTAGGAGGTTAGTGGCCTTTTACTCTTACGCAAAGAAAACCTAGAAACTTATTTCTGGTACATAGACCATACGATGCACGCACAATTGCTGCACTGAGGAACTCAATTACGACCTCCATTACCTCATCCACGCAAGCTCTCAAGCTTTGGAATCAACTCCAAGAGCACAGAAAGAATGGCACAACAGAGCTCACTTTTGGAACCACTGATCCGGTTACCGTATCCCAAATGGCCCGAACTCAACAGACTGTATACGTATCTGGCGCTTTGTGTGGTTTCTCCGAAGTAGCTATCCCTGGCATGGACCATGCAGACTATCCTTGGGATACTGTACCCAAGGTGGTGGCCAAAATAATTAAGTCGCAGCTGTGGCATGACCAACGTCAAAAGCAATATCGCCTGCGTCATACCCAGGATAAGCGCGCCCAGCTAGAAAACTGGGATTATATGGCCCCAATTATCGCCGACGGGGATATGGGCTTTGGTAGTCTGACAACCACCATGAAGATGGCTAAGGAGTTTGTCGATGCTGGCGTTGCCATGATTCATATCGATGACTTGGCCATTGGCATGAAAAAGTTTACCGTCGGCCAAGGCCGCACTGTCGTACCGACAAGCGAATACCTTGACAGGCTGACTGCTGTGCGCATGCAATTTGACATCATGGGAGCTGAGACGATGCTGCTCTGCCGATGCGACACCGATCATTCCGAGTTCATCACAAGCGTGATTGACGAGAGGGATCATGAATATGTTCTAGGCGCAACCAACAAGGTTGAGCCCCTTAAGAATTGTCTCATTAAGGCTCAGGCTGAAGGAAAAGACGTCAAAGCCACCAGGGAAGAGTGGAAAGAAAATGCCGGCCTCAAGACTTTCGACGAAGCTGTCAAGGCCGTGGCGTCTGAGAGCGAGTACGCGGCGTACACGGCTGAGATGGCCCAGGAAAAATTCCGTTCGCTTTCTGCGCGTCGTGAAATTGCGAGCAAGAATGTGAGCAAGGAAGTATTCTTCGACTGGGAGCTTCCTCGCTCGTCAATGGGCCAATATATGTTTAAGTCGTCTGTCAAGGCTGTCGTCGAGAGAGCGCTTGCCGCAGCTCCACTTGGAGACGTGACTTGGGCTCGAATGGATGCACCGATCTGGAAGGACCTAGTGGAATTCCACACCGATGTCCGAAAGGTGTACCCGGAGCGCTTGTTTGCCTTCGGATACACTGGAGATTATGACTTTGGCAAGGCCGGCTTCACCAAGGAGCAGGTCAAAACGCTACCTCAGGACCTCGCCAAGATGGGTGTAGCGTGGCAAGTGCAGCCCATCTGGAGCTTGCAAGGCTTGAATCTAGTTACAGAGAAGTTTGGTAAACTCTGGGCTGATGAGGGCATTTCGGGTTATCTGCGAGAGGTGCAGGGCCCAGCTTTGGCCAAGCAGCCCATAACTGACGGATTTGAGAAGTTGGACTGGTGCGGAGGTTATTTGGCGGATGCATTTTTCGAGACCATCGCGGGGCAAACCATTACCGAACTCTGAACACGGACAAAGCCTCTCAAAGTAGTTGAATAAAGTCAAACATCATAGACTATAGCGTAGCTCTCCATACTAATGAATACTAGCTATCGAAAGACAAACAATAATGGTGGAGCTCTTATCTATGGACCGAGCTTCCGATCCACGTCGTGGGGTAGATAACGGGGATTACACTGATTGTGACGCAAGCGGGGCCTCCGACATCTCACGGGCGCAACACGATAAGGTTTCAAGCGATTGTGTGAGGAGGTGAATAAAAAACCCCGAGCCAGAAACACATAAATTGAACGATTCGCCATGATTACTCGTCCTTCCACTTAGGAATCCATATGTTGTCGCGTACCTGCATACTCGCGTAGCAATTCATTTCCCGTATTACTCAAAACTAACCACGAGGTCAACTTTTCATCTAGATTCCAATATATGGCTTAGATGAATATTCGCGTCCTGCAAAACCTCGGGCCATTGTTCCCGGCTAGCGTGAACGCCCTCTGTATCTCCCCCTCCCAGCCGCCGATAGCCAGGGAGCACGACATTTACAATTCACCTTGACGCCCAAGATCGACATTGATTCCACTATACGTAGCTGCTTCGCCGTAAAATCGTACTAGAATTTTCGCCTAGATGGGCCATGGCGGCACGCAATCAGGCTACGGCGCGTGGACGCTCATCATCGATTGGTGATGAGCCTCCACTCAAAAGGCAGAGAGTCCTCGCCTGCAGGTAAGCCTCCCAGGAAAGGAACTAGAGGCGATGTGTTTCTCACATGATCTACCTCAGGAGATGCCGGCATAGAAAGCAAAAATGCGAAGATAAGAGACCCTGCAACAATTGTCAGAAATGCGGAGAGGAATGCATCCCAACGGAGCCAGCCCCTCGCCCCCAGGTTGATGGTGAATACCTCAGAGCACTTGAAGAAAGGGTGGCCGAACTAGAATCCATGGACCCCGGACAGAGCCTAGATCATATGATTGCCTCAGGCCAAGAGCTGAGGACTGGAACTAATGGACGAACCGCACCTGACCTGGAAGACAACACCAGTCTATTAAAAAACCCTCCCATCTCAAATCACACCCTTGACCATCTAAACTCAATAAGACAGCCTGACATTCCGGACCAACTGAAAACAGTAGAAGGATTATCCCCCATGCGACGTCTCAGCACAGCACAAGTTCAACCCCCCAACCTTCACCAATGGGTACCTTCTCACTCGATGACGACTCAGATTCTGAAATCGATCACGCGATCCCTGGATTGATCACATCGCCATCGACACAAAGAGATGACTATAATTATATCTTGTCCGAAAATTCACCTAGTACTCACCATCCTTCACCAAGAGATAGGGTCCACCCGGCTTTGACCCTGGTTGCAAGTGTCTCTCGGGAGGTCGAAGAGACTTTATTGGCAGCTTATCGTGACCGCGTACAAGCCCAATACCCCTTCTTTTATTGGCACACATTTCTAGAATGGCATTCAGACTGGAAGAAAGCCTCCCCCTCAGAGATTAACACCCGACTTTGGCAGGGATTCTTCGTCAATCTCGTTTACTCGACCGCGCTTTTGGTTCTCTCCTTAACCAGGATCGGTAAATCAGATGCTCGAGCATTCTACAAGAGTGGCCTTGCTTTACTGCCAGCCGTGCTGCGCCAGCCAGATACTATCCTTCATGCCCAAGCTTATCTGCTCCTGGGAATGCATGCCCTTCATAGAAGCTCCACCCATCGAATTCTATCCCTCGCGTCAACAACAATGCGGTTCTGTGTCCAACAGCAATTTTATCTGTCAGAGACAGAGCCGGACCAGAAGTCACCTTCAGTGCGTTTGGAAATTCAGCTTCGCCGTCGGTGCTTTTGGTCCGCATATGGCTTTGACCGATTGGTCATGTACTCATTCGACATTCCCCCTTCCGTTCCTGATGCCATGATCACTGCAAAACTATATGCAAACATCGACGAGGAGGATATACAGTCAATCGCCGCACAGACACCTCCAGGTCAAGAGTTGCCTGATTCGCCAACCTATACCTCTGTTTCTTCCTCATTGCACATTCTGCAATGTCGGCGGATCCAATCCGAGATAGCAGGATATACCCTCCATTGGGACTACAGAAATCAGTTTGCGGAGTCTTTAGATTGGAGAGTCCGTATTCTCGCCGAAATGGAGAACTACAAGTCTCGAGTACAAGCATTTTCTGATCCGAGATCAAAAGGCCATACGTCTCATCGATGGCTTGCTATGATATATCATTATACATTACTTAACCTTTACCGACCAACAAAGGAGAGCGTTTTGGGGCCGGCCGGGGATTGGTCAGTCCAAGCGAGTAGCCAGGCCTGCCTTATTTTCCGGAAATCTCAAATGGACCGCCAGATTGCGCAAGCATGGCTGGGAGTAAGTGAGTCTACAAGCCTCAGGAATTGGCACTGACTGGTTTATTTGCAGCTCCTTGTTCAATTTCAGTCTGGCATAACTTTGTTGTACTGTTTCTGGGCCACTCCTCCAGAGCATCGGACAGATAACTACCACTCACCCGACGTGTCTGATGCTCTCAGAGCATGCTCAAATATCCTTGCGATCATGGCCGACCGCTGGCCAAAGGCTGACTGCCTCAGAGATGTGTTTGAACTCCTAGCACGAGAGGTTCCGCTTATATATCAACCCAAGAGGCCATTAATTCGCATCTCTGAGAGCTCTGTGACGGCAATTCGAGAAAAGTTGCCCCAGGTTCGCGCTCTGGTGGTTCATCGATCAATCCTCCGAATGCTGGATGAGATGATTTCAGAAGATTTCCCACACAAGGAATTCCCGGCCACTACGGTTGCAGAGGGTCCTGAATTAAGCGAAGTTGCAGATTCGCAACATGAGAGACCGATATTAACCCGCTCGTTGGACCCAACCTCGAGCTCACTGGCATTCGAGATGCCTTTTTCAGCAGATCAAGCGTATGGAGTAGATAGACCAGGCCTTGGGGTTTCTGCTCTGGGACCTGATGAGCTGCTGGAATTTCCCCGCGTATTTGACTTTGAGACATGGTCCTAGTCATAAATGCTGTACAATTAGATACACTTGCTATTTTTGATGAACAATATATTCCCCTGCAAAGATAATGCTGCATGGATTGTTCGCTCGATTGAACCGTTCTGGAATAGTGTGTCGTAAGCCCGGAGAAACAACCTCCCATCGTCGAGGATCAAAAAGGCACCCGCCATTTGATTGGGGGACACTTCGATGAGGCCACCAACCTGGTAACCGAGCGGGGCTTGAGGTATAAAGCCGACCATTTTCCAGAGTTAAACTTGAAGCCAGTTTTATGACCTCGTTGTTTCTCAAGTTGCGATACACTTTTCATATTGTGTTCAAGCCAACCTACCTATATTACAAGCCTCCTTCTCCGTCACACATGTTCTCGATTGGACTTCGGGCCGTTACTAATTAGTGACGAAGATGCCGTTCCCCTATAAAACTACCCTGATTACTGGCGCCACCTCTGGCATTGGCCAGGCGCTGACTGAACGAATGATTGCTGCTGGTGTTTTTGTTATCGCGGTTGGTCGGCGTCGCGAACGTCTTGATGCCTTGGTTTCCAAGTACGGGTCAGACAAGGTAGCCGCTGAACAATTCGATATTTCTGACCTGGATGCCTTGCCAGCATGGGTCGAAAAGTAATTGCCCAACTAGATCTAAGTCTACCGTACTACCCAGGGAACCCAATGCTAATGAGAATTAGTATGACAAAAACCTATCCCTCTTTGTCAAGCATTGTGCTGAACGCTGGGTTTCAACGCACTGTTGACTTTACTAACCCTGAAACCATCGATCGTTCATCACTGACTTCGGAGCTCCATACCAATTATCTTTCACCGCTGCACACCATCTCCCTCTTTCTCCCTCATCTCATTGCCCTTGGAAAGACATCCGAAACACTAACACCGGCGTCTATTGTTCTTGTTTCTTCAGGCCTTGGCCTGGTACCCATCCCACGATGCGCCAACTACTGTGCCACCAAATCTGCCATTCACTCACTGGCATGGACCTTGCGATCCCAACTCTCTGCTCCATCGAGCCTAGATACCCAACACATACGTGTGATTGAAATTATCCCTCCGGCGGTCCAAACCGAATTGCATTCCACTCAACCAGACCTGGCAGCATCAGGACAGGCAAATTTTGGAGTCCCACTCGAAGACTATGCGAATGAGACTTGGGAGCTTGTTACAGCTGAGGATGGCACTCCCAATGATGAAGTTATCATTAAACTAGTGAGTGACAAATGGGCAGCTGTGGAAGAGACGAAAAGGGAAACTTTCAAAACGTTCGAGGCTATGTTCAGAAAAATGGCCGCAGAAGGCAAGCCAAGTGCGTGAGAACCCACGCAGAGGGTTGGTATTTACACTTATGTTAAGGGTCGCTGGAATTAGTTTAGGTCGCAAATCTTCATTTCACGAGCATCTCTGCTCAGGTATCGTACAAATTTCGGCACCGGAGCTAATGCCGTTTTAACATGAAATTGGCTAAGTCGTAACTGAGCATCTAAGTAGCCCTGGAGGATCTCATTCTCACCACAAGTTCAAGGAATCTTCACAAATGTTGCTCATCTTATTTATTCGGGCTTTGTTTAATTAGAGGTGGTTTTGAACCACTTGTTATATTGCTCCAGGACCCGTTCGCAATAGTACCTGTGCCGAGAGGGAATTCGTCCCAGTTTATCAATTTAAGCACAGTGACCCTTCTGTAATACTGCCCTTCTTATGTTGGTACATTCAGATAGCAGTACTATTTATTACGTTGCATCATCGGGGTAGCGTGTTTCCATCTAGGCTAACGGCGAATTCCAAGACGTATGGCCACTGTGGTTACCTATTTTTCAAAAAAAAAAAAAAAAAAAAAAAGCCTAAGCTCCAAAGCGAACATATGGAACCCAGTACAAAGGAGTATCTTCACATAAATCAACCGTTCTTGAACCTCTAGGGTCTGAGCTTAAAGAGGATTGTGTATCAGACATCTGATTCTGTTCATGAGTTTCTGTTCCGGATTTAATTCCCCCTCTATTGGTATTTTCCAAGACCCATTTGTGGCGGAGACTTCTAATTGCATGATGAAGACCTCTACTAACCGATTCATCATCGAACCCTTCTTGGCGCATCGATTCTTAGGTAAGAGTAGCTACATCTACACAGTGCCGATCAGTGACCTCCCATAGGGTCCCAATAACATGCAGGAAGCCAGCGATATCACAAGCCGCGGCCAAATGAATTTCCTCATCAAATAGTTTTTCATAGTCAATCTGGCTTGTTCCGCAGGCTGAAAGGTAAGCATGAAATGGTAGACGATGATGAATATTCGTGTCAAGGAGACTGGATACCTGTAGCTCCCCATCACTGAGAACCAAAGAACTTTCCAAGGGATCAAGCTAATTTGTCTTTCCATAACCGGCAAAATGGAATATTTTGCAATCGTGTAGAGCAGAAACAACGTCCTTTTGATAGGACCGAGGCTTATCTACTTGGAGCTGAATAGAGCTACAAATACCCTCAAGCTTGTCAATCTTCTTTGAGGCTTAGCGAGGTTCTTTCATACCGACAAGAACCACCTTGTCTAGCCCTTCTTTCGGTTTTGTTTGAAGGCGACGCCGCTGGCTATAAATAATTGTCTTAATGGAAGAGCTGTACGATGAAATCGCACGGTCAAGGACGGTATTAAAAGCCCTATGAGAATGGCACCCTGCCACATGGGTAGGAAACTTGGTGAGTGGTCTAGGAGGGATCCAGCATATCCGAGGCCATCTGCCGTTAGAGACTTTGGTAAACCCTAATTCGCAGAGAACTAGTTCCGCGATTATATCTCACAGCCACTCTAGTAATTGAGCGTTGGGTATTGTTAATTCAGCACTGTGGTCCTTGATATCCTCGCTGCACAAGCGAGGAAGTTGCAGGTTTTTCAATTTGCCCTTATTAATGATCAGAGCATCGCAGCGATAGTCACTAACATTGAGGATAACGATCGGTCCGTTTCTTGCAGCAGTTTTTAATTCGTCCTCGGATGGGGGCATGAGGAATTGACTAAATCCAGGTACTTCTCGTATGGCCTAGATCGTGTGCTCCAACTTTTGACCGGAGTCATAACGTTGATTGACTTGCTAATGCTGTAACGAGGTTGAAACTCCGAGTTCAAGCTGTAGTTCGATGAATCGTCTTGCCAGTTTAGGGTGAGATTCTTTAAGATCCGATACATCAACCCTCACTTCACTTAAATCACCTATGATAATCCCGCGTCCAAGTTTAAGAAATTGAACTGCATCATCATGTGGCATTAGATCAAGCCCCTTTTGAAAGTACTGAATAGAAAATTGGAGATCCTCAAATGATCTTGTCTTGCCATGCAGGTTGCAGTATAAAATTACAAGATGAGAGAGCCGGTCTGCTTGTTCTAATGGATCATCCGGAACTAGATCGAGAGCCTCTTGAAGCTGTTGAACCGCCGTATTAATATCATCTATCCTATCGAGCCTGTTCTTGAATATCGGAGACCATATCCAGCACCAAGATCCTTGAGTCGCTTTGATCAATGCAAATTTTTCTTTGGTGTTAGATCAAGAGCCTCTTGGAGTCGCTGAATAGCCACATCAAGGTCCTCCATTGATCTTGTTATGATAAATCTCTGATGATATGCAAATGCGAGATCATGGAGTTCATGCACGTGCTCTCCATGATCATGTGGCGTTTGGTCAAGGACCTCCTGACATTTTTGAGTAGCCATACCAAGGTCCGTCATCGCTCTGAGATGCAAGCATGTACTAGTTGGTCGTCGATGATGATAGTGATGCCTAATTTGGAGGTCGGATTATTGTCATACCAACTGGGATAGGATAAGTGGTTGTAATTCCCTGAAATTTCTTCACCCTTTTGATCAAGAGCAGTGAATCTTAATCCGAACCAACTTCTTGATGATGTTGTTGTTTGATCCAACTACGGAGTACTGGTACAAGGAACCCCGCTTTTAAGCAACGTGAGGGACGCGGATGCTGAAGTAATTGAGGCTCAAATGTGGTTACTGAGGCTTGTTGGTTAGCCTAAGGTCAAAGGCTGGTACTTCCGAAAATGATTTACGATGGAGGCATCCAAGTACTTTTTATTGTTGATAGATCTTGGGTCAACACTTGAAGAGGTTGAGGGCCTGCCCTTTTTCGAACAAGGCTTATCAGAATTGCCTTGAGTCAGGACATTGGCACTATGATCAGTTTCCTTTAACCTAAAGCTGCGAGCCTCATCTTGTCATTCCTTGTATGCCTGCTTCTGAGACCTTTTTGACTCATACGGACTTAGGCATCTTGCTGCGTCTCTCGAAAGACTCGATACCAAACTAAAGCGTCTTCAACTTGAAAGTGATCGCCGACTAGCGATGTAATTGCCGAAAGTCTCTCTTGTCGGCCTCTTTCCGCCCCCATTGAGTGAGAGCGCTCTTTGGATCCCTTGTTGCCTTGCGATATCCGTCAGAGTAGCCGTGATGGCACTCATGGGTAAATTAGCATCCCCTAATCTTTTGAATTGTGACTCACTTAGCTTCCCCCTTAGTCTTATCTTTAACATGTTGTGTAAATTATATTAGAGGTCTCCATTATTGGCAGCTTGCAAAATCGTATTCTAAGGGTATTTATTCAATGCCGGCTTTGGTAAGAATCGCTACCTAGGGAGTTGCTCTTCGGCTTAAAACTCTCCTTTTCGCAGTAATCCCCTGGCAAACAAAAGGTTCACTCACACTGGAAAATTTCCTCTTGCGATCACAGGGCTCCGAAAACATGGGTTGATTAGACCGTTTCCGACTAGACCTTTCAGCAAGAACCAAGTATCCGATCGCCTAGGAACATCAAAGTAGCCACCCGACTAGTCTTTGGGAAATAGAAGTTTTCAGCCCTTAGATAGGTAATCGTATATGCCTATGAGATGGCTCTTGTATGCTGACGGGTTTACGGCGATGCTGCAACGTGCCATTTCGGTTTTGTGACCCGCGCGACATCTTACTCAGACCTACTTCGTTGCACAAGTTTACATAAGCTCTAGCTTAGCGAGCGGAGTGTATGATGATTTCATTGCGGCCTGGGTGAGCGTAGAGGAAGTAGCCTTGGATGTAGTGTCCACAAAAGAATGATCATTTGCATTGAGATTCGTGTGCGGTGATGGTGTGCAGTGAATAAACACCTAAGCCACATGAGTGCTTTCAATTTTTGAACATGAATCAAATTCTTACCCTGTCTTATTGGTATCTGGGTATCATCCTCCGAAATTATACACACCGCTTGGTATACACCAATGTACTCTCGCGGAATTCCGTCCTAATTTGCCCGACTTGGCGCAGTCATGTATTGTCCAACTCCAAATTGCCCTGGTACAACACCGAACTTTCTAGTAACATGCGGGCGGCATGTTCTCTAATGGTTTATTGTAAATATCATCCGAGGACTCAATCAGTGTCTTGCCAAATATCTCTCATGTATCCCATTGCTGGGTAGAGTCCAAATGCTGCTACCAGGATTTCAGGGAGCCAACCCTCTGGTAGCTTACTCCAGTGGATTGTCAAGGGTGCCCATGATAAATTCTGTGTAAATTCCTTTCTCCACTGTTGTCTCCATTCTAGGTAGTCCGAGTCATCTCCACTTCGCTCCTTTCGAATCCATTCGACAAGGAGTCGACTCATCTCAACGAAGACGAAGGCACCCCATGACCGAGCACTCCATACAAAAAGCTTGTCTTGGACATCGGTAGACCAACGAAGTACTTCCTTCGATGAAAGCCAGGCAGTAGCTTCACAAAGGTGGAAAGACGTGAGAGACAGGCGTTGCAGAACCGCAAGGACGGTGTCAATTTTCCGCACTGGCTTATTCTCATCTTTCCCTCCGATGGTCTCTTGGATAAACTCCTTTGCTGACATCCACATGTCCAAGGTGCCCCACAGGCGACTGAGGATTTGCCATTCCTCCAAAATGACGACAAGAGTTTGAAGACGTGTGGAGGCCTCGCCAGCAACGACAGCTAAACGGATTGAAGGAGTTGACGAGAGTAAGCCCCGGATAGACTTTGGCAGAGAAGATGTCAATGCGACCAAAAATCGAAGTGCCTTTCGTGACTTCGCTTTGCTGAGCAGATCTAGAATTGCGCCTACCAGGCGTGCAGCTTCGGCAGCAAACAGAAGAGTAATGTCGAGCCCCTCGCGGGAGCGAATCACCCGATGGAGACGTGTGACGAATTTATCGATGCTAACCTGCCTTTCCGAGAGAGCGGCTTTTAATGGCTTCCCAGCCGAAGGCGTGACCGGCGGAATGATGTTGTTGGTGTTGGTTTTCGTGTTATTAACATCATTGATGGGTACAGGCTCACAAGCAGTCAGAAGTGGTGACTCCTGCGGCGGAGGATCGGCCATTTCGACTAGCCGGGAGCAATCCTGGCAGCTGCTTGAAAGTATCGCGTTCTTCGAGGTTGAAATGAGTAGAGCTGTATCTGAGAGCAGTTCCGTGGGACGCAGAGGGACACGCAAACAACAGCGCCCACTTTCCCGGAAATCGGAACGCTTAGCGTAGATGTGACGCGGGAGCCTATCCCCACAGATTCTCCATCGGAACGGTCCCGATCAATCAAGATGCACAGATCAGTAGCTCACAGCGGTTGTCTGTAATGAGCGAGCGTGATCTGGGAAATGCAGTTACTTGGTGGCGCCCGATTCCTGACAAGAAAAAAAAGAACGAGTGCCATAAAACAAAGGGGACGCAACAGTTTAGAGAGAAGAGGGAGCATGCACGTACTTGAGGCACGAAGCGGGAAATATTGCCCACTGGGGTAAGACTCTGCGCGATGCGATAAGCGTTACCCCGGGGTCAACCCGTCCAATAGAAATTTAATCCCAGCGGAAACTGGAGTTGGGCGCTGAGGCTCGGTTCCGATCCAGATGCAGAAATTCCGATTCATGCCGGACTCATCCACACCGACAATGCGTGGAGCATTAGTAATCCTGCGCTACCTCAGTGGTTGGGAGAATCGTGTTAGATGAATGGCTAGCTGGCAATCCACCTGTGCCTCAATGCCCTAAGAAGGAATGGCCGCATGTGTTGAGGAGATGAATTATGAGGGGGACGAACAGTGAAGAGGGCCACTGGAATAATTTCCAAAAGACTGGGGGACAGCTGGCAAAATGTGCTGGAGTAGAGATCCCTCAATACACTCCATTTGGGCATTGAAATGCAACCACCACCAGCACTGTTGATCTTCTACCTAAGTGTTGCGGGTCCAATTTCGTACTAGTCTCGCAATTTTAGGAGCTTTGTCTAACAGACAACTGGTCCAGGCACTATTTCTCTACAATATATGGAGCCGTTGATAAATCTTCCCCACACAACCCGCGCCAGTGGTTCAATTCCCGCAATCACATGAGGGCTAGACGAAGGTTGTATCTGTTGTTCCTGTCACAATACTTCAACGCCTTTTCCTTGTAACAATTGATCATCTATCCACATGCGTTTAGTGCTTTGCGAAAGAATGGATGATAGCTACTGGAGGATACCGGGGAAAAAATTGGTGCTCTTTGTAGAGGAATCCCTCACGAATTCTCGTTTGGGTATAAACCTTGTGTCAAAAAATAAATATAATATTCCATACGATAAAAAATAATCCAATATTATTACTTGGAGATATACTTCCTCTCATCCCTTTACCCCGCGTGATTGATTATCTCAAACGGTGCCTTTCTCGATAATTCTTTGAGACTGTAGCGACGACAAAGACAACCTAGGCTAATCCCCTCTCACATAGATCGAAGTGGAACAGCCCCATTCTTCTCGCTTCGCAGAGCGCCAGAGGCCGGATAGCGAACAAAGAAAATGGCCATGACTGCAAACATCAGAGTTGCGTCGAAAACGTACAACGTCCACTCATGGTTGAGCAGATAGCCATCACGGCCCATGATGTACTCCACCACCCGAAATAGCGACCGTACCATGATGAGTGCGCTAACCGCGTACAACATGTAGATGCGTGACTCCCATGAGATGGCCGGATCTTCTGAACCTTGAGTGGGGCATTTTCTCATCCGCGTTTGAAATACAACCGCCGTCACCATGAAGAAACCGAAGACGAGAATCTGGATTATCAAGCCACCAACGACAATGTTCTGCCCCATTGTGGCATTGTTTCCCGTTGCCATTAACCCCGCCGCGCTTCCCTGAACCAGAAACGAGACGACGTCGCCCAACACAAAGATCTTGGTCATCCATTTGGCAGGAATGATAGAATGAACTTCACCATTCACCTGCAGGATGACACGGCGAAGAACCATGTAAATGGAGGCTGCGAAGAGGGCTGGGGCGAGGAGGATGAATGTGTTTTGAATGACGTACGGCATTAGCTTATCGGTTTGGTCGTATGCACTTGCCCGGGCACAGTATCCTATAATCTCAACTGCAATCATTCTTGTTAGAAAGTTCCGCTTGGGATGAACGGTCACGGGGGTGTCCTCACAAAAGCCGCCAATCACAAAGACACTGCAGTACCATGATCTTGTTTTATACATGCGCCATGCCACGGCTGCAGTTACAGCAAGAAACAGAAGTAGAAAAATTATTGCTGCAACTTTGCTTGGGAGGTACGTCCAAAGATAGTACCCTCCTTTGTATGGTTTAAGCTCGGCCATTTTTCAGAGGGTTTGATGTCGGAAGTCGTGATGATAGTCGTTTAAAGATTTATCGCAAGAGAGTCGACTTAATTTAGGATCATGGATCAACCCAGGTCTCGTGAAATCATAGGATATTTATGTATTCCAAGCACTCGTCATCCCATCTCCAAATAGCAACACATCCTGCCCAGGGGCAGCATCAGAACTCGCGAGTGGCTTTGTTTCCTCGCATCCAACATGATTCAATTGGCTGTGAGGCGGGACGCTAAATCGTGCCTCAATCCGCGGGTTGGGGGCTTTGTGATTGGCTAGAAATGAGGTGAGTGGATATTAACTTGCAGTACGGAGTACCCTAGCACGCACTCGACTCAGGCTTGAGTTGGTGGGGATGCGGCCATGGACTGTAACCACGTCTTTCTCAAGGTGGCGAAGCCTCGATCCAATCTTTCTAATGCGCAATATGTCTGGCACGAACTTGAAGCTCTTCGGCTAGAAATTTCGCATCTTGGTCTAATGCGATAGAGCGAGATTGGCCTTCCCGGGTTCTTTAGGCCCATCCTCTCCAGTTAGTTGTTGGTTGGTGTTGTTTCTCGAGCCACTGCCCAACATGAATCCCCGCCGCAGTCATCGTAAATCTCGCCTCGGGTGCAGCGAGTGCAAGAGGCGACACATCAAGGTACGAATGTCACAGTCTCTAACTGTCCTATATCTCCTCGCTGCATTCATGTGCTTACTTGGGGCAGTGTGACGAATCCCAGCCCGTGTGCTTAAACTGCTTTCGAACCGAGAGGGAATGTTCATTTGCAAAAATGACAGCCAAAATCCCTGTCCAGTCTCCAACGCCCTCCAACGATTCGTCACGCACGCAATCCGAAGCAGCCCCAGAGCATCCAGAAGCCCCGCCAGCCAATATGACGCAGTTAGAGCTGCTCTACCATGCTACATCATGCAGAGATCTGGGAATCGCGCATTTCTTGCATTTGAACTATGCTATCTCTGCCAACGCAATTGTCGAGGAAGCTTTGCGCTGTGAATATCTCATGAATGAACTTTTGGCATTTTCTGCACGGCACCTTGCGACTATTCGAATGGACAAGCAGTCTTCCTATCTCCACCAGGCTAATTACCTTCAGACGCACGCAATCTCGTTATTCACTAGAGCACACGTCGCGCCAAACAAGGACAATTGTCTCCAAGTCCTCTTCTTTAGTTGGCTACTCGGCACTCATCTTCTGTGCGATGTACCCACCAGTCATGCTCAGGGTGATACTATGACCAGATTTTTCCATTACGTTGAGTTGTATCGGGGTGTGTTAGTTGCGGTCACGGGGGCTTGGAAGTTCTTGCTTGAATCTGAACATGGCGAGCTTTTTAGACATGGGGAGGCGATGGCTAAACATCTTGGCACTGGATCACAGACTTCAGCTTTGGTGGCTCTTGTCAACGAGAGTCTTGGCCTGGACGAGACTGAAAAGTTGGGGTGCATCGAAGCCATCAGCAGAATCCAATGGGTGTTTGATGCGAATAGCGACATGGACCGCAAGGGTGCCCTGGATCAATGTTTTCAAGTTGCCTTTTCATGGGCACTGCTCATCAGCCACGAATTTCTCTCTTGCATGAAGAAAAGAAGACCCGAGGCCCTTCTAATATTGGCTTATTTTGCGGTGGTTCTTCATTGGTGCAAAGAACACTGGATATTTGGCCCGGTGGGCAGCCGTCTACTTGAGAGTATTGAGTCTGCGCTAGGTCCGGGATGGGAGCGATGGTTGCAGTGGCCGAAGGAAATGGTTCAACCTTGAAGGAATCATTTTATCCCTAAGTTCTTTCGAATCGATTTAGCGACTATTTATACATCACTACGCATGGTACTTGGAAAAGACGTGGTCTTCATCATGCCCTGTTGTCGAAACCTAGTCCCTGACTGGCGGCCTCTCCAAGAGCCTAGTATTCTACTCTTTGCAGGAGAAGCTGTTTGACTTCGTCGGATCTCCTCCCTCATAATGAGCTCTCTTCGGGAACGCACACAGTGGCCTGTTGAAAGTTTCACCCTTTGGATCATTGAAACTTACGGGGATGGTTTCTGGTCTTGTCCCATTCTCAACCCAAGCGCGCAATATGTCAAAGCTGGTAGTGGGCATCGCACCATTGCCCCCCAACAATGGCCTAGTCCAGGGTTCTCAAAATGACGGTAAAAATCATCGACGTCAGGGAACAGCGACGCTACGGAACGATAGTATCGTCCTGTACCTTGAGCTGGGATCAGTGGATCCGCCTGTGATTTGGTCAGATATCCACCCCAAGAGTCGACACTTGCATCAAGAAAGATTTTTAACTCACCAGCCCGTGAAGAGTCAATAACTTGCCCCAGCATTTCGAAATTCCGATAAATCAGGATCGTTGGTGCCAATCATTGAGTTAAATGAAGAAAGACCGATGTGATGAATTCGGTCAAAATCCTGGTGTGAGACCTTGCTGACATCAAAGTCGGCATTCTTGTTGATGAAGTATTGAATCCATTGTGTCACCAAATGTGAGGGAGCTCCGACACAAGTATCATTGTCCAACTGGGTGACATCTGATTTGGCTTGAGCTGTTAGAAATGTGAAGTCAGTAGCATAGTTATGCCCATGCCAAAGGAAGCGGCCATCTGAGGTACGGGGCCCAGACCAGGTGGCATTGGCAACTATGGCCGCTGCCTTACTGAGCAAGGTTTCGTGACCCTCCGAGCATTCAAATTTGTTGCCTACGACCGAAAATGGGTCAAAGTGGCAGGCTTCTACATCTGAAATGACCCCGTCAATGACTCCATCAAGCCCGTCGCACAACTCTATCGCCGCTTGGGCTAAATATGCAAACTCGCAAGGGCAGGGATATTGGCCAAGCTCGTTCATCACAAGTTGTGGCCAAAAAAGGCTTGATTGCGCCTCCACCCAGTTTATTGCCGGTGCGGAAGCAATGATTCCGTCGTACGCGTCTGGATATCGCTGTGCAAGCATTAGACCTTGGCGTCCGCCTTGAGAACATCCACTCCAGTAGGAGTATTTAGGAGGCTTTCCGTAAAATTCTTTGATTATCGACTTAGCAATTATCGCCTACTCCAAAATTAGTGATAGGGCACCACGGACTCGTTAAACGGGACGATCTTACTTCGTCATTCAAAGACACTGAAGCAAGGTTCTGAAGTGCATATAGATTGATGTTTCCTGGACTAAGAAGGGCCCAGTCCTCGGGAAGTTGATCCTTCCCCAGGCCTGCGTCCGTAGTAACGGTTGCATACCCTTCACCAATTGCAGCTTGCATAAGAAGGTCGGTGAGGATGAATCTTCCGGCTGTCCACCCGCCTCCGCCAACAGCCTGAAAGCGCTCATTCCAATTACTTAGGGGTAGCCACGTCTCGACGTGGATTAAATCGCCTTGTCCCGGGTGTGTGTAGCTAACGGTAACGTTGCAGAAGGATGCATTATTCAGAACGATGTCGGGGTGGTGGAAAATAAACTCCTTCGGTACTGTGCGGGTGACATTCGAAACGGTTTCCGCTGTGAGGGACAAGATTTCCGCTCCAAATAGAGTGGGCGTTGAAAACGCGGATGGAGAGCACACCGCAGTTGGAACTGAAAGCGGATACTGCGGTAGCATGGTGGCAAGCGAGGCACAAAGCAAGCTGTAGTTAGAGGTTGGGAGTCTTGGGACTGAGGGAGCGGGGGACTCGTGGAATCAACACCCTGAAATTATCAGAAACACATTCTAACTCGGGGACATGTTAGTCTAAATAAGATCGTATCCCTCGTAACTGTCATCCGTTCTAGGATCAGCAACCGAGCCCGGATCATCATTCTTCAAAGGAACTGCTGGTGGCCCGCGAGACATGCGAGGATAGAACGGCTTGTCATTGGATCAAGGAAATCGATATGTGGGCCTGGTCAGCACGATGTTTCCCGCGCATCTACACCAACACGATTGGTCCAACTCCGCACATGAATTGTGGACCTTCCTTTTCCCTCGAAAGGCTGATCGGGTTTCGATTCCGACTCATGATTTTCTTTCCAAAAGTTCCAGTTCTGTATTCACCCGAAGTTCGAGCATAGAGAAGCATAAGTCCATCAATTCACCCACATGGTTCGAGTTTCGGTGCTGGAGTTGTTGCACACAAGCACCACAGACTGCCATTCAGCTACGGTTTGGATCCGACCAGCGTGAATGGCTTGGGAAGAACAAGCTCCGCAGGACGGGCCCTCAGTCCACCGAGCGCAGCGTAGGTTTGGCGGTATCGCCCTCCCAAGCGCCATCACGCGTGCCCACGCAGGTCCAAGTCGGGCACTGCTGTTCTATTCACGACCAATAAACTATTGATGTCAATCGCAATTTGAAATACGCCAAACGCCCAGTAGATTAACCCAAGTTCCGCCCAGCCTGGGGTGGCACAGCTCGGTCGATTAGGCACCAAGGCAGATCAGCTGGTTTGGTCTTTCATTGCATTTTGTTGCAACTTATAAAAGTAAAGACGTGGATTTGGTCTTCAGTGAATTCAGGGACATAAATTCTCGAATGTCGGTTTCGCTGGGTTCCTTTATGCAGAAACCCTCACCCACCGGGTGAATCGACCAGCCCTCGCCGCCTCTAACATGAGCTTGTTTAATCCCAAAATTCGTCCAAGGTCGGGGCTTTTTTTCGTATCAAAGCTCTTTCATTTGAGACAAGGCTCCGGCTACCACAATCAGTACCCCGAAAGCCGACGTCCGACGTTTAATCGTCAGTTATCTTGCCAAAAAATATCGAGAGATTTTTGCATTGAAGCATCCATAGACCCTGAAGGGCATGTGTGCATTGCGCATCAAAACGGCGACACCAAGCGCTTTCCAACATCGAAATCAGAGACTGGGATTTTCGATTTATCTCCACTGGGAGATCGGATCTGTATCGCCGACCGCCAGACATTGAATGCTTACGACGTGGAAACGACTCAATGTTTGGGATCTTGGAATATTGCACAAAATGATGACGAGGAGCCTCTTTACCTCTTTTCTAGAACCTCGCTTATCACCGAAGCTATTATGGTCAACTCTGAAATTGTGATGCTCAAAATTGAAGATGGAGACAGATGGCCTGGCGAAGTTATGTTGGTTAGCCTCAGGATTGACGAAGCCCACCTCGAATCTGTTGCATCAGAAAATGTGGCAGGTTCTCAACCTTCTGTCGACACCATAAATTCGCCAAAGTCTTCAATCTTGAAAAGATTATCAACCGTCGCGGTCCAAGACCTACCCTCGATGAGATTACTATTACCCAATAAAGGCGACATTGTCACCATTATTTCCAAGTATCGATATACTTGTCCTGGAAGTGAACTTCGGAACCACGCATCGGAGGAGGGTCCCCAAAAAGACACAGACTCGTGGGACATCATTAGTTGGATTTCATCACGAAAAGAGTGCCATGGCGAATTCTTATTAAAGGACCTCAGTCATCCGGCGGAAGTGTTTTACTACCCCGGAGGTTTTGATGCCGATACCGAATCCGAAGAAACCCTTCATCTAGCCGTCTGGAAAGTAGAAAAGGATATCATGGTTAGACGACCATTAAAATGTGCAGATGTCCCGCGGTATAGAAAAAGCAATACTCTTCTCCATTGCGATCTCAATCTTGATAAAGAATTTGAGCCTTTGACACGCCTCAATGCACCTTCAAAATTAGTATCAGATCTTACTGAATCCTCCCGGATTGGGTTCGCAATAGGATCTTACAAAGATTCGAATGATGTCTCGGTCAGAAAAACTCTTGCCGCGTTTACCAGATTTGACCCGACAACGAGAAGGAGCGTTGTGGATATCTGGGATCTAACTCAAGAAAGCCGGCGTTGTGCTCTCGCAGATAGAGAGAAAAACTTTTGGATCGGCACGGGTAGATTTGATGGCTTTTCTCCTGACCTGAGCATCATCAAGGTTTACTCTGAGGCAGTAGGGCGTGATGATCGGGGGCTACAAGGAGAACTGTGGTCAATTCCGTAAACAGGAGCATTCGTTGGAGTCATTGTCATTCTGGGTACCAGCTAAAAGTTTCAAGTGTCTATAGATTGATATATATATGAGTCTGGTAAAGTTTCTGAGCAGAACTGAAAAGATTGCATTTCGATTTCAGTTCGAATAAACTTAGGCTCGGAGGTTGCAAATTTGAGACACATTTCACACCAAATTTGTCAAAGAATGTTACTCAAAATATTCATGATTAATATTGAAGTTGCTTTTAGGCTCATTGGTCTCTCAAATTTACTCAAGACAGTTTTCCGAGTCTGTTTACTCTCTCCATTTTCCCGCTTTATGCCCTCTGATTGACTAATCGCCCCGTTTGATCAGCCGTACCAGTACCTGGTATAATTTTCCTGAATAAATAATATTTCTGTTCAAACTCAATCAAAGCCCTCAGTTTCTCTTTTTCTGGCATCATCGATGCAGTCTTGCCAGCTAATCCACCTCATATAACCGCACTCGATCACTGCAATCAATACCATACCGCACCCGAGACCAATCCACAGGCCGCCAAGCTTCAGGTCAGGGCTTCCAAGCTCCAACCAGATAGCAAATGGAACAGCCCCAAGGTAGTTGACGGCCAATACTACCCATGCAGCTATGGACTGGCGACCTAGACCTCGTAACATACCATTGCAGCCGCTGATAACAGAGTCGATGACCTGGAATGCAGAAACAACAATCATAGACTTGACCGATACATCGACGACGGCGGGATCGTTCGAGAAGAGTCGCGTCAATTGATAACGGAATATGTAGATAACCAATCCATCAAATATTCCAATCGCCAAGAATATGGCAGCGTAAAGTGCTGCTGCTCGTCGAGCCAAGGGGAGAAGTCCTGCACCGATAAAAGTTCCCACACGGGTGCTGATCGCAACACTAATGGAGAATGGGATATGCCACGAAATGATGGAAATGGTACTAAGAATCGTTTGCGCAGCAAGATGGTTGGTGTCAATGTACGAGGTGCTGATCATTAGAATCTCAAATGCTAGCCACTCTGCCATATTGACAGCGGTCCCTGCTGTAGAAAGACTCAACAGAGCGCTCCATGAACGGAAGGCATCTCGTGACCAGCCACCCCAACATTTGAAGGACCATCGGCCAAATACAAAAATGTACAGCAGCAACAAAAGTGGCCGGAGGTTATTAGCAAGGGCCTGGGCTAATGCAGCGCCGGGAAGGCCCATGTCGAACTTGATCGTAAAAAGCCAGCTCAGGATGGCGTTTACCGGGGTGCAAATGAGGAGCACCATGGTTCCCGACTTGAAATCCCCTTGAGCCTGAAGGAAGCGTTTTCCGGCTTCGAAGAATGCATATCCTGGAAGCCCAATGAGGCTGACTTGGAGAAACACGCCAGCCTTGGCAGCGAGTTGAGGCTGGTGGACAACCAGAGGCAAGATCCAAGGGGAGCACAGCCAAAAAGCTCCAATGGGGATCATGCTGATAGTCATAAGCACCAGCATACGCTGTACGTATAGTCCCACATTGGTCAAGCGGCCTGAACCGTATGCCTGAGCACACAGAGTGTCAAGGGCGGTGGCCATTCCTTCGAGAACCGTGTAGCCGATGATGTTCATTGTGGTAAGGCCGATGCTCGCAGCGCCGAGATCATCTGCGCTGAGGTGGCCAGCCACAATCGTTGTGATGACAGTCGAAGAGTACTGGAGGAGGTATGTGATGATCAAAGGGATTGAGTACTGAGAGATCAGCCACAGCTCAGACAAAACAGTGCCTTCGCTAACGATGCTCTGGTCCAGTTCGCCTCGAGACACGTTCCGCTGCTCCGCCAGCAGCGGCGACGACTCATCCGCCGCGTTGTGCCTGTCACTATGCCTCATATCCGGACCCATGGCGCATAGAATCAACCGTGCAGAAGAAGTGCAGCGGTGACAATGGGGGAGGAGGAGGTTGAGGTTCAGAATTGAGGCCCTCGGCTTTGTGGATTTTGGGGTTCCCGAGCGCCAATCATTTTTCTTGGATCATCGGCCAGACTAAACCGTTTATCGGAATTGGAGATCAATTGAGATAACAACTCTGTGGCGCTTCTCCACTGACACGAGACTTTTAGCGTGCATTCTGTTTCTGTTACCTCAGTCGCGGCCGCTTGGTATTCCAAAGTAGAGCTGACCAAGAGCTTGTCATGCTCAGCTTGATGTTTCATATTGTTTCTCTTCAATTTTGTTTTTGTTACGCATAGTAACTACCAATTATTACATATATTTTAATTCATTTCCTTCATTCCTCAGCCTTTGCCCACTACGTCGCGAGGCATCATCTACTCGGCGAAGTCTCGGCTTCGATCCCTGCCATACCAACCGAAATTGGATAGACGCACGGCAAGGGCAACTAGAGTTATCTGACGGAACCAATAGGTGTCATAACGCAAGCAATCGTGGATCCATGGACTTGTTAAAAACACGAATCTTCAGCATGAAGACGGGTCAAAGGTGAACTTTCAGTTATGGCAAAGAGATGTGACCAGGTTACGAGCCGTGCTCGCGCACTGAAGAAGCCTACTCCATGGGCGGCTTGCAATGTAGAGACCCACGGTGGTTCCAATGAGCCCGTGTATCCTAAGCTAGAAATATGTGCCACGACCCAAATTGGCCTTGGACACTCCTCGTGCATTGCCAACAACCAAGACCAACATGGATTCTTTGGAAGTTAGTCCCGGGACGAGCGGTAGGCTTGCAAATCGCTGATAGAGGTATTCCCGTTGGTTGCAAAAAAGGACACCAGATTCGTTTGTAATGTAACTAATTGACAAAACCTAACTCCCAAAACACAGTTCTCGAAAATGAAGAACAACATATCCTAAGCTATGAAATTAAAATAACAATCTTCTCTAGTGCTCATTCTTTTCCAGGACTCGGGCTCCCGATACCGCCTTAGCTTCATCAGTAGGTTACAGTCCAGCTGTCTCCTTTGACCCAAGTGAAAAATCTAATCCAATATGCAGTATCGGACTTTCCTCCATGGGGATGAATGTTAGGCACATTGGGTGCAAAGGGCAAGAAATGCCAACACTTGAATATTCTACTTGCAGAGCATGTTTAACCATGCTTTCTCAGTTTGCGAAGAGGTTTATCGAAGAATTGTTTCCACCGGGATTCTGCTACCCTTCTCATTCATTCTAGTCACCTCGTGTGGTTCTGTCGGTGGTACCGTAAAATCTCAGCAAATTCGACCACCTTAGTTTCTTCAAGAAAGTGCAGAAAAAGTACACACAACCAATTATGTGACGGAGAACTTTCTTTTTACTGTAAAAAATGGAGATCCCGTCGACGCTAAGGTGGTCGAATTTGCTGAGTTTTTGCGGTATTTCGGCTAGTTCATTTTGAACAGAATCAGCATTAACCCTTGGAGGTGGAGTCCGAATATCAATTGAGATCTTAAGATCCATTAAGACCTTAGGATTTTGCAGTGTCTCAATCCAGCTAAGGGTCTGTGTGAATACCGGATACTTATGGCGAGGAACCGCTTTTATTGGAGAGCTGCATGGTTGTTCTAGAAAGACTAGCGGACGAAGAAGAAGTGTGATAGAAATCTTTACATGAGGTCCATGTCACAAACTCTTCCTGTCGGCGAAGTTGGAATAACTGGAGTTGATTGGGGAGCCACTGCCGCCGCCAGCCGCGCGATGGTGGGAGGCTGGGGCTCAGCGGTATTGTCGGGCTCAATGTCTGGAAGGAATCTGCACGCCCCGATTGAGCAAGTGTACCATTCTCCTGAACGGTTGAGTGAGTCGCCTTGGTTCTTGCGGGTGAATATCAGCATTGACACGTCAGATTAGATGCAGATATGCCTTGATTGTCGTTCCAAGTCACCCAGGTGCGCTCGTGACCCCGAGCGCAATAGTAGTAGTATTCTCGCCCACCATTTCCCTTTAGGTTTCCGGGTTTGACAACACCCCACGTTTCTCTAGCATGGCAATCGTTATTTTGGGCAATATGGTGCGATTTCCAGGGGGAACGTCGGTATTGCCATGTTGAGTTTGATCCGTTTAAAGTCAGAACTTGAGCAAATCGATGATTGAAAAGTTGCAAGGACGCGTTGGGTGTATTTCAAACCAGGTTCGCGATTGGAAATTTTGAAGGGTAGTTGAGGATGAGTGAAGGGCGCCGGGTAAAGGGCCCCTTTAAATCCGGTGCTTGTGTCTCCCTTGATTAGGTCCGGCATACTCCTGCTCCACGGACAAACACGGCATCACAACTACGAAAGGCACGACAATATTGCAGCCTCATGACAAGGGCAACTCTTGACTGAAAACCATATGTAGGCCCTATATACGACTGGTTAATCTTATACTGCATCGACGCTGCCGTTTTGTTGTAAACTATTACAACATCGGTATCAAACAATGGCAATGGCGCTGGAGGCAAGGTGTCATTGGCAAACCAAGACCGCAAGATATATCAGATAATCCGATGCCACAACGGTATCGTCTGCAACTATTTTTGGAATGGAAGCCATTTTATGTCAGTATGCAAGGTACCATAACATGCTGCAGTCCGCCGCAGTGTGATTCAAGCTGCAGCCGCATATGCGGCTGAAAAATCGATCTTGGCAGAGCCGCGATGCGGGTGTGATGAGGAGACGGTCAATTGGCTTCCGTTGGCGCTGTTTCGGTGGCGGACGCATCTTCGACGCTAAGCTCTCATCGTGACGGATTTATAGGGCACACATTCTCACTTGGTATCTCAGGCCAGGTCGGACCTGAGAACGGGCACGTACTGAACTAACAGAGGACAATGCGAGCGAACTTGAGCGTGAGCTTGCGGCCCCGAGTGTTGTGGGGTCGACATTGGAAATTAACTGATGCGTTCAGCCGGAAAAACTAAGCAGCAGTTTAGCAAACGCTTGGCCCAGACGAGTCGAGTCTGGCCCCATAGTTAACGCTCGGTGACGTCCTCGCGAGTTTCGTCCACTGGTGGTGGTCCGATGGTCGGACTACTTCGTCATTGCTTGGCGCGAAGGATCAACGCGAGGACTCGACGCGAGCGCAAGTGACAGCAGAAGCCGGGCGTCCCAGGCACATGGAGCAAACGGAACGGGTAACGTTTATCACTCGGACCTTCGGATTCGTCGTTTGCCCGTCAATGCTGACTCTGAGGGAGTAGTGCCAACTCTATTCCCAGGCGCCGGCTCCTCCGAAATTGCAAGGGAGTCTATGCTGAACCTTATTCCAGTGATTTTCGGTGATCTTCACTGATTTACATGGACGCGAATCCGCTCATCCCCAAACCAGCTGTTGTAGGATGCGAACGTTTACGGGGGATAACGGCGTCGCCAAAGTGCCAATAGAACCTTACATCAACCAAAAGTCGGTCGCCCAGCGCGAAAACGAAACCCTCCAATGGGCCCAACACCACACCATTACGCCATTAGATGTAATCTCTTAGAGTTGGATGACAGGTTCATGCCCCGGATTTTAGACTCGTCCTCGCGTAGGCTGCATTAGCCTTTTGATGGATGTTCCTTGCATGTTCTTGCTCAGTCTAAGCCGCCTCTGGTAAAACCAGCTCTATTCAGCACAAAAATGCCTGGGTTTGGCTCATCAAACGGCTCGGCATTTGAAGTCTAACAAGAGGGCCCGTACGTGCCGTGTCCCGCGCCGAACGTTCCATTTAGACATTCTGGAAGGCCCTTGCTGTCACCGACTTATATCTACCGACGCGGGCCGCTTCCACACCAGACGCCTCTTCTCTAGTTCCAACTCGTGGTCATCAGATCCTTCTAGTCACTCCTTTTTTTTATATTCATTCATTGCCTAACTCATTACATTCACTATGCGTTCTATTTTCATGCTGAGTGCAGCGGCCATCGCCTCGGTTGCCGCCGCCGAACCAAGATACGTTCTTTACTATGATCAGTACGCAGCAGCCCCTCTTTTGTATATAGTCCATTGTCCAACTCCCAGCTAACCTCGCTTTGCAGGTATCACACCACTGATCTGCCCGACAAGAGCACGACCGCTGGTATCAACTACGTTATCACGGCCTTCGCCAACTCTTCCCTTTTCGCCCCCGAGACCGCCGGAGACTATCAGCCTTTCAAGCCTCTCAGCGAGATCCGCGCCCTCTTTGACGATGGCGTCAAGGTCTGCATGGCCATTGGTGGCTGGGCGGACACTTCCGGTTTCAGTGCTGGAGCCAAGACTGGCGACTCTCGCAAGAAGTACGCCAAGAACGTTGCCGCCACTCTTGACAAGCTCGGTTATGACTGTGTCGGTACGCTAGAACCATTCAGTCATCTTATCTGCTTCCGCTAACGATCGCGTAGACATCGACTGGGAGTACCCCGCCGGCAACGGTGAGGATTACAAGCGAATTCCCAACTCCAAGAAGACTGCCGAGATCAAGAGCTTCCCTCTACTTCTTGCTGAGATCAAGAAGGCTATTGGAAAGAAGGAGTTGTCCATCGCTGTCCCCGGTCTCGAGCGCGACATGATTGCCTACACCTATGAGCAAGTCCCCAAGATCAACAGGGTTGTTGACTTTGTCAATGTAGGTTCTCCGAATAGAGACGCTGATAAACGAGCGTGCATATTAACTCTAACCTAGGTCATGACCTACGACTTGATGAACCGACGTGACAACTACACCACTCACCACACTTCTATTCAGGGAACTCTCAATGCTATCAACACTTACATCACTCGAGGTTTCGATGCTGGCAAGCTCAACGGTGGTATTGCCTTCTATGCCAAGTGGTTCACCACCAAGAAGGGCTACGAGTGCACCCACCCCATCGGCTGCCCTACCGAGCTCCTCGAGGCCGCAGATGGCAGCGACACTGGTTACTCCGGTGCTATGACCTTTGAGAAGGGCAACTTCATCTCGGCTCCCAAGAACCTCACTATCTCTACCGATGCTTCTTGCGGTACTGGCACCAACTTCCTGTGCGGCGAGGTCCAGTGCTGCAGCCAGTACGGATGGTGGTAAGTTTCGACCTCTATTCTCGCCTGTTTCTCTACAAACACACGATCAACTAACGATTGGCGAAAACAGCGGAAACACTACTGCCCACTGTGGAACTGGATGCCAGTCTGGTTACGGCCGATGTGAGGGCACCGACACCAAGGGCTCATTCCAGAAGGCCCTTGCCAACGGCAAGACCGACACCGAGGCTGGCGCTCAGTGGTACTGGGACGCCGACACTAGCCTGTTCTGGAGCTGGGATACTGCCGAGCTCATCTCTCAAAAAATTCAAATCCTCCTGAACCAGGGCGTCGGTGGCATCATGGCCTGGAGTCTTGCCGAGGACAGCCACGACTGGAGCCACCTGAAGGCGATGCAGAAGGGTATTAAGGATTGCTCTCAGCGCTCTTTTGGATTCCGTGCTAAAGTGCATCTAGGATTGCACCAGTAATTTCTTCGAGCCCGCGAGAGGTCCGATTCCGGACGAGGTGGACTAGACTTCTAGCTTCAATTCGTGGAATATAATGTCTTTTAGGGCGGTTCAGGCCTGACAATATTGAAGTAGATGCAAGCGCTGTTTAATAAAACTGCATCTCCGAGAATTTGAGGACTGATCGTTGTATTTGCGTGAATTCTCATGAGCCATTATAATCCAGGGGTATCTTTGTATATATATTATCTATGGTCCAAAAGCAAACTCATCAAGTTACTGTTCTTCGACTTGCCTCTACGCTATTTATCACATTATGAGGAATTCAGTCATTTCCAATGAAAGCCCGGATACGGCTGGAACCGTGTTCCGGATAGCAACTTCCTAACCGGAATCTCAGCTGCACCGAGCATCCGAAGGTCAGCTCAACACCTGATAAATAGGGTCATATTTCCCTCGTTGGAAATCAGAAGACAAGACCTTCAATTAATGATCTCAATTTCATCCCTCTTGTTGTGATACTGTTGCTATCTCGGACAATATTAATTCTCTCAAATCCCAGATCTCCGAGTCAAATAGGTGGCATAGTTGCTTAAAACAACCAAGAGATTCCGTAAATCCAACTAAATTCAATCGGGCTTAGTAGGCCAGAATATATAGAAGTATGAAATAGTTACAGAGAGATCCTTGATAGGCAGATACACCAATGACCCCTTGAATAGTCATCCTCCCATTCATGTAGAGACCTGGACGTCCTTGCAAAAGATATATAAAAAAATTACGCCAAGGCTTAGGATGACAGACAACCCTCTCCAATTACTGCACCCTTCCCCAATTACCATATTTCTCGGGCACGCTGCACATGTTCGCTATTGTGACTGCTTCTATCCTCGTGTGTAACTTCGATTTCGTTGGAGATTATAATCCCATTTGGCGGCGAGTTGTTCTCCGGCCCGGGCGATGATGTCGTAGTTATCTTAATATTTTGCATCTTTACATCGTCGACGATCCGTTCCTCGCTGTCGTTGAATGAAAGATTGCCAGTAATCGGGTTGGCTGTCGGGGGCCCACGACGGCTTCGGCTTTGATTGGTACCCCCACCTCCTCCTCCTCCACCTCCAATCGTCCTGAATCCGGAGGGTGTTTGATAAGACGTTTTCTGAGATGACCGTAAGACGCTCCCAAACAATGGGGTAAGCCATACTCTGAAAAGTGGGAAAAGGATGGGAAGATTCGTGGTCATCACGCCTACGAAAGCCTCGCGAACTCCCCAAGAACCAGCGAGCTGGGCACCATTGATCGGATCCTAGGAGATCATCATTATCAGAAATGATAATAATATCAAAGTCGGGAATATCAAAACTCACCACAAGGACGAAAACACTCTTCAGTGTAGCGCAGACCAGTACAAAGATACCAGCTCCAAGTACAATAGTCGACGCTATCTTCTTGATCATTTTCAGACTTGACTCCCACAGCATGGGAACAGGGATTGCTATTAGATATATATCGGTCGAGACATTTGCGGCAAACGAGACCCAAACGATGGGTTTTGACACGGCAGGTTGACAAGAATCTGTAGCAATTGGTGTCAAAAGAGGTTTCCCAGTCGATTCGAAGATATTTACTCACTACCAGGATCTGGATTAATTTGCCAGTACTTGTAAAACGGCCTGCATGCTGCAAAAACAGTAATGACAGACGCAATAAAGGTTCCAATAACGAGAGCGAATCCGATCTGAATGCGAATGCGGTAGCGTTTGCCAAGGCCGTCCTTTTTGTGGAGTTAGAATCAAGTTATGCGCGTGATGGTACTTGTGAGAGAAGTACCGTGAGCCGTGTGTAGAAGAACAACATGGACAGTTTAAGGGACCAGATCAGGGCTGAATAAATGGTCCAGCCAGCAACCTGAATCTTGGACCCCATGACCCTGCGGAATGAACATCAGGCTTGTCAATTCCAGATAACACGAAACATACCTAAATCCATATTGCGGATCATCGACGGACAGTGCCGACCGTTCGGCGTCAGTCATGCCGTTGTTGGCCAAACCCCCCGCTACGTTCACAACACTGTACGCCAGACTGGTCTGGACGGTGTAAAACAACTGTAAATAACGGGATCAGCAGCGGCTCGTGTGTGTGTGGAAACTGTTGGTATGACGAACAACTCCGGTCCACATGAAGAAGTCTTCGGTTCGAAGCCCTCTTAGACCAGCAGGCCTCACTCGAGCATACGTCCTGAGCAGCGTTGACGCAAGACCAATGGCGTAAAGAGTCCAGAGCTCGGTAGCAAACTGCCGCACCGCAGCTTCCGCTGCGGCTTTGGCCACTGCATCTGGCGGGCCCTGGGTTGACATTGTCCGGCAGATGTGAGGATGGGCCGCGGTGCAGAGACGACGGTCAAGAGTCCATTACCAGGAGGAGACAACCAAGGCAGAGTCACGGAAACAAGAACATTTCAGCAAGGGAAGTATCATGCGTCTTTATTAGGCATTCCATTTTTTCCCCAAACCCTCGGTGCAAGAAGGGAACGTGTGATACTCGGTCCCATGAAACCGTGACAACTTTGCCCCTCCTGCGTTTGTAGTCGGCAAGGCCCCTTCTTCTCCTGGACAAGGGGAACGGAATAGTGGCAGGGGCCCGGTGTAGGTTCCAGGGATCTCAGGGGACATAATAGACTTAGCTCAGGTGTTTAGGTATCGGTTTCCTTTGGGGGTTATTAGTTACATGCGGGTTCCCCCTTGTTCATCATGTGCGATGTCGTTATGCAGTTGCCCCCCGCCAGCGGATCCTTTCCGACTGGGGTCAGTGCCGAGAGCCCCAGATCAGAAGCAGCCGCAAAAGTCGCAGTAATAAGGGCGAGCATACCATATTAGATGTGAAAAGGGTTCATCCTCCGCAACGGCGTTAAGCTTTGCCGAAATATCGACCATTCCAAACACAGTCAAAGCATTGAAGCGACGTTGCATTGCACTATTGATCTTGGCTGGAGGGTCTGATCAACCCCCCCCCCGACGCAGATCCGGGCTAGTTGCCGAAAACTCGACGCGGCCCGTGGAGATGTTGTTGGTTCAACCTGCATCGCGGCCCTTAATGCATGCAAAAGCCATACAGCAGCCAGGGTTCCGAAATTGCCGCTCAACCTCGTTGCTAAGATGGCAGAGTGCAGCTTGGCTGGGCCCACATGGAAGCCATGAGCTGTCCAAACCCCCTCAATCAGGTTTAAATACTCGCAGTATCCTCCCGAGCAGCCCCCATTGCAACCACGAGGCCGGGAAACTCTGATTGTGACCCAGCGTTTCAGATCCACGCACCTCGGGCCTTTTCTTGCACATCTTCGGTGGCGTCCCACTGCTTCTGCCGTCCCAATGCATCGGTTCCAAGTCGAAGCCTTTGCAGCCGTTGCCGCCTTGGCCGTGGCCGCCTCTGCAGGAGTGGCGATCCCCCGCGGTTCTGTTCGGGGTAACTGTCCTGCGTCTGAAAAGGACGTGGCCGCCTTTGGTGAGAGTCTGTCAAAGAACGCCGAAGTCTACTTCCCAGGTTCCGACGAGTTCACTCAGGCGACCACCCGGTGGTCTGTCCTGAAAGCCCCCACAGTGAACGTGGTCGTTGTCCCGGCCACGGAGCAGGATGTTGTTCAGACCGTGAGTCATGCCTAGTCGATATGAACAAGATACGCCTTTATATGATCAGTACTTATTGACAGGTGTTATGCCTTAGGTCAACTTCGCCAACAAGAAGAACCTGCCCTTCCTGGCGTTCAACACCGCACACGGAGCCATCACCACCCTGGGTAGGATGACAACTGGTATTGAGATCTACTTGGATCAACTCAACACCATTGACATCGCTCAAGATGGCCAGACAGTCAAGATTGCTGGCGGAACTCACTCCAAGAATGTCACAGATACTCTCTGGGCTGCTGGAAAGCAGACTGGTAAGCAAACCCATGCACGCCGGCTTGATTTTCGTCCTGACCTTAACCTCTCCACATAGTCACTGGGACCTGTGAGTGTGTCAGCTACATGGGCCCCGCCCTGGGCGGTGGTCATGGCTGGCTTCAAGGGCACCACGGTCTGATCGCAGATCAATTCGTCTCCATGAACGTGGTGCTGGCCAATGGCACCTTGAAGACGATTGATGAGACCTCTGATCTCTGGTGGGCCATGAAGGGTGCCGGTCATAACTTTGGCATCGTGACCTCCCTCACAGCCAAGATCTACGATATCCAGTACCAAGACTGGGCCATCGAGACCCTCATTTTCAGCGGCGACCAGGTCGAGAAGGTGTATAAGGCTGCCAACGACAACCTCCTCAGAAAGCAGCCTGAGGGTGTCATCAACTGGTCCTACTGGGTCAACAGCCCTGCCGCAGACCCCAACGGCGTGAGTATCAGTATCCACCCAGACAGGCAGACTACTTTAGCGTGACGGATGACACTAACTGTCTCTGCAGCCCATCGTCCTGTTCTACATCATTCAGGAAGGTGTCACAGCCGTTGACTCGGCCATTACCAAACCCTTCCACGACATTGGCCCTCTCTCCATCGAGCCCGTCGCTGGTGATTACCGCGACCTTGCTACTTGGACCGGCATCAATCTTGCTGCTGCACCTTGCCAGAAGAGCGGCCTCAACAACCCTCGCTTCCCCATCTACCTTGACTCGTACAATGTCACGTCAATGAGGGAGGTCTATGATCTCTTTTCTTCCGAAACCCACGGAAGCTCTCCCTTCAACTCCTCCCTCTTCATGTTTGAGGGCTACTCGACCCAGGGATTGCGAGCTGTTGACAGCAACTCCAGTGCCTTCGCCTTCCGCGACGAGAACCTCCTCATCGCCCCGCTCATTACCTATGCCCCTGGTGATGCAGCATTAGACCAGAGGGCGGCAGACCTGGGCAATGAGCTTCGCCAGACTCTCCACAGCGGCAGCGGCCGCACGGATATGCGCGTCTATCTTAACTATGCTTTTGGTGACGAGACCCCCCAGCAGTGGTACGGAAGCGACAGCTGGCGCCAACAGCGCCTGCAAAGCCTGAAGAGCAAGTATGATCCCAAGGGCAAGTTTAGCTTCTACGGACCGGTTGCCTAGACGTAGAACTAGGCATCACGAGTATCTTCCGAAACGCTACAATGTTCCGAGAGGCAAAGCGTGCACGAGCATTCTGACAGAGAGAGGACGACGCACAAGCGTAGGTAGTCGGTCAGGAGGCAGGACAACAGTGGAGTAATATTCGCACATAGAGTATAGATGCAAATAATACAGAAGGCACATGAGAAATGCTAGTCGAAAAGCGAAGTAATGCCCGGAGATACAATAAAATTGGGCCTAAACTGCAACCGCAACATTAACTACCACCGTGCTCTTGTCAGGCAAAGTCACAGTTTATACACGACACAAACCATGCCTGTCGACACTCGGTCCATCCACTGCTACACGGCCGGTGCCCCACGACTAATTACGCGGGTTTCACGGCACTAAGATCCGGACTGGACTTCAGACTTGGACGATCCCCAAAACAGGCACGGAAGCGATGATCACTGCCACAGCAAAATCGGCGCCGCCAATGGCGCAGTTTTCTCTTCTCCCATTGGAAAACCGCAGCCCAGCCGCTCGAAATCCCAGCTCCAACCTCCGCCAGGCAACGGCACGGGCCCGAGCACTACAGCACACTACCGAAGCTATCCATTGAGGCGCGGGTTTGCGAATGTGTCAAAGGAGTTCTGGCCTTTTCGGATCTCGGGAGGCGCTGAATTAACTAGCGATCTTGACATGGCATGACATTGACATCTGGAGTGTCTGGAGTGTCTGGAGCGTCTCAAGCACAGGCTTCTGATCATGCGCTGTCACAGGCACCACCACAGTCTCTTGTCCCGTTGGTCGGCACTGGGGCCTGCGACGCACTTCGAGAGGGTTGGGGCTTGGGAAAGGAGACAAATGATGCCCAGGGACAGCTTTGAACTGACTCGAGCACAAAGCACATTGCCCAATCATCCCAGTCGTGGCCATCTCCACCTGTGCTGTGCCTTGTTGAACTTGGCGTGAACACTCAAACATCAAAGCCACAAGGTAGTATTCTAGGGTAGTACCTGCATTTCCAATTACTAAAACATCCCAAACTCGAGTGCGCAGAGCCAAAGTAAACTCCGAAGTGCAAAAGAGGGCAAGGATCATCAATGCGACTTGAGGTGACATTTATCACACCTTTCTCTGTGACATACGCCTCAAAGCCGCTTTCACAGCGCCGCCAACGAATGCAACTCAACATAATAGCTCACATTCTTTGTTTAAGACATGAAGAATCAGGGTTCAAGGATGCATACAGCATTTTATCTATCTGTCGGCTCCAGACTAGGTGTGGTGGGGGAATCCGGTTCCTGGTGCGGCCTTGACTGCCCAACTTGGCAGCGAAAACGAAGCTATTGGTCAGGTTTGTCGTGTCCGATTCTCAAACGGGAGTAACGATGAGTGAGACATTAACTCTCGCCATAAGGAATCATCGCATCATGAAAACTATTTGGCATTTCAGTGATGACCAAGTATTTTTTCCAGTCATGAGGTATAATACGAATCCGTGGCAGCAGGGACATCCCAGCACTCCAAATCGCAAAAATTCCCACACGATATGATACCATAATACAGTCCTATTATATGGATCCACTGGCTTTGCCTCGGCAATTCTCATTTGGTCCCGTGAGGCAGACCTACCACTTAAAGAAACATTACACAATGAAGAATCAAGTATTTTACGATAATTCATATTCACATGATCTGGGGTCATATCTATGTTAACTTGCACTGTTGGCGTAATTGACTCCCAAAAAATCGCGGTCTTCCGTAGCATAAAGACGTCGGCACAATGTCCACAGTTCTTGTCCAAATGACCATGATGCATTTCTCCATTAAGACTTCCCAAGCTCACCAAACCCATTTGATCTCCTTTAAATTCTCGAGTTTTCAAGTAATGCTCCTATACTCCTGAAAATCCGATCCGTCCCGGTGTAAATTAGTTGAAGCTCCAGCTCAATATGAATCGATTACCCTAGAGCTTGTCCAAACAACGTCCTAAAAGGAAGACATCGGCACACAATAAAGTAAACAACGGAAAGATGGAGTCTCTTGTAAATAATTGTTTAAATATCGTTCATTCTAGTTCTTTCAATGAGTGATGGTCATGAAGTATGTCGTGCTTGATGTACTGAAATGTCATTCATCCGGCAAAATTGATTAGTATTCATTTCGAAGGAAACCCAAAACCAAACTTTGAAACCAGTCTCACGTAGCTAGCATGAATTCTTCCGCCATCACATCATCTTATGTCATTCAATAAATTTATTCTTTGACCCAAGTTTAGTATTTCGAAATCCATCGTCTGAACTTGTTAGATTGGGCCATGCTGCGTTCGTCACAATGTGCAAGACCTCGATCATGCCAACTTCTACGCCATGTCACCTTTCAGGCTTCTACAATAGCGAAACAACTATCAAGATATCAGATATAAAAAAAAGGCCGCTTGAATGAAGGGATATAATAAACAGCTAGTGCAGACATTGTCTTTATGACCCTCATTTCCGATGGGCACGGGGTGCTTTCATGAATTATGGCACCAGAGTTAGGCAGAATGAATCATGAGCTTACTCATCTCCTTATATACTTTAGAAACATATGTGAAAATGATTACAGCTCTTCATTTGAACATAGCCATTGCGCACAGTGAAGCTAGGCTGAGTTATGCTACACTGCACCATCCTAACTTGAGATAGGTAATAAAAACTCGAATGAATTGGAAACAGTCAAATCAAATGAACATTTTTTATCCATGGTATGATGTGAGTCGAGAAACTTCTACAAAAAATCATGACCGTTGCCAAGACGATACCGATAAACGAAAGTAATTCACAGCCCCAAACGCACTACTATGAGCTGATGTAGTGTTAAATTCTGCTGTTCATTTAATGGAGACTAAATTTCGAGGTATCAAAAGGATTAGCACTCATACCTCACAAATCTTTCCTTAGATATGCCCGATTCACAAACATGATTGAGCAAGCAACTGCCAAAATTGAAACCAGAAAATCCAGTTTCTTATGAATGATGGCTTCAGTGACCCTTGAAACGAGTAGACAGCTACGTAAATGGAATGTGTGTTGGAGATGCATTCAATAGCTGAAGTGGGTACATTCATGACAACACCAGCAAGAACTTCAACGCATTTACAATGATGGGAACAAGAACTATGATCATTCTTGAAATTTCTCAATCTCTTTTTCAAATTTGTCTAAATATCAACATAAGCACACGAAACTGACCAAAATCGATTAATCTCTGCCCAGATGATGGCCATACCACGGTTCATAAACCAGACTAGCTGGCTGTGGATATGTTAGTACTAGGAATGAATACGCTACTAGGAGACAAAATGGATAAATATTGAGATAATTTGCTTGAAAATATTCATTGTCTAAACAATTATTGCTCCAGATCTCCATGGGATCTGTTAAGCAGGTTCAAAGTTGATAACGCTGGAGATCTAATTCGGACCATCCTAGCATCGTCGGATTGCAGATGTCAATTCTCTTGCTTTCCGATATCTTTGAGACTTATCTAGAAACATTTGTACTGGCTGGGAAGGACATGGCGATAGTCCTCCGTGCTGAAAGACCAAGTCAAAGACCGTAGTTGAGGTCGGCGGGCACTTTCTTCTCCGTAACCCCACCGGGGGAACAAGAAGAAGATATTAGTTCTCCGAAATGGGACTTAGTTTGAATATAATCAATTGATGTTATTCATTGTTGTTCTGATGATTCTGCAAGGTTCGGGACAGAAAACTCCCCAGAACACCAATTTCCCACAAAGATATGCACTAAAATGTTTAAATTGTAGGTGGCTCACTCTCATCGCATCATGGCTGTATAGCGTCGTGCATGACACACAACTATTTGATCTCGCTGGATTATACATCCACACATTCTTTGCGTAGCCTCATCAAGATCATAGACTACCATAGCATTGACAAAGGCAAAAAACAATCGGCTGATTCCCGTGATTTTATTGTCAGAAACAGAAGGTGGTCGGTTAAGCTACCGAGAAGGTTTGTCACTAGTTCGGCCCATAGAGGATCTTGTCCGAGGTGCTCAGTTACGGCATAGAAGGACGCCTACGAAATCCATGGGCTGCATGTACGGCGAGTCGAAGGGAGAGCTGCTGCAAATTTCGCTGCAGTGCAGTATTTAACCAAGTGCCATCCCCATTCGCATAGTCGAGGCAACCATTATCGCACGGGTTTCTATTTTGAATGCTATCAATTTCCTATTCCAGTTTATTTTATTTCCCCTATTTTCTTTTCCTGCTCGTGTTCTCATGATGACCCGACGTCTCACTTATCCGCATTCGGCAGGGATGTGTGCTGCGGGCTCGCCGATTCCCCGTCAGCAATGTGGCAATTTGCTGCTGGAAGTGCACCTGAATGACCTCAAAGCTCGTTCAGGCTAAAAGGCGAAATTGTGAAGGTAGGTCAAGTAGACTGTACACATCTCATTGAACGACTCTTCGGACTTAGTCAGGCCATAGTTACGATTCGGCGACCAGCAGTACTGGCACTCATGAGCTGCAGTGCGTTGCAATGATTGTTCAACTAAAACCATGGTAAATTTGAGGAGAGTAACCGACAACCAATGAATCCACAACGCCACCGTCCATCTGCCTGTCCGGCGACTCAGTTGAACGGCTAACAAGATAAAAAGCGGAAAGGAAAGAAAAGAACAAACGCAATCTGAAGGACCAATAACTCCGAGGGGCCCTGCCAGTCCAGGGTATGCACCCCGATCCCAAACCCAATCTGCCAGGCTATGTTGGTCGCATAAACGTCATGAGTGCTCCACCATGTCTGATGTACTCCGTCCAAACCCAATCCCAAAGTGAGGCTGTCAAGTCAATTGACAGGGATGCCCCCATCCAAATTACTCCGTCAAACAGTGCTACCGAGCTGCCAGGCGGCAGCGAAACTCCTTGTCCAGTCGAGTAGAAGAACAATGGCGATAATCGGGATGCCAAGGAAAAAGGAATCAATGTAAAATATCAAGTCGAGAGTCTCGCGAGAAGGAAATGTCTAAGTCGAAGAATCGAACCGATCCGGGTATACGTGGAGAAGGAGTAAGGGAGCCAAGTTAATGTGGCAGCAGGTTCTTGGACTCTTCTTCGCTGAGGAGGATCTCGTGCACGGGGTCTCGACGGTTCTCCAAAGGAACGTAATCGCAGTCGACGTAGGAGGGTAGGAAGATTTCTAGACACCACGGTCGTTAGTCAAGGACAGATGCAGGTCTGAGACACGCGAAACGTACCCGGGTTCCAAGCGAAGCCTTGGCTGGACGAAAGGTACGAAATCTGTAGGTTGAGTTAGTTAGTGGCAACCAGCCGGAGGTATCGGAGCCAGGCGGGAGTCCCCCCATGGGTCCGTGGCATGAGATCGGAGGGCACGTACCAGGCGAGGAGGGCCGTCTGGATCGCCGATGTTAATGACGGTGCATTCCTCCTTGGAGAGGGCGGAGCCTGCGAAGCCGGTTAGCCAAGCATGTCACAATAAGGGAGTAGTTTTTCTTTGATCCCCCCATCTCCCCCATCTGAGACAACCATGCCATCGCAGGGCCTGGGAGGTCAGGTGAGGGGATCTCAAGATACAGGTGCAGACGTACTCAGGAGGCTCGGGCGGCGGGTGTGCAACGCCTTGCTCTTGCGGGCCGACGGCGGCGACGATGAAGGCGAGCTGGAGTAGGGGCTGTCGGCGGACGAGCTGGTGCCCTTGGGAGATTGGCGGTAGGAATGAGTGGCCGACGGCCCTGCGGGGATGGCGATGGAGGACGACATGGCGAGGGTGGGAGCCTGCGGAGGCGGCTCTGCGGAGGCGGACGTGGAGGGGATGATACGGCTCGATACGATTGCGGCCGGAAGGGGAACGAGGGGTAGGCAGCAGACAGAGACAGAGGGGACCGGCGGGCTCTAATAGAATGACGCAACACAGGACGGGAGACTGTGCTCGTGGAGAGAGAGCAAGAGGAGGAGAAAGAAGACTCTAATGTGAGGTGAGGCGAGTTGGGAAGGAAAAGAAGGAGAGAATGACAGCCGACTTGGACGGTTTCAAGATGCAAGTGACTGGTGACTTGTCGAGTCCCGGCCGCCTATGGGCCAGTGATTCATTGCCGCATCATCCCGTGAGCAGGCAAGTGACTCGCCAGACTCACCCTCCATGCACACACACCATGCCCATCCACATCCACATTCGCTCACCACGCATCCCGACCCTCCCTCCACCCACCGATAAGCCACACAAAGGCAAGCCCAAGCACGCCCGGGCTCGACCCGGTCCCCTGCCTCTCTGGGGCTTTGGCGGCTTTGGGGCCTTGGGGCGGCTCAACCAACCCAACCAAATCGCAGCCAGACCAACCCAAAGCCAAAGCCAAACCGATCCAAACCAAACGACATGAGCAGCCAAAGGCACGACACACACCCAAGATTCACACACAAGCACGCAAGCACGCAAGCACGCAAGCAGACAAACACACACGCCCACACGCCCACACGCCCACATGCCCACACATACCTACCGCCGGACGGGGGCAGAGGCACCGCCCGTACGCAGCATGTTCCTTAGGCTTTACCTGATGCAATGCACCAAGGGTACCTCGGCGCCATAAACCATGGGCCACGGCATGGATCATGGCAGCTAACTCACCAACCGTCAGCAGTCTACGACTTCCCAGCCCAGCCCAGCCCAGGCCAGACTGCTCTATACCGTACCGCCAACACGGAATACTTCTCCTGTCATAGGGTTCCTCACCCAGAAACGCGGGGAAAGCTTATCAGCGCCAGGTATCCGGCAAATCGTAGCATGACATGGGAGTGACCTCACTCGCCGCTGGACAAGGATCTGGTCCCATGAGCGAAGCCGCTCGACGGAGTAGGCTGCTGAGGCCCTCCCAAGGCCCCCATATCAAGCCCCATCGCTGGCCCATCATGGCTCATCAAAGGCCCAGAAATGGGCCGCTAAGGCACTCCAGAGTCAACCGCGCTCCGCTTTCCCCCAAAGTCCATGGCCCAGAAACTCCCAACATGTGCCATGTCCTACTCCGTGCCAAGTTGGGCGCCCTGTACCCGTGCTTTTCCGTTCACTGTAGCTCCTTTGTACCAAGCGTCCCCACACTGGCGTGCCGATTACATAGCACGGAGGACGGAGTTGGAAGGGACGAAGGCTGGCGGTGGAGGCTCAGTGGGGGCTCGTGTGGAGTTCGACCACCTATCTTCGGCCAATCCCATGCTGTGGCTGAATCCAACCCCAGCCTCAAGGCACCCCTTTGGGGCACAAGCTCTGGGGTTTGTCGGCGCCTTGGGGGCCTTGGAGCCTTGGAGCCTTGCAGCTCTGCCAGCCAATCACAATGCTTTGGGCCCTCTCATCCACTCGTCCCTTCCATTGACATCTCCAGTCACGTGAGTGCCCATTTCGAGGTAGGTCTGGCCCGCTCTGGCTCAACCAAGGCGGATGACTAAGCCCGACTGAAGGCGAAAGGTGACCATAGCTCTGGTGTGTCGTCGTAGTCGTTGGCGCCTGGTCGACTGGCATCAAATCCAAGCTTGACCATCACAAACCACAACATCAACGATCTCTCTCCCTACGACTGACGACCCTCCTCCCCTACCCCGATACAGACCCACGACGAATCACATCACCACAGGACCGCAGCCCGATACCCCCCCTCCAGAACCGCAAACATGGGCGACATCGCTGTCGAGACCCCGGCCGGCAACGTCCCGCCTCACAAGAAGGCCGCGCCCTCCACCATCCCGACCATTGACAACTTCGAGGGTGTGACAACGGACGGCGGTGACGAGTATGCAAACCTCAAGAAGCTTCAGCGGCAATTAGAGTAGGAAATCCCGATCCAGCAACGGACTCTCGAGATGACAGTGACTAATGGACGGTGCGCATAGATACATCCAGCTACAGGAAGAATACATCAAGGATGAACAAAGGTTTGTTACCCCTGCAGGAAACTTCATCCAGCTATGTCTGTGCAGCTGCTAAATATCACCAGGAGTTTGAAGCGCGAGCTTGTGCGGGCCCAAGAGGAGATCAAGCGGATTCAGAGCGTACCTCTGGTCATCGGCCAATTCATGGAGGCCATCGACCAAAAGTAGATTCTCCCCTGCCCTTTTTCCGTCCTCGCACCAAAACTAACTGCTTCGTCTCCCAGCACTGGCATCGTTCAGTCTAGCACTGGATCCAACTATGTCGTCCGAATCCTCTCAACGCTTGACCGCGAGAAGCTCAAGGCCTCCTCATCCGTTGCCCTCCACCGACACTCCAACGCCCTCGTCGATATACTCCCTCCCGAGGCCGATTCCTCCATCGCCATGCTTGGTGCCGATGAGAAGCCCGATGTGACGTACGCTGACGTCGGCGGTCTCGACATGCAGAAGCAGGAGATTCGTGAAGCTGTCGAACTGCCCTTGACTCACTTCGATCTCTACAAGCAGATTGGTATTGACCCTCCTCGCGGTGTCCTGCTCTACGGCCCCCCGGTACCGGCAAGACCATGTTGGTCAAGGCCGTCGCCAACTCAACTACTGCCAGCTTCATTCGTGTCGTTGGTTCCGAGTTTGTCCAGAAGTATCTCGGCGAGGGTCCCCGCATGGTTCGCGACGTCTTCCGTATGGCCCGAGAGAACTCGCCTGCTATCATCTTCATCGATGAGATTGATGCCATCGCCACCAAGCGTTTCGATGCCCAGACCGGTGCCGATCGTGAGGTCCAGCGTATTCTGCTGGAGCTTCTGAACCAGATGGATGGTTTCGACCAGACCTCCAACGTTAAGGTCATCATGGCCACCAACCGAGCCGACACCCTCGATCCCGCTCTTCTTCGTCCCGGCCGTCTCGACCGAAAGATTGAGTTCCCCTCCCTGCGCGACCGACGTGAGCGTCGCCTAATTTTCAGCACCATCGCGGGCAAGATGAGTCTTGCTCCCGAAGTCGACCTTGACTCCCTCATCGTCCGCAACGATCCCCTTTCCGGAGCCGTCATCGCCGCCATCATGCAGGAGGCCGGCCTCCGTGCCGTCCGTAAGAACCGTTACAACATCATTCAGAGCGATCTTGAGGACGCCTACTCAAGCCAGGTCAAGGGCACCAGCGACGAGAACAAGTTCGACTTCTACAAATAAGCTTGGAGTTTTGCTTTGTCGTCCCTTGGGATCGCCAGGAATCTGCAATGCTACGCGACGACGCGTGCATGTATTCTCCGCTGTACAACCTAATCTGGGGGTTATTTCCGGACCGGGAAAATATACACGAGCGAAATCAACCACCCACGCCTCTGGGGCATGGGGGACATGGAGAAGGCAACGGGGGGAGGGGTAGCTGTCACAGCGCGGGGTTGACATCAGGATTTGGCGGGATAAGGGTCTTTGTAATAGGCATGGGGAGGCAGGCGGAAACGGAATATGTTACTGCAACTAACTCGGCTGTCCCTAGAATAGAATCGACGGGCGTTTTGGGTTTTCCAATGGGCGTGCATATGTGTTGTATCTTGTGAGGGAGTGCGCAGCTTTGGTGCTTGCGAGTTGAGAGTTTGCTGTCCTCCTCTCCGCGGTGTTTTTCTGTCCAGTCAATGCACAAGCTTCATCTGACCTATCAACAAGCCAAATCGTAGCACGCAGAGCAGCCACACGCTCCACAGACGACTAGTTTGACATGGTATCAGGTGGTCCCGCAAGTGGGTTGCCTACGTAGACTACATTTCACAAACTACGCATTCACAGTATGAAGGGCTCGGCAATTGATTCAGGTTCAAAAATCGTGAAAGCCAGTGGTTGATTTTTCCTCCGTCTATCGTAGGATCCCATCCCGTTCCATTCCTTATCCCATACCCATCGGTCCCCTCGCAGAGAGGCCTTCCAGCTTGCTACCTTGTCCAACGTAGGCAAGAAAACCCAAAAACCTAATTGTTCCATCTCTTGCAGTAATGGGGTATGTCGCTGCCAATCCTGGTCGTGATACTTGGGTCATCCTCTGCTTCATGGATGACGAATGAGGGTCGACAAAAAAAAATGAACAAAAAAATGAAAAAGAAACAAAGAGATATTATCTCCATCCCGAAAACTCCGTTGCCCTGACTCATTCCTGATTTTGGGTTTTCCCATTCCGATCCACGCGTCTATTTTGATACTGCCTCCCAATCATGCTTGCCAAGTAAAAAGAAACATAAGTAAAGAAAAAAAAAAGGAAGAAAATTCAACAGTGAAAAAACAAAGCTCGCTCGGCTGCGATATGATAGAGAAACGAGAACAACTCTCTCCAATGCGGAAATCAAACATGCGGACTAGAAGTACAAACTCGAAACAGGCGTCTTTTTTTTCCCGTCCATCCTGAATTGAGTTTTCGGGGTATCGATCAGTTCTCATTTTTTTGACGGTTACAGGCGGTTTTCTACCCGAAAGATTATTAGGGAGAGGGCCAGGGAAACCAGTTCCGCTGTCAACCGACGTTGAATCTCTCTGCAAGACAGAGAAACACACACACGCCAGGGCGTCCCCGCAGCGGAGGACTGCGACAGGCGCGCAAAAACGTATAATGCATGCAACAAGATTGGCATGTGCGGCTCTTTTTATGAGCTCAGAGTAACGCCCACCTCAAAGAGAAGGTGGACGAAGCGGCGGTGCAACTCGATGAAGATGTCTGGTTGCCCGACAATCTCCGCCAGGCCACGGGCCTTGGGAGCCGAGGCACCGCCCCCTCCACCCATCCTTCGGGTGAATCCGCTCCCACCTGTCAGAAAGCTGCTACCTCCACGATCCGGGGCGGCTGTGGTTTCTGCCGCTGGCTGCTGAACCGCCGGGCCGCCACTGAAGAGGCTGCTGCCGATGGGCGACGATTCTGCCACGCGCTCAGCCTCGGCTTCGGCAAGCTGCTGGATCCAGCTGGCGAGGTCGCGGAAGGCGGCAGACACGATGGCGAAGGTCTTCATGGCAAGACGCTCTCTATGCGTGCTAAGGGCCAAGAAGGCGTAGACGCGCTTGTGGCCGCGGGCATGGACGTCTGGGATCCGAAAGATGTAGGCGGTGGTGTAGCCTGCGAGGGCGTCCCCAAAGAAGATGGGCCCACCCGACACTGCCGATCCCGCGCTTTGCGTGGTGACAAAAGCCGGGGACGTGGTTGATAGGGGCGACGTGGGGGTGGCGGTTGCAGGGGCGCGAGGCAGCGTCTCGAAAGACAGAGTGCGCAGGCAGGAAGCGCGGATGAGGGAAAAGGAATCAGGGAGCACCGGGTCGTGGGTTGAGGTGTAATCAACGTAGTGAACATGAAAGGGCGTGCGATCCGCCATGGTTGATGTGCTGGATCGGGAGGTGTCGCGGGAGCTGTTGGAGGTGGAGGGTGTGGTCCGCTTGCGTGCCCGGGGCCCCTCGTCCCGCTCCCCGTCGGTGTCACTTGAGGTCTGGGAGCTGGGAGGTGATGTCTGGCCCCCAGCACCAAACACCCGCTCCGCGGGAGCGCGTGTTCGCAACGTCGGGCCCCGAGTGTTGGCGGCAAACTGGACGTTGCCTGAACCTCCCTGTTGTCGCGGCGGGAGAGTCATGGCGCAGTTGTCGCAAGGTCCCTGCTTCTTGGTAACCGTCTCGTCATAGGTGCGCCGGAAACTCGAGTCGCGGCGGGATGTCTGGGACTGTGCTGGTCGCGGACTCTCGGGAGGGGTGTCGATGGCAGAATGATTTGCGGCAGCGCCGGAGCTGGAGGATCGCAATAGGGCCGCCCGCTGAGCCTGGGCATCTAGCTCGGAAGCTGGAGCGGACGAACTTCGCCCGACGCTGAGTTTCTTCAAGGCTTCGTTGAGGGCGGTTGATGACTGAGGGGTGGTTCCAGTTTGCTGTGCACTGGTTCGAGGTCGGCCGTCGGCGGTAACTGGAGGGACGCCATCTTCATAGCAAATAGTGCACGAGGCTGAAAGACCCTCTGTGACCATGAGGGGTGTCGGCCCGTGAAGGTCGCAGTAGTGGGCGAGACATAGCTGAAGAGAGGACATTAGCCGCTTTGTCTTTGCCATCTGTATTACGCAGCCAGAGGCGCAAATTGAGCTAGATCAAATTGAAGAAGATGGGAAAACAAGTTGAAAAGGGGCAGGGAGATGAATAACAGCAACAAGTGGCAGGGTTGGGCGCTATCATCAAATCCAGGCTCCCATGACGTTGTGGTGTTGTCGTCGTTGCAGGGATAGCCGTGGTAGACAGGCATAGGGATCAATGGGAAACTGGAGGAGATAGTATAACCAGCACAAGCAAGCAAGCAAGCCATGGCGTTGGAAGAAGGACCAAGGCAATGATATATCTCTTTTCAGGCTGCGCGCCAAGGGGGGGGATTAAAATAAAAAATAAAAAGCATCACTTCATCTCAGAGCGACAGGCCGTGGTGGAGGTCATGGGGCATGGAAAGTGATGTGGCACTGGGGTGTGGACCGGGCCTTCGGAGGCTCGATGGCCCGAAGGAATTGATGGGGAGCGGTTCGACGAGAGTAAACAATCGAGCGGTGAGGCGGTGTGAAAGAGTGTGTGTCTGTGACTGCGTCTGCGACTGCGACTGCGGATGACGGGTGTGCGCGACTGTGCGAGAGTGTGTCTCTCTCCGTGTTGAAAGCTCCGGGGGGTGTTTGTGTGGGAGTGTGGTGAATGACGGCGGGAGTGCAGACGGGAGTGTAGACGGAAGTGCAGACGGGAGTGTGGGAGGGAGGGCGAGCGTGCGAGCAAGGTCCCCCATATCAGCCCCATATCAGTCAGCCCCATATCAGCCGGCCTCAATAGCGACGGCTCCCTGCTGCCCTAGAGGCCACTGACGAGGCACGGCAGACGGGCCGTCCACGGGTCGTCCATGGGGCGCACACCGGGGAAAGCAGGGAACTTGATAAAGGGGTGTGTGTGTGGGAAGCGACAGGGCGACAGGGCGACGGCAGAGGTAGGGAACAGGAAGAAGCAACGTCGATGAGCGAGAAGGATGGTGGATGGTGGTGGACGGAGACAGGGGGGGTATGATGGAGTGACGGAGTGGCAGAATGAGGAAAGGCAGTCCGGAGTACTGTCCGGCGCGCGCAAGGCGGGTGGGAGCGAGAGAGCGAGAGAGCGAGAGAGAGGGGCGATGATGAACGGGAGTTTCGTATTGTTGGATTGCGGGAGTGCATGTGAAGGTGTGTGAGGGGCAGCGTGGCGCGGACTATGCTTTGGCATTGGCATTGGCATTGGCATTGGCATTGGCATTGACATTGACATTGGCACTGGCACTGGCGCTGGCCTTGGCCATGACATTTGAGTTGGCCTGCCTTGTCTCAATGCTTTGCGGCTTGCGGCTTGCGGCTTGTGCTCTGCTTGCTTGCTTGGTGTTGGTGCCGGCCACAAGGGCCTGAGACATGGGGGGTGATGTGGGATGGGGAAATGGCAGCGGAACGTGGGACATGCGGTCGGGAGCGTGGGACGTGGCATTGGGCGTTGGGCATGTGGTGGTGGTTGGTCTTGGTTGGTGGTTGGTGACTTACAATGTATGTCATGACGTATCGAGTCGAATCGGCGGACAGCCAGAGGCGTGTGTGGGTGGTTCTTCTATCGATTGGAGGGGCAGTTTGTTATCGAACAGCCCGCAGGTAGTTTTAGCAGCTGGCAGTTTGCAGAGTGCTGATTGATTGAAGGGCGGACGAGAGTGCAACTGCCAGTTGACAAGGCCAAGGCAACGGACCGGGGGTAAGAATCGGCGTGTCGGGGGAAATATGGCGTTTCGCGCTGTTTGTCTTGGATTCGCAGATGGGCCGTTGAGAAAGTGGCACTTCGGGTGCACACGGTTTGATGCGAGTGAGGTGCGTTGGATAAAAGCGAGCGGAGTCCGCGGGCGCGGGGTGCGATGAGGGATGGTTTGCGAGGTATGGAGGGCGAGAAAGAGAGAAAGAGGGAGAGGAATCGTTGTCGTCGAGAAAAGAGGAGGACGGGAAGGAAGAAGAAGAAGAAGAAAAAAGTGGAGGAGGATGAGGAGAAGGTTGAGGGAGGAGAAGAACAAAATGCGGAGAAGGTGAGAAAGAGAGAATGAAAGAGACCGACGACGTTTGCTGGCGTGGATGAATGGATTGGATGGATGGGGATCGACGGAAACGACGGACAATCAAAGTTTTGAGCCCTCTACAAAGAGGGTAAGGTAAGGTCCTTGCGTAGCTGGGCTTCTAGCCTCTAATCTCCCAGCTTCTAGCTCCTTAGCTTCTACTACGTACATGTAGCAGGCCTGGTAGCTGTCCGGGGTTTTTCTGGGAGGGGGGATGGACGGCTAGAGAGTTGCGTGTGTGAGTGACGGGCGTGTCTAGAGGGGCGTCTAGTCCGTTTGGGGAGCTTTCGCGAGGAACCAAGTGAAACCCTTTCCTCTGTACAGTTTGGCGCTGGCGTCGGCGTTTTTTTTTTTTTTTTTTTGGTCTTGTCTTGCCTTGTCCCCGTTGGCTTTGACAATGTGTGCGGGTGTGTGAGAGCTTGCGTGTGTGTGTGAGGTGGGACTGCAACTACAATACTGCAACTGCGTCTGGGACTGCGACTGTTTGCGAGCGCGGCTTGGTGTGAGATGCGACTGAGGGTCAAATGCGACCTGCCGGTTTGCTTGATGGCTCGTCGCTGGGGGCTTGCTCGTGATTACTTCCGTGGCTCTCCGCAGGCGGGCGTGAGACGAGAGAAACGGGCAATAGACAGCAAGCCGGCAAAAGGTGGCGGCAAACACCCACCTCCTTGTTCCTGGACTTGGGAGGACTAATACCAATGCGAACAAAACAGTAACAGAGAGAGGCGGCTTGGCTGCGTGCTGCAACGCCAACGCAACGAAGAAGCAAAAGGCGGACGCGGCCCCAGAAAAAAAAAAGAATAACAGTAAGTAATAACGGCGGTATTGCAGAGAAAAGCGAATCAGGTCAACACGTCCATGAGCAATGGTGGCAGGTTAGGTTAGGATGGAGGGATAATGTCATGGCATCGACGAGGATTGGCGGGGTTTTTCTTTATTAAAGGACGGAGCTTGACAGTTACCACCTCGACGGCCTTCCACGCGGCGAACAAGGCCCGAACGCAACGGATCATAAAGCTGTCATTGCACTCCATGCCCAGGCCCAGGGACCATCCAGACCAGCCCCAATCCCGACGGGCGACAGGCGACAGGCGACAGGGGACAAACCACCAGACTAGGACCTAGGAACGGGAGCGCAATGGTGCCAGTGCGGAGGGCACCGGCGTCACGGGCGGAAACATGTCCTGGACAAGCTACCCCGGCGGAGACCTCGCGAAGAGGCCTTACCTTATTTACTACATCAGAAAGGAAGGTAATGCAGTGCATATACGGAGAGCATTGTCATAGAAATTAATTAACGAGCGGGGGGAGCACCGCCTCCGAGCCCTGAATCCTATCGTGTGTTGCTACGCAGCGGCGAGCGATACATTGAAAGCCAGAATCCCATTCCTAGGTAATTAGGGGTCCTCCGGTTGGGCGCCGACGATAGCTCTGGGCCATTTGTCGCTCTCCGAGCGTCGGTGGTCCGGTCCAGGGGACCTGGGACTAGCTCCGTAGCTCCAACCCAGGCAGGCCACCAGCGGCGTGTGGGAGTGGGAAAGACGAAAGAGACAGGCTGGGGTTGTAGTGGTGGGTTGGTTTTGGTTTTGGTTAGTTTAGCACGCACTGAAAGAGAGACGAATGGAAGGGGGGCAGAGGAACAACGACTACCCAGGGGACGAGAGACAACAACTACGGCTAGTACTACGACTGCTACCACTGCTACCACCGCAACAACCCATGGCGCCAACAAACGAGAGACATTCGCACACGGGCGTAAAGCCGAAGCCGAGTTTCGAGGCCTTTACGCAACCAAGCATTCCTCGCTAAAGCACACCGACTATGCCGACACGGCCCCAAGGGAGGCTTAGGGTTGGTTAGTGTATGCGAGTTGGAACTGCTAGAATCTGTGTGAGGACAAATCTAGTCGTCGAGCGCGGGATGCGCAGTGCCTATCTCTAAGGAGAGCGGAAAGAGAGGGGGAGAAATGAGAAAACTACTCAAGAGAGAGCAAGGGAGAGGGAGCGAGAGCGAGAGACAGAGAGACAGAGAGACAGAAAGTCCACGGGACGAGAAAACGAGGAAAGTCACGATGCACCTAGCTAGACTTGGAGCAGCGAACGTCGACGGAGTGGAGATGGACGGCCGGTGTCCTGGGTGGGATTGGGATTGGGACAGGGCGCCGTCGACGAGCAGAGTGGTACTGTGCGCACGCACGTACATAATACCTCCAGTCCTTACCAACGCTCTGTAGGGGTCTGGGTATGGGGACATGGGGACTGGGGCATGGTCGGGACTCGGGACTCAGCAGCGTGGTAGTGGGCTCCACTCCTCGCGTGCGCCGGCGGTTGCGAGACAAGGGTTTCCCTTTAGTTTAGTTAGGAAAGTGGTTGGGGTGTTGGTGATGTGTGATTTGATGATGCCAGAGCGTTTTTGGGGGACGGTTTGTGGGCGGGATGGGATGGGATGGAGGGGCTCTCACCCGGCCGGCTGACTGGGGCTGGGGGGATTGGTCGGCCGGTGGAGAGAGAGCACGCACATGGCGATGCGCATCTCAAACCTCAACGTGATGGGGCAAAGCTGCGAGCATGTGCGAGTGGATGGATCGATTGGTTTGATGGACGACAATAGCGCTGCGGATGATTGTTTACGCGAGGTCAACATAACGGCCAACAAAGTCTAACGCCGAAAAAAAAAATGAAAAATGAAAAAAATATGACAATGCAAGCAGAGATGAAGAACTGTCAAGCTCGCAAACAGGGACCCACCACAAACCCCTCCCCCATGCCAAAACAGGTTTCGTCAGCGACGTTTACACTCTCATCGTGCCTAAGGGGACAGGTCCAATGCGGAGTTGACGCCCAATGGGAAACGAAAAGAGACAACTAACCCCCTTCAACAGCGACAGGCCTAAAGGGCAGGAGGAGCAAGCAGGTCGAAGCGCATGCATGCCGACACACAGGCAATCTTGCAACATGCATCATGTGCATGTATCTTATCTCCCTTGCCTTAACTGCCTACCTATGTATGGACATGTATGTACGAAGGGAACAGCAACAGCAATGGCAGTGGCAGCAATAATAGCCAGGAGTAGCTGTGGCTGTGTGGCTGTACTATTGCCCTTTCGCAACCACCAATATCACAGATCTCGATGATGCTGCTCAGAAGGTCACCGACGGACCTGGGGCAAAACTTGCTAGCTCACCCACAATCACTTTTCTAACCATGGAGAAAAAAAATCCCTGGTGGATCCGTTACGCCCAAAAGAGCCTCAATCACACACAGACCTTGCAGCACATACTAATGTACAGATGTGGTAGAGAAATGCCTCTCCACAGAACCATGCGTCGAGATCCCCTCTTTTTTTTTTTTTTTTTTTTTTTTTTTTTTTTTTTAGTAGCCATTCCTCCCCATACATATCTGACGATGCGGGCACAACAGGCCACCACGCGACGTTGCCACATGTGTGCTGAGATCGGGGTCTCCACATGCAATGCCGAGTTCTCCAAGAACTTGTGGGTTATCTTACCTTGGGTCGTCCACCATCGCCCATGTTGTTGTCTTGTTTTTCCTGGTGGCTCAATACCTCACTCACATTCTGCCGTCGTTCTAGCTCGTGATAATGAAGCCATTCGTGCAGGGGGCGTCACAACGTCTCTGTGGGCGCAGAACGCCGTTCAGCCCACAAATAGTTTTCCTGGGGGCAGGGGGGGAGGTGCTGTAGCGCGGGCGCGCATGGGGCGGCCCTTTGGCATTTCGCTATTTGGTTCTTTCCAGAAGGCTTCCTTGGAAGCGGGTCGTGGAAGTTGTGATCAGCAAGTAAAAAAAAAAAAATAATAATAATAAAAAAGGTCCCCAGCGTATGTAAGAGAGAGAGCGAGAGGATAAAAAAAACCCAGTTAGCGTACGCTGCTGCTGCCCTGTGCTCCTTGCTGTGGGTTTCACTGTCAAGCTCCACCAATGCTCGTTCAAGCGATTGGATTGACAGAAGTTGCAAGGGGCTCGCTCACGCGCATGTGAGAACGTGTGTGCGTTCGTGCGTGCGATGAGTTGAGTGCAGCGAGAGCGCGAGTGAGAGAGAGTGTGTGTGTGTGTGGGTATGGGGCACATTTACGCGGCTCCGTGTTTTTGGTGATGCATGCCGAACCGCAGGTACAGTGCCCTCCCTGACTTGGCCTTTTTTTTTTTAAACTCACTGCTCCTTTTGGTCCCTTTGATCTCCCGTCATGTCTGAGACTTCCTGCTGTGTCTCTTTTCTTTTTCCGTTTCCCTTCCTCTCCCATCTCTCTGCATCCTTGCATCGAGATCTGGAAGGGGACCAAGGATAGCTCGTGGCGGTGTTGCGTTCGGATAGCCGACTACAGTGTAGGTAGCTAGCGCCCGAGGTTCCGGGGCTGGTGCCGTGGTTAGAGGGCCTTTTGCCTTCCTCGGTCAAATAAACGCCGCGGAATATTAGCATGGGCACTGGCAATGTACACAACACGGTAGCAAATACATCCACAGTCGGTATCTCGGCGGCGGCGACGGGTAATGACTCGTCCAAACAGCCTGTGACGGAAGCTTTTCCGGCCGGTTTCTTGGTTTGATTAGACCGCGAGGTAGGTCGGTGCTAGGGAGCAGAGAGGTGGTATGGGGAGCACTGTACGTAGTACGCAGACGAACGGACGTCGATATGAGCCCACACACAACCCCTTGTCAAACATCGAGCTGATGAATGGCCAATCTACGGACACAGCCAAACAGCATCAAGCCAATTCACTGGAGACGCTCGCCCCTTGTGTCAGCACAATTCCGCTCAACTCCCGAAGTCCAGCCTCTCTGCCACTCGGTCTCGCTGCGCGCAGTCTGCCGTTGGACATAGCATGTTGGCTTGGGTTCACCAACGGGCTCCACGCAAATGCACATACATCCGTGCAGCGTGCATTTGGCAGGGGAAACGCCATGGGGGCGAGCCTCTTCCCACGAGGACCACCCCCGACGCTCAGCCCTGGTCGGTCGTGGCAGTCAGACATCGTACGTCTTTGTTCTCGGTCCCGGCAAGATGGTATGGCGATGGGCTTCTTCGCCTTCGCCCAGACTCCCGCCCTGGCCTCGTCTACCGCAGTGCAGCAGCTGCGTCCCGCTGCTCCCGGCTGACGGCCCCGGGTTGTGGGCGAGCGCGGCAACCCCTCCGCCTTGGCTTCTCGGCCTATGCACCCATCGTCGTAATTCGTCGCCACAGGTCCTGGCGGTTCTGGGTTTTGACTTGACTTGACATTGGAGTTCAGAGCCCCCTGGGGCGCTACCGTAGTATTGGCATCGCCAATGAGACTCTGCGTCGATGCGGCGAAGATGCAAAGTTCCTAGACACACGCAACGCAAAAGAAGGTCTCATCAACTCCTTGCTGAATCTGGAACTGCTTGCGGCGCCCTGTCAATCCCATTTAGCTCTCGATCCTACGACCCTTACTCTTCCCCACGCCGCCGTGAGAAATACGAGCGCTTGCCTCTTGCGGCGACAGGGTCTTCATCCTCAATGGCCTGTCAATCGATTGCCGGACCATACAAATGTGACTCGGTTCGGCTCGCGTGCTGAGTCCCACTCTAACACCCCCCTTCTTCCACGAAGCTTCCAAGCATCTTCCATTGCAACACACCCCTCCATCGAACCTCAAACAGAAACAAACGACGCCTCCATCTCGCCTTGTCTTGAAACCGTCTTCCTGATCGGCCAGCCCGAAACAATGATCATCCTCTCTGACCCATCGTCTTGTTCGCGTTGCTCCCTTCCGCTGTATCTGTCATATTTTTGTTTCTTTTTCCCTGTCTCTTCTTGTCTTCGCGACCCTTTTCCTGCTTCACTAGGGCCCTCCACCCGCTCCGGGAGTTCGGGGCAGGCAAGGTGTGAAGCCTTCCATCTTCCCTTTTCTTGCGGAGCTATTTCCAAGGAAAAAGAAAACCTGGCCACCACCAGTCTCGACTCTCAGCAAGGCGCCCCGCCATGAGTGGCGCAAGGGTCATCTCCTGTCTCATATTCTCACTCAGATGTCGGGGTCCAAAACGGGGTCCAACAGCAAATCGTCCAACGACTGAGCTCAATGCAACCGCCGAGGCATTGGCTTTCTCGTCGGATTTTACCTAGTCTCATTTGCAACCTCGATCTCGATGACCATGGGCCCCAGGGTACCGCCGGGGCACCGCCCAGGCACCTCCAGGCCCAACCAAGATCAAGATGACGAGTCGTTTTTTTGGCCTCTATGGTGGATCGCCAACACTGAAGCCAACTTGATGTTTTTTATGCGCCGTCTCTCTCTCTCTCTCTTTAGGCGTTGTGTCCTCTTCCCTCCTAGGAAGATCACACGCACTGATCTGCCTCCAACGTAGCATTTCTCCATCTCGATGAGGTGCAGGTGCAGCACCTATCACGATCGGCTCCATGGTCGATCATCCATCCACATGGTTTCCCGTGCCCTGCGTATTATTTTTAACATGTCGCACAGCGTAGCTATGACGAGCTCGGACTTTTTTCTTTCTACCTATGCTACGAAAAGTGAATCACGCGTGGCCAACCTGGAGGTATAATTCTCTCTCGTATAGGTAGGTGTCAAAAGGATCCGTGAGGGGCGGCTCAACTTAACTCGAGTTGAGCCAATTTGGTTCCGCTCGCCCACTCCATCACGTCATGACTCGCCGCTTCTGGTGCTCCCACACTCCTGAATGAGAAACTGTGCATTAGCTATCCCCAGTGCACGCACAGGATAGTAGGAAGCGATATAGCACCTTTGCACAATGGCGCAGCTCAACAACGCCCTGGCCACGTCCACGTGATGCAAAAGTGGCTGGTTGCCAGAGATGACGCTCTGGCCAAGCCCCAGCCAACCAAGGCCTCATAACAAGGTCCAAAGGCCGTGGCGGCTTGGTCTTTAATTGCTTCTGCTCGGCTATTGTCTTCAGCTCATACCGTCGCGACGGTCCGTGATGCCCCGTTGACATGGTATTGAGCGGAGCCGCGGATCAACGGGTCCGCCGCAAGGGACGTCGGGGAAAGCGACTCAATTCTTATTTAGCAGCATTGCTGGATGCCACGGGGAACTGGTCATATGAGTGGCCAGGAGCACGGGCTAGTTTTGAAACTATCCAGAGTGCTGCGGGCGTGCTTCCAGTGCAAGCAAGGGGTGTGGTCACGTTGTTGTGATAGTCTAAGTGCCAAGTCTCAACTGATTTCACTTCGGTTGAGTTTCAGGCGGGCGTGATACACACGCACAGCGCACTCCAAAGGGGCATTGATAGCATAGAAATCCAAACATCAAAGTCGACAGTTGCATCATCAGGTTGTCATTTCTCGTATCTCATGATAGTAACAGCATACCGGACAGATGTCGGCGCAATGGCAAGCGGGCAAACAAACGGTTTGCGAGAATGAGGCAATCCGGGCAACGTCACAGCTTGCTATATTTGCTTCAATCGGTCAGCGCAATGACCTTTTGTTGCTTCCGGGCCATTCATCCAACGTCATCAACCTCTTGAACTGGAGATAACAATCGCTGCGGTGTAGCTTCTGGCCTGTTGTGGTACAACTCTAACGTCTGGCTGGCTCAGGTGAGTCGTAATGCCGAGGTTGGGTGATTGAACCATGCAAGGGAATATTATCCAGCACAACACTGCCGTCGGCCAACATACCGTGGCATGGAAGCACACCTCAGCTGTTAGTGAGCTGCCCACAACGGCCCAATTTCTTGTGCATGATGCGCATACTTGGAGCAGGATGCATTGTATATTGGGAACTTATTCCAGGGTAGTTTCGTGGCCAAAGGCTGAGCATCTCCTGGATCATGAGGAAGGACAGTGGATGTCGAATTTGCCCAAGAAGGTAATTCCACTTTCTACCAACCCACCGGGACATGTCTCGGCTTTTCTTATTATTCCCGGTGCATCGTAAATCTTCTCTTTGTTATATTGCTCGCTGACTTATTCGCTCATGCTGCCTCTCCGGACATTGCCCACAGTCCCAAAACCTGTAGTTGTCAAAACCTGAGTGTTGCCTCCTCCCGACAAGACCCCGGATCTAGTACAAATTGCCACCTTGAGTTAATGCTAGGATTCCTTTAGATAATATAATGGATATGAGATTCTCAGAAGTCGATCAATGTTTCTAAAACTGTCCATCCACTCAGGATGCCTGTCATTTGATGTTCTCGTTTCACGGGAATTCATGCTAATGATCTGATTAACCTGGGGTTTACGTTCAGGACTAGTAATAACCCAACGACTTCTAATTTTAATCCATAAACTTACTTATTTTATTCATTCGCCATTCCGTAGGAGTTTTCGCGCAGGGGGGCAATGGTGTGTTCCTCAAATCCTCTAATGATCTAAATACTTGATTCCAAGGCGGACAGAAATCCTTTGACCGCTAATACATTGAAAAAAATCGCCCCATCCGTAGTCTTATGTATTGAATCCAATAACGATGGTTTCATTGTGGTCAATACGAGGTTATTGTTACTCACAACATGTTACCCTGTACAACAAGTGTGCACGAGTATGAACCACCAGGTCCAAAATTCAAATCTTCGGGAATAATTTCCGACATAAGAACGGGCCAATAATTCCTCCTGCTGTCTTAAACATCAGTATCCTAAAATAGTTGAGGGTTTGATCTCGAACGGCCGCGAGAGGTCAAACTAGGTGGTGATCCTATTCCCGGAACAAACTCAGTGAAAACGAGTACACGAGTATTTCAGGGGAGAAAAAGGTAAATTCGGTACCCTATTCTACTTACTAGTGTGTAAATTTTAAGATGAGTGCAGACTAGAATCTTCCAGCGAAGTTTGGTAACTGGATCCCTCAACTTGCTGACCAAAATCAGTGCTGTTATCAGGCCGAGGATGAAGCAACTATTTGTCATGAGGTTGAAGAAAAAGTCAGCGGCAAGGCTCGGGTTTTAATTGAAATATTTTGTACTAGATTGATATATTGCATCATATACAATATGGGCTCGACAGTATTGTAACCATGGCACGACCAGAATTGAAGAAAGCTATATGGGGCAAAAATCCCGATAATCCAATCAATATCCAAGTTGTCAATGTCTCATAAGTTTAACCTCAACATGGAACGATTGCTTCTTCCTACATAATCCTATTTGAAGTTTTGTCAAATCATATCTCTACTGTTTCTCAAAGTGGGTATGTGTTTTCGTGGGAATCAATATTGAATGGTAGTCGAATTGAGATGTGGCGATTAGATGCGAAGCCACAGAGAGTTAACTAGAAAATCTTACAATCATATTTAAACATTCGATCTGAGATGTCTGACCTTTCCAACTATTTCTGAGTACAGATGCATGGAAATCTGCACAGTGACCACCTCCAGAGAGGTTTCCCAGTGATCGCAAACCCTCCCGAGTCTGATTGTCTCTCTCAACACACCTACCATGTGCTAGACATTAGAGGAGTTTGCGAAAGAATGAAGGATATGTCAGTGCCTTGCGTCATAACACGGGTATTTGAAGCGAATAGTCGGAGATGGACAATGGGCAACCATATTAACATTGCACAAATCCCATAAGCCTAGGTTGTTCTTTAAAGCCCTCCTGGACATCAGGGGAAGCCAGAAATAAATAGTGTGAGCTACAGCCAGATGATTATTTTTCCAAGTGCAATTGGTGATTTTAGTGAGCTCTATTTGATACTTTGCCTGGCTCGAATGGTTCGTTGCAGTCCAGAATTGCAGTCAAAGGAGCAGGACTAGTGTGGCGTCTAAGGATCGCATTGGCCTATCAGATCTGCTAGGAACCTAGACTATGTTCTTCTCTTTTATATCCAAACCAAGGGACATTATGCTATAGGCTCAGGAGCTCAAGGGTCCCTAGCAGTGTGTGCTTGCCATGGTTCCGTGTCTGTCCAGATGGTCCCAGCAAAACCTCCCGCAGATAGCCACGACTCCCTTTAATTGAACGATTTGGAAACTTTGGGAACTTCTTCCTTCTTTCGCTCAAAGGACCACCTAGGGGCCCACTCTGTATCGCCAGAGAATGCTATGCGACGTTACTCATGAAAGTACTAGTGGATCTCGCTTGCGGTGGTAGGCATCAGTCCTCGATATCCACAACGGCGCAGATCTGCCTAAATACTCTCTCCACATGTCAGAAATACTTTCACAGACAAGTTACCTCCGGGATCTCCACTCGAGCTCCTAACTGTTCAGCCCAATCAGTCATGAGGTTGATCCTCTTTACAGATTGTACATGAGTAGCCCTGGTCGCCTACCCCGGCCAATTGGCCTTGTCTTGACCAGTCTCGGGCCATGCAGTGCAGTACAGGCCAGGCGTCAGCACAGCCGGTGTCATGTTGGCGTCGTGCCAGAATCCTTGACTGGGTGTTTTCCTGGAATATCGGATGGAAAGGAAACAACCTGGGGGGCGTTGAGCATTTGCAGTTTCAGTTGCAGTTGCAGTTGCAGTGGCAGTTGCAGGGCGGCCTCTACGAAGTTGATGTGTCGCGTGACATGCATGCTACGCTTGATTTGAGTGTCATGCGGCAAGGCAGACAACTAGAAAAAGATTCCACGGCCTCGACCTATGTATGCACACCATTGCCATGCCAATGTTGCGTTGCGGGTTTGCGGGCTGTGGGTTGCGGGTTACGGGCAGTGGGCTGTGAGCTGCAGGCTGACAAGGATGACAGGCCGGGAGAACCAGAGCGTGTGCGGCCACAGATCCGTGTGTCGGAAGGCCGGCAGATTCTGGATTCAATGCCGACCTCACTGGACGCGATATTGGTCTATGCTGCCAGGAAAGCTGGAGAAAAGAGCAATGCGGCCGCCAAGCGCACCGTAGAGATTCAAGGCCGGGGCGTTTTTTTTTGTTTTGGTTCTCTCTATCCGCGACTTTCATGGTTTTAATGCAATTTTTTTTTTCAGCAAAGATGCATTGCATTTTGAGGCCAGTCGGGAGCAGTACCACACCAATACAAGACTAACACACGCCTCCCTCCCATGTCCAACCGGTGCGAGAACCACTGCGAGCTGTGTGCTGCAGCAGGATCCTCATTCCCCCGTCATACTGCACATAACCGAACCCCAGAGCAAGAGCTCTCGTTGCTGATGATCCGTGGCAGAGTGGCAGCCAGCCATCCATGCTTGGGCCGAGCCGCCGCCGCCGCCGCCGCCGCCTCACTCTGGTGACTCGTTGCGAGAGGCCGCATTTCGGGAGGGGCCCTGGTCGGTGGCCGGCGAGAGACAACAGCAGCCTTGATCCCGTACCGCAACCACCGGCTCCTCAACAAAGTGCTGTGTGCATTTGCTTTTCCTAGGGCCTGTCCTGTCTTGCTCCCCCCTCACCACCAACATCACCAACTCAACGTGAGGCAGGCCAGCCATTTCCAGGTCCGACGGAAGGGGGCAAAGGGGAGAAGCGCTGTCTTGTGGCATGATGGGATGCAACCCACCCTCTTTCCTTCTGCAAACAAGCTTGAATCTTGCCCAGCATCGGCTCCGGAGGAAGCGACCCTCTTGCACCCATTGATCAGTCGTGTCGCGTCGTCGTCCTCGTCGTCGATGTCGTCGATGTCGACAGCCTGTGTTGAAGGCGTCAATGCCCCACCCGGAATCGCAGGGCGAACCAACCCCCCCCACCGCATGGCTGCCGCCCAGTGGACACAGTGGGCGTCCTAGTGGCTTTGGCATCCTGGGCGGTCCCTTAGCGGGGCTGGCCCCCCCAGTGGACGGTGGATTTCCCTCCCTCTCCTCCCCGGGGCAGTGGGCAACGGCATCCCCGTTTCGCTCCGCGGGATGCATCACTTGGAGCCTATGAAGGGCGAACGATTGGCAGTGGAGCCATCGTTGCGGCTCAGCCTTGCCCGGGAGATATGGAATTGAATTATCTTGGACTGGGATTGAATGGACGAGGGAGTAAGTCGAGACAGAGAGGCGTAGGACATACATACTTTTACACACACATACATACTCACATACTCCTCTCACACACACACAGCACATTAGTGAGTGGTACAGTTCCACGACCTGATACAAGGGGGGGATGGCAATACATTATGGGACTTAATGCCTGGTTCCCTACCGGCCTAGAGATAGCTAGGACCTTTGTACTGGTAGATGTGAAGTTTGTTTCCTTCTTTGAATGGCTTTACTCCGTACGTGGTGGTCCTTTTGTGGCTCTCGACGTGGCAACAGTGCAGAGCAGCGACAAGGCGGAAGAAAGTGGCAATTGTGCCGCACATCATCAAGATGGTCAAACCACCCCCAACCTAGAGTCTAATGCCCAGTGTCCAGCGCTGAGCACATCGTCAAGTCGTGCTCCGTAATGATTCCAGCGCTTCTCTCCGCCATCCCGACGGGGCGTCCATCTCACGCAGGCCGCCAGGCAACAGCAGCCAACCACAGGCCGCCATCACCAAGAGGCGGCCTGAATCCCCCAATACGCCATGGTCTCGTGGCAGTGCATGAGGCAACCAGCCTGACGGGGAGCTGTGGGTACGATGCCTGGAGCGCGATGGTGTGTGTCGTGGATGTGTACGATTATCGGGAGGAATTCTTTGTGTCATCCAGTGCGGTTCTGAACGGACATCGTGCCCCTTCACGCCGTGCCCGCCCCAGCGATGCGATGCGATGTGATGCCATGCCGGGTGACTCTTATCAATCCTGGTCCCCGCCCCCGTCTCCATCCGCGTCTGACTGGGCCCGCTAATGGTCTGGGTCTTCTGGGTCTGCTGGGTCGGGGTCTCAGTTCTGGGTCCGTCCACCTTCAAGGTGCTTGCGAGAGGTCGGCGCAGTGGGGTCCCTCCCAGACATGTACTGAACGACCATCCAAAGGTGACGCAACGAGGTGCAAGCTGCGTCGGTTTGATGCTCCAGCTCAACCCGCTACTCCTCGCCCTGTTCTCGCGTGTGCCTCGTGCTGGACCGCCGTGCGTTGACCCGCGCGCTCTAGCTCAGGCCGAGCTGAGTTCGCTAGGGCCTCGGTCAAGTAGGTACCTTTGAGGCGGACTCCAGGTAAATAGGTACTTACTCAACCTTGCTTGACCTTGGATCGTGGCCTTGACCTTGGCCCCCGAAACCCGCCAACCTCATGCAACACCATTGTACCCACGTTACCAACTCTACCCAAGCACCTCTGTGATTGATCCCTTGCTAGCTATCCCTTGTTCCTATCCCCTGCCTCTCGCTCCCGCTTTTAGTTACCTCTCTGGCACTGGCTACCTAGGTGTGCTTCTGTGCCTCTGGCTCTGACACTCTCTGCCTTACTGCGCAATTAGTGTGCGCCTGCCTGGCTTTGCATGTACCGCGCCTTCCTTCCATCCACGTCCGCCGTCGACGGCAGGTGCAGCCCGGGAGCCATTGGCTGGCTGGCTGCCTGGAGCTGCGAGCCTCCTTCGTACATCAAAAGCCGGCTGCACGTTGCCTCAGGTCTTCCCTCGCGTTTCTTCTTCTCCCCTCTCTTCCTCTCATCTTCCCTCCATCGTCACGTTTCGTCTCTTGATACCTCACCTCGTGCTTCTCTCGATACCTCCCTCTCCCTCCCTCTCTTCCGACCACGCCATATCTCTATCTCACTTCTTAGCCGTGCCTCCTCTTGTATTCCCCCCAACGCGACTACGGACCTTTTCCCGCCCATTGCTTCCGGCCCCGCTCTCGGCTCCCGCCTCCCGCTTCAATCCTCTTATCGCGTCTTCCCGCCAGTTCCTCGTGACGTGCTTCTCGGTCGCTTTCTCGTTCTGCTTGTCGATTTGCTTTGTTTCGCCCTGCCTTGCGTGCTAGCTAGCTAGCTTGGCCTTTCGGACTTGGACTTGCATCCTAAAGATTTCGCATTTGAACAAGCCAGCCAAATCATGGAGTTCCAGTCAACGGACCCCAGCTTCTGCGTCAGTTGGCTGCTCGGTCTCCAGCCTTATCAGCATATACCCACCAGCCCGTCATGGGCTAAGCAATACGAATCTAATGACCCAAAATTCTGTGTCAGCTGGCTTCTAGGCCTCCTCCCCAGTAAAAAGTCCCGAAGGTCACGAAAGCGCAGATCCCGCCGCAACGGGAAGCAGTCGGCCAAGAAATCCAACGAGGATGAGGGCATCGATCCCTGGGGTCTCCGAAGACTCTACGATGATCTCAGCGAAGAGGAGGTAAAAGAAACCGAAGAGGCCCAAACCAAGGCTGTAGATAGCGAGCCTGAGGTGTTGGCGGAACCTGCGTTCCTTGAGCTCTGTCAACAGTTGGAGCAGCTGCTCGAAGACATCGAGTACGTCTCACCTTGATCGCCCCTCACCCCCCACCCCCCAACGCTCAATGGCTGATTTGTGCACACCAGAACTACACAACAAGACGACGATTCCGATAACGACTCTATCGACGGTCTGAGCCCAGAGGACTGCGACGATGAATCTCCTTCAAGAATCGAATGGCTCCGACAGAAGAAGTTGGAGTTCGCCGAAAACAAATACCTGGACAGGATCATGTCTCTCCCAGGACTTGAGGAGTCTAAGGCCTTCTTCTTGAACGCAAAGGCCAAACTGATGGCCGCCACCCGCCGTGAAACCGATATCAAGAAGGAGAACTTCGATGCAGTATTCATGGGCAACCAAGGAACTGGCAAGACTATGCTTGCCAACCTCTATGCTAAGTACTTGGCCTCTATGGGCGTTGTCAAGACATCGGGAGCCTTGACTGGTATCAATAAGTTTTCTGCCTATAATATGTCAAAGACGTCAACTCTGAGCGCAATGCAGAACACCTCTATTGCATGTGGTGGATGTGTAAGTTGATGCCCCACTAAGATGCAATCCCGGATAGTGCTCATGGATGCTAGATTGCGATTATCGACCACGCGCACCTCCTCGATCACGATGATTGCAACCTGTGGAACTTTTATGTGCGATCACTCGATCTCCCTGGGAAAATTGTCATCATTCTTGCTGGAAACGGAGATTGGGGGCTAGCAAACCAACTTGGTTACAGCCACCAAGTTTCGGGTCACTTCCCAGTGCTTAAACTGCCCAACTACACCAAGGAGGAGCTTCAAACCGTATTCCGCGGCATGATGCGCAGATATTTCAACAATAAGATGGAAGTTGAAGGTGGCTACGATGGCCTCTTCATGAACATCTTGATGCGACGCATTACTCAGGGCATCAACGACAAGACCTTTGGCAACATCTGGCCGGTCCGGAAAGCCTTCCTGGAAGCCTGCAAGCGGCAGGTTGAGAGATTCCGTCTGGCTAGGAAGGACGGAAATTATCTCGAGGATTACATGATGACAAAGGAGGACTTGCTTGGCAACAAGCCTTCGCTAGGACCCGAGAACAGCGCTGCATGGAAGGAGCTTCAAGAATTGGTTGGTTTGGATGACGTCAAGGAGTCAATTCTGGCTGTAGTGAACCAAGTTAACCAGAACTACATCCGAGAGATGCGAGGCGATGACCCCTTGAACGTCAGTCCAAACAGAGTGTTCCTGGGTCCTCCCGGCACTGGAAAGACCACGGTTGCTCGTCTCTATGGCAGGATCCTAGCTGATTTTGGAATACTTTCCAAGGGAGAAGTCATTGTCAAGACCCCAACTGATCTTCTAGACCGGTATATTGGCGGATCCGAAAATAACACAAAGGAAGCTTTGCGAGAAGCCAAGGGGAGTGTTCTCATCATCGACGATGCACACATGCTTGATCCGGGTCGAAACTCCAGCGGTGGCCATTCAAAGAATGGCGACTTCCGGGGCGGAATTATCGACACAATTGTTGCCGAGGTTGCCGGGTCCCCTGGTGAGGATCGGTGCGTCATTCTGTGTGGTTACACGGATCAGATGAGGGAAATGTACAGCAATTGCAACCCTGGCTTGGCGCGAAGGTTCCCCCTAGATTCCGCGTTCGTATTCAACAACTTCAGCGAAGAATCATTGGGCAAGATCCTGGACCTCAAGCTCAAGAAAGAAAAGCTGGAGGCTACAGACAAGGCACGAGAGGTAGCAATGGAGGTCCTGAAACGGGCTTCTGTTCGGCCCAACTTTGGCAACGGAGGTGAGGTGGATAATCTCATTTCCAAGGCCATCTCTGCCAGATTACGGCGTGTCTCGAAAGAGAACAAGTCGGAAATCGTTGATCTCGACTCTTTCCCAATCGAACCTCAGGATTTCGATGCCGACTACGACCGCCTAACCCGAGCAGTGTCCAATACACGTGCCCTTTTCAAGGGATTTGTCGGATATGAGGAAATCATTTCAAAGTTCGAGGGCTACCAGTATATGGTCCAAGGCATGCGCCTTCGCGATGTCGACCCCAGACCGTATGTGCCCTTCACATACGTGTTCAAGGGTCTACCAGGTACGGGTAAGACGTCAACTGCCCGCAAGCTAGGTCAGATCTTCTATGACATGGGCCTTCTCTCAGCGCCTGATGTCATCGAAGTTTCCGCCTCCCAGCTGATTGGTGAGTACTGTGGTCAAACAGGTCCCAAGACACAGCGCCTTCTTGAATCAGCACTCGGTAAAGTGCTCTTCATCGACGAAGCATACCGCCTCGCAGGTCACTCAGGTTCCTTTGCAGAGGAGGCGGTCAGCGAGCTAGTTGACGCAGTAACGAAGCCGCAGTTCGCTCGTAAGCTCATCATCGTACTTGCTGGGTACGAAGAGGATATGGACCGCCTTCTCCGAAGCAACCAGGGTATGCGAAGTCGCTTTGCTACGGAGTTCACATTCCGGCCCCTGCGAGCAGAGCAGTGCGTCGAGCAGCTGCGGGCTGTCGTCGGGCGTGTGGGCATCACCATTCAACCAACTCCAGAGATGGAAACCATGACACGCACGTCTCTCATGACTCTTCTGCAAAGGCTCAGCAACGAGAAGGGTTGGGCAAGTGGGCGCAGTGTCGAAACACTCGGTGAGAGGCTCATTGGACATATCTTCAAGGAGTGCGCCAAGAAGGGGTACACGGGTGGAGACCTGTCGGTCACAGGCAAGGAGCTGGTAACGATTCTTGGTCAAGCATCTGGACATGCCGGCGCAGGTGTGAAGACGTGGGGAGGTCAGGGGCCGATGGGTGCCCGGCAGGTGATGACTCTCAGGGATCTAGAGGGGTACGAGTAAAAGCGAAGTTTCAAATGAGTGGTGGGCTTTTCCTGAGAGCTGGAGCGAGACTGTTTTTTCGGGCCTAGATGGCTACATGTTTGAGTATCCAATTGGGCAGCTGGGATGCGTTTGGTTTACATGAATCATGAGCATGAGATGGTTGGATCTCGGAGTTTGGGTGTTGGGTGGGTACTCCCCATCAGTACCTTTTTGTTTTATAAAGAGTAGCGGACTTGGTTTAATGAGCAAATGATTTCGCATCGATAGCATGAAAATCTCCAGTCGCGTGCAATTATATTTCTATTCTGTTGATTATCAAACCAACTGTGTTTTCCCATCCCGTCTACCCGAATTTCTTTCATCAGGATGTGCTTCTCCAGAGCAGAACGTGTGTATTTGCGCCGAGAATCTATTTCTACAGTATCGCTAGGCACTTTCATTATTCGTTGTCGAGCATTGTCGCCATCTGTCCCAACGGGCTCGGCTCGATAACGCCGCCGGTGCTAACCGGGTATCGTGTTGCCGAGAGGCCCGGCGATGTTCCACCTACGATCTTGGACGTCTTCGGCACGCGGATTTCCACGGCTATGGAACTAGACCGAGCTCGCTTTGTTCCGCCATTGCCGGGAAGAGGCGATTGAGACGGTAGTGGTGGAGGAGTCCGATCTGGAGTTGCGCTCATGCTGGCGGCCAAGGTTTGGCTTGGGGAGGCGCGTAAGCGGGCGAGATCCTCGGCATCGGGATCGATGCTTGAATCGGACGTGAAGTCTTCGACTATCGATGTGGGTTCGGAGAGGAGAGCAGTTGGAGGCGGGGCGATTATGGGAACAATGATGTGATCCAGAGGTGCAGCAGATGCCGTCGCAAGATGAGATTGAGACATCGACACCGCATCTTCTTGGCCGCAGCGTTCATCGGCCAAGCTCTGGGCCCACGCTTCGCGAAAGACGACGCCGAGAGCGACGGCAACTTCGCGCGCAACGCTGTTGCCCACGATGCGATACTGATCCGCAGGCAGACCAAGCAGTACCTCGTCGTCGCGGAAGCCCTGCGCGCGGCGAGCTTCCATGATCGTCAAGACCCGGCTCTCGCGCCAGTGTAGCGTACGCCCATTCTTCGCGTCGCTGGGGCTCTGGGTTGTCACAACTGTCTCAATGAGCCGGTTGGGGAACTGTCGGCCGTAGGCGCCCGAGTTTGCCCGTGTCCGGCTCAGCGAACTGCCCGAGTCCGCGGGGAAGGTGGAGCGCTCCACGGCCGTGAGCACGCCGGAGCCGGCTTGCTTGCGGTCAATGCCGAACCACGCCTGGGAGAAGTTCATGCCCCATGGTTGAGTGGGGATCAAGTTCACCTTGAGGCGAAGCTGCTTCGTTAGACCAAGCGAAATGCGATGGTCTGGGTAAGGCACACAGATGTCGGGCTTCGAGTCATACACTGGCGGAAGGTCGGCGGTCGCGACGGAGGCGGAGACGAAGTCGAAGGGGTCGCATCAGGCATGGCACGCACGGCCATGGGCTCGCCGGTAGGAAGGCTGCCGAGGGTGAGAGATTTCGTATGCGCCGGATGAGCATGTGTTGCACTCGGCCGTTTGGGAAGCTGAAGACCTGGAGCAGCAAATGCCAAGAAGACACGAGATCTGCGTTGAGGGGAGCCGCAAGATGACGCATCGAGGAAGAAGAACTGGGTTTGATATCCTAGCCCCACGATAGCACAGATGAGTTGGCTAAAGACGTCCTGGTCACGGTTGACCTTCTTCTGAACAATACCACGGACATTCTCGAGGAGTCCATATCTAGGGCGGTACAGGTCTATGAATGACCCAAAAGCTGCAACGAGAGATTGGTTCTTGCGCTGGGTAACCGTTGTCTTGTCGTTTGTCAGGTTGGAAAAGCCAGGGCATGGGCTACCTCCCGAGATGAAGTCCACATCTCCAATGCGAGGGACACTGGGGCTGAAGCGGCCTTCGATAGCAAGCTGCTGGAGGTCATCAATAGACCCTAAGAAGGGTGCGACAGCCTCGGGAGATGAGATATTGGCCATGTACGTGTGAATTGCCTTCTTGTTATAATCGTTTGCCCACTTCATCTCAATACCCCCTCCGTCTTCAAGTCCTCGGCCGAAATTGCCGCCACCGCAGAACAGGTCAAGGCCGCGTAACGGAGTAATCTCCTCCGCTGGATCATACCCTTGACGCAGAGATGACGGAAATGATTCAAGGGGAATGTATGATATGGTCCCAGATTCCGGATCAAAGAACTCCGTGTGCGTGATGAAAAAGAAACATCCTACTCCATCTCGATCATATGGTGTAGGAATTGGTTTTGTCGGCCTGAAAAAGCGTACAAAGCACTGCTCCCGAATTCGTCTGCTCTTGACTTCGACAAGTTGCTCGCTGTACACGAGCTCATTTGGACGAGCATTTGGTGCCTTGGGGTCGCATTTCCCACGCCTCAACAGCCGCCGGAACCGATATATCCTGGACGATCCTTCCTCGTAAGAAGTCACGAATTCACAGGGCTCGGAACGGCCAGTTGACTTGTCTAAAATGACGAGGAGAGTCTCTCCGGGCTTGTATCTCGGCGTTGAACTCCTCTTGCTAACATGAGAGCAGCACATATGGTCCTTCTTGAGAGTAATCCATTTGCGTTCGGCGTGTATATATGTTTGACGGCAAAAGAGTTCGGCACGGGTAGCTGAAGTACCTCCGAATTCAATATCATGAACGCCAAGCACTTCATCTTCTGTGATTTTGGCTTTCTCACCGCAAGAACAATGGTCTGAGAGGAACAGTTCGTTGTTCCAAGGGTACTTCATCAGTCCACAAAGTGTGTCGACCGCACGGTAGTACCAAATGACATCGAAGGAACGGCGACCACGTCGATCAACGTGGACATGTTGGACAAGCGCAAACCATCGATCAACATCATTGAATCCGTACGCGACATCACGTCGCCACTGCGTGCCCGATTCGGCACCATCGCGTTGTGTGGAAATGGTGTCGCCAGGCTTGATGTCTCGGATTTGGTGTGCTGCTGCAGTGGACAGGGACTTAGCTTTGTCATGAATAGGCGCGGGCAACTCAAGATTGCGCTTCTGGATCAGTTTGTTTCGTAGATTTTGTGACTGTTTGCTAAGTGGAACAGCCTTGAGACGGTCTCCAAAGGGAAGGTGTGCAAAGCAGTCATAAATGTACTTTGTAACCACAGTCGGCGGGTTCTCAGCGCCGCTTTTGCTCTCGACAACCCTGTAGCATTCGCAATCCAAAATCTCAGCCCAAATCGTGTGGAAGTTTGCTTTATCATAGTCCAAAACACCAACAGCTTCTTTGTGCAAGAAGCGAATATTGGCGACGATGGAGGCTCGAAAATCATCGCGCGGGAGCTGTCGTTTCCACGCTATGTACTCGGGGGCCGTTTTATGCATTTTGTTCAGCCATGTGCTGAAGGTAGTTCGGAAGTGAAATATTGTAACTTTGCGGCGGCTCTCGCCCATGACTTTGATAAAATCAACAAAGTGCTTGGCCAAATCCGCGACCCAGAGAAAGGGTTCAAAGAAGCGGCGGTATTCAACGGCAGGTCTGCGAAGTCGATAGTAGATCTCCCTCTCATTGTTGAGCTCGGAGCGAAGCCAAATCTTTTCACGAACTGTGTGTTTAGAAAGGGTCCCATAGTTGCCGATTGGGAGAGCAGCGATGGGCACACGCCGAACGAAGAAGGCAACATCTCCAACACTCAGCTGTCCGTCAACATAAAAGACTCCATATCCAAATTTTGTATTCAGCTGGTGGAGAGACTTCATTTCCTCTGGGTACTGTAGAGTGTCGCAATAAATGGCGAAATCGTCAAGTTGAAACTCGATAAAGCCCTCGTTCTGGCCAGCTTGCTTTGCAGCCCATTGGAGGCGGCGGACGGCCTCGGCCTCCGAAACAACGGGGACTCCCGGTTCAAACGGCTCGTAGCATGACTTTGGGGTGAGAAGGGTGCTCTGGGGTAACTCAACCTTCAGTGTGCTGCTTGAAAATGGGCGAGGGAGGTCGTCCAGGAGGTGCAAATCATCGTCATGAGGGGTGGTCCCTTGGCCAAGTCCATCCTGGAGGCTTTCTTCTTGATCATCGAATTCTGGCTCGAGAAGAGCATCTTTGTCTTCTCCGGAGCCGCCGGTTTCCCTTTGAATGGAAGGGTCTGTTGGACTAGGCGAAGGGGCGACAGTCAGCAGGCCAATCTGGTCCAGATGAACAGAGTCTTGGTCGACTTCGAGGATTAGCGATTCACTGTCCATGAAACTCAGTGGTAGTGGGTCATCGCTTTGCGTCACCGTCCGGTACTCTGTTTCGAAAATTCCCCCTTCCACAGCTTCCGGGTGCAAGGAATCGTCGCCCTCGACGATCCAGTCCATGATCTTGACAAGTCAGCGTCGTCAGCACATCGATTGTGAAAAAAGTAGGCAAGATTCGACTCACATCCAAGGACGAGTAAGAAGTACAGTCATACTATCAAAAGCAAATGTTTCTTTATACAATAACTTTAAATTCAAGTGACTGAAAGGTGAGGACGATGTGAGGTGAGGTGAGAGATATGCAAATGGACCATAAACGCGCCCGCGAACAAAGAAGGTCTCAGAATTGGGCACAGTAACTCGAGGAATGAGCGTCGTGGTCAAAGCGAGCCGCTTCGACCTTGGAAATGAAGGCCGGGGATGCAAGAATATAAAATCCCGATGAAAGAACGAATAGGGAAAGGCCACTATTCAGACTTCAGACGTTGCTTGCTTGCTTCGTTCTCGCCTCTCGCTGGTCACCCGCGTGCCCACAGCATGTCCAGGCGTCCGGGTTTTAGGGAGGCTGGGGGCAGATGCGTCCTGTTTGGGGACGAGGGCGCCAAGCACCAAACACGGCTCTGGGGAGGGCAAAAAGAGGGCAAAAAGAATGGACAATGCCCTGTCCCTGTCCGAATGCCACCAAACAAAGGCGAAATGAGCGTGACCGAGTGCGTCGGTTTGTCCTTGTCCCGCTTGCGCTCCCGACTGTTTTTTTTTTCCAGCCAGGGTAGGCACGCGCCGCGCCGCGCCAACGATTCCTTTGTCAGTTTGCGATGCGCTGCGAGGCGATGTGAATGCGATGCAACGCGCCGCCTTCGAATCAGGGTCAAGGGACGAGTGTGAGCAACCCGATAAAATTGAATGGACTGGCTGCCAGTCCCAGACGCCAAAACGCATCGCCCGCTAAACCATTTTGGGCAATGCACTTAGCTTGGTGCACCACCCACAACACCTCAACTCCATCTCAACTTCTTACTTGTATTAAAATGTTGAACTTCGCCTCACTCAAGCTCGATTGCCTTGCCGTGTCGTTATTTTTCTTGCCAACGCAAATATTATTCACAAATTTCTTCCAAGATCAAGCCTTGGAACTTCTAACCATCTTCTTTCTACTCTATGGGTATAGATGTCTGCTTTTCCCAAATGACGCCTCAAATAATGCACCTTGTCATCAGCCGTAGCCTGGCCTCCAGGGCCAGATCTTCCCAGTCGCCCGACTACCTTCGTCGACGGAACCTGCTATTATAACCCGGTCCACCCTTTGCTCCATTATTCCTGAGTTTCAGTCTTTGGAAGTTTGCGTGAGCTAGCTCATTCACCTTCCTAGCTACCTTTTTAACGGGGCCCTCCCGCTTGCCTGCAGCTTTGCCTGCAGCTTTGCCTGCAGCCTTCTTGGGCTTCAAATCCTCAAAATCCGACCCTTCCCCTTCTCCATTCTGTGTTTCTGGGATAGTGTTCTCGTTCTCTTGATCACTCTGCGGGCCGTTCTCTGCATCCACTGGTCGCTTTGCCCACGTTGGCTTCATTTTAACACGTCTGGTTGTTCGCTTCTGGCCCTTCTTCTTAAAGACTCTCATCGGGTTTTCATCCTCCACGGGACTGTCGTATAGGGCTTCATCGTCAAATCCGCCGAGAGGAAGCTGTTTGGCTTGACTATCCTCAACCAGAATACCGTTCTTGCGCAGTGGTGGTGGTGGTGCCGCCGCCTTGGGCCTTGGATCACCAACGTCATCATTCTCAAGATCCCGTAGCGCATCCAGGTCATCCTCAAGCTGATCCTCTTCGACCTTCCGTAGACTGGCGACAATTTCGCTCAAGCCTCTTACCATGGGCTTTCGAGGCAATCTCAACGGAGCCGGCGCATCGAAGTCTTCATTGTCATCGAGCACCGGAAGAGAATGACGTTTCAGGAAAGCTGGGGTATCAAACTGCAGTTTTGATACGGACGAGGGAGTGACTGCATCTGGATTCCTGTCCCGATTCTTGAGAGGCGTCATGAAGCTGTTCAACGCCTGTCGCTTGCTGGTCGACATTGGGGTCCGCCCTAACCTTGCCACACTCTCGTCATCGGTAGTAACAGATCTCTTGCTAGGCGTAGCATCGACTCTGCGCTGTGTGTCCTTCTTCCTGGGAGAATCATTCCTAGACGGCGTTCCCAGTTCCTTCTCAACCAATAGATCAAAGAGCCCCAGGACGCGGCCATCTCGCTGAGGTGTCGGGCCCAGAGATGTCACGGAAGCAGGGCTGAACAGCTTCCGTGAGATTGCGGGCGAGTTCATGAGGTCCTCATCGTGGTTGGTGGTGCGATCTTTTGACGGGGTCTCAAAATGCTTGGTGCGTTTTGTGGGCGTCTGAGCAGGGAATGTGTCGGACCTGCGCTTCCTGGGCTTGTTGTCTTGTTTGGGTGGCGGTGCGACCTTGCCAGAGAGGATGTCGCGAACCTTGTTGTATTGCTTGTATTTGGAGGCTTTTGGTTGGGTCAGATACGAGCTAATCGCGGCAGCAGGTGAACGGAAGATGGCATACCGACGTCGGGGTTGGCCTTGATGTCCTCCCTTCCCGGCTTCTTGCCCTCGTGGGTCTTGGCCCAGTCGCTTTCCCACGTCTTCAAGTCGACGCGAAGCTGTTGCGCTTGGATCTCATACTCAGCTTTTGTCGTGTCGTCCATGGCGTTGCTTCCAATGAAATGGTCGACGGAGCAAGTGATTCGCGAGGGAAAAGTCGGTGTCAAGTTCAGAAATGGTCGATCGTCGAAGAAGGGGTGCGAGGTAGGTATGGTGAGATGAAGGAGAGGAGATGAGTGGGGAGAGTCGCGGTTCCAACGCGTGTAGATCATTTCAATGTGGGACGCGAACCGCTGTAACGCGTTAAGTGCGGTGGCTTTCCAGCGGGGAACATCATGGCACTTGCAGGGGAGGTGCGGGACGAGCCTGACGCCATGGAGGTACGTACCCACCCCACGCTATTCCGAGGCTACCAGCCAGACAGATCTGATAACTCACCGTTACTCATCCGCGTCAAATCATTGCCACAGCCCGGATCGAATATCCACATTCAAACTCCTCCTCTCTCGCGACTGCAGCCTGCAACTTGCGTCCACTTTGGCGCATGCGTGCCTCCTTTCCACGGCATAGCTGGCTGCATCGTCACAATGGACCCTGAGCAAGCCGCCGACGACGACCTGGAGTGCCGTGTCCTCCAAAACACCCTCGACCAAATCTCGGCTGGCCAAGAAGACTCGGTCGACTGCTGCGTCATCTGTCTCGAGTCCATTAGCGAAGCCTGCGAGGCCCTTCCTTGTCGCCATTGCAACTTCGACTACCTCTGTCTCCTCAGCTGGCTCGAGCAGTCGCCCAAGTGTCCTCTTTGCAAAGCCGTCGTCGCTCAAGTTCGCCATGCCCTTGACGAGCCAGTCGCAAAAGTCTACCTCGTTCCTCAACCAGCGCCGCGTCCTTCCGCTCACGATTCGAGACATTATTCATCGACCTCAAGGGCCCAATACCACCAACTCTCCCGGCGCCGTGTTTATCGAGACCGTCCTCGCAGCACTCGAACTGAGAACCCCTCCGACGCGGTAGCTCGGCGCCGAGATATATACCGACACAACCGCTACTCGAAGCATGTGGGATCTAACCGGGTTTCTCGGTATCGAGAGTTGACTCCTGCTCTGTTCTGTGCAGATACAGAGCTCGTGTCTCGCGCGCGAATGTGGATACGTCGAGAGCTGCAAGTATTCTCGTTCCTGACACTTGACGAGTCAGATACTTCCGTACCCTGTCCCGCGGATAGGAATGCAACAAATTCGCTAGCCCAGCGGAGAGCAAACAATGCCGAGTTTCTCCTGGAGTATGTTATTGCCGTGCTGAAGTCAGTGGATACTATGGGCAGCGGGGGCAGGCTGAGGATATGATTTCAGATTTTTTGGGAAGAGAAAATACACGGCTGTTTTTGCATGAGCTAAGGGCTTGGCTGCGTAGCCCTTTCACCAAACTCGAGGACTGGGATCGGGCGGTGCAGTACGACGACTCCACGACAGCAACGACTAGCGGTCCGGAAGTGCCAAGGGACATGGCCACCAGCGCCGAATCCAGCGAGAGACGGCATGACGCACAGGCAAGGGATCATCTGAGGCCAAAGGGAGACTATTACCGCCCAAATAGAAACCGGGCAGAGAAGCAAAGGTCGTCTTCCAGGCATGAACCATACCGGCGGAGAAGCGGGCAGGCCATGCGAAGCAGACAAAACAAGCGGCATTGAAAGAGACGGGCAATTTTAGATTTTACACCATTTGAGTCTTGCATTACCATAGAAAATGATACCCAGAGAACAATCTCCATAGATGACGATTAATGACAAAGCATCCCGATGAAAAGGTCCACATCTTGACTGTCGCTCCAACCGCGTTGCCTGCCGTAAGTAGCAATCTTCAAAACTGAAACCTTCGGCAGAGTTCGTTCATCATAGTGCTCTTTTCAATCTCCATTACGAGTTCAGCGGCGGAGCCTAAACTCCGCATTATAACCATGTTTCCAGGGGCTGGCGGAGTTCCGCCTAGCATCACCACCTGGTGGCGCCGCTCATCATGGCGTGGAATGTATATAAGGAGCACATGCTAGACTCAAGATCTTCTTCTTCGTCTACACAAAAACAATATCTTGACATTCTCCAATCCTCAAAAGGACTTTCTGTTTCTTAGCTGCACTGTTACTGTTCACATTGATACGTTATTCTTCTCCTAAGCTCAAATCGTCTTGGGTGCAACAACAACTACTCCACCAGTGTCTGGATAAGAGCAGTTACTTACACCCATCTCGCCATGGCTTCCATCTCCATCACGGCGATTTCAGACCCCGTCTGCCCCTTTTGCTACATCGGCCTCCTGCGCCTGAACCGCGCCCTCGTGCTCTTCCGCAAAACCGTGCCGGGCGCCAAGTCCGCGCACATCACCATCACCTGGCACGCCTTCCAGCTCGATCCGTCGGCGCCGCGCCGCGTCTCGCGGCCGTGGACCGAAAAGGTGGCGTCCCGGTTCGGCGACGACCGCGTGCCGGAGATCAAGGCCCGGATGCGCGACGTGAGCCTCCGCGAGGGCGTACAGTTCAGCTTCGAGTCCAGGATCGGGAGCACCATCGAGGCCCATCGCCTCGTCGGCCTCGCCAGGAAGCGGGATCCCACGGGGCGGGACTGGCTGGAGCATAAGCTCACCCAGGAGATTATGGAGATGTATTTCGAGCGGGGCGGCGACATCACGAACACGGAGGATCTCGCAAAGGCCGCCACCCGGGCTGGAATGGATGCAGACGAAGTGAAGGCCTGGCTGGAGGGCGATGAGGGCCTAGAGGAGGTGACGCGGGAGGTTGAGGAGGCTGTCAAACTGGGAATTCAGGGCGTGCCGCGGTTTGTGATTAACGACAAGTTCGTTATTGAAGGAGCAGACGATGTCAGCGTGTTTTTAGAGCAGCTCGTGCTTGCCAAGGAGGAAACGACTGGTGAAGCTGAAAAGGAATCTGAAGCTCTCTCAGTCTAGGCGGATGGGGGAAGATCAGGAGGATTTCCTTATATTTGTATACATAGGGGTTGGTCTTTGCTTTGAAAGCTGTGTAAATGTAGTTTCTCAATTTTCAACCCGGTCTTGTCTCATCTCTCTCCCAGGGGTATAAGTCATTATCATGTCTACTCAAACCACCTCACATGTTCATCAATCCGCCTAGATCCTTTTCCATGGCCCTTAGCCTCTTCTGCAATTCCCTCTTCTTGATCTCCATCTCCCTTGCCTCCTCTTCCTCCCTCTTCAGGTCCTCCTCGGTCCACACATCGCCGCCTACATCCTCCTCCTCCTCTTCTTCTTCTTCTTCCTCATCATCCATCCAGTCCCTATTCAAACTGGCCAGTTGGTCTGCCTGCTCTGTTACCCTTGCCTCGTAGTACGCCATGGTGTTCTTTCCGTGGGCATATTTGCTTCTCAGCGATGTGATGCGCTCTCGGGCGCCGGGCAGTTCATACACACCGCAGAGCTTCTCGGCGCCACGCAGCAGCACGGCGACATCAACGTCTCCCTTGCGATCTTGCTCTCCGCGTCGAAGTTCATCATGCATCTGGCCGCCTAGGACAGCTGCTACGGCGGTGTGTCGGCGAGGGTTATGAGGGGCGCCAATGCGGGTTGGAGGACCGGTCGTCACCTCGCCCGAAGCGACATTGAAGACGGTTTGACGGCGGCTAGACTTTTTCTCGGGCTCTGAAGGCTTTAGGGCCGTTGCAGCAGTTGAAGGGGGGGGCACGGAGAAGAGAGCGCGCTCGTGGGGTTCGGTATCACGGATGAGGGAGGTAATGTCATGGTTGGAGAGGAGGGAGTTGGTGAAGATCTTGGGTTGCGGGAAGCTAGCAAGGCACGGAACAGAGTTAGCAGGCCGGTTTTTTAATCGCACTACAAGTTATCTTTGGATATCTTACGGAAGAGAGTCAATTCCTTGGCATGAGTATCCGATTTGCTCGAGATGAGCTGAGAGGAGCGACATTGCGAGGATAGGCCTAGCGGGGTGACTGGCCCCAAGCGCGTCTTGGTCCGGAGGTTCGTGTGTCGTTGAAGTCCGGCAGTCAGGTCAGTTCCAGCAGCCTGGAACGTATTAAGACCCCAATCGTACTAATATCGGCCAATATCCTGCGAATGATTTTCCGTTTGGTTGTGGTGAGGCGCAGCAGTCGTGAACATTCAGTTGTTGTGCTTTGTTGCCCAATCCAGCAAACGCAGCAAAGCAATGGACCGAGCGCAACACCGGCGCGCGATTGGATTGGGTTGGTTGGCGAGCTTGGTGCTTATCGATAAGCGCAGATGGCGGGGTTCTTGGGCTCCCAATATATGTACCGCACCGCAGCTCAACGCCGCACAGCGCCCGCCAAACAAGCAAGCAAGAAAACAAGCTCCTCCACTTCCGTTATCAGTGACCCCCAGCACAGCATTGATGCACTGCACCCCCAGATTCAGCGCCATGCCTACCCTAGACCGACCGGCAGCATGAGCGCCATGGCATCATGTCATGCTTCCAACATCCAATCTCGACCAAGCTCCTCTCACCCCCTCTCTCTACGCTAATCAACCGTCAATCCATGGGTATCCATGGTTCCTTAGACCGTCGATGAGCCCTTTCTTTTCCACCCGTATCTCAAACAACAGCTGAGAATGCCTCCCCCTTCGCCCTAGCTTGCGCACAAACCACTCTGACCCCCTCTTTCAAACCCTCATTCTCCTCCGCCGTTGCACCCTCACACCCACTCATTGAGGCAGACCGCACCGCCCAAAGCAATAAGCCTTGCCCGTTCTCGCAGTCCGTAACTTATGCATGCAGCTCCATCGCCAGCCGAAATCGCAACAAACCCGCCTAGACTCCCATTGTCTCTCTCACCCATCTCCGTGGACACAAGCCACGCAACGTGGTGCTCCCCGGATCTGTTCCCCGGCCTTCCTAATGCCCATGACGCACATCCACATGACGCATGTCTGTCATTTCTCTAGCCATGCTTGCCATTTGCCATGTCACCTCATCCGCACCCTCGTCCAGCCCACCGGTGTCACCGCCTCACTTTTGGCAAACCCACTGGACAATCGCTGGTGGGCCACGGAACCCACGGTGGATTGCATCATGCACCCCTTTGCCGGACCCGGTACATTCGCTGGAACTCCTTGAATTCGATTCCAATTAGGGCTCGTTCAGCTGGCCTGGACACGAGACCCCAGGTCTATCCTAGACTAACCAGCTTGATTAAATCAAGTCAACTTCAAACTAGTCAAATCGCCATCCTTCCATCCAAAGCCCCAATGCGCATCTGTGCTCTTCCTCTTCTCATCATCCTACCATCGCCTTCTTTCTCTTCCTATACGCCTTCTCTTGTGCGTCCTCCGTCAATGCCGTCGCTCGTAAAAGCAATCGATTGACATGTAAAGAAACGGTCTATAAGGTATTGAACGAAAATGCAGGGTCGGCATGATCCAACTGTCGCCTGTGCCCCTGATGCTATGCCCTCCGTCTATGCAAATGCCAAACATCAATCTCCCCAATCAAAATTCTCATTTTCATCCGGTCTGGCCGGCCAAAGTCCTCGTCAGGGGCAAGTGTCAATGGCCAAGTCCAGGCCCGTGATGCCACAGATCGTCATCTGACGGATCCCCGGAGGCGTCATTGACCAGTTGAGTGCCCCATGAAAGGCTATGTCGGGCTCGTAGATTTTAAAGGTGAAACGACATCATCATCAGAGGGACCCCTGGCCTCCTCTCCTCCTAGTAACTTCATCATTAATCATGTCTATCGTGGCTCGTCGATAGCATATCCGAGTCGTCTGGTCTCCTGACCGACTTTGACTTGGCTCCAGCTTCAGCTCGAATCCATCTCCATGATCTCCATAGCCCAGTAAGGCAGCTCACGCGCCAAATCCTGCCCTGCCGCAAATTCGTCCTCGCTTGAGTCGGGTTCCTCAAGCTCTTCGATTCGAGCGGGCGGAGGGTCGTGGAATAGCAGGCTTGTTCGTTGCAGTTTCCTCCGCATCCGGCGGGCGCTAGAGCCAACATCGTTCACGTCCAAGGCCTCGCCGTCGTCGTCAGAGTCACTGAGCTCGCTGTGGGTGCGCTTACCGAAGCTGCTGCCCATGCTCATTCGACGGAACTTTCTGAGCTGCTCCCGGCGCCGTAGGAAAGCCTCTTCATCAAAATCGTAGCTGTCTTCGTTATCCGAGGTTTCGTTGCTGCAGTTGAGATTCTTGAGGTCCTGCATCATGTCTTTGTCGAGATCCTTGTGTCTCGATCTAGACCGGCTACGATTTGACTCAATCTCGGTAGGCCGTAGAACGTCAAGGCCTTCGCAGTCGCTATCCATTGGGTCGATGTCTTCGAGAGTGAAGTTGCACACCATGGTCGCCGCCGTAGCTGCCGTCAAGTGCGAAGTCTCGGCTTCGTCAGAGGCGTCAGAGTTATTCGAGTTGCTCGAACTGTCGGAGACTGACATTTCGTCATCAGACTGGTCATCTTGAGGCGCTACAGCCGGTCCAGAGGCATCGTGTACACTGCCAATGCTTGCACTAAGTGAGGAATCCACATCGGTGTCTTCGATGGCATCAGATGAGGATGATGAAGACCGAGGACTCAATTGCTCAGGTCCGAGAGTGGGCTGGTAGCTGAACTGATGACCATTGCCAACAGGCCGGATGTTGGGATCCTCATCGAGAGGCTTGAAGTGATCACGGAAGTCAGGTTGGCGTTTTGGCTTGAGACTGTGTTTCCGAGAAACGGGCGGCGAGGTGGTGGGGGTCTCAGGTGGTGAGGTCGGGTCGGCGGTGAGTTGCTGATCCTGGGCGATTTTGAGGTTTGGCGTAGACGGCCGCCGCCGAATGTTTCTACTCCTCGGCATGGTCAACAACCCCTGTTGTAGTTCTTCTTGTTTCTCAAGAATCGACGCAAAAATGGTGAACAAAAAACGTATAATATCGAGGGGAACCCCCGAGTAGTGGCAGTGTATGAGCGCTCCGGTAATGTATCGGAATCAGTGGTCTAGTCAACGGCGGGCGGCTTAGACAAGACAAGACAAAAAGACGGGCGGGAACGGGACCGTCAACGGGATCTTATCAATCGAGGCCCTGTGGTTGGCGTAGGTGTGGGGTAAGGGCAATGGAGAGAGGAAGAAGCAGGCGGTACAAAATGGACGTATAGAGAGCCCAAAGGTGAGGGTAGGCAGATTGCGAAGTACTGCTCTGTACCGTGCCACGAGGAGAGGAAGGGAAGAGGAGAGAGGGGGACACAAAAAGTCGACCGAAAAAAAAAAGGTGCAGCCGTTAGGTTGCCGCTGGCTACTGCTGGTTCTGCTGGGATTCTGCGCGGGGCTGCCAGCAGAGCATCGCAGGATGCAATGCACCTAGGTGGGAGGGGAGGGTCGATTGGGTCTTTGGGGGTCCTCTTAGGCCCTGCTATGCAGCAAAAGCTTGGGTCTTCTTGGTCGGGCGGGTTTTTGGTGTCAGTCAAGTCCAGGGCTCAACTGGGCTAAATGGTTGGCTTGCGGTTTGGGCTTGGACTGGGCTGGGCTTGCGCCGAGCGGGCGGAGGAGGGGGCGCGGAAAAGAAACGGGGGACCCAGAAAAAAAGTGGAGGGAGGGATGGGTTGATGGAGGTAGGGATGTGGGAGGAGGCTTTTTTGGTGGGAGCGTCAGCTTCTTTTCAGCTCTTTCCTCTGCTGCAGCGAGCCTGAGCCTGAAGGGGAATGGATGGTGAGACAGTGAGCTGCCGCAGCAGTGAGCGTTGGTTTGGTGGTGGTGGTGGCGGCTTTGGTGTTGTTGGAACCGTGGTGGTTGTGAGTAGTGATACTAGGGCGAAGTGGGAATACGTAGTCAGGGAGTCAAAACCCAAAGAAGGAATCTCCAGCACGGAGAGGATGATATGCGGCTGGTGTTAGGGGTCATGATAATATGTCTCGTTTGCGAGGAAAAGCGAGGTTTTTTTTTTCTTGACGCGGGCGCTTGGTGATAAAAACCAGGGTGCCCGTCGACAAAAAAAAAAAAAAAAAAAAAAAAAAGGATAAGAGCGTGAGATGGTGCTGTAGTGGTGCGTTTTGGTTGCACTTCGGCTTTCCGAGGCTCGCTTGCTGCTGGGGTTGCCGCTTGTCTGCCCGCCGTTGCGGTTGATCGGGTGGCTGGTGCAAATGCCCTTCTACAACCCAACGGGACGCGGGATATCGACGTCGTCCTCGAGGGAGAGAGTGGGGGCGGCAATTGCAAGTCTGGCTCTTCTCGGCTTCGTAGTCGTTCGCTTGAGAGGGGATTCAAGTGAATGTGCCAAGGGGAGAGAGGGAGAGGGGGAGGGGAGAAGGGAGAAAGAAAAGAGAAGAAGAGGAGGGGAGAAGAAGAAGAAGAAGAAAAGAAGAAAAGAAGAGAGAAGGAGGCGAGGTGGTGGTCAGTATGTACCTCCTACGTAAGATCAGGTAGGTAGGCTGGTAGGTACAGCAACTGAGCCTAGGGAAGGCAAGAGGGACAGAGGGAGGGATGGTGGCTGATGGGTGCAGCAGTAGTAGGCCCGCTCAACTCAACAGACAGGAAGGACCGGTACGGCAAGGTACGTTTGAGCGTACGATCGAGGAGGATAAGAGCAGAGGAGAGGAGAGGAGAGGAGAGACCGGACAGGGCAAGCACGGTGGTGGCAGGTAGAACCTCTGCTCTGTGCAGCTAGACGTAGGCGCCTCAGTGGTAAGGTCTAGGATGCGATGCAATGGCACGTTATTAGCGCGGCCTCCGGGGATGACGAAGGTAACGACCGACCGGCGAGCCACAACGAAACGGCGGCACGGCGGCAAACTTCAAAAGAGAAAAGGGAGAAGGGCAGCAGCGGACAAGGCCAACCAGGTGTTCAAGCAGCTTCCAGGTTCTTCCTCTCAGCTGTTCGTCTCAAACGCCTCAACAACGTGGTGACCTGGTCCTAGTCGTAGGTCCCTAAGAGCCACCTTGGCTTGGTTCTGTCTTTTGCCGGCACAGCGTCTGCAAAGAGAAACAAGGGAAAGCCCTATCTCCGCGGTGGCAGCACGTTTCTGGTTCTGGTTTGGCTGACGCCGGGCCCAAAAAAAGACGACGGGGACGGACGGGGAACACGAAGCGAAGCGTTGCCTCTGCGGAGGATAGCGCCGGGGCCGGGGCCGGGTTCGGTCCAGCAGGGGACCAGAAGAACGCCGCCGTTGGGTGGGGAATTAGCTTGTGTGATTTTCGGGGGGGAGGGGCGGTTGTCTCTCAATTGGAAGAGAAAAAAAAAAGCCCTCCACGTGAGACAGGATGGCACAGAGAGATCAGAGGTAGAACAAGGCGAGGAGACGGGAGAGCACACGTGAGCTGAGGAGAGACGCGTGCAAGGATTGGGACTAGGAATTGATTCTCCCAAGATGGCTGTGTCGAGGAAAAGCTGAGACACGAGTCGGTGACCCCCACGGCTTTAGATCTAGAGAGGCTTCGAAAGTCTCAGATCGACAAGTAGCTTTTCGAAGTGCGGGCAGATAGATTATTGCGAAGAGAACAACAAGACCTGACACTCGACCAACTTGAGGGTGGGCGACTCTTTCTCTGTCTGTCTGTAGGAATATTTGTTTGTTTAATATTCGTCCGTCTATGCGGGGACAGGTAGGATGCTCTGTTCTAATGAGGTTGGTAAACTAATATGGTGTGCTTGGGTACGGCGAGGTGTTGCGATCTGGGGTGAAAGGTGAGGTGAGACAGGGGGATGAGACCAGATCCTTCGACGTATATCTCCGAATCTAAGGTTGAAAGGGAGATTAGGCACTATATGCAAGAAGTAAATAACAATGCCCCCGACTTAATAGATGGGAACCAAAGCGGGCAAGCCTAGGAAAGCCCTTGGAAGTGTTTAATCCGGATTCTCCGCAATGGAACTAAATACCAAATACCGAACGAAGACAGAAATTCTCCGCAGCACGCGGCAATGGCTCCGTCTTTTATACTCCTCCTCGCATTGTCCCGTCTATTACTCACACTCTGCTTGACCGCATTCGACTTGGGTCGCGAAACTAATCGTGGACCGGCCCGCTCCCAGCCTGGCCACGGCGTCGACCCTCGATCGTCCACGTTGATGGCTCTGTTCTACTAATAACCGAAAGTCTCACCTGTTAGCCCAACACAAACAAACGCACGCATGTCAGTGGGTGGATTGGGATGTCTGGTCCCAGCGCAACGGGCCACCGCCACCGCCAAAATGCAGCAGGAAAAAAATTCGGCACAAACGAGTGGAGGACAAGAAGAGCTTGCAGGGAATAATTGGATCCTCATGGCCCTCATGTCAATAAACAAATTTAACAACCAGCACACAAACCCTTATGGCAGCTGTCAAATAAAAAGAAATAAACAAAAAAAACTCGAAGCGCCGGCAGCCCCCTCGTAGGGATCCATCCAGTGTCCATTTATGTGTAGTAGCGTCCGCCAGAGCCAGACCGGGGAGGGGTTACATACATAGTACAAGGGACATCACCGACTCACCGAGTTCGCCTCTTGCGCCTGCGCTTGGGCAGCAATGCTCCTCGCTTGCTGTTATTATTTGCCCTCTCCTCCTCCCACACACACGGTATCGCATGCCGAGACAAAAAGAGCAGAAGAAAACAAGAAAAAAATTTACCAGGAATAGCCACCAAGGGCACCACCGCCTGTCCGTTGCAACAAGTGGGATTGGTGATCGGCCCCTCCAAACCCTGGCTTATCAGAGTCGTCGTCCCTGGGACTATGACTCTTTCCGCGTGGGGACTGCAGCTGTGCTGTGCGTTGGGCTCGGCGCTCTGCCGTAGTTGGATGACAAGTGCATAGCAGCGTACATGATCTAGCAAGAGCCACAACGTGATGAATGGCTGGATTCCTCCGCTGTGAGACCCTGTGGTGAGGAGTCGGTATGGGCCATGGGCCATGTGTGACTCCTCTAAGGAGCTTGCTTTTCCAGATGGCCGAGTCTGAGTTGGCAAAGGAAACCAGCAAGAAACAAGAAGAAAAAAAACTAAATCATCGAGTATCGGTGTGCAGTGTGTGGGTTGTATCTGCCGGCGCATATCCGGTTTGCCTTCTTTCAACCTCCCAACCAGTCAACAACTCTGGCCCCGTCCCTTCTGACCACCCTCCTCTGGACATCAAAGCCCGGGGTAATTCTAGTGGAAATTTACTAGAACGAGTCCCCTAACTCAAGTGACCACCCGAAAGTACTCGACGGTACCAGTACCCCAGCCGTCACACTCGTCGTAGGCAGAGGACTTTACATCGTCATCTCGCATTTTAGACGCGATAACTACAGGGTAGCTGACGTGGGTATTTCACGTGCATTCGTACCATGGACTTCGCAGCAGGGGATCCTTTGAGGTAGGATCGCAAGCCCTAGGGCTTATTCTGGGATCGATATCTCGTAGAGGAGGGAAACGATTTGGGCGATGGATCTGCAATGATGCTCATTCAAGATCCTGACGTCGAAAGCCAGTGGGTTACAATGTTTGCGAATCTTACCTGGACGCAGATCAGACATCTGATGTGTCAGTGATCATTTCCTCAAGTTGAACTCATGTGACAAGACCGCACAAGTGAGAGTATGCGCAGCTGCGCACCCGCGCACCCAGTCCCTCGCCAATGGCAAAACTACACCGAATCTCACTTCCAAGTCTAGGTTGGGGACTGTGGCCAGGTCTGTCAGACTGTGCAATTGGTGCTTCATTCACATGATAGTCGACCGTAATCGACCCGACACCGACCGGACTTGTCGTTTTGCCATTTCCAAACTCAAATTTAGAAACTTTGCACCAGTGAGCCATCGTAGCATTCTCACGGGCGCCATTGCAACGGTGTGCTTGCACCGCGACGCCTGGGATCGATCGACTCAGCGCTGCTACCAATTCAACTTAGCTCAATCCAACCTAACTCAACTCGATGAAGTCTAGAATCTTGCAAGCTATTTAAGTCAAGTTAAATAACTTACGTCTTGTAATTTATATAAGTCAAGGTAATTTTACTAAGTAATTAATTACAATCTTAAAAACTCTGTCTTTTTATCTTCAATATATAAAGGTTTAAATACTTAATTATACTAAAAAAAATGGATTTTAAATAGCTCAAAACTAATAAATACTAGATATAAATGCAATTTATATTTATAGAGACAGTTAAAATGCATTTTTAATACAAAGAATTAAAGGGAGCCCTTAAGTGCTACATTAAAAAGTGCCTCAATTAAGTTATGCAATTCAATTCCATTCAAAACATTACAATTCAATGTAAGGGCCTCTTAATTCAAGTCTTCAAAAGGGCGAGTTGAGTTGAATCGATCGCACCGCTGCGATCGACCAAAATGCCAGGCGAAAAATCTGCACATCATCGGCTAACCACACCCCGAAAGAAAATGGCGTGCACTCCCTAGATAACGAGATATAGAACCCCTGCACTCACCTCTCGTCTGCGAGGCAATCAAAGAAATCACGCGAGAGACCCGGATCCGACCGTCCGACAGATTCCGGCAGCTCATCTCGTGCGCAAGCCCAGAATTTGTGTCATGGGGGCGATGCGGGGGAGGTGTGGGCGTGATCCGAGATTCGCACCCGAAACGCAGTGCCGGAGCGGGATGGCATGAGGGAAATCAGGGATTTCATCCTACCGGGATATGAGTAACAGGAAATCTTGGCGCAATTGAAGAGATGGTGGCAAATGATATCTCTTTGCGGTGGTTACGTAGAGCGGCTCTATTATTACAGACCCAGAGACGATGGTGGGAGAGGTCCTGTGCCCCGCCATCCTCTTTGGGTAGGTAACAGCCACAGTGGCTCAGCACCTACCAGAGGTTCTGAAACTCAATGACATCGGCGACGCCACAGCCACGGCTAGCTTAACATCAACATTAACTACAACATCAAACATTCAACCTCCACCATTCAACGCGCCAGGCGCATTCATTCACCCACTATGGTAGCGATATTCCCCACACCTGGGAAGCAAATTTATATGCTCATCATATGCTAACCGTTCTTATGCAGGCGTCAGACTCAGAACCTCTAAAGCGCAAGCGCGGCCGGCCACCAAACGCGTCCAAGTCTGCCGGCGCGTCGGTCGACACGCCCGTGAACAACGAGCCTGATGTTGAGGAAGCGCCCGCCAAGAAGAGAGGCCGAAAGAAGAAGAGCTTGGACGCAGTTGAAACTACGGCACCTGAGGAGGAACAGCCGCGACGCAAGCGTGGCCGCACTTCGCTGGAAGCCAGCGCAAAGGCGACAAACGAATCGGAGGACCCTGCGCCACCCAAACGGAAACGTGGTCGCCCATCAATAGAGCAGCAGCGCAAGGGTTCTGCAATTGCAGAACCAGCTGGCGAAGGGGAGTCGGACGAAGTGGAGATTACGCCAGAAGAATTTCAGGAAGGGACTCGGCCACGCAAGAGGGGCCGTAAGCGCGCGAATGTGCCACCAGAACAAGAGGAGCAGGAGGAACAACAACAACAACAACAACAACAGAACGAGCAACCCGAACCCCGGCCAGAACCTGAAACCGAACCCGAGACTGCAGAATCAGCACCGCGCAAGAAGCGTGGCCGTCCTGCCAAATCTGGCGGCACACCCCAAGTTGGAGGAGGAGCTGGGGAAGAAGAAGCTGTGGAAAAGGAACAAGAACAGGCACAAAAAGAGAAACCTCGACGAACAAGAGGCCGTCCATCACTGCGGGACCTTCCTAATGAAGACACTCAGAGCAAGGGTAGCAAGGCTGGTCGAACGAAGGATAAGCGACCACCCGACGAGCACGCAGACGTTACTGAGGACCAGGAGGATAGCCAGCCCAAGAAGCGCGGCCGGCCGCCAAGATCTAGAAGCTCAACAGGACGGAATGAAGGGGAATCTAGACCTCGCCGCAAATCCGGAGACGGCCCAGAGGAGGAAGAGGAGCAGGAGCAAGAGCTAGAGCAAGAACAGGGCCAAGATCAGCCACAAGCTAACACGTCAAAACCCCGAGGACGTCGTCGTTCCAGTCAAAACAATGCGGAAGCAGACGACGCCCCCCCTTCACCCAAAAAGCCATATCTCCACGTCGCCTCCCAGACTCGTCGAGTTCGCTCTTCAACCATCGCCGCCAAATGGTCCCCCCTCTCCGGTTCCTCTCTCCCCGCCATCTCCGCCATCCTCTCTCTCGCACAACAGCCCGTCCTCCAGCGTACCTCGACCACCCGTAACCGCCGCCAACACGCCGAAGCCGCCCTGAATCTCATCACTCGCCGCGTCGGCCGAAAGTTGACTCGTGGCCTGCCCTTCCCCCCTGCATCATCGGGAGGGCGAGAGGGCAAGCCCGGGCGTCCCGCCGCAGATGCGGACGGCGGACGAGCAGCAGAGCTCGATTTTGAGAGCGTGCTTGATGGACGGACAGCGCTGGAGAGACAGCTAGGCCCCGCGTTGCACGCCGTCGAGCTGTTGAAGAGTGAGCGGAGCCGGATGGAGAAGGAGCTGGAGCGCGACTACGAGCAGTTGAGGAACCTCGAGGCCAGCGCGAGGGCGCAGACGAGGGAGCGAAACGACCACCTGAAGAAAGCACACGTGCTGGCGCCGACGTCCCGACCGTCTCCTCAGGACGTCCAAGATCGATCCATCACCACTGCTGACCAGTCTGGCAGTGCATTCAAGGTAATCAACCCCGTCCCCCACCCCCGCCCGTTTGCGCCAAACAAACTCCCCCTCCTTATCTCCCTTTGTCAAAGCTAACCGTCTGATACAGGACTTGGACGACCCAGACCTGCAGTCCCTCGCACTCCAACTCTCGGGCCACGTCGACAGCATCCGCTCCAACCTGCAGCAGGGCGAAGGCATCACTGGGCAGCTGGCTCGGAGCCGAGCCGCCCTACAGGGCGTGCTGATGCGCTACTTGAATCAGGAAACGTATGAGCAGGTAATTCTCGGGCAAGGCGCGATGGATTGATGAGACGAGGAGGAGGGCCATGCATGGGGCTGGCGCGGATACCAACCTTTCCTTTTTTTTTTTTTTTCTCCTTCGATATGACATGTGAATGAATTCATGATTGGGCAGGTACTTATCAAGGCTACACTACATGGGGAAGTAGAGGATGAATGAGGGATCAACATCGTCAGGCGTATGAGGTAACATGACAAGATCAATCAAACACGGCGAGTTACACATACACAACAGCGAGCAGCACTTGATACACCACAGGAGAAAAACCAAGTATTGGAACTTTTCAATTTGGATTCGCACTCATACATGCGTTCTACAGATAGTTCACCAGAGGCGTCACGGCAACGGGCACACCTCGGATAACTCCAAACTAGCCATCCCCATTTACTCAAGAGTTATGTACAGAGAAGAAGAAGCGTATGTCGAAGATAAGGGTTGAAGAGAATCAAAACGCAATCCAATGATATGGCACCGGGGATCTCCTTGCGGAGAGATCCCCTTTCCAAGTGAATCATAACCGAACCAGTTGTTTCTATCTATCGTTTCAAACAAGAATTTTTCCCATTCACGCCGATCGTAGGGGCCCCATATTGCAATTTAACCCAGATAACAGGAGAAGTTTGGCGCGCGAGTAGTGTATAGGCAAGACAGAACAAAGATCATGATTCTCATTGAGATTGAATTCAAGAAAGAAGCCACACACACACACACAAAAGAATTGTCATACATTCCAGGAGAGTTTGGCGTCTCCTCTTAAAAAAGAACCGAGGGATCCATTCCTCCACCAGATGGCCCAACCTAGCAAGTCAACTTTGCTGAGCTCCGTACAACGAATAGAAGGCATATACACGAGCGCGCCTTATATTAGGCATTTATCGGACGAGACGGGCAAAGCCGGTGGGAGCGGCGTGGCCACCAGTGTAGGTGCTGTTGACGGGGTAGGGGACAACAGTGACAGTAGCCTGGAGGGTGGTGGTGATGTCATCGTCGCAAGAGTCATCGTCCTCCTCATCATCATCGCCAGAAGAGCCAGTGCCGGTGCCAGTAGAGCCATAGGACTCAGTCTTGGAAGCCTGGGCGGCCTTGGTGGTCTCAGCACCGACGGTGACGTAGACGGTGGAAGCAGGAGAGGTAACAGTGACGGTGGCAGTAGCACCGTTGCACTCGCAAGAGCCGTTGCCGTTACCGTTGCCAGAGCCGTTGCTGGTGCCGGAGTTGTTGCTGCCAGTGGCGGAGGGGGAAGCAGAGCTGCCCTGCTCGTAGGAGTTGCCGCTGTTGTCGCCGGCAGTCTTGGTCTCAGTAGTATCGGCCTCAGAGATAGTGAGGGTGATGGTGGCAGTCTTGGTGCCAGTGGTGGTGGTGGTCAGCTCATCAGACTTGCCGTTGCCGGAGTTCTTGGTGGCGCTGCCAGAGGAGTTGTCACCGCCCTGAGCACCGGTGGCGGAGGCGGAAGCAGTGACCTGGCTGCAGGGGACGGTGATGGTGGTCTCGATGGTGGAGTGGACAGTGGTGGTGGTGACGCTGGCAGCAGTGCCGGTGCCGATGGTGAGGGTCAGGGCCTTGTCGGTGACGTAGGACGAGACGATGGTGGTGAGGGAGGTGTTCTGCTCGCCAGAGTTGTCAGAGCCAGTCTCCTCGGGGCTAGAGTTGCCGGTGGTGAGAGCGGCAGTGGGGGTGATGGGAGTGGTGATGGTGGTGCCAGTGAGACCGCCGGTCTTGGCGACCTCGATGATGGAGGAGGAGATGCCAGCAGCAGCAGTCACGGGGCAGACAGTGGTGGTGAGAGCAATGGTCTCGGTGACGACGTAGGTGCTCTTGGCAGTCTCGGGGAGCTGGTCAATGCCGGTCTGGTGGGCAGGGCAGTTTGTGACGGTGGGAGCGCAGCTTGTGACGGTGTGAACCTGGGTGGTCAGGACGGTGAGGGTGGTGACGCCAGAGTCGGTACCGTTATCGCGACGGTAGTGCATGTTGTGGCGGGGGTAGGAGTAGGCGTTGGCCATGGCAGCCAGGCCGAGAGCAGCGACGACAGACTTCATCTTGATTGTGGGTTTTGGGGGGGTAGTCTTTTGCGAGTTTCGTCTATACGATTGAGTTTCGGGTAAAGGTGCAGAAGTCGATTCCGCAACAAATCAGCGAGCAAGACACAGTTTTGCTTCACGAAAGAAGGTAGAAAGAGTTGGAAAAGTGAGGAAAACGGTTGATGCCAAAGGCTAAGATGCTCGAAGGACCGTACTGGCGGATGCCGTGAAAGAATGGAAGAGCCGTGAAGACTGAAAAAAACAAGAGAGTGTGGGTAGTGCTAGACAAGACTGGAGAGAGAGGAAGAGCAGGAGCCAGTGTTCGAGGCAGGAAGCGTTAGATATTAAGAGAAAACGGAGAGAGGGTGGCGAGAGGTCGGAGCGGGCTGGCGTTTTTAGCCTCTTTGCTTCTGAGGGAGGCCAAGGAACAAGACAAACACCGGACTGTGTTGGTGTGCATGTTGTGGACCACCCATGCAGCCCCTTGGAGGCATCTGGGTCTTTGGGATTTCTTGCGAGGACGACATCCCGGCAGCCCTTAATCAAGCGGGTGGCCGGGGCGGGGGCTCCACTGGGAGGAGTGCAACGACGAAGGCATGGGCATTGGCCATCGTCGTCGTCTTGTCCTGTCTTGTCGTGTCGCGATGGATCACGGATTTCATGGATCAGGACCGTGGCATGGACACGGCCCCGGGGGGGGGGGTTGTCAGCGTCGGCGGCGGTGGGTGGTGCGGTGGGGTGGAAGATCCAGGGGCGGGGTTGGAAGAGCGCCGAGGCACCCTAGCGAGCGGGAGGGGACCAATCTAAGGACCGAGCGGGCCCGGCGCTGGATGGTGAGACCATTGTGGTTGCTTCTGCGTCGCTTCTGGTGGGTGAGATGTCGATGTCGATGTTGACGTTGGAAGAAGAAGGGGGGCCGGCCCTGGGGGCGTCGGTCGAAGGTGGTGGGGGAGGCCCCTTGCGCCTTGCCTAAACAGGGTTGGTTCAGGGGGCTTTGCTGGCTCTGCACCCGCTGCACTGCGCTGCGCTGCACCGCTCTGCAGGCTCTGCTTCGCCGGGGGGGGGGGGGGCCTGAGCTGGGATGGTTTGACGGGGGGCAAAAGAGGCTGTGACGACAAGCCCGGACGGCAGCCAAGGCAGCTCAAGTTCTCTGCCTGTCTGGATGTGTCCGACCATGAATTCTAGTGGCTTCTGGGCCATTTTCAGCTGCAAGGAACCGCCTCCCAGAGATCCGCAGTGTGTCGTATCCCTAAACAGCTATTTTGCGCACATTGTCCCGCGCGCTCACAGCGCCTCTTCGGCACCAAAAGCCAGGGCTCTTTTTACGAGAGCGTGTATACGCTCATCCACGCCTGGTACGAACGGCCGATATTTCCCATCCCAGGCATACCTAGGTACCTGGTGAGGGGCCCCCTTTCAAGAATAACAACACAGGGGGAACCCTTCCCCCCGGGAGCAGTTCATTTTGCAGCAATGGGCGGCCGTGAGCACGAGCGGAATGGCAATTGCCACCGATGGGCGGGAAATAAGAAAGGAAAGGAATTACAAAAATTAGAGGGGAAATCGGGCTGCGCGGTGCTGTCCGTTGTCTTGGCGAGTGGGCGGGTGTACGACATCTAGACGACGACGCTGTACCACGTCGCTGGCTCCCCTAAACGCCCCCTAAAAAAAAAAAAGCCATCCACCAGCCTGCGCGGCCTCGCAGCTCACAGGGCAGACGCCATTGGCAGAGGCCCCGATGTCAATGGGCGCCTGGAGCCAACGGTGCCTGAACCATCACCAGCCTCCATTGGCCTGCTGCGCTGTCTCTGGCTGTCTTTGGCGGTCTCTGACTGTCGCTGGGCTGTCTGCCCTGCGTCCAACCCGCATGAGTCCAGACAGGATGAGAGATCCAAGGACTTTTTAGCGCCACCACGTCACCCTCCCATGCAGGTACCGCACCTAACCTGAGACGCCATGAAAGCCAATCGTTCGGGTCCCGGCCGCCACCCGATACAAGCTCCTGCAGCCACACTGGTTTGATGGCTCGAAATAGAGCCACAAAATTCCTGCCCACCACTCCGGTTTCCCTCTTTGACTTGCGCCGCCAACCAGACCGAGGTGGACGACCGACATGAGATGTGATTTGGCTGCTTCCACCATCAATCAATTCAAGTGACTGCCAGACAATGACCACTGCAAATGTATGTCCTACGCATGGCGTGTGCCATAGTATGCGCTCAGCATGTGCTCAGCATGTGCTCAGCATGCAGGGCCGGGCTGCCCTTGGGCTCAACTACCGACCGTCTCTTTTCTCGTCCCTGTTGAGACATGAAAAAAAACAAAAAAAAACACACATGGCTTTCATGGCGTGCATGCTTTTGTCTGCTGTCGGCCCTGCATTCGTTGTTCACCTTGCGTCCAACAAACCTGCCGGATTTGCTTGCCTGCCTCTGTCCGCGCAAGCCATTCCAACTCAACTCACATACTACTGGGACTATTTTCTTACTCACCGTCTCCGCGTAGCCTGTCCTGTTGTGCCACGATCAATGCAAACTGCCGATGCGATGCCAAACCTACCGCCTCTGTGACCTGCCTAGCATTCTCAGCTCTCCAAGCCCACGGTTAAGCCCACGGTCAAGCCCAAAGACATTCACGATCCCAAGCCTATGGCCCTGGGCCTGGGGATTGGATTGATGCTCTCACCCCCTCCCCCACCCCTCTCTCTCTCTCTCTCTCTCTCTCTCTCTCTCTCTCCCCTTCCCTAGTGTTCCCCGAACCAATATCAGAAAACCCTCGAAAATAATCTCTATGCCAAGGACCCCAAAGGTTAAAGCATCAAACAAACAAAAGACGGTCTCCTGGTCCCCGGCCCAGCCTTTCTCTCCGTAGCAGTGCAACGCTGACCGCAGGGGGGAGCCACACGGCCAATCCTCCCGCGTTTGATTGTGCATGCGCGTATGGAGGTGTGCGTGTATGGGCTCTCGGTCCATGGAGGACTCTTCCATCGGATCGGAAACCCAGGGCGGTCGGGGGCTTGCTTGCATGGCTGGCTGGCTTACGGAGCGCCGCCGTCGTCTCCAAAGGAATCCATCCGGACTTTGCCATATTAACTCTGCCGGCCTGGACCTAGCCGGTGTGCAACCCAACGGCCAACGGGTCATCCTCCCCGAGGGCAAAACGCCCAATTAACCAACCAAACATTTTTGAGCTGTACAGCTGTACAGCTCACAGTACCGGGCGCCTTCGCGACCCACGGGCCAGAAGGGAGCGCTGTCGGTGGGTTCGAACCACTGATGTGAGGCCGCCATCATTTCTCACCCGTCGCACAGAGGCCGTTCGGGGATCAAGGCGCACACACACGGCGCGCATGACAACACCAGGAACCAAAACAAGTAAAAACGCACGGCACCCGATGCCAACGCCGACTGTATCGGTTGCAGGTGAGACGTGAATGCCGCAGCCCGATCACAAACTCCCGTTTTTTTTTTCTTTCTTCTTCATCGGTGTTACAATATTGTCCAAAGATAGAACATCCTCAAAACTTGCGTCCTTGTTACCCAAGCCGGGCTGAGTTGCGGGCTCGAGACGGCGGGAGTATCGCGGATGCTGTATGATCAGCATCGATGCGGGTTTCAGCGGCCCGGCATTGTGCGAGCTGCGAAATGCCTTACCGGAAGCTTATCAACCGTGAGGCTGAGCCGTTTGGGAGATCTCGCCATTGATGAGCACACCGATATGCTTGATTGGATTCACAAATCAAATCCACATGCGCCAGTCCCGTCCTGCAAACTAGTCACTCCCACCTCTATGCTGACCACATGCCGCGTCTCCGATACGGTGCGCCTCATCATGGCCATGATCCTCCTCCTCCTCCACCCGAACGAGGCACAGCTCCTTCACACAGCAACAGCAATAAACCATGGCATCCGCCCCTCTCCAAATCTCAACGCTCGTGCATCCATATCTCGATGACGGCCGTTGGAAAAAAAAAATCCCGGCCCCCCGTCGCATGTCTTATTAGCGCCGGCCCTCGCGGCTCGCTGCTCCCCCTCAAAAAAGTCCTCTGCTTTTCCTCCACTAATAAACCCACACCAGGACCATGATCTTAGATGAGTCAGATCACCAATGGAGGGGGAAAATGCCTCTCTCGCTGTCACTTTCAGCCACCACAAGCAGGCTGGAGCCCTGTTGGCTGTTCAAGATGCTGACCGCACATGGCAAATTGAAGAGGAGGGGGACCCCTCCCCTCGTCATTGCTATCGGTTGTCATATGGTAGGTAGGCTTTGCCTTTGATCGCATCTCAATCACAATTAACTACTCCGGCTGAGTGAAGTCAAAATCGTCCCATGGTGCCATAAGCTCTGATGCCTCAATACCATGTCCCGGTATATTCTGGGCCTTGCTTGTTTCTATTTTCCTTTATATTGAGGGAACGCAATTGGGCGTACGTGCGGCCACGCTTAGACAGCGACCGACGAGGGTACATATTAATTGTTGTTCTTTTGCCGAGTCATCTCTTATGGCGGCTCTGCTTTTCTCGGTTCGCATAGTTGATTTTTTGCTTGATCGTCTGCTCTTGGTTGGCCCTGCTATTACCGCATGCAATTTACGGATACTGTGCATGGACATGTATCTGCTGCTCGCTTGCTGCATCGGGAAATCACCTAACAAGGGCTTCCATCTCGTCCCAACTTTGTCGAGGTCCTTCCAAATGAAGACTAAGGACGAAAAAGTCGTTTGGCTTCCATTGTGCCATTTGGGCATTTGCAATCTCCATGGCATCCGCTTCGCTTGGCCAGGCCGTCGGAACCTTTTTCCTTGGTTCGTGTCTTCGTTTGCGTGCTGGCTCGGCCGGCCCCTTGGCTAATTTCGCTCCCGGCTCGTCAAGCAAGCCAGACTCACCAGAACAACGGCGACGACGGCAACAGGACGAAAGAAAATGGAGAAGGGCGCCCGGCGCCACCAACTCGCTCACGATATCAATCATCCCATCCATCGGCGTCCGGCTGGGTCGTCCTTCCTTTCTTGCCTCCCCTCCAATTCGAGCGAGCGAGCAAACGAGCGAACGAACGAGCGAGTGAGGGGCTGGTCTGGGCCACCCTGGTCGTTTCAGCGCCGATCCTTGCATCGTTGTCTGTGCCTAGTCTGTGCCTGTCGCAGAATAACGACGTGCACCTCCACCCACGATCCTCGTCCTGGTCTGTTCTTCCCCGCCCACGCCCACAACGAGCCACCACCGCCCGCCGACAAGGTCCTGCTGCTCTTCGATGCTCATCCCAATTTTCTTCTTCTCTGCCACCATCCCAGTCAGGGCCGTGCATCCTGGGAAAAACCAGGCGCAGCTTCTGGGCTTCCACGGGCTTCTGGATACGTCCCATTCGCCAAATGGGGCCTTGTGCGCCATGGAATTGACCCTCGTCGCCCAGCACTGCAACGCACCCTTGAATGGCAGGATCCAAACAGTTGGCCTTCGACTCATGATGCTGACATCCTTCATCTATTGAGATTACCTGACCCGTTGCTAAACCTCATAGGCACACCTGCGATTCCGAAGCCTCATTTGCCTCGCTTCACCATCATTTGTTTGTCCCGTTTTTCGGTGTTTCTGCCATAGCATGTATCCGCAGCTACTATCCGTAAGTACTATCCGGGTGCGTTACGCGTTCCCACTGCCGCCAGACCACCCATGATTAGCTTAGACTCGTCCCGCCAGTTCATTTCGCGCATTTTGGCGCCGTTCATGGGTTAGATAGACTTCGGCGCTTGGCCTGCGCGCCATCGAACCCGAACCGCTCGCCTGCAACTGAGGCCCATCGGTGATGATGATTGATCCCCATCCCCTTCCAACACGGCAGCGAGAGACGAAGAGAGTACGTAATCATACGAGGGCATTCCCACCAACTTCCCACATAACTCCACTCAATATGTATGTACATTGCTGTTCCTGGCGGCCTCGTCGTCCCATCTTCCCAACCAAGTTTTCGGGCCACCGTTGGCTACCCTTGTTGGTATCCATCTCATATGCGGTCCCTGGTTCGCATCTGTTACAGATAGATTCTTTGCCAACAAACAGCCGAATCGTCGGCTCGTATCCAATCCTTGGGTGGCATCACTTCCACACCCACGCTGCTGCACCCGCAAGGGATACCGACATTTAGACTCATGGCCAAACCCCGGCCATGATATCCGATCGAGCAATTAACGAGATTGCCAATATTCTGGCATAGAGTGGTGGCGCGTGTGTCCTCTCATCTCAACCCATCCCTCATTCGACCTCCTCGATCCTAGGTCGTGGCCGGCCAGCCGCGTCAACCAAAGTCCCGCTGGGGTTGACGTGGAGGCCGGCTAGACTCGTCAACTCCGGCCCGCTCGGCACATTTTGGCTCGGCATCATGTTGACCATCTGCCAACTCTCCAAGCTCTCAACGACATCATTGGCATGCTGCCGAACCAGCCCGTCATTGTCTGTCTCGGCCACGTAACGGAGTGTCCTCAGAATGTCTTCTCGACTTTGATCTGTGAGTCCGAACCCTAGTTTCTTCCCCGACTCCTTGGCTTTGTCGAGGGCTCTTACGAAACCGAGTACATTCAAGATGGCCGCGCGTCGAAGAATAGCCGTCTCCATCTCTCGTTCCATTAAAAGCACATTGATGCAGAGGTCAATGCTGGCCGAGACCAGTGTTGGTCCGATTCCTCCAATGTTGGTCTCGATTGCCGTGCCAAAAATAGAGAGAGCAGATGCTCTGATTCGAACGTCCTCGCTGCCTCTCTTGCTTTCCCATCCTTGGAGAATCTGTGCCAAAATATCGTTCTTCTCTTTTTCTTCCTCCGAGACGCCGTCCTCGTCATCCATCAAATCTTCCGCATCGTTCCTTTTCATCTTTTGTCGCTTTTCCTCACGAGTTTGCTTGGCCATGGTCTTGGGACGGTCTCCACGTCGGCCAGCGATGGAAAGTAACGTCTCACTCACCTGTTGAGCCACGGCCCCAGCAAAGGTTTCTCCTAGTCGTTCAATAACCTGAAGCAGGGCTTCTCCAAATCGAAGTCGAACATCAGTTGTCGATTTCTCTTGCGCATCGAGATAATGATCCAGTAATTCTTGAACAGCGGATTTGGGGTGTTTGTTGGCGAGTTGCGTGAAGACCTTGATCACCCGTAGATTGATATAGTCATCATTTTCTGCTAGTAAATTCGACATGAGCACAGTAATCGCTGGTATGTCCAAAATCGGACTCCCACTCATGATGAGACCTGACAAGAGGTTTAGGCCCTCGGATACGACTGGGGGTGGATTCTCAGGACCTCCAGTGATGTAGTTCATCGCTAGGTTGTAAGTCTTTCGATCCTCAACCTGTCGGTTGCTTGGCGCTGAGGTCACTTCCCCAGGTTGTTCTACCTGATCTCGATACCTCAAGAGCATTGATAGATTCCTCGCCGTCGGGGATACTTGGCTTCGATCCGTCTTACTCAACCTGTCTAGTGTAGATTCCACGACCTCCAACTCGCCTGGCTTGATGTGCGACTTTTTGAATGTAGGTGCTGTGATGACTAGGTTGAGCAAACTGAGAACAACCGCGAGGAGATCATCCGCAAGCCGGGACTGAGCATCGGCTCGAAAGACCTGACAAATAAGTTCGAGAAGCTGGTCAAAATGGCTGACGAGCTTTTCTGGAGCCTTGTCCATCAATTTCTGAAGAACTGTAACCTCCACAAGATCTTGTATCGGAGAGGCTCTCGTTTGATCCTCGTCGTGTATGCGAATGTCCATTTTCGCATCCTGCTCTTGCTTCCCCGCTGTTTCGATCCAACGCCTTAGCAAGCCGAGGAAGATAGAGGATACCTCCTCCGTCGAGCAAGATGTGGTAAGGAAATTAACAATCGTAAGCGACTTTTCTTCAAGCTCGTTCCAATTCAGTTCGATTGTGGGTGCATCAAAAGCTCGCGGCTCCACAATCTCAACATCTCCCTTGCCTGTGAGTCGGTACTTCCAAGGTCGCTCGGCGGATTCAGGTGACCCTCTACTGAGAAGATCTTGCATGATAGGCTTGACAGTATCTGGATTTCCAAATAGCCGCAAGTAGGCCTCGAGCAAGGTTCTAGCACGTTCTGCAAAGTCTTGCTTCGTTAGTGGTAAAGGATCGGCCCAAGACGCTAATGTCCAAAGTTGCAATAGCACTGGCCGGAGAACTCTCTTATACAAACCAGAAGATGGGTTTGAGAGCAATAAAACACTGAGTCGCTGAAGAGATATCTTGAGCATTCCAGCCCTGACGAGAACTTTGTCTTGGCTGAGATCAATGATTTCGTCATCCTCCAGCTTAATCACGACCAAATCATTGTTCTTTTTTAGAGAAGGATTCACATTCTCTAAAAGCGGCTGCACAAAGGCGTTCCACCCCGGACATCCTGGGGCGCCGAACTGCTTTTTCCCAAGAATACCGTACCCAACAATCTGCGCTGCAGTCTTGGCAAGATCAAGCCCACCTTCTCCATCCATTAGGCGAAGAAGCTGATCTGAAATACCTTCAAACCATGCATCGGGCGTCATGCTGGCTGGTACTGACGACAGCAACTTGGTCGCCACGGCCACCGCCTCATGGGTGATGCTAGCTCCCTGCTTTTGGGGTTCCGAGCTGTCTGAAGTTTTTCTGATGTTACTGGGGTGAACCGAGAAGACAAATTCCATGGTACCGCGAACACCATCTGGCCGCAGCGGGACGCGGGTAAGTGTCTGGAGCAGCGGATCGCGGAGCCATGACGGGAGCACGTTGGGCTTGATCAGGGTGTTTAGGGCTGGAAGGAGAGCCCAAGTCTCGGTGCTTCACGAGAATACCCATCAGCATAGTTCCAGGAGCCGTGGATTCTGGGCCCATCCATATACCATACCTCTCTATGAGCTCATTGTACTCTTCAACTCCAGCGGTCCGAATAACGGCATCAACGTTAGGATCAAAGGCTTTTTTGCCTGCTTCCACGATTAGCTCAAGAACTTTCGGCGCAGACGCCTTAGAAGATGCTGAGCTGGCCATCTTTACTAGGGCTTCCTCCTCCAGTCGTGAGGCTGACCTAGGAAAGGTTTGTCAGGCAGCTTCTCTGTGATTCTCTGTTCATCTTCTCATATGCTATTTACACTGTATTTCGCACTGGGACAGAACATGAAATTCGTGTCACGTGCTAGCGCGTCAATTGTGGCTGCAAAGTGGGTCTGGTTTCTAACTAAGCGACCTAGGTTCGCGTCGAATTCTTGGGTTTCCTAACTTTCAAACCACCACCAACAACCTCACGTTTCTGCTCAGCACCTTGGTTTTGCTGCTGGAGATACGGATTCCACCACAAGATTCCTCGATTACGCACACATCAGCACCTAGAATATTCCCGACACGTCCAAGCATCAGCTCTTTCATTCCTACATAACACGCGTCACGCCTCCCTCACAGTTCTCCGACTCTCGTTTTCCGCAAGGAATGTCTATTGCAGACCCCCCTCATAGGCTGGTTAACCCACAATATGCCGCTCCCGAGCCTGTAACAGGACCTCGCTGGATGCCGCAGGGGAAACTATTGTGGTTCACACTGTCGTCTGATTACGGGACGGCCCAGCTTTGCCGGGGAACGAGTTTCGGAACTTAACCCTAAGAAGATATCTGGTTTCTCAGTCTTGCGTTTCGTCGTTTGAAGCGTCTTCTAAGTCTATTAAGCACCGAGAGTCGTGACATGCCCGCTGAAAAGTGGGATGAAGGACTCGAGGAACTATGCAGACGGACAGGCGTGGAGAACAATCCAGTCACCCTTGTGGTGCGCAAGAGGAAAGGCGCCCTGAGTCATAACGGTAAGATCCTCTGGCCTGAGGACGCTCGTCAGCCCTTTCCGCTGGATGAGAACAATGGTCAAGAGGAGGCTGCTTTGGAGATGCGATCAGCGTTGTGGAGACTGGACGATGGAGTTGAAACAAACTTGACCCTTAGGTCAGATAGGTCGATCTTGCCTGAGCAGGGAAGAAGTGGAGCTCCGGGACGGCTTCAAACAGTCAGTTGTCTAATTCTTTTCAACTATATCCAAGTCATCACCTGTCGGAATCATCTGCTGGTTAGTTCCAGCAGATGTAGCGGGGAACTTGGAGACACACACAGAAAGAATCTAAACACTGACCACCCTTGCCAACCGGTAGAGCTCCCGGCCCTTCAGAACTGCTTTCTGGCATTCCAGATCAATACCTGTCTCATCTGCCATCTCCCTTCGCTTTATTGCTCCCATGGCCACATCTCAGCGTCAGCTACAGGTGTGTGACGCCTCATCGGCGTCTAGCCCGACCAAGCGCATTAACCTTCAGCTGGTGGTCTCAATCCATCGGTGTGGAAGGACGCCAGTCCACCGTCAGGTCCAAATGGCCCAGGCGGTTCCCTCGACTGCATCTTGAAAAGGATGGTCTGAGATGAAAGGGCGGTTTTTATGGATGTCTTTTGTCCGCCCGTCAATGCCCTCCTTGGTTGTTCTTATGAACATGATGGAGAGGAAACAAAAACTAGTCCTTGTTGGCAACGCGAATCACACAGAAAGAGCTTACTTGGTCGGATCTCGAATCATTCTAGGATGCATTGTGTTGCGCCGACTTGTGGTGGCACCATATCGACGAAGGCTTCAATCCATGTCAGAGTTGGCAGGGCGAGAACAACTTCTGGCTGCTCACCTTCTGGGCCGCGACTGACGCCGAACGTAGTGCCGGGACCCATCTCGAGTTGGAGTCAAAGTTTCGTGCTTGTCTGGCGCTGCCAAAGCTAAGTCGTGGGCCACGATGAATGTGATGCATGCCTTCTTCGAAGTTGGGGTTATTGTGTATTTTGGATCACCGGACAGGCCGCAGTGGATGAGGTAGTCCTGGTTGTCCTCTCGCCAGAAATGGTGTGGAGGACAACCCCCCGCGTTGAGGGGATAAGTCTACCTTCCTTTTTCTTCGCCATGATATGGGTGCTAACACTGAACAGGTCCAGTAATCGAGGAAGCGAGCTTCATTCAGCTGCTGCTGGTAAGACGATGGCTGCGCTGACTGCCTACCCCACCGAGAACCCCGCCGAGAAATAGGACGAATTGTAGTTGACCAAGTTGCTCAGGCTATTTTATGCATCGTGGTCGAGACCGCGTTTCGGATCTCCCGGCACCGCAGGCCGGGATGTCAATGATGTCATTGGAGGATGTGAAACCCTTGGCTGATTTAGCACTTCTGGACCTATCGTAGCCCAAACCGTATACGCGACGTACCAAGTAAATTGCCTTAATTCGTGACAAAAATAAGCCGAAATAGCAGGTCCCTGTGTATTTAGAACGCTAACCATGGTCGGCTGAAGTGGCGATGATCCCGTCTTGGCTGCATGTGTAGTAGTGTGATGCTTGTTGTGAGGGATCAAGGCGGGGGCCAATAACCAGGACTCAATTGCAGGCAGGGCTGAATGGTGGTGATGTCACAGCTGGATGCAGGAACCTGCCAGCGCACATCAACAAAACTTGCCAGGGACTTGATAAAAACACAGCAGCAGTCTCTTATTCAACTAGGATTTTCCTTGTGAAATGCTACATCCTAGAACTTCTCAGTCTCTCCCGACAATCGCCTGTGCCGTCACGTTGTGTCTCGTCGCTGCGTAGTGCGACGTCCACAATACACTACAACACCGAGATATACTACCTCCATCACTATGGTCAGAGCAGCAGCACTCTTGGGCCTTGTGCCAGCCGTCATGGCTATTCCCGCGCCAGCTCCTGTTGCCGAACCTACTGCATACCACTCGGCCGTCGCCAGAGCACCCGAGCCAACAGCCGTCCAGGATCTTGTCGAGCGAAATATTGTCGATGACGTCGAAACCTATGTCGATGGCCTCATCAGTGATGTGAAGAGTAGTGTTTCATCTCTGGTCAATTCAGGCATTCTCGATTTCCACGGGCTTCCTACGGGGACAGCAGTGGAAAAATCGCTTGGCATCTCAAGTAGTGATTTGGCTTCACAACCGACGCAAGTATTGAATCTCCCGTGAGTACACCGCAATCCGGGCCCGGTTAGACAGCAAAGCGACACTAACTCTGTTCAACAGCCCGTACGCCAATTGGACAAACAATGGATGGAACGTCCGAGTGCACGGAAATGTGCACAAGATTCCCGACGTCAGCCAATCAAAGATTGACGACCTCGCAAACGTCTTCCTCATCGACACAAGCGTAGACAAGCTAGACGACGTAGGCAAGGCGCAAGCCCGCAACGTCACGCGGTCTATTTTCGTCGTGCAGCAAAAGGACGAAAGCGTAACAATGGACTTTGTCACAAATTTCGAGGCGCCAAATGGAAGCGGGATAATTAATGCGGTAAGTGTTTGCGAGCTGCTTATGTGAGCACGCAGCTGATGGTTGGGGCTCGCAGAAAGGAGGCGCGCAAAAGATAACGCTGCCGTATAATACGACGACGGAGGGAGACTTTGATACATTTGTGACGCTCAAGAACACGAGCGGCTCAGATAATGGTTATCTCATCCCCGGAAACGAGACGTCGCGGGTCCAAGCCCTTAACCTATACGCGGAAGGAAAGAACAACAGCGGCAATGCAACGGCATATCTTGTACCCTTGGACGGTATTACTGTTATTTCGGACATTGATGACATTCTTCGAATCACCAAGATCTATCAGCCAAAGGAAGGTTTGCTGAACACCTTTGCCCGACCCTTCACTGCATGGATGAACATGCCGGAGATCTACGCCAATTGGTCCTCGTCTCTTCCGGAGACACACTTTCACTACTTGACTACCCTGCCTGAACAGGCAACTCGTAACTATGAGGATTTTATCTACAAGGCATACCCGTTAGGATCTTTTGATACTCGACCACTCAACTTCTCAGATCTGTCGGCGACTCTGTCAATTCGCCGCTACCTCCTCGACATGATCTTCCAGACCTTCCCCAAGCGACGCTTCATACTCGTCGCGGACACAAGCAACAGTGACGTCATGAAGGCATACCCAGCACTTTACAAGGACTACCCCGGACAGGTCCAATGTATCTTCTTACGAAACACGAGTGCCACGGACGAAGGGGACAAGTTTCCTTACAACACGGAGGGGTTCAAAGGCATTCCGCAGTCGAGGTACATGTTCTTCAAGGTGCCGGACGACCTAAGGAACTTGGACATTGAGAATGCAGACTGTTACAACAGCACCATCAAGCAAAACGTGACATTTGGGTACCAGGGGTTACCCTTCGGGTTGTCTGATGACGACAGTGCGGCGTCCGGGGGTGCTGTGCCGAAGCTTGGGTCGGTTACGGCGGGATTGGTCATTGGCCTGTTGGCCGTGGTGTTTTAGTAGGGAGCAATTGGCTTGTCAGAGGACACAAATGCCGTATGTTTTCTTGTCAATGAAATGAAGCCAACGATAGCGTTATGAATGAAACCTTGCAATAGTTGTCACAGGTATGTTTAGTGAGTAGGCGAAACTCAAAGCGGTTGCATATTACGGACCTGCCACAGCACACGCCCCTCTAAGTGCCGATATGCAGCGTGGTGAATTGAAGGCTAGCCAGGGATAAGGGGTTTCTCTGTCACAGCGTTGGACTATTTTCGTAACTCACTGCGTGAGAATATAGTTGTGAACGCCTCTCCACTCGTGCGCCACGATCCACTTGGGCGGCTTATCCGTATATCCTCGGTGAGGTAGAGTATCCTTCGGCTACCTCAATGGTATCGAGGGGCGCATCTCTCTCCACTTACATGCCCCCCCCCTTCAGGAGAATGGAGACGTCATTCCGGAAAGGGGATTTTGGCCAGAGCTGACCGCTCACCGGTCACCCACAGTGGTACGGTTTGGGGAATTGGCCCAGACCGGGAGGCCATGTGCAGTGGCTGGCGCATTGTCGATAGCCGACATCGCAAGGACGGAAGGGGGGGGTGGGGGGTGGCCAAGGTGAGACGTGGTGGTCTGCCGGGTGGAAATCGTTCCATTCCTGTTCTGGAAGACACAAAAAGTCGAACGGGCGCAGAAAAAGAAAGGCAGAGAGGGGGAAACCCTTGGGGGGTGGGCTTGGATGAGCCGTAGGACCATGCCACTGTTGTTTCTCGGTGCTAGGAATCATGGAACAACCGGGGAGTGGGCGCGAGCGGGACGAGCGAGCCCATGGGGAATGGGCTGATGCAGGTGTTGCTCGGGCGCAGGGCAGAGGCCGACGGGGAACGGAGCAGGGGTCGGGATAGGGCAGGGCAGGGTTTCTGGGCAGATTGGCAATTGAAGGGAGGCCAGGGGAAGCGAAGCATGGGTTTTTCTGGTTTGGTTCTGAGGGCACATGAGGCGGCGCACAAAGCACGCGGCACCAGGCATGAGGAGGAACATGGCAAACACGATGGGGTAAGAGTTACATAGATCAGATGGTGGCAAAAGTCAGATGCGAAAAAAGGGGCAAGCCGATGGATGGGATGAAATCGCCAAGGTGGGAATATAATGGATGACATGATGGATAAGTGCATGGGGATTTACAAATACGAAAAAATAAGAGGTCAATGCTGTGCTAGTAATGCCGCACAAGGCTGGTGGGCTGCCGATCAGTTGATTTGTATGTGCAATGGTTGTATAATGCTTGTACAAGGACTACCTTGCCCAGCTTATACAGAGTGCAATGGGAAAGTTTTATGAAATCCGAGATACTTTTGTCGGCTTCTCGTATATTCTGCATGTTGACGACGTGAACTGAGACGTGAAAGGAAAAGAAAAAAAAACTCAATTAGGAAGCGAGGCCCGGCAGTGTGCGCGAGCGGCGGAGGCCGATGATGCGCATGTTGCGTATGCGAATGTCGAACGGGAAAACAGCAACATCGAACGTGTGAAACGGGGATTAGAGGGATAAAAACGTGGAAAATGCGGGCTCCGCGGGAATGGCTTGCGGAAGCGCATGTGCCAAAACGAGACCAATAAATGCTAGACCAGAATAGTGGCATTATTGGTGGTTTCTGGTACATTGCAGCGGTTGGCCGCTGTCGCTTGTTGGTGAATTCGGCAGTAGGTTACTGGAGAGGGGAGGGACAAAAAAAAAAAAGCGACGGTGCGACAGCTGCGGGCACTACACTAGGTAGTGGGACCTGGTAAACACAGGGACTGAAAGCAGTGAGACAAGCCGTCGTTAGTGCCTTGGCTAATGATGAATCGTTCGGTCCTCTGCCGCCGAACAGTTCGTTCGTTCGATGCCGCGAGAAAAAAAATACCGACGGCAAATGTCTCTTCGTTAGAGGCCGCCGAAGTCTCACACTGTTGACCAAACACGGCAAGCACATGTATAGCACAGGCACGGGCACGGACACGAAGCTTGGAAAATGGAGACTGGACACGGGACACTGGACACTGGAGAAAGAAGACTGGAGAAAGAAGACTGGAGCATGGAGAATAGAGACTGGAGCATGGAGAATAGAGACTGGAGAATAGAGACTGGAGAATGGAGGAAGGAGCCCTGGGAGTGGTTCTTGGCCTATGTTGCTGAACCCAGTAAATCCGCTTTTTGAGTCTTTCCTTCCCGTCGTCTCACACTAGAGACGACCATGGATTGATTGGATGCGACCTGTTCATCGCCTCTCGTCGACACTCCCCTCATTCAACAAGCGTACCAATACCAGGAGCCAGCTACACTGTTATTTTAACACCTTGCCTCGGCAGTCATCACTATCGCCCACTAGTTCGCAAGATCAAACAATGCCATTCTACAGCGCAATTGACCTCCCAACTCGGCGGCTCCTCGTCACCGCATCCACAAGACCATCACATCAAGCCATGGACTCTGCATACACGCAGCTCCCGACTTCAACTCAATCGGGCAGGCCGATTCGCAGGCATGTTCCGCTGAATTCGCATTCCCCATCACCAGAAATCAGCAATCAGCAATGCTGTGCAATATTCCATCTCCTGTCGCCCACAACTGGTTCGGTTCCGATGGGGCCGCCGGCTCATCAGATGTTTTAACACCACACCAGCAGACGCGTGGCGCAGTGTGGAAACCGTTGCGCTGGTCCGCTTCGAGCAAAGCCGGCCGTTTGACGAGCGCCTTCGCCAAGGGAGACGAACTGGGGGCGCAGTCGTTGTGGACTAGCTTTGACAACGCCAAACGGCTCGTCCGGCCCCGGTCTTCTGGGTCACGTCGATGACGGATGATGGGCGATGGACAACAATTGAAATGGAATGGTTCCTTTCTCTCGTTCCCTGATGGTTACCTTGCAGTCGTCTCAAGCTTCCTTAGGTGCATCACATCACATCCCTTCCCTCCGTTCCACTTCACTAGCCTACCCTCCCATCCGAGCAGTCCACTTCATCCCCCCCAGACGCCTTTCGGTGCTGTTTCTTTGCCCATCTCTCACCCGTCTTCCAGAAGTCGCCGGTCCCTATAAGCAGCCCATCCCTCAGGTGGGTCTGACAGACCCAGGTACCGAGACACACACAAACAACGACTGATAAGTAGACAGGCAGGGATCATCAGGCGAGCTGCCATCGTGTGGCACGCCACATCTCGCGACCCAGACCCTGCCTGGCGCCTTGATCTGATGCCTCAACATGATCTCGTGCGCCCTGGACCGATCACTGACTCGCCAAAGCCCGCCACAACAACGGTCCCACGAGGTTTTATGAGCCTCACATCACATGTCATTGTCGCAAAAAGGGTCTGACACAGCTATGCCCTGCCTTTCGGCGGTTTTGGCTTTGGCTTTCGCTCTAGCTTTGGCGCTGACAATAGCCCCAACAAGCATCTACAGAAGCCCCTCCAACGGAGAGAGGAAAAAAAAAAAAAAAAAAAAAAAAAGTGACCCAAAAAAAAAAAGGAACATTCTCTCCATGATCAAAAGTCCGAGCAACATGTCAAGAAATCAATTTCCCGGCTCCATGCCACCCAAAGATATAAAAAAAAAATGATCCCATGCCAATAAAAGCACAATACACACATACACGCCCATAAATCAGACAAGTTTAGCCGTCCCAAAGAGTCCCAAATACAACAAAAATAACAGTCCGGATTGGAGTCCCCCGTTCTCCAGAGCCGCCAACTCAAAAGCGCATGGGTATCTCCTGGGGGGGTTGTTTGCTTGTGGTCTTCTCCAGCCACCAATCTCCCGGTGCATCCAATACTTAGCGTCGCAATCGCAACCTTCCGTGTTTGCTGCGTTTTTTTTTTCGTCAGAAATCCCCGAGTTTGTACACACAAAGTTGTACACTGTACACTACGCCCAAGGATGGCGTGTCCATCCGGTCGGCGGTCGAGAGGGCTTGCAATTTGCTGGTTCCCCCGCTGTCATTGTCGTTCATCCGTGCCCCATCGTTCCATCCAGCACCTGTCCCATCCCTTTGCTCCCCGGCCCTTGCGCGGCCGATAATTAATTCCCAATTTCTCATTCATCAGATGGTGAAACCTCAGAAGATTTCCCTCTTTTTTGTGTGTCTCCAGGGCTCGCAAGGACTCGTTTAGGGGAGCTTTCGCTGGGTCCTAGAACCGATGATGTGACATTATCCCCGGTATACCTGGCATAGCGCTAGTCACAGGGATTGAGGGTGGAGGTCGGTTTGCCTTATCCCTGAGCGTCCAGTCGTCACCAGGCTCCATAGGAGCAACGAGCTCCATTAGGGTGTATTGCAAGATGCCATCCAGCACGCGGGGCACGACAATATCTCGCGGTAATCCCCATGAAGGTAGAGGGGGCTCTTCGTTATCCCGCCCATCGGCCTGTCGTCACCCATTGTCAGCACGCAAGACTATTTTCGCGACAACTTCAACTGGGGCGTCGGAGCTCTTACAAGACATGATGCGCAAGGCGCATTATTTACCCAAACCCAGTTTGGGCAATTGTGAGTATAGAAGTACTTGCATCGGTACTTGTAGAAACCACCCGCGCCGCTCATTTTGATGTAGGAATAGTAGCAAGTTGAGAAATCGAAGGAGTAGGAGGAGGAGGAGTAAGACGGAGACGAAGACGAAGGCGATGGAGCGGAGGAGGAGGAGGAGGAGGAAGAGGGTGAAGAGGGTATCTCGGAAACGTGATCAAGGTGTAATTGAAAGTGTGAAGCAATAGCCAGAGTGGACTGAAAAGACGAGGAGAGGTGTCTTATATGAACTACCCGCTGGCAGCAAGCGATCTGGATTCAAATGACTAGGACGAAGAGAGACCTAGACTGGGGAAAGGGTCGAACGATGTTCTTGTACTACCGCTGATGAAAGGCCGAGGGCCAACAGGTCAAGGATCCCCAGGCTGAGCGGAGCTCCAGGCGGGAACGGGCTGGCATGATCAAGGAGCGTGCCGTTGCCTTTACATAGACTCGGACACTGCTGACGTCTTGGGACAGCTAATCCAGATGGCGAATGGCCGTTGACGTCGCAATGCCATTTTTCATGGGATTGACTGATGCCCCCCCAGCCAGCTTGAGCCATCTCAAGCCAAGAAGCCCCGCTGGCATAACGATACAGTGGGGGGGGGCACCAGTGACAGACAGGGAGCCCCTGCGATTCTCCGGAAGAGGGCCGGTGGGAACCCATGTATCCATTCATGTGTGTCGGCGTCGTCGACGGATGGCGAAGGGAAACGAGGGGGCCGCCTTTTTCTGCCCGTCCTTCAGAGGGAGGGGGGGGGGGGGGAGACTTGGGCTTCGAGATTCCGCCTCTAACCTCTAAGCGATTTGCCGTCAACCTATTTTTGAGGTCGAGGCGTGGTTGGACGTTGCTACATAAAAAGACATGCAAGCCCGAGTTGGCTACAGCCGATGTGACACGGGTGGGTGCGAGCGGATATGGGATGAAGGGGATTGGGGGTACGGATACTCAGGAGGGCAACGACTTCATACTCATACATTCAGGGTTCTGTGGCTTGCGTTGTGTCGAGGAGTTACACTGCACAAGGAACGGCATGGAGCACAAGCTTGAGCACAAGCACGAGCACAAGAGTGCAAGCACAGCCCAGGCACACTAGCATCGCATCGGCACGGGAGGCAGCAATGAAGCAATGAGCGATGAGCGATGGGCATGAGCACGGGCGTGCGCGCGCGCGCACGAGCAGTAGGAGTAGCAACAGCGGCAGCGGCAGCGGCAACAGCAGCAACAAGCAGCAGAGGGCAGCAGCGCGCAACGACACGTCCCGCCCGAGACGTGCGTCTTGGTTGACACACCAGTCGACACCTCTGGACTCGAGGAAAGCGATCGGATGGGCTGCCGCGAGCCTGCAAAGCACCTAGTTGCAAGTCAACGGCGGCGTGTGGTTCGTCTGTCGAATCGTGGGGCCATGGGTCGAGAGCTCGAACGGGCGTAGCGGCCGGCGGAATGGCGTGAGGTTGTGGGCGATGGATGACAGGGTGGTGGACAAGGCCTCAACAGGGTGTCGACAGGGTGTCGACGGTGTTGACAGGGTGTGCTTCTCTGGGGAAGCACACACTGCCCTTCACCTCCGTCGATTCGCTCATCGCCGCCCACCCCTCCCGCTTCACCCCCTCCCTGAGACGATGCTGCTTGCCTTCCCCGTTGCACGGCGTCGAGCGCTGAGGCCGGCAATCACAATCACCACCGTCATCAAGCAACTGACCAGGGAGGCCATTCTTGGGGCCTGGAACCGGCGAGCCTCCTGGGTCGACCATTCATTAAGAGGGGGGGAGCCACCGGATCCGTCCTAAAGTCGGCGTCACAACCTGAAGCCACTTCATCGGCGAGCCGCCAGGCCAATGGACCGTCTGCCGTGGTCGTCCCATGTGTCGTGCCACGGCTTGGAGCAGGCACCACTTCTCATATTGGGGCTTGTGGAGAATCGAATCGCGGTTGAGGCTGAAAGAGCTTCTCGAGGGACGGGTAGAGATGCCAGTGCGCCAGCAGCCGATGGGAAAAAGCAAAAAACACGAAGGGAGGAGGGGAGGGGACGGATCCACAGGCGCGTGGCGTTGTGCTCAAAGTGGGTATGCTCTGTTACGTCGACGTATAATTGCCGGGTCACTGTTGAGCAAAGCTCGTCATGGCTCCTGGGCTCCTGGGCACCTATTGCCGCCCTGGACCTGCCTTAGCCTGGACTGAGGGGGATTGTGGAATAGTGGATTGTGATCCATGGATGAGGTCTGATGAAAGCGGATGCTGGTCAAAGATGACGTTTTGCTTTTGTGACAAGGGCATAAAGAAAAATATCCCGTCCCGTCCCAGCCTGTCCGACCCCCCCAGCGAGTTTAGGGTACCTAGACTAGAGCAGCTCGCATCGAAAGACTTCCATTCCATCCAAATAGCATCACCAACCCTCATTGTTATGCCAGTTTATTAGCTTCGGCACCATCGGGAGCGCTATTGGAACCACACTTCGGTCAGCTCCCGGCTTGTGCTCACTAGAGCCGAAAATGGACACGTCTGAGATCATGAGACCGTCTCAATGGGCTGGTAAAAGACCAAGACAGCAGAACAGAGAGGTCCGAGCCGCCGTTCTGCAGCAGCTGAACCGTGCAGGCAGACCGTTTTTTTTTCTTTCTGTCTTTCTGTCTTTCTTTCTTCTTTACATGTGCAGTCTGAGACATTCGAGATGCGCAGCACCGTTATCAACTTTGCCGGCAGATTAAAAAAAGAACGACGCGCAACGGTCGACGCAACACAGCGCCCCGACGGTTAACTCTCTACACCCTAAAAACACTAGGCTCTGATGATCCTCTCCTTACCCTTGGATCATCAACCACCCGCAAATAGAGCCCCGAAGCAGGGGCAAACCTGCCAGGAGCTATGACCCAATTGCGTTCATATGGCTTGATCATTGATGCTCTTCCTGCCAGGAGTTGCCCTGCAACGGGGGGGGGAGACTTTCACTGGCGGCTGCCATACCTAGTACATGATTCCCCATCTTTTTTTGGGGCCCTTTTGCACAGCAGTTGAACGGGCCTCCATCCCCCTCTTCAGGATTCGGGTCTTGAAAATGGGTACGCTGGCACGGTGTGATTTTGTCTCTGTTTGGGTGGGAACACAAGAGCTGCTCTCTTGCCAGTCCCGTAGGCAGCTGGTCGTCCGGTGTAAGGCGTAGTCTTGGCTCGTGATTTTTGCGACGGTTGGATTCTTTAAAGGCTAATCTGTATCGGTGTCCGGGTTCCCAAAATGGGCAATTCTCTCGTGGCCTCGGCGATCCTGCATGCTACCTATCATTCTTACTCACAGCTTGGAGCGTACCATGCCAGTAGTATTGTGGTATCTCCTACAACGTTGTACCATGGTTTGTCTTTGCTACATCCGTTTTTCTTCTTTTTTTCTTTTTTCTTTCTTTCCTTTTTTCCTTTTCATTTTTGTTTTTGCCATCGTCCGCTAAGTATATGCTTTCTTGGCAATCCTGCTCACTTACACACCCCCTCGTGGACTCGATTGATCGCTCCCGCTTGGTTGCTACACCACACGAACCTATTCTCAACCAACACGCAAGCCCCCGTGGCAAAGACGAACCTCGACTACACACACCGTATCACGACAGGAGGCTGGCGCTGGGCTCATTTTCCCACCATCTCGCCTCGTTGATCCATGGCCAATCCCGTCGCTGCGTCCGTGGCCGGTTGACCCGGCCGGTCAGAGTCTGGCGACGGGGCTCCGGGTTCCACGACACAATCACGTTGTTCTGGCCAGTCCCGTCCCGTGCGCCTTCGCCAACCAGAAAAGGACCCTGGCCTTCTCCGACGATTCCTTAGACGTTCTGCTCACCGCGTGGGGTCATCTTGATACCATGCCGGGGCCTTGGCTCTGGGAGAGGATAGGGATCGGATGGATGAATGGATCAAGGAAAGGGGATGGATTATGGGAAGGTTGTTGCTGGCCTTCAACCTCGGCTGCCTTCGATCCATACGTCCATCGATCCATTCAACCAGGTCATTTATCCATCATCCAAGCCGTCATATCATGGACCAGCGAGGAGCATGCGATTGCTAACCCGATCATCATGGGCTCTGTCGTGTTGTCTTAGCCTTGTCACCCCGTTCCCCGTCCTCGGTTCCAAGTTCCCAGTTCCCAGTTCCCAGTTCCCAGTTCCCAGTTTCCAGCTCCCAGCTCCCAGTTCCCAGCTCCCCGTTCCTCGCCTTTTTCTGTGTATTCCACTTTCTCCATCTTCTCCCTGCCCGCCGGCCTGGGATCACCTCTTGCACGTGCGCTAACCCTGCCAGTACCTTTGACTTCGTTGGGAAAAGGATCCGCAGCACACCACCCGGCCTGTCAACGACGGTCTCCGTATTTGCCTCCGAAAGAGCGGTCCAGTCTAGCCCAGTCTAGTCCCGGCCAGCGTAAACCAGATCACAGTCCCGATTCGACCGTTGACCTTGCCGTTTGCCTCAGTTGCCTCACCACTCACGGATCTCTGCGAGACCCCAACTCCTTTTCTCCAGGCTCCGGTTCGCCTCCCCCGCCTCTGCCGCACTTCCACCATCATCGGGCCTCAAACTGCTCCAACCTCTCCAACGGCACAGGGAGAGATCATCTCAAAGGACGAGGGCCGCTCTCCAGTGTGTGCGCCTTGCTGTGCCTCTTTCATACTCGGTATACGCCCCCCCACACTACCGAAGGGGACCATCGATGGACCCCTCCCCGTTGCCTTCCCCCCATCCCTCCCCCCATCCCTCCCCCATCTCCCCCCCTCCCCATGTGCTCTTCGCCGCAAAGCGTTCCAGGGAGCGTTGGGGGAATGGCAGATGGGAATTGTCTATAGCCTGTTTGCTTAGCCTTGGCCGCGACCTCATCGACAGATATCCGTCCAGCCCGTTATCAATACCCGTATCCAGGTCCCCGGAAGTTGGGTACAGAGTACAACGACAACCAGAACAACAAACGAAGAACAAACCCTGAACTTGTCGTATCTGACCGCGCAGGCTAATTTGCTTTTTACGATCTTGCCGCCTCCGCAACGCTTCTTTTTTTAATCTGTCCCATGCCAGAGGACCAAAAAAACAAAACTACCCCCCGTCCGCCTCCAACGGCCCCCTCTCGCAACGCTGGTCTTCTGGATCCCCTGGCGTGCCTCTCTCTGTCTGGGCCGTGTCCGCCACATACAGCCCGCCCGCCCCTCCTCCGTCTCCCTTGACCTCTTGTTTGCCCGCGGCGAGGCGGAAGCGATGGATTTGCGCCCCCGGATGCAAGCCCGCGAGGACACAAATGCAAGGATGCCTTAATTACCCTGTCCTGCCCGGCTCTTTTTGCTGCTGGCTGGCTGCTGGCTGCTGATGCTGATGCTGATGCTTCATGTGCCAACTGTGCTACTAGCCATGCCGTCCCTGCTACACAGGTCCCCGTCCCAGCGACCAAGGAATCGATTTGTGACCTTTGTTCTTTGTGCTGGACGCATACCGCCCCTCGTCCGTCTTCGGCGGTGGCCCCCGGAGGGGTGAGGGTGACGTGGGGACCCTCTTCTCTGCCCTACCAGCCTGTGGTGGGCCTTAACAACGGCCCGAGTTCCTTATCCTGCGAGGACGGGAAGGGAATGGAACGGTACCGGGGTGTGGACAGGCCGGGGTTCAGCCAGATACCCCCCCTGTCCGGCCTTGGTGCTATGCAACGCAATCGACGATATGGCATGCTCAACTGACAAGATGTATGTCCTGACAGAGGAGGGTGCCCGAATCGGTGGCCTGCAGGCTCGCCCATGATTCATGTAAGCTCGAGGCGTGGACAATTAGAGGGGGTGAGTAAACAAAGTCGTCTTTTCTCTTTTCAACTTCGGTCCATGTTTCCTCTAACAGTTACTGTAATATGATTTCCCTCCGTCTACATTCCCACACTCTTGAGACTTCCGCGCCTGCATGTTCTGATTGACTCTCTCTCTCTGTCTTTCTCTCTCTCGGTTTTCGCCTGATCTCTCTCTCTCTCTTCTCCTCAGCGGATTTCCTTTCCCTCTCTGATGCATACACCCGCGCGAGTTAAAACCAATGCCGAACACCACATCCCACATTCCGCCTTAGCAAGTAGCATGTTTTGCTCCTCGCATCGAATTGACGCCCGCCACCCCCAACACATTGAAAGAAAAAAAAAGAAAAGAAAAAAAAAAACGGGGCGCGCAATCAACGGTCGAGAATTGTAGGGCGGGGAAGGCGAGATTCGATGAGAGAAATTCCAAACCAGAGTGGCGGCTACTTGAAACGGGACCCCGGCGTTCAACCAGTCAGCGACAGTGCAATTTTGTGAGCTGGGCTGTAAAGGGTGCGAGATGCGTGTTTTCTGGTTTGTCCGTTTCTGCCCTTGACGCAACCCCGGTTGATCTATGCAGAGCCGCGACGAGGGGAGGCGGGATTTCAAGGCTCCCGTAGCAATCAAAGGCATCTAAGATGAGAGAGGTGGCATGGGTCTCGTCTTCTTGTCGTGGCAGCTTCGGTTTTGGGGGCCTCACTAGGTGCATGAGTCGGTGTGGGGGAAGACACCTCTCATCGCCCGCTCTTCATAGCCTCCTTGCGGCGCTTCTTCTCGGCGGCGCGAGCCAGGGAGCGCTTGATGTCGCCCTGTTCGAAGGAATCGAGATCGTAGTAGGTTGGGCGATTTCCTGCAGAAGGTGCGTTAGTCGACATTCCCCAGACAACTCATTGATTCGACAGGGGAGAGTGGGACTGAATGTGCAATGTGATACATACCAAAAGCCATTCGGGTCGGATGCCCGTGCAAGTTCGGATGTATTGCTTTGACGTCAACACAAATTCGTTGTACAGAACCCAGTCAAACTCGGTACGCAGGACAGTGGAAGGGTGGATCAGGACCGCCTGGTCATCCTTGACGGTACGGTAGAGCTTGCCAGAGCTCTCCTTCATGGCAACTTGCATGAAGAAGCCAGCCAGCAGGGCACGGCGGATGTTGGTGTAGTAGTTCTTATCTTCGAACGGTGTTGACACAAGTTCAAGGGTATGAGTGTCCATGATACGCTTGAGCTGGGCACGGACGTTGTCGGCACTTGATAGATGACGGAATGATAGGAAGTGCTCGTGGCACCACTTCTTCACCGACTCTGGTCATTGGTGGCCTGGCCCTTGAAGGCGTGGTAGGCGTTGAGGAGTGTGAGGTGGTCACCATCAGGGTGGCTGAATTGGGCTTTCATCTCGTCGGCGCGCTTACGGTTGTTGGCAGGGCGCAGGAATATTTGAGGCACAGATAGGAGTGACGTAATGGACAGGATCTCGTTGGAGCAGTAGAACTCGGGAGAAGAGATAAGCATAACTGCGAGGGCTGGGTCCAGAGGGAATTCGGAGGCCAAGCTACCAAGGGTAGTAAGCTCTCCATCGTCATCGAGACAGGCCAGATAGTTAAGCTCTTCGAGAGCACGCATCATGGTCTCGGGAGCAGGAGGGTCCATGAGGTCGAAGTGGACCAGATCCTCGACACCGAGCTTCTTGAGTTCCAACACCGTGTTGGCGAGGTTGGATCGAAGAATTTCGGGGTATGTCTGCTCAATGAGCTCCTTCTTGAAAGCCTTCTCCGTATAGAGACGGAAACATTTTCCAGGCTTGGTACGACCCGCACGACCAGCTCGCTGTTGCGCAGAAGCCTTAGAGATGGGAGAAACGAGCAGAGACTCGACACGGATACGAGGGTTATAGATCTTCTGCTTGCTAAAGCCAGGGTCGACCACGTAGACAATACCGTCAATGGTCAAACTAGTCTCAGCAATATTGGTAGAGATAATAACCTTTCTGCCAGGGCGTCCACCGGCCCGGATGGGTCCTGGGGCCTTGTCGAAGATTCGTTGTTGCTGATGAGGGGGCAGAGTACCATACAGAGGGTAAACAGCGAGAGGTCCAGCGTCAATTTCACGAATCAACTCGTCAGCCTCGAGACTAATCTTCCTGCAAGCATCCTCAATCTCATCTTCACCGGTCAAGAAGAGGAGGATATCTCCCTCGGGCTCGGAAGCGTGGATTTGCAGAACAGTTCGGATGGCGGCCTCAACGTAGTCGCGCTCAGGTTCCGGGGTGTAGAAGATCTCGACAGGATGGGTTCGACCGGGAACTGCCAGGAGGGGAGCATCGTTAAAGTATTTCTGGAACTTCTGGGCATCGAGGGTGGCAGACATGATGATGATCTTGAGGTCTGATCGACGCATAGAGATCTGCTTGAGGAGAGCCATCAGGATATCGGTAGAGAGGGTTCTTTCGTGAGCCTCATCGAGAATAATGCAGCTGTATCTGGACATCTCATGGTCATGCATGGCCTCACGCAGCAGCATACCATCAGTCATGTACTTGAGCATCGTCTTGGGGCCAGTCATATCCTCAAAACGAATGTTGTAACCAACTTCTTCGCCAAGTTTGACATCCATCTCGTCGGCGACACGCTGGGCAACGGACATGGCGGCGACTCGGCGGGGCTGCGTGCAAGCAATAAGCTTGCCGGTGAGGTTCGGGAGCTCGTCGTAGACGACATATTGGGGGATCTGTGTAGTCTTGCCGGAACCGGTCTCACCGACAAAGACTAGGATTTGGGTCGAATGATACTTGTCGAGAAACTCTTGTCTAGGATTTCCAAGTCAGTAATGATGTCTACAATAGATTGATAACGCGCATGCGTATGCGCGCCCACAGGTGGACAGAGGAGGGCATGCAAACCTTTGCTTGTGGACGGGGAGATCTCGGCGACCTTGAAGGATTTGGAAGTACTTCTGGGAGTGCTGACGGCCAGTGAACGGGTTCGACTCGGAGTCCTCAGCCTTTGAGGCCTGCTTAGCGGTTGTATGATGGCGCTTCATGCCGGCGAGAGGCGAGTCTGGCGAGGGTTCCTCGCCGTTGCCATTCTCGTTGCCGTACATGTGGGCGAGGTAGGGATTGTACTTTTCGTCGGCGCCGTCCACCTTCTTGGATTTCTTACGAGAAGAATCGTCGGCGTCGGCGCTGGAGCGCTTCCCTCCCTTTGTGTCTGACATATTGGTCCGTGATTGTTGGAGAGAAGGGGGAGAGGACAATCCAACCGGGGAAAAGATGACTGCGCAACGAGGCTGAGGTTTGTGTTGATGCTCGTGCCTGCCTACCAGAAAATTTTGGCGGGACTGGAGGATTGTCTTATCGATAAGGAGGACCCTTGCCTGACAGTGCGAACGAAATATGCTCTGGCGGGGTCTCAAGCTGTACAGCATGTAGGATCGGAGGATGCGATAAGAATTGTATCGTGTCTCTCTCTTTCCTATCATGTTAGAACTTCGCTCTTTAACATTTCAATGCGATTTCAGGATGATTGTGTCCCATCTCCCTTGACTTGCAGAATGGATCAACAAAGTGCATCTAGTTGGCGCACACTGTGCCTGGTTTTCAAGGGTCCTCTATCCCACTCTCTCTCATACTCACCGAGAAAATCGTCCGCTACCTGCGAATTGAGCTCACTTCGACTCCAAACGTCGGGCTCATTTGGATAAGTGACGTCTGGTTAAGTCCTTATTTAGTGTGTCTCTGAACGCGCCGCATAATTCGTCTTTTCGCTTTCCCATTCCAGCGCCAGTGTCGAAAGCCGATAGCTCTGGTCTCTTTCCATCACACAATTGTTTGGCGGGGTGATTTGCTCCACCATTGGAAATCTCAGCCTTTGTGGGTCACCATCACCACCACCACCACCACCACCACAGCCTCGCCAAATATTTGGTCACCATAGACGCAATGGCTTCCGACGGCTCCAGCTTCGCCATGGCCGACTTCGAGCCTCAGCGGCCTGCCTTCCACATCGGCCAGCACGACTCGACCCGCGAAGAGCCACTCACCGACTTACAGTACGGTCATTTGCTCAACCATGGCGTAAGTCGTCAGCCAACGTGATCATCGCTGACGCCCGAGAGAAATGCCATTGACTGCGGATAGCTGGCCTTTGTGACGACCCCCATCACCAACAACCACTTTCGAGGCCGTGTCTTTGCTCTAGTTGAGAAACACCTCGCGACTCTTGCTAGCGAAGGCAACAAGCCTACCACCGTCGCCACGGCTGCTCATGAGGATCCCATCCTGCCGCCGCTTACGCCCAAGGATACTGGTTTGTTCCCCAGCGCTGCTGCCAACACGTATACCGCCTACGTGAGTCCCTGGATCGATCTTGGCTCCACCAATCCTGCCATCGCCAGTATCTCGCGCCAGGTGTTGAATCTCGAGGTCAACTACGCCAACTTCTGTGGCGTTCGCAGCATCATCATCCCCGGACCACAATGCGACGCATCCAAGAATGGCGGTAACCAGGGCTTGCTCAGTATTCCCGGGCTGTTGACGAGGCTCTCACTATTGGTGGCCGTGTAACTTTCCTTGTCCATATGCCCATGTATCGAGAGCCAGGGCTTGAGTTGCAGATCAAGACACTCTCTTCTCTCCAGTCTGATCAACCTGAAAAGGTCGAATCAAAGGAGATTGACATTTTCACCGCCTGGGACTCATGGCATCACCTTCGCACTGTTTGCAACTACAACAACAGGTTGTTTGTCGGTACGTCTGATCCTCTGTCCAGCGCTTATTATTATTGACAATACAATACCTCAGTCCTACAAGTTCCCCGAGTCATACCTGAGAAGGCGCTTCAACACCGTTGGTTTGCGGAGCCGTTGCATTACCTGAGTCTAAGCCCATCAATCTTTCAGACCAACAAGAGCGGGTTTCCCTCTTTGACCAAGCACCACCAGGACCTCATATTTTCGTATATGCGTCTCAAGAACGCGCCGTGGATCCTTCTCTGTGATGCAGGTCCAGATGTCTCTCGCATCAAGGGTAATTTTCAATCAAGCAATGATGGTGCCCCTTCCAAGGACGATTTCCCAACCCTTGACGAGGCCCAAAACAAGTCCGCCAAGGCCCAAGGCTCCCAGAATGAGACGAATCTGTATCTCTCTTACCTCCGGTGGCTCGAGACACAGCAACTCCCCTTCTCAGCTCTTGAGGGTCCAACTTTAACCAGCTTCCAGGATTGGCTTCAGTCTCCCCTACAGCCCCTTTCGGACAACCTCGAGTCAGCTACATACGAAGTCTTTGAGAGTGATCCCGTCAAGTACAACCAGTACGAGGCCGCCATCTATGAGGCTCTCTCAGAGTGGAAGGAGCTCAACAAGCCTACCTCCAAGGAGGGTGCCGTCGTCGTGGCTGTTGCTGGCTCTGGCCGTGGTCCTCTTGTGACCCGTGCTCTCAAGGCTGCTGAGGATGCCGGTGTCACTATCGATATGTGGGCCGTGGAGAAGAACCCGAATGCCTATGTTTACCTATTACGGCAAAACGAGATGATCTGGAACGGCAAGGTCAAGGTCGTCAAAACCGACATGCGAGCATGGAAAGGACCTGTGGTAGCTGAGTCGGCTGATGGTCCCGTGTATGGCAAGGTCGACATCCTCATCTCTGAGCTGCTGGGCTCCTTCGGTGACAATGAGCTGTCTCCCGAGTGTCTTGATGGAATCCAGCACGTTTTATCCAAGCCCCATGGAATTTCCATCCCAAGCTCCTACACCGCCCACTTCACCCCAATTGCCACTCCCAGGATTCACGCTGACATCCTCTCGCGTGTGCCTACCGACCCTAACGCATTTGAAACCCCCTGGGTGGTTCGTCTTTTTGCCCTAGACTTCGTGACCCAGAAGGTCCCGGGACATCCCCGATTCCAGGAAGCGTGGGAGTTCTCTCACCCCATTCCAGATTCTACCCTCGCAGCTGTCGAGGCTCGTCGGTCTGGAGGTGTTGTTGGTGGCGGCGGCGGCAGCATGTCTGGTGCCGCAGGTGCCAATGATCACAACTCGCGATACTGTCATCTCACTTTCCACTGTCGCACAAGAGGTGTCACTCATGGTTTAGCCGGTTACTTTGAATCGACCTTGTACGAGTCGCAGATCCCGGAGAACCAGGGAGCAAAGGTTGAGATCAGTACGCATCCGGAGCGGATTGACGCCAAGAGCAAGGACATGATTTCGTGGTTCCCCATTTTCTTCCCTCTGAAGGTAAGGCCGCCTCTGTTGCTTTTTTAATAGTATTGTTTGAAAGGAATATGAACATCTCGTACATGCATGTCAAACACGAGCTAACATCAATATTCATAGAAACCGCTTTACTTCCCAGCTGACACAGAGCTGGAGGTCAGCATGTGGCGTCAGACAGACGACACACGGGTCTGGTACGAGTGGCTCGTCGAGGCCTGGACATGGGTTAGCCAATCGCAGCGCATCAAGGTCGCATCGTCCGAACTATGCAGCAGCCGCCAGGTCGCTTGTCTCATGTAAAGACTTTGGTGTGAAACAGGCAGGGACGAGTTGATGAGGTCATGAAAAGTCTGAAGATTGGATCTGAAACGTATAGTTTTTTATGAAGGTGAAAAGAAAAGTTTTATTTGTTTGCAACAGAAGACTTGTGTGCATCCAGATCCCTGAATTTCGCTATTGTGTGATGTTGGATGACCACAACAGACAAACGCAACATATGGTGTTGGGCCTTTGTTGATCAGCATCCTGGCTAACCAACAGCCGCACGCGACATTCACAAAGTGAAACTAAAGATCTTAGACAACAAAATACAGAAGTCTCGCAAACTTCATGCAAACCTGGCCACCTGACGTGGGTGGCAGTGTACTTGCATCTAGGATAAGGTACGTACCTGGCATACGAAAAAAAAAAAAAGCCTCTCAGCGACAAGCCCACCTCACTTTGAGGCAGATCTCACTCAGCCCTGTGAGCTGCATTGCAGACAGGTGGAGCAAGCCAATCCCATAGTAAGTCCAAGTCGCAAAATGAGGCCTGCCGACCATGCAGAAGCGGCAGACATCGGGAATCCCGTGGGGACGACCGGGATTTGGTCCTCGCAATGTTTGGAATCAGCTACGCTGTGGCTGAGGTTGAGGAGGAATCAGAGTCAACGATAGGTGCCTAGGCTTGCAAATAGATGCAAGTACCGAGTCAACAGTTCACGAATGAATAACCTGAATACGAATAAGCATCGACCCGATTGATAGATAAAATGATGCACAGTTTGGGCTTTGGAAGGGCTGGAGGCAAAGCAAGAGCTCCAACTAGTGGCTCACTACCGAAGAGAGTGACGAAATCTCGCATCTCAGCTGGACGTTTCTCTGGCCCACGATGTCGGGACCAAGTTTTCCTTTTTCGATCTCCTTATGAACTATACATAACACCAGATGCAAGCTAAACCCGTTAGCCCCCGAAGCACCAGGGCGAGCTTAACGTAGCGGGCTGCCCCGTGCTGGTTAAGCGTCGCTCTTGGCGGACTCGTGATGGGATCTTACCCGTGCCCTCTGCTACATACGCGATGTTCCTGCTTCTCCCGCACGCCCAACACGCCCATCGTCGCGCGCACGAAATTTCTCGGAGCGCAACTCAATGGATGCTGATGGGTTTGGCTTATGTATGGCTAATGCGTGTGCGTTGTTGCATGCAACCAGTGAGCTTGGCAGCAAGCGAGGGTTTTTTTTTTTTTTTTTCGCTCCCTTGCACATAGTACGGTGTGGCTTTTGCTGCACAGTTTTTGTTAGTGTGTACGTTCTCACTAATGAGCTGAGGGCTTGAGGCTCATCAGCCTCGCATATAAAGTGCGGAGGTGCTCGCTTCGATGCCACAACAAGCATCAACTTACAAGCTATTCAATTCTACAATATATCGGCCTCCATTATCCAGAACCCTACTTGTGATCTCAGTCGTCGGGACCGCTACCAATGTTCAACTTCCACCTTAGCTATCAGTGGCTCCATTTCACTCGGCCCTCGGGCCCTCCCTCACCGGTCCCTGAGGGCCTCGAGCGGCACTGGGTCGACACGCCTCAGGGCACGCTTGAGATCCTCTCCGCGAAGGCCCAGACGGTCCCTACAGGGCCTCCCGTCTTCTTCTGTCATGGTGGCATGGGCGGCGCCTGGGTATGGACCGAGTACATGCAGTACCTGGCCGCCCACGGTGTGTCCTGCTATGCCATCTCGCTACGTGGCCACGGCGACTCGTGGTACCCTTCTTACCTGCGCATGGTGTTTGGCACCTCTCGCCGCATGCTGAGCACCGACCTTGTCACCGGCATTGAGTGGGTGCAGTCGCGGGAGAACAGCGAGGTCGTGCTCGTCGGCCACTCTAGCGGTGGCGGCCTCAGCCAGGGCATCTTGTCAGAAGGACGAGTGAACGTCAGGGGGCTCGCCTTGCTGGGAGCTGTGCCCGCCTATGGATCGTAAGTATCAAGCGCCTACACTGAGAAGTCCGGATGGATCAGTGCACTAACAAGACCATCATAGGCTTGGTGTCTACTTGAACTGGGCCAAGTTGGACCCGTGGTTCACCCTTCGTATGATATTCCAGGGGTGGCACTCTAACTCTCCTCTGTCTCATCCAATCCTCACTCGTCGCGCCTTCTTCGGTGATCAGTTCCCCTTGTCAGCGGTGATGCCGTTTCAGCTTCGTCTGAGCCGATACGAGAGCTTCGGATGGCCATTTAGCATGCTAAAGCCATTTGCCACAGCAGACTCGATCCTGCGCCACGTGCATAACGCAGGACCCAGTGGAATCAAGGTGCTGGTAATGGCGGGCTCCGAGGACAAGTTGATGACACAAGCAGAAACGATCAAGACAGCAGCCTTCTACGAGGCATTAGACCCCAAGGGCGAAGGCGTCCAAATGGAGTTTGTCGAGGGGGCCGGACATCACCTGCAGAACGATGTGCAGTGGAAGGTTGGCGCAGAGAAGCTACTTGCTTTCTATAAGGGAATCGCATAGTGGCTGGAGAGCAAAGACGCACACAACAACATGCTCCGAACGAGCTGCACCGTTTGATCCGAGAGGAGCTCCTCCGTCTGGATTTTGGCGTATAGGGTAAGCGGCGTTGAGCAGAATGTACTGTATTGTATACTTAGACGACTAGATTTTATGATATCCCATCTCACGGCAAAAAAAAAGGCCATTTCGTATCGAAATGGAACCAATGAGAAATAAATATGTGTTAATACTATTGACAGCTTCGGATTGATGCTCATCCTCCGAACTCAAAAGTGTTCGGCTGATGATCATTGTGCGGCGGTCAAGTAGTCTTCGGGTCGAGATGCCGACGATCCTCCGAAGGGCCTCCCCTCCACGCAGTGGGGTCCCCCTAGGTCCCCTAAAGAATCTCGCTCACCCCGCCGGAACCGGCCCCCTTGTCTCGACGCTGTAGCAACAGAGAGAACCCCAGAGACGTTTGCCCACGAGAGGGGGAAGTGGGAGGCGGGAGAGGGAGGAGTTAATTGGGGGTGGAGAATAAAGGCCAGCATTCTCAGCAAAAAGAACGGGACTTGACTCGCTCCCGCTGTTCTTCTATTACGAATCCACCTGCTCTGCTGCCTCGTACATCTTCCATCCCCTCTCCCTTTAACTCTCACCATCCACAATACGCCTCTCGGCCTCTTTCCGAGTCTCCGTGCACTTTGGCCCCGACGCCGGCATCCGGGAGTCGGAAGACGTCCGCAAGCATCGAGCCTTCGGAGCTTTCATCGCCTCGGCGTCACCATCCGTTCGTCGCACCTTCCGGGTTCACCAAACAGGTTCGTCAACCTGGCGCTGTTGCAGCGGCTGGCCTTTTCGGGGGTGGGAGCGGCAGGAACAGCAAACAGTGTTGCAGCAGGCGCCGCCCGTGCAGCAGCGAGTGGTGTGGTGGCAGGCCAGCCAGAACTCAAGTTGGCTACCGCAGGGAGGTGCACCACAGCGCCGCCCTCTTGCTTAGATCGGCAATGGAGCCCCGCAGGCCGGACCACTCCGCCGACAGCCCCTCCTCCTCCGTCACCTCGGCCGGCAGGATCTCTCTTGTATCGGGACATTTGATTCAAGCTTCTCCCTCTTCTTCTTCCTCCTCAACTCAAACTTCATCCTCTCTCAACCAGCAACAACGCCGGTACTCTACATCTTCCACCATGTCGTCTCAACCCCCCACGCTACTCTGCTCATCCCTGGGCCTATTGAGTTTGACGATGCTGTTCTCCAGTCCATGAGCCACTACAGGTATTAATTATCATTGTCGTTGTCATGATGGCCTTATCACATCGATATAGCTAACGCCTTGCTTCTTCCAGCGAGAGCCATGTGGGCCCTGCCTTTGTCAATACCTTTGGCGAGACCCTCTCTATGGTCCGCAAGCTCTTCCAATCGACCGACCCCGCCGCTCAGCCCTACGTCATCTCTGGCTCCGGTACCCTTGGTTGGGACCTGGTCTCCGCCAACCTGATCGAGGCCGGCGAGGATGCTCTCGTCCTTAGCACTGGCTACTTTGGTGATGGCCTTGCCGACTGCCTGCGAACCTACGGCGCGAACGTGACCAAGATCGATGGCCCTGTTGGTGGCCGACCTCAGCTCCCTGAGATCGAGAAGGCTCTCTCCGAGAAGAAGTACAAGCTTCTCACCGTCACCCACGTCGATACCTCCACCGGTGTCCTCAGCGAGCTTAAGAACCTGGCTGCTACCGTTCGACGTGTGTCCCCCGAGACTCTTGTCATCGTCGATGGTGTCTGCAGTGTTGCATGCGAGGAGATTGCCTTTGATGAGTGGGGTCTGGACGGTGTTGTGACTGCCAGCCAGAAGGCCATTGGCTGCCCTGCTGGTCTGTCTATTTCTTTCTTCAGCGGCCGCGCGATCGAGGCTTTCAAGAACCGAAAGACCCCTCCTGCTTCGTACTTCGCCTCCATGAAGAACTGGACCCCGAGTAAGTCCCGCCCTGGAAGCTTTACGTCACGGGTTTGCCTTCGTTACTAACCTCTGACAGTTATGCAAAACTACGAGGCTAAGAAGCCATCATACTTTGCCACTCCCTCGCCCCAGCTCATCCACGCCCTGCACACTGCCCTGACCCAGATCCTGGCGAAGCCCCTGAGCGAGCAGTTCCAGAAGCACATTGAGGTGTCAGACAAGGTGAAGAAGGCGGTTGCGGATCTCGGTCTTAAGGTGGTGGCAACCAAGCCTGAGGACCAGGCTCATGCCATGACGGCCATTTACCTCCCGAGACGATCCAGATTGCCGATGTTCTGCCCAAGCTGGCCACCAAGGGCGTGGTGTTTGCTGGCGGTATTCACAAGGCGATTGCCACCCGATACATCCGATTTGGACACATGGGCGTCAGCGTGGTAAGTTCCATCGAACCTCTCGAGGATGGCAATTTGCTAATATGCGACGCGAACAGCTCGACCCTAACCGAAAGGATATCGACAAGGCGCTTGACGCTCTGCGGGAGTCTCTGGCCGAGGCTGGATATACGGCATGAAGGACGAAGGGCTTGTGAAATAGAGCAGATCAAGGATCATGATTACGATGTAAATGTGTCTAATAAAGACGGCTGGCAAGAAAGCAAACGCAATAAAAGAAACCATTGGATAGATTTGGCGGTGATGGTCTGATGTGGACGTGAATGCGAGTGATTGTGATGATACCAGGTTCTTGCAAGGGATGCTTGTCTGATGATTTGCAGATGTACGGATAGGCGCGCGCACAAGTGCGGTGGTGGCGGTTGTGGTGTTCTGATGGTGTGTGGCTGGCTGGAGCTTGGGAAATTGGAGATTGGCTAGTTATCTGATTATGGAAGGGATGGGGGCTAGGCTGGTGGATGGATGGCACATGAATCTTGCATCACTTTTGATGTAAAATGAGATGGTAAATGGATGAGAAAGCTAGCACCGACAGCTGGGAGCAAAAAAAGCAAAAAAAATGAGAGACAAGAGACAAGAGACAGAAACAGAAACAGAGACAGAGACAGAGACAGAGACGGAGACAGAGACAGAGACAGAGACAGAGACAGAGACAGAGACAGAGAGAGACAAGGAAAGACACGCCAGTGCGTAATTGTTAGGCAAAAGGTCTGCTGCCATCATAGGTGCGTAGCTTGCACAGCTGCAATCGATCGAGGTGGTGGGGGGAATCGGATACTTCTTCGAGCAGCGCAACAACCAACACATGCTGGGGCCAAACGGAAATGTCAAAAGCTGGGATCGGACTTTTTCATCACATGTACTGGGTACCTGAGCGGCACCTCCATGGTTGCTGGGCTGCGTGCGGTGGCTACTCGCTGGCGGGGGCGACTGAGACCAGTGCGACAGCTGCGGGACGCAGAATTAGCGGTGACGGGTTGCCGGGTGGAAAGTCGCGGGCTCGCTGGGGTGCGTGGGCCACGGAGGTGGGTAGAGGTCTCGGGTACTTGTGACGAGGAAAAAAAGCTGCCCCTCCTCTTCCCTCTTGGCTGACAAAACGAAGCCTCCCCGCCCACCTCCCGCAGCCTGCCTCGAGGTAGGTAGGTACCTGGCACGCTGGCACAGGCTGCGGCCTCGTGCTGCGTGCGCAATGACTGGCTGGATGCTGTGTTGGATGTTTGATGGCTGCTCGATGCCTGCTGGACCATGGCCACCTCTTGGCCACTGTGATGTGATGGGTCGTCGGCGAGTTCCCATCCCAGCGCCTGGGTTTCTTGGATGCTGGTGCGGTGCCCATTGATATCCTGCCTGTCCACTGCGTTGACGTGTGATGTCCTGTCCTGGGCCCGGCGCTCGTTGTTGTCGCTGTTACTGTTGCTACCGTGCGGGGCGGCCTTCCGTCTTTCCCCTCCACTAAATCCGGCCTCCAGCACGCGCTGGGCCACTGAGCTTGCTCCTCCGCAGCCCGGTGTACCTGGCGCGCCGTACTATAGACAGTGAAGCCTGAGGTACCGGACCTTGCTTGTCCTTGTCCAATGTCCTTGGCCTAGGCTAGGTACCTAGGTAGGTGGGTAGGTATCTCTCCGGCTTTCCATCCAAACCTCCCCGTCTCTTCTCGCCTCACCTCACCACACCGACGTCGTCGTTTCTTCTTCCACTTCCTCCTCCTCCTCCTCCCTCCCCCGTCGCGTGCACCATATCTTGTCCGGCTCTCCCCACGACCACGACCGCGCCCGCGCCCCTTCTCCTCCTCACTCTTTTCCCTCCCCCCGATTTTGTGCGCTGCTCGCCCTCGTCTTGGTTGTGCTTCTTCATTCCCTGCTTGGCTGGGGCTCTCTTTGCTACATCTCCTCCCCCGCCTTGCCCGCCGCCTCAACCCGCCGCCCGCATCCTCACGAATCGCCCCCCCGCGAGCCCGACGCCCAGCATGGCCATCTCTATTGAAGAGCTGGACAATTTGGTCCGCTCTTTCTACGAGGGTCGCGGTGAGCAGGTATGTCACTCCCCTTCCTGCACGCTGCTGTCTTTTTTTTTTCTCCATGGCCCCGCGCGCCCGCCATGAGCCAAGGCCACCAAGAGCTGACCACGTTTGTCGCTGTAGCAAAAAGCCGCCCAAGCCGCTCTCAACCAGGTATGAACGGACTTCTAGCCCTCGATACGAAGAGAACTGCCATCCACTGACATGTCCCACAGTTCAAGGAAGACCCCGACTCTTGGCTCCTGGTTGACAAGATCCTCTCCGACGCGCAATACCCCCAAACCAAGTGTGCGTCTCCCCCGCCTCCTCCCCGTTCCGCACCAAAAAGCTGCCCATGTTCAGCTCCAACCACAAATCATATACCCCCACGATGAAGATACAATTTCGCTGATATTTTTTTGCCCTTAGATTTGGGTCTCCAAGTTCTGGATAATGTCATCATGACGAGGTGGAAGGTCCTCCTCGGGAGCAGTGCCAAGGTCCGTCTCTTCTCAACCAAGCCCCAATATTTCTCGACTCATGCTGATTTTGCCTTGTCTAGGAATCCGAAACTTCATTGTCCAGTTCATCATTCAGTGCTCGAGCTCGGAGGACTCGTTGCGCCAACAAAAGACCCTTCTCAACAAGCTGAACCTTGTCCTTGTCTCCGTCCTCAAGCAGGAGTGGCCTCACAACTGGCCTACCTTTATCAACGAGATCATCTCTTCATGCCACTCCAACCTATCTATTTGCGAGAACAACATGATCATTCTGCGCTTGCTCTCCGAAGAGGTCTTCGACTACTCTGCCGAGCAGATGACCTCCACCAAGACTCGCAACCTCAAGCAGACCATGTGCGCCGAGTTCTCCCAGATTTTCAACCTCTGCCAGGAGGTTCTCAACACTGCTAGCCAGCCTAGCCTCATCAAGGCTACCCTCGAGACTTTGCTTCGCTTTTGTAACTGGATTCCTCTGGGCTACATCTTCGAAACCCCCCTCATCGAGACCCTACGAACCCGCTTCCTTTCTACCCCCGAGTTCCGAAATGTCACCCTTCAGTGCCTCACTGAGATTGGTGGTCTGCAGACCGGCGGCCCTGGCCAGCCTAACTCTTATGACGAGCAGCTTGTCAAGATGTTCACCGAGGTCCTCAGCACCATTGCTAACATCATACCGGTCACTTTGGACCTCAAATCGACATACCCGAGCAGCAACTCGAGAGATCAAGAGTTCATCCAAAACTTGGCTCTTTTCCTGTGCAACTTCTTTGGTATGCACTTGAATGTAAGCATCACCAATCACAGATACATCTTGACATGCTTTGTGACACTAACATGGTGCGTAGCTGATCGAGAACCTCCCCAACCGTGACTATCTCATTCACGGCCACTACTACCTCATCCGAATCTCGCAGATCGACGATCGCGAAATTTTCAAGATTTGCCTTGACTACTGGCTCAAGCTCGTCCAGGAGCTCTACGAGGAGATGCAACAGCTTCCCATCACCGACGTCAACCCCCTCATGGCTGTCGGCGGAGGCATGTCGGGCAGCGGTGCCCCCAACCCATCTCTCCTCATGAACTATCCGCTCCGAAAGCACAGGTATAACGAAGTTCTTTCCAACCTGCGAGTCGTCATGATTGAGAAGATGGTCCGTCCCGAGGAGGTCTTGATCGTTGAGAACGATGAGGGTGAGATTGTGCGAGAATTCGTCAAGGAGAGTGACACCGTGCAGCTGTACAAGACTATTCGCGAATGTCTCGTCTATCTCACCCACCTGGACGTCGTCGATACTGAGAACATTATGACTGAGAAGTTGGCCCGACAGGTCGATGGAACTGAGTGGTCTTGGCACAACTGCAACGTTCTCTGCTGGGCTATTGGTTCCATCTCTCTGGCCATGAACGAAGAAACCGAGAAGAGATTCCTTGTCACCGTCATCAAGGATCTGCTTGGCTTGACTGAGATGAAGCGTGGAAAGGACAATAAAGCCGTGGTGGCCAGTAACATTATGTACATTGTCGGCCAGTACCCCCGTTTCCTCAAGGCCCACTGGAAGTTCCTCAAGACTGTCGTCAACAAGCTTTTCGAGTTTATGCACGAGTCTCACGAGGGTGTGCAGGACATGGCTTGCGATACCTTCATCAAGATCGCTCGACAGTGCCGACGACACTTTGTTGCCCTCCAGCCTAGTGAACAGGAGCCCTTCATTGAGGAGATTGTGAGGAACATGGGTAAGATTACGTGTGACTTGACCCCTCAACAGGTTCACACCTTTTACGAGGCCTGTGGCTACATGGTGGCAGCCCAAGGCAACAAGCACCAACAGGAGAGGCTCCTCTCCGATCTCATGGCTATCCCCAACGCCGCTTGGGATGAGATCATCAAGCAGGCTACTATGAACCCCTCTATCCTTCAAGACTCTGAGACCATCAAGGTCATTGGCAACATCATGAAGACCAACGTGTCCGCCTGCTCGTCTGTGGGTTCCTACTTTTACCCTCAGATCGGCCGCATCTACCACGACATGCTGCAAATGTACAACGCCACTAGCAGTCTTATTTCCGACGCTGTTGCTCGAGATGGCGAACTTGCTACTAAGATGCCCAAGGTCCGAGGTCTGCGAACGATCAAGAAGGAGATTTTGAAGCTCATCGAGGTCTACGTTGACAAGGCGGAGGATCTCCAGTCTGTCCGCGCTCAGATGGTCCCGCCATTGCTGGATTCCGTTCTCGTTGACTACAATCGCAATGTACCCGGTGCGCGAGATGCTGAGGTTCTCAAGGCTTGCTCTACCATCATCACAAAGCTTTCCGTAAGCCCCCCTCAAACATATTACATTTCTTTTTCATCGCGATACTAAATTGTTGATTAGGCTTTGATGGAGGACCAAGTGCCCACCATCATGCAGAATGTCTTCGAGTGCACCTTGGACATGATCAACAAGGACTTCTCCGAGTTCCCCGAACACCGTGTCGAGTTTTTCAATCTGTTGCGATCGATCAACTTGCACTGCTTCCCTGGTACGCTCAAACCATTGACTTAAATTCGAACTGCAGTTGCTAACACTGTAATAGCCCTGCTCAAGCTGGATAACAACCAGTTCAAATTTGTTATAGACTCCTGTTCATGGGCATTCAAACACGATAACCGCGATGTTGAAGCTGCCGGTCTGAACATGTGCTTGGAACTGGTTAACAACATTGCCGAGAAGACTGACGTGCAGACTGCCAATGCTTTCTTCCAGCGATTCTTCATTACCATCCTGCAGGATGTGTTTTTCGTTGTGACTGACAACGATCACAAGGCCGGTTTCAAGACCCAGTCGATGCTGCTGATGAAGCTCTTCTACTTCATCCACCCCGCCGATGGCTCTCAGCCCAAGATCTCGGGTCCTATTTACAGCCCCGACCAGGCCCAGGCCGGCACCAATAACAGGGAATTCTTGGCAAATTTTGTGGCTAACCTCCTGCAGAATGCCTTCCCCAACCTGCAAGCGTACGTGTAAACCTGCCTATAAATCTTTTGGAACCCATACTAACTAATCACCAGGTCTCAAATCACTAGCTTCGTCGAGGGTCTGTTCACTCTCAACACTCAGTACGACAAGTTCCGTCTCAACATGCGTGACTTCCTCATCTCTCTCAAGGAGTTTGCTGGCGACAACGCTGAACTGTTCATTGTCGAGAAGGAGCAGCAAGAGCGAGATGCCAAGGCTGCCGACATGGAACGACGACAGAAGGTTGGCGGCCTGTTGAAGCCGTCTGAACTGGATGACGAGGAACTGTGACTGAATGAAGAGCTTCGATCCGAATTCGCGCCTCGGCGGGACGGCGAGGACTCTCCTGCTGCTGTCCCCGACGGAGCGGCCACGAATTCAGCCGGGGACGGCTGGGAGTTTTACGGCCTCTGAACGTGAATCCTCCCTCTCCCTAACGAAGCCGCTGTCCATGCTGAGCATCACCCTTTAATCGCTGGATAGCACGTCTCCGGAACTCCCCCCTCGATCGATTTCCTTCCTGTAGTGATACCAAACCCCATAGAAGAGTCCCTGCCGCTCATCCAGGGGGTGCGTCTCCTTTTGTTCCCTTGCCATAGCCGAACTCACCCAGTTTTGACTCCCACTTTTCGGCTTTTCTTCCGCACTCCACCGCCTTATCTCCTCTGGCCGCGTGGTCCTAACCCAGATCACTCGTCATCGAGCTGATCCGAGCCGATCCAGCCGGCCCCACCGAGGAGATGAGAGAGCCGAATTGCCGATATTTTATTGATTGATGGATCATTTTCCTTGTTTTATGAATAAACCAAGAAAGAGAACGAAATACACGTTTTATTTTTATTTGCCACAAAAAAATGGTGTGATGGAGGGGCATGGACTAGGGGGCAGCATGGCTGAAGGATGGTGGGTGAGGAATAGTTGATGAGTTGGCTGGATGGATGGAGGGGATGGATGACGGACGACGGATGGATGGATGAGTGATATGAGTAGGCTAGATATTTTATGTAGGCGCCTCCAGATAATAAAGAGGCAGCAAGTCAATAGTAGCCATGAATCCGCCTGATCCTCCTACTTGGACAATTGTTGACTCTTCTCCATGTTCTCTCGTCTGGTTGCTCTAGGACATCGTTTTATTATTGCCAAGAATTACCTATTTTCGTTTTGCTACACATATATCCCTTTGACTGTGGTAAGAATACACTTCCGTACCCATAATGAAATCGACCAATCAACTGGCAGTATCTAGAAAGTGGTACATTAAAGGTCACCAAATTTACATGACAACACAAGTTCCGAATTGATTATGTAAGACTGGGTACGGAAGTGTAGTCTTATCACAGTCAAAGGGATACACGTGGATGGAATAGATGTTGCCATATCAATGTCTTCTATTATTTTTCTTACTTTTTTTCTTCTTCAAAGATTTTTCTTTCCTTCTTCTACTTCTTCACCAAGCATGCTGATGATCTAGGACCTTGGCTCGTCAACCGTGCGAGTTGCAGACATCCTTCGAAGAGATGTTTCAGGCATGTCGATCATAACTCTCTATCAGGTATACCCGTCCGCAACATGCTCAGTCCCCAGTTTCTATTTTCCCACACGGGTTTCTGTAATTTCGTCTCGAGGGACCCCTGAAATCTCCACCCCACTTCGCGACTCCCCGTTGTTTGATTCAACAGCAGTTTCAACGTTGTTTCTTCGCTGCAGTAGTAGTGTAGAGAACACGGGCTCTTTTTTGCACACATGTTTTGGCGCTTCCCCTTAGTATGGTTGGGGCCGACTAATCGGGTCGGATACCGAATGGGGGTTTCGCCCCTACAACCTTGGTCTTTTTTTGGAACTCAAGTTTGGGTTTCTGGTTCCAAAACGACCCAAAGGTTGATTCAGATCGGCATCTGCGGTATGAAATCAGGGTGTTTGCGGCGTGTTAGCCGTATCGTGGTTTCATCCGGGCGAGAGAAAATCAATCCATCACACCCTCCCTTGCCAGATAATGCGGCTCGGTTCAAGTATTTATAAAGAATGCAACACAACAATGAGTGTTGACTGGCTAATTGTCAATTCAGACTCAACCCTGCTCTTTGCTCAATACCTCCATTGGCCACCGCATTGGCTCCTGCCAGAAACTGCCGAGGTAGTCGGCGATAAGATGAATCAGAAACGCGCCAGAATCACCAACGATCCACGACCTGCGGCATCGGTGCAACAAAACTCCATAGTAGGCGAGGACCAGAAGGGCCTCGGGACGATTTTTTCGGAGGGCTTCTACGTACTCCGCTGTGAGGAGGACGGGGAATGCGGTAGCCGCGTGGATGTTTCCATCAGGGGGTAGAGTGGCGTGGACGTTGAATGCCCACTGCAGAGTTTGGCAGGCACTCTTGCAAGCGGCAACAGTCGCGGGAGAGAGATCCGAGGATTCAATAAGACGCTCGAGCTCTGCGCATTCGCTGCCAATGTACTCCGAGTCAGGGGGGCTCCGGAAACTGATCAGAAAGGGGCGAAGAGAGGATTCGAGAATAAGGTCGTAGGAGGTGTGGATGACGGTGCGGACGCCCCGGTGGAGATGGGTGGATTCGATAAAGCGGTCGATAAAAGTGTGGTAGCTTGAGCGGTGGTAGGTCAACGTTTCGGAGAGCAAGTGTATACTGAGGAGAGAGGCAAAGAGGAAGCGAGGCACACAGATCCTGTCGTTGGGCTGGCTGGGATTCTCCTGGGTGTCGCGGTTGAACCACATAAGTGCTCTGGTCTGGAGCTCGGTGGCAGTTCGCCTGTGGGTCATGGAGCTCTCGGGAGAGTGGAAAGCGAGGTGGTCGGCAGCGAGGGCCAACAGCTGGTCCATGGCATACGGGCAGTCGTGGGCCCAGTCTACCGCGATATTAATGGCAGCGGGCATAAAGCTGGTGGTGAAAGGCATGGCGGTTTCGGCGTGGTGGAGGAGAATGAGATGCTTCGCTGTGAAGACAGGCGGCGCCGGAGCCTCCTGGAGGGTCGAGGAGGGTGAGCCGGCGAAGAACTCGTTGAAGGAAGGGAGCGTCGGCGGGGCGGCCTCGTCCACAAAGGGGAATCCACGGTGACCGTAGCTTGAGGGAGGCAACGAGTGCTGGGGCGGGTAGACGGCGTTTGAACTGGTGCTGCTCTCAGCAGGGCTGCGGGCGGGACTGTGAAGGCCGCCGGTGACGGGCGCCGAGGAAGAATGGTGGGCCGAAGCCGTCATGAAAGTGTTTGAGCTGGCGTTGACGCTGGGATTTGGCACGGCATTGTGCGGGAACGAGCACGAGCGCTCACTGACGACGCAGTTGCTGCATGCTGGACGAGCCTCGTCGCACTTGATATGGCGGCGCTTACACTCCCAACAGCCGTTGCGAGACTTGCGATGCGCACGGCGGAGTTTCGTGGCCGAGGCGCTAGATGCCGTCTTTGGCGGTGTGGTGATGGCCGTGATGGCCGTGTTTGCAGTGCTGGCTGTGCTGGTGGTGCTGGCAGTTGAGGCGCCGGGGCCGGGACTGTGGCCGGAGCCCGGGCGGTCGAGCATGATGTCGGAACCCGAGGAACGCGGGGACATGGCAAGGGGGTTAGAGACGTGCGAGGCGAACGAGGTCGAGATGGTTGGCAAGAGTGGGCAATAAGGGATGATTTCAAGGGCGTCGGGTCCGCACAGAAGAGGTGATTAATGCGAATGTGAGGAGGAGCGTTGGTGGCGGGCGATCATGGTCCTTGTGTAGTCGTGTGAGAGTGAGGGCGGTCATCCGTGGTTGGGAGGGGCCGATGACTGGTGGGTGAGAAAGCGGGTATCCGAGTGAAACCAGGTCAAACCAGTATAGCAGACTCTGGCAAGGCACAAAACGGGGCGAGGCGAGCCAAATATCAAAGGCGCGCCAGGTTTGATATTTGGGATTAGGTTTGGTTTGGTTTGTCGTCGAGGCGGTCGATTGCGTGCTCGCCGCGGAGATGGGTCTCTTGGAGCGGGAGCGGGAAGGAAGAAAGAAAGAAGATGAAGAAGATAAAAAGCCAGAGATACGAGACACGACACGAGATAGGAAATGCAGAACACCGCAGAAGCAAAGCAAGCAAAGCTGAGGCAGATGAGGCTTAGTTCGACGGTCGGTACCTATGCGCTATGTATATTGGCGTGCGGTTGGTAGGTTGGTAGGCAGGCTCGCCCGGGACGAATAGCCCCAGGGTCCCCAAAAGTTCGTGTTGGGATATAGGCAATTAACCTAGCCCGGAAGCAAGGCACTGAGTAAGAGCGGCCAACGTGCCTTTCCCACGGCGGGCTGCGTTTTGATTGGACGCTTCGTAAAGCCTGTCGGCTCAGGGTGCTGTCAGGTCTGTGTGGCTCGGCAAGACACGCCCGTAACCGTATGGGTGTGGCCCCGGCAAGGGCCCCGCTCTCACCCCCTGCCCTTGCGCCTGTAGTCTGTATCCGTAAAGTACATATCTGCACTGTAGGTAGCCTTTCAAGCCTTTGCCCAGCCCACGCCGTGCCTGCCTCTAGCCTCTAGTCTCTTAGTGCGATGAGCTGGGTACGGTACCTACCGGGCTTGGGTCGCCAAACCTAGGCTTTTGGTAGGGCAGGGCAGGGAGGTAGGGCCGCAAGTGCTTCCTCCGGACTATTATTATGTACGAAGAACATGTAGGTAGGTATTACGGCTGCTACTGTAAGGAGCCTGTGCGCGCATACGGAGTCCGGAGTACGAAGTATCCATAAGGCAGGTACCTAGGTAAAGCAGGGAAGGTGGGCAGGTTACTCAATCAAATGCACCTGCTGATGGAAGGAACGGAATATGGAAGAGCTTATAGAGTGCACCGCACCGTACCAACTCATGAAACTGGCCTTGTCCATGGCTGCCGACCTACCGGCCGACACACCTACCTTGGTACCTACCTTACTTGCCTGGGCATTGTCGTCTCGTGGGAGGACACCTCTCTTCCATCCTTTCTCGCCTGCTCCTCTGCGCTCCTCCACGCTCCTCGGCGACTTCTCGCCTCCTGATACGTGCCCGGTTCGGCGCACACCTGCCCCTCCCTGCCTTACATGACCTAGAAAACACCGGTACGTACCTTAGCACAGCAAATAGTCCGACAGTCTATTTGCCGCCTGCCACCTTTAATGGTATGCTTCAGCCTGCCACTGGAGGCGCTTCATTAGGTTGGGGGGGTGTGCTTTCTGGGATCGGTGATTCATCAATGCCCTTTTTTTTTTTTTTTTTTTGTCTTCCTGTTTTATTAATGTCGCCATCGTTCGCAAGTACTGTGCATTCGGTGGCGGGTGGAGCTGGGATCCTCAGCGACCCTCACTCTCACAGGGCACGCTCCGCTGTCACAGCTCTCGGCTCTCAGCTCCCAGGGATCCTCCTTTTCTTCCCCGTAACAGATTGTTCCTGTCACTCCCTCCGGTCCCTGTCATCCCTCTGCCCTATCCAAGATTAGTTCTCTCATCCCTGGTCCCGATGATGCGACCCATACGATCCTCTCCCCCCTACACAGGACCGCCAGGATACCCCTCCGGTGACATTAGTGCACCGCCCTGATGGCCTCCCGTAACAACGGCTCTCCGGCTTCGCGGACTGGCGGCCTTTTGGCTTGGGGGACTTCCTTCCACTGGGCATCGGCGGCGACTCACTAACTTAGCACATGCCATGGCCGAGCTCCGGGTCGGATTGTCGGCCAACGGCCACGGAGTGCCTCCTCCCATGGCCATGACCAGGCTTAGTCTTGCCAGTCTAACAACAACAACAACACCCACCACCACCACCACCACTACCACCACTGCAACCTTCTTGCCAAGCCCATGGCTCCTCCGACAGACCTAGACCCGTCTAATAAATTTTAACCCCCTCCCCCCCGACGGCTCCAGCTCCACTTTCGACATCTCCGAGCTAGTCCATCTTGAAACCTGGCCTCTCAATCTCAAATGGGGAAAGAAAAGAACCGTCTCGAACCAGCCAAAGAAACGGCCTACGTCGTATTACTTTCCGTGTACAAGGTACGAGCCAGGTCAGGGGAGGGGCCTTTTGTTTCCCCTAACCCGATAAAATCACCGCCCAGATGTCCCTGCTGCGCGCTTGACCATCACCATATGCGCCACACAAGAAGGCTTGTTTTGGAACACCAGAGCGAGTCGCAGACAGAGACAGAGGCAGTCAGGAGCCCATTACGCTCCCTCCACCTTTCTTTTTACGACGTATCCTATCCTCTTGGCGCCTTCGTAGTTTTGTACGTCATCTACAGAGGCTGAGCCTCTCCCGTCCCATCCCTCCCCCAATACCACGCTTGCATCGATTTGCTTGACGGGCTGTCCTCGTTACATCGTGCCTCATCAAGCCACCAAAAGGCGCGTCAAATGCAGAGCGAAAAAAAGCTTCCAGATCTTTACCAATCAAGCTTAATGACCCATGAAAATGGGCCACGCCGCATTTTGCTCAAACCGTCGATACCTCGTCTCCTCCCGCCTCTTGATTGGAACACGGCCTCGAACCACCTACGGTTACGCGTCCCCATCTTTCTTCACCAACTGCGCCTCCACGGATTACACGGTCCTCCCAATAACCTTTTCTCCAACTGCTCCCGCGTCCGCGGGACGCGGTTGTAACGTGCGTCGCCGGCGACGGGCCGAACGGCGTTGCTGTCGTATTCCAACGTGAAACAAGCTTTTCTGTCGTAACCGCCTGTGACTCCCGGATGTGATGTTGCTTGGCGGTGCAGCCCAGTGCACGCACACATACCAGCGCAGCAGACCCCACGCTCCGCCAGGCTTCAGCTCAGTGCCGCCCCATCCACCATTGTCGATCGCTCGGTCCAGCACACACCATCTTTTTCGGAGCCAACTTGGCTGATGGCCAGTTTGCTTTTGCTCGATCTTCGCTTCGGCGACGGCTCTAGACATTCAGCCAACGAACGCCCAGTTAATGACGCTGACTTTTTTGAGGCAATGCGCCGGTCACCGCGTAAGTCGATTCGGTCGACAAGTGCATGGAGGCATAGGACTATTGCGGTCTAGACCATCCAATGGTGCCAGCATATCCGTCTGCTGGGCTTAGTCCGGCTTTTTGCTCATCACCTTGACTAGTCCGTCTGGAGACACCGGCAACCGCTTTGTATTGTGAATTGCACGATTGGGTGGTCACCACCCCGATCACGTCAATCGAGGCGCTCAGCCGGCGTCTGAAGTAGCGCCGCTCTTCATCATCCAGACCTCAGCCTTCTTCACAAACAAGGAAATGAGCACCCTGAAAAGGGCCACCGAACGGGAAGTGGGAGGTCCTTGTCGATTCCACGGTTGCATCATTTTTCCACAAAGGGGCGACATCACCTGACGAAAGCCTCAATCAGTTGGGTCAACCCATCGGTCTGGGCGGTCATGCAAAATGATGGAAGGTCAACCGTAGGCGCCAGAGTCTTAACGTGAATCCTTCGTCCCCATCCCATGCGATCCTGCCGAAGTCGCCGACCGAGCACTATCGGATACTCCTTTTCATTTATTGAACATTTTCTTTTCTTTTTCCGCTCCATGGCCGATGCGCCAACATAACGCCTCACGTCCCGTTAAAGAATTTTTGAGACCTGAAATAAAGATACGTAAAGCTGTTTAAATACGTGCGCCCCCAAAGTCTGTATACGTGCAAATGACCTCGAGTTCCGCGCCAAGAAAAATCCACCAACCATCCGGTGTCGCGGCCAAACGTGGACCTTATTCCCATCCGCGGGGAAACGAGGGGACCGAGGGAAGCGAGGCGAGATTGGGGGCGGCAAATCCGTTACACTGCTCTCCCCCAATCCGGAACTGGGCGGCCGAATACGCGGGTTTTCGGAATCACCCGGAGTTTTCGTATATCCATTTTCGGTAAAGTCCGAGTCGGGTATACGCGTATAAACACGTGGTCAGCTGACCTTTTTCCGTTGCAGGCGAGGTGCAGTGTGGCATTTTCCGCCGCTGACAAACACAACACAAGTTCCAAGAGAGGAGCGCAATAGTAGGACGGTGTCGAAGGGGAGGAAAGTAAGAAAGAAAGGAAAAGTAAGAAGAAAAAAAAGACACCGAGCTCTGTAAGATCACCCAGCGGCCGTCCTATTGCAGGGTGATGGATCTTTTGTGTCCATGGGGCAACCTCGCTGACGCGCGCAACGCATAACCTGCGAGGTTGCATTCCTGGTCGATGCGCTGTTCCGCCGTGCAGGGGCGTTGGATTTAGGCTTAACTCAAGATAGAGTGCATTGCGCGCTGCCAAGACGCTCATCGTATTTTCAGCTGGCGGGGACGTGGTCCTTCGCTTCATCTCTGGGCGACTCCATGCCTCGGATTGTTGTCTTGTCAAGCATTAGGAAAGGGGGCTCGGTGCGACGCCATGGCGATATTAGCTACTGCCAAGCTTTTTGATCATACGCGTAAAATGACTGACAGTTGGACTTTGGTTGAATGAAGGGGGGGTATATCCTGTCAAACCTAATCGGCGAATCCCTCAAACTCATCCTCATCCTTGGCGCTCTTGGCCTCCTTTGCAGCCGCCGCCATCTTGGCCTTGGTTTGCTTCCTTACTTCCGCCAGCAGCTCATTGAGCTCCATTTGCTTCGTCTTCTCGTCGTCCGTCATGTGTGACATCCTTTCTGCTTCGCGCTTCTTGCGTCGCTTCTCCCTGCGCTCCACTCTTTCGTCCTCCTTCTCGTGTTTGGCACTCCACGCCTCATTGTTCTTACGTTTGCGCTTGACCTCCTCCGACTTTGCAGCAGTCTCTCCTGACTTTTCAGCTTCGATGGCGGCCAGCCTGGCCTGTTCCCTTACCTTTTCCTTGTAAGCATAGGTGTCCCAGTCTACCTGTTGGCCGAGTCTTTTGTCGCCAGTCCAATTCTTCAATTCAGGCATCCGCGGCATCCGCAGGAGACCCCAGGCATTTCCTAGGTCTGCCCAGTCGAGGTCAGCAGCCCTAAAAATAGACGTTGCTTGATGTGCACCGTAGCTTCGAGCCCAGCTCACAAAGGCCTTTTGAGCTTTGTCATACAAGGCGCGATCTTGGCGAACCAGATCCCGGATCTTTTCTGTTGCTACTGCGGCTTGCTCGTCTGATGTCTCGACCTCTGGCTTTCGCAGAGGGGTGATCGGAGTTTTGCGAATTTCCAAGAATTTCACATAGTCCTCCTCGCGCCCGGGATGGAGCATCAACACTGCGAGACCCTTTCGGCCGGCACGGCCAGCTCTGCCACTGCGATGAATAAAGACCTTGGGATCTGATGGAGCATCAATCTGTACCACAAGGTCGACTTGGGGGATATCTAGACCTCGTGCAGCCAAATCCGTTGTTAGGAGAATGGTCGGAGAGACTGAAGTAAGGAAGCGGTTGAAATTCTTTTCTCGGACTTTTGCTGGATGCTTGCCATGCAAGGGTACCAGAGAAAAGATATCAGGCAGGAGTAGAGGGAGAATATGTTGGAAATAGTCCACTGCGGCGCAGGTCGAGAGAAAGACAATGCTTCTCTGAGGTTTCACAGGGAGTCGCTCGAGAAGTTGCGCAAGAGCAGGCAGTCTGTGACTGGCCTGTTTGATCATATATGCCATCTGCAGACTGGCGGGAGTTCTCCTATCCTCAAGAATGCCTCCATCCTTCATCTTGACCTTGACCTCGATCTTGACGGGATTTCGCAAACCAACTCGAATAATCTCGCCAACCGCTTCGCTCACACTGGCGCTAAATAGACCGGTTCGGCGTTGCTTAGGGAGATGCGAGAGAATCTTTTGCAAATCGGGCTTGAAACCGAGGTCGAGCAGTCGATCGGCTTCATCGAGAACGAGAACTTCAAAGGTGGACTGCGGGCAGTGAACATGCGGCGAGGAGAGGAGCTCGACAAGTCGGCCCGGAGACGAGATCAGCACATTTGGGCTGTGTCGCAGAAAAAAGCTGAGATCTTGAGCAGGTGTAGTAGTTCCGCCGACGAGCAACTGAGGCACAATGACCGGACCAGTGGTCGCCGGCCGCTTCTCGTCCTCTTTGAGGTGTGGAAGGATCTCGGCAGACGGCGCGTGGAATTGTAATAGCGACAAGAGGACGGTATGGATCTGAGCAGCGAGCTCTCGAGTTGGGGAGACGATAATGGCGGCGATGTGGTGTTTCTTGGTAGGCTCGTCGAAGCGCAAAAGTTTTTGGACGAGAGGGATGAGAAAAGTCAGGGTCTTGCCACTACCAGTAACAGCCTAGATTGGAACCCACGGTTAGATTTTTGGTCTCGTTCTGATCGCAGTTGAACATACTTCTACGACAACATCTTTGTTGCCCATAAAGTGCGGCATGGTGGCGGCCTGAACGGGCGTCATCTGGGAGAAGCCCATGGTCGAAACGGCGTCGAGGATCCATCCTGCCAGACGAGGAGTAACGCTGTCCCAAGCACGGGTACTGCGCTTCTTCTCAGGCTTTCCTGGAGCCATTGTGAGAGCAGACGAATGGGAAGGAAACAGTTTTGCAGCTGTCTCCTCTCGTCTCTCACTCTCTAGCAAATTCTCATAGAGGGGCCAATATCTCGGTGATGGTCGCGAAACATTTCTTGAACTTTTTTTCTTATCTTATCGACACGTGAGATACGACGGATATCGAAGCGTCCATTGTGGCGCAGCAGATATGTGACTAGGTACTCACGTGCTACAGGCACCTTGGGTTGGGTCAACATTGCTAGGTGGCACGTGGGTGAGGGTCGGACTTTGCTAACCCGATAAATATGTCAGATGAGTACATACGTAGAGTGATTAGCGACCCAGACACAATGACATCTAAAGCTTAGGATTGGCTATTTGAAATGGGAAAATCTCCTTGAGGGGACGATTTGCTGAGGAAGTGACATGATGTCTAGATGAGCCTATTCGGCACTGGTGGCACATGTCACGCCAGCAAGATGGTTGGACCGGGGGCGGACAGGCTCGGCGGAGCATAGCAATAGTGCAAAGATTACGAGTGCCGGGAAAGCAGGTCCAGGGTCATTTATTTGATTGTTTTGTTTGTTCCCTCTGCGTTGGTGTTACAGACTTGCAGATGAAGCGTCCAACGTCAGCGCGCGACGCATCTTTCGCAAGACTCTGCGATGCCAACTGGATACCTCGGCTGGAGAAGGATCCGAATATGTATGTCGGTACGGACTACAGGGACATATTTTGCTCACGGCATATGATGGGCAGTCACATGCTTGAAGATTGGCGGTGACCCACCGTTGCCCAACTGCGAAAATGGGCCAGCGCCAGCGTCCTTCCAGTGACCTCAGCGGGTTCAGGGCGCTAGAGTCCACTGTGACGACGAACCAGCGACGCTACAGATGTCTATCCGCTCTCCGGCTTCTCCCCGGACCCCGGCCAAACAGGAAAGGAAAAAAAAAATCGAGCTAGCAAATTCCGTTGAGAAGCCACCCAAACAAAGCTCAAAGAGAGAGGGAAAAAAAAAAAAAAAAAGTCCGACACTTGGGTGTCACACGACTCTGACCTTTTTTTTGCCCATCAGACCAGCTCGATTGCGCTGTCGCCGTCGGATTTCTTATCCAGATTTTTGCGCCGTCCAGCTCTCCAGCCGTCGCGCTGCAACCGCCCTATCGCCCAGTCGCCCAGCGCTCCCGCCTGAGGTACCTCGTACTCGTAGGTAGCCTTAGCCTTCGGCAAGGCACCACAATTTCAGCCGGGCGTTCCCATCCCGCCGTGTACCGCGTGCCTCCTCAGCACAAAAATCGTCACAAGGCCGCGCCATACTACTACCGCTACCGTATGTTGTCGTGTGCCAGCTTCAGCGCCGCGACTGCCACTGCGACTGCCTGTGCCTGTGCCTGCCGCCCCTGTCACCATTCATCTCCCGACCATAACCCGTCATTCCCATCATGCGGCGGGGGATCCGACCTCCGCTGCATCCTTGTCAACCTTCAATCTGGATCCGATAGACGCCCTCGTCCGTCACCATCCTCCGAGCCCTCCGGCACCACGTAGCCATTTGGCCTTGGCCGCGACCAGCGCTACCACCACTACTGCGGCTGCTCCCACATCTACTGCGACCCGGGATCCTCATCCCCTTTCTCAGCAGCAACCTCGTCCGCCGCAACAACATCAACCCGACGGCGCCTCTCCCGTCGCAAGTGCAAGCGCAAGTGCAAGCGAGCAGCATAGCCACGGCTCGACCTTGCGCCGCCACACCCAAAGCCACGCCTGCGACGAATCCGACCACATCGCCGACGACGATCATCAGGATCAAGAAAATTTACAACTTCGTCATCCCGCCCTCCACCGCGACAACTCCTGGAACCTGTTTTCCCTCTTCGTCGCCGATCCCTCCTACTTAAACCCGCAATCCTCCACGGTGCGTTCCTCGCGCCGGGACAAACATCTCCACTCTACATCAACAACTGCAGGCTCTTGCTTGTGGCCCTCGGGCTTCGACTCGTTACGGCGCATCGTTGTCGGCGCCGTCCGCTGCCCTGTCCTCCCACCCTTCTCATTCGCCATGTCTCTCCGTTCGAGAAATGTCCCCGAGACGCCTCGCGTCATTTCGCCGAGTCCTACACCCTCCGAACAGGATCCTCGCGAGTACTCGGGTCCCGTGACCCGCTCTGCCGCCCGGAGGAGGACCCCTCAGCCCCTCGAGGAGCGATCTGAGGAAGAGGAGTCTGATAGCCCGGATCTCCGACGGGCCCGAACCCGTAGTCGTTCCCCCATCGACCCGCGGACCGTATCGCGTATGACGAGGCGTACGAGCAACGCCGCCAAAGTCGGCAAGATGAACAACACCAAATCGGTCGTCACGGAGGAGACCCCCGCGGCCAAGACCAACGGCAAGACCAAGACCCCGGCCACCAACGGCCATCTCGCGCCACCACAGCCGAGCACGCCGATGGGCTGGACATGGCGCGACTTCAGCCGCAGCCCCAGTCCTCTTGGCCTTATTCCAATCCATCGACACTGGAGGACATTTGTTCACAAGCACGAGGTGCCACGCAAGGTCCTCCATGTTTCTATCGGCTTCTTCGTCATCTGGCTCTATGTGAACGGTGCTCAGACCCGCGCCGTGGCGCCGTGGCTCATGTCGGCTCTCATTCCCATCACCACCGTCGACTGGCTGCGACACCGGTACGTGTCCTTCAACCGCTTCTATGTCAAGGTCCTCGGTGCCCTTATGCGTGAGAGCGAGTACTCGGGTTGGAACGGTGTTATCTTCTACCTCCTTGGTGCCTGGATTGTTCTCTACGGCTTCCCCAAGGATGTCGGCATCATGAGTGTCCTGCTCCTCAGTTGGTGTGATACCGCTGCCAGCACGTTTGGGCGCCTCTGGGGTCGATACACCCCCCGTCTCCGCCGAGGCAAGTCTCTCGCCGGTTCCACGGCTGCCTTCCTCGTTGGCGTGGCCACCTCGTACTTCTTCTACGGCTGGCTAGTCCCAACTACCGGACCTTTCCCCGGTGACGAGAACTTCCTGTTCCAGGGCGCTCTGTCTCTTCCCAAGGCCATCACCGAGGCGGTTGGTATCTCCAAGGAGCAAGCTACCATCACTGGAAGCTTGGCCTTGGGCGTCATGAGCCTGTGGTCTGGCTTTGTGGCTTCGGCCAGTGAGGTGGTTGACATTTTTGGTTGGGATGATAACCTGACCATCCCCGTTCTCAGTGGTATTGGCATCTGGGGTTTCCTGAAGGTCTTCTCCTAGATGGAAAAGGAGGTCAAAACACGCAAACTGGACAGAAACGGTTATGTCGCATGGGACGAAGAGAAGCATAATCCCACGGTATGATGGACGCTGGCATCTTTTCTCGCACTTCGCATGAATTAATGGCATGGCGTTTGCATGGTGGACCCCACCTTAGTTTAGTCTCGCTTCATTCATTTCGTCATTTTCTTGCTCTCTATTCTTCTTCTTTTATCTAATACATTCTTACCAGAATGGGATTCGGAAAGGATAAGATTTGGGCCATGGTCAAAAGAGATTCTACACTCTCCATCAATTCTCAGCCTCTTTTTGCTTTTTTACTTGATGTACTTGGGACATTGCTTGTCCCCCCCCCCCCCCCCCCCCTTTTTTTTTTTTTTCTTTTAACGAAATGGACGGAAGTGGAATGGGACCTAAGGGGATTTGACATGCTTACACGACTCGGTGTGTATCATGGGCGGCTCTTGTGTGCGTCGAGGCAGTTCTTTCGGGTATCTTGCTTCGAACCTATTGTATGTAGTATCACGTCGGGAGGGTCTGGCGAACGGTCCTTCTTGCGAGTTTGGATAGAGGGCTACTCAGGCATGAAGCTCTGGGTGTGTAGACGGATTCATGGTTGGTCGGGTCGGTCTGGTTCGGTCGGTAGAAAATAGCGAAACGCTCTCCTCGATTTTCTTTTAAAGCATTCATGGCAACAAGCCAATGCCTGATGCGCTCTACTGCTGTCGGCGACTGTTGTGTACCATAGCCTTGTGCTCCCACGGACTCGCCCCCCTATCTTGCGCGTCGAGGAGCAGAGCACGCAAGGCCCGGATAGACGTTGGGAGAAAGATCCGTGGCGGTGGTCTAGGGCTCATGGGACTCGTATTGGACTGCTGCGGATTCTCCTCGTATATTCGTGTCATCACATCACATCACATCACATCACCATTGCACGAGAGGTATTGGACCGGCGATTTTGTGAAGGACAAGGCGGCGCATAAGCGAGGGTTTTCGTGGCCTCAGATCTATCGTGATATGTTGTTGCTGGAAAAGAGGGGCGAGCAAGTATCACGTTACAAGGACAAGACGATGAGAGGAGGGGGAATTCTCCGATTCCCAGGACCCCAACTGCTCCCGGGGAATCAGCAACGCACCAGAGGTCGAGATTTGAGGGCAACGGGATGCGTGCATGCGTGTCCGCGAGATGCCGTTGCACAACCTCAACCGCTTCCCGTTGACATGTCGGGATAATAAAAACCGGGAAAGGAGAAAAAAAAAGAAAAAAGAAAAGGAAAGGGGGGGGGGGGGGGCTTCGGAGATGGAACCGTGCCCATGGCCCGTCTCCGTCGGCTGCTCCTGTTTCTTGTGTTGCCGCGAACTTACACGACAGCAGGAGACGTAAGAACAGCGAGACGCCATCACCACACTACGGAGTTTGGGACATCCTTTCGAAGGAGACCGGACCCGAGGCGTTGGGAACACGGACAGGAAGCCTGGCCTGGGCCTAGACTCGTACCTCCCCAACATGCCAGTCGAACTAGGTAATCTACGGCAAGGAACGCGAGAACTGAAGGAGAAGGATGACGAGGACGAGAGAGAAGCGAGGGGAATAGTCGGCTGGGCTGATATGCCCGGCGGTTGAAATTGCATCCGTTGCGTGAAGCAGGGTTGAAAGAAATGTGCAACGGAGCACGGGACGGGCGATGGCAACCCAGAGAGACTGTGTAATTTTGGTTTAGCTCTCTCGTCGTTGTTGTACAGCGTTGGGGGTGAGGGGGAATGAGGATGACAAGGGGTCAAGCGGGTCTGGTAGGGCGCAAACATGTGAATGAGAGTGCAAGACAAGCGGCGAGAGAAGAAAAGACAACAGTCGGGAAGGTTATCGGATCCCGAATTCGTTGGCGAAGCGAAATGTAACGGGAATGGGTGACTACGTCACGGTGTCTATGGAAGCTGAAGATTGCGGCGATTGCCCGGATAGTTACGTAGGTAGGTAGTTCCTCGAGAAACCTGTATCTTGTGTTGGACGTAGCCGCAGGTGTAGATGTAGATGTAGATGATACAAAGTAGCATCTAGAGTTGCAGTAGTTGTTGGAAGCACGGCTAGTGGAGTCTCCCCAACATCAGAACACGAAACACCACAACGGCAACAACGATGATGATTGTTAAGCGATGATCCATGACTCCTTGCTTGTTTGGCCTCACTTGGTCATGGCCATGGTCATGGTCAATGAAACGCTTGTTCCATGACTTAGACGGCCTTCAAACAAAGTACTGTACCTCGGCGGAACCTCCCCTCCTCACCCACCGAAGATAAACACTTCTCTCCATCCAGTTCATCATACGTGGTTGACAAACACAGGGTTTCCGCCCACACCATCCAATCCGCAGCTCCCACACTGACACTGACACTGAGCACTGGCATTGGCACTGACGCCGACGCCAAACACCTCACAACACACACCCTCCATCACACACATGGCCTCCCCCCCCCCCTTCCCCCCCTCCATCTGCCATCCAACAGCGTTGCTTTCCTGCAAAAAAAGCGTTTGCATCTGCCGCAGTTTGCATCTTTTTTTGCAAAATTGCGCTCCCACTATACCCCTTCCACCCACCGTGAGGGGGCAATATTCCACCCTATGAGACGCTGCCCCATCAGCAAAAAATATGCACCTCGCAGTGTCGAGGGTGCGGCGGCGGGCGGGCGTGCCTGGGGCCAAACGCAACCCCCCCCTTCTCCCCGGCGCTGAGTTGTCCGTGCGTTGTGGAGGAGGCGTGTACGTCAACATTCTTTTTGTTCTCCATATGTTTCTTTCCCTGGGGCGGTTAGGGATGTGCGTCGCAGTCGAAATGGAGGCGCCCGTGCTCTGCTTTCTCGCTTGTCTCGTTCACATCGGATCGAGCCTCTCGACGCAGTCGGAGCAAGGGGGGCGTGGTGTGTTGTGCGTTGTGCGCTGTGCGCTGTACTCTGTAAACGCTGGGCGAGACCGGGCGTGAGATGCGCAAAGTCGCGATGCCAGTACCGATTCCAATGCCAATGCGATGCCTAGACTAATCCCCATGGCTTTCATGCTATGTACACTTACTGCCGCTCAGAGCCTGCAATGCGACCTGGGCTGAAAACTCAGTGAAGCAGTCACGGAGAATCGAGCCAGAGCTCCTCAATCTCGTGTTAGCCTAGCTCGACCAGCTCAGAACCAGGCGTCAGCCCCCGCCGTAATGCTGCCTTTGAGGCTGGCCATAGGCCCGGCTCCAGCAGCAAGGTCCACGGCGAATCTGACAATCTCGCGTCAAGGCAAGCAAATCTAACAGCTTTTCTTGCTTTTTCTTCCCGGTCCTTCGACTTGCTCACCCGTCAAAGCTCTTCGGTCTTTCTGGGCCAGTCAACCTCCGCCGCTGGAGCTAGCTGATGTATGTACAGTTCGCTAGCTTCCCAACATGCACAGCATCAATCGCAGCCGTTGCAAGTCATGCCACCTGGGACGTCTCTCTTCGTCTCTTCTCTGGTGTTTATCCCGTTGGCCTAGGAATCCGCTCCTCCTTCTATGGGGGAGTACTGTAAATAGCTCCAACCCCATGTACATTAGAGCTAGAGCACATACCCCGTGGTAGGTGCGTGCGTCCCCGGCCCATGAAATCGTCTCCGCTCATCGATCGTCTCCTAGGACTGGCTGTCCAGATGATCGCGAGAATATGGGTCACAGCTGACTGGGATAATCCTGTCCGGACTAGGAGGGCCCCCCTTGTCTTTCTCCAAGTCACGAAAGACATCACAGCGCTAAGGAAGTACATCCGGATCATCAAAGTTTACCCAGCATAGGAAAGCAAGAAGGAAAAAACAACCGGTCCTAGGCAGAGCCTCCTAGTCTCTGCAAGTAGCCGTATGGCCATGTACATTGTCGTTCAAAGGTGAGCGTAACGGGTGATAGCTCACACTTTTCAACCATCCTATCAGACGATACCAAAGGCCCAAGTCATAACTTAAAAAAAAATTAAAAAATTAAAAAAATAAAAAGGGAAAAAAATTTCAACTCTTCGTGGCGGCAGCTCGCAGGAGTAGTAGTCGTTGGAGAAGTGGACAGTAACGATGGAGAGGTGTCAAGGTAGGTTCGCGGAGAAAGCGGGCGGGCAGACGCAGATTTGCAGATTGTCGTCGTCTCTCAAAGCAGGAATGGATAGGGTTCAAGGACCAGGTCACGGCCCGTGACCATTGACTGACCCATGAGCCCCAACAGAGGCACATGGACTCCACGGGGAGAGGACGAGGCCATGCAGGTTGTCCATGCAGTGCGCCGCCCGTCCGTTGCCTCAAGCTGCACGGGGACGGGGAACTGCCAGCACGTCTTCACCTGCAAAGACCCCAAGGCCGGGCCGGTCTGTCAGCGGCAAACAGCAAGGGGTTCTGTCTCATGGATGATTAGGTGGGTAGGGACGAGGGGCACACAGGAATGCCTTACATGATTTCTTACATTTTTGCTGCTCTGCTTTCCCCTCACCTCAAAAAGCGGTAGATTAGGCCCTCTTGGTTGGCCACCTCCCGAAGCGTGAGACGAATCACAGGTGACCAAAACTCAGATGGGAGGCCTTAAAATTTACATTCATGCTCTTTGACTTTTTTTCTTTTCTTATTCTCTGCCTGTAGTGGTGGTGGAGAAGTCGGTCTGACGTTGACGCTTTTCCACTCGATTTGATGAGGGAAAAACATGGGTGGTCGGGACTCGGTGTATTGTAGCCTTCGGATTGGATCTCCGAGAGGTAGTAGGTGATGACGATGTGTGATGATGTGTTGTATCAGAGATGTATCAGAGATTATAGACCAAGTACAGAAAGAGAGCGAAGCTGATTTCCTTCTGGGCTCTCATGTGCTTCCCAGCTTCCTAGCCGGCCGGCAGAATTCGTCATTCATTGATAACGATTGCCCATGTGCAAAGGAGTATCTTGTAGTTGGAGGCGGAGGTGGAGCTATTTTGCCTTACCTTGAGAAGGTGGAGAAGGAGCTATCTCAACTGTTGTCGCCTCGCACCTCCCATGTTCCTTGCTGCGTGGCCCATAGCTTCTCGTCTCCTTGTCCTACCTGAGCGCCATCCAGCCCTGGACCCTGCTGTGTGAGGGTCCAGCCCAGGGTTTGGTGCCGTACAGTAGTGGAAGTGGTGGCAGTGGTGAGTGGTGAGATGGTGGATCTTGGAACAAGAGATGGGCGGTTGGTCGTGGCATTGACATTGGCAGGGCGGGGGAGGGGCAAAACACCTCCAAGCAAGTGCAGCAACTTTCCAGCAAATAGGTGCATCACGAATGACCGGTTTTTATCCAATCATGCCGCTGTGAAATTCCGCCCAGATCCCTTCGCTATCAGGGCCAATGGGCGACGGCACCAAAGGAGGTGGACAAACGAGGGGATTTCGGGGCGGGCGGACTGTTCTGGATGGGATGGGCGGGCAGGCGAGGCAACCCAGCACACCTCTCAAGGAGATTTTATGGTGCTGTCGTGTGTCTGTGTGTCAGTATGTGTGTGGGTGTGAAATTGTGAGTGTGTGAGTGTGTCCATAGCTCCAAGTTTGGAAGATGCTTGGCGGATGAGATAATGGTGGATGTGTGGATTGACTCGCTGCTAGGGTGAATAGTAGCCACGCTACCGTGGAGAAATGACCTGTTTGCCAACCAACTTCCTGTGCTAAGGGATAGTCGACGAAACTAAGGATACTGTATAGCCCAGGCATGAGGTCACTTGGTATACCTTACCCACCAAGGCTATACGGTACGACAATGAGTACCCTTGCGGGTAAAACCTCCGTCCAAGACATTGCGCCGAAATGCTCAGCATGAGAAGAGGATATGCACAGCCGAAAAGGGAAGTGCCACCGTCGATGAATGTCAAATGCCGAACAGCGAAGAAAACGCAAAAGAAAATAAGAAAAAGCAAAAAGAAGGAATGAGAAAAACCCTGCAGCCAGGAACCAAGGGATCCTGCTTTGTCTGGCTGGCCGGCCGAACGAAGCAAAAGAAACGAAAATTTCCCCCAACGCAAGATCTCGGTCAGATTGTCATCAGCGATACGTTACCTGCCCGTAGTTGCCCCTCTTTGAATCTCAGTGTGCTTTCCGCAGTGGTCCCCACCATCCAACAGCAGCAGCGGCAGGAGCAACTGGCAATCCCATGCCCACACGCCCCCCTGAGCCGGCCACTATACCTGCTTCTCATTCTAGCTCGGTTGATGATCAAAATCCGTGAATCCTTGGCTCTCTCGTTGATTGACGCTTGACGCTTGGTGTTTGGACTTTGCAATTGCGTCGCCCCAAGCCCCCGGTCTGGATCCTTCGTATCTAGACGCCTCCACTTGCCAATTACTTCTCAACTTACCATGCCCGTCTCCGTGCATGCCGTTTGCTTATTGTTCTACTATCCAACCATTTTACCTGGTGTTGCTTTTTTTTCTGCTGTGAGGCTGCTGCTACCTCCATGCGTTGGCAGCTACCTTGCTTGCCTTTGCCTTACCAACCTACCTACCTACCTACCTACCTACCTAGGTAGGTAGGTAGGTACCAAGAGGTAGGTACAGAGGTACGTAAGACCTTCCACGCCTTCCACGACTTCACGCCCTGATGCATTCGCACTCGCACTCACACTCGCACTCACACTCACACTCACGCCCTCCCCTCACTACAGGCAGCCTCCCAGGGGCGCCTGCCCTTTTGCTCCTTTGGGGTTGATGTTCATCCGGAACATCCATTTCCCTTCCCACCCATCTCTCATTCTCTGGTAAATATCTTGACAACGCATCACCACATCAGAGACCGAACAGCAGCACCGGCGACGGAGTCTAGAAAAAAATTGCCCGAACCTGCTGCAGCTCGCACTCACCCACCTCCCTGCTCGCTGTTCCACCCCACAAGGTGCTCGAGCTCCAATCCTACTTGCTCTCTGATCAATGGCCTCCACTGGCGCTCTCTGAACCAGAAACGTCGTCAAAAAAGAAAGCAGCAAGGATTGTGCGGAAACGGAGGGGGGGTGTGGAAATCTTGATTCTTGGATCTAGCGATCCATGAAAAAAAATCCAGTGCTGCTTTTTGCCTCCTTCTCGCTCAACCGCCACTACCCTGTCGACTCTTCGTCGCTGGCCCTTTTGGCTTTCGTTAGCGTCAGCGCGCTTGTTGCGAGTCTGGCTATTTGGGTCCCCCAAGGTGCAGCAAGGTGCAGCACCAGATGCAGATGGCGGCGGATCACAACAAAGATCAATTGTCCCAATTTCCGCTTCATAGACCTCTTCCGCCCTTGTCCCTGTCATCTTAGCTTTGACCTTTAGAGGACTTATCCTCTGGTGTGCCGGGTTCTTGGGAAGGATGGGTCCTCCATTGACATGGCGATGTTCCCCTCCCCCCCATAGTCCCGTTTTTTTTTTTGCCAAAGGTATATTCGGCGCACGACTCTCCTCCAACGACATCGGAACACGGCCGACTTGGAGCTACGTGCGTGTGTGTGTGTGCGCGCACGCGAATGGGTGTGCGCGTGGTAGTCTCTGGATCCATCAAACCCCAACCATCTGGCCAGTCACGGCTCGCCCGTTGGTTCGTTTGGTCTCTTCGCCCGGCGATTCATCCTCTCGAATCGTCAAAAAAGGCAGCCAGCAATTCAGCCCCGACCAACCCAAGCCAGGTCGCTCGGGGTTGTCCCTCACGTCACCATCTAAGCCAAACCCGAGCTTAGTTTGGCTTTGCACACCTTTTTCCGTCGCGCCCATTGCCTCGCGTCTTGCCTCTTGTCCGCCGCCCTACTACGTGCGAATGAACAAATACACTAATTAATTCCTGCCACCTCCGCCCGCAGCTTCCGGCCCAGACCCAAGGCCGGCGGCAGTGCCGCAGGCAAACGCCGTCCTTTTCGCACCCTTCTGCACGTTTCTGCCATACCACAGGGTTTTTGTTCTACAACGCAGGGTGTCTTTGGGGGTCCCTTGTCTGCGCAGAGACCTGGACCCAACTGCTAGTGCAGCCACCCAGTGTCCGTCAATGGGCCCGGATATGCATGGCATCTCACCAGCATCTCTCTCACTGTTGCTCCCAGGCCGGGGTTTGTCTATCTGTTCTTGTGTTCTGGGTCTTCTTACTCCGCTGCCGGGGGGTTCTGTCTGCCTGGTGTTCCAGATTGACTTTGATTCCCCGGGCCCCGGCTACCGGCCCTTGTCCACACACACGCACGCACGCACGCAGAGACACACAGACTCTTCTTACACATGCCGCACACAGATCCCTTGCCCTTTCAAGTCTTGGGGCTCTTCTGCCCCCCATCCCACTTTTGACTTCACCCAGTAGCCCATGCAACCTATACCCTTGCCTTTTGAGATTTGCACCAACCCAAACCAAAACCCTACCCGTCGACCATCCGCCGTAGGTCCGCCGTAGTCCATAGCCCGTTGCCACGGTCCGTGGTCCATGGACTCTCGCTCCCTCTCGGCATATGCAGATGCCCTTGCTAAACTAGACAGAGGCTTGTCCATCGTCCGCCTTGCACCCCCAGTTAACTCTGACACCCACAAGCCAGACAATGTCTTGACAACCAGAAACCTGAATCATCTTGCAGCCACGTTCTCCAGGTCCATGTCCACTTGGTTCAAACGGCTCTTTTTTTTTCTTTACCCTCACCCTCCCCCTTTACCATGTTAGCATTGTCCCCGTCCCCGTCCCCGTACACCGGCCATGTATCCCAATTCTTGTCTCTCGTTGGCCCGGCTCCCAACGGCCATCGTCTCGAATATGTACTTGTTGTTTGTACTTTTTTTATTCAAACGGCTGTCTTTGCCGCCCTGTATACTACCGCTTCGAGTTTCCTAGCCCTCGTTGCCCTCCATGTCGTCCACGATGGCCCACACCTTTGCATCCCGCCATGATCGTCTTCGTCTAGCCGCTGCTTCTCTCCTCCGCCATGTCATCATCTTGTCCTATCCTATCCCCATCCCACACTCCCGTGAGCGGGGTCGTTGCCCTTCGGTCTGGCGAATCGAGTCGAGATATGTTATCCTCCGTCTCATCCAGCTTGACCGGGGAGGGTCTCTAGAAAACTATAAAAGGGTGGATCATGATCGAGTTGAATCCAATTTCTTCTTCTTCCTTTCTCATCATCCCTCAGAGAGCTTCCTGACTTGAACTCCCAACTTGCCCTGCCTTTATACAAAGTCTTCCTAACCTGGTGTCACTATTCCCAACTTTCCCCTTTGACTTGACTTGACATTGACCCGAGTCAACCCACAACACTTCAAAACACCATCACAACCTTTGCCCAAAAAAGGTCCCAAACTCCCTTCGACTCCCCCTCCCACAAGATACCCACCCTCTTTCATCAATTGGTCATCATGCCTGCCCACTACTCTTCAGTTGCCTACTCCGTGCCCATGCCGGTTCCTTCCAAGGGCACACACTACCCCACCTACAGCCAGTACTCCGTCTCCCCCCCGGAGTGCGAAGACACAGTCAGCTCCGCCTCCGGCATTCCCTCATACAGCAATGGTGGATATTCGGCCACTTCCAACAGTTACATGGGCGGCTATGGGGATTACGAAAGCACCGGGTCCGCCAGCGGAGTTGACTTCCAAGAGTACATGCAAGACCGCTTCGCCAACTCTTTTGATCCAATTCCTCTCGACCGCAGCATGGCTATGCAAGCCCAAACGTGAGTTTTCTTTTTCTTCTCCTTCCCCTCATACGCAATCCTTGCAATGGCAGGGATTCGGCTGTACAGTAATCTCTTATTTTTTTCTGCATCTCCTGCGGTTTGCCGGCCCCCGGTTTTTTACCCAGGTTTGCAGGATGCCCGCCTGACTCTTCCCCATGCCCGATTGGCGGCATCGTGCTAACTGTGCGGGCAGATCCGGAAAGCTCAACGCCAAGCACCGCGAGCTCCTGGAGCTGCAGAAGAAGGCACAAGCTCGCTTGGCTAAGACGCGAGAGCGCTTCCAGGAGGGTATGCGAGATGCTCACGAGGTCCGAAATGACCTTGAGTGGACGCAAAAGAAAGTTGGGTAAGTTTTTCCCGAGCGCTCTTATTAGCCACTTTAAATTTGTGATCTGCGAGCGGGTGCAACCTCAGCCGCGACAAAGCCGCGATTGGACAGTTTCATCGCAAACTGCCCAAGATAGCCACGGCAATCGCAGACACATTTCAATTCCTACAATAGTGCCAATTACGGCGCTCCCTACGAATACATTGCTAACTAAATCTCAAATTTACAGCTCCCTCAAGAGCAAGGCGTCGCGAAAGCACGCCAAGGAGTACAGCAAGGCTCGTGCGCGATACCCATCCCCTGAGAACTAGGGGCAGTCCGGGGTCCATTTTGAGCCGCATCGGAACATTTGACAACATGACACAAAAACTCACTTCTAGCGTGCTTTGATTTTCCCTACCCACCAAAAACTACGCACATACCCCACGTGGTTCTGCTGCAGGAACCAAAAGTTGATCGGATACCAGGATTTGTAATGAGGCACTGTTTTTCTGGGAGACAGGAGGGTTTCTTTTTGTTATTTGTATTTCTGCTGCTTTCACGCCCCCTCCTCTCAGCGAGTCTGCATGAACTGCGAGTTCATGCTGGTGAAAGTGACGTGACGTTAAAGCCGGGGCACTAGGAGCGGCAAACCAGCGGGCCGCAGTGGGTGGCATCTCTCGCTGCTTTTATCAGCGTTCGAACGGCGGGCGTGCGGGCGGTTCCCGCTCTGACACGCCAGACGTTCCTGCCGCTGACGAACGGGGTGTGGAGAGACCGACGAGAAGATGGAGGGGGAGGGTTCGGGGGCGCCTGTTTCACGACTTTATGGCTTATGATTGGACGACTTTGGATGATCTAGGGGCAGATGTTAAAAGTACACCACCTCCCTGGCGTCCTGCGGGGGGCCAGGGAACGGCATGGCGGACAGCATGGCTTGCGTGGGTGTGTCGGCGCCGGACTGCAGGGGACAAACCTGTGGGAGGAGGCGTGAGACCGGGAGCAGCCGAGAGGGGACTGCCAGTTCGTTTTCCTCGTGGAAGCGGGGGAGGGGGGGTGTGCGGGGAGATGGACGGAGCGAGAGCCTTGGGAACAACTGGACCAAGGAGGGAACGAGAATGAAAAAAAAGATTGGAGTGTGCTGGAGAACATGTATTTGACGGCGCTTGTCCTATTCGGGGGAGGTATTCAGGTCGATACTGCTCCTTTGGGCTAACGGGCAGCGATAAATTGCGAGATACACTACTCTCTTTGGTAGGATTTCATGTCGAGGAACACTCGGGGTTTAGGGCGGGCCTAGGAGTTGACGGTTTCATAGCAATTGAGTCTTCTTTTTTTCCCTTCCGTCGATGGCTTGGCCGAGCGCGCCATAGACAACCTGGACGATGTGATAACCCCCAATGCCGTGTCCGTAGTGTTTCTCACCCCCCTCCATGTCCTGGCCAGACCTGTGCCGACGTGTACCATCATGTGATGCAGCGTAAGGTTATTGTAGTGATGGGGAGGTTCGGCGGTGGGATCCAGGACGTTGGGTGACCCCTGATATATGGTCACGTGATGATGCACGTGAGAGACATGCCACTGGGTGGTGATGCAATGATGATCTGGTCGGGTGACAGGAGGGGGCCGGGCCTTGGAAACCAGCTGCTTTTCTCGCTTTAGGCTCACACGTGGACTTGATATGGAGAGACACTCAGCATCGCGTGTTCTCTCTCGAGAATCCGCTTCAATGCCTTCACGCCGGGGCGCGAGCCATCGAGGGTCCAGCAGCACCACCACCACGTGGGAGCCATGAACCGACGGACATTAGGCTCCGAGCCTTCTCGATCCGTTCCCAGGGGTTCTCGTTGGAAGATGGGTCGTAGTAGCCTTCGTACCAGTTGCCTTGAGGTGCAGGGTCCTGGTGGCGACGAGGCTGCGAATGAGGCTGATGGCCAGCCGCGAAGCCTCCAGGAGGAGCGGCGGGACGTTGAGGCAAACTAGCCGGTCGCACTTGCACCGGTGCCTGGGTATCGTCGTCTCCATCATCATCATCATCAAGGGAGATTTCATCGGCGTTTGATCCGGTGGTTGGTCTGGGGCCTAGGGCAATTGAGTTGGAGCCCGTTGTGGAGGGCTTTTCTGGGCGGGGGACGCCAGAAGCATCGGCACGGGGGTTATAACGGCGTTTTTTGTTCGGATGAGAGTGCGCGCCGAAGGAAGAGAAGCCCATGGCTTGGGCCATGAGGATTTGGTCGTCATCCAGGTTGGCATCGACGTGGGAGTCGTCGGTGGCGACCGAATCCGAATTCATGGCGAGGTAACGTAGACAAGGGAGGGGGGCCGATTCGTAGAGGCGAAAATGAAAGTATGAGAGGATCGGAATAAAAGTGCGCGAATAACGACTCGGAAGGCCGAAGGTGCAGAGTAACCGAGGATGCAGGCGAAGGAGATGCAGGCAAAGATGTGGAAATTGGATGGATGAGAGGGGAGAAGAAATGCGCGTTCGTGAAAATCCGGGGTTGGATGTGGCTCAAGGAGCCGGGGGGTTGTGGCGCGGTACGGTAGTTCACGAGAGCCTCTTCAGCCTTGTGGGTTACCGGCTGTGGCTGGCGCAGTGGCTGCTCCCATCAAATGTGGTTTGCTTGCGATGATTGGGTGCTCGGACACGCCATGAAGATGATTGACAGGAATTGGCATGTGATGGAACTTGATTGGGCTGCGATTGATACCCGGATTGTCTTGAAGCAAGCCGAAGAACTGATGGCATGACTGGACTCGAGATGCATCTCAAACCGCAATGAAGTGAGAACTAACAGCATAGTAACGGTGATAAGACCAACAAAATTCAGGAGGGCAAAAGCAGAAGATCTAATTAAAATGAGAAATAGGACTCCTTGAAAATTCAAGCAAATATGGGAGGAATCAAATAAGTCTGAAGAGAATGAGAGATTTCAAGTCGAGTTGGGCTCAAAGAGCAGATAATACAAGTTGGGGTTTCTCTACCAACCCTGCCCTTGAGTAACAAAACTCATCATAGACAGCCAATTTAGTAGCATCAAACTTGTATGCACTAAAGTCCTATGTACTATTTCAGATGCGATGTCTGTTTCAGCTGATGTTTAAGATGTGGCGCCAAGTAATCGCATGTTCTGGTCCCTGTCTCATTATCAGTCGTTTCCCAAAGAAGCCACGCTACCGCGACCACTCCAGGTTTCATCCAACATCTCCTTTAAGAAGAGTCTTCACAAATCGAAAAGAAAAACTTCAGCGGCCTAACAGCTGCCCGCAACGCAATGGCAACTACATCAGATCCCATAACTCTCACGCTGCCCTCCAAGTATGCCTCCGCCAAACCGTCTTCCACATCCGCACCGGCGCTAGACTGGCTCACTACGACCTGGTCCGTCACGCACTCTACCCTTCCCATGTGGCGCTCAGCGCGCAACGTCCGCATCAGCTACAAATCCATCCCCGCGAATAGCAGCGGCTACCCTCGCCTGGATGACCTGGTTGAGTACGAGCCCTCAAGCAAGGAGGGCGTGCTCAAGTCCGTCGCGGGCGTCGACACGCAGTCATCCGGCGGCAGCGCGGCAAGCTGGGACTGGCGTGGCAAACGGTTCCTGATGCTCATCACGAGCCACTGGGAGATTCTCGGATGGGGCGAAGCCACCACCGCAGCGGGACACAAGGAGAGGTGGGTGGTGACGTGGTTTGCGCCGACATTAGTCTCTGCCGAAGGACTGGACGTGTATTGCGACCGGAAGGAAGGGGTCAGCCCTGAGACGTACACGGCCATTCAGGAGGCACTGGGGAAGTTAGATGCATCCAAACTGGTGAACATGGTTGAAAAGGATATGAAGCCCGTCGAGATCCGGTTGCCGTGGGTGGAGGGTTGATTGGCAAAGTGCTAATACCAGAATGGCTGGTGTTGAAATCGGGCAACAGTACATCGGGCGTATGTTATTGTGTTTTTAATACATATATCACACTAGTAGGATCCGGGTTTCATTCTTGTTAGATTAGGCAAAAAAAAAAAAAAAGTTGGTAACTATTAGGGTATCTTATGAACTATTTATCGCTCGTGTCTCTGGACCGCTGCCGACGGTGTCTATCTCGGTCTTCATGTCGCCTTGGTGAACGTGAATCCCTTCTTCGATGTCGCTCATCATGTCTGTCTCTCTTCTCACGTCGCCTTTCGCTTGATTCATCTCGGTCTCGGCAGTCATCATGCCTGCTCCGTCTGTGATTTCTCGTCTCCTCCTTATCATGTCGTCTCGTTCCGGCCGTTGAATCTCTACGGTCATCATCATGGTGTCTTGTTTCTCTTGAACGACGCCTGCGCTCTGAATGACGAGATGATCCATCCCTTTCTCTCCCTCCTCCTCGCTCCTCTTGTCTCTGCCTCCGCTTCTCACGATGATGCTCCTCTCGACGAAGCTGTCGAAGTTGATCAGCCTGTTCCTCCTGGAACTGCTTCCGCTCCTTCTTCAGCTCGCGGACTTTGGACGCCCCTTGCTTCATCATCGCCAAGGGGTCACTAGCAACAATGCGCTGCGTATCCCGTTCCTTACGATGTGGGTCATTGTTGCCCCAAACATCCTTCATCGAGGCTTCCTGCGTGCCAGGTTCAGACTGAGAATACCAGGGTTTCAAAACTCCGTCCTTTCCAGCGGCATTAGAGAAGCGCATAGTATATTGGTCTTCAAAGCTCTGTTTCTTCTTTTTCGAATCCTTCTCCGCCTCTTCATTCTTTTCCGCATGTGCCCTCAGCTTCTCGTCTCCGAAAAGATCAATGTGCCCAGCATTGTCGACAATCGGTGCTGAGCTTGTCGCCTTGCGTTCGGTCGAGAGATTAGTTATAACAAGCTCATTGTTTTCTCTAGCAACTCTAAGCTCGAAGTCGGTGTCATCTTCGCCTGGTCGCTTTCGTTTCCGTCGAAAGGCACCTGAGGGTGGCGCTTTCTGGTCGCTCGTGGGCCCTCGTCGGCCTTGGTCGGTTCAGTATCATCAATGGAAGGAGGTGCTTCCCCTCTCAGGATGGCCAATCGTCTCTGAGCGTCTATCTCTTGCATGCGCTGCTCCTCGCCTCCTCTGCGGCCTTGGCGGCAGCCTCATCGCGCTGGACGCGTGCGATGTTGTCGGCATTGTAGACGTTCCAGGACTTTTTACCTAGCAAATGGCTGGGTTTGTCAGAACCTTTGTGGTAAATAAAAGGAGATGGTGACTTACAGCGGCATGGTGCTTTATTCACTACCAAGCAGGGTGCAGTATTGCAGCGAAGGCAGAGGAGCTTGCAGCCGTCATGGAGACGGAATCATGATGAATGGGTTTCCATCTGTTGCTCGATGCTGTCTTGGCCTGCCTGCCTGGATCGGAATGCGGGCCGATCCGTCGAAAATAGTTATGACATAAACGCTAGTCCTATCTGGGCAATAAAGTTGGCTGAGACTGAGCTGAGACTGCTGGGATACACTAACTCTGCTGAGCTACAGCGGACACCACTGGACACCGCTGGACGATGCCACTGGTCACTAAGCTGGCGCCTGGGGGCCATGGGGGGCTGTGGTGGGTGGGTAGTTGGTCACCCCTCGTTGGCGTCAGCATTTGGGAAGCTCCTGCACAGCGACTTGCAACCGGCCAGAACCTCAACTTGTCAACTTCTGAGGCCACATATCTTCTGTTCAACCCGCTAGGCACGCATTATTTAAATCCAATTGTTCTTTACAAGCGGGATTTTTCGACGTTTCCCAAGCCTCCCACTCCTCCTCCATCGATCCACGACCCTCATCCCCCCACCGCAATGTCGAGGTCACCCTTCAGCGGGTTTGGCATGCCCGGGTCCAACCCTCGACCACCAGCCGGTGGCCAACAGCCTCCCCAGAGAGCGCCCTACGGAGGCGGCGATCCTTACCAGCAACCTCAACAAGGGTATGGTGCCCCTCGCTATAGCGACCCTCGCCAGCAGCAGGGCGGCCAGCAAGGCGGCTACGGCGGACAGTACGGCGGCGGCGGCGGCGGCGGCGGCGGTGGTGGTGGTGGTTACGCCGAGCAGCCTCGTTCGCCCGGCATGTCGAGACACACCGAGAAGCCCGCCTCTAGTGGTAGGCAGGTTCCCTTGCGCGTCGAGAAGGTGACAGACAAGTCGCTCCAGTCCCGACTCATCTACGGTAACCTGTACGTATCAACCCTCATGCGACACCGGTAAAACCAAGCTGACATTAGGAAACCCGTTAGATGCGCCGTTTCACCAGACGACTTCCCTCCTAACCGCGATGGTTCCGATCTTTACATTCTACTTCAAGGTGGTCAGCCTGCCGGCGAATACGTTGTTACCGCCAAACCAGTACCTGGTTTCCCCCAGGGCTGCATCAGTTTATCGGATCCTCAGCGATCATGGGCTGGCATCACCATGAGAGACACATTCACTGGTCGAGTGTACGATCCTTTCTCAAGTGGCGGCAAGGCCTACCTTGGTTCCCTAGATCTCGAAATCGGCTTCGCCTCGCCAAACAAAAAGACCCAGACTCCCTACGATGAGGACGATCTCTCCAAGATCTTTGTCGACACATACCAAAACCAGGTTCTTGCTCCTGGTCAGCGCATACTGATGGACGTACGAAACATTCCCCTTCTCATCGTCGTCAAGACAGTTGGTCTTGTTGACTTGGCCATGTCGTCGGATGATCCCAGCAAGCAGACTTTCAGAGAGGCTCATGCCCGTGGTATCCTCACGAACCAGACCCGGGTTCTCTTCCACCGTGACGCAAAGGGCGACTTCAACCTCAAGCCGTCAATGTCGAAGCCCAACTCTAACGCCATCCTGGCCCCTGATTTCAAGTTCGAGGATATGGGCATTGGTGGTCTGGGTGATGAGTTCTCAACCATCTTCCGTCGTGCCTTTGCTTCCCGTGTCTTCCCCCCTGGTCTTGTAGCCAAGATGGGCATTCCCCACGTCAAGGGAATGCTGCTCTACGGTCCCCCGGGTACTGGAAAAACTCTCATTGCCCGTCAGATTGGCAAGATGCTCAATGCCCGTCCTCCCAAGGTCATCAATGGTCCTGAGGTGCTAAACAAGTATGTTGGCCAGTCAGAAGAGAACATCCGAAAGCTGTTTGCAGAGGCCGAAAAGGAGTACAAGGAGAAGGGTGATGAGAGTGGTCTACACATCATCATCTTTGACGAGTTGGATGCCGTGTGCAAGCAGCGAGGCTCTGGCGCAGGTGGCGGTACTGGCGTTGGTGACAGCGTTGTCAACCAGCTGCTGTCTAAGCTCGACGGTGTGGATCAGTTGAACAACATCCTGCTCATCGGAATGACGAACCGAAAGGACATGATTGATGATGCGCTGATGCGGCCCGGTCGTCTTGAGGTTCACCTTGAGATCTCCTTGCCTGACGAGGAGGGTCGTCTTGAGATTCTCAAGATCCACACGTCCAAAATGCGAACCAATGGCCTCCTGGATACCGATGTCAACCTGGAGGAGCTTGCTGGTCTGACCAAGAACTTTTCAGGTGCCGAGATCAACGGTCTGGTCAAGGCTGCTGCATCGTTTGCCTTCTCTCGTCACACCGAAGTTGGCCAACTCGCTGCCGTAAAGCAGGATGTGGCCAGTATGAAGGTAAACCGAGGTGATTTCATGAACGCCTTAACTGAGGTCCGCCCGGCCTACGGTGTGTCGGAGGCAGAGCTCGAAGAGGCCGTCCGTTTGGGTATTATTCCTTACGGCCAGCACATCAACCCCACTATCCAGGAGATGATGCGTGTCGTTGGCATGATCAAGGAGGACCCCAACAAGTTCAGCACGTCGGTTCTTTTCCACGGTCCCAGAGCATCTGGCAAGACGGCTCTCGCAGCGCACATCGCCATGCAGTCCGGCTTCCCATTCGTCAAGATGGTCACCCCCGCGGACCTAGTGGGATACCGGGACGATTTCGCCAAGAAGGACTACGTTCACAAGGCATTCGCAGACGCATACAAGTCGCCTGCTAGTATCCTAATCCTTGATGACTTTGAGCGCTTGATTGGATGGAACCCCATCGGGCCTCGCTTCTCCAACACCATGCTCGAGGCTCTAACTACTCTACTAGTGTCCAAGCCCCCTAAGGTGAGCCTAATTATGTTAAGCCCTTTCACAGTAACACAACTAACCAGTATTATTAGAATCATCGTCTGTTGATCTTTGTCACCTCTTCCAGAGCTTCCGTGCTCAAGATGCTCGAGATTGACATGGACTTCGCCAAAAAGGTTGCCGTTCCTGCCGTGTCCAACCTGCAGGAGCTTGGCGTGGTGCTGCAGGAATCCCGAGTTTTCAACTCCAACGACGTGGGCCAGGCACTTCGTTTCATCCAAGATCGAACAGGTTCGGATTCTGTGGGCGTGGGTGTCAAGACGGTTCTCGACTGTATCTTTGAGTCTCGGGCAGGAGGCAACCAGGATGCGCTAGAGACGTTTACCGATCTCCTTGTAGAAAAGATTCAGGAGTTCAGGTAAAGAAGTCGCAGGATATGAGAAATTCGACTAATTGAGCGAGTGACGCGAATAGATGTGCGTCGTCTTAGTGACCGGATTAAGCACTATAGGACAGACATAGACGCGACTTACATCTTGATAGAAGATGTAGTATCCGCAGAGGTTGGGTTTGGACAACGAACGACCTTTTTGCAATTGATCAGCGACAAATAAATTCAATGTTTTGGCGTATTTAATCCATGGCAACGCCATGCTCATGAAACACGTGTGAGGTATCCTTCCTGAGACCAAGATAGCTAGCTAGGCAACATGAACACATGAAGTCTAGATAGCCCCCAAACTTCAACGGCAGGTTCGGGAATGATCCTCCAGGTCCCTGTGCCGATTCCGTGGAGGACGGCTGATCCTTGCAAGGATTCGTGCATCAGACCACCTCAACCAACAGCATTTCTCAACCAAATTCGAAGGTTCATTCGTCGGCGCCAAATCCTTCAGACTGTTGGTTGCAATATACTACACTGCCAACGTCACAGGTGGGTCGACCAGCATCTCAGCCTCGTATCTAAGCCCCGGCCAGCCTGATGCCAAGTCCCGGCTGCTGGGAAATATATAGGTCAGCCAATGTGGAGCAATGCCTGAGATGTTACAAAACACATACCGTCTATTTTATCATGCCCCGATGAACTAACTCCTTCCGCCATGTCGGGCTTGCCTCTCTCACCGTCAGCCGGTCGAAAGTCACAAGACATCCAGCTCACGGCCATCGGGTCCAAGGATCAGCAGGAGGGCCAACTAAAAGATGGGCAGCTACGGTTTTCTCGGGGAAGCGCAGAAGCTGCATCGGATCCAGAAGACTCTCGGGGAGCTCTTCTCGTAGAACAAAAGCCAGCGTCGCCGCACCCGAATGCTGTCAACTGGACAAAAGTCTGGGTTGACTGCGCCTGCATCGCCCTACCGCTCGCGATACTTATCTTTGTCATTATCGTCATTCAAGCCCGTGGCAACATAGTCGATGACAGGTTCAACCATTATCAAAATGCCATCACCATTGTGGGTTTTCAATAGTCAGCCACGGTCCTGTCCCGCCAACTAATCTTGCTTGACTTAGCTTTCTACATTCTTCCCAATCCTTTTTGCAGCCATAATGGGCCGCCTAATGTATGAGCTAGCTCGCTACAAGCTGGAGCAGGGTGCTACTGTCGGCACGTTGGAGCAGTTGATGGGCAGTCGTGCCCTCGGCGCTACCCTTGTCACTCATTTCCAACTCCGAGCTCTTAACCCTTTGGCTCTCACGCTGCTCGTGGTGTGGATATTCTCGCCTCTGGGAAGTCAGTCTCTATTGCGCTTTTTCGGGCAGGAATCGCCTTTTTGGCACCAGTCGCTTCCTTATTTCAACAATAGTAAATGGGAACCCTTCTCCGATACCTCTGTCTTCCTCGATTCTGCATACGTGAACGCCCTCATTGATCCAGCATCGGCGTCATCATCAACCTTGTCAGGCGATTGGTTTCAGAATACAGTTCCTTTTCTGAATGCATCTGACCCCGCTAGCAATGAGAGTTGGAGTACAGGACAATCTTATCTGCAAGTGGACTCTGCACTTGTAGGGATTCCACTTTTCAACCTTTCAGTAGGGTTGACTACTTTTTCCCTACCCTCCACCTACATACAATTTCAATGCGGCGCTGTTCAGAAATACAATGTTTCGGATGACAGTGAGGAGTCATTTATGAAGCAAGAAACAATGCTCAACAGTACGGGGCTCGACCAATCTGGAGAGCGATGGCCCGTCAATGGCACATGGTATGGCTTTCAGCACAATGAAACTGACGATGCTGCCAGGTGGAACCTGGCTCTAAACCGATTCATGAGCCCCATCTGGGGCAAAAACGGCGGCAGATACAAGCCTCTGCCTGTGAATTTCGCAAATGAGACCAATATCGAATCTGAATCAGCGATGCTGCTTTTTCAGGCCCGAAGAAATTCGAGCACGATTGACAACAGTAACGAAACGGTCTCTGCTGCAGTCTTCAAAGCGGAATGTAAAGTCTATCAGAAATATGTCTATTCAACTGTTGCATGTTATCAAGAATATGAGAGCTCCAGACGGCAATGCCACGTCGATCGCCAGTCCTCATCCGGTTGGCCGCATGCGCCTGAATCGCTTTCTTTCCTGTCGAATCCATCAATTTTCGGGGAATTATCAAAAAAGCTCCCCCTTGCCTCCAATCAACTGTGGACAGAAGACCTTACCGATATCTCACTCAATTTTCTCAATGGTTCTGTTGCCGGGAATGTGACCTTGAACTCGACCTTCCCGGACCTAACAGCCGTCTCGAGCAAGGCCTTCAGTATCCGTCTGAGCCAAATTATCAACACGTACCTTCTGATTAGCCAACGGAATGTTTTGATTCTAGGCGATTCCGACCCGAAATACCTCGTTGACACGACAAGAATGGATGTTGAGATGGATGAGTACCAGTACTTCATCTCGAAACGATGGGCCGCCATGTGCATCCTTTCTTGCGTCGTTCTCCTTGTAAGCGGGATTCTCAGTGCCGTTTTCGCTCACCTGGCCAAAGGGCCGGACGTGCTGGGATTAGTGTCCACGACTATTCGAGACTCAAAATACATGGACGTTCCCGTCGAAGTGGGTTACATGAATACCTCAGAGGCAGCCATCCAACTTCGAAACAGGAGGGTTCGGTATGGGAGGACGGGCCTGAGTCGTAGAGGCACAGAATTAATAGGAATAGGGCCGGAAAATGAAACGAGAAGGTTTCAGTAACGAGAAGATGAGGTTCTATCATTATTTAATACGCACATGTGTAACTCAGTTCTTTTTTTTTTTTTTTAGTCGTGCTAGTTATACAGCCCACTATTGCTAGTCGCACAGCCCGCTACACTTTAAGCCTAGAAATTTCCTACCGCACCGACACATCCTTCCCCTTTACATCCTGAGTCCTAAGCCTCAACAACACTCCTCAATAACATCCCTAATGTCGTCAAACCGGTCACGAACAGCTACAAAAACAAGGGGAAGAGGAACAGGGAGAGGACGTGGAAGGCAAACCCGAGCTAGCTTGAGGCTTTTAGCAACGCCAGCGCTATCTGGGGATAACCTCATTTTAGGGACTCAATTGTCCCTGCAAGACGAAATTGTAGTCAGGCCCTAGGCCTTAGGCTCTACTTAAAGTGGTTCTTGGCTATCTTTGGCTCCTATAGAAATTTGGTTGTGTAAAGGGAAGAGTGTGAAAAAAAGGGCGAAGTTACAGTTTCACGTGACAGGCTGTGCGACTAGCAATAGTGGGCTGTATGAATAGCACGGCTCTTTTTTTAGGTCGCTTCAGAGCGTCACTCTAAGACATTGTGAAGTTTGAAACATGCAAGCCCATGCACAACAAGTCTTGTAAGCTTGACTTCTATGTTTTCTTTTGCTTTAAATTGCCTCCATTGATGAAAATTGGATGCAGCATAGGTCAGATGTGGGGTTTCGGTAGTCCTTGTTCCCTGGAGTTGATTCTGACTTCAGTCCATCATGTTCGCCACACTCCTTGTCATCAAACGCTCGCGTACAGCGCATTTTCTTTTGCCGCGGCAACTTTCTACTTGTTACTATTTTATCATTGGTAGTAAGGGAAGGGTTACGACGGCCCGCAATGCCACGCTCCAACGACGTTGTTAAACACAAAAAAAGGGAGAAAACATATTGCTTCATAGAGCAAAAACATACAACAGCGGGGATTCGCTGGTCGTCACCGACCCGGGTACCTTTATTTGCAGCTCATTGATTGGCTCCGCACTCCTGCCCGTGACCCAAGTGCAGTCTTACCGCAGTCAATCGGGTAGGATGGGCCAATTGCAGAATGAATTGTCTCATTTACACTTTCCTTCAGGGAGTCAATTGTAAGGAGCTGCTCTCTGCTCAAGAAGTCAATTGGCAGGGTTCAGATTACGTCGAGTGAGGCTGGCTGAATATGCCGAGAAAGAGGAGGCCTCACGGGGCCCAAAAAGGCCAGCTGCATATGTAGGCTTGAGACAGCGGAAAGCTCGCAAATCCCCATACGTCAAATTGCATATGTAAAAATGAGACAACGGAAAGCTCGTACCGTGTACAATCTTACATTTGTAGCAGCAATATCGCAGGGAGCTTACGAGTCCTCATAGATCGCGATGCATATGTCGAACTAAGACAACGGGAAGCTCATACTGTGTAAATCCTAGAAAGTCACGCTGCAGTTGTTGCGGTGAGACCACGGGACGGGACGGGAAGCTAGCTGCCGCGGAAAGACCGGATGCAAAGGAAACCCATTGAAGGTAGCTTTGTGATTGTTCGAAAGCTACTCTGACAAAGTTTGTAAGAGGGATGCCGAGTATATAAAGGGGGCCAAGTCCTCCTGTTGAAAAGAAATCATCAACATCAACATCTCACTTCACACACCTACAAAAAGCTACCTAGCTCTTTACTTCATTCATTGCCGAAGCGCCTAGTCAGGTATGAGAATCTACCTGATGGAAAAGGCTTATCCATATACTAACTTCTCATAAAGGATCACCACCATCATGACTGACGAGAACAAGGTTTGGCTCAACGAGAAGCCGAAGACTGTCGAAGGTCACGATAATGAGGCCACTCTCTTTTTCGAAAATAGCAAAGTCTGGGGGCCCAACGGATGCCACGGCAACACAGTCGATATCCAAACCGCCCTCCGCCAGGCGGATCCTCGCCTCGAATTGCGACTCGGGACGAAGCCACACACGGTTGAAGGCCACACGCGTACTATCAATATCAAAGCTCAGGGTAGGATCCTTCTGGAGAATCACTCTTGTCACAGCAACCTGCAGCAAATGGCCGATATAATCAACGGCATCTGGATCGGTTCGCCCCCCACTGGCGCGGCGGCAGATGAATAACCGAGATAGCCAGTTGGCGAGGAAAGGCATGGCCTCGGCTTGAGAGGCCAGATTGAGAGGTTATGCAACATGACTTTCTTGGACAGCCTTCAGAGTTGCTTTCAACAAGGCATTCTCATCGAGAAAAAAACAGGATTTTGGAGTACAGTGGGTGTGGGAGGAACTGTTCTCGTTGCAATCATGTTACTTAGGTAGCGGCCAGACGATTTCTTGGTCCACTTGTTTCAAATAGGTTACTTGGGCCAGTAGCTAGACAGCTAGACAATTCACTCCTTCACTCCTTGTAGCCATGGTACTTTTTTCCCCGCCTCAAGGGCATATATTTATTGTGATGTTATTTGCTTCCGACATCGGTGAGGTTTGTGCATGACTCAAACCCTAGTCCTCTCCGAAATTGACGACGCATGAAAAACAGAAGCCTTCCGACTTTCCAAATTGGCTGTAGATCAGAGAAAAGATTCATTGAGTAGTATGTCAATTCTTTCTCAACACAAGTAACACGACTATGGGCAAGATTCAACCATATCCTCTCCCCCGGGACTAAGCGCCTTATCTCAATAAAAACAAAAATGAATCTCCCAGCTGCGATAATGGTTGCAACCGACAGTATTCACTCCTCCACTAGCACTCTACACTATCACGTGATGCGTTTCCACAGCGCATACTCACATCATCATCCTCCATGCTACTTACGGAATAAGTTGTAGTTTACGTGATGATACATGATATCTTTCAGACAAGGTTCATCTTAGGTAGTATGTTAACTATAGTATCCGTGATTACTATTAGCCGTGATTGATAGATTACAAACTTGTATTGTAAATGTTTACTTCTTCATTGCGAATCCCCGTTTACACTTCAATGGAGTATTTAAAACAACTGCTGCGGTTTGAAATGCAAGATTTCTAGGCTTACTCATGATCCGCTCTTTGCTGTCCAACCTTGGTGGATTAAACCTTGTCACAGCGATAACCAAAACTCTGCTATCTGTGTTATAGCGAATGATGCTCCAGGTCTCAGCAGCTACTTTTCGAGCTCGGCGTACATGAATCTCGGGATAGACCTTTTGCGACCACGGCCCGGGCCGGACTGTCAGGGTTGTGGCACGGGTGACGAGGTTCAACGCGGTCATCGAGACACTCCCGACTCCGAGATCCACTACGGGACCATCGCATCCGGCAACACGCTTGTTAAAGACGCCGCTGCGCGCGACAGGATTGTTGCTGACGTCGGCGAGGATTGCATCTGCTTTGAGATGGAAGCGGCCAGCCTGATGAACCACTTTCCCTATCTTGTGATCCGAGGGATCTGCGCCCGGAAGCCGGTGCCTTCCTTCTTTCTGTAACGGTCTGGTTTAAACCTTACTATAGGGTAGTGAGTTGGTGGTATTAAAAGTATAGAACCCAAAGAACCACTTGTTTCGGCAAGGAGGTGCCTCCAGTTTTTGCTGAGGTGCTATGGTTCAATAGGTGGTCTAGCGTAATGTGGATCAACCTATCATCAGGGAGGTCAAGGAAGATAAAAGGGACCACAGAGACATAGGAAATGAACAGGCAGTTTTCTCCAACCAATTTTTATTTTTGACATTTTGAATTCCTTGCATTTGGACTCTATTGAAGTCCCGGTGCAGCCCTATGGTATTCCTTTATTTATGACTTTCCGCTTTACATTCTCGTCTTTTTTTTTAAGGGACACTCTAGAGCTTCTAATTAAATGCTCTAACATTCTTTCAAGTTGTTCGCAGCTGCTTGGATAGGCTGGTTGGTTGTTGCTGAATCAGCTTACCCTATACCTTTTTGAGTAGGGTGTGTTTTAGCTAGTGTTTCCTTCCACTAATAAAGAAGTTAGGTATAGGGGATCCAGTAAGGTAAACTGTTAGGTTTATATTGCAGGAGGGATTAGGTGTTAAATTAAACTTATTTTTATTATTTTTTTATTTGCCTTTTCCTTTTACAGAACAAGTTCGGTTCAACAAGATGAGTTACATTTTGCCAACACAGGGAGAAGAATCCCCTTCATCAAAAATACATTCCACAAAAAACCACATCTATTGTCAAGCTCCTTTCTGCTGAGTGCAACTAACCTGGAGTCTGAGCTCGGCGCCCCATTTCGATTCCCGATCCTCATTTGGCAACTCCGCCCTCAAAAGTCGAACTACCCTAGAGCGAAGGAGAAAAACGGGTATGCAGCGAGAAGATATGCTAAGTTATGATGTCCAAATAGACAAGACTTGGGGACGAAACGTACACCGATATTCTCAAAATGAAAATGTATCACTAGAGTTTGGACTAGACTTTCGCAAAAAAATTGTTGTCCTCATTCCAAACAATTCGAATGCCGGGCTACAGTCTTCCCGAGCGCAGCCCCCAACCGCACGCCGCATCCATGCAGGTGGGTGAATACAACGCCTTCAGGCTCACTTTCGACCAAGTCACCGACTTCTCATTGGTCACGACCCGAGCAGGCGCCTATCCTTGAAGTTATAGCTTGGCTCGGGTCTCTAGATGCCTGTTTTAGGGCAAGGCTATCATCAACCAGGCCGCATTGCAACCGAACCCGCCTCAAACGGGTTTCTAGCCAAACCTTTCTTTTCAAAGAGGAACCCACAACTAAGGCTAATCTGCTCCATATTTCTCCCACTTTATTATGCCCGCCCAACTATCGTGCCAAGGCACTCACGCGGACTGTTGACAGCGCGATTGAAGGTGTATGTTCTCCTGCGCAAACTGACGCGTAGTCCTACGCGCCGAGTCTAGCGGGACGGTCTCCTGTCTGACTGGATGCTGGCCAAACCACATGAACGCGAGGGGAGCCGAACGAGCAAGCGAAAGTGATGCCGGGGTTCGTATCCCTGCCGGCTAGACATGCACGTGTGGGCAGGCAGGCTGGGGGCCAGAGCCGAAACCACATATAAAATCGATTCGCTTTAGTGAAGTCCTTGCAAATTTCTCATTTAAAAGCGCTGATCGGGGCATTCATTGCCAGGCCTTGGAACCTGGGACTTTGAACGAGCAAACCGCCCACAGTAACTTGATCCTAACCCCACCGTAACATTTCCCTTCTCCCTGCGATTTTGCCCTCGACTTCTCATAGTTTCAGACCTCGTAAATGGAAGATCCAAGTCTCATTCAGAAGGGAGCAGTTGAGAACTATGGGGTTCCGGGGTTCTCCGACTCCGAGACCAAGTTCCAGGACAGGCCAGTCAGAGCGCCGTCTTATGGCATCGACGTCAAGCAGATGGGGCCTGGAGCTACCCATCCATCGCTTGTAAACTCGAATCTACGGTACACGGATCCTTGGGTCCATCCTGGACTGCGTCGCCATACGCAGGACGAGCTACTCAGCCCAAACAACTTTCAGTCTCAGTCCAGCATCGATGTCCTAACAGTAACCGGAGAAGATAGTCGACTTGGTAAATTATTCTTGGCAACCCATTCATAACCGGAGCTAATTGACAAAACATCTTCGTAGAATTTCGGATTGATCAAGATGATGCTCAGATAGAGTCAGTGCTTGATGTAAGTCTGGATAACGACATGCTGCAAACAAGCCTGGCTGACGTTTGAAGTCGCTGACCGCAGACACCATACATCCCGCGTTACTGGCCCTGTAAGACTTGTTTCTGTTTTCCTTGGCATCAACTAACAATGGCAGATGTATAAAACTTGAGTCCGACGATGCCTCGCTCTTTGACTTCAGGGCATCGGTCTCAAGGCCACTTGCCGAGCGGCTCTTTGATCGATTTAACATTCACAGCGGGTTTTTGCTTGATCTCCTTGGGCGACCAAACTATTGGTCTTCTGTATCACAATGGAAGAAAGATGATCTAGAGGGAAGGAGTGGATTTGGTATTGCCCTCCATTCCCCCCTTCTAGTGTTCGGTGCTAACGAAACCTCAAGAGTTCTACTGTCAGCATCCACGTTGGCACCAGAAAGGAAGATACGACAAAGGACGCCAGAATGCGACAAAGGGAAACAAAGCACCCTGCTCTGTCTATATGCACCACTCGCCGTCAGAGAACCTCACGTTCTACATTGTAGTTGCGCCGGAGGATGGCGAATGGTCCGACTTTGTTGATCGCATCCAAAGAGAACGAGTTCAGAAAGACGGCGCCAAGTTGACCCCAAGAGATGTCGCTGACAGCCCCTTCATGATCCATGCTCTTCTGAACAGTATCGCATGGGAGCAATCGACAGACTACACCGCCGATATTCGCAATAAACTCATGGGTCAAGTGAGTTACCTACACAATTCGGGTATTCTCCTGTCTAACAATCGCAGTTGAGAAAAGTAAACTTCGATGATGACCCGGGAAACGGCATCCCGACTCGCGCAGTCAACACTTTGCGAGACATGGAAGGACGCCTGGAACTTGAAGGAATCACCATCCACCTAAACCAAGTTTCTCAAATGATCAACACCGGCCTCTCGAGCGTCTTTTCATCTATACAGCTCAGTGACAGAATGGCGGTTGCCCACAAAACCTTTTGCGAGCGGAACAGCTTGACCTCCCCCGGCAGCATCGTCGACAGGACTCACGGCATGATGAGATATCTCCTGGACGCCTTCTATTGCCAACAAAACTATCTCAACGGGTATAATTTGAGGAAGGAAACGGCCATGAACTTTGTAAGTTTATGAGCTTACATGACTTTACTTGGGCCATTATGGAAGCTAAACCTCCCAGGTCTTCCACATCGTAACCCAACAGGATAGCGCTACCAACCTGAAGATGGCGTCCAGAATGTCAAACGACAGCTCTTCAATGAATACGATCACAATTCTCACCATGATTTTCCTTCCGGGAACCTTCACTGCGGTTTGTGCCCACCGTCGTGCTTGACGCCCTTGTTCGGTTCGATGCTAACGTCTACAGACTGTCTTTTCAAGCGTCGCATTCAGGGCTGCTGACTCTGGCACCATGCAGATCACTGACTGGCTATGGCCATTCATCGGCGTCGCTGTTGTGCTGACATTCACCGTCATTGGCTTCTGGTACTGGTCCAGACGGCGAAAGAGGACTAAGTCGGCGATGGAATACAGCGTGTGAGAGGCTTGATGTAAGACAGTGCCTCTATCAATTGTTTTCAAGCTAAGCGTCTGATACCCTTCATCCCCTCTACTTCTTGTGACTGTGTACGAAACATAAATGATAAATAACATATTTTCCATGACATAACGCATGGTTTGACTCCCGTTCACCGCTTAATCTGCTTTCGTCTCCGGGACGCCGGCCGCTTTCAAAACCTCAGAAGGTCCCAAGTCTATCCATTTTCGCATCTTTTCCTCATCAGACATCCAGACCACTCCGAGCATCCCGGCCGCGTTGGCATCGGCTCCTTGGATGCCCGCAGATCTCCTAGGTGTAACCATGATGCCATGCCTATCGAAGATGACATTGTGCGGTGGGGCCCTATTGTCTTCGCTCAAAAATTTACCAAGCGCTTTTTGAGCCTGCTCGAATAGTTCGAGATACAAGGAGAACAGGTCCTCAGGGCTGGGCAGGGTCGAGTCAAACACTCGGACGAAGCTCTGATAAGGCATCTTCAGACCTTTGTTCAGGATGTTCCGCCAAATATCAAAGGTTTGCGTCGCATGCGGGATGACTTGCATATGTTTGTGAAGCCTGCTGCAGCCAGATTCTATGCCACAGTTGTAGAGCACCATGTATTCTCCGTTGAGTTGCGATATCACAGTATGAGCCGCCTTGATGTCATCAATGCCCAGCGGCTCGTACTGTTTCCGGTACCCATCCTGCGTGAGCAGCAAGAGGTGCGGGCGGAACGCATCAAACATGTTATATGTCAAGAGGTGAGTGGCTCCTATCTGTTGTATCTCGTAGCCCGAGACATTGATATCACTGCCCGGGATTGGATTAGCTTTAGCCTGGCCGGTCTTGACGGTCCCCATTGGGGCTGATGGGACGTTGGGCTTGTTTTTCAACGCATTTGTTATTCGAAATTCGAACTGTACAGGCCAACCTCGCGGCCGGGGTTAATTTGGTGCGATGAAATGGCGGTCGCGTGATGTGCTGCTCACCTTGTATCCTCCCTGCTCGTAGGGTACGATTCTCGGATCGGGGTCGTAGAAGATGACGCCGTCCCTCACCAGCTGGTCAAAGCGATCCAACAGGGCATTTTCGTCAAGGCACGCGCCCTTATCGCCGGATTGTAGCCCAGCCATCACGAGTGTGCAAGAAATCAAGACGTCGAAAGATGACCGACGCTGGACTCGATCAGAGTGGGAGCTCGATGCGTGCCATGGAATTTATGCTTGAGGCGGGGCATGGGAGGCGAGACTCAAGGCAGACTGGATCTCAGCGCTGTGGGCTGGCTAGCAGGGATCTCCTGCAGGTGCCCTCAGATCCTCTGACACTCTGACAGAATGTCGCATCGCTGTTGGTTGCAGTGCCAGATGGGGGCGCATTCCTTCATCGAAGTAACGGTAGATTGTATCATGTCTTTGGCCAGGAGGAGACCCATTGCTACCAGCGTGGGTGCCAAGCTGACTGGGGGTTGTGCAGGCGGAATGCAAGGCATCAAGCGGAGACACTATTCCGAAACAGTTGGGAAATCGCACGTCACTCGTCCACTCTGACCTAAGACGGCAAACCATACTGAGAATCACCCCTATTCGGTCACATTCCTTTTGAACTAGTATAGCTGGGCAGAGATGACGGCGGTGTGTCGGAGTTTGGAAACTCGTTTATCAGTCCAGGCTCGCCATAGTGTCAAGTGAAGTATCAAATAGAGCCATAGGCCATATGCAACGGATTATCATAACTGAGGTAATGGATCATCATTAGCTTCATAATTCTCGAAATTCTCATCCGAATCATTCTTCAATCCGAATCTAGCTGTCATTCATGTTGTGTATTGGCATTGTACTTTGCCAAAGTACATTCCCTCACCTACTCAGTTACCGAGAGGATACCTACCATTAGCTTTGGAACTTCCTTCTGGGCCGTCTCGAACTGGTAGCGACAGTCCGCCGCGTTCTTTCGCTGCAACTCTCGGTTTCCGAAACAGTCTTCCAATACCTAGTCATCCCCATAGGCGCATACTCACCGTACATCCTCTGGTACATCCTTGCCGGCAAACACCCATCATCGTCCATCAAGTCGCCACTAGTTACCTCCTTGTTGCTTTGAGATCAGTATCTAAAGCCCTAGATCTTCCTGATTCCGACGGTAAACAGGTTAGCGGGGTCGTCCACATCTTTATGGCATTTGTGTTCCCTGGGGTTCTCGAGTCAATTCGAACCAATGCAGGTCTTGTCCCTCTAGCGGATGGCCGCAGAAATGTTGATTAGGCTGACTCTTAACAGAGAAATGGTATAGATTCTTGCACCTTTTTTGTCTCTGGGCTGTGCCTCGTACACAACTCCAGCAGAATACTTGGGACTCCTTTGTTCACTCCCTCGGGGCGCAAGCAGTTCCCATTGTCATTTTCGGCATTGTCCTCGCTTCCTTCGAGACCGTGCCTCGCCTTGCATACAGCTCGTACTCATGGCGCAGTTTCATATTGAGGACCAATCTGCAAAATGGACTCAAGCACCCCAGCCGCTTCCTCATGAGTTACGTTCTTGGAGGCGCATTGGTTGACGTATCTGAAATAGTCCACAAACTACATGCGCTTTGATCCAATGAACAGAATTTAGCTAGCTCGTGCGGTGAGCTAGATCTACTACATATTTGCTGGGAATAGAATCTCGATCCGGCCTAATTTCGTCCCAGAGTCAGGTCCACTTGATGTGCCACCTCGGAAATGGACTATGGCCAAGTTGCCAACTGTTACTAGGTCAATGGAGTTTAGGCCCTGTTTATTTGGGTATAGTTGACTCTAGCTTAATAGATGCCGCGGGTGGCCTTGAACTGGCCAATTTGCAATTGTCCACAGGACCTGACATTGGCGTCCCATCCTGAAGGCTTGGCTAAGCTATGTTTCGACCTTGCAGAAGTAGCTTAGGCATTAAATACTACGTACCACACGTCTTTAATAACTCGGATAAGGTCTTTCCCGAAATATCAAAGATATGGAGAGTTTGGTGTACCTAATTGATCTGTGAAACTATCGATCCCTCGTCTGGAACTAGCTGATCTCAGGTCGGCTCTATGAGCTGAATTGCTTCCACTCACTGATACATACGACCATACCCACAAGAAAATACGGGATCCCGTCCGCTCTCCCAGAGTCAAGCTTGTGAGGGGTGGATTAGTAGTTGGGTCGGTGACGACCAGCGAATCCCCGCTGTTGTATGTTTTTTTTTGGTCTTCTGTGAAGCTATTCTCTATTTTTGAGCTTCAATATTTTGTGGATTTTTTGCTATGGGTCTGCTCACAGGGCTGCATAGGATGCTACGTAAGGCGGGGCTCACTTGTGGCGCACCAAATCGGATCGGCGGGTTGTGGGATACCGTGCCACATTTTGGGGAGGGGACACACCATTGACGACATGGTTCAATTCCGTTCCCTCAGCCTTGGAAAATTGTGGTCGTACAAACGCTGATCTTACAGGAAAATTGCAAACGGTGATCAGCATCCGTAGCTAGAGGTGGTCACACAGCCAAGAAGAGCCCAATCCGAAAACGACTCGGAGAATACTGTGACCAGGCACAGAGGCACGACATCGAGGGCGAAGCTAAGAGGTGCATGAGCACGAGGGGGGAGGTTGAATATCGTTACTATGATCCGCCCCTCGTCACTGTCACCGCCTTTCACATCACGGCCAGAATTACCTCATGAGGAAGGGAAAGAGGTTGGCTCGGTAAGATGGCGACGTCATTGGCCATGTACGCGCGCCGATGCGGGAGAAGTCACAAGGTCAAGGAGCAATGACTCGCGGGGGTGCATGAACTGGATGAGGGGCATTTTTGGGAGGGAAGCAATGATAGTGTCATGCACGAGGAGGGACGGAGGGGTTTGCCGATTTGGAGCGGCGTGGGCCAGAAGGGACCCGTTTGAGAGATAACCAGGATGGAGCTGAGTAAAATGTAAGTTATGGACTTATGGTTAGTTCGGCCCTGCAGCGTGAAGGTGAAGGTGAAGGCAGTGCGAAGTCCAGGGTAGCGAGGCAAGAAAAAGGCGAGGGTTTGAAGGAGCGGCGTTGAGAGCGGGCGGGCGGGCGGACGGGCGGGAAAGGCGGGAGGGTGCCATGTGCCATGCACTTCGAGCTAACTGCCATGTGGGAAGGTACCATTTTTCTCGTCCATGTGCATCGATGGATGCTCGTAAAGAGCAAAAAGCCACGATGATCCGACGGGATGTGGGATTCAAGTCGAGGCGGACGGTCATGATAGTTTAGCTCTTAAAAGTGCTTGAGGAGAGTGCTACCCTGGAGGAGCCGTGTGGAGCTGATTCGCCGAGCGGGAGGGGTTCCGTAGGTTCCCCGGTGAGATGGTGTGCCAGGAAGCTGGAGTCGTCTGCTTGCTCGCTGGTTGTTGTTCGGAGCCGCTGATGCCACCGATGGAAGTGGAATGGTTTGCCATAAGTTAGACCCTGGGAGGTGGGCCGGATCGCTTTTGGCGCATCGGTCTGGTCAAGACAAGAATATGCATGTTTCGTACTGCGCGGTAACTGGGACAGTACCGGACCTGCAAGGGCAGTGGTCGTGTATCCATGGTATTGGGTTGAACGGTCGGGGGTTTTCTAGGGACTGCTGAATCTGGTCATCTACAGCTGGTTGGGATTGCGAACCCTGCGGAGGTCTGATCGGGAGTCATGGGGCATGGATGAGGGAAACCGTCAATGCGCGGTTCGCGCGATGATGATGTGATGGATGTGCAATCGTGGTACTATGTACGGCGAGCGGTGGGTGGTTGGACCTCAGCGGGAGAGCTATGACGGCGGCGCGGACGACCGAACTCCAGTAACTGACAGATCCAGAGCTCCCGAGGTCGAGAATCAGCATCAGATGAGGGGCTGGCTTGGATCTGCGATCAGCGGTTGGATAGGGCATTGCGGATGAGGAGTGGGATGGTTGCATGGTTGCATAAAGGGCTGCTCATGCGTCATGCACGGCGACGCAAGAGAGAGGCGAGAGCTGAGCGTGAGAGGTCAGTTTGCTGGTTGCCATTGGCATGTTTGCCTTCTGGAAACCATCTTCTCTCTGTCGCTCTCTTGACAGTCAGTGTGCCTGTTTCTAAAATAAGATTAACCCTTTTTTGTTTTGTTTTGTTTCTTTTCTTTCTATCCTCTTCGACCCTCTTTTTCTCCTTGGGTATCACAATTTTCTTTCTCTCTCTCTCCCTTCAGGCTCTCTGAAATTTGATCAATCATTCATTGATGCCCAGTCGTTCACACATCGACCCCATCAGAGCTATTCGCCTAGTTATGAGACGTGGGCGAGACGGATCCGTACAGTAGGGACATGAAGATTGCGCCACTGTAGACAGGCGAGCCCCAGCCGAGGTGCCATGTGCCTTGGTGTCGCTTGGTGTTGGTGCCTCGACGCAAGCACTGTACAGACCGGTCAATGGGTCTCGGTCATTGGAAGACGGGCCAACATGGGATATCCCTGGTGGGCCATCGAGCCCGGGCTTTTGGGTCCCGACATGAGCGGCCCCATGGCCCCAGAAGACTAACAGGAGAGACCCATTTTGCCCTCCCGTCGCCCTCGCTCCCTCACTTTTCCATCCCGCCGCTACGGTCCACGGGCCACTGGCCATGGAGAAGGAAGAAGAAAAAATTGCATGGGCTTGGGTAAGAGAGTCTGCAAGCCCTCGTCTTGGTCCCTTGTATGGCACGACAGCGACATGACCCAAAGGCGCCCTCCCTCAGGTATATTTCTTTTTCCTTTTCCTTTTTCTTTCTGGCGGCCCCCCCTCCTGTGTCATGTTTCCTTTTTGTTCTGTTTGTTGTGGTCTCTTCTCTCCCATGGTGACCGACCAACCAGCCTGCAACGTCCTTCGTCCCAACTCGCCCTCTTTGACTACGCCATGGGATTGCAGGGCATGGTTCGCAGAAATAAAAAAAAAAAGGTCACAGAGGGAGGCCCCCCCCCGCAGCTGGGCCTAGGGCCAAGGCCAAGGCTTCCCACCAATCACCGGGTACACGCACGGTTTCCCCCGACTCGGGAGCGCACCCAGCCCACCTGGAGCCCGCTGTAACCTCGCTCCCCTGGACCGCCCTAGCTGGTGCGTGGGAGTGCGACGGTGCCGCATGGCTGGTCGACCAAAGTACCCGGTACTGCTGAGTCCCGTGGCGAGGGGGGGCACACGAGCGTGCCGGCTCCTGGAGACGCCTCGCTGGCGATTCTGGCGCTCCCACCAACTCCTAGCACTCCTACCACAGCTTGTGTGGCCCGTTAGCACCATGCCTAGGGCTCTAGCACCATCGTTGGGCGCCGCCATCGTTATCAGCACGCAGCGGGCGGGCTTGCACTCTACCGTTAGCTCCATGTAAACGGTACCTGGGCGGTACTAGTGCGCCGTGTGTCTTGCGGGCACTGGAAGCCTTGACACTCTTGCTTGCTCGCCCCACCGGCGCGCTTGTGGGTGTGCTCATCTTGTCCCATCCAGCTTGGTCCCCCTTCTTCCAATGGCTTGAGTGAATCATAGAGTGTGCGTCTGTGTGTGCGTCTCTCTCAATTTGCTTTACCTTGTCTCGGTCCCTTCATTGCTTGGGTCTTTCCCTGTCTTGCAATGTCGCTTTCGTCACTCAAACCTGACTCTGAGGCTTGTTTACCTGTTCTGTGAAGCCTTGTGTTGCGTTGCGTTGTCTCTTTTTTGCCTCGTGGCTCGCTCAGGCCTTCCTCGTGTGCTTGCGCTTCGCTCCTGCTACGTCCAGTCACGCACCTCACAACACAACCTCACTCCCTCACTCACTCACTCACTCACTCACTCACTCACCAACCATCACCAACAACCGCAACAAATTCGCGATTCACGATCCCCCCGCGACTGCGCATGCGACATCTCGATGTCCGCGTCTCCCCTGTGATCCCCAGACAACCAGAAAGCCCTTGTTGGCTGCTATATGGCGTCGTCACGCACCGTACGTCCTGGTCCTTCTCCTCTCCTCCCCTCGCTCGTATCCCCATCTCCTAAATAGGGACCCGCTCTTCCAGCTGGGACTTGGCTGGGGGGGACCTCGTTGAACCTCAACCGGGTATCCAGGGCAATCAAATGTCATCGCATCTCTTCGGTTTCGCCGCCTATCCCTCTGCCGTCATTTTATCTCATCCCACTCTCCTAACATCCGCATTCGTTCTCTTTCCTTCAACCTCCTCGCCGACATGCGCCCAAGCGGCTGCTGCTCCTCTTGCTAACTCAATGCCTTCTTCTGCAGCTCCCGTCGCCTTGAGCCTCGCCTGCTCTGCTCTCTCCTGACGACGTTCACACTCGAGCGGCCGTGCCCATGGCGACCCTGCTGGAGTCTTCAGCAGACCCGCTGTTGCCAGCAACTGGCCTCAGCGCTCCGCCGCCAGTCCCCATCTCTTCGCGCGCCCCGATCAAGGATCTGTCGTCCACCACCGCGACGCCCAGGTCCGGGGCCGTCACCATCCCCTTCACCAACATTGCTCCTCCAACCCTCCCTAGGGAAGCACCGGCGCCCAAAAAACTCGTTAGGTCGGCCACTACGCGCATGCCGCCAACCACCGCCAGACCCTTGGTCCCTCATTCCGAGCGACGATCCATCCAGCGAAGGCCTTCCACCACAAGAGGCTACAGGGACGCTCTCCCTACTGCCGCTGCCGATGCCGACCCTTCCAACAACCCTTCTAAATACGACATCACCCCCGATGGTGGATCCGCTGGCCGTGAAGGACGACAGTTCGCAGTTGCAAATGTTGGCAACAACGGTCGTATATATCTGAGGTAAGTCAATCGTCCGCCGTTTTCGCCATTCCCGCTGCACTGGAATTCTATGTCCCAGCATCTCCCCTCTTCCCGACTCTCCACTCCGTCATCTAGCCGTCGCCTCGTGGGGACGAGTCTCAGTCGGTACACTCTTGCGGCCCGCTTTGCTCTGCATTCACGGACACCATCTCGCTGGTGCCCGAAACGCTGACGCTGGATGACGCCGAGCTGACATTGCTTTCACTTTAGACCGACTGTCCGTCCTGCCAACCAGCGATGTCCCCAACCTCAATTCGTATTCCCCATCACCCCGCCGAGCACCGCTGGGCTGGATCCCTTGGTTCAAGACAGATCCGCTGAGGACCAGGGCAGTGAATTGCACATCAGCCAGTGGACTCCCACTCCAGAAGCCTCACCTTTCGACAACCGTAACGCGTTCTTCTCCGAGTCGCAGGATTCTAGTCGGCCCGCAAAGCATCGACGCGCTTTGTCCGACAGCACGGTCCACGAGGCCACCGGCGCCAAGGAAGCAGATGCTGGTGACTTCAAAATTGTCATCTCCAAACCCGGCGACGACCATCGGCCCCGGACTATGGAAGACCTTGATCCAAACTCCATACCACTGCTCGATATCAACATTCCCTCCTGGCGGCTAGGAACCCCACGGTTTACAGTCAGAGGAACCCCCATCATTCGCGGTTCCTCATACGCTCCCACCGAGGAGTTTCGCAGCAGCAGCGCCTCTTTGTTGAACCGTCCTCAAGGAGATCTCAACAGCTCCCAGCTCGACATGGGATCGAGACGGCCTAGCACTTTGGCGGTGCCCGTCTTGCGTTTCTCTCGCTCGGCGGCCACAACTCCGACACCTCCCTCTCCTCGGACAGTTCGTCCTCTTCACCCGTCATATTTGTCAAACTCCAAAATCGAACCCGCCATGTTCGACGACCTAACTTTCAAACCTGCCTGTGATGATCGAACACTCGTCAGGTACTCACCTGCGAGCGGTGCTGTCACCGCAGCCACTCCACCGCGACTAGTCGCAGAAATCACGTCCCCAAGTTTCTTGGATTACGAGCTGATATCTGACTTCTTCCTAACCTTTCGTGCCTTCTTGGAATCGGCCGACCTTTTGCGAATGCTCGTAGCGCGACTTCGATGGGCACTGGACCGAGATGACGAAACGGGCATGGTCGTTCGCGTTCGAACATTTGTTGCTCTGCGGCATTGGATTCTCAACTATTTCATGGACGATTTCGTGCTCGACTACAACCTCCGAGTTGTCTTTTGCGAGCTTTTGAACGATTTCGTTGCTGAGCTGTCTCAATGTACCCGATCGCGAAAGGTGCAACTCAAGATCCTTGGAGAGCTCAAGAAGTGTTGGAGAAGAGTTTGTGCCTTGTACTGGGACGGCCCTGATTTCGATGATTCCCTCGACGCTAGTGTTCCTGTCTCCCCCGGAGGTATTGCGGGTCACAGGGACCCAGAATTGGACCCGACGTTTTTGGGACCGAGAGGATGGAGACTTGCCTCAGCTAGACAACATGTTTCCGCAGAGGAAAAGCACCTGTGAGCGAACTAGCTTCATTGCCGACATCTCTCGAGCTGGTCACATTGGCGACTTGATCGTATTCGAAAACCGACCCAGCACTCCAGAGGACCAAATGACACCGGATCCTGTAGATGTGGAGCAAAATCCAGCCTCTCCTGTTAGTATGACGAGTGTTGATATCATTTCATGCTCGTTTCCTAACAAGGGAACGAGAGCTACTCATCCTCATGGTCCTCACCCACTGGGGGCTCACCCCGTCACCGCGAGCTCAATGTACAACCAGACAGGGCCGGTGGCGACTACGCCACGAGCACTCGTTGGCAAACGAGTTCGCCCAGCCCCTCCAACGCATAAGCGCAACAACAGTTTGACCGACTCCCTGAGAGACCACAGCTCTGACAAAGTGTCATTCAAGGACCAGGAGTTTTTGATGACTGTTCCGTATGCAGGGAGCCTTGTCCGAGGAAACTTGTTGCCGCCTGCTCAGGCGTTCGTCGATGTCGAACCCGATGACACCCCTCGCACCGGCAGATACACCACAACACTTCACCCAGAAAGCCAGGAAATGACAAAGGAGAGGTCCCCCGCAGGCGCCATGTCAGGACACGGAATGAAAAAATTGCTTGGGAGCGTGCGGCGCGCATTGAGCACTCGAGGCCAGGGCGTTTCTCCGACGCAGGGAAGCTTCATCAACGTGGCTCCAATCGGCCCGCGTGGCGCAACGACGAACCGACTCCCGGGAACAGCAGTTGTCCCACAGAACCGCCACCGATACAACAGCGCCCGACCCCCGGTAAGAATTGACTTGCTTGGCGCCGAGGCGGCGGAGGATTTCAAGAAGGCTGTCCGAGAGGAGGCCGTTGCTGAGGCAGAGCGACGAGGGTTGCCTCTTATGTCGCCTAACTCTGCGACGTCCATGCCAGCCGATCTCGAATACTCTGCTGCGCATTTGGATTCGACCACGTTCGACAGCCTGCATCACAATCACAAGATGAGACCTGTCAGTGACATGGCAATCACCACTGGGAGCAAGTCGATTGTCATTTTTGATGACACGACCCCTCTTGATCAATTGGCGCCGCATCGAGAACCTCTTAGTGGGCATCCTTCCGTCGATGCGTTTGCAGATAGCTTCAGGCTGGGTGGTGGGGATCCCACCCCACCAAATACTCCTCCTGCACCCTCGATGTCAGGCACGCCCAGACGCTCCTCGTATTTGCTGAACCAGCATGTTTTTCGACCTTCTCTCTCGCAAGACCCATTGCCACCCTTCGTTCCCGATCTTGATACTTTAGCTCCCTCACATAGCACCCGCCCCTCTGAAGAGCGTACCCGAACTTCCGTGTCCACGACCCAGCGAAGCCTTCGCCATTACCCGCCAGTCTCGTTTCGTGGTCATGGCCGAAACAAGTCAACACGGACTCACCAGTCATTGAATTCAATGTTGCAGAAACGGAGATACTCTTTCGGCAGTGGAATGGGCCACTCATCAGTTCGCAGCTTCGACGCCACAACCACCTATTCGGAGGTATCAGACAATGACGAGTCGGAAGTACCTGTGCCACAGCCTCTTCGAGTTTTGCGGAGACGCCCCGGCGGTGACCTTCGAGCAGCGACAAACGTTGGCGAGCTAGATTTGGTATCGCTACGAAGATCTCGATCAGTTGGTTCATTGACTACGTATTCCGGATCTATCAGGGGCTCTTTCATCCAGAGCCCGCGTGTCGACTCGTTTGGAAACGCCGAAGTTATCTCAATGGAGTATCCCAAACCTAGAACAGAAGTTTTCTCGCTCGGCCAACTTGCCGAAAAACCACCTAAGCGCAATCTGTCACTGTTTAGCACTCATTCGTCCAAGCCAGTGATGCGACCCTCCTTTGAGGTCGAGGCTCAAAGGTTGGCACAGATCCCCGACGATGATGACGACGGAGGCATCGAATCGGCATTGTTGAAACTTGAGGGAAAATTTGTAGAGAAGAAGCAAAAACAACCGGAAGCCGTTGATCCTGCTGAAATCGGAATCGCGATTGGTGAGCCGGAGATTGAAATGCAGGAGAAGAAAGACCATCGCGAGGAGCTTGTCATGAGACAAACCTTCATGTTCGACCCCGACCAGGACGATCAGGATGACCAGGACGAACTGGAACAAGTGGAACAAGAAGGTGACTTTGTGACACCGCAACGTCCTGCCACTGGATACAAGTCGTTTCTGTCTGAGACATCTCAGGAATCGTATTCCTCTATTCCTATCCTAGAACGGGATGGAACCGAAGATGGTCGTAGCCGACGTGTGACCCGGGCGTGGACAGACATGTCAATCCTCGAAGGACCTGATGACGAAGCCACGCCAAGGCAACCCAAGTACGGTTTCCTTGACGAGGAAAATGATTCACGACACCCATCCTACGACTTCGTTACCAAAACCGAGAGCATTGAGGGCATCAGACCCGGGGACACTGCACCCGTGCAGGAGGAGGAGGAAGAGGATCAGTCTTTTCTTAATGATGACAGCGATCTCTCTTCGGAGCTCTCCGTTGACGCCCTCGATGACGACGAGTTTGAACTACAGCATGGTATCCCACCTCGAATTCATCTCCCAGCCCATCCACTGGGATCTCCAGCCCCAACCCCCGCGCCCAAGAGGAGCCCTCCGTCACCACCTATCACACTTGTACAAGCTCTGGAGATGTCGCCCCCTCAGTCGTTCAAAGTACCAGAGGTCCACGAGAACCAAATATACGGCCAGAAGCCTCTCCCTCCAACCCCCGAGACTACACCCACTGCGCCATATATTCACTCAATTAGCTCTACTGACGACCAAACTGACTCGACTGATCCCCTCCGGCCGGTCCCCAAGCCCGAACGGGCCGAGCACAACAAGTACAATGTGCATCTGCCCTTCATTTTGGCGTTTGACTCGGAGATCCTGGCCCAGCAGTTCACCCTTATCGAGAAGGATGCTCTGAACGAAATTGACTGGAAGGAGCTAATTGACATGAACTGGAAGAATGCCCAGAACAACGACTCTCGATCCTGGGTTGACTTTTTGCGCAACACCGACGCCCACGGAGTCGAGGTGGTCATTGCTCGTTTCAACATTATGGTTAAATGGGTGATATCTGAGATCGTTTTGACACAAGATATCGAGGAGAGAGCGCGTTGTATTGCCAAGTTCATTCACATCGCAACCCACTGCCGACGCTACCGCAATTTCGCGACCCTTGCACAGCTCGCGATTGCCTTGTCCAGCAATGAGGTTTCTCGTCTGTCCAAAACGTGGGCGCTGCTCCCTCCCCACGACCATAAAACCCTGCGGGACTTGGAAAAGTTGGTGACTCCTATGCGCAACTTTTATAACCTCCGTGCAGAAATGGAGGTTGGCTCTGATTCGGGATGCATTCCTTTCGTAGGAATTTATACTCACGATCTCTTGTACAACGTACAGAGACCATCTGAGATTGCGGGATCACCCACGACACCGCCCCTAATCAACTTTGAGCGATGCCGCATTGCTGCGGCTGTAGTTAAAACCCTACTGAGGCTCTTGGAGGCGAGTACGAGGTACAAATTCCAGCCCATCGAAGGCATTACCGAGCGCTGCCTCTGGATGAGCGCCCTCAGTGATGAGGATATCCGACGACACTCGGAGAGTCTAGAATAAAGTACACAAACCTACGTCAAGTTAATAGACTTGACGAACCGCGACAATCGTATACGCGCAGTCTGTCCCTCATCGACACAGACGCAATTAACATAATGAATCTCACGACTCACCGCAGCGACGGCGTTTCATATATACCATTAATGTTTTCATCACGACAAGACCGAATAAACCTAGCACACATATACAGCCATCAACGGGCTTGTATCTATATCCTCACACACAACACGCGGCATGTTTATTTCATAAGGACAGTCCATATACCACCAGCACGATGGAATCCAGACCCGATCTGAATAAACATCGCCATTTTTCATTATCGGCATCAAAGCATCCAGGACAAGCGGGAGTTGGAATTCTGGCCAGTCTTTGTTTCTTTCTTTGCACAATTCTTACAGTCTCATATACCTTCGGCTTTGTTCTCACTCACATACCCCTTTCGCACTATGCGTGTGTATCTATGGTGCGCGCATTGTTTCTTCCTCTGTTTCATCTTCTTCTTGATGGGAGTTTGAGGGCCGTGATCACACTGTTTTGAGAATCGTGTATGGAGCTTCGGATGGAGAGGAACATCGGGGTGGATACAAGAAGGAGCAGGATGGAAAGGATGGTAAAGGAAAGGATACGAGGGTACATAAAACGGGATAACCTGGGGAATGCTGGGATGGAGTAGAAATGGGATTAGCAGACAGTGATGATGGGCTTTTTCACCCAGGAATTGATACCACTTTGCGTTTACTTTGATTCTGAAGATGAAGAATAACGCGAGGCTTTGCCAACGTGGATAGTGTAGGTTTGATGTCTGTCATGAGCTTCGCAGACAGGGAAGGAAATTATTTTGTTTGCCTATCCCACTTGATTAGGCTACTTTGGAAGAAAAAAACATTCGATATTTGAGCAAGCTCGAACTTGGTGGACTATTTTGTGTGAATGAACGAAAATGCCACAATATCGTTTAGCAGATGTAATTTTCTCAAGTCGGCCATTCAAATCCAATTGAAGATGAAATATTTGTGTTGGAAAGGCATATACTATACTGATTGGTTGGTACTGGTAAAACTGGTTAAGAGCGAATAGGTTTCCTATCAACTTAACTTTTATTGATTAGGTCACAAATAGCCGTTTTTGAACAGGGTACTTGTCATTTCTTTCAACCCTAAATGAAAACTACGTTGCAGAACTTGACGTGATGGGCATTGTGACATAGAATCAGGAACAGGTGGACAGGATATTGAATGGCAACTTTTGATCTTTTTTAATTCCTAGTTGGACGACTGTGTCGCTTCTCGCATCAAAACCGCAGAACAAAGGCGGGATAACGATTAAGTTTACCCCCCTTGGCGATACAGGGCTTTCCCTCCCCCCCTTTCCGGTGAGTTCCGTCCTCCCAGCCTAAGCGTCCGAAAACAAGCATAGTCAGAAGCCCGACACAGAGAGAGACGAAAGAGAGACAATGGGCCAGGGGCGAGTATCTTTCCCTCATTAGTACCACCAAGTTGTACCTTGGTCCCAAGATCAAAGCCAGCAAGCCTCGTAACGCCGCCGATGTCGACCAATCGCCATCACCACTGTTCCTCCGAAGCACCGCCTTGGGGCTCAGCATCCTACCACTGAGTCTCCTTGGCAGGCTCGGCAGCGGCAGCCCACTCGGTGGTGGCAGCGGGAGCAGCAGCACCCCACTCCTCACCAGCAGCACCGTCCCAGCCAGAGCCGGTGGCACCAGCGAAGCCAGCGGCGGGAGCCTCCCAGTCGCCGCCCTGCTGGAATCCAGACTCGACGGCGGGGGTCTCCTCCTCGGCGGTGACGAGCTTCTCCTCCTCGACCTTCTCCTCGGCCTCGGCCTCGGGGTCGCGGTCTGATGCGGTATTAGTCGCATGTCACAGATATGCTCTTTGGAGAAAAACTTACAGAAGTAAAGATCGACCATGACATCCCAGGGGGTCTCACGGTTGTAGATGGTACCACGGAGGCGGAGGACCTCACGGGCGAGCATCCACCAGACGCAACCGATGGCGTGGCGACCCTTGTTGTTGGTGGGGATGGCAACGTCGACGTACTCGGTGGGGGAGTCAGTGTCGCAGAGGGCAATGACGGGGATGTTGACGTAGGAAGCCTCCTTGATGGCCTGGGCGTCGGTTCGGGGGTCGGTGACGACGATCAGACGGGGCTCCTTGAAAGAGCGGGTGATGTAGTTGGTGAAGGAACCGGGGGTGAAGCGACCGGCAATGGGGGAGGCACCAGTGTGGGAAGCGAACTTGAGGACGGCACGCTGACCGTAGGGACGGGCAGAGATGACACAGACATCGGCGGGGTTGTCGATGGCGGCGATGATACGGGCAGCGAGGACAATCTTCTCCCTGTAGTGCGATTGCTGGTTAGCCTTGCATGGCGGGGCATTGGGTTTTGCGACTTATTCTCTTGGTGTTTCTGCAAGGTTAAAGCTGCAAATAGCTTTACAATGTCGTCGCGAAAACCCAGAAACCCTCGAGAATGGCCCGAATTTTTCGTCAAACTCACCAGGTCTTGCCGACGTTGAGGATGTTGACACCATCAGCACGGGTCTTCCAGAGGTAGTTCTCCATGTGAACCTGGAGGTTCTTGCTGCCAAGGTGAGCCTGAGCAGCCAGGAGCATCTCAATGTCCTGGCTGGTGGCGTTGAAGATGGAGGGCAGGTTGGAGGGGGCCATCTTGACTGATTTCTTCCTGGTGGTTGAGGAGGATAGTGTCGGAAGGGGAGAAGTTGGTGATGTGCGTGGAAGTCGCAAAAAGTTCGCGAGACCTTCAGAATTTCCCAAAAATGTGTGTGGTGCGAGAGCCCTGATGGAGCTAGTCCAAAAGGGCTCTAGTTCGGAGGTTCTTGGAAGACAGATGGGCCCTTCACGTGATCCCATAAGCTAGTCCATATTGGGGCCAAGCGCATGGTCCTGCTTCCCCCGGCATGGGCCGTGGCCGGTTGGGAAATTTTGAGATGGGCTTGGGACCTCATTCATCAGTCGCCAGTCTATCGATCCGTTGATTGATGCCTCAATCATGCCACCCAGATTACAGGCGCTTCCGCGCCTTGGCATATTGAACCGTATGAATGCCATGTTTCGTCTTTCTTCGCTTGAGAGCTCCACTTATTGACCAATTGCTCTCAGTTTGCCTCCGCCCTACCGCAAAGCCTTCGACACCGAACTTCCTTCCCCTCGTCCAGACCGCCAACCTTTCTCAGCGCGAGAAGAAGCGCAAGGCCAAGCAGGACCCGTACCGATGGGCTCAGGCTCAGCAGCGCAAAGCTGCCAACATCGAGCGCCGTGAGGTGCTGGGGCGAGAGCGCGCGGATGTTTATGGAGACCCCATCCGTGGTCGAACCACGCCTTTCCTCGAGTCCCTCGACTCGGCTGGCCAAGTTTCTACTGACGCGAACGGTAATCAGCTCCCTGCGTCTACCGAACTGCGAAATCACTTCCTCAACAACAAGGAGCTACGAGATGCCGTCAAGCACGCCTACACCCTCACCATGCCTGTGGTCGGCATGGTTGAATCTCAAATGGAGCCTGGAAGCGAGGGAGACAAGTTAAAGCAGCACGAACAACGGCATACCAAGGCCGTTGAGGCCTTGAAGCGAATCACAAACCTGAGCAATGGCAGCAGCAGGGACCGATTCCACGCCAACGTGCAACGCATCATCAGCGAATTTGGTCGTCACGAGACCGACAAGTTCCTCAAGCCCAAACCCCAATCTATCAACACCAACCCCGTGGAAATGCCAGAGCGTGCTGGTCCTGACACGGGTAGCTCCGAGGTCCAAATTGCCATCTTGACGACCAAGATCCGAGCTGTGTCCCAGGCCCTCCAGATCAACCGGGGTTACAAGGACAAGCACAACAAGCGCAACCTGAGACTGCTTCTTCACAGGAGACAGAAGCTGCTCAAGTATATGGAGCGTAAGGAGAGAGGAAGCGAGCGTTGGACTCACATGGTTGAGAAGCTGGGTATCACCCCTGCTACATACAAGGACCAGATCGAGCTGTAGTGTAGAACTGTTGTAGAATACTTGTTCTCTATGTACAATAGGAAGCCACCATCAAAGACGAGCGAGCTTAATCAAGCCGCCTTGCGTCTACCTGTCTCCCACCTTGCGCCATTTGTCGGATCCATTCCGTGCCATTACGAGCTCACAATTGCTATACTACACAAAATCATGCTAAAAAGAGAATCGAGACTTGGTTGGGGGTTCATTGGAGATGCAAGGAATCAGAAGACGCTAATGTAGTTGCCAATGCGTTCCTTCTGGTTCTGGGCTATGCATTCCGCAATCCAGGTGATGTTACGGATTTCCTGGAGTATGTTAGCTCTTGTCCTAGTACCGTAATCGGCGTTGAGGGGAACAAACCTGCTCCCTGAGTTTCACCCAAGCATACACAATGGCATGAGTGAACTGCCTAGTGAAGGCATTCTTGGAAATCTCCATCTCCTTTTGGTAAAACATGTCCTCCAAGGTTCTTCCGTCAGCAGAGCCACCACCCATGTTTCCAGGTCCGGAGGGACCGCCGCCTACGGAGACGGCGTCGAAGAAGGCCTTGTAATCGTGAACACCATCGACTGCCAGGCGGACTCCCTCGGGGTCATCGGCTCGTGAGAGCATCAGGGTTCCCTCGGGGTACAGCTTTCCAAAGTTGGGATAAAGCTTGCTGCGGTCAGCCTTGGTCAGGTCAGTGCCGAAAGAGTTGAGAGTAATGTTGATAGCTCGGCGGTCAGCCTCGAACTCGAGAATCTCGGACATGACCTCGGCTGTAGGAGTTCCAGCCATTTCAGGGTGAGTGTTGACAAAGTTGTAGAAGTCCTCCAGGTAGTTCTTGTAAAGAGTGTTTCGGACAATTTCAATGTTGAGCTCGTCAAGGTCCTGGTGGCTGAGACTACCCTTGAAGTACGGGGCGAGAGGGGTCTCGATGAGCACACTGTTGTAGAGCTCCTCAATATTGGTGGCAACGCAGAGAACAGGCATAGTCTCGAACCAGCCGAGAGGGTGGCATCGCTCAAGGAGCTCACGGGTGTCGCGCTCGTGCAGAGTGCCGGTGATGAGAAGGGCGACGTTGTCGATCATGTAACCGTAGGTGACGTAGTCCATGAAGGTCGCCAGCGAACCGACAGCATTTGCGCGGACATAACGGAATTCGGAGATGAGTTTGTCGGTCGTCTTGGCGGCGAGGCTCGAGGTCGATGGGTTCGGGGGCAAAGATGCGAGGAAGTCGCCGTAGGCAGGGCCAAGCTGAAGCTTCAGATCTAGCATGTTTTAGCATCAGTCGAAGAGGAGAGTCAAGGAGGATGGATGTAAGAACATACCGTCGATGGTCTCGCACTGAGTCAAGTTGTTGTAGGCTGCGCCAGTGAGAAGACTGTTGCGATAGCCACGGACAATGCCCTCGACGTAGCTGTGGGCTAGGGTTAGTTCTCGGTTGCCTCTATGCATCATATGGGACCTCGTTGAGGTTCTCACATACCCATTGTTGACGTTGAAAAGAAGACCCTCCATCTTGAATAATTTCAGATCAACTTGAATTTACCGCGAATGTGTCTGGTGAGAAAAGCCGCGACGTCTGACGTTGGCCGGCAGGACTTGGGCGTGATGGGGATGGAGGGAGCTGGGTCGTCAAAAGATGCCGCCTAGCATTCCCAAGCCTGCGAACGACAACGAGGGAGCTGCGTCGACGTCGCCAGCCTGCACGTGAGTGGCCAGGTCCCCACAGTGAAAGAGTACGTACTGTACGTACCCTCAGTCAGTCGGTCAGTCGGATAAATGATGGCGCCGGAGCCGATTCCCCATGTAGCCAAACCCACTTGTGTGCCTGCACCAGAACCAGCAGGCGAAAAAAATTGGGTGGAGACTCTAGAGCTTCAAACTGAAATTTTTCCATCGCCCAGCCCACCTCGCACTTTCCTTTGCAGCGCGCACAGCGGACGGAATTGTGCCTCGCGAGGAACCCACGACGCCAATCGACCAGTGCGAAATCATCGGGAAGGAGAACGCGAAGCCATCATGTCGCTCTTTGTGCTTGCCGAGACGCCGGCAGGGTAAGTTTCGACCCTGGAGGACGAGGATGCATGGAGGAAGGTGCAACCTAGTTGTTTGTTATGGAGGGCTAACAATTGGCAGCTATGGCCTGTTCAAGGCTACCGACAAGAAGATGTTGAAGAACGAGGAGCTCGCTGCTGAGCTGGGACGCCCTGAGAAGGTTGTCGAGATGTGAGTGAAACATTTTCCCATTACAACGCGCGATGCAACCTCCAGAAGTAAATCTTCAAGGGACAAGTGAATCTGCATTTTGACATTTTTCCCTCTCCCTCTCTTGTGCATCAAGTTTTCAGGAGCCAAGCCAGCCATGGACACGACTAATGTCTTCTCTCTAGGCTCAAGCTCAAGAAGTTCGTCAAGTTCGACAGCGCTGCCACCGCTCTCGAGGAGGCTGCCTCCCTCAAGGAGGGCAAGGTCCCCGAGCTGCTCTCCGGCCTCCTCGAGGACCTCAAGGCCGAGAAGAAGGCCTCGCTCGCCGTCGCCGATATGAAGCTGGGCACGGCCATTTCCAACATGCCTAACCTGAACATCGCTCCCGTCTCAGGCTCCAACACAACGGATCTGTTCCGAGGCATTCGTGGCTCCCTCTCCAACTTGATCCCCGGTCTCGAGGTCGAGAACATTGATCGCATGGCTCTTGGTCTGTCCCACTCCATGTCCCGTCACAAGCTCAAGTTCTCGGCCGACAAGGTCGACTCCATGATCATCCAGGCTATCAAGCTTCTCGATGACCTCGACAAGGAGCTCAACGTCTACGCCATGCGAACCAAGGAGTGGTACGGCTGGCACTTCCCCGAGATGGCCAAGATTCTCAACGACAACCTGGCCTATGCCCGTGTCGTCCTTGCTGTTGGCATGCGAACCAAGATTTCCGAGAGCGATCTCTCCGAGATCCTGCCTGAGGAGGTCGAGGCTGCTGTCAAGGCCGCCGCCGAGATCAGCATGGGTACCGAGATTACAGATGAGGATCTCGACAACATCAAGCTCCTGGCTGACCAGGTCATTGTCTACACCGAGTACCGTGCTCAGCTTTCTTCTTACCTCGAGAGCCGCATGCGCGCCATCGCCCCCAACCTGACTGCCCTCCTCGGCTACCTGGTTGGTGCTCGTCTCATCGCCCACGCTGGTTCTCTCATCAGCTTGGCCAAGGCCCCCGGTTCCACCATCCAGATCCTCGGTGCTGAGAAGGCCCTCTTCCGTGCCTTGAAGACCAAGCACGACACTCCCAAGTATGGTCTCATCTACCACTCTTCCCTCATCGGTCAGGCCACTGGCCGAAACAAGGGTAAGATTGCCCGTATGCTGTCTGCCAAAACTGCCCTCGGTCTGCGTGTCGATGCCCTCGGCGAGTTCGACGACGATGCCGATGAGGAGGAGCGCGCCATCCTCGGTTTGAGCAATCGCATCAAGCTTGAGAACCACCTTCGAAAGCTTGAGGGCAAGCCTCTCCTCCCCAAAGGTACCAACGTTACCCCCTCCGGCGAGATTGTCAGCACTGGTCAGTTCACTCTGAAGGAGAGCCGCCGATACAACGCCGATGCCGACGGTGTCAGCGAGGAGGCCAACGGAACCGAGTCTGCCAAGAAGAGCAAGAAGTCCAAGAAGCTGATTGAGGAGGTTGAGGATGAGGAGATGGAGGATGCCGACAGCGACGATAACGCTGCTGTCACTCCTGCCAAGCCCAAGAAGCTGTCCGAGGCCGACTACGAGCGTCTCGCCGAGGCCGCTGGTCTGTCGGTCAAGAAGTTCAAGCGCAAGTACGAGCGTGGCGATGTCGAGCTCAACACTGACGGCACCCCCAAGGTCTTCAGCAAGAAGGAGCTGAAGAAGCTGCGCAAGGCTGAGGCCGAGGAGACCCCCGTCAAGGCCGCCTCCGACAAGAAGAAGCGCAAGCACGACGACTCGGAGGACGAGGCCGAGACCAAGAAGGAGAAGAAGCAGAAGAAGAAGAAGCGCCACTCCTCGGACTAGGTGCCCTTACGGAAGAGGTCGTGGCGTCAGCTGCGACGACGCTGAATCGGATAACGGGAACGGACTAGGTCTCGCCCTGGCTCCGCCTGCTTTTCCTTTCTCTTACTCGTCTGGACACTCCCGACGGACCATTCCCAAGAACACAACGAACGATTGGACGGTTCCCGATGTGTAGATATGTGATACCTGAGAGACTTTGGCATGGCAGCTTCTGGCTTAACTGTTGCCCCCACCTTTTTCCTGGTTGGCTGGCGTTTGGGCGGAAGGGGCATTTTGGCGTGGATGGTATTTTTTTCCACATTTTTTTTTATCCATTTGGCTTATTATCCTCCTTGTCTCTTTGTTAGAAGACCTTGAGATTTGATCCAAGATGTTGAATTGCAAAGAGGAATAGGAGAGAGAAGTTGTATTTTGTGGAGCAGCAGGGTCTAAAAAAAAGTCAAAGTCGAGTTCTCGACATTCAAACCATGAAGATTGTGCAATGCCTGTGATGTGATGTCAAGTATGGTTTGTCAACTTTTTACTGCGATTGCGGCAAGTGGGTCGTTTGGAGGACCCACATGGCATGAGCCGAGCGAAGCAACGTGCAGGAACACCAGGTGGGGAAAAGTAAGCCAAGTCATGAATCAATTGAGTAGTAAGGCTACACTTTACAACATTCATACAAGAACGACAGTGTCAAAGAGCGAAACAGGGTATCCATTTCCGGTCCACCAAGCAAGCATTCATTCCCGTTATCCATGCCCTATCGAGCACCCTGGGTATCTATCCTCCCAACGAGGCGCATCATCGTTTCCCATTGCCATCTCGGTCATACAGTAAGGTACCCCTTGCAAAAATGACCCAAGCAGGGGTTGAGAAGTAAAAAAAACCACCTACTTTCGGCTGACAGCTGTTGTGTATTTGCTTGTCAAAGGGGGTGTTGGTTGGTATTATGGTGTATCTGGTTGAAGAAGGGTATCGGGGTTTGCGAAGCAGAAAAACAACGAATTGCACGCGGTAACGAGGCTCGGAGCATCGACGACCTAGGGATTTTCGGGGTTTATGGACAAAGAATTTTGATCGAAAAATGGAGGCGTGTTGAAGACGAGAGGAAGCGACGACAAATGTGCTTTCGAAATCAAGTAGACCAGGCTATACCCATCGAAGGGAAAATCCGCAAGCGTTAGCCCATCGTGCCCCGATAGACAATGTAATTTTTATAACATTTTTTTTGCTTAAATGTTCTCAACCATGCGAGCATGCATGGCTTGTTGGAAGCTCGGGTCCTGACCTCCAAAGTCATTGTTGAAGCTCATCTCATTGTTTCCGCTGGACTCGCCAGTGGGGTTGGCAGCCATGGCGGCGTTGAGGGCGTTGCCCATGGTCTGGTTCGCAGCGGGCAGGAAGATGACCTTGCTGTTGGCTGACTTGGCCATGGCTTGCATGGCCTCGAGGTAGCGGATCTGCATGGCAGGGGCAGAGCTGAGAATGTCAGCGGCCTGGCGCATCAGTTTGGCGGATTCGACCTAGGAGGTTGTTGATGTTAGCGGATCGCAAAAGAAAAGAGACAGATAGAGAAAAGGGTGAGGAGAGGAAAAGGAGGTACCTCAGCCTTGGCGGCAATAATCTTGCTTTCACCGATACGCTTGCTCTGGGCGGCCATGGATAGGGACTCCTGAAGCTCGTTGCTGAAAATGATGTCCTTGATGAGCATGCTCTCGACCTGAACACCCCAACCGGCGGCAACATCCTCAATGATTTCCCCAATGGACTGGGCAATCTCCTCGCGGCGCTCAATAACGTCCTGGAGAACTCGGGCACCGACGACGTGTCGCAGAGTGGTCTGGGTACGCTCAATGAGGGCCTGGCGAACGTTGTTGATGCCGAAGGCGGCCTTGTGAGGAGAGACGATGTGGTAGTAGATGACGGAGGTGAGGCGCAGAGTGACGTTGTCCTTGGTCATGCAGATTTGCTCGGGGACCTCTGCGATCTGGATCTTGACGTCGATTTGGATAAGGCGCTCGCTGAGGGGGTTGACGCGAACAAGACCGGGGTCGACGGCCCTGTAGAACTTGCCAAACTTGGTGACGAGACCGACGTTGCCCTGCTGGACATTCTTGAAGGGGTTGGGGCAGATGATGCAGCAGGGGATGGCACCCAGGGTTCCGATGCAGCTGCCGAGGGTATCGACTGAAAGGTGAGAGTTAGCACACTGAAGTTGCGCGACGGCGATGCTGGGGACACACTCATGCTACCGTACCAACCCTTGGGGTTGGCCTCGGAGTCAACAACGGTGGCATAGCTGCGCTGAAGATCCTCCTTCTTGGGTGGCTGAACCGCCATCTTGTACTGGGTCTGGAAGCCGACATTGGAGTCGGGCGCCTTGGAGCTGTCGCCGTTGACTGCTGCCTGAGAGGCCATGATTGCGAGCAGAGATTAAATTATCGACAATGGGTGAAAGACTGCCCAAGTGGGTTGTCGTTTCTAAGCTTCGCGGCGGACACGAGAGAGTGGAGAGTGTGCGTGTGACTATGAACTCTGCGCAGGCAGGTGAGGTGAGGCGAGGTGAGGTGAGAGAGAAGCGATGGGGAGGTGCTGTGATGATGGACTGTTTCAGAGCGGGGGGGATTCGATTCCTATTTAATCTCATTGTCCTGGATGGTGATCCCACCATCTCAGTGACGTTTGCAAGTACCGACCACCACACATGGCTTGGCTTACACGGGCAAACAAGCTCTCTGGGGGAGGCAGCTTTCCGAGGAGCTTCCAGTCCAGGGAACACCCGAGCGACGCGCCATGCAGCTTCAGTGCTTGGTCTCCTGGTCGGCAGCGAGCTATCCGTGCCATAGCGCATAGATGCCTGTACGCGCTCGAGATGCTGCAGCTGGTTGCAGCGCTCGTTGAGACCTTTTGGAGACTTTCTGGAGAGGCACATGGCCCCCGGCTGTCGCCCGGTGGCTCCACTCCACCATCATGGCCGTGCCCAATCTGCCAATGTGGTGGGTTTCTCATCGTCATCCCCCATCACCACCACGACGATGATCCACGGCCCACTCTCCCAGTCCACACCGTCCACACCCCAGTCCTTGGTGGTGTGCTGGGCTGGGCTGCACTACACTGCACTGCACTGTGGCATCGTAGCGATCCGTTCCTCCTGCTGCTGCGGCTTTGCTCAGTTCCGTTGTCTGCCCGCGGCCATTGGCTCGCTGTGACAAAACCCTACCGTAGTGCAGGCCATGGTGCGGGGGGGGTGGCGTCCCTCTGTCTGGACAAGTTACACGGTTACACGGCTCGCACGGCTGCTCGGCTGCGGCCTGTTTGCAAAGAGACCAAAGTCACCTTACCTGGCACCCGCGGCTCTGGATTTGCGATCCTCGCTGCCCAGTCCCTTGGCGGATGCGCTATCAGACGTGGTGGCTTTTTTGGGTTCCCTTTGCGAGACGTATCGCGTTACAATACGATGAATGCGACAACGGGGCTCTCATCGCACCCCGACCTTTCCGTCTCACACAATGGCCCCCATGTATCAGAATCGGCTCCTCTTCATCTCTACCTTTTCTCGAGCTCCGGCCTTTGCCAAGTGCCTTCTCATTTCGCGAGCTCACGTGGTTGGCCGCCGATCCCACCAAGCTGTGCTTCGTCCTCTAGATGGCGCTCTCATGATAACCCACTTTTGTTGGCTTGTATGCTATGTCGGAGTACCTTGCATTGCCCTGCGAATTATCCCGTCATCCAATTTCATTCCTCGCTCACACACTAGTAGCCACATGTAAACCCAATTGTTTTCCGTTTCCCAAGATCGGCCTGGCCCCTGCGATGCTGGAACACCCCCTTCGCTCTTCATTATCCCAGTCGTAAATCCCCAGCAGCATCGACTATCAAAATGCCAGCCGAGATGGCATTCCCCAGGCGGCCCAGTGACAAATCACAGATGTCGTGGTGGTGGTGATGGCTGTCTGTTGGTCCGATTTTTCAACCCGCCAATGCATCATAGCAACCCACTAGGCTCCAGTCTCGAACCAAACCTCGAACCACGGAGAGAAAACGCGCAGTATACCCTCGCCCTGGTATTGAGAGAATTTGCAATCAGAAGCACTAATGATGATGAGGTGGTGTGCCAAACTCAACTATAGTTGCCCAATGCGTCAAATCATGACCTCGTTCGCCGACAGCATTTGCGGACCGGCCAGAACGTGACATGTGCACCGCCCCAACTAGCCAACCCAATTGCCCTTTATCCCCGTCGGCCAAGATTCCCCCGGCTTGGCAAGTGTTTTTCAACTCTCTGCCGATCTAGGTAGATGTGGAAACCACCGGTACAAGGGCAACCCGACAGCGTGAGTTTTGCCATCAGCTGAAGCTCCTATGGGGATCTGGTTCCCGGATCCCAATTCTAGAAGGCTTCTCGAGCCCAGGGCATTTGCATCGTGGCGCTGCAGCGTGCCCAGTCGGGTCAAATCTGTGCCCATCCATTCGCCGTCCCCTTGTGCCAATGGCTATGACGTTGATCGCAACCACGCCGCACGGGTGTGGGACTGCTCATCAATTAGTTTCATCAACCAATAACCTTGTTCACCAGGCGAGCCCAAAGGCTCGTCGATCAAAAGGCTGTGTGTCTGTTCTGGCCCCAGGACGATTGCTCCTGGGATGACACGCTCCGCCACCGCCGCAGGTAAATTGGTTGCCCCAGAGCACTGAGAATGCCTCATCGCTCCTGGTCCCGGCCCCGAATCCTGCGGCCCCACCTTGACCGTTGCCTCGACTCTGCCCCGGGGCCGGGCCCGACTATGGAGGCTGGTGCTGATCTCCAGTATTGACCGAAGATGGAAAATCCGTATTCCGCCCATCATTGACCAAAGGGAATAAGAAAAACCTTCGGGAGGAGCGATCACATTAGCAGAGTTCCTTGCGGGGCAACTTAGAGCTTAGCTGATGTCATTGCCGAGCCCACTGCCACCCTTTCTCCGGCCTATGATTTTCGCTTCCCATTACATAGCCACGAAAAGGTGCCTGTTGGTCGCATATAATCATGGTGTGCAGGCCTCACAATCCCTCGAGAGGGCTTCCGTCTTGTGGCCTGACGCCCTGTTGGGGCAGTGCCGGTTGCCACGACATTTACCGGGACGGTCTGGGCTCGCGGGGGCAAGATGGCACGATGCAGCTCTGGTTCATGATAGGGCCAATAAGTTCCAGGATATTCATGCTAATATATATGCATCATCTCTCTAATCCTAGTTTGCTGAGCTTCCTAGGCCATCCCGAGCGGAGGTGATGGGTGTTTGTTGCATGGCGGTGTAGTTTTTCCATTTTCCCAACACAAAGCCACACCCTAGGAAGTTGCAGTGTCTTGTATTCATGGAGTTGTGATATTGCGTTTTTTTTTTATTCATTCAGTCAAGTTAATGAGGTCTTGTGAGTATATCTCCGTCGTGCGGTGTTGTCACTTTGGGTCAGGAAATAAATTGCTGCGAGTCGAGGCCCAGAAAGCAGGGAAACAGGAAGGCATCTGCGTCCCAAACCCCAAGTCGAATTTTCATTTCATTGTATTTTCCATGGATCCTCGCACAATCTCAATTATGGAGCGAGGGCGTGGAATGTCGGCGCTGGTGCATCTCTGGTCCATGAAAATTGCAACGATAACTCTAATGTCGCATCTCCAGCACAATCAATTCACCAAAATAAGGATACCTATGATGGGAATTTTTAGTGAAGCATAAATGATCTTTTACTTATTTCTTATTTTGCTCATATTTTAGGTTATTTTTATTTATTTATTTGTCTAATTTTGTACGCCCTCATCTCATGCGCACTTGCTGGCGAGGAGTCAAGCTTAGACCGCAATAGGTTGTAGGATCACGCTGAAAAACCGAGATTGCTGTTTATTTCCCGTCTCTCGGCGACCTTGTGAGGGAGATTTCAGTTTCCATTATTAAGACCAATGTGAGAGGTGGTTTGGTGTAGCTCCCAGGATGACGAGAAAAACTTGATGTCAATTCCCCTACCCCGACCCAGCAAGAAATCTCTGCCAGTCGACAAAATAATGAAAGCCAAAGATAAATTGAGCGCTGCTAAGAGCAATTGATGATTGATCAATATTCCAACTGTATTCTCGATCTGTTTTTTATCCATGTCACCCAGCCAGTTCCCATCGTAATTTCCTATCTAGCCAGCGTCTTTGATGAAATCCGTAAAAAATAGGCAACCCCATGGGCACGCTACACAGGCTACATGAGTTACATCACTGATGACAGAAACAAGGATTATTTCAGGCCCTACGTCGGTCAGTCTGCCAACATCGAGAGACGACTCGTGAAAGACCATGCTCAAGCTATTCGCATCAGAAAGAGTTCAACTCTTCACTACCATATCCGCTGCAGGGGGAACGGACACAGAAGCTCAAACTTTTTGAGACTTTGGACTCTGCCATAGACTACCACCTCCGCTGACTGGAGGAAGGTCATTTCCAATGTTCTTAAATGAGCTTTTGCGATGCCTTCATGTCCCTTCCAGCAACTGTTTTGGCCGAGTTTTTCGACATTTCATCTAGTCTGCTTGCGAGTATTGGGCTAAACGTAATGCCCCCACCGCTCTCACGTCTTCGGACGCACCCATCAGACAAGTCCTTCTATGACTCCAAAATAAGTATTTCTGTCCTTCCAGAGATACGCAATTGGCTGGCGGCAAGGTGCTTGCGTCGGAATGGAGACTCGACATTGCTGGTACGCCAATCAGTGCTACCAAGCTAGATTACGAGTTCGTTCTGAGGCAGGTCTTGGGTGTTCGGGGTTATCAGTCAGCCCACTTCTACCACTTTTGATCTCTCTAATTTCGACCCTCAATTCCGATAGTGCAGCTAAGGAGACTATTACCCTCTTGTTACCTGACCCTTCCCAAATACATGATTGAGATAACCAGTCCATTGCTGCGGGATCACATTGAGATTGCGATTGGCCCAACCTGAAATTAACTTGAGTAAGGATGTGAGCCCTTCCCATTTCCTGCACACGTGGCTATTATTTACCTGCTATTTGATCGTGGGTTGGAAGCGCGTTGCTTTCTGTCTGCATCACCATCTCTCACATTGTGCCCCCAATTTCTTTCTCATCGCGCCTCCAATTATTTTGTCATACTCTATCAAACCGCAAAAATGCCGAACAACTATGCGACGACAGTCAGTCTCGAACGCGAGATGAGATTTAGGAAGGGTCGAGTCATGGGGGACGGTCAATGGTCTCCTGAGCCAACATCTCATAGATCCCGCGCGAACCTTCACAGACATTGGAAAGTCGTCGACCCGGTCCGATTGCAATGAAGCCATGGGGCACATTCTCTGCTAAGATTGGATTCATACTAGACTACGACGCAGAATATTCTTAGGGGGGGCTGCTTCGTTGAAACAGCTTCAGCGTTTTTGGAAACTTCTGGCGATAGGCTTCAATAGATTCAATTCTCTCGTTTGGACTTTTGGCTTTTGCCAGCACAGTAATTAGAATCATCCCAATTACAGTCGATCAAACCTGGAACTATGTTAACTAATCGAATTGCTTCTCAACACCAACTTACTTCGTTGTGCGAGAAAGTGCCAGTAGCTTGATATGTCTTTGTGGGCCCGATGCGGGGTTATTCGTGCTAGGCAATGTCCAAAACCTGAGCACCTGGGCATTGACTGATGGCATTGATTGCAGATACCTCCCTCAACGTGAATGTAGTTCCAGCTCTCGTGCTGGCACTCGTGGTTTGCGATCACATCTTTCCTGGCCCTTTGCAAAGCCTCCGCAATCTAGGCTGGAGTCTTATCTCCTTAAAGCTTACAACGCGCAATATTCTCAGCCCTTTTATGCAGTCTTATTTTGCTCCATTACAGATAAATGCATCTTTTCTATATTTTAGCATATAAATAATAAAATAAAGCCTTATAGCAATAACGTATATAATAAGCGAGCATCAAGCGAGCGCCTCATTATACTGTGCAGCTAAAATTGCCAATTTTGAATTTTCTAAAATCTGCTACTTAGCTTTGTTGAAACGTTGGAGTCAAAATGAGTTCAAGCTGCTAAGAGTATTGAAGATGACTAGACTTCAATGGTTTGGTCAATTCGACTCTGTCTAGTTGGTAAGCAATTAGTTGCCCTAGTACTCCGTCGAAGCACATGGCATTCGTCACAGAGCGCTGACATACCATGATTGCTTTTAATAAAGAAGACTGAATGAAAGCTCCTCTGTGCGCCCACTTTGCGTATGACGTGCATCTCCAGGACTTATTTGGTGTCACACAGAAAATACCACTGCTCAGTTAGCAAAAGTGTAAGGTACCCTACAACATGTACTGGGTACAAACAGGCTATATTCTCTGCCATATGTTGCATGCAGTTTATGAAATTCACTTCTTGAGTGTTTCTGTTCATTCTCGAATGCTCGACGCTAATGGTGGGGTTGCAAAATTGCTTCTTTCAGTAATATGTGGGCCATTTCCCCATTGAGACTTTAATATGGGCCCATCAGGGATACTCACTAGGTCCACTTTTTGATGCAATCCAGGTCCCAACCAAGATGCGACCCAGCACCACTCTCAAGCACAAGGGAGGAGGATGCGGCAAAAAGATAGAATCGTCTCCCCCAGGTGGGCTCGAACCACCAACCTCCTGATAGTCTTTTAACAGTCAGACGCGCTACCGATTGCGCCATAGGGGATTCTATTGGCCGATTTTTCGCCCCAGAATTGAGGTATCTATTTCTATTCTGCGTACGAGGTCAAGGGCGTCCCCCGATGAGGGGAGTCTTATGGGTTTGATTACTGAGCAATGCATGTGATGGCAACAAGAAACACCATGTTGAACGAGGATGTTTTTCGTGCGTGAGGATCAATGGACATTCTTGTCACTGAGCAAGAGATGGCGCGCCGACAATCATGTCTCCAAACGTGTCCATGATTACTTCTTCCAATCACCCAGTGCAAGGCCCAAAAAGTCAACTTGCCCCTAGGACTTGGAAGCCAGCTTCCTAGAGTCAGAGTTTTACGAAGAATTTCCCTCTTTGGCAGACGTGTCCTTGGCAGTGCGCTCACAGACACAACACTGAAAAACAAAAAGGAGAAGGCTAGTCCCCAACCAAATCAGGCGATCCCATCAACATTTCCGCACAGCTGGTAGTATCGTAAGTTGATATGGAGCATGGCCGCCTCATGGAGGAGGCTGGATGGCAAACGGGATAGTCTCTGCCTGAGAGACTGGGAATGTTACAACGAGTAACGTATCTCCCCTTGGTGGGTTCGAATTACCAACCTTCTGATAGTCATTTGGCACATAGTAGTCCTAGCAGAGCTAGGGAGTGTCGCTGTGGGAGGGAGACAGTCTCCACTGCTTCAACCCCGGCCGTGCCCCGTCGCTGCCGCCGTGCCACGCCCAATACCATGTAGCGCCCATGGTCGGACTCGGACAGCGTATGGCGTAAGAAAAAAATTTGAAAAACAATAACATAAAATAAAAGAAGAAAAAGGCAGGGAGCCGGGGGATGACCTGAGCTTTGACTTTGTTCGAGCCCATCTCGGGGGATTTCCCTTCATTCCCCTGCAGCTCTCGAATGGGCTTTGAAGTCGGAGGGAACTTGGCGAGCCTGAGTAGGTATCCCTGACCCCCGGCAAATCACATGCACAAGAAAACCCAGAGGCTTCACAAAGCATTGCCGGAACGATAATGTTGCAAGAACCCAATCTAGATTATTTTCTTATTTAATGGTCGAGATATTATGAAAAGGTTTGAAAAACATTTATTCCTGTCCTCTCAATTCCGGCTTTGCTTCAGTACAAAGGCCCAGTACTCCTGCAAAGCTTGTGAAGATCAATCGTCGTAGAGCGAGACGTCAGTCATAGAGAGATATATCGCAGGTTTAACATCGTGGGCATGACATTCGCAATGGGAACGAGCGTGGCTTGCTTATCGGAGGCTTTGGTAGAGCGCTTGATGGCATTGACGGCGAGTTAACTACGAGCTATCTATTACGTGTAGGAATGTCAACCTTCAGGGAGCAAGGGGTGCAAGTTCTGGGGAGTATATGTCTGTCAGAGGGAGCCTAGACAAAGTCTAGAAGCGGATAGAGCATTGCAATACTTATGGTTTATGGAGCGTTGGCTTTTGACAACGAGTGGGCACGTTGTCGGGATGTGTGCCTGGTAACTATGTGGAGTCTAGACAAAGTCCAGAAGTAGAATAGAGCATTGGAATTACTTGTGAGTTATATAGGTACGCAACTAGGTAGTCTAACTAGCAGTGCAACACATCAGACCTTCTGGATGACATCACGACTCATCAGAGCTGGGAGCCACTTGCAGAAGTCAGATGTCTAGCAAGGCTCCGACCACATCTTCGACGAAAGATACGACAGCACGGTTATGCTGGAATCTCGTAGTTACAAGGATGGGGCACGGTTTAGCATGGCCCGGCCTCGCCCTTTCCCCGTCAATCAGCATTGACTAGCCGTCACACCAATGAAATCAAATCACTTGCTCTGCCAATGTTCACCGCCTTCCAGTCATGAGTTCAGCCGAGATTGAACCATTTCCTTTCCGATGTTAAGCCGGCGCGCAGCTGGGTTGATGGAATGGAGGCTGGAAATCGTGGCGGTCACTGACGAGGCATTTAGTGGATTTGTGGAGCGAGGGCCACGTCTCCAAGTGACCTACTCAACCCCCACACGGATCCCTTCATTAACGTTTTCAAACGAATGACACACAACGAAAAAACAAGGATCATATCCCCGATGGCGCAATTGGCTAGCGCGTCTGACTGTTATTCTAAAGACATCAGGAGGTTGATGGTTCGAGCCCATCTCGGGGAGTAAAGATCCTCTTTTTTGTTGTGTTTGCTTGCACCTTTTTGAACAAGATGTTCAGGACATGGTTCCTAGGGCTTTTCAAGCGCTTCTTTCTACAGGCCTACCAACCGTTTTTCAGCCTTTGGTTTTTTTTAATTGAGTGCCCAGATTTGTGGATAGGTTGGAATAATATCCGATGCACAGGCCTTTCGATATCCATCCTGTCGCGAGAGATATAGACCACTTGTATACAGTACCTGTTGTAGGGTACCTTACACTTTTGCTAGTATGGCATAGTGGTCTACGCGTGACACATCCACATCAAACCATCCAGCAGGTATCTAAAGAGGGGCATTCGATCGCATATCGGTTCCTTTCACAAGACAACCAAAATGTTCTCCTGGCCCCGACGCAATTTGGACTTTGACCGTTGATGCCTTATGTCCTAGGTGCTAGATACCTGCGGTAGCCCTGCTCGAAATGTTTTGCAGCAGGCTTGTTCGACGGCTCCGTCTTGTTGTCCTTGGCCTGGGATCACAGAAAAGAACATACCTTTTCGGCAGACGGGCAGAGGGCAGGATTTCGGACTCAATAGAGCTAGGCGCGGGACCCGTAACCCTTTCCTTATGCCGGATGGATGTCTGGCGTCTACTAGGCATATGTCGTGCGCCTTTACATTCTTGTACCAGATGGCTACTGGGCGTTTGATGTACATATGAAGGCATCTCCTGTCCTAGTTGTTGAGATTACCTGGTTCCTACGGTATGCTGGCGATTGTACATCACTACTGGTCGCTTGCCTGGACAAAATCATGAGAAGCACACATTCTTATCGTGCTCTGTTACAACGAATAGAAGCAACATGTGATTCCATGATTTGACAAAATCATCGCAATCATCTATTTCCTGTTGACTGCTCAATCGTCAAGACAGGGGCGTATTCCAAATGAATGGGGCGCGCCGAAGCATTCTTCTACTATCCGACCCATCTCTGTTTCGGCGTGAGCGACAGTGATCATCGTGGCAACATCTGGCTCTCCTCTTCCTTTCTGGCTGCCAGCATCGCTTCGAAGAGTTGCTACGCTCGGGGTGCCTCTCTGGTTTCGTGGTCTGGCCGTGATCTCGCCGATCACGGCCTCAGCCTGGGTCGCATTGGTCGGATCTCTCGTCTTTGCATTGATCCTTCGTGTGGCTCTTATCTTCTGCTTGGTACCCTTTTCCGTAGTGCTGATAAGTGTGTCAACCAATACAGCACTCCATGTCCTTTGCCAAACCCATGACACGAACTATGCCACCATGTGGTTGCCACCCTCGCCATCCTCATCTTTGCAGCCATCACAACCATCATTCTCTCTTCGAATTGACCTCCCTTGGATACATACTCTTCAGAGGCCTCGTTGTACTGCAGGGCGTTGGTATTTTCATCAATCAAAATAGATAAGGTCTGCGTTCGAGTTGATCACATCGGCGCCATCTCTAGAAACCTGACGGCACAGAGCATAATTTTTCTGGCACACCGGTGGAGCTTGTGGTTGGTAGTACTCTTGGTGCCACCCCTATGTCAACGGTGGAGAACACCACAACTGCTGGACTAAACACGGACTCATAAATGAGTAGCAAGGCTAATGTCATCAGAATATGGAATTAGGTTCGCGTAACAGAGAAACCTCAGACCTCATGGGGCGAAATGGACGAGAGTCCGTGGTGGCGATCAGCAGAGATCTCCAAAATTCCAACCAACACGGTCGTCTAATAGAAAGCCATCATAGACACATGTCGAGAACATCCAATCAGTCTTTCCCCTTGCACACCCGAAATCCTGCCATAGGCATTGTCGTCCTCATCGAACTTTCCAATCAAGCCTTAACCAAGGTCTTGGTATGAGGGCTAAGCTTGGCGGCTTACGACGAGTAGCAAACCAATTACAATGTGAAACTATCAGTACCTCCAACAAAACACTTGATGCCGCGAGACAACAATGTTCATGCTCTACGCAGCAGCACTGTCTTCGACCTCTCCGAAACCTCCCCCCAAGCATCGCCGAGAGCGGCACCGCCATCATCGTCTGGCACAGAGTCGGTGTCAGTCACAAACTCCAAGTTCCCTCGGGAGAATCCTTTCAGGAATGAGATGATGTAGAAAAGTCCAGGAACTTCTTGGCCAGTCTCTAAGAGCGTTCGTGTGAGAACATTGCTCATGGCCTTTTCACGCCCCGCACAGAACGAGGCTCCGATATCAAGTTCTGCTGGGCAGCTTCCTGGGGAATGGAAGGACATACCTACTGAGGCGAGTTCATCTCCCGGAAACTTAACTTATCACTCGTTTTTTTGACAGTGAGTTGCAACCCCCGTGGCCTCCATGCTTAGCCGATCACCACGCTGCAAACGACTGCCGAGTAAAGTTTCTAATTGTCGCGATCTCGTTGACGCAATGATTTTGGCATGGCCATTGCTTCCACCCCCGAATCACCGACGCCGCTAGACTCTCACTCGCATAGGTTCGTGCTTTTAATTAAAACACTTGAGGTCCGTGATTGACTATGCTATTCTGGGTCTTGGACTAACTGATCAGCTGCTCTCCAGGACGCATTACTGCTAGCTGCTCCGAGGGACACGTCTCTGCTTCCGCCCACTTCCGACTAACATATCCCTCCATCTTCCTCGGCGCCGTGGCGTCTCCTGCTGTAGACCTCGTCACCTCTCTCGGCTTTCGTCTTTTTCAACAATGTTGCGAGGGCAACCAACGCCTCCGCATCTGGCCTTCGACGCCGTGACCTGCCTGTCAACTCCTGTCTCTCTCTAGCTGCTGATTGGCGAAAGTGGATTTTCACTTTCATTTCTTTCCTGTTCCCCTCGAACTCTTCTTTAGCAACGTTGCTGGGATACCCAAGGCCCTCTGCATGTGAGCTTCGGTGGCGTGACTTGTGAGTGTCAATTGCCTTGTAGTCGTGGGTGTTCCTCTCGACCAACATTGCTATTGGCGAAAGTAAGTTCCCCAGTTCAATTTCTATTCTCTTCACCTAGCTTACTTCACAACTTTCGGCTTGGTTAGGTTTGACTGGATACCTAGTAACCTTCGGCGCCTTGACCCGTTGGCGTCAAATGGCTCTCCTCTATAAACACCCTTCCCTACCTACCTACCTATACAGTAGCTAAATTGAGCTCTCGGTTCCATTCCTCTCCTCTTCCCTTAGCTACCCATTGGCATCAGCTGTCTCCCAGCTGTAAACCCTCTTTTCTACTTGTCTACGTAGCGACTAAAACGAGTTCTTAGTTCATTTCTATCCCCGACAACCCTTCTTACAACCCTTCCTTCGGTCGGGTTCGGTTCAAGGCGATGTTGCAATCGTAACATTATGGCAATTTGGATTTTCTGTAGGCTTCCGGGGTCAAAAGCAACAGATTCCTGGTGCTTCGGAACCTGCAAGCAGGCGATGAAGCGCGTAGCATTTTAACTGAAATCTCGAGTTGCAAGCGGCAAATACTAAATGCTACGGAACCTGCTAGCGGGTAGTGAAGCATACATCAATCCAACCGAACCTTGAAATCCTGAATATTGCCGAGATATTTCACAGTGGACAACCGTGTCGTATCAAGACTGAGGTCGCTATTAGGTCTCAAGTACCAGTCGTGATTTACGTGGCATCGACCTGGAGTAAATTGCTACTAGGACCGGCGAAGGATGCTCTATCGCCGCTGCTCGTCAACCAAAGGGCTCGATTTCCGACGATAGCTTTCCCATGGAATCAGAAGGGGCGTTGGAGGAATCGCATTCAGGCGCTTGAGCCTTCTTCAGAATATCAATAATGTGAGTCAAGCGTGTGGAAGTTGACCAAGCATGGATTGTGCTGTGGAAAAACCTGATCTTTCGTCTCACACCAGCCGCAAGCGGTCTGTGATGTCGCCTCGGGTTTCTTATTGTGTACCCCAAGAAATGCTGACTTCACTGGTATGTCTGGTTCATCGGAAGAATGGAGTTACAACTCTCTCAATCTCCTAAATTCATGGTAATTGATTTCTGTTCCCATCATCTCGTTAGTGGAAGACTCGAGTTGGATGGCTTTGGCCATGGAGAGAGTCTACAGGGGCTTGGCGTAGAACTGAGGAAGTGGCAGATAATAAGTAATACTTACTGGAATTACACAAAATCCTATCAAAATGGTACCCCATCGCAGTCAATGGGACATCCTGGCCATATGGCTGTGACTGTACGGCATCGATGCAGGACGTTTGACTGAGGGTTGGCAACATACTAGTCGCACGTTAGATAACAAAAGCGAACGTAAAGCTATAGAGATGCGTGAGAGAGGTATCGGACGAGCGTCTAGGAATATGCAGCTTTTAGGGCTCGACGGTCGAGAACACCACACATATGTCCTTCAACCACTCAGATAGATAATGGGAATGTCAAAAGCAACATATCACTGGCCATCCATCCACTGAACTGACGAGACCTCTGTGCAGGACGACACTGGTTTATTGACCTTGTGATAGCAGAACTCCACAAAATGCCAAAAAGAAACGTTGATCTCCCCGGGTTGGGCCCGGGTCACCGCAGTGTGTAAAGGTTCAATGACACGAGGCCATCAAAGCAGATGATGTGACTCCCCCAGGTGGGCTCGAACCACCAACCTCCTGATAGTCTTTTAACAGTCAGACGCGCTACCGATTGCGCCATAGGGGATTTGTTTTGCTGCTGCCGTGGGTCGTTGTGAGGTATTTATTGTGATGTTCATGAATGCGCAGGTTGGAAATGACCAAGGGCACAGTTCAGTGCTGGCTCGCTGCCTGTAGTACCCACTAAATTAAGTGAACGCTGGGAATTCACTGTGCAGGACACGCCTGGAGCGAGAAAGATTGCTGTGACCTCGGAAATGGATCAGCGGTGTTTTAATGCATCCGTCAGTCGAAAAGCACTGGACGAAATTATCGAGACCCATGGGCAAGTGGCTAATATTGCCACGGCGATACTTGGAGGTGGCTTAAGAGACTCGGTATATAATGCACCGGACTACGAGACCAGGGTTCGGGAGGCTTTGGCTCGAAGCTTCTTCTTCCGTTCAGCGATTTCTATCGGTAACGAGGTGTACACGGTATCCAATGCCAACTTCAATGGTGGTCTCCATGCAGAGAGTGCTCTCGTGGATGCCAACCATGAGTGGATCATCTTCGACAGACTCAGCTTTACCGGCAAGCAGTACGTCATGACTGCAACAGTTGTTGATCCTGGTTGGCTTATTGTATGCTATTTCATTCATTATACCTTCTCTGACTCAAGCTGACATTAATTAGGATTTCTCATACTTCTCAAACGACAATCTCGCCAGGGAGCGCAATGGCATCCTCAGACAACCCCGTGTCAAAGAGTCTCTCAACAAGGCTCGAGCGAAGAGGGAACAAGCTGCCAAATAGATCATCCTCCGACCACTGCTTTTAAAAAGGCCAATCCATCTACTCAACTCTGAACTAGCTCGAGCGGCGATTCATATTTTCGAAGCCGTTTATTTCCTTACTATTAGGACCGGGGCGGCCCGCGATTCCTATTTTATGTATGACTCCTTCCTTTACCGTCTGGACTGGAGCGACCCGTGTTTCCTATTTTGGGCTGGATTCTACGACGATAGGATCTTCATGGCTTCGCATTGGCATAGGATTTCTGATGTTGTGTTAAGCAACACATAATGGGAACAAGAATACAAACTAGAAGTTGCTCGTCTAATCTGACATTGGCTACCTTAAATAATGTGAATGTGGGCAGGTACAAAACTCTAAACTTCCGATTTCCGCAATCCAAACGATCCTCCATCTAGTTGTATAAAACCCCTATCCTCCTGTACGAACTAACGCATGTACCTAGAGTTTCGAAAAGCACCCAACAACTCCACCAAAGATAGGTAGGAATACGACTATCGTCACTCTTCGATGATGATCATGTCGTCATTGACCTCCACCAAATCACCTGCTTCGACAAGCACAGCAGTACACTTGCCGCTTGTCGGGCTACGAATCTCCACCTCCATCTTGCTAGATTCCACGCACAGCTGTTGAAGGTCAACTCTCATTCGTTTGGTACAACATTTCTCCGTGAAGTTGGCTTACCAGTATATCGCCCTTGCTCACGACATCCCCCTTCTTTACGATCACCTTGTAGCACCGGCCGGGCATCAAGGCCGTGACGCGTTCGCCTTTGATGTCGGAACTCCCATACGCAAGGTGGTGTGCGATCTGATGTGGACTGACACGGGGCAAATAAGGGCGGCAAAGGTCATCCACAAACGGCGCGCTAGCGATGGCCTTGGCCTGACGGGCTGCAGTGGCAGCGATGTCGTCTTTGTTTTTCTCCAACCACGCCTCGTAATCTACCAGGTCCAGAACTCCATCGTTCACCTTTATGAGTTCCTTAGTGGGCTTCTTGTCGAGATCAGACTCACTAACGTGGTAGAAGGTAATGCGGTCGAACTGACGGAACATCCACGGCTTGGCGTCAGATGTGCTCGTGTCTTCATTTCGCCCGCTGCATTTCCCGTACTCAACGCGAACCAGCTGTGAGTCCCAAACATCGACAGTGCGACCCACTAGCTGATATCCTCCCGGGGAGTCCGTTGCATAGATGCACATATACTGTCCGCCGATACCGACAGCCCCCCGAGGCGTGAAAGACCTTGATGGATTATACTTTGTTCCGAATAGGCGATGCCGGGGGTCCAGAGGAATACAACAAGGCGAACCCATGAATACGTCGCCAAGGCCGAGGACAAGGAAGGTTGCGTTATGCAGCAAAGAAGATATGTCGTTTAGGCCGTTCAGCTTCTCCAAGAACTCGATGTTGCTTGGAAGCCATGGGGCTTCGCTTCGAATTGTGGCCGAGTACCGTTCGACAGCTGCTTTGTTGACGCTATCGTCAAAAGTAAGAGGGAGGTGAAACAGTCGGGAGGGGACTTCCGTTGGCAAGTTGTATGATCCAACATGCTCAATCAAGCGAATCATGACCGTGTCTGGGCACAGGCCACTCTTGTATATGAGGTGCAGAGTAAAAACTCCTGGCGTGAGTTCCTCCACATCAGGAATGGGGTTTTTGTTATGCTGCTCACAGAACGCGAAGATTCCGAAGCTTTGGCGTAAGTCGAAAGCAGTTGCTTCTCCGAATTCTAGCAGCATCGCGCGGTCCCCGGCTTGTCGGACAACGATCTGCTGACCATCCTGATCTATCCGACCGACTACACCGTGGTTCTCAGAGATCCGGTTCGCTATTGACGCTTGATCGACTACAGCCCTATCAGGAATGAAAAGAGGCAAAAGTTTATCAATAGCATGGTCTAGTTGGGCTTCGAGTTCCATGGCAATCTTGACGCTGATGATGTCGAACCGAATGGTATCTCCAGGCCGCACCTGGCCCATCTTCCACAAATCTGCCGACGCAATAACGCAGAAAACCACAAAACCACCAAGACTAGGACCATCACACGCCAAGACAACGGCCTCATCGCCAGTAAAGCTCACGCTTCCAACCGAGTACGGGCTGTCGTGGATATTTGAGGGGTGCAGGCCTGCCTCACCTCCAGTCGGCCTGGACCATTCCGGCTGAGGGCCCGTAAGCCGGACCCCCAAGCGATTACTATTGTGGTGCACCCTCCACTCACTTGAAAAGAGCGACTGAAAGCTCTCTGTGGTGAAGTACTCTGGAGCGCCGTGAGGCCCAGGGATTACTCTGATTGTCCACTGGGATTTTGGCTGACGAGGAATAGGTATTGGTGGAGCGATTCGACCGACCTCGGCGGCTGGCGCCTCAGACGAGACGGCCGGGTTGAGAAGCAGGATATCTCGAGTCTGCAATTTCCGACCCTTGAACCCTCCCAACTTTCCTAACTCGAACGTTGCCCTACTTCCCATGACGATAGGAACTCGAACACCTCCTTCGATGGCTAGATAGACACGATATCCATATTCGACCGTACCGATTGTTAGAACTTGCCCCGATCGAACTCGGATTGCTTGATTCGAGGCCATGGGCTCGTCATCTATGGTTATGGGTGCGCCTCCTCCGGTTACAGCTACACAAGTATCGCAGTGAAACCGTAGCGAAGGACCTTGAAAAGTACATTCAAGCCCTGCGCTCTCGGGCGGGTTATTTAAAAGACGGTTCGCCAGCCTGAAGGAAAAGTCATCCATGGGGCCACCAGGCGGAACACCCACACTCCAATAACCTGCCCTTCCGGGATAGTCCTGAACAGTGGTCAAGGCACCAGGTTGGAGGACCTCGAAGGACTGCGATACAATCTGGAATGTGTCGAGTGATTTCGTGGTGTAGTCTCCAGACTCAAACAGAGAGGATGAGACAATCTGGCGGAGATAATCCAGATTCGTCTCCACGCCTTCGAGGCGAGTGGCAGCAAGACCATCCACCAAATTCTTCAAGGCCTCGCGGCGATCAGCCCCGGAAGCGATGAGTTTTGCTACCAAGGGATCGTACGAGGTGGTGATTTCGGTGCCAACCTTGACCCATGTATCAACTCTTAGGCTTGAGGGAAACTCGAGGTCGGTTATTCGGCCGGAGCAAGGGCGGAATTTCTGGAGAGGGCTTTCGGCATACAGCCGTACCTCAATAGAGACGCCCTGGACGGTAAGGGCGCTAGCCGATGGGCCAAAAAGAGATTCCGTCTTACCATCGGCAATCTCCAACATGCATTCCACCAAATCCAAGCCAGTCACTGACTCTGTGACAGGATGCTCGACTTGCAACCGAGTATTCACCTCGAGAAAATAAAAATCCTGCGTCTCGATATCATAAATAAACTCGACAGTCCCCACATTGCGATATTTGACCGAGGAAGCCAGACGAATAGCTGCGGCCTTCATATTTTCTCGAACTTCCTCTGGGACCATCGTTGCAGGGCTTTCCTCAACGACTTTCTGATGACGGCGCTGCAGTGAACAGTCGCGTTCCCCAGCTGCGATGACGTGGCCAGTTCCATCTCCCAAGATTTGAACCTCGATATGTCTGGCATGCTGCACAAAGCGTTCCAAGAACACACCTCCGTTTCCAAAGTTGGCACTTGCTTGGCGTTGAACACTCTCAAAGGTCGCTCTTAAACTTTGCGCATCTTTGCAGTGACTTAATCCGATCCCTCCACCACCAGCTGTGCTCTTCAGCATCAAGGGAAAACCAATCCGTTCACTCTCCTTGAGGGCATCCTCGAGCGAAGTGAGCAAGTTGTCAGTTCCAGGTACGGTGGGGACTCCAGCTTTAGAAGCAATTGCACGTGCAAGATGCTTCAAGCCTAAGTCAGACATTTGTTTTGGAGTTGGACCGACCCATTTCATGCCGGCCTCTTCAACGGCAGATGCAAATTCGGCATTCTCAGCTAGGAAGCCATACCCAGGGATGACCGCATCCACAGATGATGACTTTGCGAGCTCTAGGATTCTTGGTACATTGAGGTATGTTTCTGATACAGAACTCCCTTCTAGTCTTAGAGCAACATCGGCGTCAGTAACATGAGGTGCACTCGCGTCAATGTCTGAGTAGATTGAGACGGCCTGGAGATCCAACTTATGTATGGCCTTGATGATTCGAACCGCAATTTCGCCTCTGTTCGCAACCAGGACTCTTGATATAGGACCCGAAGGGGGGCCACTTGCTAGCGGCTTGGTCATTTCTTTGAGGTGGTGATTGTAAGCTCTCCAGCCGCGATATTGGGTGATATCAATTGCGTCGACTAGTCCGAGAGGCTCGCACACAAAGCCGTGAACCCAGGTTCTATCTTTAAGTTCCAAAGATCCGATTCCTAGCGGAGAAGGGATTGTCGACATGAAACTCGCGAGGTTGGAATTTGGCAAGTTCCATACCTCAACTTCAATTTCTGCACCCTCGTCATCCGACGATACTCGTTGAAGGCCAGGCTTTTTCGGTCCTGAAGTTGAACACAAAGCAAACAGGCGGTAATGTTTCGAAGTCGTCGTAGTGCAAAGCAACTCGGCGCCACGAGATATGAGATCTTTGTTCAGAGGAAATCCCGTGAGATGCGCGCCGACGACAGCGACCGGAACATAGCCCGTCGGCGTGGGCGATTCATTTACATGGTTTTCACGCCCTTTAATGCCAGTCGCTCCTAAAATTCTTGGCTCGTTCCCAAACCACTGCCGGGCCCATCGGAGCAGCTGAGGCTCTTGCCAGTGGTTTGAAATCAAGGTGATGCCAAATGGAAGGCCATCTGGCCTGAATCCTGCAGGAATGGAAAGTGCTGACCAATCTAGGAAGTTAACAAAGTTGGTGTATGTGCCGAGGAGCGAGTTTTCTTCGATTGGCTTTTCTGCAACCTGCTCCCTTGTCGGAAATGTTGGGGTCGTAGGCACCAGGATTCCGTCGAAATCATTGAAAGCTAACTCGATTTGACGAGTAAGGTCTTGACGAAGGTATTCACCTGCAAATACATCCGCTGCTGAAAGAGTTTGGGCTCTGATCAAAATACGTCGTACAACAGGATCCATTGCATCCTCGGGGATGCGTTCGATGAAATCTCGGATGGCTTCGTACCGTTCAGCAACCCAAGGTCCTGAGTAGAGAAGTTCTGCGAGCTGGAAAAGCATTTTAAAGTCCACGGGAATAAGCTTCCATCCCAAGGCTTTTGCCTTCTCAAGGGCTTTGTCATATGCAGAGCAGTGATCATCGCGCCCAAACCAATCCGGCTCAGAGCAAATGGCCAGTGATGGCGTTGACGCGGGTCGCCTGGTACCAAAGCCGCTTGGAGGGGGAGACGACGATGCATCAGGACGAGCACGAGAGTAAGAATCTTCGACATCAAAGCCCTCAGCTATTGAAAGGACGACCTCGGCATCGGCAACAGTCAGTGCAAACATCGAAACGCAATCAAGAGTTCTGCAAGCCGGGACAACACCTCGCGCACTGAGGGCACCACGGGTGGGCTTGAGGCCAACAACATTGTTGAAGCCCGCCGGAACTCTCCCGGAGCCTGCTGTATCAGTACCAAATGAGAAGGGTACGGCGCCTCGAGCGACGACAACGGCGCTTCCAGAACTTGATCCACCACTGACACGAGAGGGGTCAAATGAATTAGGGACAGCGCCATAAGGTGATCTAGTACCAACAAGGCCAGTCGCAAACTGATCTAAGTTAGTTTTTCCAACCAAGATTGCACCTGCAGCCTTCATCTTGGCGATGACGGGGGCGTCTGAGTGAGCGGGTTCAGAGCTGTAAGATGGACACGCCGCGGTTGTGACGAAGCCCAAGCAGTTCATGTTGTCCTTGGCTGCGAATGGAACGCCGTAGAGGGGAAGGGTTTCTGCATCTGGCCCAAGAAGCTGGAGGTGGTTCCATTGGTCCTCGATCTGTTGTCTAGTGGCCAAAGATATCCAAGCACGGGTTGTTGGGTTTGCTTCACCCTCTCTCTCCACAAGAGAACAGAGTCGTTCGAGACCATCACCGGCAATCTGAGCCGATTTCCATTCTCCAATGGTTAGAGGGCTTGCATCTGCGACGCCAGTGCAAAAGTTCGCCATGGTTTAGACTATTGTATAACGGGTCGTAACCGCTTAACCAAAGCAGATATAGAGCACCAGCCAGATAATCCAATCCCGAAGTCTTCTAGCATGGGATTCGTAAAGTTTGAGAATGCAGAGTTGGTCCAAGGCTAGAAAACTGGATAGGCACTGACGGAAAGGACCTCTAACGTCTTTCGTGTTGAGTTGTAACTATCACGGGTGAGTGAATGGACAGTGTCGAGAGGTTCCTCGTTGATAAAGAGCCCTCGGAAGTGTCTATCCCGTCAACTGCTGCGTGTTCATGTGCTCCCCAAAGCCGACAATACCCAGTATCACTATGAGGTCGAAAGTGAATATTGGGAGATAATGTACATTTTCCTTTCTTCGGCGGCCGGCGGCGTCTGGTGAGACCAAGACCTAATGACTCGGCCGAGCCTGTCGGGTGGGAGTATTGGAGGCGTGAAAGCCAGAGAAGATCGGTGCCCTGGAACAGAGAGGTAGGCTATGTGCCTCGATCGGCTTGGGAGAACGAAACCATGCGGCCTTCCCCACGCACGGGATTTGGGGGTAAGGGCCTGGAAGCGGCCGTACAGCGTCAGGTGGCAGCACGCAGGGAGCGCTATCGTTCACCCGGTTATAGTGGTAGGTGTGTCTCTAAACCCGGCGGTGTTGATGAAGCCTGAAGTGACAAGGCTCAGCCATGGGACTCGCTAGCACATGAGACTTTGTTTGGTGGTGAACACTCAGTCCGACAGGATCACAACTAGGGTTTTGGAGCAATGGTTGAAGCGGATCGCAAGAGAAACGAGACTTCAACCCTCCAAGTGAAATGCCATGGCTGAATGAGTCGATCCGGCAGGTCAAGCACCACCAACAAACACCGACAACAAAGTAGTCCTTGGTAGAACGCCCTGAGCCAAGCGTGTCGCGGGCGTCTCTACCTAACCGCCGACCAATCAGGTCGAGCCGCCGGCGGCCAGACGCAGAGACGGCTTCATGCAGACCCTAATGCCCCTGGCCGCCGGCGGAGGGATCTCGTTGGGTAGCATGGCTGGAGCTTTGAGGCGCCTCTATCGTTATCAGGAAGCTTGCTCTGACGTCTCTTGCTGAGCAATGGTTTGCAGCGGGATGGATGACAGCGAGAGGCGAGAGGTTCGTACAACTCCCCTGCTACAATGTACGTAATGCCAATCCCGGCAGTACCGTGGCAGCGGCATGCGGGACATGCACAACAGAGCGCGCAGGCTTCCAAAGAACAAAGAAGGAATGGGGAAAAGTGTGACCGTTCATCTGTGGGTTTCATACTATTTTTTTTGTGACAGAATCAAGACTGGTCCGCTCACATACACTTGGGTTAAATCGTGCTTCCTCTTCACCAAGACCTTTCCCTCGCTCTTGCTGCCGTCCAAGGCTTCCGAACATGGCATCGGTATTTTCGTTTCCCCGGATTTCCGACCCCGCGGGGCGCCTTTCCCAAGCGTGTGTTTGGGATTGTCTCTCTTCGGCCGTAAGCGGTCTGTGGTCTCGCCTCGGGTTTCTTATCGCGTGCTCGCACCCACACAAACATGGAGCAGCAACTGGCCACCACCAACGCCCAAGACTGGACGAGATAAGCCTGGCCCCATTTTCATTATCGGAGCCTCTCTGCGCGCTTGAGCCAGGAGCCAGTCGCCCATCGCCCGCCCGTCGCCCCGTCGCACGACCGACTTCGCCTCACCATTTACTGTCTGCTGAGCGCGCGTTCGCCGTGCCCATGTCCAGCGCAGCATTCGGTCCTCGGTCCAAGGATCCGCCTGCAATCGTGTCCCTTGGTCACTTCTAACTTAACCCAAACCTCGAAGAATGGGCCGCTGCGTGCTCATCTCCTTATCGCGGTGCATCTAGAAAATCCCCGCGGGTGGGTCATGTCCTCCAATGTTCTCGCAGCCGCTTGGTCGTGATTCAGCTTCGGCGGCCTTCTCTGTCATGCCAATGCCATCCGCGGCCGAACCCGGCGGCCATCCGGGAGGCGGCGGCGGCAGTAACGGCGGCGGCGGCGGCCCTTCGGCCTCGTCCTCTTCATCCTCCTCCCGCTCTCGGCCCTGTGATACCTGCCGCATTCGGAAGACACGCTGTGTCAGGGAGGAGGGCCAATATCGATGTGTGCTGTGTACCTTTCATAACCAGCCATGTACCTTCTTGCGTGGGCCGACGCCCCGTCAACGTCGTCTCAACCGGGACCGTGATCGCGACAAGCTCGCCTCGTCACGAGACAACGACGACCCCAATCGGCTTTTGGACCAAGAGCTGGCAGAAGCGACGTCGCCGGCCCAGACCGGCCCGGGTGTCAACGGCCCTCCCGGAGGCTCGCCTTCCTCGAGCCGCCAAGGTGAATCGGCATCCACCCCAGCGAGCGTGGAGAACAACGCAGTGTCGGGTCAGTCACCAACCCAGGCTCAACAGTCAGCCTCTGGGTCCTCCAAGGACAAGTTGTCCGAGGCGCCTCGGCCGAAGATTCTCAGCAACACCCTCGGCCTTGATCTCAAAACTCATGCCGAGTACATTGGCCCAACCGACTATAGGGACCCCTTCTTGCTCGATCTTCATCGTCCCAACCTCCAACTGAACCAGGATGGATCTTCACCAACCACTCTTCTCACCTATTCCCGTAGGCTCAACCACCGGACCGTCTTTCTGGTGCATCCCGATGAGTCTACCGCGTCGGAGTCTCGACGTATCGCCGACCTCGATGCCATCGAGGCAACAGTACAACCTCTGGGCCGGACCCTAGTTGACCTTTACTTCCGTATTGTCCATCCAAGCTTCCCGATTCTTCACAAAGATGTCTTCATTAGCAAGCACCGTCTCTCGCATCGACACTTTGCGCCATCGCTCCTTGCTGCTGTCTACCTCGTTGCTCTGGACTGGCAGTTGTACGACAGTTCCCTAGCCGGCCGCGAGATCGAATCCATCCCGGATCCCGCGGCCCTGGAAGAACTAGCCGAGCGTACCATGGCCCAGGATATGCGCCGTCCCAAGCTTAGCACTCTAGAAGCTGGGCTGCTTCTTCTCCAACGCAATCGCCGTATCGTCGAGTCTGGCGCTCATACTCACCCTACCTCCAGCCGAATGTTCACGGCCCAGCTGGTTGCCATGGCTCAGGATCTAGGAATCCATCTAGATTGTAGCTCTTGGTCAATCCCGGCTTGGGAAGTAGGACTGCGTCGAAGGTTGGCCTGGGCTCTTTATATGCAGGATCGTTGGGGGCCTGTGTCCATGGGCGACCTTTCCTCATCCAAGACTCGGATTGGGACGTGCAGCCTTGCGCAAGCACTGATTATCCCGAGCTTGTTACAACAGAAGACGGCACTCCGGACACCAACTCTGTCACTTCGATTGGATGGGATCTGTTCCTCCGCCACATCGAAGTCACTCACATCCTGAGCGACGTGATCCGTACATTTTACAGTGCTGCGGCCACTCGAACTGGTGGTACTCTCGATCAGATGGGGGTCGTCGCCGCCGTTGAGCTTGCCAAGCCCTTGGTCTTTCGTCTTCGCGAATGGCACGGAAACCTCCCACCCCAGCTTCAATTGCAAAACACCAAGCTTCGTGAACTCTGTGCCAATGGCGCCTTGCACCTTGCTCATGCCTCGATTGAAATTGCTCTGCATCGAGCACTGATCAGGATTCTGACCCCAGACACTCCAGGGAACCTGTATGAAGTGTTGCGATCAACGGCCCGGGCCAAAGTCCAGTCGGCAATCGAGCTTTTGGGCTCTCTACGTCCAGAACACACCGCAGCGTTTTGGGGAAGCGCTGCAGCTTACCAAGCGGCCGAGGTCGGTTCGCTCGCCGGGCTGCTCTGGGTTACAGCGGACTCGTTCGAGGAGATGGCATGGTGTGCGGCCCGGGTTGAGGAGCTCAGGTGGGCGCTGAGGGTGAGGGGAGCTGCCGCGCCATTCGCTAGAGAAGCACTCCGTCTTCTTGAGCGCGACATCGGAGGTCTGGGGATGGTGAAATCTAGCTCAGACGTCCTTTCATAAGTTTTGACATCGTTTGAGGCAGAATGGACGATCTAGCGGAAACTGCGAACCAAAACGACCGTCACAACTAAGAGAGATATTGGCAAACAAACAAAATCCCAAGAATAAGATATGCGGCAATCAGCTTCAATGATTCTGGATGCCGCAAGACGCACGCAACAATATTATTACCTTTGTTTTACTCTGCCTGGGACGGTTATCAGAGCCTGTCCCTTTCACCAATTATACATAATATTAGGCTTCATGGCTTGGTGGGATCTTGGATGCAAAAGGACAAAAATATTCATCAGACGGCTACGGACCAAAACTAGTCTGAAACGCAGGTGCATGGGCACAGGCATGTCAACAGGGAGGACACCGGGTAAGGCAAATTCGGGTATACCAAGCAGGAGGACCTTGGTGGACTTGGCCGCATCGACTTTTATCGACCAAGACGGCAAATTTTATTATTTACGGACATGGCTTTAGTCTCGGGCGCAAAGCAGCACCGTTAGGTGCTTGAATACTTGTCGGGCAGAAGATGATAATCGGAGAGGTTCAATTTTTAGACTCGACTCTCCTCGCACTCAGTCTCACTCGCCGAGGATGACGAATATCGTCGTCCGCGAAGTGTGGAAGGCGAGAAAGCGAAACTACAACTTGGTACTGGGAAAGCGCAGAAGAACCCATGACGGGTACTGAATCCAAAGAGCACGTAATATTACACGCGATGAATTGGAATTGGTATGAGATGACGAAATGCGCAAGCCGACGTAGCAGTATCAGGCTTTCGAGGAAAGCGTCCTCATTCCTTGGGTTGAACAGCGGATTCATTGAGGGAGGCGGGCAAAAAGTCGATGTTCATGAGGAAATTGCCTCGCCAGGGGTGTATATACCTAGTTTAGGCATGATATGGGATTCTGGAGTGAGTTGGATCGGGATGAATCATGACAATACCCATAATTCTATTCAATTTCTTCCATCATGAAATATGATGACACGCACTACCCTGCAAGAGTAATCCCAACGGCACTGTTGTGAGGGCCAGAAAAATGCCAGGGACAGAAACAAATAAATAAACAATATACTGAGAAAAGACATATAAAATTATTGCATATTTCTTATTAGTTTACTTGATTTTCATTTAGATCAATCGATAGATTGCAGTTTTATTAAGCACCCATTCGAAACATCGAACATGTTATGCACTCCACATAATGATTTTATCCGACGCCGGGTTTCATCATCTTGAACTACTCAATAGGTCGATCCAATCCTAATATGAAACGTACGATCCTCGGAAGTATTTTATTCATATTCCAGTTGATATCTTACGGCACATTCATGCACGACATTTTTACCTAGATAAGGAAATGTTGTGAACATAGCATATATCAGTTATTTGTCAACAAACGAAATCAATACGTGGGGTGCCAAGCAGATGACAGCAGGTGCCACTAGGTAGATAAACAATGCAGTGTATTCACAACGCCCCTTAGCTAGGCTCAAAGTGGGAAATATCTGAATTAAACTTGGGGAAGACCAACAATGGCTTGAGAGGGAAATTTTCCTGATATGAAAGCAATTTCCCAAATTCACTTCAACTCTGCACTGTCACCAACACTACCACAACCATAACCATAACCACAAACAGTGAGGTAGCCTTAAGAGGACCTTCATGTCACCGTGTACTGAATGTTGACAGAGATGACATTTCATATGAGCATGGGCAGCCTTGAGGGCTCTTTCTTCCGAGTTGATGAAGTTATTTATCTCAATAAAATCGACTTGGATGCGAAGAAGGTCGAAGTGAAGAGCACATGGGTTGGTGCCGTGTCCAGTTTCCCAACAAGGACGCGGCAGATTGTGCCAAGACTGAGTTGGATGGCACCATCCTCTATGGCACTTCGATCGAGGTTGGACAATTCAGAAACGCTGCCAATGTGAGTACATCGAAACATACAAACCATGAAGTTATGTTGCTAACATGCTGAAGGTTGCTTCGCCCACTTCAACTCCCGCTCTTACTCTTATTCCAGCTCCCGCTCCCACGCCTGCTCCTGCTCCTGTTCGAGTCGTGGACGACGCCGCTGCTAGTGAGGCTATCAGGTCGATTCCCCTGACGGAATATCCAAAGTCTTGGAATTACGACCCCGAGAATCCCGAAGCATGTATCGATGCCTTCACTATCAGATTGAGACTGGTAGAGGCAGCATACGAAAAGGCCGGCGTCGTCTATCCGCCAATGGTCAGACCAGGCCCCATGTAACAGGGCTCTCGCCAAAGATGTACGCATATACATGAAAAGGGGAGAACTTGAAGAGTCTGAGTACAAGGTGGCTAAATTGGATGGTATTGCCGAGTTCACTGCCGATAGTTAGGAATAATGGCGGTGTCTAGGCAAACCAACAACCATGGGCACCGGCAAGGATCCCCAACTAGTCAGTAAAGCTCAAGATGTATGGGAGAAAGACGCTCCCCGGAAAGAACCTGGCCATATCCTTGCGAGCGCAATCGAGATGTCACAGAGATGTGACAAGATCGAATGGCAGCCAGGTCGACTGTTAAGCGACGACCCTTGGGCGAGAGCCCCGATTTGTCATACCCCCACCTTCATCGCCCCTTCAAAATCAACCTTCGACGTCCAATCCAACCTCCCGCGGTCACTTGGTTGGGGTGACTATGTCCTTTTCCGCGAGTGGCAAGTCCATGGTCGCCATCTGGACTAGAAAATGGTTGAACAAAAGAACTGGAAAAAAGACTATTGGGCCAACCTTTACCTTCGTCCCAGCCTCAGGTTCACCTGCTGGAACCCCCAATATCACTATGAAGAATTAAGTCGATTATTCTCTCCGGATGAATCCGAAAAGTTACCAGAACCACTCGTTGACCGATTTGATCCCCAGCGGAACGAAGGAGTTTCGAGAGGGGGACACAGGGGTGGTGGTCAGGGTCGAGGTCAGGGACGATGATTCTTTGTTGTTGATATGATTTCTGCCGCGAGTCACGATTCCTTTCCTCTAGATTTCTTACGTGTTTGTTGTTGCAGTTTCTGTCGCGAGGCACGATTCCTGTTGTATGGACTTAGAATTAGCTTGCTGTCGTTTTAGTTCCTTGGCGCGAGCCATGATTACTTCGCGACCCTACATAAATTGAGCATTGGACGTCACACTTCTTTTCCCTAAATGGTGCTTGACAATACAAACCCTCGCTCTAGTTTTGAATAACAGACCACATAGTAATAGAAAAGCCCTGTCGTCATGGGTCTCCAGATCTAATCCACAAATGCATTTATGGACATTAGACTGAAGGGTCACGGCCCACTTGTGAAATGACAGGCGCGTGGCATTTTCCTCCACTGTCCCTTGTTTGTTTTGCTTCTTCCCCCATCTCTTCTTATTTCGCGCAACCAATAGTTCTTATTATTTTAATCTTAGTCCGTGCGGGGTTATCTATTGTATTCTTCTCTTAGGTGGGTAGGATCTGGTCGAAATAATAACTGTTTCTAGATTCCAAAATGAGGGCATCATGTCAACAGGCTCATGATTGGATGACTCGATATGTAATGTGCCCTTTGTTTTTCTGTCTTTGCTTTCTAAACAAGTTAGCTATATGTATCACTAAATAGCCCCCTTCTTGATAATGATGAGGATGACAGTCCTTTCTCTTAAGTTATGAGAGCGCGAAATGTTACCTGTTACACCAAACCAAATAGTAGTTGATGCTTTTCCACCCTTGCGCTATGTCTCCCAAACATTAATTAGCATGAGAGCACAGTTTCGCTGGTCCTTGTCCTAAGTCTTGTGGCAGGTCCTCTATAGTTATTTCCCATCAGTCTTTCGTCACGTGATACAAACGCAAGGGCTCATCCGAGCTGGTTCGGTCTGGTGGTCTAGTGGTATGATTCTCGCTTAGGGAAAACCCTACAGCATAGCTTGCGAGAGGTCCCGGGTTCAATCCCCGGCCAGACCCTTCTTTTTGATTTTTTCAGTGTTGTCTTGAGACTGGTTGGGACCCTAGTCACTCCATTTTTGCTTCTTTCATTCATTGCATGCCCCCTTCCCATCCATCTCCTTTGAAGCATTGTTGCTCAAATACTGTGAATATAAACAATCCTCTCCCATCCGATTTGCTCTTGACGTCTACGTCTTAACAGGCAAGCTGGTTCTCTACAAAAGTGGGTGGGTAACTTACAATAAATATATAAAATAAACATAATAAATAAAACAATAAGATAAGTAAAATAAATAGGTAAAAATGAGATAAAATAAGCAAAAGATCATCGCCGAGTTAGTGCTGCTGGCTCACCGTTCGCTCCATGACCAGGGGATTGATAGGACTTGAATGGAATAGCCATGATTCCCCTGGAATGCATTGCTCTATTTGGTGCCCAATGGCAACTGGTCCTGGGCAGGTGGACTACTTCTACCCTCAGCCGCATGCTCGTCCAGGGCTCAAAGCCGTTGCAAAGACTAACAGGAACGATGGATTCAGCTGTGGGTTGTCATTTGCCAGAATACGCGTAGAAATCCTCCGCAAGCGCTGTGGAATTCCTGAATGCTGGAGTGTACAAGCGGATTTCGCTCCGCGGTGGGGCATAAAATCCGACTCGGGTGAGTGGGTGCGATGTTTGTTCACAGGGTCGCCTACGTCCGGCTTCATCTTGCGACGCCAGACAGGGATGGGCTTTAATCCCGGCGGACAGAATATCATGTTACCTTTGCTTCTCGCTTCCCTTCCACCTTGATCCCCTCCCTTTTCCCAAAAAAAAAATGTGCCGTTGAATTGCGATTTCATGGAGCCGCCCGACCCACGAGACCAGCGAGTTGCCGTAATTGGCCTTGGTACGTCAAAGATGGGGACTTGATCGCCCGATCGTGGAGATGCGACGATCGACCGACCGACTGATCTTGATTTAGGTGCCATGGGCATCGTGGCTGTTAAGAACCTGTTCGAAGAGGGATTCAATGTTACAGGCTTTGAGCGGAACAGCTATGTCGGAGGCCTGTGGCATTTTACCGACGACCAAGACACACTCAGTGTTTTGCAGAGTGAGTAGCTGATACACATTGGCATTTAGGACTAATATCGTTCGGTTGGGCTTGAGGTCTGACGTGTGGCAGCAACGGTTGTCAATGTTTCCATTGATAGGGTAAGAAAACCCCTCCCACGGGCTCTGTGGCCATTTGATCGGGGTCTTACGATTGCTAGGGCTGTTATACGGATTTCCCCTTTGAGAAGGGTAAGTATCCCGATAGCTGTAACCAACCCCAGTTAATTTGACACCAACCAAGGAACCCCGTCCTTTTGCTCGGCTCAAAAAGTCAATGAATATCTTGAGAGCTATGTTGATCATTTTAAGCTGAGGTCGTACATGCGACTCAACACTTCTATCAAGCATGTCGCCAAAGAAGAAGACTCCAACAAGTGGAGGCTTGATATTGATTCCGCACCGCCTGAATACTTTGACAAGGTCGTTGTGGCTACTGGGCCACATCATGATCCCGTTATGCCTAATATCCAAGGATCAGACTTGTTCACAGGCCGGATAATTCATTCCAAGTCATTCAAGAGGTATGCGATAGAGAATTTTGTGCTCTGTGAATGCATTTGCTCACAACAACAAGCCCCGATGATTTTGTCGGAAAGAACGTCATTGTCCTTGGATTGGGCAACACAGGAACCGACGTCGCGGAAGAATTGGTTGGCAAGGCCGCGAGTGTATCTGTATCTCACAATCATGGTGCCATCGTAGTAAGTATCGAGAACCGTGATTGCCAAAACATAATCTAATACCCTTAGTTGCCGCGCGACATCGAACAGGTGGCTGGCTCGAAAGGTATGAGCTACCGATTCTCCTTGTTGATCGGCTTTCTTGAAAAATGGTATCCGTCTTACTCGGAGTTCTTATTCAATCGAAAGGCCAAGTCCATCATGGATATAGCCTTTGGGACGGTAGATCCATCTTGGGGGCTGGATCCGGCACCTTCAATTAAGGTTGTGAACCCTGTTGTGTCTGACAGCTTGATCAACAGACTCCGCGCTGGAGACATAAAATCCGTCTCTGGGATCAAGAGCATTGTTGGACCCAACGAAGTTGAGTTGGATAATGGGCAGCTGGTGGAGGCAGATGCTATAATTTGCTGCACAGGCTACAAGTACGGATTTGACTTGATTGACTCGAGGTTAAACCCAACGACAGAAAAATCCTCATTGTGGCTCGATGCCCGAGGATCCAAGGGCAGATCCCTACCTCGGTTATATCAGAATGTCTTCTCTCTAAAGGACCCCGAATCCCTTGCGTTCCTTGGCTGTGCTTGGTTTGTTACCAGCGCTTTCTCCCTCGCCGACATTGCGAGCATGTGCATTGCCCAAGTCTGGGCAGGACACACAAAGCTTCCCCCGCAAGCAGAAATGGAGCGATGGATGGACGGCCAAGAGAAGCGCATAAGCAGTCTCGCCCAGCGAGGAACAGTAATACCGGCATCTGTTCCAGCGCGTGAATGGTTGGTTTGGGCCGACAAAACGGCTGGAATGGGCGTCGAGGAGCACCTGGGTTGGGGCTGGACAGGCTGGATGTTCTGGCTGAATGAGAGGGCCTTGTGGAAGATGTTGATGGATGGGCCGCAGACTTCTGCGGTTTGGAGGCTTTTCGCTGGTAAGCGCAAGGCGTGGGATGGCGCAAGAGCAGAGGTTGAGCATGCAAACGCTGCTCACAACAGGGACAAACAGGACTGATTGATGACCAAATTACGACTAAGCCATGAATAGAGGACCGGATTTGATATCATTTCAGATTGCATCACTTTGTTATAGCGCTAAGCACCGCATTGGAGTTGGTCCCTGCGACCAGGTTCACCTAAGATAGGCGTTTGCCTAAGACACAACCATGATTCCAATGCCTGCCCATTCACATTCACATGGTTATCATGTTTAAGGAAACACAGTACTTGGATATCCTACATCCACACGCAGGCAATGCTGATCAAGCATCGCTTAAAAATAGACCCGGCCCCTGGAGTGACAAATTTCCGAACTCATTTCTCCAATTCCTTACGCCTGATCCAGGCACGAAATGGCTTAACTGGTCGGGACGCTGCTAGACCTTTCACCACCTTTGGAATACTCCATTTCTTCCGGTCTGGGGCCTCAATATGGTAGAGCGAGGTAAGCACAGAAATGTAGAGGAGAACTCTCTTCATCGTGAATTCTGAATCGTCGCAGAGCGTCATGCTTCCATCTTTGAAGTTGTTAGGTCGGGCTAACGGAATTGGAACAGAATGCGACTCACCATATGGTTTGACAGAACCAATGTCTGCAACTTGGGTTTTGGCACCTTTCTCATCCTCGGTGTCTTGAAGATGTCGTTGGATTTGCCACTCGTGAGGTTTAGGAAATGCCTTTGGATCGGAGTGATGGAGATCATTCAGGACATGAGCAAAAGCACCCTTCTTTAGGGTATATGACGAACTGCCATCCTTGAGAATTACGTCTTCATTTAACCACCTGGAGGCCCAGCCACCGCCGTAGAGCCGCAGAGTTTCAATGTAAGTGGCCTTGAGAAGTGGGCATTTTGTCACTAATGCCTCCATATCGATTTTTTTAACCTCGGGTGGAACCCAGACGGCGAAACTGAATTCGTGCATAGGCTGAACGACCTGAACGTAGGGAGCAATCTCTTCCCGGACTTGCTCCAGTAGAACGGGGTCCCGATAGAGCTCGAGGAGTGACCACGAAATGAGATGGGTTGAGCTTGCGTTGATGGACCAAAGAAGGGCCAAATCAAACGAGGCACGAGCATCAATGGATAGCCCGTGCTTGCGGAAGATGTCGACTCTAGACTTGACGAGAGGGCTGGCGGTGTGAAGATCTTGCCACCTCGGCTCTCGATTATTCCCCTCCATCGTGCTCTCCCAAGCCTCATGGTACTCGCGCATGAAGGCGAGGAGCTTTCGCACCGTGAGCTTTGCCCGTTGACCACCTAGCCAAGGAACCCAAAGGGGGATATTCGGCACCAGGCTGAGGAAGGTATCGTCAAAGACCCAAAGGTGCTGCCAGATTTCCGGGTAGTTATTAACAAAATCCGTACCGAAGACGGAGGAGTTGGCGGTTCTCGCCACAAAGTCTTTGATTAGTTCCATATAATTAACCTCCATGATGGTCTCGTCATTTGGAGCATCTTCCACTCTGTCTGCTTCAGCGAGTCTCTCCCAATCTGTGTGGTCAATGATGTTTGTGTTGAAAGTCACAAGATCAACGGCGGCCTCGGTCAGATCTCTAAAATTAGTTTTGATGAGGTTATCTAGGTGAGAATTCGAAAGATGTTTTCGCGTAGTCTCCTCGATCTCGCCGCACGCTTTGTCATAAGCATCGAGGTCCTTCTTGGAAAGGCGAAAGTTTGAGACCATCAACCGCCGGACGAGGCGGTGCTTGTCGGCAATTGTACTGGGCTGCTGAAGAACACGGTCCGCAAGGGCCGGCTTGAAGATGATGTGGTGGATGTTGTCAAAGACGCGGATTGAGAAGAGTCCTTCTGGGTACCAGTTTCGCAGTCGACTCAAGGACGAGATGGGGTTGAGGAAGAAGATTCTAGGCAAATGGCCGAGCTTGGGGATCCAGAAAGGAGCGAGAGTTGGGCTCTTAGATCCATCAGCAAATGTGGATGAGCCCCCAGTAGTGAATCTGGTGGTGAGAAGCACAACAAGGATGGTGCAGATGATGGCGAGAGACCTGGGCTGTTGGAGGATGTCAACGAGGCCGTCCAGGCCGTCCAGGCCGGTTTTTGGTACGGCCCTGTGGCCATCCATCTTTGGTCTGGAGTTTTCGGTTGAGGATGCTGAACAGCAGGGAGATGGAATTAAAAAGGAAAACCGAGTCTCGGCTGGCTGAGGCGGCGCATCGAGAAGTGTGGCTCGGCCAGGATCGACGCGCTTGAGGCAACCTGTCAATCTGACGCTGGTTTTTTCTGGTTCAAGGCTGACAACTCCATCAATCCCCGTCTGTCCATCTGTTTGGCGGTTGTCCAAGCGCTGAAGAGCCCACTTCGAACAGGTCAGCTTACAGGCTGTAGGCCGCTGTGTCATGGAGCGTTTAGCGTTTGGCTGCTCATGCTAGTGGACTTGCACTGCCCCCGAGCCACTAGCGCAGGTCAGTGTTGTGGCCGCACAGAACTCAGCTTTGTCTTGAGTTTCTCTACGGTCTATTGCAATGACTTGATTGAGAAAGGGAGATAATCATGAACATAATCGCTTTATAGAGATGCTTGATGAGACTTAATTCTCATTTTAGTTATCAAGCCCTTTCGAATCTCTGAAGTCTCTAGAAACTTAGTCCACATTGCAAAGTTTTTGCTCCGTTCCAGATCGATCGTGGAAACCCTGGGCCTCTTTAGGTTCTCTAGAGGGACTACAAAGCATGTCAAAAGCCCGAAACACATGGGAAACCATGGAGTATACGTTGAAATGGTAATAATCTTGTTGGAAATTCTCCAACCATTAATAATTAAAAAAAGAACTGGAGCGGGCGTCGAAGTCGAGCAACCGACTCTCCATGGGAAGTGGATCACCACTTTGATTGGTTCCATGGTCTAACGGTTATGACTGCGGATTCTGATTCCGCCAGCGAGGGTTCGACTCCCTCTGGAACCTTTCTTTTTGCGAGTTTCCGGCCATCTCTGGTTCGTCCCGTGTCTTTTTGGGAAGACAAAATGTCAATTTTTGCTTCAGGTACATGGCTAATTCTCAATCTTTGTCGACAATACTGGATCATACTCAGTAGCAGGCCATCCGGTGGCATTGTCCCTGAATGACCTGCGGATAATTCCTCTGGTCACGGATGACCGAGCTTATCGGCCTTCTATTACCAAGATGAGGAGGACGCACAGTCAAGTTATGTTGTCATGAAAGCCATCAGGGTTCCTTCGCGAGGCCCAACTATTTCCCTGAGGTGTGCCACGCGACATCAGGTTCCAAGGTGGATGGTCGCATCGTTGATTGACATGAGGAGAAGATATAGTGTTTGGTAAATCCCATTTCACCTAACCCTATCGTGAGGGCAAAAAGTTATAGAACGAACCTGGCTGGAGCTTTGGTTGTATGCCCGTCATGACAAGTCGGAGTGTGTGTTGTTACTCGCGACGAATGCAAGGGACCGCGAATACCCGAAGACGCAACCCACAGCAAGATGTTGGCTGCAGGGCTGAACATGCCTGGCGGGGACAGTGATGGATATGGAGCAGCGAGGTTGCAATTGAGGGACAGTAAAAGCACCAAGTGGACAAGGTTGATCAAGCCGTGGCTGGCGAAGTTCCCCCTCGCTATGACGCGATCGCTGCTCCATTGCACCATTGCAGAGTAAATTGTGCGTCCCGTGCGCCTTTGAGTTTGGTGCTGGTGCATCGAGATTGAATTACTTCCATGGCCACAGTGGGATTCAAACAGACAGTCCTACCCGGTCACTCGGTGACTGGTCAAAATCAAAATATGACCACAAACCTCTGCAAGAACTCTGCAAGAAAATGCCAGGATGATTTCTAGAGGCTACTTTCCGGGATAATCAATAAAGATGGTTATCTTTGCGGATAATTTATTCTTTCTCGGCTGTGGTTGCGAACCTGGAGACTCGTGGGATACTAATAAGTGGGAGGAGTTTGGCATTCACTGTCCATGGAAAAGAGTGTCGACGCAGTCGTAAGCAACCAATATAACGATCGATAATACCTGGTGCACTCTCCATCACTCACAGCTGTTAGTATTATTTATACCTAGTTCAGCTTATCATCAAGATCCATCCCACGCACCCACGCCGTGAGTGATTATTACGGGCTCCGATCGTCGGCTGCCTGAGGCGCCGAAGCCGGTTGCACCATCCCGCTAGGTTCGGTAAACCACCAACCTTGTGAGCCTCGTCCTTAGTGCTGCGTCACATTTCCTTTAAATACTCCCCCCCTATTATCTCCGACCTGAGTGCAGCTCCCTACCCCCTTTGCTCCGTCGAGAGTCCCGGATCACAAGGCATCGCGAGGTCTTTGGCGGCTGCGGCTACGGCTCTACGCCGTCCTGATTTTGACTTCCGCGCAATTGCCCCTCGCTGACCCTGCAGATCAGCGTCCCCCCACCATTCCGAATACCGACGCCCTCCAGACCACGATGCGACCGCCGAACTGAACCTCCACCATGCTCCCTCGATTACTGTCTCGCTCGCCGCTGGCTTGCCCTCGGTGCAGCCTTGCAAAGACACTGTCGCGACCCCCATGGCTGCCCCAACGGCCGACCACGTCCATCCATCCTTTCTGGACCTCGGCTGCTCCCCGCCGCGAGCATCCTCCGGCGTCCGGCATCGCCAACAACGACCAAAACAAGGCTACGGCAGTAAAACCTACAATCATAACACCCTCAAAACCGCCCGCACCGAACAAAAATGATCCCCTCGCCACCGTGGACAAGTCTGCCACTGAGCAGCGCAAGGCTGATTGGGCCATCATGAAGGAGATGACTCGGTATCTTTGGCCCAAGGACAGCCTGAGCACGAAGCTGCGCGTCGGCCTCGCCGTCTTTTTGCTGATCGGCGCAAAGGTTCTCAATGTCCAGGTACCATTTTATTTCAAGAGCATCGTCGATTCCATGAATATTGATATCGCTGCTGTCGGAGGCACCGCTACTACCGTTGCAGGGGCCATGATTCTTGCATACGGCGCGACCCGAATTGGAGCCACGGTCTTCCAGGAGTTGCGCAATGCCATCTTTGCGTCTGTCGCTCAAAAGGCTATCCGAAGGGTTGCAGGAAACGTTTTTGACCACCTTCTCCGTCTCGATCTATCCTTCCATCTGTCCAAGCAAACTGGCGGGTTGACAAGAGCTATTGATCGTGGTACCAAGGGAATCAGCTTTCTGTTGACCAGCATGGTCTTTCACATTTTGCCAACAGGTTTGGAAATTGGAATGGTTTGCGGAATCCTTACATGGCAATATGGCGCCCAGTTCGCTGCCATTACGGTGTTGACTATGGTGAGCTACACGGCATTCACCATCTGGACCACGGCGTGGCGAACCAAGTTTCGAAGGCAGGCAAACGCGGCCGACAACAAGGCGTCAACAGTAGCTGTCGACTCCCTCATCAACTATGAGGCTGTCAAGTACTTTAACAATGAGAAGTTTGAGGTTGCCCGATATGACAAGGCCTTGCAACAGTACGAGAAAAGCTCAATCAAGGTGGCTACGTCGTTGGCATTCCTGAACAGCGGCCAGAATATCATCTTTTCCACTGCTCTGACTGGCATGATGTATCTCGCCGCCAATGGAGTAGCTAGCGGCTCCTTGTCAGTAGGTGATCTGGTCATGGTGAATCAGCTCGTTTTCCAGCTTTCGGTGCCGCTCAACTTCCTGGGTTCTGTCTATCGTGAGCTGCGACAGTCTCTCCTTGACATGGAGACCCTTTTCAACTTGCAAAAGGTCAATGCAAACATCCCAGAGAAGCCCAACGCCAAGCCCCTCGTCCTCTCCAGAGGTGGAGAGATTAAGTTTGAGAATGTCGACTTCGGATATCACCCTGATCGCCCGATTTTGCAGAATCTCTCTCTAACGATTCCTGCCGGGAAAAAGGTCGCTGTCGTCGGCCCAAGTGGATGCGGCAAATCGACCTTGCTGCGATTGCTTTTCCGGTCTTACGACGTGCAAGGCGGTCGAATTTTGATTGACGACCAAGACATTCGAGATGTCAACCTCGACTCTCTCCGGAGGTCTATCGGCGTTGTCCCCCAGGACACCCCCTTATTCAACGACACCGTTGAGCACAACATCCGATACGGGTCCATTGACGCTACCCATGAAGAAGTAGTGGCGGCCGCCCAGCGGGCCCGCGTCCACGATACTATCCAACAGTTCCCCGATGGTTACCAAACTAAAGTTGGTGAGCGTGGGTTGATGATTTCTGGTGGCGAGAAACAGCGACTGGCCGTGAGCCGACTATTACTCAAGGACCCGCCGCTGCTCTTCTTTGATGAAGCGACTAGCGCCCTGGACACCCACACCGAGCAAGCCCTAATGGTGAACATCAATGGAATTCTTAGGGAGAAGTGCAGAACGAGTGTCTTTGTGGCTCATCGATTGAGGACAATCTTTGACTCGGACCTCATTATTGTGCTCAAGGGTGGCCAAGTGGCTGAGATGGGCACCCATCGTGAGCTTATTGACCGTGCCGGGGTCTACGCAGAATTGTGGAGTGGTGAGTCCAAGCAACTACATCCGGAGACCGTTGACCTGGTGGCACTGACTTTTTGATAGCTCAAGAGACAAGGTTCCATGAGGATGGTACTGACAAGGAGGAGAGTGACGAAGTGGAGTCCACTTTGACGGTACAGGGAGAAAGCCGGCCTTGACGGTGATCACAAACTGTCATATCATGATGATCCACGCAAGGAACGGAATAAAACTCATTAGACAATCAATAAAGCTCACGAGACTATTCAACAAATGCCCGCGGCAAAAGCGGACATAGACCTAAACTGATTGGGTAGATGCGGAGCAATTCCAACAAGGCTATCCTAATACCTATGCGATTCAGCCGGCCGACGGAGCCGAATCCGTTGAAGAATCCGCAAATGAGCTCATAGTTCGAGCCCAGCGACCGTGCCCAATACGGTCTTGGACATGGCGTCGAACACTTTTTGCCCATAAAACGGTGGTATAATCGGGAACTTGTGTATATGAAGCATACGAAAGGTGCAGCTAGGTAGGATGATGGGTGGAATTGGAAGTGTGACTGATTGGTCACAGCATCCCATCACTGTTCTAGCCTTACACGAGCTAAAATAAGAGCGTTGCAACGCCGGGGGTTTGACAAGGGACGAAAATTTAGCAGATGGGGGACGCACATGGCCTTCTCCACTAGTGATCTGATTAGATTAGATCATACTTACTTTATTCACCAACCATGATCCCCAGTTCGTGTAGTCGATGGCGATCTCTTTCCAATGGCACCGGTCTCGCAGGCCGACCATCCACTGATCGGGTCTTGGCTGAAAACTCGGAGGTTCACTAAATGGCTCGACTGGAGATAGAAATGAGCGTCGGTTCGCTCTTGAACTTTCACTTCTTCATCCCTCTTGTAACTCTGGTGTTATCCCGAACGAAGAACATCGAGGTTTTCAGCAATGTCCGGTGAAGACAAGATCACTCCTACCCCGGCCGAGCCTGAGAGGGTGAACTCGGGGCCAAGTGAGGACCTCAAGCAACTCTCCAATGTCGGCGACATCCTCCAATCTCAAGGTGTCACGAGCATGGAAGCCGTCTACCGCGAGGCCAAGACGGACCGCAAGACGCTCTAGCTCGTGGGTATTTCGGTGCTCGTCTGCGCGTGGGCATATGCTCTTGACTCATCCACGACATCGTACTACAGCGTCAACGCATCTTCCTACTACGAACAACACTCGTCAGGGCTGTCTATGCTTTCGATCGCCACAAACATGATCAGCGCTGTATCCAAGCCGTTTATCGCCAAGTTTTCCGACATTACGAGCCGTCCCTACACTTACCTACTCTGCATCTTATTCTACACTTGCGGATACATCATGGTGGCATCCTCGCAAAGCATTTCAGCCTACATTGTGGGAGAGGTTTTCGTCTCGATTGGAAGCTCTGGCTTAGATCTTACCAACGACATTATCGTCGCTGACTTGACGACCCTGGAGTGGCATGGCTTTGCCAGCTCGATGCTGTCCACCCCCTTCATCACCAACACCTAGTTTGCGGGCAAAATTGTTGATGCGCTTCAGGCCAAGAACCGCTGGCGATGGGGTTACGGTATGTTTGCCATCATCATGCCTGTATCGCTGGCCCCTGCCGTCGCAACTTTGATCTATCTGGACCGCAAGGCCAAGAAGGACGCCATGGTGAACATTTCCTCAAGCAACGCTGCCCGCCGAGCCGCCAGAGAGCTTGCCGAACAAGAAGGACAAGAAGGACCCCGTGGCGCGATTGTCGCTCGTGCAGCTGCATCTGAGGACAACAAGACCTGGATGCAAAAATTTGTGGCCAACCTAGAAGAGATTGACACAGTCGGCTTGATCTTGCTTGGATTCGGATGGTCGCTGCTTCTCTTGCCCTTCTCACTCAAGACTTATGCAGACCATGGATGGCGCAACCGGTCCCTCATTGCGATGATGATTGTTGGTGGCCTTCTCCTGATCGCATACGTTGTCTATGAGATCAAGTGGGCCCGTATTCCCAGTGCCCCGCGACGCCTTGTCTTCAACAAGACCTTTATCATGGCAATTGTTATTGACGGACTCTATATGCGTGAGGGTTCCATATGATGACACAACTTGACTTGACTGACTCCTTCTGGTTGTTGGAAATATTCGTAGTCTCTACTTTTCCTCGTATACCCTCATTGCCAAGGACTAGAGCTACCAAAACTGGGTTTACTATGGCAACACCCTCACTCTTGCTCTTTGCATTGCCGGACCCCTGGTAGGCTTGGCCCAGCGATGGACACACAGATACAGAACCATCCAGATCATCGGCCTTGGCGTCAAGATCATTGGTATGGGAATCTTGCTCGATGGAAGACAGGCCACTAACAGCACCAGAGCCCTGGTCATGGCCATGATTCTCATCGGTTTCGGCGGCTCCATGTCCGTGGTCGGTTCTCGAGTTGCTTCCCAGGCCTCGGTCCCCCATCAAGACGTTGCGCTGGTTATTTCACTCCTTTCCCTGTGGTCCAAGATTGGCAGCGCAATTGGCAGCGCAATTGTTGCAGTAATCTGGTCGAGCCACATGCCAAACGAGCTCCGAAAGCACCTCCCAAAGACTGCTACCGAGAAGGATGTCAAGACGCTCTTCAGCAGCGTCACCAAGATCCGCACACTGCACAAGTTCAACGACCCTATGCGCCAGGGTGCTATCGTTGCGGACCGGAACAGCTTGTACTACTGTCATGCGACCGCTGTTCGGCTTGCCTTTATCCCGCTCATCGCTGCCTTCTTCCAGACCAATTTCTTCCTCGGTAAGCAGCAGAATGCTGTGACTAACGTGAGCAACGATGGATTGCCGCTGGGGGAGAAAGACTGAAACTCTGAACCTCTACCTCCACCTGCGAACAAGAAGGAGGCCTTCTTGAGGTTCCGGGCTGGTCGACCGTAGACAACGCCCTATTGGCCTGGTAGCCTCTTCATCGCTGATAGGTCGGACCCTGATCCCGATGCTCGCCAGGTTCTAGGTGCCGGCATCACTTTTGTAGCAAAATGGGTCTGCGTGCGATGGCGAGGAGAAAAGAAAAGCACCATCGCATTGTTTCATTCTTGTATACACTTTTCGTCAGTATGCTTCAACTTGTAGTTATTCAATACCCCTCTCACTGAACCTTGGCTCTTTGAAAGCATGTGTTTTTGACATGATGAAGCTCCTAGTAAATTGAGAACTACTTCGTATTTTTGAAGAAAATGGCGGTGTGGCTATCTCATGGCAGATACCGCATCGACTTTCATGGCGATATTCTTCATACGGTTGGTTCTCAGACGCAGCAAATTCACAGCCGCAGCGGCTGCGATACAGTGTCGGCCCGCCCCCGCCCCCACCTCCACGTGCCGTTCTTACCGCCATGCTTCTGTTACATTTCGATACGTTCAACATCAACTCAACCCCTGCAAATTCACATGAGCGATGAAAATACTCCTTCATTCCCATTTCCCCGCCGGCCATGCGTATCCCATGCAAGCCGTCGCCCAGGAGCTGGTGCGCCGCGGCCACGAAGTCGTTTGGCTCACCAGCTATGACCACGAAGCCCGGGTTCTCATGACGGGAGCCACACATGTTAGGACCGAAAGCCTTAGCATCGTGGATGCGCCGCTAATAAGGGCGAACGTCACTGGACTTCTTGATCGATTCTTCATTCGGTTACGATTTCGCATGGCTGCTCAAGTGAACGATTATCGCCGGATCTTGCGGGACTTTGAGCCAGATGTGCTACTTGTCGACGTGCAGCCATTTGGGGCCAAGGCATTGTACGAGCTTGGGGAAATTCCCGTCTACGCGACCTTGGGTGTGATCCCAATGTACATGTCTTGCTGGGGTGCGCCTCATGCCAGGTCAGGAGAACAACCTCCATCCTCGATGCTCGACCAGTTTCGGAATCACGCTCGTCACCTCTGGGACCAGTGGGTGGTCTTACCACTATTCCTCAGACGGAGTTTGAACCGGCAGAGAAGAGCACGAGGTCTCAGCAATCTCCCATATGGCGAACCCCTGGAAACCTTCAAGTATAGCCCATTGTTGCATATCCAGGCTTCATCTCCGTCCCTTGAGTTCCATCACATCCCGAATCCCGCCGATCAGAGGGCAAACACCCACTACGTTGGCCCACTGGTCACGAACATTCCCACAACCCTGAGCCAGCTGCCATCTTGGTGGGACGATATCGTGAATCATAAGCGGGTTGTGGGCATCACCCAGGGAACCTTGGCCATGGAACCTACTTCGTTGATCATCCCAGCCATCGACGCCCTCGTTGGCAATCCCGAACTGCTCTTAGTGGTTGCCTCTCCGCACTCGGACGAGATAAATGCGCGACTGGGAGACATGCCCAACGTAAGGTTTGCCAAATGGATACCATACAACCTGTTCCTGCCACAGCTCTGCCTCCTCATCACTAACGGGGGCTATGGAAGTATCACTCAGGCATTGTCGCATAAAGTTCCTCTGATCTGCGCCGGTCAAACAGAGGATAAGAAAGACACTGCGGCTAGAGTCAGCTGGGCAGGTGCTGGAATAGATTTGAAGACGGACAACCCGTCGACAGACCAAATCCGGACTGCTGCGGAGAAGATCCTGAGTGACGGAGGATACAAAGAAAGGGCTGCTCGATTAGGCGACGAACTGAACGAGCTCGGTGGTCAACAGCGGGCTTGCGAATTACTAGAGCAACTCGTGCAATCCACTAGTACCAAGGATGCTCTTAATTCGGAATCAGACGCCCTACCCTGCTTTAGGTGCTTTACAAAGGTTGGAGTGCCCCACGACACAGACCAGAGTCCGGCCGCCACTAGATACCCACATAACAACGAGTTCTAGGTTCGGGGTAGACGGCCTGTCACTGTTCATGGAAGAAAGCTGTAATAGAAAATCGGGTCGGCAATGGACTAGGCTCGGAAAGAAACGAATGGTTAAAGCCAATAAAAGACGAGAAGGAGACTTCAAAAGCAGTTATAGCTGCACCAGACAAGATGAAGAAAGGCACCATCTCACGCCCCTAATATCGATATAGAATTGGAATTAAGCATGTTTGATCGCACTGTGATGAATGATGTTATTTGCTTAATACCACAGAGCCATTCTCAATAGGGGCCAAGTTTGTGAATACCCGTAACCAGAAGGCTGCCAATGCGTGCAAGGCTGTTTGTTCTAACGCCTTCAACTTTAGGTATGGGACCTTTATCACTATCTTAAAGGGCTCTGATGTAATCAAGCACATTTCCACGAAAAATCTCCCTTTGGAGGGATATTCTGCAGATTCTTGACCCAAGTTCAAGGTGCTGTTCGAAGCGCCTCCAACTGTCATCAAGACAATAGCACAGCTCAAAGAACGGCCGGGACATGCAATCGGAGGCGACCCGACTTCCTTGACCAACATCCAAGACGATGCGTTAGTCACAAACCGACGTTACCTTCCCGCCTAACATCCCATTGAAGCTCTGTCTTCGCTATCAAGCTTCCATTCGCATGCCTGAGATGATTGCAACTAGGTCTTGCCTGTTTGGCAAACCATCTCTTGATTATTGGACAATGCAGTCACACTATTCCATTCTAGGTGGTCAGGATATTGTCCTGAAAAAAATAATTAAAGGGCCGAAGTATCTTCTCAAAGCAAATCACAATAACCAGAAAATTCGTTCCTCCGTGAAAAAATTTGCTTACGTTCATCCCAAATACCGACACATGACTGCTGCTGTCGGTTAGGCATCCGGTAAGCAGGGCCTATTCAGCTTCGCTCTCATCAATCATAGCCACGAAGTTCAACGGGGACCTTCCAAAATGTTTTGAACTCTGAATTCTACGTTATGTCTACTCTTTAATCTCCATTTCAATGCCATTGAGCTCCTTCTGCGTTTGTTGACTCAGAGCGCCCAGTGTCCCAGATACAACTCCAAGATAATTTCTCAATTTTCAGGTATTGATTACTTGGCTCATTAGACTCAATCAAGTTTCTTGACCCATCTTACTTTTCGAGATTAACTCGAAGCCCTCTTCCAAGCAAAGATAAAAGTCATCTTCCGTCTTCGTGGGTTTCCATCCTAATTCGAGAGCCAACTCCGGCCTTGTCCTATTCCTGTTTCACAGGGAGTCAGTAATTAAGAATCAACTATAGTGGACAGCGCAAACCTGAGACAATAGCTTGTCCTAACCATATCTGCACTCCAGCCAAACCATCTCCGCGCGGCCTCCTCTACGGTGATGGACATTGGCTCAGCGGTGCTCCAAGGGCCATGACGGAATCCGATGTGCCCAATACGCCTAGAAACCTCTAACCAGGATTGATACCCGGTTTCTGCGAAAAACAAACCCTGTTTGCCGGATGGCACAGGCTCCCCGGCCAGGATCCGGCTGGTAATGGTCTCGTACAGCGCAGCTAAATCGGTTATGTGAACGCGGCCAACACCGCCGGTCCCATTTCCTACATATTCCGCATGTCCTATCTCAAGACTTCCATTGATGAGATCAACAAGGTAAAGAGGTTGCTGGTTGAACAAACCAGTTCCAAGACCGTAAATGTCAGGAGGCATGATGCAATATGACTTGACACCATGGCTTTCAGACGAGTCAACGACTTGCAGTAGAGTTTTGCGCTGGCTACATGATGATTGCGCTTCGAGCTGCTTAAGTTGCTTGTATAGGTCACTCTTGTCTGAGAAATCTATCGGATCAGGGCCTTCTTCATCTGCTAATGGATTTTCTAGGTTCCACGTCCCAGATGTCTCAATTATCATCAGTATACGAATTTGGGGGTTAAAATACATCGTGATCATACATGAATGTAGTGCACATCACCACCTGTTGTCTTCTTTCTCATACCCAAGCCGGCAACTAAAGCTGCAGCCGAGTTCAAGTGGAATCCCGAGGCAGTATGGATGACAATGTCGTGCTCTCTGGCTGCTGCCGTGAGATGCTCGGAGTCGTCTAAATCGCGGAAGAGTACCGGGTTGACGCCCTTGGCTTGGAGGGCTTCTGCTTGTTCCTTCTTACGCACCAAAGTAGTGATGCTCAATTGCTTGATGAGAGGATTCGACGACGAGAGCAACGCCGAGAGAACCGAGCCGCCGCTTTCTACAGGTCAGCATTGTTGGCATGAAGCCAAGACGGAATACTCTGGGAAGCTCCCTCACACATAACCTGTCGCTCCAGTCAGGAGAACTTTGATTTCCGCCATGACGATCGATCTTTATTTTAGAGAGCAAGCAGGTGCGGAATGGAATTAGATGTAGTAGTCACCGAACGGTGAGTCAACTGCTCCCCCGCATGTCATGCTCACATAGGATAGGACTAAACTCCGCACGAATCAACTTCATCTACGACCAAGTGATTTAACAATGATTTGAAATGACATGACAAACTTATCAGCCCTTTTTAAGATCAAATTCCAACGGCACCATCTGGTTTACAAGGGTGGGTTCCTGGATCAAGTCATGAGTCTGGGAATTATGGGTCTCGCAGCTTGAGCCTGCTTGAGGATCCTTGACCTGAGGTCGGTTATTTGTTTGTCGCCTTTGCACAAACAAACACCAGCATGATGCCAATTGACCGTGTTACAACATTTATTCCGAGTCAGTAATTTGGAGGTCACTCGGGCTCTTTTGTAGGTTGCGATTGTTGGATCTGCAAGTTAAAGGCACCTGGCTGTCGAGTACAGGGTAATCCCTCAACCAAAGACCACAACCCAGCCCCAACCAGGCATCACTTATTTAAAGACCAAATTCTATTAGGGCTATTGTCTCCATATGGAAGAGTTGTGAGTTAAATCTGAAAGTTGAAAACGAACACGTGGACCCGGACTGGGAGGAGACACAGTCGAGTCTGGGTATATCACCGAATTTTTAAACCCCTTCCCAATAGTTGCCGCCAACACCAACAAACATCCCACTCATGCCTTAGTACTATAGAACTCGGCAAGCACCTCTTTTGGAACTGAGGGATCCTCGTAAGCCCTTTCGCCAAAGTTTGACCAACAGCGAGCGGCCATCAACTCCTCGTCCTTCTCCACCGCATCCCACAAAAGCTCCTTTTGTCCATCGCCCATATGGGTCACAGACCGGTCCTGGAATTGCGTGAATGGGATATTCGCATCGTGAGGTCACTCAATCAATTCCACTTACCAATCCAAGAGTCAACTTGATGATTCCATCCGCCCAGTAATTCTCAAAGACGTATTTTGGTTTCTTGCCGCGAATTTGCAGGAGAACGTTGTCGGCGGCGATATCTGCTTGGCGGAAGGCCGATCGACCATTGGGGTTGGGAGTGTTGGTGCCGGCGACATCTCCACAGGCATAGATGTTGGGGAACTCTTCGTTGTCGATTTGAAGAGTGGGCTTGACCTTGATGTGGCCAGATTCTGAGACGGACTCAGGTGCGAGGCCCTTCAACAAACCCGACGCAGGTTTCTGACCGGTGCAGTTAATCTGCCATCATTAGACTTTGAATCCTAGTTTTCATTGTATTTTTTTTTTTTTAAAAAAAAAAGGAAGAAAAAAAAAACTCACACATAAATCGCACTCAATGGTTCTGCCGGATCGAAGTGTTACGGTGCCAGTCTCCTTGTCTTCACTCACGACGCGCTCCTCTAGGATGACTTCGCATCCAAGTTTCTCGAGACCCTCCATGGCAGATTTCTGTAGGCCTTGACCAAATCGGTGCATTGGAGATTTTCGGGAGTGAACAAGGACGACCTGCTTGTCAGGATACAAGGATTTGGCGTCTGTCGCAACCTCGACACCGGCAGCGCCACCTCCAACAACGACAATCTTGGAAGCGTTCTCAATCTTGGCCTGCATTTCCCGGAGGAGTTTCATTGCTTCCAACTTTTCTGTGACATTGCTTCGAGATGGGAGCCCCTCCTCCACTTCAGAGCCCGTGGCAATGATGAGGTATTCGTAGGGAATTTCCTCGCCAGAACCCTGGAGGGTTACATGGGCCTTGGTCAACGAGCTAGCGCGATCCTTGATCCAGCGAACGGCACCTTCTGGGGCGCCCTTCAAATTGCCACCGTAGGGAATAAATGCTTTATGGTCGTGGCCTTTTGTGACGCAAAATCGGGGAGAACCCAGGTGAATTGGAAGTGGGAGTTGGGCTCAATGACGACGACCCGGTACCGAGTTTTAGGCGGGAGGTTTTTGGAGATGACGCCAGCGGCATTGTAGCCAGCAAAGTTGGCACCAATTATGACAATGTTGAGATCTCTGCTCTCAGGAGCCTTTCCGAGCGTGAATATCGCTGCAAATGCCTCCACATTTCTCGCCAAAGCACGATGGGCGAATTTCCAAAGGTGGCCGAAGGTGTACCCAATGACCTTGATGAAGAGAATGGGTTTGTCCAACATGATTGCAACGGCCCTTTTCCTGGCTGAGGTAGACAATGCAGCCAGGAGTCGAAGAACGATATAAATCAGATGCGGAGGGAACCAAAAGGCCGAGAGGATTGAAGAGCGGGCCGATATGGTAATATACCCTTCGGCAAATTCAGGTCTTTGAGGAAAAGGCCGCGGTGTGTCCACGGGGATCTCATGGTGGGAGAATCCTGGCGTTAAGACGCGCATGTACACGAGATCGGCTGACTCGGAGTAGGGCCAGGGCCGCCCGAGCATCAAGTGCCGTGGCTACCTTCTCCGGATTCACCTTTATTTTAATGTGACACAGTTCAAACGGGTGCTCGTTCTGGCAACCCGTACTCTGCTTGGCCCGAAAAAAGAAAAGGGACCCCTCGCTTGGTCGCCCACAGCGGCTAACATTCCGCGTCGTCACTAACAAGACAAGAAATCTATTTTCCTGCCGTCGGTGCAAAACTGTTACCCGGTGCCCGACGGGTCGGAGACCGAAAAGGTCGGGGTTTGCCTTGGCTTCAGGCCCCATTGTTGGGCCTCGCGCGGAGACGGGGCATGCACAGAATCTTCCCCGACATGGGGCTCGAGACCGACCGGAGCTCAGGCGGCGACGTCCGAGAGGTAAGCTAGGGGGTTGAATTATCTGATGATCTGATAACGCTCATCGAGTTGGGCGCATGCACCTTAACCGATCTCGGCCATCCTGGTGTGCTGCTAAACGAACCAGCCAAGCAAATGCTACCATTCTTAAGGCCGACCCAGATCAATTTCGCACTTGCGACAAACTCAAACAGCGGCACCTGTTCATGTGCCATCAAGGTTAGCTTTGAGCATGCTATGCTCAAGTGTATTGTGTGGGGTGTGGCCAAAAGCCAACGGTCAATCATCTCAAGCATGGGGGAATGTTGGGCATGGATAATTGCCGCTGGGCATGGCCTACCTGCTCGCCAAGGCTCCTGTCAATTGTGCTTTTCTTTCTAGAAGTCTGGCGTCGTCATCTTGAATCACCACCGACTTCTCCCGAGAGGCCAGCATAACATCCTTTTGTTCGGGGATAAGACGGGATCGGGTTTACGGTGACGACCGACCCCGACGGTCTTAGGAACAACGGCCGAAAGTTTCGCTCTATTGGTTTCTAGGACTCCAAGACGGAGCCTACGCGATAGCCACGTATTAATCAAGGCACGGAATTTGTCAAGCTGGGCACTTTTCTTTGGTTGCCAATGCCAAGACCTCCGCACGTCGACAGAACCAGCCACGTGCACAACTGCGTGACTGCACATAGCCCTGGTTTTCAACCCGAGCTCGACGGAGCTCTGGCGCTTGTGAGATTTACGGCCAAAGACTTGGGATATTTTTTTCACTTCATCCTAGCAGACTTGAGGGCGGGTACTCTAGACCCTTTTGAGGGCTTTCAAGATATAGATCTTGCCTGTTGCTTTGCGCCACCGAGCAACCAACCTTTCACCCCAAACGTACAACTGGTGGTGCCATCCAAATGCCGTATACCAAGGGAAGCGACAGGCTTAAAACCTTGATGCTTGGGATCTACGGCACTGACTATCTAAGGGTAACGGCAGCTCCGGGGTATTGGTAGGCATGCCGCATTCGCCACTTGTGGGGAGAGGTTCACCAGTGTGGCGTAGATCGCGGAAAGGCGTTCTCAAACATCCGGGATGGAATCGATTTCGACCTTTCTGGGCTCCCTTCTTTGAGGAGCCCCACGTAAGTCTCGTCCAATCCTTATGCACCCCGGATGTATCTACACGCGGGGGAATTACTAGACCGTTTAGAGCCATCAAGTAAATGGGCTAGGCCGAGCATGATTGTAGAAACGTCCACTTCATTTCCACAAGTGAGGGCAGGGCACATGCCTAAGAGCCACTTCGCCCACTTCCCCAGTGCAGTCAAAGGAGTCAGACAATTTGGTGAACCACATGCGGTCATTGATAGTGATCATATGCCTAATTGTTGAGGAATTAAAAGATCTTCAAACTGACCGTTTGCGTGGAAGGCAGAGTGTAGGCTCGACTAGTCACTGAATCCACAACGCTGCCGAAGAACTTGGTCGAATCTGGTAGTCTGAAATAAATAAATAAATAAAATAATTCAGTTGCATATTTATGGTTAGGTTTACTATTCATGTTTATTTTCATTGAAGTTTCCCCAAAGAATTGCAGTATAATTTCTGCGATGACCACATTGTTTGATCGCGTGTTCTTGTTGTTTGTTGCTTTTGAAGTTGGGTGATTTCCGCCAAGGATGAGTGGAGCTTCACTAGGTATTTCGCCGCGATACCAGCTGGCCATGATGTTAACCTCTTCATCACCGACCCTGAACTCATAGCAACCCACGAAATCTGCAGGCACCCCGTTCACTCGGCGTTGCGTAGAGAGATGGACTTGCCTGTTGCAGCCAACGTTCTGGGCACGCTTGGAGCAGTATGTCGATGCGTAATCCCCATGAAATGCCTCAGCTAACAATGTTGTAGGTCTGTTGGTCAATTCAGGTTTGCCGCATCTGCCCCCGAAATCTACAGAGAGGGCTTTCTGACAATGGTTGACCATAGTTGATACCGCAAATCATAATCAACTACCGCAGACACAATGCCACTGGCCTGCAGCCGTCGATGATGATGCTTTGGGCCTGGGCGGGTGTTCCGCTTGGTGTCTACAATATCGTCAAAGACTTCAACATCGCGCTGCGCATCCAGCCACAAATTCTGACCTTCCTAAGTCTTGTAACTTGGATTCAATGCTACTACTATGAGCGAGTAAGTGGTTACCTTGCCCAAGTGCTTGTGGTTGTGATACTGATGACCCGGTTCTAGAAATGGACAGTCCAGCGATCGCTGCTCGTTGTTCTCCCCATCGGTGCCGTCATGGGAGGCGTCCAGGCCGGTTTGATCATTGCGTTGCGCATCCCCGAATCTCGCAACATTGAATGGCCGATGATCATCATGGCAGTCCTGTCTGCAGCACTTCTCGCGGCGGGTGTCTTGCGCCACTACTGGGACATTTGGGTCCACCGGACGGTGCGGGGCATCTCGTTTATTTTCGTTGCCATTGACGCAGCGGGCGATGTTTTTTCCTTCGTCTCCCTATTCTTCCAGCCCAAGCTTGACGCTCTTGGGCTTGTCATCTACGCGACTGAATTTGTCCTGTGGTGTGGTGTGTTTGCCTGTGGTGGATACTACAACTTCCTCCCCTGGATAAAGAAGCGGTGGCTGAACATTTCCTCAAAAGCAACGACGCCTGCTTTTGAAGACGAATCTCCATCCAGCGGGGCGTCTCACAGTCAAGGCAACGGTATCACACTGCACGATCTGCCGTCGTCAAGTTCGGTTTTCCGCACGGCGTCTGTCAACTCAGGCACCGTCCGGGCTCGGACTGTAGCGCAGGGAGCTCAGGATTAGCGGGTCTTATAACGTGATGTTAATAGCCGTATTAATGCTTGTGTTGCATCAGGCTGCACCAGCTGTGTATCGATTTCCACACATCCGCGAAGCACTTGAGATTGCCCCTTGTGGACAATGTTTATAGTGTTACAACAGTTTGTCTCGCGCTTTAGGAGTGGTGAAACGTTGCAGCTAGTCATGCTATCGAAATTCAGTCAAGTGCCTTGTGAAGACAGACGATTATGGAGCATGACAACGGCGGATACGCGTAATTAACTGCTCGGCGGAGCTCAGGGATGGGCAGGGATATTTGTCGGATGGCCGGTCGCGTGAACATGCCCATACAGTGCCGGGAACCATTCGCCATGGTCGTCTCCGCTCAGAGGCTGCTTACAGTGAGATGGTGCTAAGGCCCGCTACCAAAGCCACTATGATCTCTTCCCCAGCCACCTAATCAGCAGCGCGGCAGCGCCTGGAAGCAGCATGAGCTTAGTGATAAGCTTCTTGGGACGGGCCGCCTACAGCGCATTTCGCACTGGTTTCACAGCCTCGCAAGGCCCCATCCACAGCTCCTTGCGCCATTGACGATCTTGGGATGCAGCCCCTCGACAAGTCGTGAGGGAGCTTTCTGTTGACACACACCCGCCCTCCCTCACCTCGACATCCTCTTGCTTCAACCAGGCCGTCGTGCCATGTTTGCGATGCCATGCCGCCCCTTTGGACTCCGTCCGGCATGCCTGGCTCGCGACGGCTGACGCTCAACAAGCGCTTCAGTCGCTTCGCCATCATCGGCCTATGCTCCATCATCCTCATCATCCTCATCTTCTGGCGCAACATCCATGGCAGCTACAACATCCCGAATACTACCCCTTCGCCACCACGAGCTACTTTTTCCCCGTATCCGTCGATCCGCCGGCAAGACGACCAAGGACCTGTGCGCCACCTTCCCCAAGCATGTCCTCGAGTCCATCCAGCCCGTCCTGAAGATGGGCCATGGCGAGGACCGCGCCAAGGTTGAGGCCCAGCTTGACAGCGTGAGCGCTTGCTTCGGCAAAGACGACTTGCTCATCTTCTCCGATCTCGACGAGACGATTCGAGACCACGAGGTCATAGACATTCTCGCAGACCTCCCCTCGGGATACTACGTCAACAATCCCGACTTTGTGCATTACATATGGCAGAAGGAGATGCGTGATAATGGTACCCTTGATGTGGACGAGGAGGCGACCGCGCGCATCAATGGCTGGAGGATCGACAAGTACAAGTTCCTGCCCATGATTGAGCGCGCATGGAGGACGAAGCCGAACAAGGATTTCTACTTCTTCCTCGAGACAGACACGTAAGTTGGCCAACTTTTCATGACCGCAGATGCAATCACCTGGCGTGCGTTTCTTGGTCAAGTGCTCACCGTCATTTCGCAGTTACGTCTTTTGGGACAATGTGTTTCGCTTCCTCCACACCTTCGACCCCGACCGACCCCTGTACATGGGGTCGCCATCTCCCGGCCGACACGACGTCAAGAAGGACATCAAGACTTGGTTCGCAAACGGAGGCCCAGGTTTTGTGCTCAGTCGCGGCGCGATCAAGGCCCTCTTGTCTCGCAAGGTTACATCGTACGGACAGTACGTCGAGGCGCCAATCACGGAGAAATGGCTGCCGTTGCTTAGAGAGGACTGTTGCGGAGACAGCGTCGCGGGTTGGGCATTGTGGAACGTCAGTGTTTCGCTCCAGGGGTACTGGCCCATGTTCAACCCACATCCTCTCCATGGCATTCCGTTCAGCGACAAGTACTGGTGTCAGCCCGTCTTGACCTTGCACAAGACGCTTCCACAGGATATGATTGATGTGTGGAAGTGGGAGTTTGGACAGAGACAGATGGGAGTAAGTACCCAATGCCAGGAATCTATCTTATTTACCGTGTGTATTAATTGTTTACAGCGCCCACTCCTCTATTCAGACCTTTGGAGCTATCACAAGCCTGGCGCAGATCGTGAATTTGCTCTCAACTGGGACAATGGTGAATGGGACAGCTGGATTGCTCCACCTGAAGCCAAGATTAAGTCATACGAAGGCTGCGTAAAGTACTGCAAGGACCGCGAGCAGTGTCTGGGCTGGACCTGGAGAGGCCTGGATGACCAGAAGTGTATCCTCTCCAGGGCCATCCGACACGGCGACCCCAGGCAGTCGGAGATCATTCCCTGGCCGGAAGAGAGAGATGACAAGGGCAAGGTGATACCGCCGCCCCTCGACCGAAAAGACCGATGGGTCGACTTCAAGTCGGGATGGATGACAGAAAGGATCGAAAAGTGGCGGCTGAACAGAAACTGTTCCACAGTACAATGGGTGGGACCGAGCATCAAGCGCGTATTTTAATGTCCTCGGCCCTAGGTTTTGCAGAATTTACGGGACGAGTATGTGTGTATATACCTAGACGGGCGTTGGGAAGCTAACCATCGCGAGAAGCGTAGCATATAATGAGATTCTGACCTTAGTTTTCAACTTTGCTTATAATGGGGGCGGCATGGGTGGTATGGGCGGCATGTTTTCATAATAAATTGAACTGTGGTTGAAGGATCAATACCCTTTACTACTTGCATTTACTCCTATGACCTCAGATGTGAATTTGCGCCGGCCTCCCTTTCCAACTTGTATACTGATGCAATGGGTATCAATTAATAGACGTATCGGAAGTAGGGGTTCTCCTTGTCAGTCAAGTCCTGGAATGCCAGCTTGGCTCGTTCAGCTTCGTCAACTGGAAAAGCGTCCCTCTTCTTGTTTTCGTTGCGCAGCACAAAGTAGAGCGCCACGGACGACAGGATGCAGATGACGTAGCTGTCTCGAGTGTTAGAAATGCGGTGCCTGATCGTTGCAGCTGGGACTTACCAGATAATGAGGCCAAGCCACAGGGCAGGATAGTGCTGTGCCTTGGTCTGGCTCCAGACGAGCTGGGGGCCTACAATGTTGCCAACGCAGTAGGCAACAAAGATTGTGGCGGCCATGAAGCTCTTCTTCGTGTGGCCTGCCACGTTGGACATGCCGATCGTGATGATCAAGCTGACGGTGCCTCCAAAGAAACCGGTGATGGAGTAGCCGACAACGGGCGCGGCTGCGCGGTACGACCACTCGCTCTTCCAGATGATAGCACATCCGGCAATGACGGGCAGGCAAGTCAGAATCAGCATCAGAATGCGAATGTTGTTGAACTTGGAGCCAAGGTAGCCGGTCAGGAGAATGACAATGAAGCACAGCCCGCCCAGGGGGAACTGGAACAGAATGGACGCAAGAGTAGACCAGCCAAAGGTGGACACGATAAGGGGCCCAAAACCACTGACGGCACCGTTTACCGTGTATGCGGAGGCCATCATCAGAGCGACGAGCCAGATCTTGACGTCGAAAATGGCCTCCCTGAGCTGCGATGTCTTGAACGTGGTGCATCGAACGCCGGTTTGTCCATGGCGCAGTCGCTCGACGGCCGCAAACTTTTCCTCCTTGGTCAGGAACCACGCGGTAACGGGAGAGTTGGGCATGACGAAGCAGAACAGGCCAAAGAGAAAGGTCAGCGAGCCGGCCAAGAGGTAGATGTACTGCCATCTGCGCAGCCCGCCGCTGGTGATTTGCGCAAAGCCGTAGTTGAGAGACCCGCCGATGATGGTGAAGAGCCCCGTCGACGAAAACCACCAGCTCTGTCGCAGGGACTGCTCGGACTGCGTGTAGTACCCGGACACGATGCACATGAAGCCCGTGGGGATGATGCTCTCCACGAAGCCGAGGAAGAATCGCTGGGCGTACAGGCCCTGGTGCGTCGTCACGGCGGCCGTGAGCATGCAGATTCCCGCCCACACGATGACGACGCCGCCCAGGACGCGGCCAATGTTGAACTTTTGCAGGGCAAAGGTCATGGGGTACAGGCCGGCCAGCATGCCAAAGTAGAAGAGGGACGTCGCCCAGCTCAGGCGGCGGGTGTCGACGGTGGGCGGGGTTGTCGACTTGTCCGTCACTGTGAGCTGGAGGTCTGCCGTCATGCCAAAGAGCACGGCGGAGCCGAGGATGGCCTTGTCGTAGTAGACGAGGCCGTCTGCCGGGGGGGGCCAAAAATGGTGAGCTGGAGGTGTTCCCATAGCGGAAGCGGGGTGAGGGCATTTAGAGATACTAACATCCTACAATCATGGCGGGAATGAGAAAAAGGTCGATTTTTCTCACGGCGCGAGCTTCGACAGCTGGATCAACGACATGCTGCTGCTCTCCGACCATGGCAATGGCCTCGTCCTTGGTCCCGACTGCAACTTGAGGCGCGGCGGCCTCGATGTCGCCTTGATGAGTCTCTTTAGCCGCCATGATGACGATGGGCGAGGAGGGCACGGTGAATCAGGATGGTGAAGTGAATATTGCAAGAAGTCGAAGCCGCGACCGACTAATTATTTTTATTTTTATTTTTATTTTTATTTTGCTCATGAGCGAGGTGGACAGGGAAGATTCCAGCCCTTGGCCATCGTGGCTTGGGGCGGGGCGATAGGAAAAAGGGTCTGGCCACAAAAACGGTTGAGGTGAGGGATTGATTGAGTGAGCGGATTTTGCGTCATTTGAACCGGTGAGCGAATAGCTCGCAGGTCGAGGGCGTCGAAACGAGATATTTCCACATTAAGTTTGTCGCTACCCGGGCGTCGTTTGGTCCCAAGGGACAAGGTGCATCTTGGTCTTGGCCTTGGTCTTGGCCTTGGCCTAACGGCTGCGTGGGTCGGGCTGGGGAACTTGGGCTGTGCGTGTGGGCTTCTCGCCGACATTCGCGAGCCGCTATATATGCGAACCCATGGCTGGCGCAAGGGCGCGTGAACAATAGCTGCATGAGTGTTGGCATCGCGGGCCAGTGAGATGGGTCTTGTTTGAGAGCTAGGTTTTGCTAGCACCGAACTCGGCCTGTGGTAATTAGCTCACTGCAAGGGGAAAAAAAAAAATTCAACTTGAAAGATATTTGTGTTGCGTGTCATGGCGGCCAGTCGAAGGGGATGTTCTATCTTGGCCGGGTTGTCGAAGAAGCCATTCGAAAAGAAGAAGAAGAAAAAAGAAAAAAGAAAAAAAGTTGAATGGTAGCTTGGATTCAATTGACCAGTAAACACCAATTCTGTCCATCAATTTGGCTGCTTCGAGTGTGTATCGAGTGGCGTGTTGTTAACGTGATCGGCGCCTCGAAAAATGGCTCTGGTGCTAGCTTTCAGCTGAGACATATCGGAACTGGCCTTCCGAGGAGAACCATGGTGCAGTCAAACCCGAAACCCGTTTGCACAGTCGAGGATGGCAATTGAAAGATTAATAAACGTTAATCATTACTACCTAACGCAGGGATATCATAGCCTGGTCATCATATAATATAATCTGTGTGCTTTTACTGTACAATTCTCCTATAGCTTGGAGGTGCTCTCGCTTTCCTTGGGGTCCTTGATCTCGACAAGTAGTTTGCCTAGAGGGATGGATCATTGTTAGTGTGCGTGTGCGCGCGCGCAGAGGTGGGAAAATCAGGTGGTTCTCATACCGGTGTTGATGCCCTTGTACAGGTCTACAAGGGCCTGCTCGGCAACTTTCAGACCTCCCTTGATGATGGTCTCGCTCTTCTTCATCTTGCCTTCTGCAATCCACTGGGAAAGCTCGAGGCGGGCCTTGGGGAAGTCCTTGACGTGGTCCAGCACGATGAAGCCCTGCAGCTTGATGCGCATGAGGATGATCTGAGAAAAGTAACGGGGCCCCTGGGGCTTGGCCGAGTTGTATTGGCTGACGTTGCCGCACTCGATGAAGCGCGCATGCTCCTTTGCCCTCAACAGGCACATGTCAAGGATATCGCCTCCCACTGATTGGTTCAACCCGTCAGCAATCCATTTATTGTGCGACCCGGGGGAAGGGAACCGTGGGGACCAACAACATCAACTCACCATTGTCAAAGTAGACGTCAATATAGTCGGCCGTGGCCTCGTTGAACTTGGCCTTGAAGTCGTCGGCCTTGTAGTTGAGCGCCACGTCGAAGCCCAGCTCGCTCGTGAGCCATTGGCACTTGTCATCGCTGCCGCAGATACCAACCACCCGGGCGCCCTTGATTTTGGCGATCTGACCGGCGACACTGCCTGTTGCGCCAGCGGCGCCCGAGACGACGACTAGCTCGCCGGGCTTGGGGTCGCCGATCTGCGTCATGCCCACCCACGCCGTCATGCTGGTCATGCCCAGCGCTGAGAGGATGTCCTGGGGGTTCTGCACGCCCGGGTACAGGGACGCAGGCTCAAAGGCGCCCTCGGGGAGGATCGAGTACTCCGCCCAGCCTGCGTAGCCGGCCACGAGGTCGCCCTCCGTGGCGAGCTTGCTCTTGGATGCGACCACACGGCACACCGCAGTGCCGCGCATCTTCTCGCCGATCTTTACAGGAGGCAGATAGGATCGGGTGTCTGAGAGGGGGGTTAGCAATGGACCATCTGTATGTTTATGGATGGACTTCTTAGTTCCAGTCGAGGAAGAACAGTACCATTGAGCCAACCTCGCATCGCCGGATCTAGAGAGAGATACAACGTCTCGGCCAAAATCTGACCGTCCTTGAGGTCATCCAAGGTCGGGATCGGAGACGTCTTTTGGCTAAAGGTCTGGCCGGGAATAATATCGGCTTTGGGGCGCTCGGCGAGCGTGATGGTGAGGTTCTCGAGGGCCATGTTGATGACTGACTAGCTTATAGCAAAGCTGGTTTTAGAGGGAGCAAGAGAGAGAGAGAGGGAGAGGGAGAGAGAGAGAGTATGGGTGCGTCTGCTCTGCGTGCAACTGTCGTCTTCAACTCCGGCAGCTTGGAAAACGTCTAGTCAATGGGGAATCTCAAAAGAGTTACACTGACTCGGGCTTTATTTAAGTCGGGGGTTTCTCTCGGCTCGTCGTCTCTCGATCGCTGCTCAAGCGTCGTGATGGTTTGCCACGCACCAAAACTCTGTCCGGGCGCCGGCCTTTTTGTACTTCTTTTTTTTTTTTTTTTCCTCCCTCGTCCCTCCAGCCTCACGACGACAAGACAGCCGCTCCGCGACGACGCCATGTCTCGCCGCGTTGGCTAGTAGCAAGCGGGCGGCCGAGGCGACAGCTCAACCAGCTCAACCAAAGCCCCTGCCCCCGCCATCCAGCGAGTCTTGGAGACCACAGTACACCGACAGAACGACAAGACGCAAGGAGACAACATCTTGTTTCGGGAACCCCGCGCACACCTCGTCCCACCCTCCCGGGGCGCCACTCCCATCAGGACAAATCGCCGGGCGTCCCAGCGCCCTCGGGCCCGGGCCTTGGACGCCCACACACCTCCTCCGACTGGTGCCTTCACGGCGTGCGCTTGGGCTCTCGGCGAGACGGGTGGGGACGTTGACGCAATGGCTGGGAGCTGCTGCAACGCCGGGCTTCGTGCCGAGGCACCTCCCACACATTGTCGCAGGACGCTGCCGTCGAGGGCGTCGAAGGCGTCGAAGGCGTCGAGGGCGTCTGTCAGCCGCTCTTGTTTTCCGGTCTCGCTTTGGGCCAAGCGTCAGCGCGCTCCATGCACCATGTTTCTGCTTTTGACAATAAATAAAGATGAGCCGGAGACACAGCCCCATCTTCTCGCCGTCGCCTTGCTATCCCCCCATGTCATCCGCCCGCTATCAATTTGCCCGACGGGCTGATCCATCGGCCGCCCGGCGCCAAACCACCACAACAGCATGTATGTGCCGCGAACCTCGGCTCCGTCCACATCGTATCGAATTTAGAACTATCCAAATCCATATCACAACTCCGTCTATGGTGCATAAGCAATTGACGCTACCGGCCTGTGCGGGCAACCAGTTTCTTTTTTTTTTCTGCAGGGAACGATTGCTCATGAAGCTCTAATACATAATGGTACAATTAAGTAAAGAGGCCGATGTACACGTGCCTCGACTATGGAAATAAATGATGGTAAAAAAAAAATGCAACAAAACCCTCTATCTGCTACGGCAGGCGTAATATACTATCGACCCGCCAAAAACAATATAACTTTGGTGATAAAAAAAAATGATTGTAAACCTTGAGTGTTGCTAAATTAGAATCAACGCAATCCAGTTCCTGATAACCAGTCAATCAATCAATTGCCCTTTTTCCTTTTCTTTTCCGCCTTCCCGAATCCGTCATTAAACAGGGCTCACAAGCGTGTTTGGCCGTGATTTCTTCATTAACTTGCTTCTCCTCGCCTTCGAGGCGCGCTTTTCTGACATGCTTGCGTGTGATCGCCACTGCTCAAGCATGATTGACTGTCCTCCATCCTTCTCATCTGCCGCGTCACCTGTTGGCCGCTGCTTGCCGTTGTTGTCGTCCTCGACGTAGCGGAGCGGGGCCGGGGTGCCAAACTTGTAGCGAGTGTACGTCTGAGACCGGAGGCTCTCGTCGGCCCTCATCTTACCCTGGTGCCATTGGACCCAGAACATCTGCTCGTGCTCACGCAGGTATCGGCTGCCGTGGAAACTGTGCAGGACGACCTGGCGTGACAGCATGCCGAGTTGTCGACGATACTCGGCCTTGGCGTAGAATCGCTTGGTGAGCCACTCCACGTCGGTGGGCGTGATCTCGTCGGGGAGAGTTGGCACGTTGGTCTTCATGCTAGCCTCGTCGGTGAACTGGGTCCACGGTCCAGTCATGCTCAGAATGGCAATCTGGGCGCGGGCCAGAGCGAGGGGATCGTTGGGAGGCACGACCTCTCCGTATCGCTGGTCGGGCTTCTCGGGTCGGTCAAGACCAGCGCCGTGGCGCCGACCTCGGTGGCGACAATAGGAACACCAGCCAATGCGGCCTCGCCGATAGCCAGAGGGAGACCTTCAGAGATGGACGAGTTCATGAACAGCCAAGCATCCTTCAACACCTCCTTGGGGTTGCCAAAGCCAGCGAGGATGACCTTGCCTGATAGGTTGTTGTCGACAATGAACTTCTCCATCTCCAGCGCGTAAGCAGGCTGGCGATCCTTGGCTCCGTAGACAACGAGCTGGTAGTCGGTAAAGCCGAAACGGTTGATGATGATGTCGGCAGCCTGGATGGCGGCCTTGACACCCTTGATGACTTGCACGTTGGACAACATGACAACGGTAGGCTTGTCGGTTCGAATCTTATCGACAGGGGTAAACGACTCCATGTTGCTGATACCGTTGACAATCGGGTCAATCTTGCGACGGAACAAATTCCTGTTTCCAATGGTTCCCTTGTCCGTACCAATCTCGGCCTCCCACATGCTGCAGAGTGTTAGTTTATGTTTCAATTTCTGGGAACACGCAGATTGACTTACGGGTTGAAGAGCGACGCGCAGGGGGTGATGACGTCGGCGTGGAAGTACGCAAGACGGGTAGCAAGACCGATACCAGAAAGCAGCATAGACTGCACAGATAGAGGCAGCTCGCTCTGGGCAGCACTAATATTAAGACAGCACTCTCGCCACAGGATGGCGTGGTCCCAGATGCCAAAGTTGGCGCCGCGGCGGTGCTTGAGAACGAGGCCGAAAAGACTGCTGATACCGTGGTGAGTACTCTGGAACACTCGAGGGCAGTCTTCGGGGACGTTGACGGCGAAGATGAAGAAGTAGGCTCGGAAGATGCCCAGAGCATCACGGAAGTCGGGGATGGTAGGCCGCTCGAGCTCGAAGCACTCAGTCGGGTTGGCAATGTTGGGGTCGTCGTAGTGAGTAAGCCAGGCGGCCACCCAGGCATCCTCGACCTCCTTGGACTGCCAGGTGCGGGTATAATCCTTGTACTCGTAGTATTTGGCCATGGATAGAATAACATTACTGTACTTGATAAGATCGGCGCGGTGAAGGCGTCGGGTACGGGCGCCCTTGACAAAGGCCATGAGGAGCGGCACGAAGACACCGTAGATATCCCTCTGAGCGTCGGTGTCGGAAACCTTCTCGTCAACTTGGGACTCGAGCAGGTTCTCAATGACACCGTGGTTAGCAGTGCCGCCATCGATACCCCAGAGAGGCAGGAGCTTGAGAGACTGGACACTCTTCTCAATCTGGAAACGGGGGATACCATAATCGTTAGCGCATTCAGACAAGACGTGATTACGGATGGTCTTGTGACCGTTGACCAGATCACGGCGGCAGTTGGACACGCCACCAGGTGCAACAGGCCAGCAGCCGATATCGTTGAAGATGATGGAAATACGATCCTTAGTATCGTTGAAGCAATCCTGTGGGCGGGCAGTGACTTGAGTGGCATCGTTGCTGAGACCCATGGCGTAGAGATCGGCCGTCTTGATGGTAAGCAGGGTGACTTCAGAGACGTCGGTATCGATGTCGATAGCGGCAACAATCTGGTCAATGTTGGCATCCAAGGCAGCGCGGGCATCGTCCAGTCGGCCGGCATCTCGGGCACGCCAGTACGTGCGGAGCAAGCGCTCCTCACGAAGAATAAGTTCGTCGATCCAGCAAGCAGTCACGGCATCGAGAGTTCCAACCTTCAGCCAGTGGCTCCAAAGCTCAGTGCGGATACGCCAGGTTGGCACGCGGCCGTACTGGCGCTGGTTCAAAAGGACGATCCAGGACACGGGGTTCATGAAGGAAACAAGAGTGGGAATCGAACCGGCGTATCGTCGCATCTGGCGGAGCTGGAGGGTGCTGTGGTAAATGAGCAGGTCATCCTGGTCGAAGGACAGGTTCTTCGGGCGGGGAATCAGAGAGGACTCGTGAACAAAGATCTCGGGGGCCTTGGCGACAGCAGCCTTCGTGCCGTCCTTTTCTTCCACCCAAGAGGTGATGGCTGGGTCACGGCGGTGAAGGTACTCGTAGTCGCTGATGTACGTCTTGGTGCCAATCTTCTTGGCAATACGGCCAATGTTCTTGGACGGCACCCAGTTGTACTCGTCAATGTCCACAGGCTTACCCCAGAAGACAGAGAGCATATCATTGCAGCTGGTGTCGGCGAGCTTGAAGTCGGCACGGAGGACGTCAGAGTTGCCCTTGGGCGCAGCCTTGTAGTGGTACTGGAAGACATATTCGGTTTCGCCAATGGTCCAGGTACCGCGCACGACACGACCATACTTGTCGTAGTATCCGACACTTCGGGAGTCCTGCCTGGCACTGACCTTGGTAGCGGGCCACCGATTGTGGTTATCGTACTGGTAGGTAGAAGCATCACCGTTGTCATCCTCTCTGCTCTTGAGGCGAAGTTTCTCGTCATAGGTGTCAATGAACAAGGCCTTGCCGTCGGCCGGTGCCTCCTTGAGGGCTCCGTTGTAAACACGAAGCTCCATAGTGCCGTTGTCTTGGACAGTCGCGAAACCAGTAATCGTCTTTCGGGGGAGCTCGACGATGATTGTGTTCTTGACAATCTTGCGCCGGGCACCCTTTTGGGCGAGACGGAGGATGTTGACCAGGGCAGGGCGATGATAGATGAGAATCCAGTAGACCCAGAAGTTCTTAATGACACGGCAGACATTCCAAATACCGAGCAGAATCCAGACAAAGACGCCTCGCCCAGGGACCTTCTTGAGGCAGTAGACAAGTTCTCGTTCTATGTTGGAGCCTCCTCCAGTAATGATGGCAACCCACTTGACGAAGACGAAAGGAACCGAGACGAGCTTTCCCCACAGACTCTGAAGAACAGTGAGCGTCTTGGGAGTGCGGTTGATAGTCACGGGCTTCAACTCGGCGGGAGGAAGAGGGTGCTTTTCCTGCGACTGACCCGAGAAGAGAGCCACAGTGTTCATCCTTTCGCTGCACTTCTGATGGATTTGAAGAATGAGATCAACCAGGAAGTCTTCGGTCTGCAGGTTAACCTTGGAAGCGGTGGCCCACTGGGTAAACTCTTGGCTCAAAGCCATCGGCTCTCCTGAAATACGTCGGACGATACCCTCACGCACAGCCTGGGGCGTGGTCTCCCATTGGGAGTCGACGTCAAAGCCCAAGCAGAGATGCTTCATCAACTCCATCTCAGTCTTGAGAGAGAGGTTGGCGAGGGACTGGGGGCTCTCAAACGAGAGCTCAAACTCAAGTCGCTTGGAGAGGCATTCGGTATCGTGGAGGAAGTGCTCCGCCTGTACAGCGCGGTTATGCGAAAGACTGAAGTGAGATCGGGCGACGTGATAGAGGATGGATTCGGTAATGACAGTGGCCAGGAGAGGCTGCCAAGCAGGCAGGGACAGCTCGGCTTCGGCCATGAAGCCGATTGTGACCTGAAGAGCGCTTCCCTCGAAGGAGCTGAAGGAGCTGATTTCGCCCAAGCCGGCACGGCAGAAGTCCTCACGGCTAACAATCTTGACGCCAATCTTCTTATCGACCCACATATCACGAGCAATTATTAGAAGCTTCTGGGCCCAGGGTGTGCCCCAGACCATCTTGTTGGGCTCCTCCATGCTGAGACGCAACAGCTCAGTGATCTTCTTGGAGGTGGGCTTACCGTCTTCGTTGCAGACCCTCAAACCAGAAAAGTTCTTAGCAAGGCCACAAGGAAGAGCAGAATGGGCAGACTCGTCGGCGCTGAATCTGCACTGAACAAAAATGTTGGATTGATCATCCAGGGAACCAGATCCAGTGCGAGATGAGGCTGACGCGGTCCAATCCTTCCACGTCCAAAGCGATGTTCCGACGGCGGCTAGAACAGACGCCACGTTTTGAGCAATGACATCGTTGAAGAGGAATTGGGAAGTAGAGGGCAATCCGTGGAGAACGCAGCCGACAATGAAGCCCACACCAGCAGAAGACATGATGATGGCAATGTGGGTGGTGACGTTGGTGGTGAAGCAGCGGTTGAACTGGAAGATGATGGCGGAGGTGTAACCAAGGGAGTATAGGTAGTAGAGAACGTTGGTCTCCCAGCCGTCAACGAAAACCCATAGGAGCAGGGTGGTAATACCAAACACGACGAGAAGCTTTGACATGATATCAGTCAAGGCCTTGACGATACTTGCGCGACGGAAAGCCTCAAACTCGGCAGCGAGCTGCTGGGCATGCTCGAAGTCGCGAAGCTTCTCCTTGGAAACCTGTTCCTTGATGCTCCAGTATTTGTACAAAGTGGAGTCGAGAAGCATTGCAGAAGCGCAAAAGTAGATGATGCAAAGACAGATACCATAGCGAGCCCTGGAGTCAGTGTAGATGCTAGTATAAGGACCGCCAGCACTCCATACCATCATCACCCAACGATCCATGAGAGCGACCAGGAAAAGACCGAGAGTCTGACCAACATCGTAACGGGCAAGACGGAAAAGAGTGAAGACGTTGTGATCCTTGAGACCTCGGGCCAGACCACGCTGCTGGTTACGGGATTCGTTGAGCTGGGTGAACCAAGCCGTGCTGAACAACTCAGGGGGGTTACCAGTGGGGTTCGTCTTCTTGAAGAGCCAGGCGACATAAGGCATGCCCTGCGCGATACGAGAGACGAAGGCGTCCGAGAATGCTCCCGAGGCGTGGGCCTCCTTGGTGCGGCGCTGGTAGGACTCGAGGACCGCGACAAACGACTCTCGAGCGAGGGCTTCTTGATCCTTCAAGTCATCATCGCTCATCTCGGGACCGGACTTGGCCTGATACCACTCAACAATATCCTTTTGAGTAAACTTGGGGATGTTGTCCATCCAGTTGGACCACTCGTGGCACAGTCGTCGGTATCGGTAGAGAGTGAGCAGCAAGTAAGCGTACATGATGGGGAGGTAAATCGCAAGGTCGTGGCCGTTGACAAAGGACGAGATGAGGGGCGAAAGCAACAGCAGGGGCATGTTCTGCAGGAGGATGGTGCGACCTGAAGACATGGGGCTCTCGTGTTGGTGCATGGCACTCATGATTCCCAAAAGGTTGAAGTGAGTCGAGATACAGACGAGGTAGGCAACGAAGACGAAGCCCTCAGCGATGGAGAATCGGAGAGTAAACATGATCAACCCAACAATCGAAACGAGACCAGTAAGGATAAACCCACCAGACAACCTCTGGACGTGGAAGTAAACCATGTTGTCATAGGCGTAATGCGCAAGGTAATAATTTCCAGTGCTACCCACCCAGCCAGTCACACCAGCAGTCAACAGGAGAGCAACGAGCAAAGCATAACCAGCAGCCTCGAGATGTCCACTGTCCATGAATGCAGTCATGAAGAAACCACGTCCCACAAAGGTAAGGAGGAGAACATCGGCGACAGCGGGGACACAGAAAATCGACATGGCACCAGCCTGGGCAAATCGCTTCCTCCAAAGCTGGACGATCTCATGGGGCGTGCGCTTCATTTGTGAGGAGCCGGGGAGAGGAGCATCGTCGCCCTCCTTGGTGATTGTCGATGCGTCGGGAGTGAAGTACATGGTCATGATCTCGTTGTTCTTACGGTCAGCGGCCAGAGGAGGGCGCGCCTCGAGGAATTCGCGGTATCGCCTGTACACAATGTTGCCGAGGTCCCGGGGAAGAAGGCCAAAGTAGATCTCGCACTGAGATCCCAGAATCCAGAGCTCGGAGAAAACGGCGGCTTGATCAGGTTGAGAGACGAACATGGGGCAGCGATCGGTTGACTCGTTGTACACTTCCTCAAAGGCGGCGCGTCGCAGACTGGTAAAGTAGATGAGGGCGAAAAGCTCGGAATTGATGTCAACGTGGTCGCAGTCGGTCCAGGACTTCCAGGGGTCGTAAGAGTGAAGAAGAGCATTAGTGAGACCGTTGAGAACGTCACGTTGTCCATAGAACAGACCGTCCACAATAGTCTCATTGGTGGTCTGATACAGAGCAAGGAGGTTCTCGAGCGTCGGCAAGCCAGTGGCGCCCTGTCTGGCGTAGTGCTCAAGTCGGGTGCGCAGGAGGATTCGCATGGTGGTTGATCCATCGAGGGCAGCCTTTGCACAGGTGAGGTTCCAGGCGGCCTTGGTAGTTTCGTCGACGAGGACAGACCAGCAGTACATGCGGATGGCGTCGCCCAGAGGGTGAGTCAGGTGAGAAACGCGGAGCTTTTGGAGAAGGTTCAAAGCTTCGGAATAAGTTGCCTGTTCGATTGTGGCTCGGATGCTGAGGGGGAGACCTGAACTGTCAGCCTGATCGCTCGAGAGCTCAAGCAGAAGCTCTTGCTCGTATCGTCGCTCTCGGGGAACCTGGCTGTGAGCCAACCAGGTGTGAAGAATAGTGGCTGCATCACTGGGGGCTTTTTGTGAGACATAGATGTCGACACAGGCGGCATCAGACTCGTCTCTGTTTTTTGAGACACCCCAGAAATGGGCGTCGCTCTCGGGAGTGCCAAAACCAGTGTCCATGCCCTTGTAAATACGGATCTTGCGATCAGCAAGGCCCTTGATGAGTTCGTGAACGGCGACATCGCACTCCTGGCGCATAGACATGGCGGACAGGGCCGACATGATCTGCTGCTCCTCGGAGCCCTCGACCGTGTGGAGCATGCTGAGATCCTTTAGGTGGTCTTGGGTGTCGGCAACAGCGTCAAAGTGCTCGGGATGGGGTTCCGAGCTCAACGGGAAGCATCCCATCGATGAGAGTTTCTTGCCATCGCTGGCAGAGTCCCAGAAGCTGGCTCGGCCGGGCGCAAAATCAACATAGTCGCGCGAGAGGTGAGAATCGGGGTCTTCGTCCTGGATTGCTTTTAACGTGGGGGGGAGGTCGTGGTGTTGCATGAGGCGTGGCGCATCCGGGATGAAAGAAGAAAGCTCGTCGAGAGACAGTGGCGCAATTTTGGTGAATGGCGATCCATTGGGGATCCAAACCTTGCGGACTTCAGTCGACCAAGACTTTTGAAGCTATGCGGCTGTGAGCATCAATTGAACGGCATGGTCAGCTGGAGGGGTGTCACAACGTACCTGGATTGTTTCTGAGCGACGAAGATACTCGAAGCCACTGAGTGTCTGGGTGGCACTCGAGATGGGCACCTTGAGTGTGGTGTTGGGGTCCAGAGGGGCATGCTCAATGACAGCGCCAAAGTGCTCGGCCAACTTGACGGCTCTGCGAATGGTGGCGGGATGCGGCTGCTTCTCCCAGCGGTCGAGGAAGCCAATGAAGAAGGTGGGCCGCTCCTCTCGCTCCTTGTGGCATCTGCCCATGATGTTGCGCAAGCGCTGGGCTCGGAAGTAATCGCGACGCTCGCCATTAGGTAGAATGCAGGCGTTTTCGATAATGAGTCCGGCGGCATACGTCAGGTTGACCGAGTCCAGGGTCGTCGAGTCATGGTTGCATGACAAAAGCACCGGAATCCTTGATCGATACAAACGTTCCAAAAGACCGTCCATCTGCTCAGGCTTCTTGGCATTGGTAATTGACAGCGCGAATCCAGCCAAGCTGTTGCGAAGGTAGGCGTCGGCGAGGAAGTCGGCAGTGGCCTCGACCTGGGACTCCTCGAGAGCGTCGGAACCAAAGGAGTCGATATCGACGCTGGCGAGACTCATCTTGGCCACGATGGTCTCGTTCGTGGTGCAAATCGACGAGCGAGATGAGCCAGTCCCGCCAGCGACGCTGCCCTCCATCTCGAGAGGCAACACAATGAGGTCATAGTTCCTCGGGGTTAGGTGGACTGACAGGGCATCTGTCTCGGAGAGAAAGGTAAATGACTTTGTCAGTCGAAATGACTGCATGGGAGGTGGATTGGGGGTGAGCATTCCTTCTCCATTTTTGCTCTTTTTGCTCCTGCTACACAGAGGTTAGAATGGGCGATCAAGACAAGACAACTAGGACAGGATAGGACATGGCAAGAGAGGACGGTGCGGGACTGGGCAAGACAAGACGAGAGACGTCGTGACAGTAGACGAAGTAGACGGAGAGAACTCACCCAATCTTCAAGATGGCGGGTCCTTTTGATCTTCCTGTTTTGATTAGGTAGTAGATGATGAAGAGGACAATGGGCACAACGGTTGCTGAGAGTCCTATTGTGAGATTGACAATCTGAAATGTCGAATTGAACCTCTTGGAGGTAGGGAGGACGCTGTTGCAGTAGACCTCGAACCGCGAGGTCCCGCACTCAGCGATGGTTGGGTCATTCTCCCCAGGCTGGAAGAATGAAGCCATCTTGCACGGAAGAGAAGGACAAACGAACGGACGTGACCTAACACAGCGCGGGCTGTGGAAGAATCACTCAGCGGTGAAGCTGGTGATGGGTAGCGACTGGCAGAAGGGAAAAAAAGAAGGAAAGGCACGTAGACGTGAACGTTGAGGAGTGACAGACAGTCTGGAACAACTCCTCCTGCAACATTGAGGCACACACACCTTTGGGGGCCTCACACGGCTGTGCAGGTGGCAGCAAACGAGAGTCGACAGGTTGCAGATAGAAGTGAGTGACAGCAAAGCCAGGCTGGATCTGCAGACAAGGACATGGCATTAGACAAGGATCACGAAGAATACAGGAGCAGCCGCCCCTCCAAGGCGGCTAGTGCGATTCATCACGAAGGGCCAAATCGGGACCAAGACCAAACTATTGACTAGGATACTTGGCTTCAGGTAAACCATACTGGATAAGGGCACGGCACGGCTCAGGCACCACAGCGGCCTGGGGTGGCCAACGTGGGAGAGGAGGTGGTGGTTGAGCGCGGGCTGTGGATCGCCGGGATAGCTTCGGAAGTGGAGCGGAGCATTGAGGCATCTCGCTCGCTTCCGATCCCCCTGGAGCACGTCCAGCGAGCCGGGCCAGGGGCAGGGATCAGGGATCAGGAGCGCAACAGGAGAAAAAAAAATAGCGGAAAGCGGCATCAGGGGTGACTGGGGAGCCGGGGCCGCCAGCGGGACGAATACGGCTTAGGGTCCCCGAGACCAAGGAGAAGCCAAGAAACGCCCAAAGAAACGCCCAAAGAAACGCCGCCATGAGAAATGGCCCGGCGCTAAAAGGCTGATGGTGATCGGGCTGGATTCCGACGCAGGCGGCCACCTGAAGCTGGAGCAAGCTGCTTCGGTGGGTTGCGGTGGGCAAGGCGACACCGTAGCGCGACGGCGACTCCAAAAAAGATCGACAACGAACGGCAGCGTGGGCTAGAACCGAAAAGCGGAGAGCGTTCGAGGCTGGTTTGTGTTGGCCGCTTTGGGAAAAGACAAAGGGTTTTTTTACCGTTACATACATACGTGCTACGCACACAAGACGCACTACAACTCCCAACCTACCGCCCTAACACGCTACGATGTAGAAACTAAATGACCTAAGACACCACGACGACGGTACGTACAGAGGCGCTGGGGGTGGTGAAGAGTTGGTGTGAGACTACGCACATACAGTGCTGACTGACGTGATGCAAGATCTCCCCCTCCCCCCCCTCCCCCTTCTTCTTCTTCCTCTCCCCCAAAGCCAAGTGGTGGCTTAGTCAATGATTTTTTCTTAGTGTGGCGACAGCCTGCTGGCAATACTCATTTAACAATGTGCATTTCACACGAGAACTAGAGGGCGCCTAAAAGCCTACTATTGTTCTGCACCCAATTCCCGCCCGGCCGCCGGCAAGGTGAGGCCATGAGTCGACGACGCACGCCTCTTTAGATGCCATCATACCACCAATGGCACCGCCATCAATATTGCAAAAGCCACTCTCGTAGGTCGGCGTCATGGTGCGTTGGCGCCACCGTGGGAGGAAACGGCTCATCTTTGGCGAGGGCTCTCTCCGTGTAATCCGTACCATGTGGCTCACTTAGACTCGCGCCACAGCCATATCCAGTCATATCCACCGTCTTCGGCACCCACGCTCTTCAGGCTCAGCTTACCCAAATACGCGCATGTGTGCAGTCGCTATCGAAACATACATCCATAGTTCCAGAGTTAGCTGCCCGCGCCAGCGCGCGGTACGGACTACAGTGCTTGGTCGTGGAGACTGTGCTATGTTTGGTGTTGCATAGGTTCGGGCAACTCGGTCGTGATGCAGCAATGCAAATGCTGGTGGGACGTAAAACGCATATGTACGGTACCAACTGTGTGCTGTACCAACCAAGCACGCCCCCCACCCACACACACACACACCCTCACCTCCTCACTCACTACTCACTACTCACTACTCACTTACTCACTCAACTTTGCAAATCCACTTGTTCTGGCCGAGGCACCGCCAGACCAGACCAACCACTGTCCGGCGCAGACGCATCTACACCGATCCAGGCACCCAGGACGGGCCAGCTTGCGGAGCCGTCAGGGGTACGGGTGCCGCTGGGCTTTGTTTAGCCAGAGCTGGAAACATGGTCCAGACATCTCCACAGGCGCCAGGTGCCAAGCCCCGGGACCCATTTACCTCGTACATGTACATGCACCTTGGACGGCATCGCGTGGATGCACTATGGGCTCTGCACCTGTGCTATGGAAGCGCTCGAGCCGGGTCCCAGAGATGACCTGTCCGTCACTTTTCCAGCCTCCATCAGCGGCAGCTGAGCGCTTTTACCAAGCGCCAGAACGGTGCCAACGGACTGCTACCGCAAGCCGAAGTAGAAGCCCACGGTCCAGCCGTGTCATTAACAATCCAAGAGACCCTGTCCAGGCCTGAATCCGTTGCATTTTCAGGCTTGGAGGATTCAGCAGTGGGAGTCCGTCGTATACCCACGGGGTGCACGATGGTCTGGATTAGTTCCCTGTCAGGTTCACCGGCTGCGGCCCAGAATAGCGTGCTAGGCACCTCAAAGAAATGAACCGCAACTGTTACGACGAGGGATAGCCTGGGTGCTGGTGTCGCCGGGGTTTGTGACCATTGACCCAGCCGCCCGAAAAAAGAGATTTGTTCAAGCCCGGTTTTGGAGTGACAGAAGCTTGGCCTTGCGCGGGTATATATCACCAAGGCCAGGGAAGCGCCGACTTTGTTATTGCGATCCGAACCAACTCTCCATCATCATTTTGATTTTCCACACTCGCTCAACACCCACTTCTGCTTAAAACGCCGATCATTGACGCGTCCATCGTCCTTATTTTGCGAGTTTACTTTTTTTTTTTAATCTTCCGAGGAAAGCTTGGCGTTTGCTCGTAGGGCTACCACCACCAACCCTCATAACCCGTCACCATGCACACCATGGAGGAAGATCTCACCCGCTCCCTCTCCTCATGCTCCTCCTCAGTATCCCTCTCCGGCTCATCTGCTGCCACTACTCCTGAATCTGACTTTGGTCATGGCTTTGCTACCCATGTGCAAGTGCCCAGCTCGGATGGCCGCTTCATCCTCGTTATCGGCGGCCTAGGTTACATCGGTTCCCACACCTCCCTGGAGCTCCTCAAGGCCGGCTACAATGTCATTATCGTCGATGATCTGAGCAACAGCTTCCACAGCGTCTTCACCCGCGTGAGAAAGCTCGCCGAGCAGTTTTGCAAGAACACTGGCCGCACCATGCCCATGCTGCACTTCCACAAGGTCGACTACCGCAGCAAGTCGATGCGATTCCTGCTTGAGTCCTACTCGGATCTCGTTGCCTCTGAGCCCACCTCCCCCGGCGGATCTTCTACTGGACTTACCCGTCAGTCTCGCATTGCCGGCGTCATTCACTTTGCCGCCTACAAGTCCGTCAGCGAATCTATCGCCAAGCCCATCGCCTACTACCGCAACAACGTGTGCGGCCTCGTCGACCTCGTCGAGCTCCTCGGCAAGCACAACATCCGCAACTTCGTCTTCTCCTCTTCCGCCACTGTGTACGGAACCAAGGCTGATGAAGGCCGTCCCCTCAAGGAGGAGGACCTAGTCCACCACCCAGAGACTTACACCGACGAGGCTGGCAAGGATCAAGTGAGGATGCCCCAGGTCACCGGCCTTCTGAGCCCATATGCCCGCTCCAAGTATTTCTGTGAGGCTATCCTGGCAGATATTGCTTACTCAGACCCCGCGTGGCGTATCGTTGCCCTGCGTTACTTCAACCCAATCGGATGTGATTCTTCCGGACTCCTGGGCGAGGACCCCAAGGGCGTGCCCACGAACCTGTTCCCCGTTATTACGCAGGTTCTGACCGGACAGCGGCCACAATTGGACATTTTCGGAAGCGACTGGGATACCCGAGACGGCACAGCCATCCGCGATTTCATTCATGTCTCAGATCTCGCCCGCGGACATATTGCTGCTCTTAGCGCAGGTGTTGAAGAACCCTTCCGAACCTTCAACTTGGGAACCGGAAACGGCACTACCGTCCAGGAAGCTGTCAATAGTCTGCAGGCAGCGTCGAACCAGGAGATCCCAGTCAACAAGGCCCCCCGGAGAGAAGGCGACGTTGGTGCGTGCGTCGCTGCCAACGCCCGAGCAGTCAAGGAGCTCAACTGGACCGCAACTGAGAGCATCGAGCAGTGCGCGACCGACCTGTGGAATTTCGTCTCCAAGGCCGAGGCGTCTGTGCAGTAGCTGTAGCCATCTGGGCTTAGCTTCTGTGAAACGTCAGCAGGCGGGGCCCCTCGATGGAAGTAGCCAAGAGGTGCCACAACTGAAGCGCGTTCTGCATTTAGTGCACTTCTTTTCGTTGGTCTGTTACTCTTTCACCAATATTTTTTTTTTGTTTCATTTGTGATCGGTTGGCACTTGTCCCCAAGGGGCTTGGGATGCAATTACTCCCACACACACACACATGGATGGAGTCATGGGATCGGATATTTGCAAATACGATGGATGGATAGATGGAACTATGGCAACCCAGACGGAGCCAAGAGGCGCCGTCTTGGCAGGGGAAAACGGGGAAATGGCACACAAAAAAGCCGTCGAGCCACACAAAGTCATGCGCAACTGGCCTAGGAGTGGGCAACGGTGGAGCCTGGACAGGAGACAATGGGGGAATAAGGAACCACAGTATCCAGTAATGTCTAATTATTGACGAGGTCTCCTTGGGACGGCGCGCCGGTGAAGCTATGAAAAACCAGAGAAAAAGGCCGAAGGCGTTAACTGGGGAACGGAGTCTTCTTTCTTTTTTTTTTGCACAGTGGTGTGTATAACTACCGTACCATACATACATGTATTCGGCAATGGTCTTTGCGGGAGTTAGTCTAAAATGGGATGTCAACAAAAAATTATCAGGCGCAATTGTCCAGTAAAAAGAGGGCGTGAAATTTTTTTCCGTTCTCCTCTCTCCATCATCCGGAGCCCAAAACAGGATATTTGCGGGGCGCCAAGAGGTTCCAATAGAGTTAGACGACAAGGTGTGTGGCATAAAAACGTGGGTGTGCAAATTGCGTCCGAATTAGGCCCTCGATCATGACGATAACCTACATGGTAGCACGTCGATTCCCGCTTGAAAACACACAACACAACCCCTGCCCGTCTGCAGCCCTCCCTGCAGGCCCCCACACACCCCCCCTGCCCCCTATGCCCTGTGCCGCCGACCCCTGAAGCGCCGCTACGACCCGCTAAGCAGCCGCTAGAACGCCCTTAAAACACCCCAGCGGCGCGGTAACTCTCCTAGATCTGCGCTAACCGTCATCCAGTGGAGGGGGAAGTCTCCATGGGGCCACAGCTGTGATGCGGGATGGCCGGGGCTCGCCGCTACCGTCAGGGCGTGAGCCAGCCAGGTTGCTGGATTCGTCATCCAAGGCTCCAGGGGCAAGGGGGCCGGCTCGGCTCTCGGGGGCGACTGCTGCGTGTGTCTTTGTTTCCGCGCGGGTGGTGCCTTGTGCCCCATCGATGGTGTTATGTAGTTGGCCGTTGACGTGGGCGGGTGCATAGAGTTATGCAAATCAGCTCTGAGGGCGAGGATGCCCCATGTCGCGAACACGACTCGGCAATGGCATAACTGGGACTTGTGCACCGTTTCAGGGCGGAACCCACCCCGTATTCTATTTTTTTTATGGTCCTTTTCGCCACATCAACTGCAGATTACGAGATTCTCATTATCCCTTGCTCCTTGGTGACGTTTTGCGTTCTGTGAGGAGAATCCTGCCCCCTCTTTTTCTGCTGTGTTTGCGCCTCTCTTCTGCGGACCTCTACCGAACCCGAATCCTACTGTGCGCCTTGACCTTCTTCCCCCGGCTACTTATTGATTCTTCATACGCCCTCTTCACGGCCTTGGCCACATTTGGAAAACGACGCAAACTATCGTTTTGGCACCTCTTTCGTTGCTCTTATTATCCACCACGCAAGCCCGACAGCGAACGCTTTCCTTGGCAATCCCCTCCTCCCCCGTCTCCCCGTCTCCTCGTCCCCCTCGCCACAATTTCGTTGTTGTTGTTTTTTCTGAGACACTCGTCTGCCGGTTGGGTCTCGGCTGTGGTACCTCCACGTTGATTACCAGGCTTTTACGAGTAAGACAAGACACATCTAAATTCAACGTCCGTTGCAAGGTTTCAGCTGAACTTTATTTTTTCTATCTTTATCTATCCTAACCTCGCATTCCCGGGCTCCATCTCGTACAGCACATTAACCAGTGCCTCCGCCGTCCCCTCCTCCCCCCCATCAAATCCTCTCGTGTTGGTCATCCTGAAACGGAGAGGTCATGGGCTCACTGAGTAACGGCGCAGCCAAATTGGCTCTGGACAAGCCCTTTGTGCTCGTTCCTCTTTACATCTATCCCCTCGAGGGGGCGTGGGAGCCACTCTTCTCTGTGGCTCGTGCACACCCCAACGTCCTATTCGTCACCGTTATCAACCCCTGCAATGGGCCAGGTCCAGACTCCCTGCCAGATGCCAGCTACATCGCGGCGCTGCGCACTATGAGCTCGATCCCAAATATCCGAGCCGTTGGCTATGTGCATTGCACGTACGGCCAGCGAAAGCTCGAGGCCATCAAGAGGGACGTTGACGTCTACCGTGGATGGAATGGCAACTTCCGGATCGACGGGGTTTTCATTGACGAGACTCCTTCAGATCCGTGCTTGGTTGGTTACCTCGAAGCGATTGCCGACCACACCAGATCTACTTGGCACAACTCCCTGGATCGCCCAGGTATGGTTGTCTACAATCCCGGCATTGTAGTTGACCACGTATTTTTCCACGGCGCAGACCTAGTTGTGGTATTCGAACAGTCCGAGGCACACTGGAAAACACCAGATGTCCAACGCAGCCTGACCCAACTGCCGGCTGACCTTCGGCCGCAAGCAGTCGCCATCGCGCACTCCCTCTCAGGCGATCCTGGCCACGCGGCCGGCCTAGCTCGGGAAATACGGTCACTGGGCTTTGGGGGACTTCATTTAACAGAAGAATTGGGTGGAGGGTATACCAAGTGGCCCGTCATGTGGACCCAGGTTGCTCAAGAACTGGAAGTGGGCTCGGAATAACAAGGAGTTAACGTCCGTCCGTGTGGGGAGTGGAGAGGGAGAGAGACCAAAGGGGAAAGGGGGGGGGAGGGGAGGGGGAGAGGGGAGAGAGGGGAAGCGTAAACGGGGGGGAGGGAAAAAATGACAGATGCACACACACACACACACACTCACTCAACCACACTTGCATCGAAAGAGAAACTAGCCGGCATCACCCAATCCTTATTTTGTAGGTTTTCTTCAAGGTTCTTTAAATTTATTTTTTTTTCATTTTTTTTTCAATAGTGCCAGCCTTGCAGCCGGGCGGCAATGGCATGACGGCGGTTAAATGATTGATGATCCCACCATAATGCCTCAACCTCTCAGCGTTCGCGAGGCAGGCTTCATGAGTCGAGCCAAGATATATTCCAACGGCGCAGAACCAAGCATTAACCGAGCGGCTGCCCAGTGGCTGGAAATAATCATGCAATACGGGAAGGTGGTGATGATTGAGCGGAGAAGGACTGGCAGGGAACTGTCCGCGTATGTAACTCTTCAATTTGCTAGGCCCCCTGCTCCACCAAGAAGGTCCGCTTTCAGTCGACGCTAGACCAAGACACGTTGGTAGAGCTTGGCTATTCTTGCCACCGCTGATAGAAGAAGCGTATTCCCAGTCCAACGCTTTAGACTCTCGCCCGAGGCTCCACACCACCACCCCAAGGGGAAAAGCATTCGCGAGGTTTCAGGGGAAGACATGTTCGGAAGGTTTCGTTGGCTAGTGCATACATAGCCTGCGATGCAACCACAGGTACCAAGTTTTTATACCATTTTGAAATATTGACAAGAATGAGATGATATCATACATAACATACTATACATTAAGATGGCTCGGTTTATGCATTTGTAAGAGAGATACTTCTTCGCTTAAAAAAAAGGGCATTATCGTACTTGGCAGAGTCTCGGAGACACTTGTGCGTGAAAGGGGTAAACAGCTCGTTCAACTGGACTGCACTTCGGTGGTGTACGTCTTGGACGATCCGCAATATTCCACCCAGCCATCGAGGTTCATCTTCTTGATGACGGTACTGAACCCTTCAGCCCCTGTAGCGTTGCCCTTGCTAGAGCAAATTTCGTCAACGACAGTGGTGGAAACGTTGCTTGGTGTTCCGTCCGGGTACTCAATATGAAATACGGGCTTGCCAGCATCGATGAAGGGTGAGAAGGTCGAGCACTCCGAGTACTCCACACACTGCTCATTCACTGAGAAGTGCGTATAGTTCAAAACGTCGTTAATGATGTCTCCTGCATTCTTGAGTCCCGTAGACATGTTGTAGGAAGCCGCCGTTTCAGAGAGGAACTTGACATAATCAATTGCATCCTTCTTGGTTAAGTCGACGCCGTTGTCGTTGGTCTGCAGGAAACTGGTCAGTGCTGAAACAGAGGCGAGGAGCGAGGACCCTTTCTCATAATCGTCTGTGGCCGGTGTTCACGATAGAGTGCCTTTTATATGAAACGGTCCTGTGTGGGGGGTGGACGAGATGAAGTTTAAAAATAAAAATGATGGTGAAACTCACAAAGCCGTCGACGTTGTCAGGGTCAATCGCGTTACAGCCTTTCTGAGCTGCATAGGCGATGCGCTTCTTCATGATGCTGCGCACGTTGTCGCTGCGGGTGTTCAGCCAACGCTCGTTGGGCCAGCCATCCATGACTTTTCCGAGGTCTGACGACTTAAAGTCATTCTTGTCGTCTCTCCAGTTCTCCCACGAACCGGCGCTGAAGTAGCAGATGACCTTCTTGCCGAGCTGCTGCAGAGTGGTGAAGGTTGTGGCGTTGTTGTCGTAGAGGTCAATGTCGTAGGCAGAGACGTCGGGGGTAACCTTGCCGTCAGAGTCGAACTTGATGGGCTTGAGCAGGACGATCTGCCATGTGTCACCAGCCTTTGGCTGCCAGATACTAGTGTTGTTGGTGATGATGGTGCTGTTGCCGTCCGAGCCCGAGTCATCACTGCCACCACTTCCGTTGTTTGACTTGCGTCCTAGACCAACGCCAAGGCCAACACCCAACGGGATAACAATGACTATGACAAGGCCGATGATGGCTAGCTTCTTCCACAATGGCCATGACTTCTTCGCCGGCTTGCTGCTTTCCACAATCTCTTTGAAACCAGCCATAGTTGGGGAATCCTGGCTACCTCTAGGGTAGTTGAGCTCAACAGTGTAGGCACCCGTGGCGAGATCAGGCGGGCAGGCGGGCAAGTGGCGGGAGACTAGACGGAGGAAAGACGGAAACAAAGGGCAGGATTGTGATGATCAGAGTATCACTACAGGGTAGACCCAAACGAGGCGTCGAAGATGTGGAAAATAGAGACGCAAGGAGGTGGGTAGAGTGAGCACTATTCCAGGGTGGAAAAGAGCTTACGACGACTGTGAGATGATCAGTGTTTATTGAAAATGGCAAAAGCCCAGGAAAACCCCTGCCAGGTCGCACAAAGCGGACTGCGTTGCGGCCCTATAGGCGGCGCCACCGAGGCCGGTTTCCGTTCGTGCCGATCGCCTTACCAATGCCATGGGTTCGACAGCAGGAAATACGGATAACGCCATGCGGATCACGGCGCCGCCTATGACAGGTTCAGCTATTCACGGCCGGACAACGCATATTCAAGCGCCCACGCACCCGGTTCGGCACTGAGCATCCGTAGAATCAGACATATTTTCTCTGATAGCCCAGAAGCCGTTCTGTCCGCGTACTCCGAAGGCGGCGCGAAGGCTGGCGCGAAGGCCGGCGCGAAGGCCGGCGCAGCGACTACCAACAACAGGTGCGTTGATGGTGAAATTGGGCCATGAACGGAGCTGAAACTCTCGCCAAGTACCCGAGTGAGCGTCGAGCGTGTGCGAGCTACCTGCGGTCGGCCCTGCGAGTACCTGAATTTAGAAGTGGCGTTTAAACTAAGCGGCAGGCCAAGCTTACATTAACCTCAATTAGCAAGGCGCGCCAGGCTGGCTCTCGATGAGGACGGCCCCCCCACCTTGGGCGCGATGCCGATGCAGGGACAGGGCGCTATGGGAATATAGCCAAGGGGACAGGGGCAGGGCTGCCAGGGGCAAGTAGCAGCATCCCTGCAGCCCCATGCGGGCAGCTCCGTGCGGCGCCCAATACAGCGCACTAATACGCACCGTGTCCAGCGCTCGCACAGCGCCCATGCAGCATGGCATCAGATGGGCATCACACACGCTGTGCCAGACAGCAGATGCAGTCAGCAGCAGCCGGGTCGAGGCGTTCCGTCGGTAACGATGCGGCACAGAGGCAAGGCCCGAAACACACCCAACCCAATTCTGCTCGAACCCCCGACCTGCGACCAGCAACCCGGCAACTTCGACATCAGCAGGCGGGCATGCACAAGCGCACGCACGCACGCGCACACGCAAAACATGTCTGTCTGTACGAGGCAGCACGCTGCGATGCGACGTCGATGCACGACGATCAAGTTGGCCAGAGCCCGCTGGAGCCTTCGCTGGGTCTTCGCTGCAGCTCGCCCTGCCAGGCCCTGGCCCAATGGAGCCCCTCCCCCCTCCCCCCTTCTTGGGGTGTGCTCCGGCTACCGGCCCAGGGGGCGGCGCCTGGGGGCGAGGGGGGCCTCTCGGAGCCTAGGGCCCTAGGGCAGAGCCATGCCACCCAATCTCCTCCTCCAACCTCGCAACTCTGGGCCCCAAGGCTGAAGCCGCTGGATATGGCTGGCTGGCCGCTCCGGTTGCGCCCCCTCTTTGCTTGGTCCTGCTTGGTCCTGCTTGGTCCTGCTTGGTCCTCTGGTGCTCATCTCTTGCAGCCGGTGCTGTTGCCGCTCTGATGGGATGTTGAATGCCCACTGCCCCGGAAGTTCGGCCTGGGCCCCCCTATTGAGTGACACGCGTTTTCCGTGCTACAGGTGTGCCACCGTTGGCTGAATGCACCTCAGGATTCAATAGTCTTGGGCTATTCGTTATTAGTCCATTTGTACACGCAATGCAAATGTGAGCTATGGGGGTTTCCACCACAAACTCTTCACGTCACGGTGGGTTTTAAACAATCAACCTCGAGGTCGTCCTCGCGCCGCTCTTTTCCCTTTCTCTTTTTGCAACCAAGCCGTTCGTTCACTCGTTTGAACCAGCTTAGACAGACAGGAGGCTCCTTTTCGAGTCGCCGCCACCTTCGTTTTTCTTGTTTGTGTGTGTTTTTCCGTTCAGTCACTCATTTTGCGTCCCCCGACCGGACTCCGCTCTATACGATGCGTTATCTTACAGTCGCCCTCGCGGCCCTTGGCTTGCTTGGCACTGGTGAAGCCTCGCTGTGCAAGCCCAGAAACCTGCCTACCAGCACGCCCGGCTCAAGCCCTACGCACGGCACAACCACTACTCCCGCGTCAACGCCAGCCACGACCCCGTATGATACGCTCGTCAACGAAGTCGCCAATGGAGAATTCTACCAGGGAACAACTGGCTTCGAGCCTACTGGCGATGTCACTGTCGTGCAGGGCGCCGGCCCAGACGACAACCCTGCCCTCGAGCTTGGCTCGACCTCTGAGTCTGGAGACGACGAGCTCAACCTCAAGAAGCGCGCAGTGAGCAATGCGGCCGTCTCTACGACCCTCGGCAACCTCAAGGTTGGAACTTCGTACACCGTGCTCGTCTACTACGCCCTCATCTCCAACTCCGTTGCCAACACCTGCCGACTCCGCGGCTACTTTGGCTCCAACAACTTCTTCAACACCGACTACTTCACCACCGTCGGTACCGTTTCCAGGATCAGCTACACTGCCGAGTCGCACGCCGTCACCGCCATCTCGACTTCTGAGGTGCTGCAGTTCGTGCTCAGCTGCAAGTCTGGTGGCTCTGCCAGGATTTATCTTGGCAGCGTTTTCGTGACCAGCAAGGCCACTCCCTCGAGCGTCCAGAGCGCCTCCAAGGACTACCCCGCCGCCACCACGACCACCACTTCTGCTTCAACCATTGCCAGCTCCACCCACTCGACCACTGCAGGTGCCAGCAGCAGCAGCAGCAGCAGCAGCAGCATCGGTAGTAGCAGCACTACTGCCGGTATCAGCTCTACCCAGAGCACCACCGGTTCCGCTTCTGTCAGTGCCCAGGCTGTGACCTCGTCCCAGAGCACCAGCGCTGCCGAGACTTCCTCCACCTCTGGTTCTTCCTCTGCCTCTCAGTCCGCGAGCCAGAGCACCACTCCCGCCGCCAGCTCCGCTCAGTCCAGCACCGCCTCGACCTCTGCCTCCTCGAGCGCCCAGCAGACTCCTTCTTCTCAGGCCTCCTCCAGCTCTGCCTCTGAGCCTGTGAGCCAGAGCTCTGCCCAAAGCACCACCCCCGGAACCAGCTCCACTCAGTCGACCGCCTCCGCCTCCGTCACTATTCAGCAGGAGACGCCTTCAAGCACCCCTGCTGCAGCTAGCTCGACCCAGACTCCCGGTGCCAGCTCAGCTGCCAGCTCCACTCCAGCTGAGTCCAGCACTGCGTCCAGCACTGCGTCCAGCATTGCGTCCAGCTTCCAGAGCACAACCGAGACTCCTTCTCAGTCGTCCACTGAGACGTCAACCTCCGTAGTTAGCTTGACTGAGACCCCTGGCTCGTCCAGCGCTTCTGCTTCCAGCACTGATATCTCGAGCACACCCAGTGCCACTCCCAGCAGCACTGTTTCTTCCAGCTCTGCTTCCAGCTCTGCTTCTACCACCGATGTATCCAGCACTCCCAGTGCTACCCCTAGCAGCACCGCTTCCAGCACTGCCTCCTCCACTGATGTCTCGAGCACTCCCAGTGCTACTCCCAGCAGCAGCTTCAGCTCTACTGCTTCCAGCACTGATATCTCGACTACTCCCAGTGCCACTCCCAGCAGTAGCGCTTCCGGCACTGCTTCCAGCACTGATGTCTCAAGCACCCCCAGCGCTACTCCTAGCACCAGCTCTAGCTCTGCCTCTTCCAGCTCCGGTGTCTCAAACACTCCCAGCGCCACCCCCAGCAGCAGCGCTTCTAGCACTGCTTCCAGCACTGCTTCTAGCACTGATGTCTCAAGCACCCCCAGCGCTACTCCTAGCACCAGCTCTAGCCCTGCCTCTTCCAGCTCCGATGTCTCAAGCACTCCCAGCGCCACCCCCAGCAGCACCGCTTCTAGCACTAATGTCTCAAGCACCCCCAGTGCTACTCCCAGCAGCACCACTGTCTCCTCCAGCTCTGCCTCCAGCTCTGCCTCCAGCACTGATATCTCGACTACTCCCAGTGCTACTCCCAGCGCTAGCTTCAGCATTGCTGCTGTTTCTTCTAGCACCCCTAGTGCTACTCCCAGCAGCAGCAGCAGCAGCAGCTCTGCTTCTTCTACGGCCTCAAGCAATACTCCCAGCTCGACTGCTGCCGGCAGCTCCACTGTTTCCACGACTGCGTCTTCCAGCACCACCCCCAGTACCACCCCCAGCAGCACTCCCAGCAGCACTCCCACCAGCTCCAGCATTCCCCAGGCCACAGTTGACAGCACCATCCTCATTATTGCTGCTGATGCTGACACCGCCGCCGCTGGCAGCCTGGGTCTCCTCGGCTATGGCATCCCCTATGAGTACCTTATTGTGCCTTCCGCTGGTATCGCCCTTCCTACCTTGAACTCCAGCTCCACTCATGGAAACTATGGTGGTATCATTGTTATGGACTCCGTGTCCTACGAGTACACTGCTGGCTGGGCTAGCGCCATTACTGATGCTCAGTGGACTACTCTGTACGCCTACCAGGCCGACTTCAGCATCCGTATGGTCCGTATCAACGAGTATCCTGGTCCCAACTTTGGTACTTCTGCTACTGATGCTGGTGGCTGCTGTGGCGATACCGTTGTTCAGAACATCAGTTTCACGGATGTCAGCGACTTCCCTACTGCCAACCTCAAGGCGTAAGTTATTGTCACCTATATACTGCAGACTCTTGTAACTAACTAAATAATAGTAATGCCATGGTATCTACCACTGGCCTTTGGCACGTCCCCGCTACCATTACTGATACCACCACTACTAAGCAAATTGCCAAATTCAGTACTGCTACCGGCTTCACTTCTGAGACGGTTGCTGGTGTTATCAACAACTTTAGCGGCCGTGAGCAGTTCGTCTGGTTCATTGGTTGGGCTCCCTCTTGGTCCCTCACTTCCAGCTACCTTCAGCATGCTCACATCCACTGGATGACTCGTGGTGTCTTCCTTGGCAAGCGCAAGACCCACCTGAGCTGTCAGGTCGATGATGTCCAGATCTCGACCACCCTCTACTACCCAGTTAGTGACGAAGACTTCAAGATTGTCATCGATGATCTTGAGGCCCACATCACTTGGCAGAACAACATCAACGCTCGTCTGCCTGCTGGTTCTGATTTCTGGATCGAGCTTGGTCACAACGGCAACGGTGACATCATCAACGCTACCATTGTTGACCAGAACGATGTCTGCCAGCCCACTGATGCTGTCTACTATGACTCCCAGAACGCCACAGCCCTCGAATACCAGAAGCCTCTTGGCACCGGCTCTGACCAGTGGCCCACTGGTTATGAGGAGTATTCTTGGTCTGCCTCTTGTGCCGAGTTGGATGACTTTGCTAAGTGGTTCATGACTGCCGATAACCGCAACCAGTTTGCCCATGTCTCTCATACCTTCACCCATCTGAGTCTCAACAACGCTACTTACCACGATGCTGCCCGTGAGATTCAATTCAACCAGGCTTGGATGAAGCAGGTTGGCATTGATTCGGCCACTCGATTCTCTGCCAACGGTATCATTCCTCCTGCCATCACTGGTATGCACAACGGAGATGTCATTCAGGCTTGGATGGACAATGGTATCTACTACGTTGTTGGTGATAACACCCGTCCCGTCTTGCGCAACACCAACAACTCTTACTACCCCTTGATTAGCACTGTCACCGATAACGGCTACGCTGGGCTGACCATTGTTCCTCGCTGGTCCACTGCTATTTACTACAACTGTGCTACCGCTCAGTGCTGTCTTAACGAGTGGATCGCCACCTCTGCCGGCTCTGGTGACTTCAATAACCTGCTTGCCAACTCAAAGGCCACCAACGTCCGCAACCTCCTTGCGCTTATGGCGGATCCCTACATGTTCCACCAGGCCAACATGCACCAGACCACTGTCGACACCATTACCATTGGTGATCAGACCGGCAAGATGTCTCTTGTTATGTCTTGGACTGAAACCATGCTTCAGGAGCTTATGCGCCTTACCAACTGGCCTATCCAGTCCCTGAAGCATGATGACGTTGCTCAGTACTTCCTTGACCGCAAGACTGTTGATAGCTGCAACCCTAAGCTCTCGTACACCTACTCGAGCAACGGCTTGACCATCACCGCCGTCACCGTCACTGCTACTGGCAACACTTGCTCCAAGCCCATCCCCGTTACTATTCCCTCGGGCTCTGCATCTGCGTCTGGAGGATCTTCTACTTCCGACGTGGTTGGCACTGAGCCTCCCATCCAATGGGTGACTCTCAACGGCGCCCCTGTTACGCTTACTCTTAGCTCTCCTGTTACTCTTGGATAAATTATCCCGCTTGTCAGGAAAAAGTTTTTGTAAATCATGTGACCACATAGCTACGCATTTAATTTTCGTATACACTAGAATATAGCTACAGACATTACCTTGTTACATGAGTCCTCTATTTCACATTCGCCGTGGTGACCCCCAGTCATGATCATGATCATGATGACGTCGTGAAGGCGCGTCGGCCCCCCAAAGCTCTTTGAAGCGCTCGTGTGACTGCGTAACTGCGTGACGGGTGCGAAACTCTGACGCCTCAGGCGTTAACCTTCTCGGCGGACTTGAGTGTAAAATAACACTAGTGAGGGAGGAGTGGATGTAGAAAGGAGGGCGCCCGCCATTCTGGTAAGATTGTCTCGGGAATTGATCGCCTGCTGGTGTGGGGAGCGAACTAATAAAGATCGGCGCAAGCGCGCAGCCGACAGGAAGCCTCGAACCCATCAAAGGGCGCACCACGTCGTCCCCCAGCGTAACGCTCAGCTGCCGTAGCCACCGGCGGCTCCTCCATCCGCGCTTTTCGTGACGTGTAAACACCTCCATTTTCGAGGCTAACACCGTCATTGTGAAGTAGCTCATCATCCAGGCCGAAGCGGATTGGCCCAGGCCTCGTTGGTTCAGCTGGCAACTCATCCGAAGCTGTTCGGCGACCCAGATAGCCGCACGTCCGGATCCGTCACGAGCAAAAGTCTTCGTGCCCCACTCACTCTGTGATTTGAAATCCCCAGACGTATGTAGAAGATTTATCAAGATCTGCCCTCGCCTATCTCCACGCACCACGATCCACACGCGCCACTCTTAGGACGGAGACTCCGATGCTTCTGGTCACTCTCAACGGGTTCTAGCACATCGGGCTAGAAAGGGGCAAGTCACTCGCTAATGCAAGGGCCGGGGACTTTATTCGGCATCTGCGCAGCCGGTAACATCGGGTCGTGCGGGGCCAAAACTTGTGCCAGGTGCTTCGTATATGCAGCAATTGACAGGACGTGAGCATCGCAATCAAAACCGACATGGTGAGTTGAAACAACAAATTCACCTGAAAAGAAAACACCTGACTGCTCGTTTCATAATTTTCTGGGGTCTTCTGTCCGAAACACCTTGGTGGTTGTCCTCCATTGAAGCTCTGCAGTCAATTCAATGTTCGTATTTCGACAGCAGAGAGATTATGGACATGCCACTTCTGCAATTCGGGCTCATTTCCTACCTGTTTCTTGCACAAGCCATGTACTCATACCTAAATAAAATTATTATTTCTATCACCTCTATGAGATTTCTAGACCATTCCGACCGACAACCTACCTAAAACTGCCATCCATTTTCTGTGGCTGTTATGTAAAGTGGTATAGGGTAACATCCGCTCAAGGTCCAGAATCGCTTTGCTTTCATTGGCTAGGCCAAGCATCTGAGAAACTCACACTTATCAGCACTTGAGATAGACGAAGTGGAACTTCCACATCGAAAAGAATTCACGTATCTCTTTGCACTAGTTGATATAATTTCTTAGGAGGCCCTGATGAACTGGCCGAATCTCGAGGCACAGTATACATCGTAATTAAGTCGGATAAAGATACCGCAGCAGATTCAAGCAATTTGCCAAGAGACAATCAACTGGCCTAATAGAGTATAAAGGACCAGCCAGGGTTACTGAGCATCTTTCGTAGACATTTCCAAAGTGTTGGATAGCATCACGGTTCTGCGGTGCCGTGGACTTCATATAGGAGACATCGAGATACCTTGTCATATCGGGTTTATTTGTTTTCATATATTGTACACTATCTTTGTCTTTCTTTCTCCATGTCCTCAAGTTTCTTATATGAGTAAGATTAGACGACAATGGTTAATATGCATACTAATCTACCCTGATAACTAGCATGCTCCGTGAACTTCTATATCGTTCTACCTCGAAGGATTATTAATAAAATTCGGACAGCATGTGGCGAAAGGTTGATGAGAACTGCCACAGAGCACACATTGCTTGACTGCAGTGATACAGAAGCTGTGATGATGACCCGTCATAGAGCATCTTGAGCACCTCGTCAGGTTGATGCATTGACTAGCCCTGTGGCCAATCTGTTGGCAATTGTAGCACTGAGTCGGGAGTATCTGTTGAAAAGCCCGAGTTTGGCCATAAACTGAGCCAACAAGGAATACCCCCTCCGACAAAAGCCGTACTACATCGTTATTCTCGGTCAGGTAGACAACAATTGAACCATATGGTCTTGATAAATCTCTGTTTCCCAACCATACAACTTCGACAACTCTTGCATAGTTCTGTTCGCCAAGAGCGTCGACGAGTCCTTGGTGGATGTTGCCGTAGTTGTCAAGGATCATACTTATGTGAATATTGTCAACCCTAATCGGATAGAGAGGTTGTGGAGAGTACTGATCAGGTACAATGGTCACTGTCCATGGGTATCGAGCATTTATGCCCATCCACCCAGCCGACGGAGTTTGCTGAGCCATTGAGTCTGATATTTGCTTGTGAGATGGATCATTTTGATTTGTAGGTTGAGCCCCGGGACCCTCTACTCTGGCGTGCTCAGTCTCGGGCGATGTTCGATGATCTGTCGATTCTAAGAGCCAGGCGACCTGCTCTGATGTGAAATATTTTTGGATAACGTGCTGGACGTATGGGTTAAATGCCAGTAGCCTTTGAGAATACACGTCGCCATCCGACAACTGAGACTGCCACTTGACTTCGCGTCGTGTGTCGTGATCTAGCAACGTCTTCATGATATCTAAAACACCAGGCTCATTTGGCGATAACTTCTCCAACTCAATTCTGGCCAGGAAGAGATCAAATATATTTTCCTCCTGCTCTCGGTTTCCGCGAAAGTACTTTGCAAACTGTCTTTTCTCGCCTTCGGATAGGCCAACCCCATTAGGAATCGTTACGTCTTCGTCTTCGATTTTGCATTGGGAACTTGGCGATGCCCCGAGGCCAACGAGGTATTCCACAAGCTCTGGTAGCAGTTTGCAGTATCGATCTTGACCTAACAAAGCGTGCCGAAGTAATTGATCGAGTAATGATTTCTGGCTGTCAGAGCTAGATGTATCGTCAGGGACTTCTTCCAAGAGACTTAGCCTCTTTAGGAGCTGCTCTTTAACATAAGACACCAAACCGTATTCGCATGCGAGGAAAAGGTCAAAAACAACGGCTTTCTGCGCGTTCTTGGCCCGTAACCTCATAGCACTTGCGTTTAACCGCCCAGTCGGAGAGAAGAGTTCTGCCAATACTCTGTGCACATCCTCTTCGTTGCTCCCATCCTGAATTGCCAGTCGAGAAAAGTAAAAAAGCTGTCGGAGGTAGGGTATAACATCGTCTTGCGGCCAATGTCTGAGCACCAGGGTGATTGCCCGACAGAGAAGCACCCAAGTCTCAGCTTTATTTTTAACATTCCCAGACATCTCCTCTTGAATATCCGGTGTGCAAAGGAGGAAGTCACGCACAGTCCTGTGCAGAAACTCCACCTTGTAGACAGTGTCGTCGTCGGGTTCAGTAAGGGGGACGATGACCTCAAGCAGGCCTCTTGATCGTCCATCTAATCGACGCCACATCGTTGCTAGTTTTAACTCGATCTGATGGTTTGTGAGCGTCAAGTCGGTGTTGAAATTTAGTTTTGGATCATCTTCCACGTCGTCCACAAAGCTGTAGGTAATCAGTGATAATGGCTCGTCTCTTGACAAGGCAATTTGGAAAGCTCGTGCAGTCTGGACGCGATAAACTTTAGGAATGGACTCAAAAATGTGCCTGAAGTAATCGTCAAGGTCTTCTGGAAAACGATCAAGGCGTGCTCTCATAGTTTTGATGGTATCGTTGTATGTAAGACCTTCTAGAAGATCACGGACCACAAGAAAGACCCAAAGAAATACTCCCTGGGCTTTCCTGACCACCTCGTCTACGAGTTGGACATACCCTAGATCCTGGTGAGAGAGGCTAGGAAACTGATCGTGCTTGTTGAAGCTGTCCGAAACATAACGACGTATGTCGCCTCGGGTTAGGTCCTCCAGTTTAATCGTCATCTGGGGATTGTCCTTGAACGCATCTCTGAAAACCGTCCAGGGTCTGCTTGACACACATAATTTTATATGCGGAGAACCTGTGAGATCACGAAGAACACTAATTAACTCTCGATGATCACGTCGTTCCTCGTCTTTGTACTCGTCAAGTCCGTCAATAAAAAAGCAGAAGCTAGCAGTAACCTCCTGTCCGCGGAGATATTCGAATGCTCGGAGGAGCTCCTGCAGGTCCCAATGCGCCTCCGAAGGTTGGACTGGACCATAATTTTGTAATCCATCCTGGGAAGGCATAACAGTCTCATAAATGCCTGCCAAGAGTTGCGGGAACTGGCGAAGAATTTCAAACAGTAGAGATCTAAGCAGTCCCTCTTGTGACTTTTGAAGTTTGGTCCCGGAATGCCAAAAGAAGAATTTTGAAATGACCAATTTTCTCCCATTTGCCCATTCTTCGAGGTGGGCCTTTGTGTCGGGATGGTGGACCAAGAATTTCATCAAGGTCGATTTTCCCGAGCCTGGTTTCCCATAAATCCAAAATATGTCATCCCGCGCACGCAGCCACTCGGTGAACCCGATGGGCTCATGAGTGTCTGCTAAAATTCCTTTGAAGATCCAAGTGAAGGTATCGGAATGGGCCTTGGCGATTCTGTCGTGGCGGGTGGAGATATTTTCGAAATAGAGACTTTTTAGCAGTTGCCAATCTCGCATAGTCTTCGACATCTGCCCTTTGACAGCCCACACGTCGCCACTGAATCTCGGTATGGCTGTGGATAGCTCCTTCACGTCACTGAGCTGGACCTGGTCGGCGAGATGATTCGCAGCAGAAATACCGCGATGAACATCGTCCAGTTTTTTATCCATCAGTTTTTCGATTGACTTTACGAAATCGTCGTACAATCCTCGTATATATGGTACCTGTCGAAGATCAAGACCAGCAGACAACTTCTGAAGCCGGCCCATTGTCACCGAAATATTGGCGATTTCCTTACTAGATAGATAGGCGTCGTCAGCTTCCCTGGAAATTAGTGAGCTGGTGGGGGTTCCTGAACCTAATCAAAACCTGCATGTGAGTGTTCAACTGAGTCTGCAGCCTGAACAGACGTGTAGTTATGGCGTCGACTTCATCTTGGCTCCAGATTTCTCGAATTGCAGCAACTAAGCTCTTCCATTTCGTCTTCCGCCCTTTGACCGATAACTTATCCAAAACATCCCGAAGCTGCTGGCCAACTCGCTGTGTTTCATCCATAAGGTGCTTTAAAGAATCCGGGCATCCTGCGGGGGCGACCAAGGTGCTGCTGAGTTGTTGGAAGTCGGATGTGATGGCGTCCAGAATGATGTTGTCTTCAGATGCAGAAGATGCCGACTTGTAGATTGCGCATGAGCCCCCAACCAGTTTGGTCGCAAAGTCGAGAAACTGGATGATGTTGCTAGCAACTCCCAAGGCTGTGAGAGGATCCATGGCATGTTTCCTTGATGAAATCCTCCCAAGGCGAGGTTAAGGAACCAATGCTGCTAGTGGCGAGATTATCTTTGGAGAGCGGCTTCAGAGCCTGATTCCGTTATGTATGGGCACCCAAATGCTACTGGCTGCCTCGAACAAGGCGGTGCTGGAGGCCATGGCACAGCCACAACGAGGCTTTCTCTCAGGCAGTCCCAATGCAACCCAGTGGCCATTCCTCCACACTCGACAGGGGTCCTTGGGCTTTCCTATTCGACGTTGTGGGTTGACAGGACGGTAGTAAACGCCCACGGCGAGAAAGCGTATGTGCACGAGGTGTTATCCGTTACCGCCTTTGGTTTTTCAGCTGAACAATTACATGGGATCGGAAATTTCTCTCGCAATCCTCATTTGTCTGTCTGTTTACTCTCCCCTGGTCGCATGCAAACCTTGGCACTCATAAATGGTGCGTGAATGCACCACGATTATTTCATCTACGCAAATAGCACCAAAATTCGACTTCGGTCCAGCGGCTCTGTCTGATATGGTTGTACGTACGTACTTGCGTTAGTATCTCAGAAGAGGCTCAATTTTCTTCGAACATAACCGCATTATCATGAACCAAATATCTTTCTTGGGACTCTTCGTGTGTCTCCGGACCGCTTTGTTGTACTTGACATTAAAATCAATAGCTGTCTCAGGATCAAACCCGTTTGAAAAATATAGATATCATGTTCCCACAGGTTGTACCGTCCTGGTGCGGGGTGAGGGCCTTTCTACCCATCGGCCGTACATACTCAGTGGTCAGGGACCCTTGGGTTACCTTGGTGGATTAGCCCCCAACCCCTGAGACTTCAATTGATGAGTGGATTTGCGGAGCAATGAGGGCCCCGGTGTTGGGGTCTTTAGGACACCCGTTTTGGTAAAGTACGATTCGCCAAGCGAACCGAGGGCCACGAGTTCGTCGTTCCATCATCCATGTTCCATTGTGTCCGTGAGTGGTAGCCTACCTAGGATTCCTTACTGCCGTTTCCAAACCATATTCTTGAGTCCAGGAGCTCTTCTAAGAGCCTTTCTAGAAATCCAGATAAGGAGAGCAACATGACAAGCATGAGCTACAGACATCGTCTCCGTAGAATTTGATCGACATGTCCGTAGAGTGAATGCACAAAAAGTGGGAATGGTTGGCCGCCTTGGCGGTTGACCCGGTCTCAGTGCAACTGGTTCCACATTTATAATAAATCGTGAATCAAACAAATATGGACCTCGTCCAGGTTAGTTGAGATTGGATATGAATGACTTACAAAGTGTCAAGTTGAGATGACCCCGCAACTACAAGCATTTCACCGATTCGCGACGAAAGACTGCTTGGAAAAGTAAGAACGGTTGAGGGGAGATTGCCCAGTCGGCGTCCGGAAGCAAAATGCGTGGCTGTGAATGTCAAACGTTGATTATGTGGCCCAGTCACACAAACATGTCCCCTCATTACGCGGCCACAGTTTCGGTCAGTCGGTCAGTCGCAACCAACGAGGGATGCAGCTCTACATCCTTCGCGAGAGGTGGAAATTTCCCCATGGAAATGAGGAAATGTACAACGATGAGCTGTATTTCGCGGAATGCTGAGCCACTATTCGTCGTTGGCGACAATGCCCGGGGAGGGGTGGAGGGGTCGTGCTGGCTAGCCTCTCTTGATTGAACCCGGCGATGCAATAAACAAGAAGCTGTTGGACGGTAAAGGCCAGTTATTCAATCGCAACCAAAGGATGTCCTCCAGAAAAAAGAAGCTCTCATATTCTGTTCCGGCGCACCCGGGTATTATACTCGGAAACGGCGTGCAGTTCAATGTCGCAGTCCGCTCCCGCGAGACCCAGCGACGAGGAGTCGGAAGGTTCTAGGTCGGTTTCAGAAGACAGACTCTCCGTGGATGTTTCACAGCGAGGGGGTGATCGACACGATTTATTATCTGGGGGGCAATAGTGGCTCATGCAGCTCTTCGGGGCGAGAGACGTGAGAGAGACGGTGTACGAGCTGCTTCTGGTTCGACGGCGACAGTTTTTTTTGGCCAACCGTCCGGTGGAAGGGCGGACGTGAGTTGATGTTGGACGGATGAGGCGTCAAATCTGGAGATTCGCGTCTCGAAATGTCGGAGAGCCAAGGCCTCGCGAGTCGCACTTCAAACTCTGGAGCGTCGTTTGGCACTCAGATAAATTCGCTTCAGGTTCAGGCGCAGACAAAGTGTGCAAAATCTGGCGACAGCCACAGCGACAACGCAGCGCTGCAACGATGAGTAGCCCACAACGTTCCATCGATCGAGCCACGGACGGACTTGATTTCTCCGTTCAGAACGAGGCCCCGTCTCCCCTCGCCAGCGACGACATGGGCCCCTGCTCGCAGGAAGCAAAGCGACGGGTCGGCCGCTGCCGGGCCCCTGCTCTCATCGCTACTCGAAATTGAAAGGATCGCGAAAGTGTATCAGCCCTACCAAAATGGCCTCAGTCGTGCCTCTGTTCGACCGTAAGGTTCAATCTCAGTGCAGCAGCCGAAATTTGACGGCTGTATGGGCGGCCAGGGACGGCAAACTTGCTTACTTGCTCGCGTAGCTAAGGTAGGCGTGCAACTCGCTCAACAAAAGGGCTCGTCGCCCCCGAAGCCTTTTTGCAATCTTCAACTGCTTTGATCGCGGTCTTCGTTCTATTCGTCCTTCCTTACCCAGTCGCTCCTTTGACTTTGCAAGTCATCGAGATTCCAGGTGTTTCTCGACGCATTTCGTTCATTCTCCTCCATTCGTTTCTGTGTATACTCGTGCAAACAACAACAAAAGTATCCTTGGCTAGCACCAGGACCCCGATCCATTGAACCCATTTACACGTCCTATCGCCTTCAAAACAAACAAACAAACAAGCAACAAAAACCTCAATTCGCAAACATGAAGTTCCTCATCCCTGCTCTCATCGCCGTCCCGGCCGTCATGGGCCGAGCCTGCAAGGCCCGCACCTCCACGGCCGCCGTTGCCACCACCATGACCACTGCCCAGGCTGTTGTTAGCACCACCATCCTCCCTCTCTCCAGCGCCACCTCCGTCGCCAGCGACGACTCTGCCGCTGAGGAGCAGTCGACTACCGTCATCTCCGTCTCCGCCCCCAAGACGACTCTGTCCACTGCCGTGGTTGCTTCCTCATCCAGCTCCAGCTCAAGCGCCGCCGTCGCTGCTAGCTCTACTGCTGCCAGCACCGCCGATTCCACATCCTCCTCCTCCGAGGCCCTTGGCACCACGAGCTACAGTGGCTCCTCAACTTTCTACGGCGGTAACCTCTCCGGCGGAAACTGCATGTTCACCACCTACACTCTTCCCTCCGACATCTACGGCACTGCCTACTCTGGAGCCGTGTGGAACAATGCCGAGAAGTGCGGTGCCTGCATTGAGGTCACTGGCCCCAGCGGCACTATTAAGGCCATGGTAAGAGCTTTTGTAAACTATCGATGTCAGGGATGGGAAACTAACACGAGAGCCTTAGATCGTTGATCAGTGCCCTGAGTGCGCCCAGGGTCACCTCGATCTCTTCCCCGATGCCTTCACTGCTGTAGGCGGCACCGACGGTATTGTCAGCACCTCGTACAAGTTCGTCGAGTGCGGCATCACCTCTCCTCTCATCCTCCACAACAAGACCGGTACTTCCAAGTACTGGTTCTCCATGCAGGTTGTCAACCACAACGTGCCTGTCGAGAGCCTCGAGGTCAGCACCGACGGTGGCAGCACCTGGCAGACCACCACCCGCAAGGACTACAACTTCTTCGAGAACTCCAGCGGTTTCGGCGCTGACACCATGTCCATCCGAGTTACCAGCACCACTGGCAAGACTATCACCGTCAGCAACGTCGGTACCACTGCCGATGCTCAGTACACTGCTGCCTCCAACTTCTAAGCGCGAATAGAATATGAATTGAAACGGGCACTATCTGGTAGCGCTGGTCCATCACGGATCCCCACAGAGCTAGTACAATGAATCAAGGTAGCCGGACCTGCCTCGATTCATCAATAGATCTGGGTGGATGCATGATTCCAGTGCAATCAGATAGCCCTCTTCAACGGACTTCCAACTGGGTGTCGCTTTCTCTTCTTGTATAAACTTGACTGCAGCCAAAAGATCCTAGCTCGGATTATTAGAGGGCTATTTATGAATCATGCTCGTTTCACTCAAAAATTTACTTCTCTGTGTGATTGTACTCGTGCCTGTGAATTGTACGTCAAGAGCCGCGTAGCTGAACGCAATAGTAGTCTGATCCATGCTGCCCCACCAGGAACCACAACTGTGCATATATCTTGTTGGAACACCAAAAGGAGTATACACTCAGGGTAACAAATGCGGCATACGTTGAAAAGAGATCATTACATAGGGACAAATACAAAGATGAAGTGATAGAATGCGACTGGAATAATGTTGACTGTTTTGACTAAGAAAATCAGGGATATCAGCCACCTGATGGTTTAAAGCCAAATGTGCCTCGTGACTCGCGCATTTTGCTTCAATGTAACAGAACAACCGGTAATGGGGGTGATGCAGATGTTTCACCCTTGTCTTTGTCCCCTTTGATTTGCACGTTTGATTCTCACTATGCGCCTCACTTCTCAGTCAGATCTCCATACAGCCTAAAATACAGTCAATGCTCTTGGAAGTTGTTGCGAACATGCCGTCGAATCCTTCCACATCCCTGAACAAAGGGTAAAATTAAAACTTCATGCGCGCCTATAGGTTCTACTGGAAGATCATAAATTAATGGCCGCAGAACAATAGCCCAGAGTAAAAATCCGGGAAGAAGAGATAGTGTAGGGTAACTGATTCAACAACCTGGTCACCCCTTTTCTTCCTATTTAGGCATCGGCGGAATGTAACGTGAAATCGTGGAATCTCATACGGCGCAGCACCAGGATATTCGCCGCAACGATTTGATAGGGCCGCATCGCAGGAAAAGTCCCGAAACTCTCGTCGGCACCAGCAGATGTTGCACATGAGGCTGAAAACGGCAGACCACACGTGGGACACCCAACCGTTTAGTCAAACGACGACCGATTACCGACCTTGACCTTGCAATAGATGAATTTGGCAATACGTAGGTGGGCATGGATTCCTGTTTTGTATGTATATGACGGAATATTAACATGGTGACGACAGACGGCCGAGGTGGCGACTCATGGCGCACTCTCGACTGGGATGGCAGACCGAGAGGGGCAACCCGAGGCCGATCACCAAAGCCAAGTTCTAGAAGCAAGGTAAGGTGCGGTGGTGGGCTTGGCTGCATTGCATTTTCATGTAGCGGACCGCGAACGGGTCTCTGATCTTGATAAGACATGATAGCGAGACCTGCAGACGTCGGATTGGTGTGTTGGTGGGCCTAAAACTCCCGCGTTCTCGTGTCATGCCAGCTTGCAAAGAGTCAGATTATCCCCACGGGCCTCCAGAAAATCTGCCTTTAAGCTAGGCAGAACATAAACAGCTCCAAGATGCCCTCCCGGGGCACCACGGGGAACCAGAGACTAGGCGAAATTTTCGGCCCTTTCCCCACAGCAAACATGCGACTGGTGCAGTCTGCCACTGTGGTGACACATGGCGGCCGACGTGCGACCCAATGAAGGATACGGACGGGCTGTGCAAGAGACGTTCCAGGGCGTGATGGTCTCTCCATTGCTGGGATGAAATTCCCTCGATCCTGTCCACAATCAATGCTGCATGGCCTGAACGCTCTCTCGTTTGAAGCACCGAATTCCACGGGCGAACAAGGACATGCGTAGATGGCCGAGTGGAGCCGGAGCCGCAACACCCATGGTGATAGTGGCTGCTGGGTGGACACTCCGTTGGGCGATCAGAGCCCCGAGAACTCGCTGATGCGCTCCAATAATGAACGGCCGCTGGCAGACTCGACCGTCTCCGAGGCTCTTCTGCGACCAGAGAGTCGGGTCATTGTGGCTGTTTCGGTGGTAAGGAGGCGTTCCGGCTCCCGGCACACGGCACTGGCGGCTCTAACATCGTACAGTACATCCGCACACATGGCCGTGACGATGGTAGGGTGACACTGCATGAAACCAGGAGGTGCTCGCTCACTGCGCTGCGGGCTACGACTGTGATATCATTTTCGGAAATGTTCGTGTCCCCCTTCTCCCAGCGCATTGGTGATTTGAGCCTCAAGCCACCTCATGGTCTGACGGGATACGCCATGTAACCCATGCATTGGGCTTCAATGAACGCCCGCGTCCTATCACTGACCACGAACCAACAACACTTGGCCTTATTATTATTATTATTATTTTTGCATTCTCTTGTCCCTACGCATTAGGCTCTGAGACGAGGGGCCGCGGGAAAAGAAGTGACAACACAATGAGAGGCAGATCTCCAAGGGATCCTCGCAAGCTTACCGGGTAAAGTCCGAGGCGGGGATCTAATCCACGGTGGAGTTAGATAGCACCGTACCGGCTGCCAGCTTGCTTAGGCTCATGGATCATGAGGCTCGACACGCCATGCCTACACCAGCCGAGAGGCGGCCACTATCTTAGCCAAGTAGTCAACGTGGGCAATCCCGGGGCCCCATCTTCCCCCATTGCGGTGCCCCAGGCTCGCGAGACGACTTCTGGATGACGTTGATTTGAGCTCGAGGCCCCATTGAAAGCTGCCACACGATACGTGCGCTTCTACGACTGCTCCACGTCCAATCCAGGCCGATTGATCCTTGTTGGCGTCTGCGAGGCGTTTACATCTTTATAAAGATCGAGGCATCACGACGAGAGTTTGGAGTTTTCGGTCCGCTCAGCATCAAATCTCCTCTTTCATTGACACAATCCTACAACCGGCGCAGAGAGCGACATTCCTCCCTTCGCCATGTATCGAATTTGGAACATTTACGGTATGAAACAATCCTCACATGGCGGCTGTCCAATCATCTAACATGCTCACGTAGGACTTGCCGCCCTTGGCACCATCGGCGGCATGCTTTTCGGCTTCGACATTAGTTCCATGAGCGCCTGGATCGGATCGGATCAGTACCTCGAGTACTTTGATCATCCTGGGTCGACTGAGCAGGGCGGAATTACCGCCTCCATGTCGGCCGGATCCTTCATTGGCGCTCTGGCCGCTGGAATCCTCGCCGACCGCCTTGGTCGTCGTCGCGCCCTCATGATTGCCTGCGGCATCTGGATCGTCGGTGCCGTGGTCCAATGCTCCGCCCAAAACGTCGGCCACCTTATCGCAGGCCGTATCGTCAGCGGTCTTGCGGTCGGCATCACCAGTTCCCAGGTGCTCGTCTACCTTGCGGAGCTGGCTCCCTCTGAAATCCGCGGTCGTGTCGTCGGTATCCAGCAATGGTCAATTGAATGGGGTGAGCAGTGGATTTCCCTCAGAAAAATAACCGTGACTAACAGTACAAGGCATCTTGATCATGTACCTGATCTCCTACGGCTGCTCAATGGGCATTGATGGCCCTTCTGCATTCCGCATCGCGTGGGGCATCCAAGCCGTTCCTGGACTTGTCCTATTTGTCGGCCTTTTCTTCTTCCCCGAGTCTCCTAGATGGCTTGCATCGCACGACCGCTGGGAGGAGGCTCACTTCAACCTTGCGCACCTCCATGCCGGCGGTGACCTTGACAGCCCCATCGTTATCGCTGAGATGGAAGAAGTTCGAGAGGCCGTGCGCATTGCCACCGAGTCCAAGGACATTGGATACCTGGGTCTCTTTGCTCCTGGAGTTTGGAAGCGCACTATGGTTGGTGTCAGCGTTCAGATCTGGCAGCAGTTGTTGTAAGTTTGCACCCGCTTGTCTGTTCTCGTCAGAGCCACGTGCTGATCCCAAACCAGGGGCGGAAACGTCATGCTTTACTACCTGGTCTACATCTTCAACATGGCAGGAATGGTAAGATGAAGAAATTACTGTCTAGTGTGATTGCAAAACTACGGCGGCTAACACCTGCGATGCTCTAGTCCGGAAATGTTGCCCTCACATCTTCCATCATCCAATACGTCATTTTCCTCGTCACCACTGGCGGAGTTTTGCCCTTCATTGATCGTCTCGGCCGTCGCTGGCTCCTCATTGGCGGTGCCGCGGTCTGCGCTGTTCTTCACTTCGCTTCTGGCGCCGTCATGGCCTCGTATGGACACCACGTGGACAGCGTAGATGGTGAGTCTGAGCCTAAACTACTTGGACCTCAAATTACTGACATCCCATGCAGGCAATGAGATCCTGAAGTGGTCCATCTCTGGTGCTCCAGCCAAGGGCGTTATCGCTTTGGCTTACATCTTCGTCGGCGTTTACGGTCTGACATGGGCACCAGTTGCCTGGATCTACGCCAGTGAAGTCTTCCCTCTCAAGTACCGTGCCAAGGGTGTCGGTCTTGCTGCTGCAGGTAACTGGATGTAAGTGCCTCTCTACCATGGCTTTCTTGGCCTTGACGCTGACATGACCGGATAGCTTCAACCTGGCCCTCGCCTTCTTTGTCCCCCCTAGTTTCACCAACATTCAGTGGAAGTCCTACATGATTTTCGGAACGTAAGTCTCACCATCTCCTGGCGGTGCTAGCGCTCCACCTCACGATGCTCTCGATGCTAACCTAACCCTAGTTTCTGCGTTGCCATGACCTTCCACGCATTCTTCATGTACCCCGAGACCTCGAAGAAGACGCTCGAGGAAGTTGATGCTCTATTCGATGGAAACGTTCCCGCCTGGCGCAGCACCTCGAGTGGAGCTACATTCGAGCAGAAGGTTGAGCAGGCGAGACGCACTGGCGGCCTGAAGGGTGCGGTTGAGGAGGAGGAGACTGCCCAGGTTGAGACTGCCTAATTTTATTGTAGATTACGTGCGAATGCCCGGAATTTAAGACCACTCAAGGGATGGGCCAAGAAATGAATATAGAATGTTTGGCGGATGCTGTTGTTGGTCTCCAATGGTGAAGTTTCGAAGGAATCGAGTTTCAGAATACGCTCACAGTCGAACTGTGGGTAATCAGCAAATTACCCACTTGGTGCCTGAATCCAAGCTTCCACTGTGTCGCCGCTTACTGGCTAGTGAATGTGTTCTAATGATCACGGTTGTCACCGCTTTTCTCCTGATGGAGGTTGCCTGCTGCTTCTAACTTCCGAGTTGTCTGGCTTCGCCAGGCTCCCCAGATCTTGAAGAGTTTTAGTAAACTCTTGCTGCGAGGTTTGGGAGTTGGATGGATTGCAGCAATCAATAAAAACCATGCCGGAAATAGAGCGGTGTTGGCAGACGCACCGTTGTGGGGCATCTAAGCGTTGTTGCATGGGTGCCCGCGCCTCTACAAGAGCCACGCATCCGCCGTTAGTTGACGTCAACTGCGCCTCGGATTACCGCAAAGCGTAACAGTAACTCGGACATTTCAGGCAATTATCGGATGCCATTTTGATCAAACCACCTGACGAGAGCATTCTGATCTTAATCTCGGCAGCGTGCTGAAGTTGGTGCCTGCACCATAGATGAACTAGCAAAACAGGAGGATTTGCTCAACCAACAATTCACGGCGGCGCAGCACAACCGTTACTGCAAACTGATCCTTGCAACCATTGGGGCTCAGGCAGACATGGACTCTGGCGGAAGAGTTATAAGTTGTGGCCTCGAGTGCACCGTTTCAGCCATTTTGCCTGATTTTTCTGTCAAAGTTACAAAATCTCACCGAGCCAAAAGAAACCATATTCTTCATTGCGGCAATTGAATAGACGTCGACATGATGGCGACGCATTCCATGCCTGACCCAGATGATGCCGCACCTCTGGCAAAGAGATCTCGAACAGACAATGATCTCTCATTCAAACGCATCCGAGTCTTGTCGCAGGGCGATATCGACTCTTTGTACCCTCTAATTGCCGCTTACATGGAGAACCCAGCCTTGGCCGAATCCGTTGTCGAGTTTGCTGTCGACGCAAACGCATGGCCGTTTAGTATGGGGATATTTTCTTTTAGAGACGAAACTAGAGAGGTTCCGTTTCGAGAGGTTGATGAAGCCCTGCATGATAAAATGGAGGACTACGCACGTGGCATGGGCCTTGATGAAGAAGTAACTGAGCTCATGTTGGAGTCGTTGAGGTTGAAGAGGGACAGTATTAACGGCGGCCCTCCCTCTAGGACGCTCTATGGGATGAGGAAGCCTCAAGCAGGAGAGCGAGATTTCGCGACAACGGCTACGGCGATGCTGCTCTCTATATGCAAGAACATCACGACCTTGCATTTGGGAAGCATGGGGTGGTGGGCATCACCTCTTGGGCTGTACGTGATGCTCGCCTCGAAAAACAAGATTCCTCAGCCTGGATTGCAAAAGGCCAAGCATGTCGAGCTCATCGCAGGGTTGACGGGCGCGACCGACGAGAGAGATTACGCGCTACTCAACTACAGAAAATACTTCAACTACATCTGTCGACTACCCGTGCTGGAGTCGGTGGTAGCAGAAGGAATCGCCGACTGGGAGAGCAACTACCAAGCCGTTCCTCCTCGTTGTTCCACCATCAAGAAGATCCAAATCACTCATGGAGATATCCCTAGCAAATCAATTTCCAAGATCTTGGCAATCCCTGAAAAGTTGGAAGAGTTCACCTTGTCCCTTGGTGGCTTGAATTTTATTGATGGAGGCCATCCTCAGTTCTGCCCAGGCGTCGTGGGGAAGCATCTGTCTCGGCATAGAGAGACTCTGAAGAAGTTGCACATTGACGTTGATAGTAGTGATCTTGGGGGCCCAAATAACGATGGTTCTAATGAACGTGAGTCGGATGGAACTCTTGGTGGTAGACCGAGTTCCTTGGATCGTGTTGCGCGAAGATTGGAGTGCGAGACGACTGCTTCAGCCCCGTCAGACCCGCCTACCGACCGCAAATATGACTACGGCGCAACCATTGGCTCCTTCGACGACTTCAAGGCCTTGACTCATCTCATGATTGGCATCAAGGCGTTTCTAGGACCGGGAACCGAAAGCTTGAAAACGAAGCCCCCTTTCGGATGATTGATGCGCTGCCCCCAAGCCTCGAGTACCTTTGCGTCTACGGATACGAAAAGGGCGTAAACCCGGATGTTGACGGACACATGGCGGAATTTTTGGAAAAGAAGGAGGAGCGGCTGCCACTGCTTAAGGTTGTCGAAGGGGTCGATGAGAAAGTTGACAGCGACCTGGCGGGGTTCGATCCGGACGACGAAGATTCTCTGTGGAACCCGCCATTCCGCAAGTTTGAGTGGATCAAGGCATAGGGTGAGGGATCCCTGATTGCTCTCGGAAATCATGGATGAGAAATATTCGGGACTATAAAGGGGATGCAAAAAAATTTGTAACACACGAGGTGTAGAGAAACCCGAGGCCTCCATTTCGTGTGAGAGTCTTGGGTCATTGGCTGTAACCGCACTTACTGATGGGATGCGCTTATAGAAGGAAGTCCTGGGGAGCGCTCTGGGTTCTCGCAAGATCAATGATTCATGTTTCATTTACGCTAAATATTATCACTTTGAACTTGAGTATTTTTCGTATTTAATTTTGCGGAGACGACTGGGAGCAGGAGGAGCCGCCAATTGGTGCTCGACCGACCGCCCGGTGAGGAAGAAGTCGATTCATAGTGGACTACTCCGCACAGCAACCTCAGGGCGAGCACTCGACAGCCAAAGCCCCAAAGTCCGCAGTGCGGAACAGTCAGCAAACCTATTTGACATGCCCCAAGACAATCAAACGCGCATTATTAATTAATTCCTGATTACATCAGCACAGGTGCCAATCTCTTACGTCTGCCTTTAGATTCTCCTACTCCCGCACCGCACTAACATCTAACATCCGTGTCCGCACCTGTTTATGTCCGCTAACCCCGCAAAATAACAGCTTCATAAGCTAGCTGCAAATCCATTTTCACTGACGAGACAGCGGAACGCTTCAATCGCGAAATCAACCACATCTCACCGACCAATTCAATATGGCAACTCTCGCGAAGACAGTGGTTGCTACCGGCCTCACTTCCGGCATCGTAAGCATAGAAGCCTCTGCGTCACGACATCTGACTAATGGGCGGCGGACTAGGGACTGGAAGCCGCAAAGCAGCTCCTCGAACAAACCCAGCCATACAGGCTCATCCTAGGTGCCAGAAATACTTCAGCCACACAGACCGCACTTGACCGGGTCCAATACGACCGGGCAGCCAACAGTGTGACTGTTCTCCCCTTAGATCTAGTCGATCTTAAGGGTGTCAAGTCATTCGCCGAAACAACATTGGCTAAGCTGGGTAATGACAAGATTGACTATTTGCTTTTGAATGCGGCAGCCACCATCAGCGCAGAAAAGCCTGGAAACCATGGATCGAAGTGGTGTGACCAGTACATCGTGAACCATCTATGTAAGCTGCGCGGCCCTGATCCCGCATCACACACCCAGTAGCTAACATAACGTAGCCCAACATTACCTGATTCATCTTCTGAGAGAAAAGCTGGTCGAATCCAAATCTAGAATTGTCGTTGTGTCCTCTGGTGCGATCCGGAATGTACCCGACACAAGTCAGTTGCACTCATTCACAGACCGCTTCACGACCACGCCAACTAATGTGCTACAGGCGTTCTCGATAAGGACCTGAAGGACGGATCAGGTGCAACTGGCATGGCCCTGTACCCCGAGACCAAGTTTGTGCAGTTTCTCTCAACGCACTGGTGGCGCCGTCAGCTTGCTGGCACGAACGACGTGGTCGCTGTATCGCCTGGTTTGATTCCCGGCACAGGACTGGGGCGGGGTAGCGGCTTCGTGATCCCAGACAACCTGCCCGACGCAAAGTCGATCCCAGAGGGTAAACACAAACTTGTGGATTTTTATTTGAACAAGACGCTGAATTTTCTTTATTTAGGAGCCCAAAGCGTTCTTCGCGCACTCACGCGAAGTGACATCCCTGAGGATCCGAACCGCATCTTCTTGACTAGTTGGGGTGAGTGGTGGGAGACGAGCGTATACGAGAACAGCCTGGATAAGAGCCTCCAGGATAAATGGTCCCCCAGCAAGGAGCAAATCGAGAAGGAGGAGGGCATCTCATCTTAAACGACGGGAGATTAGGATAAAAGATGACTTAAAGGTGCATTTTTTGGACTAGGGGAGGAACTGATCGAACCTTTGGCACACTTGCTTGCTCGATAAACGGTCTTTCTGCGGACCAAATCAATACAACATGAAATTTCGCTTAGAATTCAAGAGAGAAACGGCTGCCGTTTTGGTAGATTGGTGATTGGCCATGGCATTAAGTTTTGCAGTAGTGAGATATGTGTCCGTCACTGAATTTATCCAAGAAACATATGACTCGACCAGGTCTTCGGGGTTTGGTATGTGCGGGATGTTACCCCACGCTTACACGATATCTGCTGAGAGGTCGAAATGAGGGTGATCAGAACTGCACTCCCCACTGTAGCTGGTAACGACATGCAGCGCTTTCGCTTGGAGAACGAGGTTGTGGGATTCAGCCTAAAAGCTATGCGATCTGCGCCAAACTCGAAAAGTTTTCCCGATATAAGACGGAGTGGCGGCAAGCAAAGTGCACGCGAGGCGCCTCGGATACGTGAGCCGATGGACCAGTTGAAGGGCCTCGCTCGCATCTCGTTGGTTGAGGGGGTAGTTGCCTCGCAGAAATTAGACTGGTCGGTGAGGATGGTAGCACTGCTTCAGAGTGTGTCACAAACGCCGCCATCATTGGGCAAATTTCGTTGCCCAAGGCAGCATCCTTCTTCTTGGTGCGGTCTGTGATGTGTGGGCTGAAGTACTGGGTAGATGGCACGACAATTGATGACGGTATGCGTCAACTACGCGTCTGGCTGGTCAGCGTGATTGATGGTGGAGGTGGAGGGAGGTGAAGGCACAGTGTTCTAAGCAGATGACCCTAGTGGCAGAGAGCTGCACTAGCGTCCAGCCCAATAAGGCAATCGATTCGAATAGGATCCGATGCCTAGCGGGGCGTCGTAATTGGGTTTCTACACCAGTACGAAAATAATGACAGCGATGTTGACGAAGGTTGAGGCATGAGCAAAAGAAAATATAACAACAAGGCTGTGAAACATGCAGAGAAATCTCGGATGAATCCGCGGCCGATCTGGGAAACGGTGTGATTAATGGCCCAAGTCGACGTCGTCATCGACTCGTGCGAGATGACGTTCACCCAAGACCAGTTGGGATAGTGCCGACAACCAAATCGGGCCTCGACGACAGCCGGGCACCCGCTGGCGTGGGAACGCGTCCAATTTGACCCTTTTAACGGACCCTCCAGGGTTTTACGGTCTCGGCTCTGTGAATAGCGTGGTGTGGTGTTGTCGAAGAAACATGAATGGACCAACAACAGTGTGGAACAGCCCCTTGGGTACTCGGGGTCCTCCCTCCTTCCCGTCCCCATACCCACTAAAAGCCTAAATGGAAGCCTACGGCTGGCTGAGAGCTTTCGCACTCGCACTCGGAGCCCCACAGTGCGTGCCAGTAGATTGGAGAGCTTCGGACCGTTTCAATGGGCGCCCGTACTGTGCCGAATGCCCTGAGGGCTGGGGGCTCAATCTCAATGCTCTACGGCGCATGGAGTGTTCACTTCAGCCAGAGAACGAATATTGCCCCTAAGCCCATGAATGAATCATCACTTGCCGGATAGTCGCACGAGCATCCCTAGTTCTTTTGTGGGGGGATGCGTTCTTCAGATTTCTCTTGAGCGTGTTGACCCTCTGGCGCATATTGTTGAAATTCGAGCCGAACGAATCTTGACCAGATGTACATAGCCATGGAACACCGTGTTGGCAGATTGCCCTTTGCAGATTACCCACGAGAGTGCAACTTTTTGTTGGTCCTTTCTGCGCTGCACAGTTTGGATAACTAGCATGGAGCTAAATTTGAACAGTCCGAATAAACACAAGACACTCACTCGACCGTCGCCCATCCCTGTCAGCCCTGTAGATAGGCATCGCCTCCCCCAGGGGCACGTCACTGAAGCACAGCCACTACGGTGAGCCCAGCACCAGCGGCAGCATCGCTGGAGCAGCAGCAGCAGCAGCAGCAGCATTGATCCAGTTCCAAAAAACCTTCTCCGTCCCCACCGAGTCACCTGCTTTTGGTAATTTAGGCGAGTGCGAGCCGCGACCCACTTTCCAGTGGCATCCCGATCACTAGAGCCCTGCTACTGCGCCGTCGCATATCTGACGATGATGGTTGCAAGGTGCTAAAACTTAGGTGCCTGGGAGTTGCGCATTGCACCTTGGAGAGCGTGAGCCAGATGACTTTCCTGCAGGTCTCCCTTGGCGAGGCACATACGCATCCTGCCATGCAATATATATCCCCCCCTTCCACTCTGGTTGGACAAGGGTATCAAGCCCCCCATCTGGAGTATAAACCCAAGGGCCCCCAAGCTTACACCAACAAGTTGTAGTTCTTCTGCAGACCCTTCTTTAATTCTTATTTTGCGGGGACTCGGGTTATTTTCGCACCCAAGTTCCGTTCTCCTTCTCCTTCTCCGTCTCATTCTGCTCGTCGTAACCTGCACTGAGACCTTGCGCCAGCTGCTCACCATGGCCCAACAAAACCCTGGCAATTTTATCTTCTTCGGCCCTGGAGCCAACTGCACACTGGCCCTGTGCGATATCCATTGGAGTGTTTACAAGTACCGCCCTAGCCTGGCAGCAAACAGCGTCTTCATCGCCCTCTATGCCATCGCCATGCTCGTTCACATCTACCTCGGCATCCGCTGGAAATCTTGGTTCTACATGATTATGATGATTCTTGGCTGTCTTGTTGAGATTGTCGGGTATGTCGGCCGCATTATTTTGTACAGCAACCCATGGTCCTTTGGTGGGTTCATGATCCAGATCGTCTTCATCACCAGTGGGCCTGTCTTCTACACCGCCGCAATCTACGTGACGCTCTCCAAGATGTAAGCACCTAAAATCTTCGCCTTCCCCATGCCACATACGCTGACTAGGTCCACCCTCCAGCATTTCGAGCTTCGCCCCCGAAATCTCACGAATCAAGCCCAAGGTTATTTGGTGGATCTTCATCCCGGCTGACATGGTCTGCCTGACTCTGCAAGCTGCGGGTGGAGCAATGTCAACCGTTAGCTCAGGCTCAAGTCAGACCGGAATCGACGTTGCCATGGCTGGTCTCGCCCTCCAGGTCGTCGTTCTCGTCGCCTTCTGCATCATTCTCGGAGACTATTTGATTAGATACTTCCGCTCGTCATCCGCCTCCTCGCTTAGCATTCGAATGCGACTTTTCTTCGGATTCCTCAGCACCGCCGTAATTCTGATTCTCGGTCGATGTGGCTTCCGATGTTACGAATTGAGCAAAGGCTATACAAACTCGGATCTCATTACTGATGAGGGTCTGTTTATTGGTCTAGAAGGAGTGTAAGTGACGAATCTTTACTGTTATTTATGGGAATATTGACTCACATTTGACACAGTCTTATTGTCCTTGCTGTCTTCTCCCTATGCATCGGACACCCGGGTCTCGTCGGCGAAGATAAGCTTAGTGCCCCAAAGTCGAACCGGCTGTCTGACACAGAAATCACACTCGAGGCTAAATGATTCGAATTTAGCGCTAGAAGGGACATATTACATGGTTTTGGTGGCTTTCACGCCCTTTGTTTATTTCGCACAAGCCTGGACAAACCCAAACAGGCATGTTTTGATTTTGGTTATGATGAAGGATCGGAAACATAGATGAATAGTACATAGCGGTGATTCTTACTTTTTCAAGTCGACATAATACATTAAAAAATTAAATTCATTTGGTCTCATATACGTTATTGACTGGACTTTTCGGTGCATATTTTGGCTTCATCAACCTGCCAGCTTACCACCAAAGTTTAACAGGTGCAAACCTGAAAGAGCCTCTGTACAACCACACCAGCAGAATCTATCACAGCTGCCGTGACTACGATCTTTATGTAGCCGCCCGGAACCGTCACAGCGATAATTGTAAGGCGCACTCTGGCACCAGCCATAACCGAAGGTACATGTCGTCTGACAAGGGTCTGCTTCGTTCGTCTCGAGCCTTACTGAGCCGGGCAGGCAGTTGCAATAAGAGGTGCAATCGGAATGACTGTTGTCATAAAACAAACCCCCACTTCGGCTACACCGGTAATTGAAAGGTGGACGGGCACAGAATTCTAGTCCAGGAAGGCAGTGAGCAGGTCCCAGCACAGGTTGCTTCGTTTCCTTGACATGAGCCGAGCTTTGGCCTATCAAAGCAAGAGGCAAGTAAACTGCAATTTGTCAGTTAGAGACAGCTTCAATGACGGATCTTTGGGTACTTAGTCCAATGAACTTCATCTTGCTAGTGTTTTTTTTGGCAGTGTTCTTGGCGAGTGTTCAATGCGAGGCAAAATAAATGTTCAAATCTGGGCAGGTAGGAAAGGATATAAATGATAGGGGCCAGCAAAAAGAGCGTGATGATAAAGGAAGTTTCTAATCAAAAATTCAGAGTCGTTTATTTTGTTCCATGCAGATTCACTCCGGCCAACGGCTATGATAATTCACACCTCTGAGCGTTATCATTAATTTAATGATGACCCTGGTGACAAGTGACTCAACCTGCATTACAGTGACAATGTCCGATTTGATTTCGAGAAATTCTTTTAGAAGAAAAGATTCCTCAGAGCCATGTCATCAACTCAAGGAACGAGGGAACCAATTCAGAATTAGCCTGGATAAATGTGACAACATAAGGAGGTTTCAATTGACGTCGCGTCCGGTAGAGAACGCTTAGATTTGGAGAATCTCAATATTGATTGAATTGATAACAATTCAATATTTCCCCATTCCATGTATTTGAAGTTTGAAATTGCTCGGCTATAATTTATAGTCAGGTTATCTTACAATTTCGCCTGTTCTTGACTCGTCACTGCTCGCAGCGGCGGTCCGCCTCGACTTCCATCACCGGGCATCACTGTACTAGAAGTGCTGCTCGAAGCCGGTCGGGCGGCCCACTTTTCCCTAAGCGCCGGCGATGCTTTCCCTTCAAAGCAGTCGGCGACATGTTTACCAAGGACAGGGAGGAACTTGAATGCACTTGTTTGAAATGTTAGCAAGGGTCCGGACATAAATTGGCATGTATGGTAAGAAAAGGGTTCACATACTGCCCAGAGCCACCAGTTGCGAAAAATAGGCCATTCACATTGGGATGGTAGTCAACCATGAAGTCGCCATTAGGAGTATCTGTGTACCAACACATCCTAAGCCTAGCCCACGGGCGATCTCCAAATTCAGGGAAGAAGAATTTGGCACCCTCTCGGAGTGCTTGCTCCGCATCGTCAGGCAGATATCCAGAAGCCGCGTTGTTACCTGTTAGTCGAGGGGACGAAATGACGCGACCGTCACTTGTGTCGACCTTTGTGGAAAAACCAAAACCGTGCCGGGCTAGTTTGAGCAGATGAGTATCTGGCGTAGGCGGGAAGCAAAACACTCCTGTGGTAGTGTGGATCATGACAGGCATCTTGCTCACTCGTTTGGCCTCTTCTGGAGTCAACTGGATGAACGCAACTGGTTGGCCAACAGCTAGAATGTTGTGGTTCATGTCGGGAACAAGGCGATTGGTCCATGCACCAGTTGCAAGCACAACTGTTTCCGCAAACAACTTGGTGCCTGCTGCTGTCTTGACTCCAGTGATCTTCGATCCAACTTTTTCAAGCGATACAACTGTTCCATGGGCGCCAGTGATGAACGACACTCCTGCCAAGGTACATCTTGTAGCAAGACCTTGAATCGCGGCCTGGGCATTGGCCCACCCCCCAAGTGTATTGTGCAACACGATAGTGCCCTTTAGTTGAGCCTGAACTCCGGGATAGAGAGCCCTAGTCTTTGTATCGGCTTCATGAGACTCAAAAATATCCATAGGCTGCTTGCTCTTCTGTGTTTCCCGCATGGAACGATACCTCTCCATGTAAGGGCTATCGCGATTGGGGGCGATCATGACAAAGCCATCTTCATAATACTGAGATGACCAGTCTGGGCTGCGCCATTGCTTGAGAGCATCCACGGCGAGAGTTGAGTAGAGGGGGTCGGCATATTCCGAGCGAATAATGCGTGAAACGTCAACACTGCTTCCATCCGGAACTGGAGGCATGTACCGGTCAAGGACAGTGATGTTTGTATACCCTCTTTGGGTGGCGAGCTCGTAGGCCAGCCCCAGGCCGAAAACGCCAGCGCCCACTATGATAAGCGGCGCATCTTTTGGAGGTGGAAGGGACATTGCAAATTGAGAAAGAGGGAATAATCACAATAGGTGTGATCACTCAACAGTCTACAGCCTACATGTACTCTTATACCCATAGGCGGCCCTTACAATTCCACCCGCATAATTGGTAGGGTGGGTTTGACGCAAGACGTTGGGATGTGGGCACGGAGTTTGGGGCTCGGCTTGTGTCGCTGATGCTACATCCGTTGTTTTTGCGGAGAAATTCAACCATTGATTGAAAAGAGTAACACCGGCACTAACCGGGTGCTGATAGCAATTTACATGGTGATTTGGTCATGTCACTTCAGTGATTGGTATCGCCGGACGCATCACGGATTACACAATGTGCCGAAAAGTGCCCATCTCCGCTCACGTGACGACCCAAACCTTGCGCTGGGGGCGGGATTTGCTTGTTTTCCATCCCCACTCCGGAAACGGTGAGATATCATCGACGATCAAGGATCCGGACTCTGTCCATTACTCCAGCCAGCCCCAGCAAGAAACCTGCCCAGGACTCGCCACTAGCAATGAAAAGATCCCAGACACCAAAACGACGCCGTATTCGGCACTCTTGTGAGCGGTGTCGGTAAGTGCTCCGCTATGGGTTGGCCCGTCCAGCATGGGGCTTGTGCAGTCGACTTACACACTCGATATAGCCAGAAAAAAACAAAATGTCCTGCGGAGAAGCCTACTTGCTCTTTTTGCCGCCGTCTGAACCAGACCTGCATTTATCTGCCCCGGCGAAACCCAGATGCAGGAAATAAAGACGATAATGCAACAAAAAGGTACTCAAATTCATCATGCATAGCGGTGCCTGTTGCCCCATGCCGCCCCCCCACACAACAGCTGCAAATCACCTGCTGCTATCTTGATACATAATACAACATAATTTCACCATCGAGAATCACCCCAATGAGGCTGCTAACGAAAAAACTCCCAACATATAGTTGTACCGTAACACAACCGAATGGTACCACCACATACCATCCTCAAGGCAGCGCCGTCGAAGCTCCTGTAAATTCCTCAGACATTTCTAATACCCCGCTGTCGTATAATAGCACATGGTAATCGCATAAAATCTGTATCAATACGGTATGCTCATCTGACTGGGCTCCTAGGCTTCCAACAGATCCGGAACCCTCGCCGGAAGTAGTCGACCAGCTTGTTGATGTTTACCACAAAAAGATATACTTTCAGCCATTACCTCTTTTCAATTTGGAATATTTAAAAGATCAGCTTCTATCATTTCCATATTATTTACGATGGGGGTTTCTAGCCCTGGGGCTTCACTACTCTAGCCCTTCATTCTACCGCGGCAGAGAGTCTGAGGCAATCGAATTTTACACCACTTGTTCTCGGAATATAGCCATGGAGTTATCCGCCGAAGGAAATATGAAAGTCGAGGTACTTCAATCGTTGTGCCTGTTGGCTCTATGCGAAATTATGGGTAAGACCTTGCGCAAGTTTGGAAAGTCATGTTACATGTGCTGATTATGATTCAGATGGCCACCATGCCCGAGCATGGATGACCATTGGGACTGCCTCTAGGCTAGAAGCCCTTCAAAGTTTCTCAATACGTCAACAGCGATCCTCTTACATTTCAGATGCCCTTTTGAGATGCCATTGGAGCATCATAACTCTTGAGAAAGTGTTCACACCGAGGCTTTGCAACTGGTCGGAAAATTTATGGCATCCTGACTTTCCACAGAGTCCTGCGCAGCCATATCCCCTTGAATTGTTAGACGGCAGGAAGAGTCACTGCCCAGATCTTTCTGACGCACACGAGATAGAAAGCCAAGACCTGGGCATTAATGCGTGCTGCATTCATGCTATTTCAATATGGGGCGACATAATGTCATATTTAAAAGACATCCAGTCTGGAATAATTGATCGCCCATGGCTATCCACCTCGAAATATGCCCAATTATCTGTCAAGTTCTACGAAACGGAAATCACTCTATCTCGAAAACATCTGCTTCGCCATGTATTATTCCCAGATCGCTCACCTTCAGATCTGGAAGCACACAGAGAATACTGGACACCTTGGCTATCCACACAAATCATCTCCCACGCTGCAAAAGCGGCCCTAGAGAATCCATTCATTCAGCTCGTGGCACTGAGGGGTGTGAAGGGAGTTTCTCAGCCCCGCTCATTTCTCCAACAAACCGTGGACCAGGCACTATTCAATTATGAATGGGTTGCCCGCCTTGTCCAAATGTGCGAGGACTTGCCGTTCCAAATCTGTGATCCTTTAATTGGATGTGCCGTTGCGGCGACCGCTACGGTACCCTGGCTTTTTCAATTCGCCCGTGATCCCGAGGTCGCGAGGAAGGCTAGAAATAACCTCAAGAAATTCGAAAACCTGCTCATTCGACTGTCCAGTTATTGGCCACATATTGCACATAAGGCAAGTCAAAGTTCGTGAGGGGTGAAAAATAACAGACGCTAATATTCATCATCAGCTGAGAACTCTCCAGCAACTGCAGTCAGAAGTTGACCAGAGTCAGCAAGAAGGACTCCCCGAGAGCACCACTATCAGATTTCAGCCCGAGTTACTTTGGGAGCTGCTTGACTCCAGTATTTCTAATACTACCTCAGTAGACCCACATGTGTCTCAGTTGGCAGTCAAAGATAATGCATCGCCTAGTACCACGCTCCATGTTACAACAACATTCATTCATCCCGTAGCAGACCCTGATGCACAATTAGACCCTTCAATTGGTCCCAATGGGCTAGATAGTTCGGCACACAAAACTTTTGAAGGGTTTGAAGCCCCTTTTCTGGATCAATTTCTGTCCGATTCTTTCTTGGCAGACATATTTTAGAGATATAGAAATAATCATCACCAAGAGGGCACTCTTGAAAAGTTTGAAACAACCTGGGAGAGTGACATGGACGTCGATTCCATTCCTGTAATGACTCAGCATCGCAAATACTGTCTCACTTATCTACAGAATCATCCTATTACTGGGATCTCGGGTGATCAAATATCGTGAGCATTGAAGGGAAAGATAACAAGGCCACCAAGTTTTCACGTGAGCGGAAATGATCCATTCTCCGAAGTGGTTGATGCTAAACCGTCCCGGAATTCCATCATTGGATGTAAGATAGGACATGTGATAAATCCCTATCATTCTGAAGTCTCGACTAGGTAAACTTGGGTTAGATTCGTCAAGGTTCTGGCTGTGACACGTGAGCGGGATTTGAGGCTTTCCCGAAAGTAAACCTCAAGAAAACGCCCTAGATTGCGAAATACGTGTGATCTAGTAGCACTTCTTTTTGTAATTGGAGCCCGAAATTCCGAATAGCAAGGGCGATAGCAAAAGGGGTGCAGTTTGATTGGCTATTTGAACATCATGATATGCAATATTCCCACCATCCGCGCTGAATCGTCGGGGTCTGGCAGGTTTCCGAAACCTTGCCAAATGATTCAAATTCCGTCCCCATTTTTCACGATAGTTGGCATCGGCTCCCTCGCAAATCTGATTCGCTTCCCCGCAAAATAGATCATAGTCCCCTGTTGAAACCTCAACCCTTATCAAACCAATTGATATAAATATGTCCTTGGAGCACTGTAATGTCCCAGCCAAAAACACGACAACCTCTGCACTATCTAGAAACATTCCGTTATTCATTCTGCTTTCTGATTGCTGCAGTTGAATGACCTATCAATCCCCAAGAATGACGAACATGGAGAGCGAGAAAAAGATGGAGATTGACCGTACCCTTTCCAAAGGGGAAGGCTCCATTTTTGACGACGAGAATATTTCATCTCACAACATGGCTCGGGTGAACCATGCAATCGAAGAGATTGGGTTTGGAAAATACCAATGGGGGCTCTTTTGCACCTGCGGATTTGGGTTCTTGCTCGACCAGGTCAGCTACGCTCCAGCATCAACCCACATCTCCTGAGACTGCCAAATCTGTTCTAACTCTTTCACAGATGCTTCCTGTGGCTGTGGGACTTGTTTTACCTCAAGTTCAAAAGCAATGGGTAGTTGAATACCCGTCAATGATCATCGCTGCGCTGTATGCAGGCTCACTTGTTGGCGCAATTTTATGTGGCTTTGCTGTCGATATTGTCGGACGTCGTCTAGTATGGAGAGTCTCCCTGATGGCGGTGACTGTCTTCACTCTAGTCTGCGCAGGATCCCCTAATTTCGCCGCCCTCTGTGTCTTCATTGGGCTCCAGGCAGTGGGTGCCGGCGGTAACTGTATGTGATATTACAACATGACATTGACACAAACTAACAGTGAATAGTTGCCATTGACTTGACTGTCTTCATCGAATGTCTGCCTAAATCTAAAGATTATCTATTAACTGCCTTGCCCTTGTGGTGGGGACTGGGAAGTTCTATCGGAGGCTTGTTGGGTGAGTTTGCAAGACGGTTCCGGGTGAGGGTCTTTTTAATAATTCTGTGATCTAGCTTGGCCGTTGATGGCTAATTTCTCCTGTGCAGCCGACAGTACGTCATCCACCTGTAAAAACTCGGATAACATGGGCTGGCGCTACCAGTACCTCCTCATTGGAGGACTGGCTTTCATCATGGCTTCAATTAGAATATTCTTCATGAAAATGGAAGAGTCTCCAAAATGGCTTGTGTCTCAGGGCAAGTTTGATGAAGCAGTGGTTGCCCTCACCGAGATGGCTCGCATCAACCAGCGGTCCAACTTTTCCCTCTCACCGGATGATTTTCGACAATCTACAGCAATTTCCCAAGGGCCAGAGATAAATCAGAACTGGAAGGGTATTATGGCGAGTATTCGCGGCCTTTTCACGACTAGGAAACAGTCAATCTCCACTGCTGGAGTCATGTTATTATGGGCGTGCATTGGCGTTGCGTGAGTCTCATGATGCAAGCTCCAAGTATATGTCGTATTGTTTGAGTATTGACTGACCTTTCCACTAGATATCCTGTCTACACTCTATATCTTCCGATCTATCTCCAAAATAGAGGAGCAAGCCTCGGTGATGGCAGTACTTTTCAAACCTACCGCGACTATGCTATTTCATCAACGGTTGGCATCTTTGGTCCAATCCTCTCGACATTTCTGGTGAATATTCCATTTTTGGGACGCAGACGTTCAATGGCACTTACAGCCCTCTGCGCAGCCGCTTTTTGTGGTGGCTTTACAACAGTCAGAAACGAGGGTAGCAATATTGCATTTTCCAGCATGATCAGCTTTTGGCAAAATGCATTCTATGCAATTCTTTACGCGTGAGAAACTCATTCTGCCTCCTATCAAAATTTGATTTTGTCTGATAGCTTTATCCAGATACACGCCTGAGGTTATGCCGACAGCATTCCGTGGTACCGGTTCGGGGTTGGCATTGGCTAGCGGAAGAATTGCATCTCTCTCGGCTCCTTTTATTGCTACTTTCGGAGACCTGTCCACGAGTGTCCCTATCTGGGTCTTGGTTGCCTTGTATGGTGTTATTGCGATTATTGCAACATGTCTACCATTTGAGCCAAAGCACTTCTCTGAAGAAGAGCGGTATTAGTTGGATGAAGAAGGATGAAGCAGAAATGCGATGGGGGCTGCACGAGACAGTCGTTCAACCGCATTTTCAACCACATTTTTTCATAGGAACTGAGAGATTCGTAAAGAAACACAATTCAAAGACCTTCTCTATTTGTCGTGGGGACTGTTGCCCAATTTCGGGTCAAATCAAGGCGAGATCGGCTAGTTCGTAATGGATAGGCGCATGACGGGCCCTCTAAGCGACACGATTGCGACATTTGCGGGGCATGATTCGGTTTATCAACGCCCGGAATATGGCCGGGAACACCACTGCGAAAACCGTTACTTGACGGATTATTATCCTGAGAATGCCCTCGCAACCTTCCCCTCACCTGCATCTAATCTTCGGCGTTGTGCATAGCCAACCAGCGAGACTCCATTGACATCGTAACGAGACAGGAAATTCAAGCGCAGAACCCCGATGCCTTCCAAGCCATCCTTTGATTCACTTCCTCTTCGAAAGGATGGGCCTCATGGCAATGCTTGGGGCCTCTTTGGCGATGCTGATGAGTGCGGCATGCTGAACCTGCTAACTCCCGAAGTCGTCGCTCGAGCTGCATCCGAAATTCGCGACGGCGTGCGAGTGTCGACAGATTGGCCACTGGATCGAATGTCAAAGCCTTGCTTTGGTCGCGCTCCTTTTTCACATGCCATCAAGACAAAGCATCCCCGCTCTGTCAATGACGACTCATTGACGTTCAATACTCAGAGCAGTTCGCAATGGGATGGTTTCCGACACTATGCATATCAGAAAGAAAAGCTTTGGTTCAATGGAAGAACGTTGGATGATCTTTTGACATCTAGTGCGATCGGAACACAAGGTTTGGAGACATACCCAGGTACTTGCTTCCAGTATGCAACTAATTTTCAACCGTAGCTTGGGTGGAACGAGGAGGTATTATCGGTCGCGGAGTCCTACTCGACTACGCGGCTTGGGCAGAAGCCAAAGGATTGAGTCCCGCATTATTTAAGAGCACAGCCATCTCCGTTTCAACACTGAAAGAAGTTGCAGCTAGCCAGGGCACGACATTTCAGGACGGCGACATCTTGTTTATCCGCACTGGCTGGGTCCGTGGATATAATCAACTTTCGGACATTGAATGTCAAGCATTGGCAGACAAAACATCACCGCCTGCAATCGGTATCGAGTCGTCCGAGGAGACTCTTCGTTGGCTCTGGGATCAAAACTTTTCGGCTATTGCGGGCGACCAACCCAGCATGGAAGCTTGGCCATGTCAAAACCCTGATTTTTGGATGCATGAATGGCTCTTGGCGGGATGGGGAATGCCAATTGGCGAGCTTTTTGACCTGGAGAAGCTGAGCGAAGAATGCCGAACCCGAGGAAGATGGTCATTCTTCTTCTCCAGTATGCCTCTGAAGGTAAGCATCTCATATTTTTTATTCCTTTTATTCACTATTAACCTTTCGTAGGTCCCTGGTGGCGTCGCGAGTCCTCCAAATGGAGTAGCTATCTTTTAATCTTCTCCAAATCGATGTGAATCAGTCTATTCACAACTAATAAAGAATCTTGATAGATATTCTCATTTTGATATCACAATTTGTCCACTCAGTGTTACCACTTTAAATTAGGCCGATGTTGACACTCAATACTCATTCTACATTTGAGTTTGGGCATTTGTGGGAGGTGGAAGTAGATGCACAACCGGAACTAGTGTTATCGTCACACATTTGGCCATTTCAATCGGTAAGAGGCACCAATTTCTAGAAATTTCGACCCAGCTAATTGTTCCAAACTTCGATGCCGACAATTTGTCCATGACATCATCGACTTACCGGAGGGGAGGCTCCTTGCCAAATTGCTGAACAGTTCAATTCTCTCAGATGGCCTTTTATTGAGCTAGATCCAAGACATGCCTTTTCTAGTTTTGGTTCACCAATAGTATCAAGTAAAACGGAGTTGATCGGGTAGATTTCTGCTCATCATAGACGTCAGAATTGACGCTAAATCAACAGCCACAATGACGCTCTGAGTCCAATTAGAGACATCGTATGTGGAGCACACTGAATGCGAGATCTAACTATTTAAAGAACATTGAATTATGCGAATTTTTAGATATTCAATCACCCTGAGAATGCTAGACTTCTCTGTAAATTCACTGCCTCAACGCAATGAAGCACCAACAGGACACAATCGCAGATTTCCACGAGCTAGTGAATATGTCGGCATCGGAATTGGATACATGGCTCAAGTCTGATGATTCCAAGAATGCCGGATGGCCAAAAGGGAAAGAAAATAGGGAGACAGTCGGTCATGAGAGTGGACGACAAATCGTCAAAATTCTGAAGGCCAATCCAGAGAAGAACCATGAAAAATACACAGAGGATCAAATTAAACACATGGGGAAAGTGGTATCGTACTGGTAAGCATGCCACCGGTGTTCTTCATGTAGAAATGCACCAAGTTGGTTTGATGAGATGGCGAAGCCTCAAACTAACGGTAATTTCTTAGCAAACGGCACCTAGCCCAAGAAGAGGGACCAAACAGTAAAAAGTCTGCCGAAGAAGTGAAGAAAACCAAGTCTTACGCTTCGTTGAAGAATTGGGGACACGACTTGTTAAAGACTCGGGAGGAATGCCAAAAGAAGGAGCAGTATGCAGATGAAGGGGAGAAGAACAATACAGTTCAACAATCCGAAAAGGAGGAGAAGCATGGGGAGAAGAGGAAGTCATCCGCTGATCAGCCAGGGACGAATAAGAGGAGAGAGACACGGCAAGCAGCGAAGAAGAATGCAAATGGTCCAAAAGGTGGGGTCCAAGGTGATGACAAAGAGAATGATCAGAAAGCCCACGGAACCGTGGAACAAAAAGTTCAAGACACAGAGAGCAAGAAGTCTGATGCAGCCCTTGACGAGGGTGATACAGTGAGCTGGAATTGGGGAAATGGCCAACCAAAAGGAAAGGTTCTTGAAGTCAAGGATGAGAAGTAAGTATTGATTTTCCTCAACGGGCTAGAAAGTTGCTGATCAAAAATTAGAGCGTCAATCAAGACAAAGAAGGGCAATGTTGTTAGTCGCAATGGAACTGCAAGAGACCCAGCAGTTGTCATAGATTCTGGCCGTTCGACTACCATTAAACTAAAACACGAGCTAAATGGAACGGCCTAGATTCAATCGGACTTTGTGTGGGTCAAGCTGTAGGCCATGCTTTCCAAGGCAATAATGAGCTTTATGAAGTGTGCACTGTGTTGGCCCGTGCCGATGATGCGAAGACAGTGCTAGGACTTTGACAAGGGGCAGATTTTGTGTAATTAGAACCTGAATGAGGCAATAAAGACATGCTTTTTAAGCCACGATGGCATTGTCGAGAAACCTGTTGGTCAAGCAAGACTAATATCTCGTTGTCACCCTCCCTAGTGGGTCGGCAAAGATATAGGAGAGCCCGAGGACTGGATTCATGGAGCGCTGGTCAAGCAAGACTAATATCTCGTTGTCACCCTCCCTAGTGGGTCGGCAAAGATGTAGGAGAGCCCGAGGACTGGATTCATGGAGCGCTGCAACAACGAAAGAATCCAAAAAATATCTGACTGAGCGGAATCAAACAAGGATTTAAATTTCTACTTGATGGCAATCATCGGCTTTGAGAAGCAGAGCAGAGCGGAACGATGCCGGAACGAAGCCGACAGTGCTCCATTGGAACCCCCAGATTCTACTTTCTGGGGTAGTGAACCCCACATCGATTACCCCAAGTCCTCCGTGCCAGTCATATAATCCTATTAGTCAAAGTCTTGTCACCCCTGTGCAAGACCAACATCGACATCAGGTGCGATTCTGGCAAAGTCTCCTGTCTCGGCCATGGAACAAGAGCTTGGACTCTCTGCAGTGAGGATTCCATACAACTCGTCCCTGTGGGTAAGGATCATATCAATCTATTATTAAGAAAAATGGCAAGGAAGATTATAAATTGCTCAAGTCGTCCTCCAAGAGCTGACAAAAATTGTGCGAGGATTTGCGTCATAACCTCCCTTTGTCTCTCGTGTCCTGCTTTGTTGGATTCCGTTGCCCATATTTTGATATTTTCTTCAATTTCTTTCCTCATTTGTTTTGGTTCTTTTGCCTTTTAGCTCCTTTGCTCTCTTGCGCAAGTTTAGTATAGGAGCAGATCGCAAAGAGCCCCGCATCCCTGGCCGGTTTAAAAGGCAGAGCAAGATTTACAATCAATTCCTCCAAATATGGATCCCTCTACAATAACAAGCCCGTCTGGCGGGGAGCCAGTTGGCTGCCAAAAGAACTCCAGCAAATACCACGAGTCTGAAACTCAACAGCCCCAGGTTGACACTGCTGTCGGGGAAATTTTTGGGACCGACCCAACGGATGTGGAGAAGCAGAAAACTCGTGAAGGGCTGGCCAAGTTTTCTCGACTTGGATGGAAGCGATTGACCATTTTGCTCATGGTAGAAGCCATTGCCTTGGGCTCACTCTCCCTCCCGGCAGCTTTCGCAACCTTGGGCATGGTAGCTGGTGTCATCATGACCATCGGCTCAGGCCTGATGGCTATTTACACAGGCTACCTTGTGGGCCAGGTAAAGGTCAGATATCCTGAATTGCGTCATTTCACCGATGTCGGAAGATTGCTTTTTGGGAAGATCGGTTATGAGATCTTCAGTGTCATGTTTGCACTCCAACTCTTGTTATTGGCCGGATCCCATTGTCTCACAGGAACAACCGCGTTCCTGAATATCACTAGCAGCGGCGCTTGCGGATTGATATTTAGTGCTGTATCAGCCGTCCTTCTCTTCATTTTGTCTGTCCCGCCTAGCTTTGCCGAAGTGGCTGTTTTAGGATACATCGACTTTGGGTCGATTATCCTCGCCGTTGGCATTACCATTATCGCAACTGGTGTGCAACATGATTCTTCAACTCAAGGAGAATTTGCCTGGTCGGCATGGCCTAAACCGGGAGTTGGTTTTGTGGAAGGCTTCGTTGCTGTTCTCAACATCATCTTCGCTTATAGCTTCACGATATGCCAGTTCTCATTTATGGATGAGATGCATACCCCCGAAGACTACATGAAATCCATTTGGACTCTGGGCATTGTTGAAATTTTTATTTACACATTGATCGGCGCATTGATCTATGCCTTTGTTGGGCAAGAGGTTCAATCTCCGGCTCTTCTCTCAGCAGTGGCAACAGTCAGCAAAGTCGCCTTCGGGGTTGCGCTTCCAGTCATCTTTATTAGCGGGGCGATCATTGTTGTGGCCATGGGCCGATTTGTCCACGGCCGCATTCATGCCAACAGCGTCGTCCGATTCGTCAACACACAGAAAGGCTGGGTGACTTGGCTTTTGACAATCGCAGCAATTGTCGCTGCTGGTTGGATAATCGCAGAGGCCGTCCCTATTTTTAGCGATTTGGTGGCTTTGACATCGAGCCTACTCAATTCTGGGTTTACCTTTCACATCCCAGCCTACATGTGGTTTCGATTACTGCGAAAAGGAAAATGGAACACTCCCAAGAACCTTTTCCTTGGTGCTGTAAACCTCGTCATTGGGTTGATTGGGATAATCCTTTTGGTCGGTGGCACATTTGCCACCTTGAAAAACATTGTTGGTCACCATTTTACGTGCCTTTTGATAATGGAACAATCTAACCGTGTAACCTTAGGTCGAAGAATATCAAGGAAATGATGTGAGAAGGCCATTCACATGTGCCGCTTAAACATGTGACAGCAGTTGGGAGTTTCGTTACAGGAATAGACCATTTCCTGAAAGAATCGGGATGCCTACAAAACTGCTGATTACAGCCGTTGTTTCTTGATTGCTTCTACCAGCAAAGCTGGGGGTGAAATGGTGTTGATAAATAGATTCGGAATCTACCTACGATGCTACTTAAATCTCCTCGAATATGTCTCCGAAGGCAATGAATCTGAATCCTCTGTTTCAGGATAACACTTCCAGTACGAATCTCTTGATAAATGGTCGCATTACGCGTCACCTAGCCCTTGTGCGAATCATTAAACCCTCTAGCTGTAATCAAGGGTATCTACTTTTCAACCAAGGTGTTGAAAAACGATAATGTATATTATCTAATGATTGTTTTAATCATCTGGACTCGAAGGAATATTGTCAATCACATGAAAGTTGACAATAATACCACTCGGTGCGAATGATGACTCTTCGCGTGGCAAAATTTTCTAAAAAAAGAGAAAAAAACCCCTTTTGGACAATGTTATCCGTAGTGACTAAGCACAATAATCGGGAAGCTGTGCATTGCCATCGACAAATTGACACAATAACAAAAGCCTGCCAAAAAGTGATTTTACTATTCCTTCTAGTGTGAAAAGAAGCAACTACTTTATCGGCTCGCGTTCACTTTCCTCCAGTGTTCGGCCGACAAGCGTCCTCCGACGGATTACCGATTTCATTCCCAAGCAGCAACGTTTAGCCGGCGAACCCTGCTGATGAAGGATGTGTCATCCCCACTGTATCAATCGCCGAACCAATCCCGGCACCGCCCCTGGTTACTAGCTTTGGTAATTCTGGAGACGCTAATAAGGCGCAACCCCGAGACAGTATCGGATATTCCGACTGAGCCCGACCTCGGCGGCATCCTTCCACGGCTGGAGACGCGGCTTGATAATACGCTCCTTGGGCCACCATGACTTCTGTTCCACAACACACCCGGCCGTTGGCTTGACCCACGATGGCAACGATGCTGCTCCGCGCCTCCGTCCGGAGGCCCGCGCTGGGCTTCGGCCCTGGACGGCGGGTCTTCCAGGTCCAGCGCCGGCTGCAGTCTTCCCCTGCCAAAGGCCCCGGCGACGGCGTCAAGGCCGCCCAAGAGTCACAGTCCATCGCCGCCAAGGCCAAGGCCAGTGCCGGGGCTGTCGCGCCCGTGCCTCTCTGGCAGCGACTTGGCCCTCTGACCAAAATGGCTCAAGCCTACGGCCGGTCGCAAAAGTCTCGCCCCTACACGACGCAGTTTTGGAGCGCCGTCTTCATCTATCTATGCGCAGACCTCAGCGCCCAGTATATCGGCGGAAATGACTATGATCCACTAAGGACCGGTCGCAACTTGATCATCGGCGCGGTTGCTGCCATCCCCAATTACAAATGGTTCGTGCCCCTTTATGAATTACTAGATGTAGCTAATGGCTTGAAAGGCACATTTTCCTGTCAAAGAACTTCAACTATCCTTCGCGCGTGCTTTCAATCGCAGCCAAGATTGTGTTTAGTCAGATTGTGTTCACCCCCACATTCAACACATACTTCTTTGGCTCCCAGGCTTTGTTGTCTGGCGATGGCATTGACGGAGCCATCGAGCGTGTCAAGAACACGGTTCCCACCAGCGTTGTAACCTCGGCCAAGTTCTGGCCGCCATTCATCGCCTTCTCCTTCATTTTCATCCCCATGGAGTACCGTGCCATCTTCGCGGGTGGTGTCGCTGTCGTATGGCAAACGTATCTGAGCTTCCTTAACAGGCGAGCTGAGCTTATAGAAGAGAGCAAGGCCAAGCACGAGGTGGTCAAGGTAGAGGAGATCAAGGTGAGCGACATTAAGCTGGAGACCAAGCTAGTTGCTGCGGAAGTCGCGCAGGCTGCGGCATAAAAAATTGGTGGTTTTCTTTGTTCGAATTGGTTAGATAAATTACATAGACTTTGGTCCAGTGTTCGTCGGAGTTTTGGTCATAGAGTTGGGAAATGTTCTTTGAATACATATGCAGGGGAACTCATGTTCCGTGTTCACGTTCCACGATGGAGATCCGAACACCAGTCTCTGAACCTCAACACATCTAAATACATTGAGATCTACCATTAAAGATGAAGTAAATTGTGGGATATAAATGAGCCTCGAGGTTCATACCAGAAAATTCTGTTTTCACTCCTCTACAACCACATCCCATGATCCCAGTCACCACATTACAGCCTTACCTTTCACAAAATCTGAATCTAATCGACCTCCACATCCAACATCAACCATGCCTTCTCAAGACCAAAAGTCACTCAGCACTTCTCGCACGCCGGCCTTGGAGGTCATCACATCCCAAATGCGAAACGTCGATATCACTGGCAGCAACTCTACGATCCCCCCCACTCGGGAACAAGGCGAAGAAAGGGATGGAGACTACGAGCCGACTGGGTCTCAACAGGTAGAAAAGGTGTGCCACTGGCCAGTCCTTCTTCGTCACATCAAGGGTTTGGCAAGTGGTGAACCACCTGTGATTGGCGCATGCGCCGTCTGCAAGGTCGAGCTAAGCATTTCAGGACTGCCTGAACCGAGAGACGAGGGCCTTTGCGAAAATTCTGCTTGCCTATTTCCTTGCGGTCACATTTTTTGCCAGACATGCTTCATGGACCCGATCACGTATCACAAGTGCTATGCTTGCTGTTTTCCATTAACCTGTGAAAGATGCGGCCGCATGTACAAGATCTTTTCGCCACCTTCTCTGAAGGACGGGAGGGATATGACCCTTTTCCTTTGTCTAGTGCCTGAATGCGGCGAGTTTTCGCCCCTGTGTTCGACTTGCGACTGGAATGACTTGGAGTCGGAGGAGTTGCAATATCTGAGGGGCTAAAGATTGTTTGTCGAGAGGCCGTCATGGTTTTAATTTTAGAGTGACTAAGATTCAAGCAGATGGGGCGGATTCGTTTTGAATTTTGAATAGCATTAGTACTGGGAGTAATAAGAATCGAGAATCGACAATGTATCTACATTGCGAGTGCATTCAGAAATTGCCTATGTAATTGTTTCCCCATATGATTTATGACCGACTGATGAGTTTGACCAATGGGTTTCATGAAGAGCGATTTGAGTGCCAGTGCGGAATAAGACATTAGTTTGTATGAAATAGACACAGAACCACGGTTTGACGAAGGTCTGATCGATAATCCATATGTGTAGGCGTATCATAATGTGCACAGTTCATGTTAAACCAGGTGGAGAGGCCGAGCGAGGGCTGTTAATGCCCGGAAGGTGGAGTAGTGTGGTGTACGATGTGTGGCGTCTGCTCTAGCCACGCACAATGACGTCTGGGGAACTGGCGCAGCTTTGGTAAAATGTTATTCCACTGGGGTAATTTGTCCCGAGCATTGCCGTTCCTGAAATCCCTAGGCTTTCAAGAGCATGGCGCCAACAGTTCCAGAACAGACGGCCGAACCAAAAAAAAAACCGATTACCAACGTAGCTGTAAATGCATCATGGCCAAGAGCAATTTATTTCGCTTCCTAGGCTAAATCGGCAGGAGGAGGCAGACAATATCAAGAAACGTCCAGATGCCGGAAGTCATAGCCGAGCTCGGCAAAACGGAGAATCGCCGTGTAAGAGCTTCGGAGCTCAATGGAACAATTCCGACATCGAAGAGCTTTAGCTAACGACTTGCTAGTGTCGCGTAATCCTGCTCTTGGGCATGTCGGCATGTTATGTCCACATGCCCACATTTGGATCCAGTCGTTTAGATTCGGTGAATCTTAGCGACCAGCGCAAGCTAATTAGCGGTCGCCAATTGGTTCGGGCGATCTGAGACCAACAGATAGCCGGCGAAGGGAGCCCGTGCGATGCCCTCACAACCCTGATCGGCCTGGCCTGGGCTTTTACTTGGCCTCCCTCGCTGCTCCAACTTTCCCTTCCGCACTCCACCACCAACATCTTCCCCCCAGCCGCTCAAGATGGCTTCCGCTGTGCGCATCAAGGCTGCGACTGGCCTTCTCGGCCTTTCGCGAGCCGTTCCCAGGGTCCAACCCGCCCAGCGTGTCGCTGCTCTTACCCACAGCGCCCTTCTCTGCCAGCGCGGCACCATTGACCCCCAGCGCCGCCTCTTCAGCTGCTCCGCTGCCCTCAAGGCCGACATCATCGTCAAGGTGCCCCCGATGGCCGAGTCCATTAGCGAAGGAACTCTTTCTTCCCTGCCCAAGAAGGTCGGCGACCAGATCGAGGCCGACGAGGAAATTGCCAGCATTGAGACCGACAAGATCGACGTTGCTGTCAACGCCCCCGAGGCCGCCGTCATTGCCGAATACTTCGTCGCCGAGGGTGATACCGTTGTTGTCGGACAGGATCTGGCCCGAATTGTCACTGGCGACGATGCTGGCGCCATCAAGAAGCCCGAAGGAGAGGCTCCTGCTCCCAAGCAGGAGGAGTCGAAGCCTGCTGAGCCTGCGCAGCCCGAAGCTGAGGAGAAGACTCCTGCTCCTGAGGCTCCCAAGCAAGCTGCCCCCGCTCCTGCGCCCGCCCCCAAGGCTGCTCCCCAGCCAGAGTCTGTTGTCTCGGCCGTGTCCGCTGGGCCCTCCCGCGGAGAGCGAACTGTAAGTCGCATACCAAAAATGGCATTTCTCTCTCTCTTCAGAACTAACACGATACCTTCAAACAGGAGAAGATGACTCGCATGCGAAAGACCATCGCCGGCCGCCTCAAGCAGTCCCAGAACACCTGCGCCTCCCTCACCACCATGCAGGAGGTCGACATGAGCAACCTGATCGCCTGGCGCGCCAAGTACCGCGACGAGGTTGCCGAGGAGCACGGCGTCCGTCTGGGATACATGGGTGCCTTCACCAAGGCCACCACCCTTGCCGCCCAGCAGGTCCCCCAGATCAATGCCGCCATTGACACCGAGAAGGAGATCATCACCTACCGTGACTACGTCGATATCAGCATTGCTGTCTCTGCCCCCAAGGGCCTTGTCACCCCCGTGCTTCGAAACACAAACAGCCTGAGCATTGTTGAGCTAGAGCGCGATGTCGCTACCTTGGCCAAGAAGGTGAGAATTGACAATTGTTCCACGGCTGTCAAAGCGCGAAACTAATGCTCGAATAGGCTCGCGATGGCAAGCTTACCTTGGATGATCTTGAGGGAGGCAACTTCTCCATCAGCAATCCTGGCATCTTTGGTTCCATGTTTGGAACCCCTCTCATTAACTACCCCCAGGCTGCCGTCTTCAACATGAACGGTATCCAACAGCGCGTCATGGCTGTCAACGGCGAGGCCGTGATCCGACCCGTAAGTCCCTGCGCTTTTGTGTTGCTACAAACAAATTGAATCGGCGTCTAACTAAAGTGCTTCTAGATGATGTACATCAGCTTGACCTATGATCACCGTCTGATTGATGGCCGCGAGGCTGTTACCTTCTTGAACACTGTCAAGAAGTACATCGAGGACCCCTCTCGAATGCTTCTTGTTTAAAAAGCAGCATAACTTCTCACGAATAAACAAGAGAATTTGTATTCTAGCATGTGTTGGAAAAGTCGGAATAGGGAACTCAAGTAACTGGACAATATTGGATCATTCTGGGAGTTTGCATTGGCGGGCGCATTTCATTCTAGATGGCGATTAATAGACGCAATCATCCGCTGTCTTCACAAGCTAACAGTCCAATATAATAATCTGGTTCACGTCTCATATTGTTGCCTGTTGACGTAGAAAAAAAAAAAAAAGTTTCAATGTCCAACCCGCATTGGCCTGAGCTCATGACACGAGTCCAAGCCTAGTATCGCTGAATTGACGAGGTTAGTAAAGATCGAACAGTTTCATGACTAAACATGTCATGAGTCCTCACGAGCCAACTCGGCTACTTGAAAGTGTTGAAGAAACCGATGAGCTCGACTCCAGAGTGGAGCCCAAGAAACACACTGACCCTCGGATGTCACTACCGGAGGTCCCTCCAAAAAATGACTCCCATTCGTCACACCTCGAGTTTGGGCTTGGCCAGGGTGCTCTGTCCGAGCTTTCATCACTTACATGACAACCACTGCTCGCTTTGTCCGAGTTGCCAGTACCGGCAGAGCGGGTAACTTCTGGAAGCCGATGTCTCATCGGCGCCCAGAGCGTTGCCGTGGTTCTCGAGGACGCTTTGCCTCGGGACGGACGGGATGGCCTTCCGATCCGTGTCCCAGATAACTCTGCACCTCCAAGTTGCAGATATCCCATCTAGTGATCGTAGTGATTTTGGTTTCGTCCCAATGTTGTAAATGGCATCTCGTTTGCTAAATGAGCCGTTGCCAGGCCTAGTGTTGTTCATATCTCATCACCGTCGTCATGTTGCGAGCTGTGCGCCCAGTTAGTGCCAACAGCAGGACGCTGGTGCGTGCGGCTGTTGGGAGGGCAAATCAGCGGAGATGTGTTTCTCATTCAACCAACCCTCCTCACAGTTCAATCTCAGCTGGGGGAACTAGAAAATATGCCACCGCACAAGCAGAAGCGAGGACGCCGGCACCAGTAAGTTGCACTGCAGCGGGATTACATTGGTCACATTGAACATGCTCCAAAGGACTTGGACTAACTGTTTACCTCCAGACTGTCGAGGAATCATTCCTTCAAGGCAGCGCCGCCACTTACATTGATGAAATGTATGAGTCCTGGAAGATATCACCTGACTCAGTTCACATTTCATGGCGCACATACTTCAGGAACATGGAAGATAGGTCGACATCTCCAGACCAGGCTGTCCAACTACCTCCCGGCTTTCTTTCTTCAAGAGACCCTGCTTTAAACGTCAATCATAACCTTGAACAAGGAGTACAGAACAGCCAAGTACAGGACCACTTTAAACTTATGCGCCTCGTCTCTGCGTATCAAACCCAGGGTCATCATGTGGCAAAGATTGACCCCCTAGGTTTGAGGAAAAGTGGTGAGGGACCAAATGCTGAGCGTCCTGAAGAGCTAGACCCTTCGTATCATGGATTCACAGTTGCCGATCTGGATCGCCAGTTCAACTTGGGCCCAGATATCCTGCCTTATTTTGCGGCGACCGGACAGAAAACAATGTCGCTTCTTGAAATTATCGCTGCTTGTGAGTCTGTCTATTGCGGCAGTATTGGAGTCGAATACCACCACGTTCCTAATGCGACGAAGCGCGAGTGGCTCCGCCAGAGGCTAGAGGCTCCAACTTCAGTCCAATTCTCCAAGGATGAGAAGCGACGGATTTTGGACAGTTTGATCTGGAGCACAAGCTTTGAGCGCTACATCGCCACCAAGTTCCCCACTGAGAAGCGGTTTGGCCTCGATGGCGCAGAAGGACTGGCTCCCGGAATTGCCTCTATTATTGATCGGAGCGCCGGTGTCCACGGCGTTGAAGATATCATCATCGGCAGCTGCCACCGAGGAAGGCTGACCATGCTGGGAACCGTCTATGGAAAACCTCGCGAGGCTATTTTGTCCGAGTTTGCTGGTCGCGTCAAGACAAACTTCCCTGGAATGGCTGGCGATGTCAAGTACCATCTCGGTCACGACGGTCATCGGATTACTGCCGAAGGCCGTCGAGTTGGCCTTTCACTTCTCGCTAACCCCTCTCATCTTGAAGCCGTGGATCCCGTTGCCACGGGATCTGCTTATGCCTCACAACAGCTGAAGGGTGACAAGGACCGAACTAGGACCATGTGTCTCGCCCTTCATGGAGATGCGGCGTTTGCCGGCCAGGGAGTCGTCTACGAAACTCTTGGCCTGTCAAGGCTTGACGCATATAATGTTGGAGGAACCATCCGAGTAATCGTAAACAATCAAATCGGCTTCACTACCGATGTCGAGTGCTCACGATCAACACCGTACGCGTCCGATCTTGCCAAGTACATCAATGCGCCCATCATTCACGTCAACGCCGACGATGTGGAGGCTGTCACCCATGTATGCCAACTTGCTGCCGATTGGAGAGCCGAGTTCCAAGAAGACATTGTCATTGACCTGGTTTGCTATCGCAAGTTTGGCCACAATGAGTTCGACCAACCCACCTTTACTCAACCCATGATGTACAAGCAAGTTCATAGTCAGACTCCAACTATGGACCTGTACATTAACAAACTTGTTGGTGAGGGAAGCTTCACTGCTGCCGAAATTGATGAGCAGAAGAAATGGGTCTGGGAGCAGCTGAACGAGGATTTTGAGACCAGCAAAACATACATCTCCGAACGGAAGGCATTCCCCCCGGCTTGGGAGGCTCTTCCATCACCAACTTCCCTGGTCTCAGAGACCTATCCTCCCGTTTCGACAGCCGTGGACCACTCTATTCTCAAGCCAATTGCTGAAAAGGTGAGCAGCGTACCAGAAGGGTTTGAGCTGCACACCAACCTCCAGCGAATTCTTGCGGGCCGTTTGAGCGTCTTCGAAAGTGGCTCTGTCGATTGGGCTACCGCCGAAGCCATGGCCTTTGGAACACTCTGCCTCGAGGGACACGCCGTGCGCCTGACCGGCCAGGACGTTCAGCGTGGAACATTTTCCCAGAGGCATTCTGTTCTGCACAACCAAGCCAATGGCGAAACATGGACTCCCCTGAGCAATCTCTCCGATGACCAAGCGCGTTTTCATGCCAGCAACTCGCCGCTCAGCGAATTTGGTGCGCTTGGCTTCGAATACGGCGTGACCCTGGCAGACCCAAATCCTCTGGTGATATGGGAAGCTCAGTTTGGTGATTTTGCCAACAACACACAGGTCATCATTGACAACTTCATCGTTGCCGGCGAGTCCAAGTGGCAGGATCGGTCCGGCATCGTGCTTTCGCTCCCGCATGGCTTTGACGGGCAGGGAGCTGAGCATTCTTCCGCTCGACTGGAGCGATTCCTGTTGATGTGTAATGAAGAAGGTCGTTCGTGGCCCGCCGATGAAGCAGCTAGCGATCGAGCTCACCAAGACTCCAACATGGAAATTGTATACATGACTTCTCCAGCTAATTATTTCCATGTCCTTCGCCGACAGCTCAAGCGCCAATTCCGAAAGCGTAAGTGCTTCTTTACCTTGCCATGTCTTATTGTTGAGTTTGGGGGAAAGTAACTAACACTCATACGTACATAGCCTTGGTCATTTTCTTCTCTAAATCTCTACTCCGCCACCCCATCTGCAGATCTGACATCTCAGAGTTCACAAACCCCTCCGCTACTTTCCAGCCAGTTTTGTCGGATCCCGCACATGACGCTGGTGAAATAAACAGCCCAGACAAGATCTCTCGCGTCATCTTTTGTTCTGGGCAAATCTATGCCTCGTTGGTGAAGCAAAGGGATGCTCTCGGTCTTCGTGACGCTGCCATCACCCGAATTGAGGAGCTCCATCCATTCCCATGGCGTGAAGTGAAGGCCAACCTAGACAAATACTCCAACGCGGAGAGCGTAGTCTGGGCTCAAGAGGAGCATTACAATGGTGGTGCTTGGCATTACATTCGTGACAGACTAGACGCGGTTCTTCGCAAGTCGGACCATCTCGCAGGAAGAAAATTGTTGTATGCTGGACGGGGACCAAGTGCTAGTCCTGCGGCCGGTTGGAAGAAGCTGCATGAAGCTGAGGAGAAGAAGCTATTGGAGGATGCATTTTTTGTACAAAGAATGATCTAAATGTTCAATCACATGGCAGTTGTTTAAGGCCTGTGCATTTCCTTCGACTCGCAGGAAAGACTAACAATAGCATGTGATTTCTCAAACTGGTCTCACATCCTCACTCGGCCGCCAACGCTACAATCTTCGTATTCCCTCCTCCATCGAGGTGCGACATATTACTTTTTCTCTGTTTCCTATAAGAGCTTGGTTACTAGCATAGATTATTTTATTTCGTCTCTTGACCTCGGTCTACACGGTAGCATTCTCGCCCGGTTTCGTGGAGTCCCTCGCGGCACTCATATAGCCGACTTAGCCACCTAAGCTCTAGGCCGAGCAATCATTTACATTACCAGCACTGCTCCGTCACTACCACTAGTTTGTAGACATTCGGCACTGAGCTGTGTATTAATCACATACACTGTTCAGCAATGGCAACCTCCTCGTCCCTCTTGCGGCGGGCGCTCCTCTACGGTAATTACAATGCATTTTCTTCATCGCTCGCCGTTGTGCTAACAGACATTGCAGTACCAGGAGCGTCTCAAAAAATGCTCACCAAAACCCAGGCTTTTAGTGTTGACAGTGTCATTTATGATCTTGAAGATTCCGTGGCTCCTGATGCTAAAGCTGGCGCAAGAGGACTTGTGGCACGACATCTCGCGGATGGCTCTATGAGCAGCAAATTGAGGGCGCCGAAGGAGGTGGCTGTCAGAATCAATGCCGTCGACACAGGGTTGGCCCTTGATGATCTCACCGAAATTTTGAAATCTGGAGACAATCTCGACGCAATAGTCATTCCTAAGGTTCAGGGCCCTGAAGACCTTCACTTCGTGGCAGATGTTGTGCGCCATGTAGCGCCGCATCGAGCCCCAAAACTCAATGGCATCTCATCCGGACAAACGACCTCACGCCCACTGAACATTCTAGCGTTGATCGAGTCTGCTCGGGGACTCTCGGACATAAACTCCATTTGCCGTGCAGCGCCAACTACCGGATTGTCGGGTCTGGCATTCGCCGCCGAGGATTTTGCAACTGAGCTTGGCCTATCCCGGCTCCCTGACCGACGAGAGTTGCTTTTTGCACGCAGCTCAATTGTCACTGCAGCATTGGCTCACAATCTGCCATCCGTCATCGACTTGGTTTCGACCGGGGTGCCGTCAACTGAGGAATCCAAGTCGGCTTTAGAGCAAGATAGTCACGAGGGTCGAGCTCTTGGTTTCACTGGAAAGCAGTGCATTCACCCGCTCCAGGTGGACATTGTTCAAAGGGCATTCGGCCCATCAGATGAGGTTTTGAAATGGGCAGTGATGGTTCAGCAAGGTGACCTGATTGCTAGGGCTGAGGGCAAGGGAGCATGGAAACTGGACGGCAAAATGATTGATGCTCCCATCGTAAAAAGAGCCCTGGCACACCTTGAACGGGCACGATTATGTGGCATTGATCTCGGCAAATTTGAAGAACAAGCGCAGTCATAGAGAAGCGTAAAGAAAATAATCCTCGTAGATACTTCATGATCCTTTCCAGCCAATTTAAAATAAAACGCCATCAAAGAGGAAAATTTACCCATTGCTTTTTGTATTAAATCTTGATTATGAGAGCTCTGCCTAATTGTGGCCTGTAATCTCGCTCTTCATGCACACAACCCCATCTTTCTCAACGATAACGTCCCAAACTTTGCCTTCCTCGTTATGCCTCATATCTGACGTTCGGACCTGATATGTCTGACCAGCATACAATGGTGACATTGCCCGGTATGAGATGCTGGCTGGGCCCTGTCCGTCTCCGTGAACGTCCTTCCAGTAATTCAAGAGGTTAATCAGATTTAGAGGTCCGTGGACCACCAACCCTGGGTGACTTTCCACATCTCGGGTCCATCTTTCATTGTAGTGGATCATGTGGCCATTGAATGTCAGGGCTGAGAATCTGAAGAGGCCAACGGGGGACCATCGAAACTCGCGAGTGAGATAGCCTAGAATGGAGGTCAACTCGATGTACACAAATTCAATTGGGTTCATTTTCATGCCCACCATTTTCAGCATTTCCCAAGTCTTTGATTGATGAGGGACCATGAGTGATATCTGGGAGAGGCTTTGGAGCAGCAGGCGCAGCTGTCAGGTCAATCTCAGGGCGAAAGACCCATGATCGCTGGTCAACCAGGGCCAGACCGTTGGGACCCCAGAACTCCTTCTCAACCTCGACTAAAACCATCTCTCCAGCAGATCTGCTCTTTTTGGCCGTTGCGCTCACGAGGCGTGTGCGCTCCTCGACCTCGTCGCCTACTCGAAGTAAAGCTCCACTGGGCGGAGCAGGCCATTTCATCTTTCCGCCCGCCCACATTCTTCGTGTGAAGGGGGCAGATGCATTGAATGTCCGGTCAGTTCCGTCAGCGCCAAGATCTTGTTCTGTTCCGTTTGGTGTAAAGTATGCAAGATGATAGCCCTGCGGTACTGGGGTCCCTGCCACAGGTGGGATCTCGGAGACGTCTGCGCCCTCGATTGAGGTTTGCCCGAGAGTGAGAACCAACTTCTGGAGCTGATTTCCGTCAATGAACTGTCGGCGCACAACAGACTTGTCCGCGAAGTTTTCAAGAAGATAAGAAGCAGCATCGGAGGCGGTAGCCTTTGAGCGTCTCGCCGACACGGCGAAACCTCTCCCCTGTGCCTGGCGGACCAACCGAGGCGCTTGACGGAGGGCGATGGATCGGGCCATGATGTATGTGTTTTGGGACTTGATCAACACTTCTTGCCTAAGTGGTCGATTTGATGCTAATCTTTATGAGCCCCTCGAGTGACTGATGTCTAAGAAGCTGCATCGAAGCGATATCTGTAGTTTGCACCAAGTAACCGAGGCCGGTAGCTTGATGGGAGCTTCAACAGGCCCCACTGGAACGGGTCAGCGTGTGGAGAATCCGGGGGTGGATGTCAGTGCCCACTTTCGGCTATTTAGAAAATGATTCGAGTAACCGAAGAAACCGAGCCACATCAAGCCATCGGAAACCGTTCCCGGCGGGCCAAGATCTTGTCTAGAGAGATCGGCCCAGAAAGTTGAGGCTCTCCATTTGCATTGGCTCATCTGCCTGAAGAACAAGGCCAAGGTCAGCCACGCCGTCCTCGCCTTCCCAAGGTCCGTAGAGCATGTTGAAATATTGGTCTTCAAACGCTTTGGTTTGGGCTTGTGTCTGTGGAGTTGGAAAGTCGTATCGCTCCTCGCCGTCTGGTAGAGGAGTGGCGCCGGAGTCGTCATGCTCGTCCTGTCCCACCACTGGAGCTTCTACCAGAGCCATACTCTGAGCACTCCCTTCAAGCTGTGCGGAACCATGAAGTCGTTTGGCAATGGATACATCAAGATATTGGAAAAACAAGTCAAGCACATTGTTATTGATTCTCCAATATTTCTGAATCTCTTGAAGCGCCATGAGACACATTTGGGCACGGTGCTCTGCAATCCGTTTTGTGACGTCAACGCCTCGCTTTATGCTAATAGCATGGATGCAAAGAGCTGCGAAAAGGCTTGTGATCCTGTGTTTTTTTTTGTCAGAATGGTAGATTCACCCATTTCTATAATCCACTTACAAATGCATCTGCCCGTACCGAAGGGTTCCCTGGGCAAGCATGTCTTCTGCGATTCGGCTAATACGGGAAGCCGCTGTCACAGCTATCTGACCATTGTTGTCTTCCCCTTTTAGCTTTAGGAAGCTATGCCGATGAATTAGAATTCGGACATGGCTTGGCGCATGTTAGTAATTATTCTGTTTACCACTAAGAGAACACATACTTATATGCCAGGTGCACGAGATGCGACCACACAGAGGCATTCCCGTCCTCCACGCCGCGTCCTAGCTCATCAGGGAGGCTCTGTTTCCAGTCTTCCAAGATGCTATCAAGCTCCTTCACTTGTTCAGGCGTCGAAGGGGGCCTCCCAGGTAAGAAATGAACATCAATTACCTGTCCGACTGTACGGCATGGTCAGAGTTGGGACATCAATTGCACTTAGCACAGCGACATACGTATTCTGGATATTTCTACCATCTTGATCGCATAGGTGATATGCTCTGGTTTACAAGAACCAAAGAGTGATGCTTCATGGTTCATAACCTCTGATTCGAGATCTGTAGGACTGAGTGGCTCAATATCGCAGTCTTCCTCTCTTATCCTGCTTGGCAGCCCCAATGAAGCCGCAGCCTGGCGTTCGCGGACCTGTTCCTATTATTAGCATGAGAGTGTCCCAAGAATCAGTTATTCTTACGTAAATTGACCACCATATTCTCCTTCTTAACCTAGCTCGATGCGGATCTCTGGTTGTAAACTTGGCTCTGGGGTAAAGCAAGGATTAGCTCGACCGTTTGAAACAAATCCAACGGTGAGATCGACTTACGACCTGTGGAGTCCGTAGGATTCTGCCACTCCGATGACTACACCAAGCCAGTACCGAACATCTCGAACATCGGATGGGCCACCTCGCCAAAAGCTCATGAGGAACAGGGATTGGATGAGGGTGATTTCATCCTTCTCCCAATCAGCGTGGAATAATAACCTCGCCCGTGTATACAATAGTGACTTGGCTTCCGACCGATCCTTGAACCCCATCGAGATGATGGTGTCATGATCGCAGTACGTCGCACCAATGAAGAGCATGGACTGGAGCAGGAGGTATGAGACATCATAGCTAGCCAACTGACGAGTGAAATCGGCCCGATCTAATATTGGAAAGCAGGGATGAAACCAAGTAAAGTATGCCTGCAGTGCAGGTATACAAGTGTGCAAGTCGGGCAGGGTCAGAGCACCCTCATCGCGAAGGTATCGTGCTGTACCAGAGCTAACACGGTCGCAGCTAGCAGGCGACTCGCCTTCCGGGATAGATTGCGGAGTGCTAGTGATAGGAAACAGCAGCCTGGCTTTCTGTTTGTTCTCATTTGAGCTGGCAGTATTATTGGACTCTTCGCCTTGACGTGGGCGCCCAGGGACTAGAGTGAGAAAGTTGGACTCGCCAAAGAATAATGTGCCAGGAGCTGCCGGGTCTGTTGAAGGAGAAGGGGATCTGGCGGTAAGTCTTGCATCTGATGAATCTCTAGCTACCAGAGGGCTCGATATTGAATCCACGCCAAGAGTGGGCATGGACTGAACGGAGTGAATAGAGGATAGGCGCCTCGCTGGGTGAGCGACGGGCTCTGAAGCCAGAGTCTCTGATTTAGCGTTCTTGCGCCGTGCCTTGCGAGGATATCTAATAAAAAGTAACAATATTAGCCACTTTATTGGTGACAGCAGAGCATGAAGCCTGAGATTCGTCTCTCACCTTCCTCGACGTGACGGGAGCACTTCGCAGTTAGCGCCCGAGGTCTGGCAATTGGAGCATGGGTTCGACTCCGTCACGTTGCATCTCACCCTGCGAGCATTGCACTCTCGACACGCGTGTTTCGCTCGAGCCCGACGAGCAGGGATTCCGTCATTCGGAGACGTGTGCTGTGGCTCATCGCCGTGCGCATCCGAGGGCTGTTGTGTGGGAGACATGGCGGGCCAGGATTGGCGGGCAAATGGCTTGTCGCAGCGTGTAAGTGACCCGGTCTCTCGACGCTCTCTCTTCATTTCAGACTTCACTTTGCACGTCCACGTCCCGCTTATATGCTTGGAGTAGCCGGGAATGCTTGCGCTTGTGGGGAATCGCGTCCCGTTGATCCACTTTTTCGCCGGGACAAGTAACCGACGCTAATGATGACGCTTCGTTGACGCTTGACTCGAAACGGTTCATGATAATGAGGGGAAGTTGACTCGCCATGCTTGTTTTCAAGAGACGCCTCCAATCATAGCAATGGTTCTCTAACGCAGCTTATCTGGTAAGCCGCGTGTGTTTACTGGTCCAATCTCGACCTTTGTATGGTCTCATGCCTAGTCCGAGCAGTAGGAGGGGAAATACCATTGCACCTTGTCCAGTCTCTCGATGGCACAGTCACTGGCAACAGTCACAACGTATGTTGGTTTACGCAATCTTCTCTCTTCTATTTTTAGGATATCTTATTCTAAAGGCTCTTCATTTCCTGCCCACTTGAAAATTAGTAGCTCCTAGGAAGCTGAAGCACCCGCTCACTAATAAAGTTAAGAATCATCTCTCTGCTAACGGGTGCGATACGAGGTACCAAGCACTCGCGGAACCATCTCTCAACATCATATTCTACCGCATAGCCCATTCCACCATGTGTAAGGACAGCCCGCTCACATGCGGTAAAAGCAGCTTCGGCGGCCATGTACTTGGCGCTGTTGGCAGCAACGCCAACCTCGTCCTGGCGAATTGTTGGGTCGGTTTTGCTCTGGTCATAAAGGCGGGCAGCGTGATATGTTGCCAGTTTGGCTCCCTCCAGCTTCATGTAAGCATCTGCCAGAGGATGGGCAATTCCTTGGTTCATTCCAATCTGGCGCTTAAAAACGACACGCTCGCGGGCATACTCGCTGGCCTTCTTCAAGGCAGCGTATCCCAGGCCGAGAGCCTCGCCAGCAAGCAGGCATCGCTCGGCATTCATACCATGCAAGATCATCTTGAACCCTTTTCCCTCCTCACCAATGAGAGAGTCGGCAGAGATATGGTAGTTGTCGAAGAACACTTCGTTGGCGTCCACAGCACGGCCACCCATCTTCCTAATCTTTCTCAAGTCAAGGCCGGGCTGATTGCGATCCAAATCGATGGAAAAGAGAGACAATCCCTCGCTAGGCTTCTTTACTTCTTCGAGGGGAGTAGTTCGTGCCAATAGTATCATCTTGGAAGCGACTTGAGCACAGGTAATCCAGATCTTCTGCCCAGTCACACTGTAGGAGCCATCTGAGTTCTTCTTGGCTGTAGTTGACAGACGAAGGGTATCAAGGCCAGCGTTGGGCTCAGTCACACCGAAACACACACGCCACTTGCCAGAGACAATGTTGGGGATAGTGGTTTCCAATTGCTCCTGGGAGCCGAACTTGGCAAGTGGTTGAGTTGCGTAGACATTGGCGTGAATCGACTGCGCTCCAGCCATCCCAGCTCCCGACTCGGTGATGGTTTGCATCATCATGGTAGCTTCGGAGATACCCAGCCCCGATCCTCCCAGAGCCTCTGGAAGAGCGATTCCCAACCATCCTGCCTCTGCAAGAGCAGCGTGGAATTCCTTAGGATCCTTCTCTTCGTTGTCGCGTTCCTGCCAGTATGTGTTGGGGAACTCTGAGCAAACCTGGCTCACGGCCTCTCGCACCATTAACTGGTTCTCAGTGAACCCAGCAAGCCCCATGAGCCGTCTTGATCTGGTGGTTGCGAAGGCATGTTTGCGTGTGCCATGTGTGCGGGATGATCTAGCAGAAGCGAGAGCCGGACGGCTCAGTCGCAAGAACTTATTTGCGGCGGGTGCAGACATGATTGCAGATGAGCAAGTATTGTGCCAGATTGGTTTGTTACGGATTCGATTGAGGATTTATGAGCTTCATTTATCTGACCGGAATGGCTCTCCGGCGAGACTTACAGGAATTGCGCAAATGACCGAAGCATCATGACTTCGCTGGACCGAATGTGGAGGAAGCGGGTGTTGTGTGGCATATAGCCGATTTGGCAGCTTTTGTGGGTCATCCTACAACGGCCATATTGCCGAGACTTTCAATCGCCGAACTCGCACGCTGAGAAATGGTGTAAGCCCGAATCGCCGGCCATTCATTCCATTGACTGCACTAAGAGTGGGTAGTCAACTTCAGTCATGCTCACGGACCAGTCTGTGATTTCTATGTTTTCGAGCGTTTCCCCGAGGCTCAGTCTTATATGCGAACAATCGCCGACTCATGGGAATGCTCCTCGGGCACCCCCCCGTGACACGATGCAGCCGCTTCAAATTGTATCGCGCCATAATAATCCTGTTGGAAACAATTTGCTGTTGGTCATAGACAATTTATGTGACTTCGAGACTCTACTTTCAGATATCTTAGTTCTGTAATAGAACCTTCCATTCTTTGTTTCGACTGTCAAACCCGTCATGTCCGAACACAGCCAAGTCTCAACAATCCCACTCCAATCGTCGTCCAAAAAGTCATTCGTTCCAGAGTCCAAGTTGATACAGTATCCAAAATGGTTCGGGGGGTCGGCTTCTTGTCTTGCCGTCATATGCTCCCATCCACTTGATCTTGGTACGAGGCGGCATTGTGCTATTCTCGAAGTCGAATAATTGACAAATACTTGGCTATAGTCAAGGTTCGCCTCCAGGCTACGCCGTTATCAGAGCGCACCAGCTTCTTAGACACTATCCTTCGAATCGTTAGAACTGAAGGTCCGCTTGGTCTATACCGAGGTGTATGTCCTTATCTTCATTCGCATATTAGACATTGCACTAACTTCTCGTGGAGCTTTCAGCAGGTTTGTTAAGACAACGTAAGCAAATTCGCGCCGAAAAATCATCCCGAGACTTTGTACTTAACTCAAGATGCAATTAGTGACGTACGGCTCCACGAGGTTTGCCATTTACGAATCGCTCAAAGAGAAAGCGGCGCGCAAGATCAATGGAACTCCACCGTTGACGACTCTTCTTCCCGCCTCGATTTTTTCTGGAGCCCTCGGCGCGGTTATCGGTAACCCGGCAGACATCGCAAATGTCCGTATGCAAAATGACAAGTCCTTGCCACTTCACCAGCGCCAAAACTACCGAAACGTGGTCGACGTTCTTGTTCGCATTGCGAAGCAGGATGGAATAAGAGGGTTCTTTCGCGGCGTGATGCCCAATTCCATAAGATCTGGTGCAATGACTGGCTGCCAACTCGGGTCGTACGACGGAATCAAGCAGGCCTTGATCACCGAAGTCGGATTGAAGGACGGAGCTCCGACACAACTGCTTGCGTCCTTGCTGGCCGGCTTAGTAGCCACCACGATTTGCAGTCCGATCGACGTGATTAAGACAAGATCCATGAGCCAAGCAGAAAATATCTCAATGTGGAACATGGTAGCACAATTGACACGGACAGAAGGGATGCGTTGGGCGGTTCGAGGCTGGCTACCCAGTTTCGCGCGACTAGGACCACATACCGCTGCCACTCTGCTTCTATTTGAACAACATAGACTGCTATATCGTAAATATGTCTTAGAAAAATGATAGATTTGCTTTATTATTCAGGATAGATCGGAATACCCCGCTTCATACACTCGTTCATGATTCGCACTATCGAGCTGCGTGATGATGGATGGACGAAATGGGAACGCCAAGGGTTATGTCATACATAAAACTTCTTCAACCCCAAACATTCCAAGAAACTTCAATTCCCAAAGCCCAGGGCTTCAGAGCCTCTTGAGTTTCACGTATGCATTCTTGGGGAGATTGACCAGCTTCTCAGTGATTTCGTCATCGTCCAGGGCTTGATCCAGAGTGCCAAACTCAAAGTTCCAAATGAGAAGAGTCATAAGAACCCTCATCTCCAAGTAGGCCAGCCTCTTTCCAAAACATTGACGAGGACCTGTTGAAAACCCCAGATTCGGGCCGGAATTTGGGCAAAATACTTGCGTCGTTATTCCGTCGGCCCCTTTATCCCACTTGAGCCAACGTTCCGGCATGTATTCCCGAACATCATCGCCCCACGCCGGTACTCGATCTTTGTCTTTTTGAGCCGCGATTGTTCTAGAGTGCTCAGGAATCAGCAGCGCCGGTTCTGTAAGCGAAGGCCCCGTAACCGGAAGAATGACATTGACGCCTTTCGGAATCGGATATCCCAAAATCTCCGTGTCGCATAGTGCTGTTCGTACAATGAGGGTAACTACAGAGGCATATCTGACTGTTTCTTCCATGACTGCATCAAGGTAAGGAATTGAAGTCGATGTGATTTCTTTGACAGTTGGTAAACGCCCCTCTCTCAATGCGGCCGCGTGAGCCTGGCGTAGTTCAAACCGGAGGCGGTCCTGGATTCGCTGGTGACGAGACATGTACTTCACCCACCATGACGAAACGGTAGCAGTGGTATCATGGCCGCCGAGAAGATATCCAATAAGCTGTTCCAGAGTCAGAACCTCGGGGGAAAAAAAAACACTGTTGTCTTTCACGGGGAGGTGACCTACTTCGTCACGAATAACTGGTGAGTAAAATTCGGGTTTGCGATCAGCCTTTTTGGCAGCATTCATTTCGCGCCAAAGAAGTTGGTCAAGGGCACACTCGTGACTGAAACCTCTACCATCTCTGAGTTTCTGAACGCTCTTGGTGGTTTGGCGGTGGACCAGACGTCGTCGGTACCACCAGGCTTTTGCATTCTTGGGCTTGAATAAAGCCAGGTGTTGGCTTATTCTCGGAAACGGGCTGCTTTGAGCAATGGCAATCATATCAGAAAGGTTTAGCAAAGATTCTACCTCAGGGTCTGTCGGCGCATGAGAAAATTCGACAGGTCCATCGTGATCCAAAGGAGGATTCGGGCTAGCAGATTCCAGGTGAGTAATCTCTCTCCGAAGCGTCTCCTTATCTTCATCCAATCCAAACGCAACACTGCAGATGATGTCTAATGTGGCCAGATGGAAGTCGTGGCCAACGTCGAAGGGCCGCTCATGTCCCTTGTTAATCTTCAAGGTCCACAGCTCAACCAGTGACACTGCCCGCTCGTACAGGCGAGGAGCTGATATCTGGTATCATAGTCAACAACCCATTGTTTTCAGTTTAGATATTGTCCAATTCTACCTCGTTCAAAAAAGCAGGAGTCATCAAATCTCTCAACAACTCCTTGTGCGCCTTATATCGCGGGTCTCTTGATTCCATGGTCATGTGGAAATTGGGCGCTGTTATCCCTATGCATTCTTTATTTCTTGTGCCTCGATCGAATTCTTTGAGCCGACGGGAGCAGATATCTACAAATTCGCGATAGTCGCTCACGACCACTGTGGGCTTATCGAAGGGGTGAATGAAGAGTTGGGCCAGAGGGGACCCGTGTAGCTTGGGCTGGCTCCATATCCACGATCTTCTATACTTGGCGTTCTTGATTTCGGGGAGGTCTCCCAGTATCCGCTTGAGCGACTGGGGGTTGTATGGAATTCTCGGGATGGGATCGGGTCGGAGCTGGGAACGACAGTAGCTCACAAGAAGGCCAATCGCTACACCGCATATGATCAGCAGCAGAGGCATTCCAGGATCGATAAAGAACATGGTCATAATGAAGATGTCAGAGATTTTTCTAAGGCATCATTCGAGCGAGCAAAAAGTCCCAAAAGAAATGCAAATATGCCGGGTCCTTTCTCCATAATATGGCATCTCTCTTCTGTTGGTAGTGCCTGGTTGCCGCCCGGCTCCCCTCCGCGGAGGCGCAGACGCGCAGTCGCATAGATGCAGGCTCCATTGCTAGCTAATTGACTAAGGAATATGGAGACTGTTGGTTGAAGGGTCCTATTATGTCTGAGAGATGCAACCCCAGTGGGAACTCCACGTGTCGTTTACAACGGGAATTGGAAAAGAACCGAGCCGCGCCTTCAGGCCATCATTGTCCGATTTCCCTTGCATGTTGGGGAGCGACCACAAGTGCGGCTGGATCGGCTGGCTTGAACCACGGCGAAGTTGAGGATGTATGAAGTGGATCAGCCTCTTGACAACGCCCAAACAGAACCGCCCAGAGGCATTGGTGTTGTCCATTCGCAAGTACCCAGAATATTTCCGAAGCTAGTCATCAGGTTTCCACAGTATCTGACCGCTTGACGATGGTCGATGCCGAGTTCCAATGATTGCGGCTACGGAGAGCCCACACAAACTGGGCACTGGTCGAATGGGTGGGCCAGAGGCATGTTCATGATGCACATCCACACTTTTGACGCTGGTGACATGCGGGTCAGAGAGGTCAGTCAACAAGTGAGAAATTAAATGCGCCGCATTCAATTCTGCTTCCATGCCATAGAGGCTGCGGCAAAGCCAGGATCCAGTCGCAGATCGAATGACCATCTTCGTTCCGTATCTGCACGTCGTGATATTTTATCACCAACCTGCCTACTTCACGCATAAATTGGGGTCCGTCGCTAGCGAGGCGGACCGCCGTGGGGCAGGGCGATAGTCACTACTAGGCCCCTGCACACGGATGATGCCAGTGCACCAGGCATTCGCGGGAGTGGCAGCGAAGGGTCCAACGAGACGAGGGCCAATAAAGATGACGGGCTAACGGATCTATGCCATGTCTCGTTGGCATGGATGTCGAGGCTTTGGTGTGTGTGCCTGTCGAGGTTCAGATAGTCAAGTCCGATACCTCACAGCACGTAAAGCACATTGACTCGGACCTGAGGTGGACAATGCGTCTTTTGTGTTGTCTAGCATGAGATGAGCCTGGGGTTTCAGCTCGTGGAGATGCCGATCCGTCTCGTCACCGCCGTTTGCTGTGTATAGCCAAGGCAGAATAGGGTTCCCACGGGGAAGAAAATATATACCCCGGCACTCCGTTTGCGCGGAAGAGAAAAAACTCGCAAAGACGTGTAATGCTGGGAGCAGCAATACCCATGCGCTTTTGTTAGTGAGCTAGAGCAGCGTAAGGTAGTGGAGACATTATCGTTTGCCGCCGACAGGTTTTTTGGTGAATGGCAAGGCAGAGCAGAGTAAAATAGAGCAATTCCCATACCACTTTATTTACAGCGTCACTTGATAGAGTATAGAACCGGCGATGCGGAAGCCATGCATGCATGACATCTCAACTTGAATCAAAAAGACATCGGTCTCTACATCTTACATTGCCCTGTCCGTGTGTTCACGCCAAGCATCAGGGCTCTTCCAAATTCCCTATGTCCTATCATCTTGGCTCGATGTCTCAGGCAGCCCTTCCGCTGGCATGGAGCTGGGACTAGGACACGCCACCAAGGGTCGGTCTTCACTGGCAGCTACTGTAAGCCCAAGCTCCCACACACCGAGGCCACCGAAGCCCACTGAAGGCTTGAACCCGGTTAGGCCCGCCGTCCACTGAAACCCGCCGTAGTTCTTGAGCTCCTGGGCTCCTCGAATGGCTGTCAGCGCTGCCTGCTGCTGAGAGGAACGCCCTCTACCAAACTGTTCGGCGCGGCATGTACACCGACGTCATGTTGCCAGCCAAACACAAACCGTAATCATGTTCGTCTCATGCTGCACCTATGCATCTATGCACCCATACACCTCCCATCTACCATCATTTGCGGCGCACACAACCTTTCCGTGATACTCTCCGACTTGCAGGAACCTCGCAACTCTCGCCTGCCGGGGCTTGGACGACCGTCCGCAGAGGACCTGATAGCTTATAATGTTTCGAAACATCTTTGGCTTGTCCAGTGTGACGCCGCCATCTCGATCGCAACCCCGCGTATCTACATCGCAATACCAGCCCTTGCCGCGCGATGAGATTGGCAGCGAGGACCACGATAATCCCAACAACGACCCCGATTTCGGAATGCCTTCCGTTACCAAGCCCAGCGGGACCGAGCCCGATTCTCATCGCGATGCCGCAGCGATGATGCTTATCAAGCTAGGCCGTGACCCCGATAAGCACATCACCATCTCCCCGCGGACGATTCGCGAATCCTACGTCGAATCGATCTCGCATTGCTCCCGATCATGCTCGCCGTTTACTTCCTCCAGGCCCTCGATAAAGCTACTCTTTCCTACGCATCGATTTTTGGCCTCATTGATGATACCGGGCTTGAGGGCGATCAGTACTCATGGCTGGGAAGCATTGTGTTCTTGGCGCAATTGGTGATGCAACCCCCGCTCGCGTTGGCCCTGGTCAAGCTACCCATCGGCAAGTTGACGAGCGCCATGGTCCTAGGTTGGGGCATAACTTTAGTCGGAATGACATGGGCGCACAACTTTAAGCAATTAATGGTTGCCAGGTTCTTTCTTGGGGCTTTTGAAGCCAGTGTTGGACCTAGCTTCGTGGCCATCACTCAGATGTGGTGGAGGAGAAGGTGGGTTGAAGTATTTGCCTCGTGATTTGCAGCGGCTAACTCTGTAATAGGGAGCAGACATTAAGGATAGGGTCATGGTATTGCATGAACGGATTAACATGGGTGGTGCGCATCCCTAATCATGACCTCTAGGTTGCTGCCTCTGCTGACAAGAGGGTCGATTGTAGCTTGGAAGCCTGATTACATATGGATTGGCGAGCATAAACTCACAAATGAAGCCGTATCAGGTATGGAACTGACCAATGATCGAGGGTGGTTTCGTCTAATCGCGTTGCTAGATCATCTTTCTCTTTTTTGGCTCCATCACTGTTGTAGTAGCCTTCATCATGTTCTTCTGGATGCCCGATTCTCCCACTGAAGCCAAGTTTCTTAGTGATGATGATAAGGTCATCGCAATCGAGAGGCTCCGGAATAACCAAATGGGTGTAATGTCACGCGAGTGGCGGTCCTCACATGTCATTGAAGCCCTGAAAGATCTCAAGACCTGGTTTTGGGTTTCAATGATATTCTGCATCTCCGTCCCTTCGAACGGTATTTCCACTTTTGGCCCACTCATTATTAAATCTTTTGTTTCAGACCCTTTTCAAACCATGTTGTTCAATGTTCCAGTCGGCTTCTCGCACATCATCGCTGTTGGTGGAAGTGCTTATTTGTCAATGAAATGGAAACTCAAGGGCCCAGTCATTGCGATGTTGTGTATCCCTCCTATTGTCGGATGCACCATTCTATTACACTTCACACACAATACGCAGAACAAGGGCATCCTTCTAACTGGTTATTTCTGTCTTTCCACATACACAGGAATTAGTATGAGCGTCCCTTCTCATATGCTGTTGACAATCAACTAACACAGCTTTCTAGCGCCATTGATTTACTCTTGGTCCGCTCAAAACACTGCCGGCGACACCAAACGAAAGTGCACCTCTGCTCTGGTCTTCATAGGCTCGTCCGCTGGCAATATCGTTGGGCCACTCCTCTACTCTCCAGATGAAGCGCCCGATTATTCACGCGGTCTGAAAGCCAATCTAGCTCTCTACATCGTTGTTATGTGCCTCGTTTTTGGCTCTTCCATTCATCTTCGACAGCTTAATCATCAACATAGTCGACGTAGAGTCGCACTTGGTAAAAACCCCGTTCTAGTTGACATGAGCCTTGAAACAGCAGAAGAGGTGGAACGAATGGAGTCTATGCAAAAGGCGCTGAGAAGTGGAGCAACGACAGGGCTAGCCCAAGAGGAATCCACTGATCCATCTGCAGAAGGCGAACTGGAGGGACAGAGGCAAGGGAGCAAGAGATTGGACAAGGCGTTTGGAGATGTCACAGACTTGGAGAATGAAGACTTTTTGTATGTATTTTGAGGTGTTGCAGAAGTTTGAATCTTTGTATTATATGGTGGGCCAAAGTACCATCCTCACCTTTGATTGAGATCATTTTTCTCCCAGTGCCATGCCATAACTTAACTGCTGTGACCACTCAGCTAGCTAGCTCAGGACCAGGGAAGGTGTAGGGTAGGTACACTCGAAGAGCAAAAAATTGCGGCATGCGACAGTTTGGGGAATAGCCATGCCCTATGACTTGAGATAAGTTGATGCAATCACACATCAACTAATGCACTTTTGAGATTCTTACTGTGTCATTGATTAAGTGTGAGAACACTTGGCGTTCTCCCGAGCTATCCGTAGAAGTCTTGGTACGGCGCCTCGGTTCCACCCCACGATGAGCCAGCACATTGACAACAAGAAGGTCGGGCAGTTGACTCGGTACGAGTTACTCGCCCCAGAATTTTCCTGCGCCGAGAAAGATGAAGAGAGGCCAGGCGGCCCAAAGAAAGAAATCAGGATTACACTCGAAGAGTTCCCAAAGGGAATCATGATCGACAGCGGCTCGATGCCAACTTACCGCCACCCCTCACAGCCGAAAATAGCGGCACCAAAAACACCCAAGCTCCCCTTGCCCAGCATCGCCACTGTCCCAATCGGTGCCCTGAGGCGTAGGTGTGGCCCGATGGGGCAAGTGAAGCACCGCCACTGCTGGGCGGCTGGGCATCGACACCAATCACCAGCGCACATGACGACGCCTTTACGACACAGCAAGACAAAGCCAAACGGTCCAGAGCTTGGCCTGAGTCTCTGAGTGAGGTAGCCCATCACCAGCGACGCGTCTAGCTATAAGCGGGGAGCTGAGTAAGATGTGAATGGACATTCTAACAACGTTCCTTCTACTACAAAAGTGCCTTGGCCGCTGCCTTGATTCTCCATCCCCTTTCATCATACGAAGATTCCCCACCTTTTGGCCCCTCCCAGTAGCATTAGCTACTCCTCTACAACCTCGCGTCCCTAATATCTTGGCTACCCAGTACGGATCCTCAACGTCGAAGACAACCGTTCTGGATTGGAAGTGCCTCGCAGTTGGGATTTGTGCTCATCGGTGGTCTTCTAGCGTTGTTTTTTTCCTTTCATCTCCGCAATACCAATCCACATAATCAGATTTCACCAGTCAAAATGGGTGGAGGACCCGAAGGCTTCCGCTCCGTCGCTTACTACGTCAACTGGTAGGTCTCATGCAAAAGACAACAGCTATGATGACGGCAATGGCCACCCTCTCCAAAATCGACCTGCTAACGCCGAGACTTTTCTTAGGGCCATTTATGCTCGCAAGCACCGCCCCCAGGATCTCCCAGTTGAGAAGCTCACCCACATTCTCTATGCATTTGCCAACGTCCGGAACGATAGCGGTGAGGTGTAAGTATCTCCCCTGACCTTGTGATTAGCATGGTTGCTCACCTGCATTTAGCCATTTGACCGACACCTGGGCTGACACTGACATCCACTGGGAGGGCGATTCCTGGAACGACTCCGGAACTAATCTCTACGGTTGCCTCAAGCAGCTCAACCTCCTAAAGAAGCGAAACCGCAACCTCAAGGTCCTCCTCTCCATTGGTGGCTGGACCTACAGCTCCAATTTCAAGAACCCCGCCAGCACCCCGCAGGGCCGTGACACCTTTGCCAGGAGTAGTGTCGATTTGATCAAAAACCTCGGTTTTGATGGTATTGACATCGACTGGGAGTACCCCCAGAACCCCAAGGAGGCCAGGGACTATGTTGAGCTACTGGGCGCTGTCCGCAGGGAGATGGACGCCTATTCCCGCTCGCTCAGCTGCCCCTACCATTTCGAGTTGACCGTGGCGTGCCCTGCCGGCGCCCAAAACTACCAGAAGCTGGACATTCGCGGCATGGATCGATACCTCGATTTCTGGAACTTGATGGCGTACGACTACGCTGGCTCGTGGGACCAAGTCGCCGGCCACCAAGCCAATCTTTACCCATCCCGAGAGAACCCTTCATCCACGCCTTTCTCTACTGGATCGGCCATTGAATTCTACGTCAACCATGGCGTCCACCCATCTAAGATTGTCCTTGGCATGCCCCTTTACGGCCGTGCCTTTGAGAATACTGATGGCCCCGGCCGTCCCTACCAAGGTGTTGGCGAGGGCAGCTGGGAACAAGGCGTGTACGACTACAAGAAGCTTCCCCTCGAGGGTGCGCGGGAGCACTGCGACGATGGATGCAGTGCTACATACTGTTACAACCCACACCAGCGAAAGATGGTGACTTATGACACGCCGTACATGGCCAGAATGAAGGCCGACTACATCAGGCACCATAGGCTGGGCGGTGCCATGTGGTGGGAGAGCAGTGCAGACAAGGAAGGCGAGGGCAGTCTGATCGGAACGGTTGTGAATGGCTTGGGAGGCCCCGAGAGTCTTCTTCGACAGCATAACTGTCTCGAGTACCCAGCAACAAAGTATGATAATCTTCGGAATGGATTCCCTCAGAATTGATCACTGAGGCAAGCGGATTAGTGGTGGAGCAAGACCAGGCCTTCTACCAATAGGAGGATACACAGTACCTAATTATGGAGACCCAAACCAAACGGTCAGAGTACAGAGTGAGAAGAAGATAATGAAATCAAATGCTCAAAATTCCCTCTTAAAATTCGAATTTTAAAAAATCTCATCATTGAATTGTGAATGTGATTTGAAATGCGATTTATTTCTGCTATACCTACCTTCCTTCTAGATTGCCGAGGTGGCGCAGCTCTTAAACCACGTGACTTTCCACACGAGCCACATGCGGCTTGGTGTGGCCCGTGCGCCAGCTTTCGAGCTGCCAGAAATTTTCTACTGGGAGAAAAAAATGCGAAATTCTCAGTCTCGAGACATCACCACTCTTGCCCCGAACCCCCCTTCCCCTCCAATTGCGACACCAGGCTGGGACGAGACAAGATGTCGCACATCGATTATGCTCTCTACGAGTCCCCCGTGGGCTATGCCCTTTTCAAGGTCGTCCATCAGCAGGATGCCGTGGGTCTGAAGTTGAAGGAGACCCAGGCTGCTGGCAATGACCTCTCCAAGTTTGGCAAGATGGTCAAACTTGTCAATTTCAGCCCTTTCAGGTATGCCCCTGGCATTCGCGTGGCCTTGGATACGAAGAGATTCTGACTTTGCTCTGCAGGGGTCACGTTGAGGCTCTGGAGAACATCAACCTCGTCTCTGAGGGTATCGTCTCCGACTACCTCAAGTCCGTCCTCGAACTCAACCTCCCCCAGACCAGCGGCAAGAAGTCCAAGGTCGTTCTGGGCGTTTCCGAGAAGAACCTTGCTGGCGCGATCAAGTCTCAGTTCCCCGGCCTCGAGTGCGAGACTGCCGATACCTCTGACATTGTTGGAGACATCATCCGTGGCATTCGCCTCCACGCCGACAAGCTCCTCTCTGACCTCAAGTCCGGCGATGTTGAGAAGGCCGGTCTGGGTATGGGCCACGCCTACTCCCGTGCCAAGGTCAAGTTCAGCGTTACCCGCAACGACAACCACATTATCCAGGCCAGCGCCACCATCGACTTCCAGGACAAGGGTGTCAACCAGTTCTTCATGCGTGTCCGTGAGTGGTACGGATGGCACTTCCCCGAGCTGGTCAAGATTGTCTCTGACAACTTGACCTACGCCAAGCTCGTCCTCGCCATTGGCGACAAGAAGAGCCTCAACGATGACAAGCTCCACGACATTGCTGCCGTTATTGGCGAGGACGGTGACAAGGCCCAGGCTATTATCGATGCTGCCAAGGTTTCCATGGGTCTCGACATTTCTGACGCTGATCTGGAGATTGTGAAGGGCTTCGCCGAGGCCGTTGTCAAGCAGGCCGAGAACCGAAAGTCCACTTCCCTCTACCTCGAGAAGAAGATGAACCACGTTGCCCCCAACCTACAGGCTTTGATCGGTACCCCCGTTGCCGCTCGTCTTATCTCTCACGCCGGTTCTCTTACCAACCTTTCCAAGTACCCTGCCTCCACCCTGCAGATTCTTGGTGCTGAGAAGGCTCTGTTCCGTGCTCTCAAGAGCAAGAGCAACACCCCCAAGTACGGTCTCATCTACCACAGCAGCTTCATCGGCAAGGCTGGTGTCCGCAACAAGGGTCGTATTTCCCGATACCTCGCCAACAAGTGCAGTATGGCCAGCCGTATCGACAACTTCTCTGAGGAGCCCTCCACCCGTTTCGGTGAGGCCCTGAGGCAGCAGGTTGAGGACCGATTGGAGTTCTACGCCACTGGCAAGAAGCCCGCCAAGAACGCCGATGTCATGGTAAGTTATGATTATACGAGTTTTTAACTGCAACTATCGCTAACGCAATATACAGAAATCTGTCATGGATATCCTTGATGAAGGTGATGCTGATGAAGATGAGGACATGGCTGATGTCCCCGCTCCCGAGTCTGCCAAGAAGGAGAAGAAGGAGAAGAAAGACAAGAAGGAGAAGAAGGACAAGAAGGACAAGAAGGAGGAGAAGAAGCGCAAGCGTGACGAGGATGAAGAAGCACCCGTTGCCAAGGAGGCTGATGGCGAGAAGAAGAAGAAGAAGAAGAGAAAGTCCAAGGCCGCGGATGACGAGTAGAGCTCCTCCGGTAGCTTGGAAGCCTCCAGGCCTGTACCATTCCTTCAGGGAGGGGGGCATGGCGTCGGAGCGCGGCCCTACGCGACGGGTATGGGGATGGTTGGGGAACGGCTCGACGGGAAAACTTCATTTACGACAGACGTTGCGCTGGGAGGAGAGGCACACGGGGAGTCAGAGTCAAGGAACTCGGGGACCAAAACATCTCTGCCGACATCTCGTGAGGGAAGTCCTGGCGTCGATTGTGACGATGAAGAATCATCTCTTTCGTCATCACAGTCACAGGACCTTGATATCACGGATGTCCTAACAGGCCCGCAAGTGCCGACGAAAGTAGAGGGGCAGAGAACCCGAGCGAGACAGGCTTCCCAGGGACCTTGTGCAATTGCTTGAGGAGTTTGTAGGATTTGGCTTGGGCGTTTGAGGGCATTTTGCTTGTGTACCTGTTTACATACTGGGGATCATACCCGTTTTAAACACTGACATTTCAGTCAATTGATTGCTCTTGTTAAAAAAAAAATTTATAGCACATTTTCATGACAATATGTGGTAAAAGTGAATGCGGCTCTCATGCTCTCCAAGGTGACTTTCACACCTGAGGCTCACCTCACTCAACTCACCATAAAACTTCTCGTGCACCTCGCCTAGGCCTGTGATGGAACCACACCAAGCCCCACCGAGGGCAAGGCATTGGCGGTAGATGAATTTTCGGCCACAATTCACGCAAGGCTGGGAAAATGGAAAGATTTTTTTTTCTGGAGGACCAGAGGGACTAGACAGCAATTGAAGAAACGGTCTAAGGTGGAATTTTTAATTCCCCAGGAAAACTAGGGAAATGGTTACACCAGGGGGATGCAGGTTTTGCACACCAGTATTGCAAAAATTGTGCGGAGTTTTTTTAGCATCATATCATGGCATATTCGCTCATCATGGCAACCTTGAGAGTATTTTGATCATAATTCACAATTCATATTCAAATGAGGCTCAAAGATTTCATGTGGTCGTCTCAATCAAGCGTGCATTTGTCAGAAGCCGGATGTGCTATATGCTACATCAACGCCATTTTTTTGGCAATCCATGGTTCCCAACTCCGCCAACCATTCCCATTGCGCATTCAGTCCCCATATGCATGCATTTATTGCTTGTCGAAAACGTAGGTCAGGTGGCATCGGCCGCAGTACTGGCGGTCCTGCATGGCAGCCATGAAGACACCGGCGCCGCACTAAGTTGAATTGTTAATATCAAGCTGGTTTTTTTTTTTTCGGGGGGGTCTCATGGGAGAACTCACGGTGTCGCTAGGGCACTCGCGGCGAAGGCGCTCAATCTTGCCGTCGTTGTCGACCTTGTAGTACTTAAGGACGGCCAGCTTGGTCTTCTTGCGCTTGTGCTTGATCTTCTTGGGGGTGGTGTAGACCTTCTTCTTGCGCTTCTTACCACCACCACGGAGGCGGAGGACCAGGTGGAGAGTGCTCTCCTTCTGGATGTTGTAGTCGCTCAGGGTGCGGCCATCCTCGAGCTGCTTACCAGCAAAGATAAGTCGCTGCTGGTCCGGGGGAATGCCCTCCTTGTCCTGGATCTTGGACTTGACGTTGTCGATGGTGTCGGAAGACTCCACCTCAAGGGTGATCGTCTTCCCCGTGAGGGTCTTGACGAAGATCTGCATCTTGCCTAGCTGTGGATGTTAGATTCCAGGTCGACGAAACGGTTTGCGCGCGCGCATCAAAGCGGCTACGACTCGGGAGAAGCGGAGGAAAGGAGTTCGACGATGGCGAGGGCATTGCAAAGACTCTCAAGTGAAAGGCAATGAAGCCCTCACCATAGTGAAGGGGATTTGCAGCATCTTTCAGACGTACCTCGACAATAAAATTACTGCCTTCCTAAGCAATCTTCAGATGGTGCGTGGATGAAGAGGTTCGCCTTTTGGTGGAGTGGCGCCGTTCAGAAAATTGCGCCGCGGGCGAGGGTGGGGTCACATGACTAGGGTTTTCATATTTGTGTGCCCTGCCCCTCGCCAGGCGAAAACCACAGATGTGGGTCATTGACTGCAATTACTTGCCCTACGCGTAGCTGAGTGGACTTGCACCATCCAACGCATTTGACATCGCACATTTTAGTACGTCTTCTGGCCTTTTCCTTTTCCCTTTTCTTTCTTTCTTCCTTGCGTGGACCTGAAGTATTAACCAACAGCAGAATCCGTCAAAATGGTCAAGAAGAGAAAGAACAAGTACGACTCCCTCCCTCGCCGAACCCCGTTGTCACCCTGCCCGCCGACGATTCCTCTCACGAGGAAAGATCTCGAGCGTCTCTGCGACGACGGCTTCGTTTTTCTTGTGCCATAATCATACTAACATTGTCCCAGCGGCCGCAACAAGAAGGGCCGCGGCCACACCAAGCCCATCCGATGCAGCAACTGCTCGCGATGCACCCCCAAGGATAAGGCCATCAAGCGCTTCACCATCCGCAACATGGTTGAGTCTGCTGCTATTCGTATGTTCCAACCCATTGTCTCAGCCCACTGGATGTCACACGACTAACTGTTCTCATAGGTGACATCTCGGATGCCTCCGTCTTCGCGGAGTACACCGTACCCAAGATGTACCTGAAGCTGCAGTACTGCGTCTCTTGCGCTATCCACGGCAAGATTGTCCGGTACGTTGTCTTTCCCACGAGTGTGACAACTGCGCCTTGGTTGCGTATGTGCTTCAGATGAGCCTTGGCTGTACAATTGAACACACTCTCCCTCTCATTTCTCACGAATTGAGAGGTCCCCCTCAGGTACGTGCGACAGCAAGCTGACGAGATTCACAGTGTCCGATCCCGCGTCGGCCGCCGAAACCGTGCTCCTCCCCCTCGCGTCCGCTACAACAAGGACGGCAAGAAGATCACCCCCACTGCCCCTAAGGCTTAAATGGGTTGTTGAAAGGGATGGAGTCTGGTAATGTTAACGTCTGCATTCAAAAACGGATGCGATGATCACTTGGGATTATGAATCTAGGAGATTCCAAAAAATACAATCGGACTACATTTTGCCACTGATACCTCTACTATGCATATCCACTCCAGTGACTTGTTTATTTTTATCGTAGTTCTTGGCGATGCCTCTTGTCTCCCTCGCGCTCTGTCCCACCCACCTTCGTTGCGCAAGTCAATCGTGCTTGCTGCTCCAGAAGTTTGAGACGAAGCCAGCTTCATCCTCTTGAGCTCGAGGCTCGGCTTTGATTGCATTAGGGGGAATTCGGGAAACGTACAAATTTGTCTAGTTTCGTACCCAACCGTTCGTTATGATGCTACCGGAGATTAACATGCTCATTACTTCATGCTGCAACATATCCACACTCCTACAACTTACATCGATGCCATAGATCAGCAGGCTCCATAGCGCGAGAGTAAGGATTGCAACCTAAAGCCCCTGATCTACTCGTGAAGTATTCCGAGATCCCAGTAGATAATATGGACGCGCATGTGTCAATCATTGAGTTTTCATCGGCATACTGCCTCATGAAGGACAACTCCTCACCAGATTGACAACGCGATAAGTTGTGAGCTGTCTTCCCTTGACCCTTCGTGAGAGGGCCAGGCTTCGTTAACCCAATTTCATGAAGCAGCCCCCATACCCGTACCCTAGCTGAATACTACGATTCCTATTATGCCACTAAATTACTTCTTTCACGTCTTCTAGGGTCCATGACCTCAATGGCAGGATAAGACGTGTCGGGTCAATTTGACACAGCATGCTGAGTCGGCAGGCACAGCTATCGACCGTTGTTTGGTTCCCTTTTTTTCCAAGGAAGCTGACTTAACCACAAATTGGCATGGGAGTCCTTTGGTTAAAGAAGAACAAAGCTCAGCGACCCACGAAATATTTGGGATGGTTGGAGCACATATATCGGCGATCCCATCAACCAGTGTAGTCCAGTCAAGGGGGGAGGGGATCAACTAGTCGAGGAGGGAAAGTGCTCTGTACGCCGATGGCAAAAAGTGTTCAAGAAAAAACTCATCCCAGTAATTGTGAAATTCTGGTTCAATTTATCCTTGTTTCATTTCCCTTGTGTCGGCCAGAATCGGTGATGTGTTTCTACATTTCGTTATTGTTTGCCAAGGTTCTCTGGCAACTACTAAATGAAATCACGGACACAATACAAGGTTTCTAAGTCGTGGAATTTAGGATAAGTCGTCTGCGCATGAGATTACTGCTGATGGCGTCTAATCACCGTGATCGCAGAATGTTGTAATCTGAACATGGTATGAAGGTCAGGTTTCTTGACATGTTTGTGTCCTTATAATATTAGTAATAAAGTAGGCCTATTATACTAAAGGCTGGATCAACTTGGCAAGTTGGATTATTCACTTTGAGTAACCTGTCATACATAGGTAGTTGTGGTTGGTCTGTGTCTCTATTTCACTTTGGGGTCTAGCCATTTTTCAGCAGAGTCTTTCTTTTCGAAGTGACTATTGTTGACGGATATAGCGGCCGGCCACAAGCCGACCTCGGGGGCCTTGTGGGCCTAGGTCTTGAGGCCACGTATCCTCACAAGGGAATCCCTGCACTGTAAATAGGTGACTGCATTCTGCGACCACTATCTAGCTGCTCCTTATGAATCCCAATTGATCTAGACCGACCCATTGCGCATATTGCCCGCTGTGACCGTCCCTGCATGTGCCTGTATATTGTTTACAGGTTATAAGCCTAGAGCTCCAATTCAAAAAGAAATTATAGCTATTCGAAAGGTTTAGACTAACCTAAAGTTCGTCCCTTAAAGTTAGCGCTCGCAATGTCGACCAGTTAAGGTCCCAAGACCTAAGCAATGGCTTTAAAGCCGGCCCTAAAGCCAGTCCCTACTATTAAAGCAATTAAATGGACTAATAATAAAGAAGATCCTACTAAAGGAGAAGACAATCTTAAGGATCTTCTACCCCCCCTAAAAGGTTAGTAAAGCCTACTAAAGGGGACCTATAGGAGATTTAGCTAGATCTAAGCATTATAATGCAGTAAATAATAAAGATAATGCAATAGATGCAAAAGCTATAGAAGCACTTTAATTAAAAGACTAAAAATAAATTAAAGACTAAATATAAAATATAGCCTAAAGATAAGTTAGAATTTAAGGTAAAAAATAATAAAGATAAAAGCTTTAAGTATTAGGGAAGCTAACTCTTTTATACCTTAAGGGAGCCCTTAAGAGCTTTAGATAAGATATTTAGTTTCTTAAGGAATAAAGAGATATTAATAGAGCCTGCTTTAAGTAAAAAGAAGATTATAAACTTATAATTAATTAAAATTAAGGATTTTATTGGTTTTAACTTTAAGATAAAGGGAAATAATATACTTAAGGGATCAAAAAACTAAGCTGCCTAAAAGAGATATCTTTTTTATACTATAACTACTATTAAGTAGCATAAAGAGATTAGGATCTTACATTTAAAAGAAATATACCTAATTGCCACTATAAAAATAGCAGTTTTATAGAAACTAAAGCTATTATTATCTTTAGTAAAGACTAATATAGAGGCTATTAAGCTACTAATAAAAAGGTACAATAATACAAGGTCCTAATAGAGCCTAGCTAACCTCTACTAAAAATTAAAGTCTTTAACTCTAAAGAAACCATAAGGGGTCTAAAGTTATATTAATAACTTTTGCTGTATTGCAAATAGCATTATTAAAGCTAGCAGTAAGCTCCTTAAGTACTAAAAAAAGATAAGGTTTATAGATAGCATTAAAAAGGTCTTTTTTAAGTAGAATGCACTTTAATGCAACTATAAGCGAAAGGGGAAATACCAATCTATTTATAAAATGCAAGAAGACCTTATCGATAAAGCCAAAAGTCTATAGACTTTTTAAAAAAAGAGTAAAGACTTTAGCGGTAAGAAAGGCATATAGATAAGTGCCCAATTAAATAAAAAGGATAATTATAAAAGAGATCTTAAAAGCAGCAAATGCTTTAACTATAACTAAAAAGGTTATATCGCAAAGAATTGCCTATCTCTATAAAAGGAGAGTAAAGGCAGTAAGAATAAAAGGTTAAAGAAAAAAGATAATAGTAATAAAACTGCTAAAAAGACTAAAAAGACTGCCCTATATATAGAATTAAGTAAGTAAAGTGCTAAAAATGTAAAGGAAGCTAAAGACAACTCTAATAATAATAATAATGCCATTTTTATATACCATAAAGGCTTAAAGGTAAGGAAGTTCTTTAGTAATGCTTTTGCAAGATTATTAATAGAAAAGGCAGCTACAGTAATAATTTCTAGCCCGCTAAAATAGCAATTATATAGTCTCCTTAATATTAATAATAATACTGCACTAAAGGCTAAAGGAAACAGTAACTTTATTACTATCTTAATGTCTATAGAATTAAGCCTTACTAACTAAAAAGACTATTAGCTCTAGAACTTAAGAGCCAATATATATACTATTAATAACTTTAAATAATTTAAAGAAAACAAATAGCATAAACTCAATAAAACAATGCCAATTCTTATAGGCAAAGGCACTATATACCTTATAGCTATAGGAATAGCAGTAGTCATACTATTTATAGAGGGAAAGAGGATAAGGACCGTAATACTTAAAGATATAGTCCTTATTAAAGATTTCCTACTAAATATAATCTTTAGTAAGAAAGTCTATCTTTTTAGCAATTATATAATTAAGAATAAAATCTTTAATAGTAACGGTAAGATCTTTATAACCCTTAATGTCCCTAACTAAAGGTTTCTACTTAAAGCAATAGAAGGTATAATAAGCCACTATTTTACTTTTAAAATAATGCTAATATAGATAGAATAGTCTAAAGCAAGAATATAGCACTAAAGACTTACTTATATAGATTAAAAAGCCCTTAACTATACCTTTAAGGTTATAAAAGGTAGGCTTAATAATTATAAGCCACTTAATACACCCTATAAAGACTGTAAGCTCGCTAAGAGCATAAGGTTCTTATTGAAAACACTATAAGAGAGAGCAAACTGTATGCTTAACCTCCTTTATGCAGACCTTATAGAGCTAAGTCTGCATATATATAATAGGAAGAGGTATCTCAAGCTTATAACTGATGATAAGAGCCATTACTTCTATAGCAATTTGCTCAAAAAGAAAAGCAATACTACTACTTTAATAGAAGAAGATCTTTTAGTATTTAGAACTATTATAACCTATAATTTGCCCTAAAAGATACAGTTTAATAGTAGCTATAAATTTATTAATAGAAAGGTTAATAAACTCCTCTTAAAGATAGAGATCCCTATAATTATTATACTGCTATATAGCTATAAATAGAATGGCTTTACTAAATAGGCAAACCGTACAATCCAAAAGAAGGCAAGGAGCATAATAATAGCAATAAACATCTCTCTTAGGCTATAGGGAGAGATTATCCTTATAGTTATATATATTGCTAACATTATGGCAATAAGATTACTAAACTAAAAGACCCCTTATAAGGTTTACTTTATGGATCTAATCCTAAAAAAGGAATATATACTAAGCATTAAGCATCTATAGATTTTAGGGTTAAAGGCATTTATTTATATTAAATAGGAAAAGTATAATAGATTTAAAAAAATACTGCCTTATAGTTAAAAAGGAATCCTTATAGGATTTTAAGGAACTAAGGCATATAGGATTTAAAACCCTAAGATAAAGAAAGTTATTATAATAATGCATATAGTGTTTTATAAGCCTATTTTACTGCCTATAGCAAAAGGTAAAAAGATTATTTAATTACAGCTAAAGGGAGCGTTTAATAACTTTAAGAGATACTTTATAATGCTAATAATGGCTATAAAGAAGCAAATTTTAGCCGCCTATACTAACGCTAACCTAGCTATAGTCTATAATACCCTTAACTGGCTAAATACTAACCTTTAAAAGGAGGCATTCTTTAAGGAGATTTATGCCCTTATTAATAAAGGCATACTTAAATTTATCCTAAAGAGGGAGTTACTAAAGGGCAAGAGACTATTTATAGTAAAGTAGGTAAATTAATATAAAAGAGATAAAAATAGTATAATAGTTATATATAAAGCTTAACTTATAGTATATAGCTTTATACAAAAGGAAGGCATTAATTATTAAGAGACCTTTTTCTTAACTGTAAGAGCTAACTCCTAAAGAATATTGCTTGCTTATACCATATAGATTAGGAAGAAGCTATTATAGAACAATATAATTATGGTATACCTAAATAGAGAGCTAAAAGAAGATATCTATATTATAACCTTCCCTTTACTTAATAAGTTCTTTAAGGATCTAAAGTATAAATACTTAGCTAAGAAAGTAGGCTATAAATAAAGCATTAAGTACATTATATAGTTGCTTATAGCCCTATACAGCCTTAAGCAAAATGCCCAGCAATAGCAAAAGAAATTAAGGAAAATACTTAGCAAATTAGGCCTTAAGAGGCTATAGAGCAATACTACAGTCTATATAGACCGGGCAAAGAAGATCATTACGGCTATATATATAGATAATATACTTATAGTTACTAACAATAATAAAAATGCAAATACCTTTACTAATAAACTTATACAAAAAGTAAAGATAAAATCGCTTAAATTTCCCAAGCTTTTTCTAGATATAGCCATTATAGCAAAAGAAGATAGATCGCTTATACTATTATAGAGAGATTATATAATAAGTATCCTTAAGTAATTTAAATACCCTAACTATAAAGCTATAAATATACCAATAGAAATAGAAACCTACTATTTAGCTAAGGCAATTAATATCCCTAGCATAAAGGCTACTAGTAAAGAATATATATTAATAGTAGGAAAAGTTAACTATCTCTTATAGTAGAGCTAGCCTAACCTAGCCTTTATATATAGTCTTTAGGCATACTTCTTAAATAGCCTAAGCAAGCAATAACTTAAGGCTATAAAAAAGATACTGCAATACATTAAAGAGAGCCTTAATTACTCTATCTATTATTACTGCCTTAAGGAAGAGTTATATAGCAACCCATTCAATCTTTATAGCTACTATAACTTTAACTATACCAGCTGCCTAAAAACAGTATAATTAACTAAAGGATATATATTCCTTATAAATAGGGGCCTAATTGTATAGTCTAGTAAGCATTAAAAGACTATAGTAAAGTCCTTAATAGAAGCTAAATACTATATATTAATAGAGGCAGTATTATAAGTTATATAGATAAAGAGCTTTATAAAGGAACTTAATAGCCTGCTAACTGCCCTAATAGTAATCTTTATAAATAACTAAAGCGCTATAAAGCTAATATATAACCCTAAATTCTATACCTATATAAAGCATATTTAAGTATAGTATTACTTTATAAGAGAGGCCGTTAAGGATGGTATAGTTAAACTACAATATATCCCTTCCGCTAAAAATATTGCCAATATACTCATAAAGCTACTAGCAGGCCTATTGCACCGCTCTTTTGTTAATGCCTTAGGATTAAGGCCGGAATTAAGGGAAGTGCTATACTAAAAACACTAAGGCAAGCGCAAACAGCGCCTATAAGAGCTTGTGGCAATGCCCTTAGCTGCAGCAAGGAAGTCCCGCTTAGGCGGATGATCGCCCTAGCGATAAGAAAAGAACGACTTTACGATCACACAAGGAACACATACATAAGGAAGGTCGGGATAGCCTTATAATAGCACCTAAGGATAAGCCCTTGGTCGGGCTTAAAGGGAGTATTAATGGATATAGCGGCCGGCCATAAGCCGACCTCAGGGGCCTTATAGGCCTAGGTCTTAAGGCCATGTATCCTCACAAGGGAATCCCTGCACTGTAAATAGGTGACTGCATTCTGCGACCACTATCTAGCTGCTCCTTATGAATCCCAATTGATCTGGACCGACCCGTTGCGCATGTCGCCCGCTGTGACCGTCCCTGCGCGTGCCTGTATATTGTTTACAACTATTTTCTTTCTTAGATTGAACATCACATTCACACAAAGCTCCCCTCACAGAAATACCTGAGGAATTTTGCAAATGCTTGCCTACAACTTAACCCTTTCCTTTTAATATACCAAGCAACCAATGCTGCATTGAGTACTGCAGTGCTTGAGAAAACGGTACCTTACCCTGTATCTGCAATTGTTATGATCATAAGGCGCAATGTCCAATTTAGGTCTTAGACATCTTGACCCACTCCTTGCCGCCGCACAGGTCTCGCCAATTGGAGAATCCCCCGCCAATTGATACAAGGAGCCTTGTGTAAAAGCATGATTGTCTATTTATGTATTCCCGAATCTTGCTGTGCGCTATCATTCGTAGAGTTTAGACCCACAAAGAAACTTCCGCGTCATATTATATTTAATTGCACTATTTTGTGTTATTTTGTGAGCAAGGAAGGCCGAAATTTTCTAGAACAGGTTTGTCCCAGGTTGTGAACAAGCCATAGGATCTACACAAACTCCACCACCACAACAAGTTCCCGTCAAACATACAAACCCGGGGTGTCCAGCATTCTCACAGTCTCCATCATCCTCGCACGTGCTGACGAAATTATCGCACTCAGCGTATTCAAAGGCGACTGATTGATCTGCCGTAGTGACTCCGCAGATGCAGCTGGTACCGATGATTGTCGCCTCGGCTGGGTACGCGCATACATCACCCTGACGTTGCGCTATGGTTCCGTTCGGACAGCATGCAATAGTAAAAGGATTCTGAATGGTTATGTTATAAGTTAGAGGCGATTCCGGGGCCCAGTTGAGAGTGGAGATGGCCTCAATCTGAGTTGCTCCGGCAGTGAGACTGAGATCCAACGGGATCTCTCCGGCGTGTAGATCCTCGCAGACATCGTCCTCAAGGCTACGGTGAGCATTATATACCTGGATATACCGTGCTACGGCACTCGAATTTGCAGTAGGGTTTGTTCTGCCGGCGGATAGAAATTGCTGGAGCGCCTCCCAAATCTGTCCGTATGCCATCGCAGCGACATTTGCTTCTTGTCTCTGAGCCCCGTCAAGGCCCTGACTATGTATTGCCATCCTGAGCGACTCGACATTAAGAATGTCATGGCCAACTAATGAAAGGGTAGTGATTACAGTTGATATGTCAGGACAAGACCCCCCAAAAGGGTCGGTCAGGAGGAAGTCGATGATGTCGTTTTTTATTGCCCGTTGGCAGCTAATCAATCCCGATTGCAATCCGGGAAACATGCAATCAAATTCCCACCGACCAGTAGTTTCGTCGACTTTCGTATCTATGCATGGTGAATTACCAACTCGAAGCAATGGATATTGTCTGAGGGTCCTATTGACCGGATTCCCACACTGATCATGAAGATTGAGGACTTGTGTGAACCTGAGGTCATCTATCCTCTTGTGTTGCTTCCGAGCAGCACATTGCACCCCCGCCATGTCATCCAGCTGCCTGAGCATGTTCTGAATTCTTATTGAGATGGCGTATGTGCAATTGCTACTAGAAAAGTAAATACCGCTGTCGTTGATAAGCATAGTATTGCCCTTCGCGTTCGCAATGGCAATCTGGTTCTTATTGGAGACATCGAGCTGATACACTCGTCCTTGTTCATCTCTTACTGTCAAATAAAGTGGATCTAAACCACTACTATCAAAATGAATCGCCTCCAAATACGGGATTGGGATTGTAATGTTCTCCTCGCGTAACTTGGCATTGCGGACAACCGCACGACGAATCGAGTTGCGCTCGGATTGTCGTGGCAGATTGTAACATGTCTCTTGAGAGACAGATGCAGTTCTACTAACTTGTGAGAAATTTGCAGCAGAGAAATGAGATGCTGTGGGAGATGGAGTGTCGCCGCTATGGGAGCTGGTGGCATTGGACAAAGTTGCTGAATCAGGTGGCCTCTGCGATCCTGGTATGGCAGGTGTGGAGACAGGACCAGTTGACATTGATACAGTAAGGTTGGAGAGTGTTCCAGTTGAGAAAGAAGCTGTAGAATCTCTCAGTGGCGATGAGAGGATAGGGCTATCCGACGGCGGGTTGCTATTACTTGTGGTTGGGATCGATGTGCTCCTATTCTCCACATTGGAAGGGATGCTCAAAGTGTGGGATGCCGTCAATCGAGAAAAACTGGAAAGAGAATATGCGGTACTTAGCACTGAGTAATTTAATGTACCAACACCAGAGCTGGATGCTGTTCCAAGGATAATCGAGGATGCCGAAGTATTCCAGCCAGAGAATACTCTCGAACTAGAAATTGTTGCTGAGAGGGATGGGAACCTTGTGACAGATGCGTTCACTGATTCCGTTGTAGAAGAAGAAGAAATTTCGGGAACGCTGATTGAAGTTCTTGACGAATTCCAGGTAGCCAAAGTAGTTGTCTGGGTTGGTGAAACAGGGACAGGCAAGGTCGTGTCACCGGTCCAGATTGATGTCCTATTTTGAGTGCTAGCGATCGATTGCAGGATGCTGGTAATATTCCAAGGGGGGATCGAAGTAATGGGGAGTATGGTAAGCTGTGCGCCAGAGGAGGCAGTAGTTCCGTGGGACGAACTAGATGATGTACGATTAAGCCCAGCGCTTGGGCTCCTTGAGATTGTATAATTTGTTGACGCGGGCATGGTGAACCACGTTCCGTTTCTCGAGTTGGTGATGGTTAACGAAACATGGGTAAGACTGTGTGAAGCCTTGATCGTCGAAGAACCCAAAGGCCACCCAGAACTTGGAATTATCCTTGAGCTTGAGGTGTATAATAGGGGTGACGATGACGATGCGTTGGACATTCTTGACACAGAGCTTGCAGTTGTCAACGGGCTCCCCGTAGTGACACGCCCAGTCCGATATGTCGTAGTCGAGTTGGTGAGAATACACCGGCACTGTGAGTTCTCAGTATTCTGCAAATTCCACTGATACAAAGCTCTCACATAAGAGGATAATTGAGTATGATTATAGGTCATGTATGGTAAAGGGGTGCTGTATCTTCCGCCGCAATGCTCATGTTTGATCACGCTGGAGCAGAAGTCCACGCCGTTTCCGACAAGAGACGTGTAAAGCGCATCATGAGGGCAAACACTCGTCGCATCGCGAGTAGTCGGATAGCAGTTGACCGCACGAGGAAGAACCAGGAGGGGGAGGAGAACTCGAATCCTCCACATAATCGATGCCTTAGAGCTCAGAAAGGTGACGAGGGCGAAGAATGTCTCGATGTTCCTGCTGGAAATATGAAAGGAATAGAGCAGGTCTCATGAACATGAGCTACATTATATATAACAAAACCATCCTTGGGGAATTCATCTGCCGATCCTATTTCCACATGTCAATGGTACTTTTGCCACAATTTGAGCAAGTGTGATGACATCTTGCCGTAGTGCTATCCGAGAGAAGCGCCGTCAGGGACAAGGCCTATGGAACAGGAAACTCGCAGCGAGCCGACTAGGAATGTTGCTTTTCTTCGGCGACTATTCTCCCAACCCCAAGGATCGCTCATACGATGGACAGCGGTATTTTCACTAAAGGATCTTGTTTCACCAGAGTCACACTTGGCGTGCGCAACATTGGCGTGGGGTCCTGACTCCCAGGAGAAACTTGGGACATTAAGGACTGCAGCCACTCGCCTCCAGTCTGGGCCGTCAAGATCAATCTTGTGCGCTGCCCTTGGCATCTGGCTGCCTCGGGAGTACGAGATCGATCCCAGTTGCAATTTCTGCATTTGGCCGAGGATCTAAATGCAGACACAAGTAACGCACAAGATAAGACATATCTGGTCATGATAGGCAGGATTGGAACATCATTGACCAATTTGACATGCAAAGATCGGGTAACCATGCACAACATGAACCACGGAGGCTCGAAGAATCACCAATAGTTAGTATTTCATCGGGAACAGACATGCGTTTACACGGCATTCAGAAAAGCAGCCGCTCTATCTTTGCTATCATGGAACGAGTACAAGAATCGCAACACCACGCAAAGTCATCAATATAGTCATTATCGAAACCATCCGCCTGCCCTGGTGTCATCATTATCAACCAAACCACCAAACCAAACCCGTATTCGTCATGGTATATACAATTAGATGTCCGGTTCATCATCCATCAAGATCATAATCTATCGAATTGCCAGTGTTGTTGTTTGACCACTTGCTTGCCTCTGTTGTTGTTGGCCCTGTGGTCTCACGATGAAGTCTTTGTTGTCAATCGTTACACTCTTTGTCATATGGTTAACCTTGTACACTCCCACAAGTCGCGCAGCAAGCTCGAACATGTTGTTTCGCAGCGAGATGACAACGAACTGGGCGTTCTTGGTGCGTTCTTTGATGTAGTTGGCAACAATTGAGACCTGAGAATGGTGTGTTAGTGACCTGGATCTTTTATCAAGGACAATCGAAGCGAGGTGCTATGGTGAACCTGCATGGATGCCACCAATGCTGGTCGTACCCAACTGTCTCGGGTCAAGAACAAAGGGGAAAGAAGTACTTACGTTTCTGAAATCCAAGGCAGCGTCAATCTCGTCCATGACATACAAGGGAGTGGGTTTGTAGTGATGCAAAGCAAACACTAGAGCCAGACTGCTTAGTGTCTTCTCACCACCGGAAAGGTTTCCGATGTTCCTCCAGCTCTTCTTTGGTGGCATCACACTGAATAAGATGCCTTCGCTGAAGGGATCCAAACTGTCCACAAGTTCTAGCTCGGCATTGCCACCCATAGTAATCATTTGGTACATCTCCTTCAACCGTAATGAAATGGTACCGAATCCCTCCATGAAACCTTCAAGTCGAAGGCGACGTAGGTCGTCGCATCGCTTCTTGGCAGCGTCTCGTTGCCCCATGGCTGTTTGGAGATCAGATGACCTGGCGGCGTGCTCTTCCACTCGTCGACGGTATTCAGACAAGACACCAAGGTCAACATTGACGTTTTGAGTCTTCTCTTCGAGAGCGGCGATCTCGCCCTTGAGAGTCTCCTTGCTCATGTCGGCAAGTTCGTCAGGGGTATATCTGGGCAGTTCATTGGGCTGGCGAATTGCCTCCTCATCTTCTTCCCCATCCTCCTCTTCCTCCTCCTCTGCGGGCACATCAGTCATGTCGACATCTTCAGCTGGAACATCACCCATCTCAACATCACCATCACTGCCCTCTGGCTTCTCCATATCGGGCTCTTTTTTCACTTGACTGGGTGTAGAGTTGCCAATCAGATCATCCAAGTCTTGCAGAACAAGCTTCGACAGCTTATCCTCCCAGTAATAGTGACGCTTCTGGTTCTCCACAAGCGCCTTCTGATTCTCCTCCAGCTTGTTTCGCATCTCAATCTCCACAGCTCTTGTTTCGTTCAACTCGGACATCTTTTCGTCTAGTTCGGCCTTCAGGGACTTGAGCTCTTTCTTCTTGGAAGACAGATCTTCCTCAGCCTCGTCAACTTGGGCTTGGAGCTCCTCGGCTCTCTCACCCTGGTGGTTGATATCATCCTCAAGCTTCTGGAGATCCCTGGCAGCCGCATCAAGCTCCTTGGTTGCCTTTGCCTGATCCTTCTCCAGCTTGGTCTTCTGCTTCTCAGCCTTGGCCTTGTTGACTTCAGCAATGGAGATGGCTTCACCATTAGTTGAGATCTCTTCCTTGATGGCATCGACCGTGGCACGCTGAGCACGCAACTTCTCACCACCAACTTCCATAATCTTGTCCTGAAGCGCCTTGATTTCCTCCTCAAGGCTGGAGGTCTCGCTGTGGAGCTTCTCTACCTCCTTGTTTAGCTTGGCAACTTCTTTTTGCAAAGCTACGATGCGCTTGTTGTCAGAGTCTGACGGTTGGTGCTCCTTGCTCACTTCCTTGATTCGTCGTTGAAGATCAGCAACGTTGCGTGTTGCGCTGTCGATCTCTAGGGCGATCTTTTGCATCTTGGTATCAAGTTGAGGAATCTCCACGTTCAGCTTCTTGAGACTAGTCTCGCATTCTTGTTGATACTCCTGGAACTCGGCGAACTTGGTTTCCCACCCATCGAGGTCGGTTTCAAGCTTAGAAACTTGCTCCTTGGTAACATCGGCGACAAGCTTGGATGACATCAGGCCCTTCTTGACAGTGTTACCACCACCGGACATGGTGCCAGACTTATCAATGAGTTCGCCATCAAGGGTCACGACTCGCCATCGCTTGGCGCCATATGCGATTCTGTTCGCTTGCGCGAGGTCTATGGCAACAAGGGTATCCTGCATGGCATGGTAGAAGGCAGGTCGGAACTTGTCCTCCTTGGGCTTGACCAGATCAAAAAGTCGAGGCGCGTTCTCAGGAGTCTGAATTGGTGACAGGTCTCGGACTCTCAACTTATCCAAGCAGATGAAGTTGCCTCGACCAAGGTTGTTCTTTCGGAGATACTCGATGCACTGTTGACCAGCTTCAACAGTCTCAGTGACAAAGTTATCCAAAGCGCCACAGGCAGTTGACACTGCAACATCGTATTTCTGATCAATGGCACCAAGGTTGCCAAGTCGGCCATGGAAACCATCAATACGACCCGAATCTCTCATGCGCATCAGGGCTGCGAGAACGTTGCCTCGAGTTTGGGTGCTGGAGAGGCTTGATCGAGCCTCATCGGCCTTTTGTCGTGCATTGGAAATCTTGGATCGGATCTTAGGTTCCTGCTGAGAAAGAAGACTCAGTTCAGACTCGACCTCGGATGCCTTTTTAAGCAACGCGGCTTTCTCCTTCTCGCAAGACTTGAGCTCTGTCAATTTTGCAGCCTTGCCTTCTTCGATCGAGTTAATTTTGCCCTCAAGCTCCTCGAGAGCCACAGCACCAGCATTGGCCTTCTCGTGGAGAATGTTGAGCTCGCTCTCTGCGACAGCGATTGCGGACTGTTTCTGATTGATCTTCTCATTCCACGGCTCGAGCGACTTTTGCTTTGCGGCGATCTGGTCAGAAAAGGCCTGAGTCTTGCCCTTCAGACTCTCGCGAATCTTGGTCAATTCGGCCTCCTCGGCCCCCACCTGCGCCTCGAGCTCTTGGATGGCTTCGGTCAAATTTTCAATTTCCTGACCACATTGCTCAATTGTTTCGCCGGCCTCGGTATATGATGACTCGGCGTTGCTGATGGTCTTCTCAAGCTTCTTCTTCTTGTCCTCGAGGAACTTACGCTTCTCGTCAAACTTGACGCGCTCCTGCTCAAACCTGGACATCTCCTTGACCAAGGCCTGAGCTTCCTTCTCTCTGGCCTCGAATTCCTTGGCGCCCTTGGCGTGGGCCTTCTCAAGATCCTTGATAACCTGTTGGCTACCGTGATGTTTCTCAAGTTCAGCATCCAGCTGGGCCTGCATCTGGTTGATTGCCTCTTCAGTAACCGTAATGTTGTCATTGCATTCGTGAATAAAAAGCTGGTAGAGTGCGGACTGCTTCAATGCCAATTCGTTTTCATCTCGAACATAGGCAAGGGCCTTGTCCTTCTTATCCTCAAGGCTGTTCTTTTCCTTCTCTACGTGCTGGACACGGCCACTCTTCTCCATGCAAATGTCATTGAGAGCCTCAACCTCAGCAGCTGACTCTTCGATAGGAGTCTTGTACTTGGATGTTCCAATAATGTCCTCAAGGTATTCGAGGAGACCGTCGTCGTGCTCATTGGCAGCCTTGGGCTTCATCTGGGCAATCGACTCGACTTCACCCTGGAGAATGAGAAAACGCTTGTGATCAAGATCCACGCCACGATCTTTCAGCAAGGTTGTGACGGTTGTGAAGTTAGATTCTTTGCCGTTGATGTAGTATTTGCTGGAGTTGTTGCGGAAGGCCTTTCGGGAGATGATGATTTCGGAATCAGGAATGACCTCATGGCCACCACCGGGCTGTCAGATATTAGTTGAGCGGTTCTTTTTCGATTATTGATGAACATACCTGATCTAGTACTTCCTGGAAATGCACAGCAACTTCGCAGAACTCAAGGTTTGAGTGCTGAGCGGAGTTGTGAATGAGAGCAGAGATTTTGCCCTGTCGCATCTTGCTGGCACGGAAACCAAAGACGAAGAGCAAAGAGTCAATGACATTGGACTTGCCAGAGCCGTTGGGGCCGACCACTGAAGAGAAGGAGGCGTGGAAGGGGCCAACCTCTTGTCTGCCAGCGTAACTCTTGAAGTTGTTGAGAATCAAATGTGTGAGGACAATTCGGGGCTTGGGAGTTGTGTCCTCCACAACAGGGATAGGCATTGTACGGGCCTTGAGCATGATATCCATGGGCTTCTCCATGATGGTGTCCATAGCCTTGATTGGCTTGACTGTCGCTTGGGTGTCATCTGGGTTTTGCGTATTCACACTGGAGGTAGTGATATCTGCCAAAGCAGAAGCCTCAGATTGGGAGGGTTCTACCGGAGCAACAGGCTGGGGAGGCTGGGGTGTCGGAGGGGTAAGATCAGGGACGGAAGCCATGGAGCTTCTCGACGCTGTGCTCTTGCGCTTCCGAGGCGAGGCCTTCTTGGGGGGAGAGTCGGGATCGGGCTTGATTGTGGTATCGGCATCGAACACTTCGCTGGGTTCGATCGTGGGAGCTGGAACGGGAGTTTTCCGAGGGCGACCCCGTACTCGTGGAGCAGCGGTAGCAGGAGGGGCAGTGGATGACTTGCGCCCACTTCGAGTCTGTCGTTTGGGGGGACTCTTGGGGGCTTCTGGCTCGAAGTCATCCTCCTCTGCATCGTGAGCCTTGGTGCGGTTGCCGACTTCTTCCTCATCAGAGGAGTCGACAATTGCGGTGCGCCTCGTTGCGCGCCGGGATGGCCTTGTGGGGGAAGCCATTGTGAGGGGCACTCCTAGCTGGGAAGACTAGATGCGCAAGTAGGAAGAAAAAACGAATGAAATATATAGAAGATGTCGGTTGCGAAATGCAAGCGACTTTGCCGACAGAGGTGAGGGTCGACGTCTTACCGGGATGTGTATTGGAGCGTGTTGTGTCGAGGCTTGGGGTTTGAGCGGTCACAAAGTGGTTGCGCCCCGCGTTTGTTTGGAAATGTCCCAATTTGTCTTGGGGTGTGTAAACAAGATGCACCTTAGGCGTTAGGTCAGCCTGGTTGGACGGGCCCCACGTTTGCACGTGACGTCGCGATGCGCCTAGGCGCCAGTTGATTTGTTTGTTTCGCGATAGCTTCTCAAGCTAGAGCTTTTCGAGCCCCGATTTGTTGTTGACTTCTGTGTCTGGCTGACCGCTACAACAACGGTTCTTTACGACCCAACTGTCAAAACCCGCGATACCATCTCCGCAAAATGTTCAATTACACCAACCTCCATGATGTGTTTCCCACTGGGTCACCGAACCCATACGACCGCAAGCAGCAGCACGAAATTGACAGCTGTCGCAAGAGCCTCGATGGGGTTCTCTTCATTGAGCGAGTGTTGAAGGCTGTAGGCATTACTAAGGGTAAGTTAATGGTCAATACTGTACCTCTCTATCTGGATTGCCTAACAAGTTGCTCTAGCTAAGATCTACCCTCCCAAAACCGACAATGCTTTGAAGCAATTGCACCAGCAGATCTGCGATGCCAACATGACGATGCACCACAAGTTCTCACTCTTCTACTACATTCTTCTCGACTTCGATCAGGCCTCTGAGCGACAAAATGTGTCAGAGATCTTTGTTGATGCATCGGGAACGCCCAAGAAGTATCAGATCTTCATGAAGGGCTTGTGGCATTTGGACCACCAGGACTTTCCCGTGAGATTTCCCCCTGCAGCTCTCTACTCGCAGAATCTGACGATGGACAATTTACAGAAAGCGCTCGAATACCTCGCCCACCCTTGCCTCATTCCGGACTTTGCCGATGACATCATAACTGTTCTCGTTCGTCGCGCCGAAAACAATGACTACAGCCTGGCTCTGTCTTATTTCCAGGCTGTCCAGCCAGTTCTCAAAACCTCGTCTGCTCTCGAGCTGCTATTTGATGCCATGGCCCGGACAAGCGTCTCCGAAGCGTTGTTCCACTCTCGCACGCATCCCCTCCACACCCGTGAATTGCTTTTCCGACGTCTGGTTACGGCCGTCCTTGATAGTGGACCTGGTGAGGAGTTCGCAGCCCGAGCTTCAGAGCTTGCCTTCCTCCCTTTGGACTCCACAGAAGAGCAGTGGTTTGAGGAATATCTGACCATGGGTAACGGAAAGAGTCACAAGAAGGCCAAGGATACACTGCTGATCCGAAAGATTGCCTGTGATCAATTCTCGGAGGTTGCTCACATTAGGCACGGCGGTCCATGGTCTGCGGTCCTTGAGGGCATCAAGGGTGGAATCAGCGGACACACCGAGTGATGTGGTGTTGGCGTATCCAACTACTTGGGGTAGTCAAGTGTGATTTAGGAGGAGTTAGCATAGCGACGGCGTTGAGCTTGATTTAAGACGCATGGTTTCTGTATGCCTAGACCAAGGCGACAAAAGTCATTTAGAAATATGCAATTGACCTGTAGAATCGGTATCTTCCCTTCACAACGTACGTTATTTGCTCTAGTTGATGTAGCACTCACTCCGATCTCGGGCCCACAGAGGGCATGAGGAAACCAATTGAATTCGAAAATAGCTCTGGGAGATGAGAATACAGTTCTTATCTTTTGGAGGCTAAACAACCAACTGCCGGATTTGCCTTCCTAACCCGCTCCTATGCGTTGTTTATGCAGTCTGGCTGGGGCTGCTGATAAATGACGGAGCTAGCTTGTCCGTTCGGAGTACAGTAGTGCACTCCGGAAGCCTCCTCCGCTAACTACCTAGGTATTGTTAGAGCCAACCTCCCCGCATTCCGTCCTTTGTGAGAGCTTGCTGCTGATTTTCCTCCGTACTCAAATCAATCATCCAGCACCAATCTCTGAGATTCGAAACCAAGGAATCTCATCTTCGTCGACGGTAAACTGAAGCACTCAATTAACTCCACAATGTCGCCTCGCATTCCCATCATTACCGACAAGGCTCCGGCCCGCTTCCCGTCTTCAACCAAGCCATTGTCGCAAATGGCTTCGTCTACACCTCCGGGTCTATCGCTCAGGACCCTAAGACGGGAAAGCTCATCGAGGGTGACATCCAGGCCCACACTGTGAGCAAATTCCCAGTAGCCATGCTCAACAGACCTCATGAGTAGCTAAATGGCAGACAGCACCGAGTTATCCAGAACCTCGCCGCCGTGCTCGAGGCATCAGGCTCCAGCATCAATGATGTCGTCGAGGTCAACATCTTCCTCGCCAACATGGATGACTTTGCTAAGATGAACGAGGTTTATGAGACCTACTGGGGCGATATCAAGCCCGCCCGAACGTAAGTAAATCCAAGACTTATTCCGTCTGTCGTATTTCAAGACGGCCTGCTCATCTCCTCCTCAGGTGCGTTGCCGTCAAGACGCTGCCAGCCAACACCGACATCGAAATCAAGTGTATGGGAGTGGTCACCAAGCCGTGGAAGATTCAGGCTAAGATTTAAAAAAAATAATTGGTATAAAATAAATGTTTCGCTTTTATGCATTCGAACTCGACACATATGAAGAAATCCCCTGGTTGTTGTAACTCCATCCTTCAAACGCTGTCCATATCTACCGGCCGTAAATCAATATACAAAAGGGCAACGCTCCGTGACAGAACAGAAATGTTCACGAAGCGAAGCGAGAACGGGTATTAGATGATTTGGCGTCCCTGGCATCTGTTCACGGGAGCCAAGCCCCAACGCCGTGCTCGATAGAAAGTATCATGGGTATAGAATTTCCAATGACTCCTCGCACCTCCAATAATCCTATTAAGGCATTTCGACAGGGGCCTGCTTGCTAGGCATTTCAACGGGATGCTTGTTTTGCTCAGACGGCATCTCCTGCGGGATGTAATGAGGGTATCCTTGGCTCGGGTGGGTGGTAACAGACTCGTACGAGCCTGATTCATCCTTTGCAGCGGCCGCCCGTCTCTTCTTCCATAGCCAAAATGCGAAGAAACTTATTCCGGCGAGTGCCGGGACCACCACGCCCACGGCAATTCCTGCGACGGCCCCGGTGGAGAGGCCCTTGGACGAATCGTTGTTCTGCGGAACTTCGGTAGAGTTGCGGTTGCCGCTGGTGCCCTGGCCAGCGTTGGCTGATGCCGAACTCGCCGCAGTGCAGGTTGCCTGGGTCGTGACAACAGCGTTCTTCTCATCCACAGCTACCACATCCTTGTCGCTGGTGGGGTTGGATTTCCAGATGGTAAACTCGCCAGCATCCTGGTTCACCATGAGATAGGCGGCGGTGAAGAAATAGCGGCCTAATTGGGGCATGGCGTAATTCGTGGTATCTTGAAGCGAATTGATTCGGAGGACTGCGCGAGATGCATTGGCTTGGATGTTTCCGTTGCTGTCGATTGAACGCTCCGGGACCACGATTTGGTTGTTGGGAATCTTTACGCTGAGGGACGAATCGATGTCGAAAGTAATGTCACCATCAAAGCTAGAAGAATGTTAGAAAACACGCAAGGATCGAGAGACGGGACCGGTTGATAATTCTTACAGTGGACCGAGGCTTGGATCGAGAAGGATGTTCCAAAAATCGATACCTCCGGTTCGGTTATTAGATTGAATATTCGGAATAGTGTTTTGAAAGTTTTGGAAGTATGGATCGAAAGGCATGTCCATCAAGACGGGAAGGCTGGGCTGGACACAGGCCTGGAGCACTGTGCCACCGTTTTGCTTGTCGAAGAGGGAGAAGCTCGTGCCATTACTGAAGCTCACTGTAATGTCTTTCAGGGACACCACCATGTTGGATACGCAGGACGTAGAGTAGGTCATCTGCTCGGTGTAGCCGTTTCCATACGTCTTGGCCTTGTCATATCCTCCAAAAACAAACGAACCGTCCATTTGCGCGTCAGAGCTGGTTCCATCCAAGCCCCAGTAGAAACCGAACGATTTGGACGCGATGCGGCCGGCATTCTTTAACGCGGTGAGTATAGTCGATCCAGAATCCATGCCCATAAAATGTTGGGGCGCATAAGGCTGCAAGTTCCAGGTGGTCACGTTCAACGGGTGCGCGACAGGGAATTCGGTAAGAGTGTAGTTTGGATCGAAGGAGACAGACTCAGTGAACAGGTCGTAAGTGCCACTGGTGAATGGCTCCGACAGAGCCGTGTATGAGGATGGCGTCTGTCCCTTGCTTGATGAATTGGTTGGCTGATAGAGGCCACCACGGAACGTGTTGCACTCGGCACTCTTTTGGCCATCTCCAAGACACTTGGGGCCGTAGAGAAATGTGTTATTGTTATCCCTACAGGTCCATGTTAGCACCAAGCCCGGAGGCCACGGCTGGACGATGAGACTGACCATCGAGGCATGAATGAGAATGTTTGCGCAGGTGTACCGAAGCTCATCGGTATTCCACGACGAATCTTGCCACTTGAAAGCGTCACATTGCTAATGGCCATGGACAGTGGAGTAGGTATACAAGTCTCTGCTAAGGCATAGTTCACGAGAAGCAGGATCAGAATCCGCATAAAGACTGGCGCTGCTGGTGTCTCCATGGTGAAGGACGGCTGATCCTATCACAGTCTCACCGCATGACAGCCTGTCCTGGAGCAAAGGGAACAGTTGGTTCGAGGTTGATGCGGACGGGACGGGACGACCAGCATGAACAAGTTAAGTTTCAGAAGATCAAGGAAGAGGCAGGACAAAGGTAAAGACAGGAACGAGAACAGGTGACGGAATCAGGAACAGGAACAGGAACAGAAATGGGAGCAAGAATTTGGCAGAAGGAGAGGAGCACAGGAAAAATGCCGCCATTATCCCTTTGGGGGGGGGGGATCCATTGGTTCTAACTCAGCCTCGGGGCAGTCCTGATCCCACTCTGTGGGTTGCATGTACTTGTTTTGGCCCCGGGTGGGTTGGTTGCTAAGCCTGAAGGCTCGCTCTCCCCATTGCTGCTCACAACACAACATTGATAGGAGGAGCCCCCCCCAGCCCAGCCCTGTGCCAGTTGTCGCGCTACTTGGCGAGTACAACAGAGATGAGAAACCTGGGCGATGCAACTCCACAGAATGGGCTGGGCCCAATCAGGGCCGCGTCCCTTGTGCTGTTGGTTGTATTCCTTGTGCTTTTGGTATTAGGGTCGGGGCGAAGTTGCACGGCACGACCACCTTGCTGGGCGCGCGCTGGGCTGACCAGGTTTCAGCTTAAGATATTCTTAGAGTTAGCGAAGCAGCGGGACCCATGCAGGCGCTTACCAGGGGCCGGATCCTTTTTACCGTCGGCTCCCGGCCAAGTTGGCAGTGCTGCAACGCTCTGTGCCCATCGGTGCCGCAGATCGGTTTTCATTTGCTGCCGGAGGGGCCCAAGCGGACGAAGGATTCGAAGAGGCCCGCATTTCTGATCAGACGTAGGCAGCTGTGCGGCCGTGCAATTTTTGCAAAAATGCTGGCTCGACTATGACAACGAGAACAAGAGTGGTGGTCATCCGCGCGGGAGTAGGTAGCGCGCTTGTATCTGGACGGACTACTACTGCATACACGTACAGGACGCCTCCCTCAGCGCCTCTCTCGGTGCCCCCCCCTGTCAAGTCTGCCAAGCCTGCCTTGTTCTTTGTGCTTGGACTAGCCCTATTTGACGTTTGAGGGGGCCCTACCGCAGGGACAGAGGGGGCAATCAGGTAAGGACGGACAGAGCTCACTATACCATATCAGTACTGCACCGCTATTGCTGGTAATGCTTGGGTAGTGGTGGCATGGTACTGAAAAGCACCGTACCCAAGGTAAGGTAGGTAGATATATGTAACAAGAGGCGCTCAACCACTAGGGCACGGGGCGACGGGCACTGATGAGGCACTCGAGACACTCGAGAGACACTCGAGGCAGCAGTGCTCCGTAGAGAGACACGGGACATTGTGGGGGCCGTTTTCCCGGTGGATCTCGCTGGCTGAAGCCTGAAGGATCTCGGAAACTACTGGATTCGGCTACTGGCAAATGACCAGGGTCGCTTACCCAGTTTCACCTTAATCCCCAGTCAGCCGCCCGGAAGGGGCGTGGCCGTTCCCGTCTCGCCGCTGACCAACTTGCTTGTTCGTGTTGCCTGTTGAGCAGCCTCCCTTCTCAAAACATCGCTTTGCCGTCTGTCCACGCCGTCGGCCATGCGCACTCGGCCTCACTGAATGCCCAAACCCGCCGCGATGCTGCTCCTCTCGCACCGCTATCGCCTCGCCATCGTGGGCGTGGGTGTCTTTCTCATCCTCCTCTACTCGACGTACAACGTCCTGCAGCACAACGAAGGCGAATCCTTCGCCGTGCCCGACTGGCCAAAGCGACCGACGTCAAGCCTGGTCAGCCCCAGCTTGGTCCAGAAGCCTGCCGACTCTTCCGATACTCCCGTCCCGACCCAGAGCCAGGAACTCCCCGAACCTTCGCAGCAACACCAGCAACCTGCCAAGCCGACACAGACGCAGGAAGCCCCCAAACAACCACCGCCACCACCATCCCAAGAGCCCTCTTCACCTGCTTCACCCCCTGCTCTCCCCGCCGATTACAACCAAGAGGTCGCTGGAACTGCCTGGTGCGAGGATCGATTCGGCAAGGCATACTTCGATCATGCCCGCGACTCCAAGGTTTCATATTGCACCCCCGACTCCGTCTCCAACGTGACGTGCTTCTGGTCCGTCACCGACGATGGCCTCCCTCCCCGATCCGATGCCATGTGCTTTGGCCATGGCGCCGTGTACGATGCGCAAGCCAAGAAGTTCAAGTTGGGCTGTCAATTGCGCGACATCACTCCCGCTGAGAAGGCCGCCGGCGTCCGTCCCATCCCGGACAGCCTTCCAAGCTACTGGTACGAAACCGGCCCAGGCTTCGTGACGTCCAACTATGTCGATCTCCAAGGTGCTCACGAGCCTGTCGCGACAAACCGCACGACTATTCTGCTGAAACGCGAGGGGTCGCACAACACATGGCACAGCCTTATGGAGATCATGTCCCTCTCCTACTCCCTGGACATTCTTCAAATCACCATCGATCCCTCAACCAACGAGCCCTTCCTTACCGCTAAAGATGGCGAGAGCGCGCAGGTAGTTATTTTGGATGACAAGGATGATGGACCCTATGTCGATCTGTGGAGGTTGTTCGCGAAGTTGCCTATTCGCCGCTTGAATGAATTGGGACCCAACGAACCCCCCACAAACGTTGTTATCCCCTTTGCGGGTGGTAGCAACCCCCTGTGGCAAGGAGACTGGAAGCCTCGTGAGTGTTTCAATTCGCCGCTGGTCAAGACGTTTGCTCGTCGTGTCCTGAAGCACTACGAAGTCACGACCCCAAGTCACACCGACGACGTTGTCGTTACTTTTATCAAGCGTACCAACACGCGTGCGCTCATCAACGAGCCAGGGCTCCTCGAGGCAGCGAGGAAGCAGATCCCCAACATGAGACTGGAAGTGGTTGATTTCGCCACCATGTCGTTCAAGGAGCAGCTCGAGATTGTCCAAAAGACAGATCTGCTTGCCGGGGTGCATGGTGCCGGACTCACCCACTCACTGTTCCTCCCCCCGGGCACTGCAACTCTTGAAATTCTTCCGAGCGAGTTTTATCATAAAGGGTTCCGAAATGTTGCCCAGATGATGGGCAATGGATACTTTAGCACGCACGGCTCATTCCCCGACAAGGATCACACAGACTGGCAAAATAGCATGCTGACAATTGACGAAAAGAAGTTTGTGAGCGCACTGCAGGAAGCGGTGAGGAGCCTCTACAACAAGGGCCTAAGAACCTATGATGCTGTATAAACTGAAGCACGGACAGGGAGGGAATATGGCGTTGGGGCAATTGTCTTTTTCTACTTCTTTTTGGCGTTTGACGGAACCAAAGACTTGCCGTGCACTACGATGACGGGAAGCTGCAAACTTGTGTATGTTTAGTTAGATAATGAGGTATATGATGAGATTTGACCGCCGTTCTGGGCATCAAAGTGCTTGGTGGAGAGAAGCAAAATCAACCTTAATTTACCATATCCACCCATCAATGCATAATGTAGGGCGCTGTGTATCGCCACCTTCTGGTTTTGTGGACCCTGAGCAATCTCAAACTCCCGATCGCGATTGCTTCCCCTCTCCCCGCCCTTATTATTTTTCTATTTTTCTATTTATCTCTACAGCTTCTTCTTGGACTTTTCTATCGCTTGAACCTTGGCAAACGCCTTGGCCGTCTCGGCAGCGCTTCCAATCAGCAGCACCAGCGGGATGACAATCCAGAAGGCGTTGCAGAGCATGTAGTACGCCCAGAAGTAGAAGCTCTCGGGCCGGCAGTAGACAATCTTGAAGACGATGCTGCTGAAGGAGCACGTGGCGTAGTAGAGAACGTCACCGTACAGCTGGCCAAGGCTGACAATCATCTGCAACGGGTGGCGAAGCGGGTGATCCTTGACGATGCAGTAGGCGCAGGCGAACGAAAGCGGGCCCCAGAACACGGCGGTGATGGTTTCCATGCAGACGACGAAGGAATCCTGCGTCATGTAGCGCGAGTCCGAGAGCGAGTACTCTTTCCAGAGTTGTCCGAACAGGTCCATCTGGCTAGCCATGTCGAGGAAGTTGAAGGCGAAGTAGCCTGTGTTGTTGAGCAATTGGGGTTAGCCTTGGATTGGATGCCCGCTGCACGGATAAGAGGGCGGCGGGTTGCCAAGTAGACGATACCTTCAAAGAACAAGTGGATGCAACCACAAAGAGCAAACCACATGGTGGTCAGAGCCTGGCCCGTTGTCAAGCTTGCTCGCGACTGTTGAATTAGAAGATGCGTGGTCAGGAAGATGACGCAGCATCCTAGCGCAAATGACGCCACGAGGGCGGGTGCAGACATCGAGTTGGCAGCATATCCAGCAACGGCGACATTGAGAGGGAAGTATGGGTGTGCCGGGACGCTTCCCGTGGCGTTGTTCGAGATGATTGTAACGGTATCCATGGTGTGAGCGTGAGAGCAGGAGCCAGCCCAATTTGCCGAATCGGAGCCTTTTCAATTGAGACTGCAGCGGCCCCCAGCTTCAATGGAGAGTTGGGAGAGACAGATTTTGGTTGCGACTGGCAGTGCTTGATTTTGGGGGAGGCTTATTTGTATGCATTTGGGATTGTCAGATCCGCGTAGATTTCCTTTACACAGTATTGCCAATTGGCCAAGGGGTCATCGGGATCCAGAGGTCCGACATTACCCATCTATTCCCCGCAAAGCATGGAAACAGCGGTCGGCGCTGGCTCTTGGCGAGCATCTGCACCTTTTTTTTTTTTCTCTCGCGAAGACGACGAAATGGGCAATAGGGATTGGACAACTCGGTGGAACCGTCTCCAATCCAGGGGACCGTCACAGGAGGAATTGCAGCTTTGAATGGTCGGCAAGCCGGTGTTTTCGGGCGCCGTCGTATTCGGCTTCGAGTTTGTGAAAGCGAATTCGACAAATGGCAGTTGGCGCCTGCGCTAGATGAGACAATGTTGCATCTCGCGGCAGACGAGAGCTACGGGCTGCACAAAGGCTTGGCTTGCATGACAGAACTCAGGGGCCTTACAATTATTATTAAAGCTGGGGTATCTTCAAGCAAAGACTCGGGCATCCAACTCCACCACCACCGTCTTGCTCCATTAGTATGTAACCACCTCTGACCGCACATCGCCATATGTACCGAATTCATCTCCCGAGCACATGATGAAGGTCAAGTCGACGCGCCTCTCTTCAGTCACGACCATTACCAGGGTCTCGCGGACTCGTTGGCCTTCAGGAACTCTCTCGACTCCGTCCCAGCTCAACGAGGTTGGAAGGTGAGCCCTCCCTGCTGACCAGGCCTCCCAAGGAATACCAGGCCCCGAAAGAGCCGGGGTCGGGAACGGCGTCACAGAAAAGCTGGACTCTGGGAGCAAGGTCTGGCCCTCGACTTCCATGATCTTAGCTGCCACTGCGGCAGCACCGTCGCTGAACCACATGCCTTCTTGCCTCTTCAAATTGCGTAGGAGATGGACAGCTCGGCTCCTCAATTGAGGATGCCGGCATCTGGCGATGGTGATGAACAAAGGAATGATAAGACCTGGCTCAAGGGACATTGGCGAACGCGGCACTGGGCTCGCGGTGACCATTTGCAGAGCTTCTGCAAGACCAACGATACGCTCGAAATAACCCAATAGCACATCCCACCGCATATCCGGCCCGAATCCCGTGGCGGCAACGAGAAGCCGTAGTAAACTGTGATAAAGCCGGATGGAAATGGCGGCTGGCTCACCCGTCCACCCGTCCTTCTCAAAGTGTGCCATTTTGAATTCCCATTCGACGAGATCCCGGATGAGACTATGCATCAGGACCTTTTCATTGAGTTCCTCAGGCGTCTCGGTGGTCCCCATGCCAGCCGTCTCGTCCTCGAGGAGGAATCGTCGGAGCAACATGAAAAGGGCGGTTCCTGCCAGGCCATAATTCTCTATCGGCGTCGTCTTCATGCAATTGGCAACTTCTGTGAGCTTGGGTGCGTCCTGGTAAGGATATGGGGCGCTTGACTCGGAAAACGTCATGGCTTGGAGATCCAGACGCGTCAGCATCTCGGCGGCAATCTTGATTGCGGGATGCTCTTTTGTCTGATCTAGCAGTCGGTGACCAGCCATGATGTGGACTTGACTCTCTTGCCACCGCCCCATCATGTTGGTGATGGATACGAGAGCAAGACTAAGTGAGAGGAGCTTATGCGGGTTCTTCAGGTCCCGACCGTAGGAGATAGCTTGAGCATAATTTTGAGCTGCTAGTCTACTGAAAGCTTCGATCCTTCCGTCACTGCCATTGAATTGGGCTGTTATTTCATGCCTCTGATGTAGCGCACCCAAAGCAAGCGTGGCATGCCACACAGCTGGTTCGGAGTGGGCAAGCTGAAGCAACTCACCCGTCCAGAAGTGCGACGGCATAAAGGTCGCCGTAGATGGAGCCGTCAACTTGCGAAAGACGTCGAACAAGGACAGATTGGACGGCAAGGATGCGGCACCATGGTGCTGGGGGTACTGGGCGAGCGCTTTGGAGACGGGGCCGACTACGCCGAGTTCGCGGACGGCCTCTGAAAGCTGGCGGCGGGTGACCGTTGAATCCTGCGGCAGATAGCCGTCGCATTGGCGCTTAGAATTGAGACACCGTCGGCAGGCCGGCTTCGTCTCATCGCACTTGACCCGCCGAATCCTGGTCGATAGAGTTGAGCGACCCGAACTGTCGGGATGGGGACAAAGAGTGAGTTAAGCTCAACTTACCGACAAGTGATGCATCCAGTGCCCGATTTCCGGGGCATGATGAGGATCTGGATGCTTGTGCAACCCAACTCTTCGGTTCCTTTAGCTAGTTAGAGACGATGGATTCGCCGTGACGTGACGCGCGGTGTGTAGTGCTGGGTTGTGAGTGGGCAAGAAACAGGGAAAGCTGGATAGAGTCTTGATTAAACGCTGATCGCTGGGAACTGTCGTTGGCATGACCTATTAAGTCTGGTCCCGCCTTAGGGCACCACAGATTTGAAGCTGGCCCTGGGCCCCTGGCCCTTTCTGCCTTATTGAACCCCGTCTCCTATCCCTGGTAAGTTGCGCGGCAGTGTAGCGTCAATTTAGGGCGACAGCCGCTTGATGGAGTTTGCCGCTGGGGTTTCATCTCCAATCCTGGGTCCATGAAACATCACAGGCTCCACTTGCTGATTACTGCAGGCAGCGCCCAGCCGCGCGATCTATAACAACGCCTGCGGCACAGTTGCCGGTATAACCGATTGTAATACTACCTAAATTCCTCGTGTGTTAAAGCCTTGGAGGGTGCAGCTTGGTTCCTTTTTTGTCTACCAAGATTCGCCAACACAAAGTCTCGTCCGTCTCCTAATCAGGCTTGCCTCAGAGCGATGAACGCACAATCAGTTGACAGCCAATCCAGGAGCCCCCAGGAACAGAGTCAATGACTAACAACAATAAATCGCCCTTTGATTCCCAAGGGCCTTGAATTTCCTCGGCTTGGTCTGTGATCAATGGCCATTGCTTTGTGGCCTCCTGACAAGCTTAAATTTAAATATGTCGACAAAGAACAACCCAACAATGCCTTCTTTCATAGTTGACGAACAGGCTTGATGGACTACACTAGAATCTCCCACTCTCAGTCTCGCTGGCCCCTTACAGAACTCCGGTATCATGCTAGGTAGACAAAGGCTGTCAATCACTCACAGAGAGAAACCCTGCAAGATAAAAGACCCGCGGTTGTCTTTTAGACTTGTAGAAAATGTCCCCTGGGATGAAAACGCTCCGAAAACTCCATGGTTCCAATGTCTGCTTGTTGCACATCAAACAAGATGCCAACCTTCACTCGTTTCAGCTTCCTCCCTCCAGAACTCCGCATTATGATTTGGAACGAAGCCCTCTACAAGCCCGTCCGAGTAATCAAGCTTCAAGCCGATGTTAAGGTGGCAGTGTTCTCCCGCTTAGAAACCCAGCGCAAAGAACGAATCGTCTTTGGAGGGCAGTTTAAGTCGCCCTCCTTTCCCGAAACAAACCAAGAGGTGATCTGGCCTCCAAGTTCAGAAGCAACTGTACGGAATATCGGTCTAGTCTGTCACGAAGCTCGACAAGTGGTACTAAAGGAATATCCGAATCTCGTACGAGTGGACGAGCCGGAGCCGGGGTTGTTGGAATGCCCGCCTTCGGAAGCTAAGAGATGGAAAGGTGGTTTCATCACTTGGCGCAACGATTCCCCAAAGCATCGAATAGTAAGATGTAACTGGAAAACAGACCTTGTCTGCATTGACCAAACAAGTGTCGAATGCCACAAGTGCGAGAGCGAAAAGGACTTCGCCGAGGCACTACACAGCTGTGTTACGGCGTCGTATAGTACAGGGCTCATGTTAGATGATTTTCTGTCTTCTCTCAACAACATCCGACATTTGATCATCGAGAGCCCCTGGAAGCAACGAGGGCCACCAGGGGAACCTCAAGAGGATGTCGTACAAAAATACTCTGAACACCAGTACATCAACCTCCTGGCCGGAATCACCAACCTCGAAAGTCTCACCATCCACCGCAACAACATAGCCGCTGGCGCAAAACATCCAGAAGAGGCAAACTGGGAGAAATTCTTTCCCGTCTTGCCCTTGTCCCAGGTTGACGTCGATAGCCACCAAGCGTTTTCATCGATTGCACGATTTTGCGATGACATCGGCGTCCGTTTTCTCAACAAGAACTACCGAACGGCGTCGCCGAGCAATGTTTTCGAGATCTATCGAGATGTAGCAAAGCAGACTTCGGGTTGTGATAGCCCCGATACTTTTACCAAGAGACTAAGCGACAGATTGAGGGAGGAAATTCGGTTAACAGTAAAGAATGCAAGCACTGATGGTTTGACCGTCGTTTCAAATGAGGGTCAGGGGCAGCGCCGCTCGATGACCATGCCTAACATTGCAATTCTTCCTTCCGAATGGCTTCTGTATCCTGAAGAGAAATATACTTAAATTGATAGAGAGAAAATCATGAATCATCAAATTGGGTATCTCAGTCTACATGCATTATGCTATAATTACAGTTCGCTCTCCTCCAACTTCTTCTTTGCTCTCAGTACAGCTGCGTGCTGCTTTTTATGGTACTTGACATCGTCTGGGTAGAAAGGATTCCAGACCGTGTTGCATATTTTGCATTCGGAAAATGTCGCTTGTGAAGAGATGTTCAAGGTGGTCTGGACCGTCGGCGACGGCTTGGATCTCAGCTTCTTCACCCTCTCTATGCCCTCAGTCTCGATGTTTGCTGCAGCGGCCCCTCGTTTTGATCGGCGTACCGGTTGAATATTACTTCCCTTATCTTCCACACCCTCGATGTCTTCTTCGCTTCCATTATTGCCAAGGTCTTCGGTATTGATTCGAGGTAGTGAAGTTCCTCGGAACTTTAGAATCCGCCGTCTTCGTCTGGGTTGTGCTCGGGGCGCAGGTAGAGGAGATGACGGCGGAGTTGGACTAGGATCCACCTCTTCGGGTTGGGGACTTGATGTTGTAGATGATGGCGGTGGTATCGGTTTGAAAAAGTTCATGATTGATCCTTTCTTGATGTCGGCGACTTGTTTTGCGGCACCATCTTCGTCCTCAGCCGGGGGATCTGTGGGCTTGGGCGACTGGCCCTGAGTCACAGCAGAGTCTTTATCTTCGAGATTTGGCTCTCCTTCTGGTGTGCGCCGTTTCTTCGACGATGCCTCGCCTCGAGAATCTGGAGCAGTAGCGGCGGCGGCTCGTTTACCGTATGTCCGTAGCGATTTGCCGCGAGTTCGCGATCGAATATCCGTTTCTGTTTGGGCCCTGGGAAGGTCAGCGTCTGAATGATTTGTATTGAAGAAACGAGTGACATGAGATCATACATTTTGGTTTCCGATGCAAGTGTTTTCAATCAACTTCCATGCTTGGTTCGAGGCGGACCGGAGTCCGCAGCTGATCGAGGGTGATGGATCACTTTTCTCGTCTTGTCTTTGTAGGATAGGTACAGTCCCGAATTTGTCGTTATTGGCGCGATGAGATGTCTGCAGACGAAAGAATGATGCCTGAAAATTTTTGCGAGAGAAGCGATCACCGTGAACGATTCAAGGCAGGCGCTCAGTTATGTTGATGACCCTGAGCTCGGAGCTCTTCCAGTCCAATACAAGGGAGCCCCACCAAGGCCAAGAAACGCGTCCACACGCGTCTCACCGCGCTATCACATGCCCCTGCCACTGCCCATTAAACATGCCCCACGATGCCGCTGTCAATGACGATCGAGTACCGTAGGAACTCAAAAAATTCAAAATACGCTAGTACCCTGGCTGCATGGATTCCCGGTTCCAGTCCCCACCAAAATCGTAGGGACAGAAAAACTGACTGCCCAGGTCTTCCGGTCTTACAGTCTTCGGCTGTTTCAAGCTGCCTTACGTATTGCCTAGCTGCACGGCTAGCTACAGCCTGCACCGCATTTTCCCTCTTGCAACACCAAAAATGCCGCTTCAACACCGCAACCCAAATGTCACTCCACGAGCCCGGCCGGGACCGAAAAAGGCAAAATTTATTGATCGAGCCTATAGTCCCTTACAGTCCATTTCTTGAACTGAAAGAAGCTATTCCAAGCAGCAGAAAGAGAAGGTGATCATGTTTATGATCCACCATAAAGTGTACGATCCTAGCAACCTAAGAGCCGTTGATGGGTATTGCCCGCCGCTATTGAGGGAGGCAGCCGACTTCTTCAAGATACCTTTAAATACAATTTATGTGTGGTATCGCAATCGTCAAAAATTTGAGGCCTTATAGCTACAACGTACGTACAGACTATATTGGCCCGACCTTGAAGACCGACTTTTTAATCTCTTTATTGAGCAGCGGCTATAGAATAAGATGGTAATAGTAGTATGGTTCTGGAGAACTGCGCAAGCTATTTTTGCAGAGCTCTATCCCTAATTACTATATTATTTTACCTTTTCGAACGGCTGGTGGGGCCTCTTTAAGAGAAGATATAATATTGTCCAACGGAAGGTCACTAAGGCAGCTACTAGACGACCAGAAGAATACGTTTCTATAGTAAATTGCTTTCTTAAATTTATCCGCCGCGTCTCCAACAACTGGACACCAGCTCCTAGCTTCCTCGACCCAATCCTGAGCTCCCCCTCCTGTCGATTTAATAAGAACCGTACATTGAACCTTGACAAGACTCCTATTCCGTTCGAATACCTCAGCGGCTATTCTTATGACCTCAAAGGGGCTAAGACTATTGCAGCCAAGTCAGACCGTTCCGGCTGGGATAAGAGGCAAGCCACTTTAGTGCTTTTTATCTTTGCTGATGGTATCTTAAGGTTGAAGCCTAAGATCATTTTTCATGGGCAGCCAAATGGCCGCCTTCTTCGGGATGAGGGGCATCTCTATTCACCAGATGTGACCGTGGAGTTTAATGAGACGGCATATAACAATGAGACTTTATTCCAAAAGTGGATTATAGAGGAATTACAGTACATTAGTCCCTCTGAGGAAAAGCTCCTTGTAATGGATGTCGCCACCTTCCACAAAACCGAGGCTATCCTCACACAGCTTCGTGAACACAAGGTCACCACCGCATTGATCCCGCCTGGCTGTACGAGCCTTCTTCAGCCTCTCGATACTGCAATTAATAGGCCCTTTAAAGATTGGCTTCGCGATGCCACAGAGGCGTACGTCTTTAAAGCCGAGCAAGCTGGAAAGACAGAGTGGTCTGTTCAAGATAAACGGATCATGACAACCTTTGTAGTGGCTGAGGCTGTAAAACAGCTGTCTCAGCGGACAGAAATGGTCGAAAAGGCATTCCTTGATTGCGGCATTAGCGTCAGGCCTGACGGCAGCCAGGACTCAATGATCAATATCAAGGATATTGACCATAAGGCAATTGACTTCACAGGGTGGGAAACAGCCCTTGATATTACTATTAAGGCCGAGGAGCTTGTGGACCGACTGTGTGACAATGAGGAACTTATTCACAGCGGTGAGGAACTAGTGATAGCATATTCTACCTTAAAGGTCAAGGATTTGAAGGGTTTGCTGCAGCAGCGAGGGCTTCTAGTCTTAGGTCGGAAGGAACAGCTTGTCAGACGGCTGATTGACAACGATGCCCTTCAATACAGCCAAAACACAGAGGAAAAAGGAGGTGGTCTGTCCCTCCCTCGTCATCACGATCAGGCCGGCACACCTGGCCCGTCCGTAACGCACTTTAGGTAGCAAGACAGAAAAAACAAGGTGGTCTGGTTGGCCAGTTTTTATTACATACGATTTTGGTGGGGACTGGAACCGGGAATCCATGCAGCCAGGGTACTAGCGTATTTTGAATTTTTTGAGTTCCTACGGTACTGGCGTTTGCTTGCTCAGCTTGATTCTACAGTATACCCCTGGTCATACAATGGCTCCCTCCGAGTCAAGTCTGACAACCTCACACCGGAGGAGATTAGCTGCTGGTAGAGAAGAGGCTCAGTATAGAAACTGCGCGAGTTTGGAATCATCGACTGGAAAATGTTTCTTCATATTAAATTTTACGATTGATTTTACGTTTCTGTTCTTGATTCGACGTTGCGTTTCCTCACGGTGTCGTGCCCTTCGTCTTCCTTCTCTTTAATCATTACGGTTTCGTCGCCCTTGTTGGTGTCAACTTGGCCAACCACCCATGTTTCTACCACTTCCTTCACTTCCTTCACTGCCTCTTGCTTCTTCTTGGAGTGACCCATTCTCCACATGTAGCCATTGTATACCACCACTTCGGCAATTAAGACAAGTATGCTACCGCCTAGGGTGAGGAACAGGCGCGCAGGAGTGCTCCACCATCTGGCAACAACCCAAAGAGTGCCCGCCACGCCAGCAATGCTGACGAGAAAGTTGATGATGAGGGTGACTTGGCGGTGGACCTCGTTGTAGGAGACGTCGTCGTCACCGATATCCTCCTGCCGGAAAGGTTTGTTCGCTTCGGCAAACGCATGAGCAGCGCTCGGGAACCGGTCGTGGAAGGTTTGGGTTTGGGGAATGGGGTTGACCATGCGTTCGTAGGATCGAGCTTCTTCTTCGCGGCGGAGTCGGGCCATGAGAGCCTTGTATTCGGGTGACTGATAGATGGTTAGGTGTGTACAGGAACAGGGAGAGAGGACCATCGCATACAGGTTCGGGCTTAGGAGGAGGAGGGGTGATGTAGACATTGGCGCCGCAGAGCAGCTGCTCCAGGCTAGGTGCGGAATTGCCTTGCGACTTCAGGCGCCTCCGTAAGTCGACAATCTGGCCATGTGAGATAGGATTTCCAAGTTTCGGGCTGTCTAGAGATGGCTCGTTCGGGGTCGCTTGATGCAAGAGGGCTGTTGCGTCGCCGGTTGCTTCTGGTTGCTGGCGCAGTGGCGGCTCGAGAATAGAGAGGCTCTCCACGATGGAGGCAGTCATCGTGAGGAGCACCATGGCTGCTCTAGTGCTGCAAGGAAGCTCGCACTAGACGGGTCGAACCGGAGAGCACAATGGGAGAGAGGAAGATCTGATGCGTGCGCAGCAGAAGTCAAATGTGGTGAAGAGGGTGGGTTATGAGTGGCTTTGCTGCCTTGCTAAACGTAGATGCCTGCCGTCGATCGTATTCCGTGTCGCATTGGATGACGAGACGGAGCTCAAGATTCAAGATCTAAATCAACCTAACCAGCAAGCTGGCTGTACGGTCGCACATTAGCTAATGTTTGCACGAGTGCAAAATCCCCACTTACCAAATGGCACATACACCATAATGTACATAGCTTACATTATGCAGGTTGGCTGGTCTTCGCTTCACTAAAATATTGTATGCATATTTACATACAATATCCTTAGCTACTAACCTAAAATACCATAAGAAGGTACTAGCCATTATTTTAGGTTAGCTAGAACTATTAACTAATGCTTTTATATATAATTATTTAATTAAAGCTTTTTAGGCTATTGCTTATATATAAAAAAAAAGCATTAAAATAAAGAAATAGTTATATATACCTTAATTAATAATAATAGGGTTATTTTAGGTTCCTTTTTTATTTAGCTTAATTAGCTCCTCTTTAATCCTTAATCCCTTAAGGAGTTTAATTAGCTAGGCTTAGGATCCTAAGCTATTGCCCTAACTTTTACCGCTAAAGCCGCCCTTATGTATACTACCTATAGCTAAGTCCCTATTGTTGCATTAAGCAGTGCAATCCGGCTGCTTATAATTGCTGTAGCAGCTATTGAAATGGCCTAGAAGGCAAATGCAGTAAGGGAAGGGACTTGCGTACGCGTCCCTATCCAGAATCATCTTGTTTTGATAAGATGATTTTGCACTCGTGCAAACATTAGCTAATGTGCGACCGTAGGCTGCTATCAAGCGACAGGCATCCACCCTTTTTTTTTTTTTGTGCTAGGGGAGGTACAGGAACCATCCACTGAGAGGCGCCAAAAGCTACAAGGGCTTCAGTGGAGTGTTCACCTACAAACACGCTGTAGCGAGCAGGGGCCTGAAGCGGTTGTCCTCCGAGTGCCCCGCCAATCAGTTTAGCCACCCAATCAGGGGACCATTCCAGAGCGGTTCTGCCCGGACTGATCCGCGGGCAGCTCGTTTTAGGGGCGTCCAGCACACTCAGAGTCGCATAGCAGGTCCAGGCCCAGGGACGGGGACCATGGGCAAGCAGAAAATAGTGGAGGCCACAGCGGCTGCAGCCAACCGCCCGCCGCGTTCGGCCCCAGTCTACGGGCGCCGAGACCATGCGGAAGCGCTCAACAGGCCTGAGGTGTTCGTTGTTCCTGGTACACTGCCGTCCATTGGAAAAGTTTCCAGGTGTCGGTCCCGCCGGGAGAAAGAATTGGAAAATCAGACGCAAGTCCAACAGCCCGACTCCCAACCGCTATCACCACCGCCGATAGACATTGCGGCCCTTCTCTACTCTCGGGTTCGATCCTTGACGGCCTTCCCTTCGCAACTCTCGAGTCTCCAAGGCCGTGGATCCGTCTTGCGCCACCATCAGCTCTCCGCCCCGATCTTCGATCCTCTATCTATCCCACGTCCTCAGTCTATCTCAGTCCCTGTCGGCAATGCAGCTCCGTCCGGGGGCTACGGTGCTGCGTAGCACCTTTGCCAGAAATGGTTCGATGTTGAGGAGAAACGCTCTGGCTTCGACGGGCTCTGCCTCCATCACCATGACGGCGCCCGCATGCATGTTGTGCCGACAATTGATAGCCATACCATCACCCGTGAGGGTACAGAGAGCTTCTCTGCACTCGAGCCCTCACCGAGACTCGGCCTGGGCTGCTGCTGTCCAGGTTGCCACCAATGTCGTCGGGAACGTCGTCAAGAAGGCCGCCAAAGACACAATGACGGTCGATCCTCTCCGAACTGTCGCCAAGGAGATGAAGTTTCTTACTGGCAACATCCGCAAGCTGCTTGGCTCGGGCCACCCCTCGCTCGATCGTGCCGCCAAGTACTATACTCAGGCCGAGGGCAAGCATGTTAGGCCCCTGATCGTCCTCCTCATGAGTCGGGCCACGTATTTGTGCCCCAAGTCTCCCGTCCGTTCCCCAACCAGACCATTCGTGGCATCGACACCGCTCTATCTCCCGCCCAGATCCTCGCCGATGTAAACCCTTCAGTCAGCATGCCGCTCTCCGCGGTCGAGACCGAGGTCCCTGAGGCCAATTCCGACATTCTTCCTAGCCAACGTCGCCTTGCCGAAATCACTGAGCTGATCCATACTGCCTCGCTACTTCACGACGACGTTATCGACCACTCCATCTCCCGCCGTGGTGCTCCCTCTGCCAATCTCGAATTTGGAAACAAGATGGCCGTTCTGGCGGGCGATTTCCTACTGGGACGAGCTTCCGTTGCCCTGGCGAGACTCCGCAACCCGGAGGTCGTCGAGCTGCTGGCCACCGTTATCGCCAACCTAGTCGAGGGCGAGTTCATGCAGTTGAAGAACACGGAGCGTGACGAGCGAAATCCCAAGTGGTCGGAAGAGACGGTCACCTACTACCTCCAGAAGACCTATCTCAAGACGGCCAGTCTCATCTCCAAGTCGTGTCGTGCGGCGGCGCTCTTGGGCAACTCGGACAACGTGACGGTTGAGGCGGCTTACTCATATGGACGAAACTTGGGTCTGGCATTCCAGCTGGTGGACGACCTTCTCGATTATACCCAGAGCGGCACGGATCTTGGCAAGCCTGCGGGGGCGGACCTTGAGCTTGGGTTGGCTACTGCACCCCTCCTGTTTGCCTGGAAGCAGATGCCGGAGCTCGGTGCGCTCGTTGGTCGCAAGTTCGAGCAGGAGGGTGACGTTGCGAGGGTAAGGCTCCCATGATTGACGAATCATCTCCGTTCCCAGTCACAGACGATGCTAACCGACATGTGTGATGCAGGCACGTGAGCTAGTGCTCCAGAGCGACGGAATCGAGCAAACCCGGGCGTTGGCCCAGGACTACGCCGACAAGGCCATCCAGGCGATTGCTCACTTCCCCGAGAGCGAGGCCAAGGACGGCTTGATCGAGATGGCCCAAAAGACCCTCAAGCGTCAAAAGTAGACAGACGAGGCCGGTGATGTATGGACTGATGGATGCGCAGTGTTGTCCCAAGAAGGGGGAAAGCATTGTTCCGCCCGTGTACTACTATTGTTACCAAATCACAGCAGACCAAACCAATGTTGGAGACGTGTATGAAGGGCCAAAAGTGATTATGGCATACGGAGTTGGCTGCCGAGCATGGTGTATGGGCTGTCTATTTGCTTGTCTTTTCATGATTAATTCGCGGGAACAGGTGATGCTGCACACTACTATACATACATGGGACGGGGCATACATACAAACACACCACATAAAAGAAAGCATGGAAAAACGACACAAAAAATATGATAAATGAGGCGGCGGCTGAAGACAAAAATGAGTCTTGCACAATGGATATTGATTAATGACGAAGACGAGGCTTTTTCTACTCACTTCTGTCATTGATAGACGAGTTGAAGGCGGGGAATAACGAGTTTCATCCACGTTCTGATTAAATTATGTTTTTGCTTCGCTTTCGTCTTGGTGATCAATGAATACTGGGCGTAGCTAACCGAGGATGATAATGAAGAGAGACAAAGTGGGGAAGAAACGAGAGTGATCTGTGCATGTCCTGTCCTGGTGTTGATCGGCAACCTCCGCCGAGGGTCCAGTGAGGGACTTACACGATGCCTTCGGCGACACCAAGGGACAACACCAGCGATCTTTTGCCGACGATGTGCTCCTTTTCTGACCGCCCCGTTTTGCTTCACCATCGAACAAAGAAATCGAGGACATGGGGCCCCGAACCCGCTACTGCACGCTCGTGATCGGCTTGCAATCCATCAGGTCGGCTGACTCGCATCTCGTGGGCACCTTCAGGTCTACACCGGCGTTGCGTTGCATTCCCCCGGGGGCTGGCAAACACGCCCGAGGCTCCGGTTCCGAATGCCCTCATAAGCAGGAAGCCAACGGCCTAGGCACGTTTTCGGCCAACTCGGGGCCAGCTATTACTCGATCGTTTCTCCTTATTACTCGATGGTTACTCGATCAAATCACCCACAGCCCAGGGCGCACTGACAATCGGGCCAAGGGGCCTCGCGCTGATTGGCCCGAGGCTCTGGTGGCGCAGCTCCCTTCGGCACCCGGCCGAGTCCGATGACAGAAGGAAAGCCAAGCCGTGGTTCTGCTTTTTCCTTCCTCTTCCGCTTGCCGGTGCCGGTTCGCTGATAAGGGTGGAATCCCATCGATTATGCTTGCGCGCGGCGCCGCCGGCGTCCTTAGGTCGCGGGTGACTGCCGGCATCTCGGGGTTTTTTTTTTGTTGAGTCCTCTCTCAGGGGAGGGAGAAAAATTGCGTAAAAAGAGACAAATAGAGAATTGCGAGAGAATTGACAGTCGAGCTGAGAAACTCGGCCGAGGTCTTCCAAAGCTGGCGTACCCGCTGCTGGCAGTCGTTATCCCCCGCAAATCAAGCGGATACGAGAAAGTACCCTGCAAGTGATGTCCCGATAAGCCTCCATCCCCAGATGCTACTGTACGTAAAGACCAAGTGCCACGACTCTCCTTCACGGCCTCGTGCAATTAGCTCGACTCTCGCTCGTTTCCATTTAATTCCTCCGTTCTCCCTCTCTTTTCAGTTCCCCGTGAAAAAGAAATCCTCTCTCGAAAATTGGAGGAAAAAAAACACACCCAAGCAACAACTTTGTTACCCAAGGTTACTTCTCTCTCCCCTCCAATTCCTTATCGCTCACACCCCACCACCTCGGCCACCACCACCACAAAGAGCTCCATCTTGTTGCGAGAGATAAGGATAAGCAAGCATAAGCGCGACAGTCGATCAAAGAGACTCGGTCGAGATCGCGTCCGGTTGACTGGAGAATTCCTTTCACCGCTGGCATTGGCTCTTCGTTTTAGTTTCTCCCACTCATATTTCTCGCCCACACAATCTTTCTTTCATTCTTTCCATTCTCCTTGCAGTTTTCCCACACTCCCTTCGTGTACCTCGCACCGCATTCTTCACCATGACTGTGGCCAACGCTGTCCCCTCCAGTGGCGAGCCTCTCACTGTGCTCGTCTCTTCCCGCGCCGTCATCACTCTTGAAGACAACTCTCTCCTGTTAACGCCGGCGACCATCACCATCTCTCCGGCCACTGGCAAAATCGTCTCGGTTGTCTCTGAGCTTTTGCCCCAGTCCAGCTTTCCACCATCAACCACTTACCTCGACCATAGCCCTAAAGTGTTGATTCCTGGTCTCGTCGATGCCCATGTCCATCTCAATGAGCCTGGACGCACAGAGTGGGAAGGCTTCTGGACCGGCACTCGCGCGGCTGCCAGTGGAGGTGTCACGACGGTTATTGACATGCCTCTAAATGCCATTCCTCCTACAACGACGCTCAAGGGTTTTGAGGAGAAGCTGCGTGCCAGCATCGGACAGTGCTGGATCGACGTTGGCTTCTACGGTGGTGTGATTCCCGGCAATGCGGCCGAATTGAAACCCCTGGTGGAGGCTGGTGTGAGAGGATTCAAGGGCTTCTTGATCGACTCAGGTGTAAGTCATCCTATCCCATAGTAAGTAACAAGACGCATTGGCTCACACATTGACCAGGTTGACGAATTCCCTGCCATTTCATCAAACGATGTCGCTCTCGCAATGAAAACCCTCAAGGATACTCCAACCACACTCATGTTTCACGCTGAAATGCTTCCTCCCATTTCTGCTTCTGTCGGCGATGCTGTACAATCATCGGAGGCACCTCTGGCTCCCACCGGAGAGCTCACCGCATATAAGACCTTCCTCGAGTCCCGACCTCCCTCGTTCGAAACCTACGCCATCGAAGAGATTCTGAGCCTTGCTCATTTGGCCCCGTCGCTGCACTTGCACATTGTCCACCTCTCAGCAACCCAGTGCATTCCCATCCTCAAGGCGGCACGCGCCGCCGGAATCAACATCACGGCCGAAACATGCTTCCATTACTTGGGCCTGACCGCTGAGGAGATTGAAACTGGCGATACTCGACACAAGTGCTGCCCGCCAATCCGAGAGGAGAAGAACCAGGATGGTCTGTGGGGAGAGCTGGTCGCCGATGACTCTTGCATTCGAACCGTCGTGTCAGATCACTCGCCCTGCACGCCTCAGCTCAAGTTGCTTCCCGACCATTTGGACCAGAACCAGCCGCATATGCTTCACTCCGACTCAGGTGTCGATATGACTATCCCCAGGACCAGCAGCCCAGTGAGGCGGTCAAACTGCGCGGAGACTTCTTTGCGGCCTGGGGTGGCATCTCGTCTGTCGGTCTCGGTCTTCCCATTCTCCATTCGGCATCCAAGAAGCGCTCGGAAACTTCCAAGACACCCAGCATAACCGACATTGTGCGCCTTTGCTCCCAGACCACGGCTGCGCAAGTTGGCCTTTCGCATCGCAAGGGTGCCCTCAGGGCTGGCATGGATGCTGATATTTGCGTCTTTGACGACTCTGAGGTGTGGACCTTCTCACAAGGCGACATGCGATGGAAGAACCGATGCTCGCCTTGGGAGGGGCACGAGTTCACCGGCCGCGTCAAGGAGACCTGGTTGCGTGGAAACAAGGTGTTCAAGCTAGGTGCTAGGAATTCTGGGTTTGTCGGCGGAAAGCCAGTTGGAGAGTCGATTACGGAGAAGAGAACAGTTTGAGGGCGAAGAGTGGGATGCAGAACAAAAACCAAGAGACGGAGGCAAATTGGGGAGCGAGCATTGGGTGCAGAATACGGGGAATCATGGTATGCATTTGAAGACGGCGCATTTGGGCATTGAGACTTGGGTGGGAACAATAACCCATAGTTATTTGTGAGCGATTTGGATACCATACCGTACTTTCGTTATTGATTGAAGATTAATATTCGTCCAGCATGACGTTTGAATGCATGTCTCATGGTGATTGTGACCTGCACATCGACGGCATGGGATTGGTGAGATGGCGAGAATGAAATACGGTTGGAGAGAAAAAGGTGGGTCGACGGGGAAGAAGCTCCTCTGTCCAAGGTGGCGCACCGCACAGCAACACTTGACTTGAATAGTTGGAGAGGATGAGCAGAAAGTGGTGCCAAGGCAACACTGGTGGAGAGTTGCTGGATGACCGCGCTGAGAAGGTTTATCGCCGAAAAAGCATCTTAGATTGGAGCCAGGTGGTCATCATCGCTAAACAATAAACTGTGCCGCAAACAGTGGAGTTGTTGCAGAAATATCGGCCCATTTGCGACAAGAGGATGCGAGAGCAAGACGTATGCTGTATGAGAAGTATGCTTGCGATAGACTCGCGAAGCAAGCGACAAAGTGATGGCGCGTTGCCAGTAATGGTAACAGGTATGCGTAGATCTAACAGAGATCGTTGGACCGCCTGTAACATTTGTTGGCCATCTCGCATGCGCGGTGGCCCATGTCGCTGCTGCTACCTTCGTCTAAAAACGGTTGTGAGTAGAGAGTGTTCGTACCAGTAGGTGCATCCGATTGCCAGGCCAGTACGATGGAGGTCTTGGCGTCGACGTCGTTTAACTAGCATGCCTCGGTTCGAGATGTGGCCGGGGAAATGCTGAACAGGTCCGAATAGCAGTGATAAACCAAACCATCCAAGTTTCAATGGTAACGAGCATCAGAACGACGAGTCGTTAAAATCATCTCTCCAAGACGGGAAAAGATGGCCGGGGCCAATCAGTGAAGCAGGCTGACAGGCTTTCTTCGTAGCGAGCCATGGGCATTTTACCAGCACCCTCGGGAACGTCCAATTCCTGGGAGTCGCGTCTTTAAGCGAAGCAGCTCTCATGCCGCTTCGGTACGGTTACATGGCGTTGTCTGGGCCCTCGTTTCGTAGCCGACGTGGGGATCCGATTCAGGATTAGGCGCAACCGAGGGGAAGGCCCATGGATCGACGGCCGTCGTGATTAGCGAGGCCGGGCTTGCATGTTTTACAGTAGAGCCGAACCGAAGTCTTGCCTTGCCGAAGTCCATCAGGAGCCGGAAATACGACATCAATTGAAGCTGTGGCATGTGCGAACCCTGTCGGGGTGTGCGTGGCGGATTGCGCATCATTCGATGTCATCACTGAAGTTGACGGTGGATGGTGGATGGAATGAACCCTAGGGGTTTGCCTGCTGTGTTGAGACAGCAGGGCTAGGATGCCTCAGGTACTGTTCTGACTGCACTGATTGCCCTCCCTCCATCATCATCATCTCCACCATCACCACACATCCTCCTCTAGGCCATGGAAATTGATGCCTTTCGCGTCCGCTGCAAATGTGCACGAGGCTTGATAAATTGGTTATCGCGACTTCCGCCTGCAGCCTGCAGTCAATATGCTGCCAAACCACACATTTAATTGCCGCAAGTCTTGTCGTCTTGCAACCTCCAAGTAACTAAAGTACCTACAGCAGGACCTTGATCATCGACTGCCAAGGCGGCGCTGCTGCAACCACACCTTCTTTGTCTGGACAGCTTTTCGGAAGGGAATCCTCCCGTCTAAACGATCCCCAGAGCCCGTCATGGCTCATCCCATCTCCATCCACGTCAGCACCTGAATGGTCTCTCGCCCTCCAAGCCCTCCCCTCCACGCTCCACTGGCCCACATCCTGTCATGACCTTGTCGCCTCTACACCCGCTAGCTCCAAGCCTCGGGCCATTCTTCGTCTCTGTCCCTAACCAACCTGAGCACTGGCATTTGCCTTTTTTGCGCCCCTTGTCGGCTTCGTTCGCAAGCCTTTCCCCGCGTCGTTTGGCGTGAGGCCCACATGCCCGTCACCTCACCTCACTTGCACCTCGCCTGCAGCCTCATGGTGAACCAGCCCCACCGCTGTACGATGCTGGTCATGTTGAGAATTTGGCTTTGGCATCGGGTGTCCTGGGAAGATGAAATACCCGAATTCCTCCTTATGTAAGGCTCGACAAAAAGAGGTGGGCAGCAAGCTTTGTTGATATCAACCCCTCCCGCACAACACCATCACCTGCACTGTCAGCTCAGGGTTGCCATCCTCGGAGACTTAGGGAAAGCTCAACGCCGACACAGCTAAAGAGTTGATGGCATTAATTAGCCGCAACTAGCCCATTCCAGCGAAGAGTCTGGTAAGCTCAACCCTGTTTGCCATGGAGAGAGCCTGCAGCTGCTCCCGTTTCGAATATCGATTAGACGACGAACGAACGCTCTATAAGCGTCCAAGTACCCACCATGACCGGCCACGACTCAATGGGCACGATTGATGCCGTCGATCTCGAAAAGTTCGGGAGAGGGAGTTCTTTGGACAGGATGTCCGAACCTACTTCACAACCTTACATTGACGAACGACGCATCTCGCTTTCGGGCGCTGGCAACCTCTCCCTCGACGATGTGCAGGCTGTTGAAGTGCAACTACGGGATGTGTCCGTGTTGGTCGACACTGCACCATCATGGCTGGAACCGTCGACATACTCTCAGCTTTTTAGTTCCAAGTTCAAAACATCCCCACGAATGAAGACTCTCCTTCATTCGGTTAACGCTGACATCCAGCCTGGGACGTTGACAGCCATCATCGGTGGAAGCGGCTCTGGAAAAACCACGCTTCTAAATACCATGGCGGAGCGTGTTATCAGCACCAGACTAAAACAAGAGGGTGTCACAACGTTCAATGGCCAAGGTGGAGTCCAAAATGTCAGCCACGCCTACGTCATGCAGCAGGATATCCTACTCCCGACTCTTACCGTTAGAGAGACGTTGCGATACTCGGCAGACTTGAGGCTACCGTCCTCGACCACTCCGGAGCAGCGCATGATGGTAGTCGAAGAAGTCATCCGTGAGCTTGGTCTAAAGGAATGTGCCGATACTCGCATCGGAAACTCTCAGCACCATGGATGCTCAGGTGGAGAAAAGCGACGCACCAGCATTGGAGTACAGATGCTGGCTAACCCATCTGTCCTCTTCCTCGACGAACCTACAACTGGTCTGGATGCCACAAGCGCATACCAGCTTATCAGGACACTGAAGAAGTTGGCACAAAAAGGCAGAACTGTCATTACCACGATTCATCAACCGCGGTCAGAGATCTGGAATCTATTTGACAACCTTGTGGTGCTCACCAAGGGAAATGCAGTGTATTCGGGGCCAATCAAGGAGTGTGTTCCTTGGTTTGATGAAATGCATTTCAAGCTACCGCCTTTCGTGAACCCGGCAGAGTTCATTATCGACATCGCAGCCGTGGACAATCGCACTCCTGAGCTTGAACAAGAGACTACCGATCGGGTTGAAAGGTTAAAAAATGCGTGGAAAGCTGAGGCCGACAAACGTTTCGCTCCGTTGTTAAGAGATGGAGGTGACAGTGGCGACGATCGGAAACGCAAAACACGAGTCGACAAACATGCTGGTTTCACTAGACAGCTTTTAGTCTTGACGGATCGAACATTCAAGGTCACGTATCGAGAGCCGCTTGGAATGGCATCTGCACTTTTTGAAGCGATACTCATGGGGCTCGTAACTGGCTATCTATTCTACGATCTTGGTCGGGACCAATCCGGCATCAGATCCCGTCAAGGTGGCCTGTATGCCGCGACCGGGCTTCAAGGTTATTTGATCCTAATCTTTGAAGTCTATCGAATGACCATAGACATCCAAACCTTTGATCGCGAATCTTCCGAGAAGTACGTCGACGCCTTACCATTTGTCCTGTCGCGAAGGCTAGCTCGCATGCCGACCGAAGACATCCCTGTACCCTTCCTGTTTTCTGTCATTTTCTACTTCATGGCCGGTTTTGATCGAACGGTAGAGAAATTCTTCATCTTCTTTGGCATCTCACTCATCAACCATTTCATCTCGGTGACTTGCGCTATGACTTGCGTGGCTGCAACAAGAAATTTCCCTGGTGCCAGTCTGATTGCCAACATGGCATACACACTGCAGAGCATGGCTTGTGGCATGTTCATTCAGAGCACAACTATTCCCGTCTACGTGCGCTGGATGAAATGGGTCACATACAGTGTACGTTGTACTCCATTCGTCATGTCTTTAGGATGCTAATAAAATTAGTTTTATGTTCTGGGAGCATACTGTGGTAACGAATTCCAAGGAAACTTCTATGACTGCCCATACCCAGGAGGCAAGACGAACCCCCAGTGTGAGCAGTACACTGGCGAGTACATCATGCATCTGTTCGGATTTCCACAAGATTGGGTAACGAGGCCAATTGTTATTTCTGCTGCCTATATTGTTTTCTTCCTCACGCTCTCTGCCGTCGGCTTGCATTTCTTCAAAGTCGAGATGACAATTGCACGAGCACGAGTATCCGATACCGATCTATCTGCTGGCAAGGAAAAGATGACTGCACGATCCATCAATGATATCCGATCTATCGACATAGGACTCGACAATTTCGCATTGACACTTGAAAAGCGATCTGGTCTTGGGAAGAAATTGCCAGAAAAGACCATCCTCAACCCAATCGATGCCACATTCCAGGCAGGAATGCTAAATGTGATCATGGGGCCCTCAGGAAGCGGCAAGACGTCACTACTCAACGCCATGGCGCTTCGGCTCCGAAACTCCTTTGGAACTAAGTACCGCCCCTCAGGCAAGCTGACCTTCAATGACGCTGTACCATCTATCTCGGTCATTCGGTCAGTGTGCTCCTATGTTTGCCAAGATGATGATGCCTTGCTTCCTTCTCTCACAGTCCGTGAGACATTGCAATTTGCCGCTGGGCTGCGTCTCCCATCCTTTATGAGCAAAGAAGAAAAGAACCGCCGGGCAGAAGAGGTACTCCTGAAGTTGGGCTTAAAGGACTGTGCCAACAATCTTATTGGCAATGAGATGATCAAAGGCATCTCTGGTGGAGAAAAACGCCGCGTGTCCATTGCAGTCCAGGTTCTTACCAACCCTCGTATTTTACTTCTTGATGAACCAACCTCAGGACTCGACGCCTTCACTGCCAATTCAATTATGGAAGTCCTCCAGGGTCTTGCCAACGAAGGTCGAACTCTCATTCTCACCATTCACCAGGCCCGGTCGGCTCTCTTCGAGGAATTCGGCAATGTACTGCTGCTGGCTCGTGGGGGGTTTCAAGTTTATTCTGGCACCGGGAAGGACATGTTAGGCTACCTGGGAAGCCTAGGACATGAGTGTCCAACCCATACGAACCCGGCAGACTTTGCCTTGGATATGATCACTATTGACTTGCAGCGCGACGACCGAGAGGCAGAGTCACGACAAAGGGTAGACAAGCTGATTGAGAGCTGGAGAACAAGGAACGACTCATCCACGGAGACTGAAGGAGATAAGGTGGAGGAGAAGGATATCAATGTCGCAGAGCAAGCATTGAATCAGGGCATCATGAAGGCTGCGGCTTCCAGCTCTCCCCGCAGGTCTTTTAACAAATGCAACTTATCGTCACCCGCTGAACTCGGGGCCCTCGTCCGAAAACGAGCATCCTTGAAAACTGCCCTTCCCCTCCTCTTGCGCCGAGCCATCATCAACACCGTACGCCAACCTGAACTTATCCTCGCCCGGCTAATGCAAGTTATCGGCCTTGCCCTCATTCTTGCATTATTCTTTGCTCCTCTGGACAACGACTATTATTCTGTACAGAATCGCATGGGTTTTATCCAAGAAATTGGAGCCTTTTACTTCGTCGGCATGCTGCAAAATGTGGCCATATACCCCAACGAGCGAGACGTCTTCTACCGAGAGGATGATGATGGTGTTTACAGCATTGAGGCGTTCTTGGCGTCGTACACTATTCTTGAGGTACCCTTTGAGATTATCAGCTGTCTTATTTTTGGCATTCTAGGTGACCTCGCAGTTGGGATGCCGAGAAACGCAAAGATGTACTTTGTGTGTGTATTTTCATGTTTTGGCATTGTGTCCTGCGGTGAAAGTCTAGGCATCATGTTTAACACCTTATTCGGCCACGCCGGCTTCGCCATCCAGATCATGGGAATCTTCCTCTCAGTGGCAAACCTCATGGTGGGTATCCTCTCCATCGACATGCCCAAGTTGTTCACGTCATTCAACTACCTGTCACCTCTGAGGTACGCGGCTCGAGCGGTCGCACCATACTCGCTACGTGGTGTCCAGTTCACTTGCACTGATAGTCAAAGGCTGCCCGATGGATCTTGTCCAATTGAGACAGGAGAAGATGTTCTCGAGTTGTACAAGTTGAATGAAGATCCAGATATCAATGTAGCCATTTTAGCTGGGTGCATTGTCGCGTATAGGCTGCTAGCTTGGGCTGTGGTGAGGATCATGAGAACCCATTGGAAAGGCCGCAAGCAAAGCAATAAATAATTGCTGAAGCGGATAGATAAGATTTAAGTAATTCATAAAGTCACGCGATACAGACACGATTTCAATGTTCATCCAAGTCCCACCTCTAATTTGTAAGACCTATAATGCCATCCACTGGAGTGCACCCAGGCTGGCGGTAAACTGCTGCCTGTCCACCTGCATTGAATAGTGGGTAACATCAGATCTGAGATCAGATCAGCTCCTCGCTTCCCAGACTGCCGCGAATGCCTTCCAAAGTGGAGAGGCTGTGGGGGTCATCACATAGTAAGATGCGGGGCTTGTTCTGTAAATCATGCAAGTTTCTTATCAAACAGCCATGTCATCATGTTGGGTGTACTCCTGGCCCTGTCTGCAATAAATACCGCTGCAACTCAGTGGTAAAAAAGACTAGCAACCCGCCTCCCCACCCAACATCAATAACACGCCAAACTAAAAACATGAACCTTAGCGAGTGGGTATCAATTTCTGTCCGAACAATCCCTCAATGTAGCTTTACACACTCTCTCAAGTCCATCCAGGATCCACTGTGGGATAAGGGGGCAGCATTAATGAAAGCCACAAGAGCATACGAATAATCAATCCATTCAGGACATCTTTCGCTCGCTCTCGGTGGGGGAGGATTCGATATCGGAGTGGCCAGGGGACATGTTGGCAAGGTTCTCGAAGTGGTAGAGAGGCTCCTTGGTAGCACGGCGCTGGAGGAAGACGTACTTCTTGATCCACCAGGGGAGCGCAACCTTGAGCTGGTAGTTGGCGAACTTGCTCATGGGGACGGCAAAGACCCAGTCGAGCTCTTCGAGGGTTCGCTGCTTAGTTTCGGGGACCAGGAAGAAGATCATGACAAAGGCGACGACATTGAAACCAGCATAGAGACCAAAGGCACCCTGTAGAGTGTGTTAGTTGCAGTGTTTGGGTTTCGGAGTGTGTTGAAAGTACTTACGACTGTGCCGAGCTGGCTGAGCAGGAAGGGGAACGAGGTGCCGAGAACGGCAGCCCAGAAGAGACAAGTAGCGACGGCGAAACCCATACCAGTCTCGCGGTGGGACAGAGGGAAGACTTCAGCACTGTAGGTGAAAGGCACAGGACCCTCACCAGGAGAGTAGAAAGCGCCAAACATGAAGACGAACAAGCAGATGAGGCCAGTGCGGACGGTGTCGAGATCCCTGGAGATGAGAGTGCAGAGACCGGCAGCCAGGAGGGTCCATGTCATCTGAGGAAAGGTGAAGAGGAGAAGGCTTCGTCGACCGAAGGTGTCGATGGTCCAGAAAGCAGGGAAGGCGAACAGCCAGTTGACAAGACCGAAGCCGAAAGATCCAAGCATAGCACGGAAGTCAGACATGCCAGCATCAGAGAAGACGGTGGTGGAGTAGAAAGCGATGATGTTGATGCCGCACATCTGCTGGGCAATCATGACGGTGAAGGCAGCGACACTGGCACGGCGGACTCGGGGGATGGTGAAGAGTTGGGTGAAGCGGGTGGCGTAGTTGGTCTTGCCGACGAGGTGGTTCTCAATCTCGAGCTGGGCGCTGATGTAGTACATATCGCGGGCAACCTGGATCTGGTCGAATCGGAGTTGAGACATGGACTTCCAGGCATCAGGGAAGCGGCCCTTCTTCATGTACCAACGAGGCGACTCGGGGCAGGTGTAGATAAGAAGCATCAGGGGAACGGCGGGGAGAAAAGGAGCGCCAAGCATGAGACGCCAGTTGATATCGGCAACGTGATAGACGGCAAGGTTGAAGGCGGTTCCAAGGAAGATACCAAAAGCGGTCCACATCTGCCATGACATGACCAGGGCACCACGGATCGAAGCAGGGGCGTTCTCGGCGGCGTAGATGGGGACAGTCGAAGCCTTGACACCCATTCCGATACCCATGAGAATACGGTTGGCAAGCTGCTGTTGCCATGTGTGGCTGAAGGCGGAACCGATGACAGGCCAGATACAGAAGTGAGATGAGAAGAAGATGACACCACGGCGACCGAAGTAGTTGTTGATGGGGTCAGAAAGCCAGCAACCGATGAAGCTGGAGGGCAAATATAGTTAGTAAATGGATATTTGTGGTCATGGGATATTGCCTAAGTGAGACTTACGCGCTGCCAATGTAAGGAGCAGCGTTGATGATACCGACGAGAATCTGGTCGTGAGTGCTCTTGCTGCCAATGCCGTAGTGGTTGGGGAACCACAGGTTAGCGCCATTGGAACCGGTCTGATCCCAGCCCTGGACGGCGGCACCGATGGAGCAGGTGATGATGGTGGTGAGAAGCTTCCTGGGCATCTGCCAGCGGTGAGTGACCTCACGCTCGAGGACCTCAATCTCGCGGTCCGTGAGCTTTTCCTCGCCATCAATGTTGCGGATGTTGGCGGGGTTCTGGGCCACGAGGGCTCCCTTCTTCAGGATGGGGATGTGCTCCTGCAGACCCCTTCGCTCAGCCCAGGTCTCGACATCGCGCATGAGCTGGGCGCGGGGGATTCCCTCCAAAGGGTTCTTGATCCTGCAAGGGTGTTAGACACGGCATCTCTCTCTCAAGACCAATTTCAACAGCAACGTCGGGTGGCTGTGTTGGGCAACGTACTTGGCCTCGAGGTTGGTGGTGAGGTCTGCATGCTCAGTATGAGCCACGGGCTTCTCATCGGAATTGTACCCGGCACTCATGGTGTAGCCGTCCTTGGAAGTTGGTCTGGGGAGGCGGTGTTAGCGAGGGAAGAGAGGAATGCAGAAGCAGACCAGACGCAGACGCAATTGATTCTTTGCCTGCGGCGTGGTCTCAGAGAATAAACACATACTGAATATCAGCCATGACGGGCGTGGGTCAGGAAGGGAAGATTTTCAGAAGTGATGGGCAGGAGACACGAGTGGCAAGCACAAAGGGGAGGGGGTATAAGTCCCAGGTCTCAAGACGCGATCCGCTTGGTGTGGAGACGCCTCTGAATAAAACAATGGAAAGGATGAGATGGTTCAACAGTGGAAGTCTGGGGAAATGGGAGAGGAACACGACGGCTATTTGTGTTTCTCCAGACGAACCGACAAATGGCTCCCCAGACGATCGCCCTGATGCCCCAGATGGAGACGAAAACGCACAACTGGTCGGGTCCCTGTTTCCAGGAAGCTAATCCGTGAGCGTCCCATGGGGCGTCCTGCGCGCATACAGACAACGGGCATGGTTGTTTCGTTCGAGTGCGGTCAACTACCACGGTGAAGGATGGCCAGAGGAGCGTCGCGTACCCCGTTCGGGCAGTGTCCAGGATGATCGGGGTGTGTCTAGGGCGTCTCTTGACGCATGTATAGGGGTGTGTGAGATGATGGGTGAGACTGTCAGACAAATGACTCCATCTCCATCCAAGACCACACCCCCCGGAAAGACTAACTAATGAATCAATCAACTAACAAACCAAACCAAACCAAACTAAACTAAACCAAACTACACGGCCCAGTGGTCGCATCCGCCCGGGCGGGAGGGGTTGGGCGGAGCTGAGCTGGCTGGGCCAGGATCCCTCACCCCCCAGAATGTCGCGGTTGATGCCAATGACACCTCACACTACAGCACTCTAAGTCTATGCAAATGCAAACCACAGGCCATGCACTATGTAGATGTAGGATTGTCAACTCCGGCTTGAGGTCGTTCGACCTTGGCCGCCCGCAAAAACTCCACAATAACGACGCCCCCATGGGCCCGCATGCAAGCCACCCCTGTTCCCCCAGTCTCCGCAATCCTTGGGTCTCGGCACATGGAGGCTTTCGGGCCGATAGCGCCAGGTTCCTCGTTCTCTAACCGGCCGTCGCCTTAGCCACAGCTGCTTTCTGTTAGCGACCCCCGTACCTCTGGGGTGTTTTCGTTTGTTCAGCCGTCGGGTTTGCAGCTGCTTTCTCGTACTTGGGCTCTCTCAGCAGGCTCTCCAGCAACAAAAAGCAGGTTCAATTGTGCACATCACGGCAAGTCTAAATCGGGCAATCCAGGTCTACTCTCGGCGTCATGATTCATGAGGCCTACGGAAAGCCAGATGTTGGCCACATTGCCTTTTATTAGTTTCGCCGCGAGAGAAGCAACAGATAGGAAAAGGTTATAGAAAAAAAAAAAAAAAGAAAAAACAATCCTCAATATGAAATGACCATGCCACGGACGAGAGACAGTCGCAGCCGTCCAGCCAAACCCAGCCCGAGGCCATCGACAACAATTCGGGCAGATCTAGCTGTGGTGCTTCTGGCGGGCGCCACGATCGGAGCTGAGACGCCGGAGCTAAACGGTCGGACGAGGGGGGGCCAAGAACGGACGGCGCACAAGCACGCGCTCCGTCTGGGAGCAGGCAGCAGAATTTCGAGAGTCTTGAATGGATGCTCGGCCATGCGCTGGGCTGCCGGGGCCCGATGAAGCCAAGGCCCGGGGTACGGGAGCAAGGGGAAAAAAGAAGGCCAGGAGAACAAAGAGGAAAACTCCCCCTGTCCGCACTAATAAGCTTCCTTGTCAGGCCGTCTCCTTGTGGTGGTTCATCGCGACAGCTACAGTTCGGCCGTGGCCGTGTAAGAGAGGGAAAAGGTGTGGTGTGGGTGTCGGCACTCCACCAAAGTAAGCTTGATTCTGATTGTGCATGTGTGGGTGTCATCATGCTCGCAGTGCGCCCGAGCGGTAGCACAGCATCGGCATCATTGCTCCTCTGATTTTCGTCCTCCGTAGTCAATCGAGAATAACCGAGTCTTGGTTGCATCCGAACTCTTGGGTGGCCTCAAATCCGCTCGGATCAGTCATCACCGAGGTCCTCGCAAGCACAGCCGTCTCTGCGTGAGAGCGGCGTCTTCTCGTCAACACGCTCTGCTCCTCCTGCTGACCTGATCCGTGATGAGCCATCACTGCATCAGTGTCTGGGCAATCCTCCCTGGGGTCTCAGTTATTCCCGGGTCCAGTCATAGCGCTGCGTTTGTGCCATCCGGTTCGGTGGCGCGCACCAGCTCCAGCTCCGTCCTTGGGCTTCTTTCTGCCCATGGATCAAACCTCCAATTGCCTTTCTGAGCAAAGCGCGAGAAGAAGCTCAAGGCAGCAGAATAAAATGAGCGCCGTCTCCCTCTGTCGCCCGCTAGGATCTCAATGGGATCCCACCTTGAGTCATTTTTGGCACTATATGCTCCTTAATTGGCGAATCTAAACGGCGACTTGGGACACAACGTGATCTGGGGAAGCCACTGGTTCCAGTGAATAAGCTCACTTCGTGGCATCCTTGTTCTGTTGGAGTAGTGGAGGGCACAAAGCGGGCAATTGAGATGCTGCTCTGCCACTCCGTCCCTGATTCGCATTGACTATCCTCACACCCCCTTGGACAATCACTTCATCTTCTGCGTGCGACATGTTGCAGGTTAACATGGCCGGTTATTGTCCCGTGCATATTGCCTCTCCCTCCCTGGCACTCTGGCAGCCCATGTGTCCGATCGGAGCAGTGCCAAGGCTTGGGAGGGTGACATTGGGCCAGCCACCAATGTCATGGGCCCTGAGGCTCAACATGATGGTGGTAGCTAAAAACGCGTTGTCTAGTGGCGGCTGTCTAGGATGAGAGCAGCCGGCGGGCACCACCAACTTCCAAGCGTGGCCTAGCACCCGGTCACATCCCACACGCCCTCCATCTTACACGGCAAACTCGTCCCAACCCCGAAAGGAAAATCTTAATACTACCTATCTACGTATCCTGCCCGGCCGAAATGAAAAAAAAAAAAGCGTGTTGGTCTGGCTGGTTAGCTTCAAGGTTCAAATTGCACGCCCGTTGGATCACGAGGACAACTGAACGAACCTTGCATCCGACAACGGCGGCACCAGCCTGTGATCTCCCTGACTTCCAGCAAAGCCTACCGCGGCAGACCTCGTGGCTTCTCCGTTTGAGTAGGTAGTTGAGCCAGCGTTGGGGAGTGTGGTGAAGACACTATACATGGCATACTTCATGGGTTGGCGTGACCAGTTTTTACATTATTGGGGTATGGACGGACTAGGGGGCAGGGTCTGTCTCCCAAGTCCAAACCCGTGAACCCACAATAATTCGTTCTTCTCGTCCCCAGAAATAACGATTGACAGCTAGAGATTTCAGCGTGGCTAATAAATTTATCTCCATTGTCAAATTTAGTCTAGTGCAGCGTTGACAGGCTCTTTCATCTACCCGCGTGGCTAGTTGAAGGATTCGCGGGTTATCAGGATTCAGACATTCGGATTGATCAGCAGTTGCCGCTGTTTGATTTTCTAGAATTCCCAAGGCATCCAGGAACCGAATCCTCGCGATGAAATAAAGTGCTTCCGATGCGATGCGTAACCCGTAGGTGTCGTAATTATATTGTCTTGTATTCTGAGTGCGAAGAGTCACAGCGGACAACTGACCTGCATGTTTGCAACCATCCCCAATCCTACTAAACGCGCCCGTCAACGGTCACGCACCTGAAATTTTCGCCAGGTCCCGGCCATGGGAGGAGACATGAGCATCTTCTACCCCTTGATTTGCCCCTCATCTCGGGCCTTCTCCATGTCTGTGGAGAGATGGCCTTGAGGGAACAAAATACCCGCAAGTTACATGCCATGAACGGCGTCGTTGAATCTCAACCCACACCACACCCCACAACCTCGTCTCCCCAATACAGCCATCCTCAAACAAACAAACTGAGGCTTTTCACCGTACGCTCGCCCGGTCGAGAGCCGCACCATGTTGCATTAGCCCCCCTGACCGCCCCTTGCCCACAACCTCCAGGCAACTACATTTTGCACCGTCTGCAATTCAAAGAATTCTGTTGCCTGGACTTGGCTTGTGTCCATTTGTGGAGACGAGGTGCGGAGTTGTGGGGATACTGCAGGTTTTGGGGTTGGGGAAACCGGGAAAACGGACCAGGGTTGCTGGCCTAGACCGTTCAAGACGTTTTCTTTTCTTCCATCTTGATCAATTGTGGCCCAGAGTTGCAAAGCCAAGAGGATCAGCTCATTGGCATTCGGCAAGTTTTCTTTCCCCCGCTGACATTATAGCTCGACGCCGCTTATTGCCGCGATCCAATCGCATTTTTCATTCTTGCGCCAGACATCCTCTCACAATATCACGCGTCCCCCTCAGTAATCTAATTCTTACGCTGAGATGAAAAGAATTTTGAGTCTCGCAAGACCTCTCTCCCGGCGAACTGGAACAGGGACCGACGACGGCCGGTGGCGGTGTCAGTGAGGGAATGAGTCGTGACATGTCAAGTTCTGCTTCATTACTTTAGTGGTTATCCTGAGACGAAAGGCAAGCAACACGTGACTCCGCACTGGTCGCCGCTCTTATGTCCTCTTTGCTTGCCAGCTCAACTTCTGCTCAGTTGTTCATCAGCCCCCATCAGCTCTACTCGCCCCCCTTGGCTGAGTAGTAGCCTAGTGGCCTCTCTAGTTGCCCTCAAGCTCTAGAGTTATCCCGATGCCCCGTCCAACTCTCACGAACGTAATGACAACCCCAACCAGGGAGTCAGTTTTGGGCCTCCTTTTGGAACCGAGATCCCAGGTTTTAATCCTTTGATGAACGTCCTGGACCTTGAATGCACCCATTCTTTCGTAAGTTCTCTCGCTGTCACGCGCACCGGAGCGGGATAAGCTAGGAGCCAGCGCGACGGGGGAGATACACTGGCGAACCACTGGGGAGACTATGAGAAGGGAGCTAAGAGGCATGAATTATAGAAGGCTAGACATTAATCTTACAACTACGGACCCCCCAATTGCGCTGCAACCGCTATCTAATAGCTCTACGGATCTCTTCACTCTCTTCATCCAACCCTGCCATCGCACTCAAGAGCCATGCCTGCGATGCTCCTACGGTAGGAGCATGCGCTGATGAAGACTATGAATTCCCTTGTCCGCAGACTCGATGCTCTTTTTCTCCCTACCAGCACCATCCTCGTCGAAATGTAAGAAAATTTGCCTATTTCTATCACCCAGTTCTCTTCATGCCTGTTTCCCAACTCCTGACATGATTCTGCATGGTAACGATAATGATGGTGATGGTGATGATCTTACGCCCGAAACCTGTGTTCGCTGAGGATTTTCTGTAGTGAGATAGGCCTAGCGACCTCAGTCGAAAGTCCCAGCTGGCGTATCGCATCGCCATGGCATCGAACCAGGTATGGATCGATCAAAGAGCTTTGTACGACGATCCTGCCATGGCAATGCCGGTGAGCGACCACATCCCAAGCTTGTGCAGGCTGGCGCGAGCAAGTTTCTGGCTTACGGCCGGGTTCGGCACCCTAATAGCGGGGCACTGGGAATATCTGTCCGGGTATGACTCGTTGAAGTTCTGGATCATCGTCAGCTTGCACAATTTCGTCTGGGGAAAAGATTCGATCAGCGTCTGGTTGCCTGTATTCTGGTTGGTCAGGGGCTGCGTCGACTCGATTGACAGGGATCAAGCGAGCACTCGCGTTTATCGGTTTGCGTCTCAATTTCACTCCACTCCCTCCAAGGTTCGTAACAAAGCTCCTTGATGTTAGGGTGTTAGGGAACCGCGTGAGCATATTAGCAAGGGCAACTAGCTTCCATCGTCAGCGAGTCTGCTAGCGAAGGAGCACGACCCCGACGACAGGTACGAAGGAGAGACCCTCTTGCTTCACACGCTGTGCAACAACAATCCATGTGTTTTCGAGTATCGGTATCTTATCGCTCGTGGAGACAGAGAATATTTCTTGATGTAATGTCCCGTCATCAAGTTGGAATCCGCCTCGGGCAACAGTCGCGAGCAGGCTGCATCTCCTGCCGAGAACTGGCAGGAGACCAATGATCTCGTTTCGAAGCCCAGGAGGTAGACAATCCCTGGAGGTTCTGTTCCCAGACATCTCTGACTAGTCGTGCAGTAGGTTGAGTGTAAAAGATCGCGGTTGGTATGGATTAAGGAGGATGACCATGACGTGGATTTTGGGGTCCAGCCCAAAGTATAACAGCAAGCAAACAAGGGGATGAAGAAATCTTGACCGAGAGCAAGCTCCTGCTTGATCTTGAGGAACAACCCGATGGGGAGCATATGGATAACTGCATTGTAACTTTTTACTTCAATGGAAGTGAAGCGCCGAGATGTGGCGCCACAGGTCACTAACCTGTCAGTGCTACAGTAGCTGCGTCCCTCCTGTACCAATCTAATGGGATTGTTCTGGGGTGGGCAGCTCAGCTTAAAGCGGCGAGACCCCAGCTCTGGAAACGGAATGGATTTTGGCGTGCTTGCGTTCCACCTCCGAGTATATTACAGTCTTGATGAGGCCCGAGACTCGGTTTGAGATCTCATACCGACTACTCGTAGCCGACTACCGCCTCATGGCCAGGTCCCACCGCCTCGCCAAACATTCTCTGCTAATTTCTCCGCAATGGCTAGTTTAGCACAGATACCAGATCATGACACTATCGATTTCTCTACACCATCCATTGTTCGGCTGTGCGAGTTGCATTGGCGCAACACGCCCATGAAAGTCACTTCGAGCTCGGATGAGCTGTTCGTGTAAGTCAAGAGAAAAGAAACTAGCCCCAATCAAGAAGGTTCATATCGCCCCAAGATCCTTAAAAGGCTGCCTAAATGTATGGACCATTCGGGTTAAGCTTCAAGGTATGCAGGGTCAGCATGAGTGGCAACTTGCACGATTCAGCCTTCAAATCTCGGCTACTTCTTACTGTTAGCATTCGCAAACCTAAATAACTCCTTCAATGAAACGTTTCCGAAAATTCCCTCCCCAACCGTTTTTACGGCGTCGTGATCAGCCGTTGTCGATGAGGCGGCTCACAGTCGGGGCGCACCTGTATGGGACATGGGCGAGTCGAGACCACACCAACACGGTCTCTCTGTCTGCAGCCAGCCCGTAGAGTCGGACATTCAGGTTTTCCAGTTTAGCCACAGCACCAACCCATCGCTAGATTGGAAACTCGGAGTGGGAACTCATTCGACCAAGAGCTGGTTTGTCTCAGATATCGACACCCCCTTGTCAAGGCGTGGGAAAGGGCTGGCAATTTGCAATCATGGTCTCCGAAATTCCCTCGGTCAGTGTGGATACCGCTCAAAGTCTAGCGATATTTTGATTTTCTTCTGGTGGATAGAACTTGGGTCTCCCTCTGAGGTCAACCAGAGCCGAGCAATCATCTCTTCACGTGGCGAATCAGGCTCGTTGGGATTTTTCTGCGGGACATGCCGATATTTTCACTCTTGCAACCTCACGACTGTTCCCTCGAGCACTCACCAACACCGGCACCCATACAAGCCACAGGTCCCTCATATTGAGTTGAAATGCTTTCATTATTCAGATAGATGTCTTGGTTCATTTATCCTCAAACAGGTTGCCTTTGAACGGCCCATAGGTCTTCAGCCAAGACGCAGTGTGGCCCTGCAGAGGTTCCACTCCTTCATCGATAAGTCATCTTGAGTCTGAGTCCACCAAGCCTTTGACATATTGAGCCTCAAGATCACCTTCCATCTGACTATGAAACTTCAGGCCTAAGCCCCGAGACTTGACACGGTCATTATACTCCTCTCGCATATCAGCTGCTTCTGGGAGTTTTGAAATGCCCGAAAATACTCTTGCGACGGCCTGAGCTTGAATATCAAACGTTGAGAAAGTTACAATGCGGTATGGCAAGCCAACAAATGCCAATAAAGGGTCTTCTATAGAGAAGATATCTTTGTATAAGTTGTGGACCATATCCCCGTTTGCTCCAACCAACAGGTCTGGACTGACAGCCTCAGGGGATGTGCCGTCAGAGTGAAACTGGGGCAAGAACGGAAAGGAGAAGAGATATCCTGTTGCGAGGATGATATTGTCGATGCCACAAAGCTCTGTCCCATCTTGCAAGATGAAATTGCCAGGAAGGGACTCTTGAGGCGATAAACGATGCCTTTCTTCAAGCCCATGGTCTACTGATAGACGTGAAACACCACCCACACGTTTGACCTCTTTGGAGATTCGTAACTCCGATATGTCGAATGGACCATTACGAGTGCTCTGGTCAACGCTCGTGGCGAGTTCACTAATTTCTCGACACGCATCCATGGCAGATACTCCACCTCCTATAACGAGGACATTCTTCCCTCTGTAGTCCTCCGCCTGGCGATGTTCCTTTGAGTGGATAATTCGATCCGGGTAGCGTCTTTCTAAATCATCCAAACCCGGGATATCAGGGACACGTGGTAGGTTGTAGTAACCCGAGGCTACAACCACGGCATCAAAGTCCCAGTCTCGTTCTGTGATCTGGCTTTGAGCCTTTTGGTCGCCAAGGGTAATTGTCTTCAGCGCCATCCCTTCCCTTCCTCCGCTTTCTTGACGCTCTCGACCCTAGTCCAGTACCGTGTGACTTCATTCACGCCGTAATTTTTGCTGAGATCTTGAAGGTAGTTCTCAACATCAGAATGTCCGACGTACTCGGAAGTGTTCTCTGGCCAGAGTTGTAGGCTCGAGTACATAAGGCTGGTAGGAACGGTTGTTGTAAGGCCAGCGTAGCATGGGCTAGGCGGTGCAAATTTGACTTCTAGATCACTTGTCCCCACTGATTCAATGAAGTGAACTGGTTCCCTGCCCTTCCCAAGTAGTGGTTCCGTTGATACCACCTTACTCGAGAGTAAAGCACTGGAGTCCCCAATGGATGGCCGATTACTTGGATATCGTATGTTTTGAGAATTCCATTCATTATAGTGCCAAACTCCTCCAGGAGCCCCAGCCCTTTCGAAAACAGTAACATCTATCCTATGCTTGAGAAAGTGAGCAGCTGTACAAATACCGCATACACTGGTGCCAACCACAGCGACCTTGATACCAGGGTCGAAGAGCGCCGGAGGAGGAATTGACTCCGGGAGAGTTCTTTCTGGAGACATCTGATATATTTCCAAAGAAATAGTCGAATCCACGATAGTTGAGATAAAAAAAAGTAGCCCAGTCCAGTCGGTCAGCTAGGATTAATTCAACAAGGGTCTATCAGCGCCTCCAAAGTACGAAGCAACAAAAATATTGGCTACGCTATTTTGACAACAAAAGTTGCTTGTCAAGGATATTACACGGTTATTATTGTCCAGTATACAGGGAATTAGGGGCTTAGATCAAAGCACGTTATCCGATTTCTTGCATCTGCTTGCATCACGCAAGCGAGTCTCCAGTCTTCATCATTTCATTTTCACACTACCGGGTAGGACCACCCACACAGCCTGACGAGACACACATGCTCCCACTTTCCGAATCCCACTTTCCGTTTTCATTGCGACTTTACGATTGATGATGAAGAGAATGATTCATGTCTAATGACCCACCTCAATAGTTGTGGGATCCCGAATTGCAAAGCATTGCACAGTGATAGTGCTGGAAACATGGCGCAGGGGGTTCGGTCACTTGATGTTTTAGCGGAGATTGGGATATTCTCCCATGTTTTTTCTCCTACTATCCTTTCCAAACTACTCATAAATGTCAATGCAATTTATTCTGAGCCAATCTGATAGAAGGGCTTGAGTGATGAGGAATATTCGGATCGAACCCTCGTTCGAAACAGCTATCACCGGGATTCCGGGAATAAGAGTGATCCACTGGATAAAAGACGAATCCATGAACCAAGTTAGCGGCTTTTCTAGTTTGGAGACTAGTGGCAGGCTAAGTCAACCTCCTGTTATCGGTAGGAGAACTCGACAAGCGTGTCAAGTCGGAATTTCAGTGACACAATGACCAAGAGTAAGACGGCTTGATCATGACCTGGGCTGGATTTTTGAGATCAAGGGCAGTCTGGAAATTACGGAAATGATTGACTGGAAAGAAGGACAGTGTATGAACAATGGTACATTTAACAAGGCAAGGATTCGAGGCAGTTTAATTTCAGCAGAATTCATTTCATGCGTTCAATTTGGCTTAGATGTAGTCTGGTAGTTGTCCCGGAAGCCTTGCATCTTTAGAAAAGACACTGGACCTGAACCATCTCCTCCCCGTCTCAAATCTTTACTTCGGCTGTCTCCCTGACAATCTTTTTGCCAAAATATCCGAAGAGCACAATACTGATAGCTTGTGTAACTGCGCAAACAGAAGATGTCATCCATCCCACTCGGAAGTACGGAGTCTGAGTTCCAGTATTAAAAATCAATAATGGAACCCAAGCATTGAAAGTTGCACCAAATGCTTGAGCGATGCCAAGAATGAGGGCTCGCTCGTCTGCCAGGGAGGTAAATGTTTCACCAAGATAAGACTGGAAAATGGTGTAAGTGGATTGGATATTACACAACTTCTAGCGTAAAGATGACTCAACATTATCACGGGTCCGTATGCCAACGTAACAGGGTTCACTAGATAGCCGAAAAGGCTCCCGCTTTGGACGGGACGCTGGCAAGCACGACACATGTGACGAAATTCAGTGCCGTGACTACCAACACGACGGAGATTCGATCATGTAGCCTGTCAGAAAGGAAGCCAAAGAAGATTGTTCCGACAAGACCGACAGCATATGCTGCGGTGGGAATTCTAAATGGTGTCAAAAATGTAGTCATATCGTTGATGGTTTACTCACACGTTCACCTCTTGAACAGTATATTCATTCAATGTCTTCAGATAGATAGCAAAAAAATCTATTCTATAGGTGTTGATGCAGAAGGAACTAGAGCGGAGGTTAGAATTTAAGAGCTTTTGGAAATCGAACACATCAGTAGAACTTAAATGTGATTTATAACAAAAACCCAGACGAATGGGCGAGAGAGGACGCTCTTGAAAGTCTTCCAGGTAACACCTTCAACGGTTTGCGACCAACCTCTGCTACTAGAGACTTGGCAAGCTCTCTTTCTTCCTCGATGAGATACAACACCTTGGTGTTGCAAGGGCTGTCAGGCACAGCAAAGAAACCCCAAACAGCCCCGGGGATGTTAATGACACCACACATGAGGAACAACCATCGCCAGCCCGGAAGTCCGTGGACTCCGTCAAGTCCTGTGTAAACTGCGGCTTGTAGATAGTCAGAAAACATCTGCGCAGCAAACGAAGCAGAGAAGAATATCGTGGCTCGAGTAGCAAGTTCTGATCGAGGAAGTCAGAATCCAGCCTTAAGGTACCACAAGATACCACGCACCTTTTTGGAGTATACCAGCTGCCCAAAAGTGTCATTGCTCCAACATAAAATGGAGACTCCGCCAGTCCGAGTAGGAGACGAAGGGCGTAAATGTGCTTGCAGTTCTTGACGGCGGCAAAACAAAAGGTAAGGATAGCCCAAGTAACCTCAACCGTCGGAAGCCAGATTGATGGTCGTACGTGTGTCACAATAACTTGGCTCAGAATCATTCCGACAGTACATCCAATGGTCCATAATGTTTGAAAATAGTTGTACTGATCGGAAAAAAGATTAAGATCCTACAAGAGTTAGCGGTGATTTTCTTTTTCTAATCGGCGTAGTAGCTCAAACCTCTTGCATGCCTGAGACGTAGGCATTTCCTGGAAGCAAAAATGTCAATAAATATCTTGACCAAACCTTTATCAAATTCTTTGGAACAACCTACTCAAATTTGATGCATCAAGGAGTCGGAGGAAGTAGCCGAAGCATGCCCATGATCAAGTTGATGTCAGTTGCCTGCGTTCGAACAGGCTTCTAACCACCCAGCTTACAAGATAAAGAAATCCAGCTTCAGTAAAAGCTCTCTCTCCTTTGAGCGCTCTGCTTTGTTCCACCACGACCTCTTCGTCTCAACTCCAGTTTCAACATCTGAAATGGCCACCACAGGCTGGTTCTTTGATTCTGAGGACTTGGAGGACAAGTCGCCCCGATGGCTCATTGTGCGAGCAATTTCGGCCATTTCAAAAGTATGGTTCACTTCTGATTCTAAAACAATCAACAGCCAACAGAATGGTTTGCACGGGACATGGTTGGTGAAGTGACTTGCTTTTTAACAGGATTTGCATATGCCAGGTTCAGGATGTACATGATGAGATTCTTTTATCAATGACGCCATGTTCCCTGAAATCGGATGGGTTCAAGTGGGTTTCATCAAGTTCAGGGTGTAGTAATTGCGTGAGAGGTGCTTAAGTGATATCTTTATCTAGTGTATGGGTATTATCTGGCGAAATATCCACTACTATGATGCGAATCGCTCCAATACACGTAAGATTTTTTTCTTCCATCGACGATTCTATCCTCTCTTATGAACTCGTCGTAATCGCTTGACTTGGCATTTAATAGTCGGATATGTGGTGCCGATGTTGTCATCCTGTGGTCCTCTAGCATAACGCAGAACCCTAGCTAGTCTAGTCGCTAGAAATGCACCATGTAGCAAATTGACTGACTGGGGCTGGATCTAGTGGACCGCGATATAGGAGCCGTAGCCTCTAGACGGAATGGATATATTTCTGCGTCTAGCCTTACCGCTCAAATAGAGTCGAACCACTTGACACGCGGTACATACTCCCCCTCTTTCGTCAAAATCTCCCCAAAATGAGTGTCACAATTCTTCCGAACGAGCTGTACTCTGATGCTCCAGGCATCTTGCTGAGCAAGCCCGAATAGGAGGAAGCCAATGCAGCTCACCCTGAGTCTTTCGACTTTAGGTCGCCTCCACAAAACTGGCCGGCTATGTTTGCTGGTCCGGAAGTTTGGACCGGGGAATATCTGGAGAAGCACCGTGTGTGGCATAATCCTTGAGGGTTAACCAAAGCCGACCAACTGATAGCGGAACTGTACATCAGAGTGCTATCTCAACCTGAGATCGACGAGATAGACTTTGCGATCAAGGTGAGACACAGATGCTCTAACGGCAGCAGTTCCCCTCAATATTGACCCTTAATCTGTAGACCTGGAAGACCCTTTCTCTTCCTCTCTCCGCCATCGCCCGATCCAACTTTCTGCTTCCCACCGTCGGGCCTGTTCTCCGCAAGCTGTCGAACAACATCTACAATGGCGTTGGAGTACAGATCTTGAGAAGTTTCCCTATCCAGAAATATGACAAGGTCGGCCAAGTCATCGCGTTCTTGGGAATTAATTCTTGGATTGGTGATCGTCGCCTCAATCAGGGAGCAAATAGGGGCATCTGTCACATCAAGGTTAATATAATACCAGCCTGGTTTTGCTTTACAGGCCAATCTAACACGTTTCTAGAGCATCACCCACTTAGATCCATCCGAGCGAGGCAAAATCTACGTCTTTGCCCAGGATACCAATGCTCAGATGTACCACAGTGATGTAGGGTTAGATATCGTCGGCTTGATGGCTGCCAGCCTTTCTGGCGTTGGTGGAGCTTCTACTGTACCCAGTGCCGGGCATGTTTACCATCATCTCGCTCAGCATCGCCCAGATATTGCCCGATTGCTAGCTGAAAGAAAATTCCGTTGGCGAGCGTGAGTTTCAGCGTTCTGTTAACTGCATCTATCGCAATGGGCTAATTATTTGCAGGAATGGTATCCCAAATGAGGGTGTCCGTCTCATCCACAACAAGGATAACCGCCTCTTCCTAAACTTTTCCACTCGAACCTTCATTGGATATGGAGAGGTAATTTCGTCCTCTGATGTAACAAGAAGCGTTGCTGAGTCTCAATTAGCTCCCCGACCGCGATCCCGACTTCCCGCCTCTGACCTTTGAGGAACGAGAGGCATTTGGTGGTTGGCAGTGGGTGGCAGAGCAATACAGCCTCAAGACCCAACTCGAAGTTGGGGATATCGAATGGTAATATAGATCTCTGTGCAAAATAACTTTTCTAACGATGGATATGGGGTCAACAATTTGCATCATCAACATGCTCGTCGCGGCTTCACCGAGGATCTTGCCAGTCCAAGACATCTTCTACGCGTCTGGCTGCAAGACAGTGAGCATACCCCAGAGATACCAGCCGATATCAAGAACAAGTTCGACGCTATGTTTGGAGATGAGCCCAAATTTTACCCTGTTGACGAAATTGAAGAAGATGCCAGGCGGCGCGACACTGGCGTATTTACTGGTGCATGCAAGCCTGAAACAGCTACAGAGCGATTGGAAAATGGTGGAATCGGGGGCGCGAACACCCAGGTCATGAGGTAAAATCAGCTCTGATTTCTGGGCTATATGGTCATGGTTGAGGCTTGCTCTCGTCATATTGTAAAGAATTGTCAAAGTGGCTCGATCCTACTGAGAGATAAATACCGGTACCATATCCTTCCTTAGACTTGATGATCATTCTCCATGTCCCAATGTCGTAAAAGACATTTACAATTTATCCCTAGTTCCCGAAACATCATCTGCTAGAGCACCTGCCTCCAATAGCTATCATATTCCTGTCAAAAGCCAAAATTATGTTACGCCAGACCTGGAGGGGGCCCATTCAGTTCTTGCAGAACCACAAACATACCACTGGCTTCTCATCAGGGTGGCCTGTCCTCGAACTATCCCAGCCAACGCTCTTGATCGGTTGCTTCAAGACATCTTTGTCGTCTCCACTGAAAGTCCATCCCTTGTACCACTTCCCGTTCCCGCCGCTGACAATCTCGAAGCATTTGTTCTTTTTCGGAGTGGGATTGTAACATCCGAATCCCTTGAGCAATTCCCCGAACGTAGTTTGGCAGGGTACATGGGCTGCGACAAAGGGGATCTGAGAGTTCGACGGCAGAGTCCATGGCGGGCTGCTGCTCTTGAACACATGCACCTTGGTGGTCTCTGCTGGGAAGAAATAGTTGTATCCTGGTTCGCAGCCCACGCCACCCGAAGAGTTTGTCAACTGAGCGGCAGGCATCTCGGGATCAATATTCGGGCACGCTTGAGGCTGCCTTGACAGCATGTTGCCAGCACCATTGGGCTGAGTCGAAAATGTGTGCTGGGTTTGGAACCCAGCTGCGGGCACAGCTTGAAGGGGGTAGTTGTAAACGGCGGACATCGGAACTTGTCCCATGGGAGTAAACTGAGCGTATGCATGAGTCGGAAGTGCTGTACCAAAGTTATAGCCAGGTCCTCCAACGTGAGGGATGTAGGGCTGACCCTGGGTCGGAAGCGGTGCGCCGGCTGGTGCAAGGGCTGGGAGAGCTCCTGTGGGATCTCGCCCCGAGACGGGATTCCAGCCAGGAGGCATAATGGAGGCAAGAGTTCAGAGAAGGGAAAAGATAAGTGAAGTGTGGAACTTAGCAGAATGGTTGCCAGGTGTGAACCCAACGACGGAGGGTCGGGTTGAATGAAGCGTGCCAATATCCAGGGACAGGACCTTGACGAACGGGATCCCAACTGGTTGGTGGGAGTATCGCGGACGTCGACGGCTGTTGAAGAATGGTCTGGTTAGATTGGAAATGGTCTTGAAAATAGAAGTTCGAATGGTCGGTTTGAAGTTGCGGAGAGTCGGAGGAGCAGATATCTGGGCATGCTGAGTACGGATGTAAAGGACATAATATATAGACCATAATTGCACTCCATGAATGCAAAGTTGGTGGGTCTCATGGAATCAGAAACTTACTTTGTGCTGAATCTAGTTCCTCGATATTTTGCCACTCACTCTGCGTCTCTGAGTCACTGCTCTCCGATGCCTCACTTTCTTCGTCAGATTCAAGCTCGATATCGAGATGTCCAACAAAGATCTCGGTGCTCCAAATAACGGTCTCGTTCTCGTCGAGGAAAGCTCCCACAATGATCCAAGCCCAGAACGGTGGATCGCCAGTTGCCCTTAGGTGCTGGGTTATGACAAGTTTCGTTGCAGGTGGCGGAAGGACACCAGCTTCAACCTCGATGGTCCTGAGGCTCGGTGTCGCCGTGCTGGACATGAAGTTCTCTATACTCAATGGATGAGATCTGTTTTGTACTATCTCGAGATATTTGAAGACACAGCGATGACCTGACAGCAGGGTAGCATGAGAGGGTAGCTGCATTGTGAAGAAGAGAGAATCATGGCGACGGTGTGATAAAGTAGTTGCCGGCTCTAGAATGATTCAAGGATTTGTATCCAGTCATGAGGTCTGGTAAGGTGAGCCCAAGGCGGTGATGTCCTGATCTTTCCGATCACACTTGTCGAACGAAATGAAGGTTTGCGACTGCGATTCACCTGGTACATCCCCGGTGACTCCACATGATCGGAAGATTCTGTTGAGATGCGAGGAAGTGAATCAAGTCTTGGAAGTGGCACAGCTCGTAGTGGCACTGGACGACACTGAGCTAGTCGTCACACGCAGCAGTGTGTGCATCAGTCTCGCCCTATCATGCCTATCGGGAAATGATGGTCAGTAAATTGCTAGATGGATGAGAAGTTGCTCCATAAGCACCGGGTAGTAATGATCAGTTGGACCACTGGTAATTGAGCGGGGGTATTCAAACTGTTAATCTCTGCACATCGTCCGCACTTCTCATTGAGGTCAACTGCCGCCTCGAGGAGAAAATACTGCACAGGGGCATCTGAATATGCCATGTTTCAATAAAGAGATGAACAAGGTATGAGGAAATAACGCGAACCAGTAAATTCAAGGCTAATGCAGTGCCGCGCTGCAGCGAAAACTTTCCCATAATATCGTGACGGTTTCAGATGAGTGTCTGATCAAGGTGCCAAGGGTAAGACACCACGCAGACTATGATATGTAGTCTGCTTCAAATCGGCACTCATCTAGATCATACAAATCTGCTTGGATAGCACATTGCTCCAAGAATTCTAAATTTCCCTGCCTAAGCCCTCACGTTGAGGCAACAACTCACAAGCTCATTCATCATCGCTATTCGCTTCGACGACGCGAACAGCACCACCTTTCTTTGCTGCTGCCTCAGCCTCTCTCTTCAACTGCTTCCTCTTACCAACCTCGGTGACCAATCCCTTCAGGTAAACTTCCGCTTGGACCGTGGCGCTATAAGCAGCGGGCGTCCAGTTCCAAATGTTGCGCTTCTCCACGTCCGCGCCCGCAGCCAATAGCGTACGCAGCACCAAGAGGTTTCCATTGCCGCTGGCAAAGTGTAGCGCCGTGTTTCCCTCGACATCGGCACGGCGTACTGCATCATAAGGTCCACCAGGAACGTAGGTTAAGAGTAGTTGGAGAATGGTGTCATAGCCACCCAAACTGGCTTCCATGACGGCATCACGACCACGTATGTCCCGACGGAGGATGCAGCTCTTGTCTTTTTCGCACAGAAGGTGGACAACTTCGGTATGGCCAGCGCCGGCTGCAAGCATCAAGGCCGTTTGGTGGTTCTCATTGAGGGCGGGACACGGGTCTTCATGGCCGGCTTTGAGGAGCACCGCGCAGATATCGCGGTGGCCGAGAGACGCAGCGAGGTGCAGGTTCGAGTTGGATAAGCCAGAGGGAGTGGAATCTGGATTGTGAATGAGAGAGGGATGAGACTTCAGGATGCGACGGAGGAGGGTGGCATCGTTGGCGTGGATGGCCCGGCGGATACGGATCGACGGCTCAATCCTGTGGCGCGATCTGTTAGCTTGAACGGCTTGAGGAGACGATCAGCAGGAAGCAGGACTCACATGGTGGACGAGATGTCATGGCGGCCGATGTTGCGGCGCAGAAAGCATGTCACGAAGCACTGCGCACGCGCAACTGAGGTTGAGCAGCCCAAAGGACAACAGGAAGAGAGGAGGGAGAGAGCGCAATGACGCAGCTGGAGCTTCGCCGGCTGCTTGCGGCTGCCATCATGAAACACAGCCCCACAAGACCCAAGCAGGCGGGGTCAGCGGTGTTGGGGGTGACACACCGTGGGATTTTAGGGGGAGCGGCGTCTGGGGCGATCCCGGATTAGTGATGTATCCGCTAAATGACAGCGCTTGGGGAATGGATGGCTAGCGAGAATACACACTGGACAACACGCGAGCAGACGTAAACGGCCGTCTTCAATACCCTGGTACCTGGGAAGCGGTTCACTTGGGGAAGGGCAAACGATGAACAAGGCTTGGTAAATAAAAATCTCGAACAATGTTGATCTGGAATAATTGTTGGGTAGCTCATTGCATCTGTACTTTTCGAGGTACCCGCAACTTGGCGGCAACACAGAGCAGTCATGAGAGGGGCTTCTCTACCCCATGTCTCTCCTCCCAAGCAGGGGTAAATTATGTATATTGGCGTCTCATTCATTGTACATCCGCAGGTAGGAACATCTATGAAAATACGGCAGCTCACACTCAACAATCGGGCTTGATGCCCGGGCGAAGCACGCCCGGTTAGCTCAATCGGTAGAGCGTGAGACTCTTACGAGTACGCGATCTCAAGGTTGCGGGTTCGACCCCCGCATCGGGCTGTTCCTATATTCACTGATTCAAGATTGAGAAGTGCTTTCTTTTTTGCAATTTTTGCAAATTTGCTACAGTGCTGTGATAATACTGTGAGATGGATACATGTCTCTCGTCAGCATCAAATCATTCTTTCTCTCCAACTACTTCATTTGGTCTGGTGCCTGCTACTTTTGCTCGTAATTTCTTTCCAAGCTATGCCGCGAACCTGGTTGGAGTGGTTGACTAGCGCCAGTGCCCACCAGGGCGCAGCAAAACGAGGCATCTGGTTCACGAGGCAGTGCATGCGAGCTGCCGCCCTCCTTCTTTTCCCTTTGTCTTTTGCAAGGCCTCTTCAGTATCGCTATTTAAGTTACCAATGGAAATACCTACAGTGATAATCGACAGAAATCCTTCAACTTTTGGTGAATTTCTGAGCTGTGAGGTATCATGTTTGTCAGGTCACCGCGGTTCTGACTTGCGGGTTATAGCCCAACACAGCCCCGCCATTGTATTTCCCATCGTTCATGCTTGATCACACAATGAGTAACACCATAATTCATTAATCAATATTCCAAGATGAATAAGAGTTACAAATTGGAAACCATCTTCATACCCGTGTTTCGGTATCCTTCCTCATTTGCCAGTGTAGAGCGAGACTTTCGCCATCTAACAGTAATGATTCAGCCTCGGCTGACATGGTGGGGTCTGGCCTTCGATTTTCAGCGCCTCTCAGGTGGCTTTTCCACCCATCTTTGGACATGCTTACTCAAAAGCATCCAATATGGAATTGAAGTAACGCGGCATTCAGGTCCATTTAATCATGGGTAATGCTTCGATGCGGATTTGAAGTATGAAGTTCTGGTCTCTATACGAGTAGAGCGGTGCCAGCCCGTGGCGTCAACTCAAAGCCAAGAGACAAGACTACTCAATACTGTGATCCTCCTTCTCTTGAAGAGACAAGGAAAAAATGAAAATGTAAAGAAAATAAGAGGCCATAGAAGAGGATTTACAATAAAATTGTTGTATGTACCGCTATTTCATTGCCATTTTTCAGGAGGGAGCTCATGAGGTTGCCACCACCATCAGTAGCTAACCACCTACAATAATGGGGCTGTGCTGGAAGAATACCAAGTATTGATGAACGGCTGAAAGCCTCATAGTAACGTCACATGCTTATCTTGCCTCGATCCGTCCCGGAAACTACATATTTATTTACGTCGCAAAACCACGCACTTTCTGGCTTGGGCCAACCCTGCCATTTTTCCACGACTGTGATCCCATGGACCCATTATCAATAATTGCTGGCGTCGCCGGCGTTGCCACTGCCGGTGTATCATTGGCGAATGTCATATTTGATACAATAGATACCTACAGAAACGCACCAAAAGAAATTACCTCGATCGCGAGAGGAGTCCAAGATCTATCCATCATTCTTGACCAGCTCATCGAAGTGCTTGATGATGGCCAAGAAATCTACTCCAAACGATTGCGAAGATCCGTTATCTCAGCAATAAGTCAAATTGAGTACGTCCACGATGAAGTTTGGGAGCTTATCGAGCGGGGAGAGTCTGGGTTTGGGAGAGTGAAGTGGGTGTTCCGCAAGACGAAGATGAAGGATTTGGTAAACAAGATTGAGGCCCAAAAGAGCACTGTCCAGCTTGTTTGCACGACACTTTTGCTTGCTATTCAACAGAAGAGAATGGCTAGAAGCAAGGAAAAGCAGGCGACGAAGTATGCAAGGGCCAAATTGAGAAGACAAGCAGAAAATCTCGTGAAAGCAGCACATGAATCGCTGCTGGACTTGACCCAAGTCAACGATTCAGAAGACACGGCAGCTCTTCGCCCAAAGTTGGTGGAGCAAAGGGCTGAGAGGAAGCCGCAAGACTCAGCCCGACCGCGAATCGAAAATACAACTGGAACCGCACCGGAAATACGCACATCATCGCCTGATTCTAGATTCGAGAGAGAGGAAAGCCCCGGTGGGAATGCTATTCAACTACCCTCAAGGAGGAATTCCGATGACATGGCTTTATGGGTCTACAACATTGTTTTCTCACGCACAGCAGAGAGAAACACGAAACCCGAATCAGGGCCTGTACCAAGTGACAACAATGCCCTTGTCTTGCACAACCCTCAGGGTTCGGATATTGTGGTGGCTCGAAGACCCCTCGCAGCCCAAGTGGTTGACGATCTACTCTATGACTGGACTCACCTAAGTTGGCGCGAGATTAAAGAGACATCAGAGGAAATTCCGTCAAGTCCGCGTGAACCACAGCGCAATTCCCCCGACTATCGATTGAAGGAAAGTATCGACTTCGGCTTGAAGCCTGAGTACCGATCGAGTCGTAGCAGGGACGTGAGCAGAGAAAACTCGGCGGATCGTTCCAGGCCGAGATCAAGCCCTTATTCTAGCACAGGAGGAATCCCTGGGAGCGGTGTCCAGAATGAGTCTCAGAAAGGTCCCAGACAAGGAAATACGAATGAGAGATTCCAGGCCAGTTTTTATGCTCACTCACGTTCACAGAGGGATGCGACACACTCAGATCGCAACCCCGGACGACAGAAACAACCACGCGACGCGAGAATAAGTGACGAATCAGATAGCTCACCAGACAGAAAGCCAAGGAACTATCCGAGAAGAGAAGATGCTGGGCGAGAGGACGGATATGGCACGTCACTGGGCAGACAGCAGTTTGATGAAGGATATAGGCGCAGGGCTGCGAGACGAAGCGAAAGCCCAATACGGGACGAACCCAGGCGGTCTGAGGCATCCACAAAAATTCAAAAGGCTGCAGTGGCGTCCTTGATTGCCGGGGCTACGGAGGCATTTCGCGTATCAAAGGAACCGGGCAGTTGGGGTGGCGAGAAGGGGAAGAGAGTTTTGACAGCAGCCGCAGGTGCAGCGGCTATAGATTCAGCACAACGAAACAGAACATAGGAAATATGAAATCTACAACAAAGTATGTAGATTTGGGATAATTCGAAATTGACATGCGTACTCATACACAAGGCGCCCGCCGTGGAGGTGTTTGTGGGGTTTGGCAGCCGAGGCAGCACAGCTGATTTGTGCGAGCCATTCGATCTCGGTATCTCTCTTTGTTCGCCAAGTATCATGGCAATGGCTATCGATGAAGCCATGCAAAGCGTCAATCTGGTCAACAATGGTTTCATAAGAGAAAGGTAACTTGTATGACTCTCCCTCTCTTGATGGCCCCACTATAACGGGGCTGTGTTCCAAGAACGTGCATTAGCAGCCGTTTCCTACCTTTCGGACCAGGCTGAAAGTCTGGCTATGCTTTAGGAATCGTGGCATTGTTCGTGTCTATTCTGCCGATCGCGGTTTTGGATTCGCTACTAGATATTAGTTCTCATGCAGGCACCAGAGTCGTGCCTAGACTTAGAAGTTCCCCGCCAAGGCAGACAACCAGGGTCAGGGAGGCTTATCAGCACACATGCAAGGAAATACCGGCTTCCTAATCAATTCTGGAGAACCGCATGATTTACATTCGTGTTTAAGCTTTTATTCGCTCGGAATCAATTGTCCCTCGTGCATGTCTCAATTGGGAAGCTGACGCTCCTCGCCCACCCCGGCAAGGCAAGGCGTTTTGGAACTGCCGCCGACGACCAGAGCTTAAAAGACACTGATCCCAGGCCTTCCCCTCTTCTCCGAGTCCACCACGTCCATATCCTGCATCATTTGTCTGGCGACGAGACACTTCTATCATCACCGGATTCCAACATGTCCCAACATCAGCCAGTTGACTTTGCGTCAAAAATGGACGGCACGTGGGTCGACATTTCGGATGGTGCCAAGTCGGCCAACGATGAACCCGAATCAATTCAAGATCGCATAAGACGAGTCCGCGCCGATAGACGGGACTTGCTTGGCTTTTACAACATCACCGTCTCCGCAAGGCGATTCGACAGACTCGAGTTATTCTACGCAAATGAGCTTCAATCCCTTCTCAAACTTCCCTTCGAAACTCTCTCGCAGCAAGATAAGGTGGACTTCCTCCTCTTGCGGAATTTCCTAGACAGAGAAGCGCGGATTTTGCATCTAAACAGGGAGGCCCAGAACGAGGCCATTGAGCTGCTGCCTTTTACATCAAATATTGTGTCCTTGTGCGAGTCGCGACAGGAGGTGGATTTTATGGATGGAGACAAGACGGCCGAGGCGCTGAACACAATCAGACGCCAAGTGTGCGAGAATCTGCTTAGGGTTGAACGACGCCAACTACACGCCAGCAGGGAGACGGCACACAGAGCATGTCTGATCCTCAGCCAACTCCGCGGTCATCTTCATGACTTTTTCCGCTTTTATTCCTCGTACGATCCCATGTTTGACTGGTGGGTGACGGTGCCTTGGCAAGAAACAGAGGCTACCATCGTGGATTACATCTCCGCCGTCCAGACACGGCTGATTGATCTGGAGCCCCGTTCGACAAATGACATCATTGGCGAACCGGTTGGCCGAAATGGACTTTTGGTCGAGCTTGAGGCCGAGATGATCCCGTATACTCCCGAGGAATTGATCAAGCTTGCTGAGGATAAGTACAAGTGGTGCCAGGAACAAATGATTATCGCGTCAAAGGAACTGGGTTTCGAAGACGACTGGAAGAAGGCGCTTGATTACGTCAAGGATCAGGTTGTCCCTCCCGGTGAGCAATCACGACTGGTTATGCAGCTCGCTCGCTCGGCCTCGGAATTCGTTCAGGAGCACGACCTAGTAACCGTCCCGAAGATCTCGGACGAGACATACCGAATGTTTATGATGTCTGCGGAGCGGCAAAGGGATTCGCCGTTCTTCCTGGGCGGCCCGTCCATCATCGTCTCATACCCGACCGCGAACATGGACCACGACTTCAAAAAGATGGTGATGAGAGGGAACAACAAGCACTTTTCACGCGCGACAGCCTTCCACGAACTCATTCCAGGACATAGACTGCAGCTCTACATGGGCAAGCGCCACAACAGCCATCGCCACATGTTTAGCACCCCGTTCTTCATCGAAGGCTGGGCCATGTATTGGGAGCTAGTGTTTTGGGAGATGGGCAACTTTTTCGTTTCGCCCGAGGACCGGATCGGAACGCTGTTCTGGCGAATGCACCGCTGTGCGCGCATCATCTTCTCGCTCAAGTTTCACCTTGGTCAGATGACTCCCCAGGAATGTGTCGACTTGCTTGTGGATTGGGTAGGCCACGAGCGATCAAACGCCGAGGCCGAGGTCAGGCGATCGTTCAGTGGTGAGTATCCGCCGCTGTACCAGGTTGGCTACATGATTGGAGCACTGCAGTTGTATGAGCTGCGACAAGAGGTTTCAAAACAAGGCCGTCTCAAGGAGAAGGAGTTTCACGACCTCGTCCTGAAGGCCAATACCATGCCTATCGAATTGTTGCGGGCGCTGATTCTCGACTTGGACCTCACGCCAGATTACAAGACGAAATGGAGGTTCTTTTAATTTAGTGGAAGGCTGCTCAGACCACCCCACTGGTTGCAGGTCCCACTGAGGCCGCGATGGATTTAGACGTTTTTATGGCTCTTGATTGAAGGAACCACGCTTTGGAGAATTGGTAACAAACATCTACTCTTCGAGATCTTCTTGGATCTCCATTACGTATGTTACAAGACAAAGAAAATTAGTTTTTAACGAATGTACACATCAAAACGCCCGCCTGCCTTCCTTGACCGTATGTATCGTAGAAAAAAGAAGCCCTTAAAACATTTCAACTTCATCCTCATCCAACAAGCCCATCCCGCTGTCATGTCCTCGGCGCCTCTTTTGGCTGCCTCGTCTGGCCAGGCCCGAGGACAAGAATGCGCCCCGCCGAACTACTGTTCCTGTCTGGGATGGTGACCCAGGAGGTGTGCTTGATTCCTTTTCTTCGGGTCCAGGGTCCTGCCTCTGCGGCTTCTTCGGTGTGTTGAGGAAGTCCTGGCTCATTTGCAGAACCCTTTGTAGTTCGGCCTTCATCGAGTCGATGACGGCCTTGGCCTTTGCTTTTTCTTCTTGCATCTTGGTTTGAAGACCACCGTTGTCCACGCGGAGAGCCAAAATGGTCTCATGCGCTACTCTAAGGGACTCGTTGACGCGATCAATCTCGCCACGGAGTTCCACAACTCGACCATCTCGAATGGACAGGTCGTTGCCGTGCTTGTGATTTATCGTGGCCATCTCTCTGGCCTTGACCTCTTGAACCTCCGCCATCTGCTTCTGAAGATCTGCGCTTCGTTGCAAGGCATCTGCCAACTTGGCCTCCAACTCCGCAATGACGTCCTCTTTGCTGCAGAGCACCCGGCGGCTGGACTCGACTTGGGCGTGGTGAGTTGCTCTAGCATCGCGGTGGTCGCTCTCCATTTGCTGGATCAGCCCTTCCAGCTCAGCAATGTCCCGTGCGTAGCCATCTACCGCGCCCTTGAGTCTCTCATTTGCGACCTCGAGCTCTCTGATCCGAGCGATTTTGTCGTTCATTAGCTTTTCGGCTTTAGATATCTCACCTTTGAGACCATCCATGACCGCAACTCGTGCGTCGAGCTGCTTTCGCAACGACAGTTCAATTTGGTGGTATTCATCGATAGAGTCTTCGTCTTCCTTCGCCCGCTTGGCCATGGCACGCAGGCGAGTAAGCATGAGGTCAAGAACCTCGGCGCCACGAGAGGTCAGTGGAAGTGTAATCTCACCAGGTGTGAGGTACTCGAGTTCCAAGCGTGCGGCACGGAAGCCAGATGTGAGGGATATGATCATTTCGCTCGCGTCGTTTCCGGCAAAGCCCAGGTCGCCTATCGCTGTCTTGAGCTGGTCAAGGGCGCAAGTGCGGTCTGACATGGTGCGAAGAAGAGTCTCGATTCGCGACTCGAGGTCATCAGCGGAAGCGTCGGTGGAGCTGTTGGGGTTTGGGGAGAATTCAACGAGTTTCTCGTTGAGACGGTCGCTGAGGGCCTTGTAGGAGCTGAGGGTGTCGCTCAGCTTGGCCATCTCGAGTTGCAGCGAGGCAACTTCCTCTTCCAAGTGTTGTTGTTTGGGGTCGGCGAAGAAGGCCTGGACGCCAACGTGCGACTTGGGAGTGGCCATGACCCCTCGGAAACATGGGGTTCCAGGCATCGGCGGACTTGTGGCTGGTGGAGTTGGGAATGAGGATCTAGCTCTTGACGGGGTGCTGCATGCAAGTTGTGCCATCGTCTCCTCGCCAAACTCATCCTCGTCAGCCATGAGGTCCATAAAGTCTCCAGAGTATGGTTCTCTAGCTGACAGCGTCCAGTTGTAGCCTCGACTGTGGTCCGACTGAACCACTGACTTCTTTGCAAGCTCTTCTTTGAGATCGTCGATTTGCTTCTCGAGGTCCCACACGCGATCAGTGTCCATGACAATGGTTGCGTTCTGCAGCTCGTAGATTTCTCGGTCTCGTGCTTTGAGCTCCGCCTTGAGGCGATCAATCTCGACCTTGCTTTTTTGGGCTCGACGTCGCTTTTCCTGATGGATATTGTTCATCTCTTCGCTCAGACCATTGCGTCGGATGCGGCGCTGGATGCGACCGTCAAGGACTTGGCGGAGCGGAAGAAAAGTAACCTCACCACTCTGAGGGAAGGCTGGGCTTGAGGGGGCAATGCTATTTCCCGCATATCCAATCGGGGCAGAAGAGTGGCGGCGCTTTGGAGTAGCTACGGCGACACGGCGGATCATGGGCGTCAATCCACTGGATGTGCCGCCGCTTGTGGATGGAGCACCCGGGTCGGAGATGCGGACACGACGTTTTGTCCCCTTGCGCGGAGTTTTAGCAGTAGCGATGCGAGGCTTTGTGGCATCTGTGTAATAGTCAGACAGGCCGGTGGTGCTGCGACGCGTCCGCCGGAGGGCGATAGGGAGGTCGAGATCATCCATGGTGATGCGGTGGTGGTGATGCTGATGATGGTGGGGTGGTATATATCACAGCGGAGTATTGAAAAAAGAGCGGAATTGACACGGCCACGACGGAGACTTTTGGGGGTCAGACAAGAACATGAACTGGGCCGCATGAAGGCCGAGGATAGTTTCTGAAAGCTGGTATCGCGAGAAGAAGTATTTATCAAGTCGTTCGACAGGTAAACATGGATCCAAGGAGACGTGTTCGCGACTCTGGAAGCAGGCGAGCCGTCGGTGCATTGTTTACACATTTCCTATCGCGGTTTAGCGGCGGGCGGGGCGGGATGCCGGCTCCACCACCCCGCGATTGACAGCAGCCAACGGATTCCGCGAATACAAGGGTCTCACCAAACGGCCGTCCTCAGGACCCTGGACATGCCCCCAGTCACGCCCCCGTTTGGCTCGGGAATCTCAGGTGGGGCGGCAGTCGAGCGACTCACGTCAAGGTCATGACCGTGAATGTGCTTTGTTGTTTCCGGTGGCGAGCGCTCTGTTGGGGACTGGTCTGATTCACGCCCGTGACCGCGCTCGCGACTGGCACCTCAGCTCCACCGTACCTCAGGGTTATGAAGGGGGAAGTAAACAACGGATCCGAGAGAATGTGGGAACTGGGAAGAGACCCGTGCGGTGAGCCGGTGAACGCCAGGCATTTGGGGGTTGCGTTTGAGACGGGATGGTCGTCAATGGTGATATGGTTGGTGGGAGTGAACTGAAGTAGCTAGAAATTCGCCATCCGGCCAGCTTTGTTTACAAACAACAGTGTAGGCAGTGGCAAAGTGTGTCCTTTGCCGGCAAAAACAGATGTGTCCCCTGAGGGGTGGAATCGAACGATTTGTTCCCTTTTTCAAACGGCTGGACTCTCTTCTTCTCTCAAGCGATTTCGTTCACGTATTCACATTCGCAACCTGAACCCCCACCCGCATGGTCCATCACGGTCGCCGCTCTGTGACCTCGTTGATGGTGTGCAGGGCAGGCTAGGGTCTCCCCAGTCAGGCAAAAGCCTTTCATTCAACTTTTCTCCACCTTGTATGCATTCAAGGAGCAGTCAACTCTAATCTTGGAAAGAAAGCAGTGAAATCTGGTCTAGGCATGCAGTGAGCGCGGGATCCGAGCTTTGCACGAGGCCAATGTGTAGGATCCGTGGCACTGGGACGGCACAGCGCCAGGAAATTGGGGCACAGCGCCGCACCTAGTGTCAAAGCGTCTGTCCCCCCCGTCTTAGACGGGACTGGGGAAAAAAGATGTATTCTCCAATTGCCCCCAAATGCAACAGCACTGAAGCAAATGATACTACTCGTTCAATCTCGTGCTCACTTGTCATGACTACTACACGTGGTGTTGTGAAGCAACTGCCCACCTCAGAGGCCCCCAAATTAGCACTAAAATTCGCACGCGCATTTCGCGTGACTGCTGCAAATGCACACCAGCCCAACTCAACTCGTTATGGATGACTAATAATTAGCCGCGACGCTCTGAGCCCACACCGAAACCAGACTTCGTCTTCACCTTGAAGCCAGCCTTCGGAATGTCACCATAACTCTCACTTACTTTCTGGTCAGCCCAACGCGCCGCGAGGAGAGGTTCCCCTGCGTTCCGCTCCACATTGCATGGAGGCTCCACCATGCCGGCGCATGCAAAGCAGGTCAAGTTCGTGGCCTCGGATCCCAACCGGGGCGGCCTGCCAGTGAAGCGCAAACAGGTCCAACACGCCTGCGCCGCTTGTCGTCGAAAGAAGGTGGGTGTGCTTCACAATTCATGACTTGTGTGTCCACGAACGGTCCGCTAAGACGAAACTAGAGACGATGCATTCATGCTGAAGACTCTGTCGATGAGCCATCGGTAGTCATCCTCTCGGCCCCTGGCGCAGAGGAGTCAGTCGGCCAGGACTCTCCCTCTCAAGCATCGTGAGCCCGCATCCCCTTGTCTCGCTCTGCCAGCAGGATTCTCATGTCTATCATAGTCCTTTATCCTCTGGAATCAATTCAGCTGCCCAGACGCGCCCTTCGGCTCTTGATGGACAGGATGGTTCCAAGGTCAACCCCCCGGGCCCTCGTAATTATGAGCCGCAAAGTGCACCCCCGCCTGCTGAGCTTCCGAGGGAACCGCCCACTATCAACACCCCTAACACGCAGTCGTCCCGGTTTGTGGGTGACCTGAACCCCGAGGGAATGTTCGTAGAGGCCACTGGTTCCGCGTCTGCTCGTGCGACTTCTCAAAGGGGGATGTTGGAATTTGGCTCTCCGCAACAGGCGGCGGTACAGGTCAGGGCTCCCAATTTGTCACGTCGCGACCGCCGGCCATCATGGACCAGTTCCTACTTCCCTTTGTGAAGGAGCATTGTTTGTCATGCCTCCCGCCAGAGACGGAGTTTCGAAGGCTGAAGCGCGTGTTTCTCCAAAAGATCCATCCCATCTTTCCCATCATCCCCGAGTCAGCCTTGGAGGGTGCCACGGACAACCCCAACGACATAGTCCTGCGGCAACTTATATGTCTTGCTGCAGCTCCCGATCCTGACGTTGCGCATTCCCTTCGTCTCAAAAACAAAGGAACGGATGTATTATCCTGTCAAGACTTTATGGAAGCCATTTCTTCCGCTGTTCGCGCCATACTAGAAACGAGCATTATCCCGGACAGGGTAGTTCACATTCGAGCTCTCGTGATGTTGTCGCTCTACACACAACCTACTTGCGCTGAGGAAGCAGATCTTCCTGCTCAACTAGGCGGCCGCGCCGTTCATCATATCCAGACACTCGGTTTGCATCTCTTGAAGTATGAGTCTGCGAATGGAGAGGATTTCGAGACACTGTTTTGCGCTGTTTGGGCGGTAGACAGGATCAATGCTGCGCTATACGGAAGGCCATGTTTGATGCACGAGCGAGATATAGGGGCCAATCTGGATGGTTGCATCAAGAATCGCCCTCCTTGTTTTCGGCTTTTACTCTCAGTATGCCAGTGGCTCGACCAGGTCATTGAACTCTATCGTCCGGGGCCGAGCGCTGAGGCATCTGGGTTTGAAAAGGTTGCCTACATCGACCTTCCTGTCCTTGAGGCCATGATCGTCAATGCCGATGCCTTGAAAGTACCAGCCCCTTTGATCGGTTAGTCAAACTCTTGTCTAGTACAACATGTATTCGCTTCTAACATGGAACATAGCAACGATTGAGACCTTCTATCATGCCGTTATTATCCTTTCATGTCGTCTGCCTCGACCTGGAACACGGACAGCGGCTTCGACCCTCCCTCCTGCCTCAGCAAATGCACGTCGCTCACTTGCAGCTGAACGTATTGCTTTCGCAGTGCCACGTGATAACCTCAGCCCAGTGCCATTTGTCTCGTATGCAGTCTCACTTGCTTTGAGTGTTGAGTATCGCAAGATGCGACATAGCCGGCTTCCAATGTTCCGTGCAAGAGCAATGCACTCTTTCAAACGTAACTGCGAAATGTTGAGGAAGTTTGGCGAATACTACTGGAGTGCAAACGTTGTGGCCGGACTTGGTGAACGGGTTTTAAAGGAAATGGAGAGAGCGGCAACCACCCTCACGAGAGAGGTCACACCACCGCCCGCCGAAACACCTGGCTCTGCTCCGTCATCCCAGACCACTACATCCCGAATCGCCGAGGCCCCCGTCGCAGATCCCTCAACGATGAACTCTGCGACTGGTGTTGATAACCCGGTTGATTTCTCGCTTATTGACGCCATCTCCGGACGGGATGTATTTGGCCATATTGATCCCAGTTTCAATCTAAACGCTGTGGAGGACGCTCTAGAAGCGAATCTAGACATTGGACTACCCTTCAATTGGGGCGACTGGGGCCAGTTTGCCACATGAGATATGTTCGATGTCCAGACCAACTGTTACTATCCGCATTCTCGGAATATCAACACTTCTGGTTTTGGCATATACAAGCACACCGCTGCCATTTTTTTTTTCCCTCAAGAGCTGCCTCATAAGACGTGGCAAACTATTGTCTAGTGGGCTCGGGACGAGGATATTCGGTCACTCATCACAGTCACCATGTTCTTTGAATGCATCAGAGATTGCTTCCGACTCTGAAACAATCGAGGCGAGAAATGTAGAACTCGTTTTTCAAAGGGACAATGTAATATTACCAGACCCATGTGGGCAAAATTAGGTGGTCATCGCCAGCTACCCTTGTTTCGAGATATAACCTCCATCAGGTTAACTGGCTTCATCGAAATAGGTGTCGGTGGCGGAGTCACAGGCGCCACAATACTCGCCTGATGGCTGCCCCCGTACCTCTAATAACAGGGAGGATTTGCGGGTTGATCGAAATGCGACAGGTCATTGCAGATACTCATCCATAGATTCAGGAGTCGTCATAGTTACGGCTACGTGTTGCGCAAGTCAACCGCTCAATGGTACGTCGAAAAGGAAAAGGCTCGGACAGATACCCCAATATTTGCAGAACCAAGCTATCTTTGAACGGAATTTTACCCATGCAAAGGAAAACAACGTTGTACTATCAATATTGTCAAAGTAATGCACAGCCTCGGGTTCCATCCGGGGTCCTTACCGAGGGCCAGGCGTCCTCGACGACCACCTCAGAACAGCATCCAATTAATTCGTTTCTTGACTTAACATCACCTTTTTAACATCAGTGAAAGAAGCAAAATACCAACCCAGCACAGATAGAAACCCATCCAATGAGGTCATCAACAAGAAAATACGTGGAAAGCCGAGAGAATTAGGTGGTTGGTTCTTGTTTCAAGGATCGCGCTACTGTGGGCCAGCTGGATCAACTTGCTGAACCGGAGTAACTTTAGCCAATGCTGACTGCTAGAACAGACCTAGTGTCGCGCACGAACTAGGTCAAGCATTTTAATCTGCCGGGTACAGTTGAATTCAGCCCAATGCCAATTTTATGATGAAGAAGCTGTTGTGAGTGTCCGGGTGGGAGCCGTTTGCTAATATCTTCCCAGGTCATGTCGACATGATTCGGTCAATAGAGCTGCTTACATGAGGAGTAACACATGGGAACTCTTGTTCAAAGTCGCCTTTGGGCTTCGTTGCAACAGAATCGTCGGTTCTTAGAGGGTATCCACCAATCTCCTGTCACACAACAAAGATATGCCTCTCAACTTCTATTGAATTGCCCATTTGGGTCGAGGCTCACCCCACAAGGCGTACCAAAAACGCCTTGAGGGACAAGGGAGCATGGGCCTTGCAGATAATTGACACTGGCTAAGAAGCTTGGCAACATTTTGTTGGTGTATAATGCTCAGCTGAACATGCGCGCGTAGCTGTCCCCAGGCTATTTTCGGCTTCTTGCCGTTCAGCTAAACACTCCCATCCCGTCACTTTCTTCGCAGTGGAAACCTGTATAGACAGACAAATCACTTGAAGATCTTTCAGAACTTGACAATAGAATAGCCACCGTAGTACATCATGTTTCTGTACTTTGGGAACACCGTGGATTCGTGGGCAATTGGGAACGACTACTTCTCCTTGGCGTCAGCAGATCCCCACTCCTCATCCTGATAGACGGCAGCGATGGGCTAACATACGCTCTTAGCAAGAACCTCCCTGCATCTATCCAGGAAGTATGCAGCAGACTAGCCGGCGTGTTTAATGATCGGAGCTTGGTTCGTACCACCATCTCGTGGATGTCAACGGCACCCGATGGAACATACGCGATAATGACCAAGGGAGGCGAATGTGAGAACATGCTGGTGGCGCATTGAAAGCCTATCCGAACTCGGCTCATCAATTTCACAGTCCTATGTAACCAACCTGATCTTCTTGAAGTCGCCCAACCCTCGACATCTATTGAGCACATTGCCTTATCACCACTCGGCGGCTAGTTTGTTCGCTTTACAGATGGCACAGTCCAAATATCGCCGCCGGCCGGTTTCTCTCAGCCCTTTTACTCTCTCATTTCTCCATATATCGACCCCCAATCCAAAGCCCGCCAGTACTCGCCTGTCCGCAACATATTCTTTGGGGCACATGGAGCCATCATCATCCGAACAGATAAGGAACTCTTAACCGCTCATCTTCCCCAGCCGTTGCAGTCGAGTCTACAAGCTTTAACGCATGGCGAGTACAAAGCATCCGGCTATGTGCTTGGCAAATGCACGGTTTTATGTCCTTGGGATCCCCAGTTCTATTTGCTAGAATTTCGGTCAAGAATCGCACCCACCAAGTACATACACCAGCTTCCAACACAGGTGATATTGAATGAAGTGGCAACCTATGCCGAATCAAACCAACGCCTACCAGTGCTCATCCTCTCTGAATATCAATCTTCCACTCAATTGCCAAGCTTAACCACTCCGCCTTCGTCGACGAACTCGCCTCCGCCTCCGCATGGACCAACCAGAGCATCGTTTGCGGCTTCCACTTCTCCATATTCACTGCGCCCCGGTCAATCCCACCACCGCTCCTACAGTTCCGTTGCGATACCATCAGCTCCAGCTAGGCTCTGGGATCACGCACAGCCACAAACCTCTCTCCAACCTCCAACGCAAACAGTTCCAGCTACATCGATAGCCTCTAGATTCTAGAACGGGCCCCGACCTGAAATTCCTGACGCAGCTCGGACACGCTACGAAAGACAATTCCACGAAGAACGCGGTGGCAAGACCTTCTTGACCGGCATCGAGGCTGCTGGCGTGTTCTTTGCAAGTGGCCTGGGCAAGGCGGACTTGTCACGAATAAGGGAGGAGACGGACCGGGATAAGAACGGACGGTTTGACAAAGAGGAGTTTGTTCAGGCCATGTGGCTCATTGAGCTGCATTCAGGAAAGGTTGAAGATTGTTCTCGCAGTCCCCCAATTCCGGCCCCCGCTCAGTCAACACCTCCTCAAACACGGTGGCGTCATAACCAGGTTAAGCCTCCGTCGGATTCCTCAATACAGATACAACAATATCAGCCAGCACTTGCTCCACCTCCAACACATGGCCAGCCGCCACCTTATCAACCTAGGCCGATTCCTGCCGGTCAACCTCCGGAACATATGCGACCAGTTCAGCAATATCAGCATTCCTATGCTCCTCCGCAGTTACAGCGTAAGCCGCAGCAACCCCGACCAGGTTCATTGCCCAACTTGACCAGAATACAGCCAATCGAAATATTGGTAGCCGTGGGCTGCAGCGGATGCCAAAACGGCCTCGGCATCAATCAACCCGCGTACCGATCGTTGACGGGCTACACCGGCATCAACTACTATTGCACAGACTGCCACCGAGCTAACAGGTGTCCACCGGCTTCCACGTTGGTTAGGCTTGTGCCCGGGAAGCACGTCGCCTCGCGAAACAAGACGGCGACGGGCTGCGATGGGTGCTCGAAGAAGATCAAGGGTGGCGAGATGACCTGGTATTGCAGGAAGTGCTGGGATAAGGATCTCTGCCAGAAGTGCTGGGGAATGAAGACGAGGCATTGCAAGCACGTCACGCAGGGGCAAGTGTCGATGATGCAGGTGGGCACTAGCCGAGGAAACCCGTGGAGTGTATCCGAGGTTGTCCAATCAATTGGAGATATAGCGAGCGCTCTGAGATAGTATTTGAGAGTCAGGCACATATAATTGCCCATCGGTGATATCATAAAGTGGCCTATTTTTGTCGGCCTTTTGAAGTTATTCACAACTGATGACCAAAATTGGCCATGGTGACGTGAACCTAGAGGGGAGTGGTTGGAGTTTTTTTTTACAAGTCCTTCATAGACATCATCCGTCCCCATGCCCAAAGCCCATTACCGTGACCTCCAATTGAGGCCTCGCAGGAGCAGACAGCCTTCTTCCGAGGCGTCTTGCCTGTATTGGGCATGTCCATTTTTCCGTCCACTGTGATGGATTATTCCTGCTTAACCTTGCCTTTAATTTCCCTGCGCGCGGTATTTTCGGCTTTCCCTTCCTGTAGCGCCTTGTTCATTTCGTCGTGAAAAGAGTGAGAGAGGGGTGTGTGGTGTATAGATTCAATCGGCGAGCAAAGATTTGCTTCAAGCCGTCTCGGCGTGCCCTGCTCACTTCTTGGGTCGATCATCCGGTAAATCGGTCGGCTTGCCGCGGAATTGGTTCTTCATCTCGTCGATAAAGTGCTTTGCGAATTGTCGGCCGCGTTCCTCAGGCATTGGGTCGGCTAAGAATTCATCGGCCCATGGTTAGCTGTCTTGCTTGGGTCAGCCGGAGGGCTGGAGCGAGGCTCACCTGTCGCCTCTCCGGGCGCTAATGGCTCGTTTGGATTCCTCCCATTCTGCGCCTCGTCAATCTTTCGGTGAATCTTGCCGACGGCGCGGTGGAAGCCGGGCTGCTTGAGGATCTGGGAGTCTTGTCAGAGGGAGGACGCGAAAAAAGTGTCGTCATGAAAGAGGTGGACACTGCGCACCGAAGCAACAATTCTGTCCTGCAAATTGTCAGTGAATTGAACAAACCGGATGGATCAGATTGGATGCATGCCTCAAAGGACTGGATAACACGAAGCGCCCACCAGTGAAACGACATGGTGCGCTCGTCTTGGGCAAACGTCGATGGTGATGTCAACGGATGGTGTTTCCCATGTCGATCAAGTAAGCAATGAGGTACCGGTGCTCGCTTGGCTCGTGTCGCGGGGCCAGCAATACGCTATCAGTCTTATCAGAATGTAACCTAGGTACCCTACAGCGCCGCGGCTTACAAGCACACCTGTGAAATTTATTTCCATTCATGATGATGAATCATGGCCAGGTCGCTTTCAAACAGGAAAATTCCTATTGGATGATGTTTCAAGGTGGTCCTATCGCTCATTCTAACCCTCGAATACTGTTTGATCCTGGTTTGAGGTTTCATGGAGCACCGACTTGGCTGAGGTGGTGTTTTATCTCGCATATACTTTGTCAGCGGGGCACGATCCTGCTGCAGAGACATTTCACAGCGCAACAAAATACAGGCATTTTCCTTCAATTGATTGATTTGTATTGTTTTGTTTTCACAACTTCTATGGGATTTGTAGATTCTCTGATCCACCTCAGTCCCTCGAGTATGTCAGGACTTTTTTTTTATCCTCCACTGCCATGGGCCGTAAGTGGACATCTTCAGCTGTTCAGCTTAGCCACGCCCACTCCCCGTAGTTCGTCATGTTTTGTGTTGGTTTGGCTGGTTTCCTGAAGCTTCCATCAAACCTGATTTAGGCAAGGTACTTGCCAATGAAGGGAGAAAGGTAGTCCTGCTTGCCAATGTCGACGCCCTCCTTGCGCAGGATGTTGTAGGCGGTGGTGACGTGGAAGAAGATGTTGGGCAGGGCGTAGCCGTTGATGTACTGCTTCAGCTGCATGGTGGCCTCCTTGCCGGGGCCGAGGCCGATGGTGACATTGAGGTCGGCGTTGCCGTTGTAAACGTCGCGGTCGACCTTGGCGAGAACCTCAAGGACCTGAGTGATGCGGGCCTGCATGAGAGCGTAGGTGTCGAGGTTGCGGTCCAGAGCCAGGGGCTCAGTGCCGGTGCCGCGAGCGGCAATCTTCTGGGCAACATCGGTGGCCATGAAGATCTGGAAGGTGAAGGGAAGCATGTTCTCGTAGATGCGGGCAGCAGGGATGCCGGAGTTGTCGGCGTGGGCCTCGGCCTTCTTCACAATCGCGGAGAGCGAGTTGAGGGCATCCTGGGCCAGGGTGATGGAGGCGTCGTACAGAGTGTAGCTCATCTTGACTGGGTAGTGTGTGAAAAGACTGGGGAGATTGAAGTGATGCTAAGATAAGGGTGTAATTGCGTGATGGTCTGGATCTGGTGTAAGTCTCCGAGGGGCGAAAAGGTTCCGCGGAGGGCATATATATATATATATATATATATATATACCTATGCCCAGGCAGGCATGTCTGCGTCCATGTGCTTTCTCCAAAGCAAAGCTTCTGCTCTGTAATCATCGCACCTCAAGCTCACTACCCCTCCCCCACCTTGGACTTTAGCCCTGCTCCTATTGCTCCTATTGTGACGGGGCGGAGACGGGGCGGAGACGGAAAGCTACCTATCCTTGGCCCCCGCTCCCGGTCCTCGAGCCGCTCTCACCGCCCTGAGACGAGCCTTTACTAATTCTCTCGACTTCTCTCCACTTCCTGGACACCCTGCTCGCATCATGTTGTATTAGTAATGGAGGCTAATTGGGTGTCTTTGTTGAGATTGAGACATATGCCGCTTGACTTGGCCCGAGGGGCTCTGTCGGGAGGTGGAGCCGATTTCCAATGCGGCGGATCACCGGGGGCCCGATATCCGGTCGGAATTGGCTTGGGTGAGGGGTGGAGGTGGAGGGATTCGAATCCCGCGCAGCAAAGCCACGGTTCCCTCAAGACGGGCCAATTCGGCGAATTTGTTCATCCCGATCTTATCTTGTGCTTCGACCAAAGGCCCCTTTTTTGCCACGGCCTCGTTGTCCTTCGTGGCTGATGTCGGGCAATCTTTGGGAGCCTAGACTCTGAGACGCGCCATCACAAATCGCAAGGGGGGTCCTTGTCATTGTCTTTGGGGGCTTCACGAAGCCGCTGACAAATAGGCCCGGTCCGCCTCGCCAAAGCTCAGCTCGACAATCCTGAAAGCTACCCGCCAAAAATGCTTTTCCTGACGTTGCACCACATGGGAGCTTTGACAGGCCACGGAGCAATGTCGTCCCATGGGACATTCGTAATCCGGCTATTGGACGCCGGCGTGGAATGGATTACAAAACAAAGCGGGATGCAGGGAGCCGTCGTAAGTGATGCTGGGCGCCGAGCTAACCATATGAGATAGGAATCCTGCTGAGGGACCAGGAGTCAATGCAACACCCAAACTAAAACAAAATTGTACAAATCGCTTCAATCCCTACTGCGGCTGAGCCTTTTGTTTTCTCAAATATACACGTCTCCCTTGTTTTGGTTGTCCTTGCTTTATCCTCGTCACACCGATTCCTTTGCGTCGTCGTGTGGCTATTGTCGCCTCATAAATATACACCACCGCGAGGTTCTGACCCTAGAATCCAAGCGCGGCGTTCGACTTCTCAATGGCCTCGCGCTGGCCGGGCGTCTTCCCCGCACCGACGACGAGCGCCTCCAGTCCCATACCCTTGAGCCCGGCGCCGTTGGCCGAGCCCCGAAGCATCTGCTCCGTCGGCCGATCCACGTGCTGCGACTCCCCGGCGCCGCCGGGGAAATCGGGGCCCGGGGTTCCGTCCCGGAAGGCCTGGCGTTGACGGACTAGGTATTGTGCGTTGAGCTCCGTGGTGGGGCACACGGGTATGTACAAGACGCTCGAGTCCGACTTGCCGAAGTGCACCTTGTCCACTGAGTGGATGGCTGAAGAAGAGAAAAAAAAGGGGGTTAGCGCTTTGCGGAGTTTGGACAGTTGATAATGCATACCATAGCATCGCATATAGTAGCATATGGGGTGAGAGTGCTGGTACTTACTATCGCAGTGCCACGCAACATAGTCGCCGGGCTTGATCTCGGGAACATGTGTCATGGTCCTCTCCAGCTCAAGGTGAGGGTGTAGTTCGTCCGTAAGCTCCTGGCCGGTGCCGGGGGTGGCTCCCTGGAGCTCGCTCGTCATCTCATCGCCGCCAGTGAACCTCCAGTTCTTCTCCTCCAGGTATCCAGGGGTTCCAGGCCCGTTGATGGGCTCAAAGAACGGCCTGAGGAGGGTGTAGGAAGTCGACAGCTTCACCAGCGGGTTGACGAGCAGAGTGCCCTCCTTTGGCTTGGTGTGGCTCATGCTCAACCAGCCCTGCCACACGCGGAACATGGTGCAGGGACCTAGGCCGTCATACAGGTTGTTGACGGCATCAACTCTGCCACTGGCATCCCAAGGATCGTACTCGGTCCACTTGCCTTCAAAAATCCTGTCGTACACGTGCCCGCGACCATAACCTTCCTTCTCCCAGCGCTCCACGCTGCCGCCGTCCATGTGCGGGCCAAGAGCAAAGGCTGCGTCGCCGGGCTGACGAATGCGCAGTCTGTCGGCGTATGTAAGAGGCTGCTCCAAGTCAATGCGCGCGGTTGGCGAAGAAATGTGCCAGAGAGAAGACATGAGGTGGTGCTGAACGTGGAGGAAATGAGGGTGAGAGCGGGCCTTCAGCTGGGGCTCTGACCAGTACAACTCATAGACTTGAGGGTCATTCTGAGGAAAAGCTAGCACATAATGTCAGATCTTCAGCTCAGAAACAAGCCAGGCGACTTGATTAAATGCATGGAACCTACCCCTGGTCGAAGGATTCTTCTTCACATACGCCTCAATCTCATCTTTATAAGCTCTGGCCTCTGCCTCAGGGATAACGCCTTTTACTACGATGGCGCCGCGTTTTTGAATCTCAGCTTTCAATCCACCGATGCTGTTCTCCAAGTCCTCGTACTCGATTTGAGGAATGACAGCCGGCCCTTTCTGAGCAATGATTTCGTTCTCTTTCTGAAGCTGCCGGAGCAAGTTGCTCCAGCTCTGTTGAATCTCCGTTTCTCGCCCCCGGACCAAATCACATTTCAATTGGCGAAACCGATCTGGAAGGGGCTCCCTCGCCTTTCCGGAGAGCGAAGTGAAGGCGTCAGAAATGTCTCCCTCCTTCTTCGCCGATCTCTGCGACGCCGCTGCCGTGGCCATGGTGCGGCGGAGGCCCCGGGGAGCTCTGGCGAGGGACGAGCGCAACATGGCGATGATGATATTTATATATACAACGACCAAAACACAATATGAACGACAAGATTAAAAAGATAAGAGTGCATCGGCCCTAGAAGATAGGCTTGCTTCAATGCGTTATCAACTTCAATTGTTGGCTTCTCCGCCGTAGCATTTTATACTGTTGGGCGGAGAGTGCGGTGCTACCAAAAAGGGAAGTCCGCACATCTTCAGCTTTCCACCCGTCGGCAATTCGGGATACAAGAACCCGCCAGGCTGACGCTCCAGAACGACAAGAGTGGGTTCTTTGACTGTCATGTGGCCATCAAGTGTTTGAAGTTGTCTGCAAAAGGTAGTTGAGATCGGTAGTTGGGGATGGCATCACCTTGTCCGTACGCACGGGGGCGTCCGTCTGGAAATACACTTTGGCGAGCCGTCACCAACTAGCCTTATTTTCCTCGATAAATTTTCTTCATTGAACGACAAGCCAACTCGGTGGCCTTTAGGAGACTCATGCTTGCAAAGCGGTGGGAAAATAGTTTTACCCAAAAAAAGGAAAAAAAAGTAGTCCAGTAATGTGTCTGCCTCCCTGATAAACACCCCCAATGTCAAAGAAGGCAGTCCGCGCTCGACCCGACCCTAACAATGATGCCCATATTATACAATATTTGAAAACACGATCAACACCCTAGCACCGGCTTCGTTGTATGCCCTTCTTGACCCTCAACTCCATATGCCTTGCCGTAATACATGGGTTGGCATGCTTAATCGAGATCTCCTGCCCTTCGTACTTTTTCTCTGAGGTCACGGTTCTCCAACTCTAATCCCCCAAGCCTCTGCCTGGCTGCATGCCTGTCCTGGTTGCGTCCCTCTCGTTCCATCTTCAGTTTATACTCCATATCTCGTAGTCTGAACAACCACCTGTTGTCGTTGGGGGCTCCTCCCTCGTCACTCAGCGTGCCAACATCCCTGAGGCCCAGCCCTCCATGGGAAGAACTAGGGACAGGGATGCCACTAGAGGTGCCGGTTCTTGTCATCGTCGAGGTCCTACTGCTCCTACCGTGACTTGATCGAAGACCCCTGTCCTTGGTCTGGTCTCCTGGGCCCCGAGGAATCGATGGTGATGGCGAGCCTCCGTCCATAGGAACCAAGGCGTCAGGAGCAGCCTGGCCGGAAAACGCCGCTCGAGCTCGCACATCATTCGCGGTGCGCAGAGTGGCGTTTTCAACCTTGAGTTGGCGGTAGGCCTCTTCTAGGCGGGCGAACCGCCCTTGAGGATCTTGAGGAGCCAAGGACCCTGAAGCAACCGAGTTTCGGACCATAGTCTCAAGGCGATCCAACTTCTTAGTGCGGACCTCAAGATTGTTTTCGAGAGTCTGATACTCGCGGCCTAAGTCTCGTTCAACTGCCTTGATCCTTGTTTCAAACGACGAGATCATCGTCTCGATGGCCTTCACTGCGGCCAAAAGGTTCTTAGAGAAACCGGGAAGCCGGTTGGTGATGACCTCCAAGGAGGGCAAAACCTGTCGGTCAATGAGGGTGTTGCCGCTCACCCATTCACGACCACACAGGGCGCTGAGCTTCTGCCACAGTACCAGAAGCAACTCGTTTCGCTCCTGAACTTGCTCTCGAGCAGTCTGCTCCAACATAGAAATCCTCCTGCGATCCTGGCTCCTGGTAGACTCCAGCTCCGCAATGCGGACATCTTGACTGCTCGCCGTACGAGTCAGGTGCTGCTGTGACTTCTGAGAAGTGTCAAACTGCGACTTGGTGTTGCGGTGGGACACACGCTCCTTCTCAAGAAGCTCAGCAAGCTTGCGGCTTTCGAGAGCGTGAGATTCGAGCAGGGCATCGCGTTGCTTAATGATGCGATCCTTCTCAACCAATGACGCCTTGCTAGTATCGAGATCTCGGACAGTGTTTTCGAGCTCGCGCTGAAGCTTAGCAATAGACTTGAACTAGTTAGCAATGTCACGCCGAGTAAGAATAAACAACAAACCTTGAGAAGAGAGGAACGGGTGCCATTAAGGTCACCCAATGCCTCCCTGAGATTGTTCTCCAGCTCCATCAACCTCTCCTTCCATTCGGTGGCCTCGACCTCTCTAGACGTTAGGCTCTTACGCAGGCGTCTAGCCTCATCCTTGGCCGCGGAAGCCTCCCTATTGAGTTCGTTGACGAATTGCTGCACCTCTTCCTTCTCCCTGTCGGCAACAATCTCTCTCTGCTGTCTCTCCTGTTGAAGGCGGTTCTCCAACTCCTTGACACGCTCCTTCTCGTCGCGAATGCTTTGCTCTGCATTGGCTAGTGCTGCCTCCAAGTCTCCGATGCGAATCTTGTCGCCCTCCTGCTCCTCGCGTAGGAAGGCAATTTCACCCTGCGAGGATTCCTGCTGAACAGACAGTCGCTGGTTCTTGTCGTTGGACTCCATCAGCTTTTGCTCCAGTTCTTCAAGCTCCTTGTTGGACGAGTCAAGTTCTTGCTCGAGCTGTTGGATTCGGCGGAGGTGGTTCTCTTGATCATCCTCCAGTCGGATCAGGCCCTCGCTCATCTTTCGCATCTCTTCCTGCAAGGCGTCGAAATTCTCTGAACGATCCTGAAGATCCGCTTGGAGCTGTTGCATCTCGTCGTTTCGGTGGTCGGCCTCGGCCTCGAGGGCATCGATTTCCTCTTGAGCTTCCTTTCGCAGGGCTTCAAACTCGTTTTCCATTTCACCTTGGTCGCGGAGGGCCTCGTCGCGCTCGGATTGCAATGCCACAAGGTCATTCATAGCATTATCGATATCTTCCTGGAGTGAAATTACGTGTTCTTCGGCTTGTCGTTTCGTCTCGATCGCGGTCTCGAAGTCCTCCATGCATGTCTCAAGCTCTCGTTGCAATTCCTGGTTTTGGAGCTTGACCTCACTGATCTTGTCGCGGAGTTCAGCAAGCTTGTTCTCTAGATCTTCGCGAATTGCATCATTCTCCGCTTGGGTTTGTCGAGTCTTGATGCTACCGCGAGACGCCGACCGCTCATGACCACCAACCTGAGAAGCCGATCGGTCAAGTAGGCTATCGATAGTGGATGGAGCAGGTCTACCACGTCGCTGTGCCATTTTCAAATCCTCAATCTCCTGGTAAAGACGTTCCTTTTCCCGGTTCCTCGACGTCAGCATGGAGGTTTGCGCACCAACTTCCCGTCGCAGCTCTGCATTCTCGTGGCGTAGCTGCTCACTCTCCCGACGCAGCTCCTCAACCAGCGTGGTAGCGGTAGCAGCGCTGAAGGCGCCATTTAAACTCTCCACTTCACCCGAAAGACCAGACATGGGCCGGCTTGGTGAAGGATTGAGCTCTCGCTGCTTCTTAGTGATGTTGTAGATGTTCGTAGTGTGGTGTAAGCCGCCTTGACTACCCGTTAGATCTTGCTTGAGTCGGAATATCTCTTCCCGCAGCCTTTTATTCTCTTCATCGGTTTGCTCTCTGCGAGCGGTTTCCTGCTCCAAGAGGTCCTTCCAGACGTCAGTCTCCTCTTGGCGGCCGAGGCTGTCAGTTGTCCTTTCCCCGAATGACCTGACAACATCTGCAAGCTTCCGCCTCTCCGCCTCTTTGTTTAGGCTTTCAGATCTTAGCCGTTCGATTTCAGTTGCATACTCTTCAACCCGTTCTCGCAGATAAAAGAGCTCCTCCTCTCGCTCCTGAGCCTCCTCATCATACAGGCGGGCTGTTTGGTCGGTAGAGGACGTGCCGCTTCGTGCCGTGCTGGGACGCTCGTCTTCGTCCTTTATTTGCTTCTCTAGTTCCTTGACTCTTCTGCGTAGCATCTTGTTATCACGTTGAAGCACTGCGAGGCCCGTCTTGAGGTCAACATTCTCCGAGATCATCTCCTTAATACCCTCCTCCGACAACTTGTCCAGTCGATCGCTTAGGAACATGACCTTGAGTTTCAGGTCAAAGTTCTCCTTGGAAAGCCTTTCAATGGTGCTGCTCTGCTCCTTTAAAGTCAGGTTTCTACCTGATCGGCCAGTTGTACCAGAGGTTACTGTGATATTCGATGGCTTTCGAGGGGTCTCCAGGCCACCCTTGAACTTGTATTCCTTGGCCAGAGACTCGGGAACGTGGACATTCCTGACATGGCGGGCAATGACGGTGTCGGTTGGCGCATGATGGAAATTCTCCTTGGAGGCTTTCGGGGTCCTAAGTAGGTCCGCATGTCGTGGGCGTTCCGGGCTTTCAACTTCGGGGAGGGGTTCCAGATGGGGAAGCGACATATCGGTAAAATCCTCGGGTGGAAGGTTAGAGCCTATGCTACCAAGGCTGACGGACCGAAGAATCGGGTTGCTAGCGTTTCGAAGCATGCCCAGGGCCGGGACTGCGCCGCCAGATTGGAGGGCATAGTCGGTGCCCATTGCACCCACAGTAATATCGCTTCCCTCTCCAGACTCGGGGTTCGTAACAAAGGATGAGGTTGACGACCTCTGGCTTCCAATCCGGCTCCGAAGATATTTGGGCCTCCGGCCCCGAAGCGAATGCCCAGGGGTGCTGCCCATGTCCGTCCTCTCCGACAGCGACTGTGATCGTGATAGGGGAATGTCCTGTTCCGACAACAAGGAAGTATCGTTGCCACCGTCTGGATCCTCAGCCTCTCCGTAGTCGAAGGAATGGAGGTCTGCGGGCTGGCTGGCCATGCTCACGGCCCGGGATATGGTACGGGCAGTGGCTGCCGCTGTGGGCGACGACTCGAGGTTCTCCAGGCCGGAGGTGCTGGTCGTTGCGGTAGTAGCATCCTCCTCATCCTCCTCCTCCACCTCCTCTAAGTGGCGGCCCAACGGTGCAGGCGCAGGTCTAGGTGCCTTAGTGGGCGAGTCAAAAAGATATGTGTCGTCGACCCCGCCGTCGCCACCATTCGTGGATCCAGTGGGAATGGGAGATAGGGCGGGCAGGAAGCTGGACTCGACGTCTCGCAAATGACGGCGGACATCCTCCTCGGTGACGGAATCTTCTGGGTGATGAGTCATATCGATAGTCGCTGGGTCGAGGTAGCTCATTTCGGCTATGGTAACATCGTCGTGGCGGTTGTTGAACGTCATGGACGTTGTGGTTGCTGGCTTGGGCTGAGGCGCATATGTAGTCGCGGCTTCAGGCACAGGCTTCGGCTCGGGCTGCGTCGCAGGGGTATCTGTGGTCTTTTGGGTATCTGATTCGGCATCTCTCGTCATCGAGGCGTCTGCAGCAGTCGTCGTTATCGTAATTGTGGTCGCGGGGTTTTGGTCGTGGTCATGGGGTACATGCCCCTTGGCCGAAAGCGTCGATGTCTCAGCGGCAGCATCATCGGATGAGACGCGATGTATCGTTGGTGTACGCGATCCAGCGCTGGGGCTCGGGCTTGGGCGTGGGCTTGGGCGTGGGCTCGGCCGTGATGGCCCTAGGCTGTCGCTGTGGCCGAGGCCTCTGTCTTGCTCACCAGTTGCCATCTTGCATCGTGCAATGATGCTAGATTGAGATTGTTGTGGAGGCTCCGGAAGAGAAAAAAACCGAACGATGATTGCTTCTTGGAGGTTGCCAGAGAGGCTTTGCTCCTGGACTTCTTACTGGCGGGTAGCCTAAACGGAGGCTCCTGTGACGGATCCGGGGTGTGGTCCCTTGGGTGGGTAGCGCTGCGTTGCACCTGCGTAGCGCCTCGTTATAGTGCCGACAGGTGCAAGTCCAGCGGGGCCGATAGTGCTGATAGCGGGTGTTTGAGGTGCACAGGGACCTCAGTGAACCCGATAGCCCTGTAGCTTACCGGCGGCCCAAGCATTTAAGGGGAGGGAGAAAAAAAAAACGGTGGAGCCTCTCCCTTTGGCGCCAGCCATTCTGGGATCAGAATTGTCCGTTGCCCCGGGCACCCGCACCATGATGCAACCGCTCAACGCCATTCACCACCTATCCGAGAGTTTTCACTTGCGTGTCTAGGAGCCAAGCAACCCACTGACCTTAAGCGAAACAAATAGAGGCTTGTCATCTTTCACATTGATACGACAAGTCGAACAATTCGGGAATAGACAATCACACAGCTCAGGCCCATATAGGTCCGGGTACGGGCCGGGTTTTAGTTCCTGAAAAAAACAACAGGTAGGCAAAAGGCGGCAGCCTCTTTTTAGTGTCAATGTTTCGTAATTGGTGCCAACGGTCCATCGCCCCTGAAACCCCTTTGACCTCGAATCTCACAGCTGGTCCGTCGAAGTAATCTTGATTTTCCTGATTCGGAGTTCTCCTATTCATCATCCCCAATCCCCTATCTAGCCGGTTACCGAATTTACTCAGTTGTTGGCGAACAAAATTGGTCTGAGCGCAGTTTCTTGCATTTCTGGTCGAGTTGCTTCGTGTCCTGGTCTGCATATTAGCATAACATAACTTGATTATGCCACTGCAACTAGATCTAGAAAGGATATGCCTTGCTGCAAGTAACCAACAGGTTGTGCAGCCGGGATGGCCCTCCCACTGCGCCGCTTTGTCTATGTGTTTGTGGACGAGGCTTCTCCAATGCTGACCAAAGTGGGGAGAGTGTTGGCAAATTTGTCAACCCAACAAGGGACAAATATTTCTGCGCAAGGTTTTTGTGCTGATCATGGCTTTCCCAAGCATTTGGCGAGCATCGCCATGCCACCTATCGTATAGCCTCGTCCAGGGGAGTTGCGCATGCCACGTGATTTGGCATGCCCCTCGTCCGATCCAATGTTCCCAATGCAGCTGCACATCATCTTTACTCCTCGTGGCTAATGTTCTTGCAAGGTTCAATTCCAATCAACTTGGAACTACGTGCAGAGTACGAACCGAATATGATTTCATCGCACGTGCTTTTTTGGAACAGGGTTGATCACCCAACCCTGTTCGCATGCTATTCCCAGGTCCGCGGATGCTCACTAGCTATCCCGGCGCTTGGCTCAAACAAGTGACTTCAATCAGGCCATGACATCACGACCACCCATCAGCGAGCGTATTCTAGAAAATATTCAAGTCGGTCGCGTAACTTCAATCAGGGAATGAGAAAAAAAATTGTATTCATCGAAGGTTTGGTATCCATAAGCTGACAATTATTCAAGGGAAATACCCCGACAAAAAAAAACACCTTGCCCAGTCCAGTTCATTGTTCTCGTGTTTAGTTGGAGATCTTGGAGCTGACCGTCTTGCTATAGGGGCGTCGATGTCAGCGAGCTGCACGTCTATGATCTCGATAGACATGAGAGTTGTTCTTACCCAGTGGCCTTCTCGTAGAGCTTGCGGGCGCCGTCGGTGATCTTCTCGTCGGTAGAGGGGCTGAAGTCGTGGCCAGCCTTCTTGGAGATGGTGTCGAAGGCTAAACAGGCGGTTGTTAGTGGGAGTGTATACAACAAACGACCAACCACCAACATCCCCTTTTCATCAAAAGAGGTCCTTGGAAAGTTGCAAATAAAATCAAGTCTCACCCTTGTCGAGGTAGTCCTGCTTCTGGCCATCAGCGGGCTGGCTGCTACTGCTGGCAGCCTTGTCGCCCTTGACGCTGGAAACGGCCTTCTTGAGGAAATCCATTGTGATAGATAGGTGATATGAGTATGTGATAAGGTAGAGTAAAGAAGAAACCTGTTGTCTGGGAAGGGGAATAGAATGGGAAAGCCACAAAGACAGGCGGGTGGGATTTAGGGCCTTCTTATACCTTCGACCCTCCTCCAGCTGCCGAACGGCATGATGGATGGATGGATGGGGAAGGGATGGACGAATAACCCCCCTTCTGCTGGGACCATCTCTTGGCTGCTCCCGACTAGTCCGAACCCTTCGCGACCCCTCCTCCATCACCATCACACCAAAAGGACCCCTCTATCCACACCAAAATCACAGCTAAACAAGGAACTAGTTGGCTAGCCCCGCAGCGTCATTCTAGACCCCGTCTCAAGTCCAGTCCTAATAGCCCTTGCCTACATCCAGCCGGCAATGCCCGGTTGTGCTTATCTAGGCCTTGAGCCAGTAAGAATCAGCTGAGAAGTCACCGTGTGGGAATAGCACGTTGGGTCAAAGTTTGGAAGGCCTCTGCGGGGTTTAACAAGAGGGTCCAAGTCAAACGCGAATCTTGGTATTGGGGTGTGACGATTGTTTTAGTGCGCTGTCTGGTACGTGGACGGCGCTTGGAATTGATTCGATCACAGAGGTTTGGGCCTACCATTTGACACTCCCCTGGGCCGTTCGTTGAACGAGGGAGATAATCCTAGGATCAGCGCATATCTATCAAGCTATGCTGCCCGGCTGCCATACGCCCCTTCCAAACAGTCCAAGTCACATTCCTGCTTCGAAAGTTGCACACCCTCATCCCACAACGCTCACCGATCCCCTACCCAGCTGATATCCCACGTCTCAACAAGCGGGAAAGCGGGGGAGGGGGAGGAGAGGGGCTGTGCCATCAAGCGTCGAAGCACCGAGCTGAAAAAAGTAAACCCTCCAGAAGCTGCGCCATTCCGTCTGCTCCGGGCGTTGGCGCCGCACCCTTAATTCATAGCCACGCGGGGACAAGAAAGATAGGTACCTAACTTAGTTGGAGATTGGCATCGCACCCGCCGGCCGAAGCTAGAGTGCCATCCGCGATGGCGCCATACCCATCTCGAGGTTAGTCTAGCGTCGACAGTGGGAGGGAGCCCTCACGACCTCTGCGACCGTCCCGAATTGTGGGATTCTGGGTCCGCGAGATGACAGCGCACCCCTACCCAGGGACTCGACCGTTCGGTACGCGTATGTCTGTCTCGGAAATTGCGCAGAGGGAAGCAGCCTACAGGCATTAAGTTGATGCACATGGGGTTACATGAAGCAGCAAAAGAAAGAAAATGTAAGCGGTTGACGAGTTTGTGGCCAGGCTGCGTCTCGTGGGGAAACGCTTTGTGGTGCTACACATTACTATCCAACTCTATTCTAGAGTCCGCTCCCTAGTTGCAGTTCCAGAGCCAAGGCTTTTCTGTTCTGCGCAGCCAAGCTTTCCCTTTGGACTTGAAATGTTCCTCTCTCCTGGTTCCAAAATCTCCCAAAACTCCATTTAATGCCGATGATAGTGATTCCCCAATTGTACATCCCAAGTAATTCGACTCCAGTTCCTCGCTCGCTGTTGATGCACCGTATCTCATTATTCAGATGATTCATCGCCGTCCTTGTCCTCGTTTTCCGGTTCCGTTAATTCATTAATTTGATGTGTATGTGTTGAAAAGCCGAAAAGAAATCGACAAGCGTTCCGAGAATGTAATAAGAAGGTGCATAGTTTGGTTTGCCATGGTAAAGTGGGTTCTCGTCAGGTTATGCCATCACGAGTTGGCAAAGACCTGGTATGACATGATCATGACCCAGATCAAGAAAACGACGCCCGTCAAGGACATGGAGAAAGCAAGTTGCCATGATTGACCTATTACGAATTTCCGTTAGCAATCCATATTCGCGCTAGATCGGTAGGTGCCAAGGCAAAACTTACAGATATTTCGCTGTTGTAACCAAGCCATCGTCTCTTGCGTTTGACCCTTGGGGTTCCGGTTGAATACTTGAATGCTACAGACACTCTGAATGGAGTTGTCCGGGCCGAAGAGCTGGATCGCAATCATAACCAAGCCCACGAGCCACAAGACAAACAGCATAAAGGCGCCGATCATCACTATCGCTGGAAGCAGTCGTCGTTGAGCGATGAGCCAGAAGACAAGCGCGATAAAGACAACGCCGAGGCATGCGACAGTGATCAGGTAAGGGAAGTACCTGGAAACTCATTAGTCTTCCATGTCCAGGATATTACTTCGGCGAGGGGGCATTAAAACGTACCAAGGAATGGGCAGGAGAAGTTGGTCCTGGATCTGGATAAAAGTGGCGAAGACACCAATGAGCGAGCATGAACAAAGGAGCATCATGAAGATCCAGAAATTGAGCTGCAGCGGCGGCCAGTTGTACGTTCGAACATGGCTAGACACTTGTCGATCATAGGTCAAAGACGACCCGGTGTATCCGGTCCCTGTCCCCGTGTAGCCCGTGTATGCTGATTTGGCGACCATGGTGACGGGCTGTTGCTTGTTGCGCAGGTTGGTGCGTGGATCAAGCAGGAGGGGTTATCACGACGAGGTTGTCGTGTCAAGGGGACGAATAAATCGACGAGTTTGAGAAATCGGTGATGAAGAATGCGGGCGGGAGGTGCAATGTCGCACGTGTCGGTTTTGCGTGTGGTGGGGGATGCAGAATTGCCCAGTCAAGGGAATCCTGTGTGTTTTTGGAAGTTGTTGAGCAGGAGCTCGTCCTCTTCTTTGCCGGTAGAAGCAGCGGAGCGGGGATGACGTCGCTCAATCGCTGAGAGCATCAAGATGTGTACAGTAAAAAAGGGAGCCACTACACACGGCACATGAACACTGCTAGCAGAGCAAGCGTACACTTCCAGGTATAAAAAAAAAATTCAATCGTGCGCACAGCAACCCAAGCTTGGTGGCGATGGCCTCGTCTCGATGCCCAGTCCCCTGAGGCTGCCACGTCTTGCTGCGTTTTGAGGCGCTCCAAGCCTAAGAAGCCTGAAAAGAAGGCTCTGTTCCGTGGAGCCCAAAAGAACCAAAAGGGACTGGACTCCACTTAGAAATCGGGTGCCAACCAGTGTTTATGCGGTGCCTGGCAGGCGGGCGTCTGTCGGTGCGACCGGAGGTGGGAGGAGCAGAGATCAAGGGGCGAGGGAAATGCCCGTGACCGCCCTGTTGTGGCTATTTCGATCGAGGGGGAATCGCAGGGAATGGGAAGGGTGAGTCACCCAGTAGCTTGTCCCAAGTATTGGATGATTGAGGATGTTCGGCTTTAGGCGGTGATGCCCGTTTGCTTGGTCGCCCTGCGTCTTGTGCTTGGATCTCAGTTCGCGGGTGGACCAGTTGGTGTGCTGTCGTGGCGACTTCCCAAGGTTGCTCGTAGGTGGAGAATCATTCAGATGGCGAGTCGGTATTGGTGAGGGGGTGTGAGGTCGTCTCGCAGTGGTGACGAGTGGCAGATCGGCGGTTTCGCAGGACGACGATGATGGGGAAAGACAGTGTATGACGATGCTGAAGAAAAAAAAAAGGAGTCGTGAGTTTTAATTAAAAGACGCGACATGCGGAAATTCGAGAAGCCTGCCCGCCTCGTGTGAAATAAATACCCAGGGATACATCCAGTCAGGGTTGGCAGCTTCAACATGCTGCAGCGCGATTCGGCCAAATTCGGGGAGGTTGGGCGCGGACACGGCGGCCGGTTTAGTGGAGCGTTGACCTATCCGCCCCGGTAAAATGCGGTGGCTGGGGGCCACCTAAACGGCCCCCAGGGGGGAAGCCGGGCCGCTAGAGAGCCACAACACACAACAACCAATATCAAAGAAAAGAAAAACGGCCATCGCCCTAGCACGCGGACAAATTCATGATCTAAATGGAAATTCTATAGTGCTGTTCCTTGCTCCTCCAGCCACATTCACTATATTTTATACTCTTCGGGGCAAGTTCAATCTAAAAGCATTGCTCCGACGTTGACAGATCTGGCTGGCCGGCCCCTCGGTGCTTGCAGGTAACTGCTACGTTGGCCATCAGAACCAGGCTGCACCTTGAAACTCACTGCACCACCACCACAATAGATTGCACAAAAGTGAGGCGACGAGTGATTTAGCAAATTTTTGCTCAGGGGACTAGCTAGCGCAATCAATTATATTATCCCAATATCATACAATCGATTTTTGCAGTGGTTTGCTTTTCACATTTGGTTTCATCTTAGTTTCATGGGCGGTCAAACGATGGCCACCAGGAATGAGGCCTACTGTTTACGAGTACCCCTTGGTAAAGTTCACCAGAAGATTATCAAATACAGCAGCGTTGTCAAAAACCATCACTTCAGATACAAAAGCACTAATACCTAATCGATCTATGAACAATTATCTTCGATATTCATCATCACTCTTCCATATCTATACACTAAGACAACTGATGTGAGTTCATTGATCCATCTCGGTGACACGTGTTGATTTGATGCCAGTGCACATGGGCTAGTTTCCTTCTGACAATCACACGCATTCAATTCCGGTACTATGCGATGCACAAAACCAAAGGCAAGGGAGAACCAAAATTCTCGAGGAAAGAAGATGCGTCATTTTATTTTGTTCGAGAGCGATCTCGCTAATCCTATAATGCGCCGGCCTAATCATTCATTCAACTCAAGGGGTAATATGATATCATCAAATCTCATCCATGCGATCCCATACATAATAACAAACTCCGTCTCCTGCTTATGTCCATGTTTTTGATCTACAGAAGGGTCTCACCCAGGGAGCACCGCACCAGAGAAGCGGCGGCGCGAACGGTTTCAGTGGCCGACTCGGTAGCGAGCTGAGGGTTGACCTCGACAAGGTCAACAGCAATCAGGTTGCCAGTCTCGTGCACACTCTCGCAGATGTAGTCACCCTCGCGGAGGGTCAGACCACCACGGACAGGAGTTCCGGTGCTGGGAGCCCACATGGGGTCGAGCGCGTCGACATCAAATGACAGGTGGATGGGGGTGTCGGATCCAATGTGGGCGAGGGCCATCTCGACAACGCGGCCAATACCATAGCTAAGAGGTCAATGTCAGCTTCCGGGCCGGTTTCATCCTCGTAAATTAGCAAGACACGGGAACTTACCGGTCCACATCAAACATGCTGAAGGCCTTGATTCCGTGCTCCTTGAGAATCTTGCGCTCGCCAAGATCAACCGATCGCAAACCAATGTAAACAATCTTCTTGACGCTTACTCGCATGTCGTCCTTGACCCAGCCAAAGTACTCCTCGTTCTCATCCTTGGCCAGGCCAGTCAGGAAAGCCACGGGCATGCCGTGGATGTTTCCGCTGTCGCTGGACTCGGGGGTGTTGATGTCGGAGTGGGCATCAACCCAAATGACGGCAATCTCGCGGTTGAGGCGCTCGCGGGTGGCCTTGGCAGTGCCGGCAATGGTGCCAATGGCAATGCTGTGGTCTCCGCCGAGAGTGAGAGTCATGCGACCCTGAAGAGAGTGCTCATAGGTCTGGGAGGCGATCTTGCGGGTGACAGCAGAGGCGTGTCGGGCGGCCTTCATGCCGCGGTAGTCGGGATCCTCAGCAGGGCGGATGTCCTCAAAAGTCTGGACGGACTCGTCGCCGTACAGCTTGTAGCCGAGCTCATCGCGGATTTGAGTCAAAAGACCGGATTCAATGAGGAAGGATGGGCCATCATCGACACCCTCCTTACGCTAAAAGATGAGACAAGACATGAGTTAGCAGCCGCAAACAATGCACACCCATGTACAGATTGAGTAAGACGGAAGAAAACGACCGAGTGTAAAAACAAGGTCTTGGGCAAAGTCCGAGATGGAATTATAGCTTACCTGGCCACCAGAGAAACCGACAGCAACGACGCCCAGCTCGTCGGGCTTAGAGAGGAAGCGGCTGCTAACAACACCGAAGTTCATTGTGTACAGCGAGGTGTCTTCACGTGCAAATTGTTGAGTGTGTGGTTGTGGTGGGGAGGTGCGCGATGACGTAGCTAGCTAGCTTGGCTATGAGTGGTGAATGCAGATAAAGATGTCAAGGGTATCGGTGGAGATTGTGGGTGGGCAAAAAGCAGAGACAGCGGCAGCACACCAAAGGCTGTGAATTCGAGATTCAAAGAGAGTTGAGATGAGAAGAGTGTGAATTGAAGAGAGGAGAGTGAGAGAGAGAGAGCTGAAAGTTCTTTATCTGACGTCTAGCTCCCTTTTTATCTTGCAGTCACTCATGGCTGCAATCGGCCGCCGCCGGCAAAGGGACGGGATGGGAATACCTACGAGGCATGTATTCGTCCACGCAACTCAGACAAGCTAAACCCCTAAGTGCAAGTGGCCCTTCCGCATCTTTCCCCTAAGTGCAGGTTGGACCGAAGGCAGAGCGTTGGGATGGGATCATCTACGCGGTATGTGCGGACTCGTCAATGCACTCAGACAAACTATACCCCTAAGTGCAAGTGGTGTTTCCACGTCTTTCCCCTAAGTGCAGGTGATAGCGAGGGCGTGGGTATTTGTACGTATGGGCGGAGAGCAAGGCCTAGTAGCTGCCGTACCTGCGCCGAAAGTAAAATTGGCGTCGATGCTCCACTGCCGCGGCCATTGGCGGCACTTTCGGCCGTCGTCTCCGTTGCATGGAAACCGCTGCATCTCGATTGTGAGGTTGGCTTTCGTGAGACGGTGGCTTGCGATTGTTTGTTAGGGGCCAGGTTCTGCTGAACCTCGTGGCAGCTGCCCTCAACCACACCGCTAGAGCCTCACCCACACAACACGCAACGGCACCTACACACACAAAGAGTAGCCATTCCCTTCGCCTTCGCTTTCGCCTTGCCTAAGCCGGCTTTGTCTTGTTCCACACCTTTCGTAGCTGAATTTCTAGGGTGGTAAGAGAAACGAATCCTAGGGCCGCTGTGGGGCATCCACTGGCTCTCGACGTCCGTCATCGGTCAGCCGACCGCAGCGTAGACCGCTTTCGTGCTAGCAGCGCAACCCCCCAACGCCCACTCTGCGCTCTTGTTGGTCAACTTTGTGTTCATGGGTTCGCATGCCCACCGAAATCCCTGGTGCAAAGCCGCATGTTTCTAGAAGCCCGTCCCGTAGATCTGGTTATTTTGAGCCCTTCTCCATCTTCTCCAACAACAGCCGTGCCACACGATATATAGCCTATCTTTTTCGCCGTGTGTTGTTGCCCTGTGAGCCGCGACGACATCCTGCCCAGACAGCTCCAAGGTCCTGAAGACGGCCGTCTCGTTATGCCCTCTGCAAAGACCCTCTTTGCCCGCCGGCCACCCGCCTGTGGGATGTCAGCTTTGACGGCCGCTGGGAGCCGCAGCTAGCCATGTCACGAAAGTCCGCTTCTTAGGTCAAGGTTAGGTAATGGCATTGTTGTCAGCGACGCCCAAAGGCTATTGTATGCCCACCCATAAGGCGGTCACGAGAGAGTTGATATCAACCCCAGACACGGAGATGCGCAACGGCCCGGGGGCCGGTGACGCTCTCCTGTCGCGAGATACGGCGCTGGTTTTCTCTGTATTTTCTTGCTTCTTCCCCAGACCGCCGCCATAAACTTCGTCAACTACCACCTCGGAGCCTCGGAGCTCCGTATCCATCCGGAATCTCCCTTTGTCAGCTGCACTCCCACGTTCTGCATACATACGAGCGCCCGCAGCCTGGTATCAATTGTTCACTATCTCCCGCTCATCCAAAGTGATCGTCGGTAAAAGTTGCCACGCGATGCCTCGTCTCTAATGAATCGGTTTCCAGGTCTGCCTGGCTTTCAATAAGCCACCCACCCCCACGACCCTAGCCGCTCGAACGACTCTCAATAGGGCCGCCGGCGGCCGGGCATTTCTCTGGGATCTCCGGAACTGCATCTCGGCCCACCCCCACAATTCCTGGATTCCCATTACATACAAGTGGCCCATGGGTTCCGGGGCCCACGGCTTCAACAGTCCGTTCCAGACCGAGCCCCAGACCGCCAAATCTCGGTGAATTGAAGCAGACCTTGTGTTATAACAGAAGACATCTATGGATTATACGAAAAGACAAATCATTCAATCTTCTGTTACATCAACGGCGTGTCAATGATAAGAACGTAGTGTGCATCCTATGGTCTTTCGGTCTGTGAACCTGCAGCTCTTTACACACGAGACAAAATCAAGGAGCACATACTGACTCGTGATACATCGATTTGACAATCTCACAATCACTCCAAGATACATGATCACGGCTCGATGCGAGGGTGACCAACCGATCATGGCATACCGCCATTTGCCGTCTCGCCACACACTAGCTTCTGTGAAGTACGCCCTCTCGCCTTAGTATCACGAGGACACCGGATCGCGGCTGCAGTCCTTTTTTATTCGTGACTCGCACAAGTTGATTAATTCCTCGGCCTCTTTTTCCCCAGATGGTCTCGTTCGGGTACCTACGGTAGTACGCAATAGTCACGAGAGCTACCCCGGATATGGGGTTCAATCGGATCCGCCAGTATCTTGCTTATCATATGCTGACACCAGGCTCTAGGTCCGCCACCGGGTTTAACTTCAGCACTAATTGGGAATCTCATGGTCGGGTTTGGTCAATTATCTAGCCTGGTGTTGTTGAGGCTTTGTTGATCTGCTCCTCACGAGTGACGTATCAGTCTTGCCAGTGTAAGGATTACCCGGTGGGTCATATAGAAGCGCGCTACGCTGGGCTTATAGACAACCCCACCTCTCCTGCCGGAGAGGTGGTAACAAAACCCGTAACCGCATTACTAGCGTAACCAACTTTTCCAATATAGCTTATCCATAACTTCATTAAATAAAGTCTAAATATAAAAATAAAGATATTATTAGAATTACCTACTTTAAAATAACTAGTTCTATTAATATAAGTTATTTTAATAGTATAGTTATTAAATTCTAGCTATATAAAGCTTAAGCTTATTAATGCTATTATAACTTTAGAATAGTAATTTATATACCTTTTATAGAAATAATAGTATTAAATTCTTTTTTATTAAAATATTAATTTAATGCTTATTTAAAGCTAAATTTATTATAATTTATATTAAGTATTTAGCTATAAGCTTAATTATTAATATCTTTATTTATTATAGTATTTTAAATGCATAAAAGAGATTAATATAAAGCTTTAATTTAAATAGTTTAAATAATCTTAATTAAAGTATTATTAAAGCTTATATTTAAGGGTAAAGAAGGTAGCTTAATTAATAAATATAATATTATTAATATAAAGTCCTTTAAGCTATAATTTTAGCTATTACTTTAATTTTTAATTTAAGTAGTAATAATAATATCTATTTAAATTATACTAGCTTAATTAAATAACCTTTATAATGCCTTTTATTTAATTACTTTAGGGATATAATTAAAGTAAATTAATAAGGCTATATTTAATAAAAGTTACTTTTTTACTTTATTAGCCTAAAGCTAAAGCTTCTTTAAGGCTTTAATGGCTTTAATCTCTTTTAGGATTATTGCATTTTCCTAAAGTTTCTATATAGCCTTTAGTATAGCCTAGCTATAAGAAATAGAACCTAAAGGGGCTATTTTTTTCCTTTTGGCCTTATCTTTTTGCAATTAATTAAAAAGCTTCTTTTAGGACTAAATATTCTTTTTATTTTTCTTTTTTTAGTTCTTATAAGCTTAATCCCTAACCTTTTTATGCAATTTCTCTATTATAAAAGCCCTATTATTAATCTAAATATACTGCTATATATATATATATTAGAACTATAAAGCAATTTGCTTTTAGTATTGCTAAATTATCTCTTTTTGCATTAATTAAGTAATAATTATAAGATTAAAATAGGCTATAGCATTTAATATAACCTGCTTAATTGGGCTGCTTAAAAGGTCTAGCTTCTATATGCTTTAAATAGCAGCAAGATCTCTTTTAGTCTTCCTTAAGGTAATAGCTTTCTTCTTAAGCTATATAGAAAATAAGGGCTCTTTTTAATTCTTAATTAATTAATGGAAAGGCTATAAAATAACCTTAAGAGTAAGGGGCATTAGCCCTGCTTTTTTAAAGCCTATATATATATAATAGGCCTTAAATACAGCCTAATATATTGCCTTCTATTAGTTAAAAAAGTCCAATTAGGTAATATATATGCCTTTAGCTTAAATGAAGTTCTTAAGGGATAATTGCTATACCTTTTTAAGGTACTAAGTTAGGGTCTAGGGTAATGTGGATCAATCTATCATTAGGTTGGTCAGGAAGATAAAAGGGACCTTAGAGATATAGGAAATGAATAGGCAGTTTTCTTTAATTAATTTTTATTTTTAAAATTCTAAATTCCTTGCATTTAGACCCTATTAAAGTCCTAATGCAGCCCCTTATAATATTACTTTATTTATAACTTTCTGCCCTATTTTCTTTCTTTCTTTTCTTTAAGGGATACTCTAAAGCATTCAATTAAATGCTTTAATACTCTTTTAAGTTATTTGCAGCTGCTTAGGAAGGCTATTTAGTCTTCAACCGAACCTGCTTACCCTATACCCTTTTGGGTAGGGTATGTATTTTAGCTAGTGTCCCTATCCACTAATACATTTAGAGGTTATAATAAAAAGAAGCCTTTAAGTTATTTAAAAAGATACTAAAGTATTTAATTAAACTCTTTAATAATACTTTTAAGCTATTATTAAGAACCTAAAGAAGTAATGGATAATTAATTGTAAAGATCTAGGAATTTCTAGATACCGGAAAATCTATTATTTCTATGAAAATAGGGAGCACTAAAATTAAAAATAATACTAAAGGTAAGTAAAGATACTAATATAAGTTTGCATTCTAAAAAAAGAAAACCCACTACTATAGTTAAGGTAAATATATAGAAAAATTCAATAACTTAATATAGTGCTAATATATTAGCATAAAGGCATATAAGGCAAAATAATAGTGCAAATAATGCATAAGTATTTAATTAAATACTTCTAAATATTAAAGTATACTTAAGATTGCTAAAAGCTTAGTTTGCAAATTAAAAAAGGAAAAAGAAAAGGAAAAAAAAGATTACTTAACCTTTAATTAATTATAGGGAATAGGAAATTTTTATTATCCTTATTAGTCTTTAGACTTTAGCTAAAGGGCATATATATACACTTACTACTATTTTAATTAGCTACTTTACCTATTATTATTAACTTTAAAAAGCTAGTTTAAATTCATTAAGATAAAGCCTTACTAAATACAATACTATTATCCCTTTTTTTTACTTTTTTTAATTATTTTAGTATATATTTTAATTTATTTTATTATTTCATTCTTTTATTATATATATATATTATTTTATTATAACTTATAATTTTAAAAGTTAGGCAGCTAGCCTATACTCCCCTATATATATATACTAAAACACTTATTATAGGAATCCTAATAACTATAATTTACTAATGCCCTTAAATAAAAAAATAAAAAGAACATTTAATTAAATGCAATTAAACCCCTTAAGCCCTATTAAAAATAAAGGGGGTTAATATAATTAATAATCTTTAACTATCCTTTTTAAGTTAATTAATACTATTAATATTAATATTCCTAAAGAGAATAAACTAAATATACTAGCCAAAATAATAAAAGCAACTATTACCCCTATTTAATTGCTTAATATAATTTTTAATAGAAGGAATATTATATATTTCTTTAGATTATATAATAGATTTATAACTAGCTAAGAAGTTATAGATAGTATAAAGGGTAAAGCTTTTATATACTATATAACCTTTAAAGTGTCTTAAGATATTATAAACTTACTAAAAGGCAATAATTGGGCTGCTATAAAGTAGAACCTCTTAAAAACCTTTAAGTATTAGGATTTAAATCAATTAAATTTACCTAAAAATAAGCTCTAGCAAATAAATATAACTTTAATCCAGTCTATAGAGTATAGAGTTATCCTTTAGTAGCTTATAAAGTATGCCTAATTTAATAAAAGAGTAAATCCTATTAGCTAAAAGGCTTTTATAGTATAGGCTTAAGCTATTTATAATGCTATACTAAAAAATATTATTATTAATATTTGCTAATAGAAAGGGAAATACCTAAATACTTTAAGAACAATAAGGTATAAGGAGATAATTAGATTAATTAAAAACTTTTTTAATATTAAAAAAGGAATCTAAATCTTTTAAATAAAAGGAAAGAATAATAACTTTAAATATTTTAGAAAAACCAAAAAACCTTTTGCTTATTAAAATTAGCTTTAGCATTAAAAGCTTAAGTTCCCTAACCCTATCTAAAGCTTAAAAGGGGAGTTAAGTCTTCTTACTAAAGGAATAGAGAAGCTATAAATTAATATAGCCTAAAACATTATAAATAAGTTATAAGAGTTAAAAAGGATTATATACTAAAAGATTAATTAACTAAAAATAGGATTATTATTGCTAGTTAGGAATAACTTTAATTAAATAGAAAAATTTAATTATATATATCCTTATTATAACTTCTATACTAATATAAGTTATAATAGGGATCTAAAGTGCTTCTATTATATAGAAGTAGGGCATTTTCTAAACTATTGCTCACTTCTTATAGAAGATAAAAGAAGGGGATTTATAGACTATAATAGCAATACTGGCTTTATTTAAATAGGGCAATAGAAACTCTTACTACCCTTAAAATTAGTATATAAGCTTGCTATTAAAAAAGGAGTAAGAAAAATGATTGTTTTATAGATTTTAAAATTCCCTACCTTTAAGATTTATAGCTAAGCTAAGGTTATAATAGCGGACAAGCTGAATGCATAGAAATGGCAGGTTGCTAAGGAAGAGAAGCATTTAATTAAAGACTTCCTTAAGTATACTAATTAACTAAAGTATAGCTCCTTAATGCTTAATAGAAATTCCCTTAAAAAGACTTAAGAACTTAAAGTTAACTATATCCTTATTAATAATTAAGCTATAGAATTAATTAATAACCCTTTTATTGCTAATATTATATTAAAAACTAATACTGCAAAATATATAAAAGTAAAATTAAAAGAGGAATTAGCTAATTAAAAAAAGGAAAAAGGAACTTAGTTTTTTATTTAAATTATAAATAGAGAACTTATTAAGAATAGAGAGATTACTAATATTATCCTTAAAGAAAAGGATTAGGATGCTTTTAATTAAATGCTTAAAGTTATTTAAATAAGAAGATAAGTTTATAAAAAGGTAGTAGAATTGAAAGTTTAAATAACTATTAAGGACTTAATTACCCTTAACCCTCCTTTAAGTAATAATATCTTAAAGATAGTTTTTAATTATATAAAGGGAATAAAAAAAGTTAAATAAATAAAACCTAAACCTTTATTAAAAAAGAGATAGATTCAGTAAGCTATTAATCTAGTTATAATTAATAATCTAAAAGCAATATTTTTAAAGGAGTACTTTAATTATATTGCTAAATAGTATAGTATTAATAGTATATTAATTAAAAAGGAATTTAAACCTTATTATATACTATTGCCTAAAGAATACTTTATTAAGGATTAGAAAAGTATTAATAAAGTTAATATTAGCTATATAATAATTAAAGGGGGAAAAGTTATATTTAATTAAATATATTTAATAGTCTATATAAACATTCTAGACTAATAGTATTAAAGAACTTTAGCTTAATGCTAAGAACTGCTAAAAATTTAAGTAAAGTTAAGTAACTCTAATAGAACAATTTAAAAAGCTTTAATGGATTTTAGGTTAAAAGGAAATATTATCTTTAATAAAATAGCATAAAAATGCAAGCTAAAAGTAAAGCCTATAGAAGCTTTTACTATATTTTACTTTAATAATTAAATCTAAATATATAGAGAAGTGAATATTAAGCTATTTCTTAAAAATATTTAAATAGTATAGAGATTCTATATTGCTTTAAGAGAATATATTTCTATTCCTTTTATTTTAGGAATGCCCTTTATTAAGGCTACTAAAATTATATTTAATTATATATCTCTAAAAGAAGAAATACTTCTATAATATTAATTTAGCTTAATTAAGATTATTATACTTACTACTAGAAATATTAAATAGAATGCCTTAAGAAATATAGAGATTACTTAAAGCAACTAAAAATAAGTTCCTAAAGTTCTTTTAAACTAATAGAATTATAAGATCTAAAAAAAGATAATAATAAGCATTTAATTAAATAGTTAAATAAGGCATTAATAGAAATAGTAATTCAATTAATGGTTAGGAATTAATTAAAGGTTAACTATATAAAGGTAATAAAGGTAGAGAAGAAGCTATAGTTAGCTATATATTAAAGAGGGGAGGTGGCATTTATTAATATAATATATAAATAAAAAGCCAATAAAATATATCCTAAAGATAATATTCTATTAAATAGATCTATCCCTAAAGGGGATCTATATTAAAAGGAGAAAAGGTAGAAAAAAGTAAAGGAAGACCTTAAAGAGAAGTTTAAGTACTTAAAGCTCCTAATACTTAAGTTCTTTAAAATAGCTAAAGGATTAAGGCTATATAAAGAAAGACTTTAGAAAGTAATTAATTAAATAGAAGGGATCCTTATTAATAAAGAGAGAAGTGTCCTTTTGGAAATTCTTTATAATAGAGAAGCGGCACTTACTTAAGATTTTAAGGAGTATAGAAGACTAAACCCTAAAGTAGCCCCTTTATAGATTATTAAGATAACTAAATATAAAGCCTAATAAATAGAAAATATTTTAATCCCTAAAGGATTAAAAAAGAAGGTTATTAAGTTACTAAAAACTTAAATAAAGAGAGGAATTTTTTAAGAGTTTTATGCTGCCTATTAAAATCTATATATACTAATAGTAAAAAAGGATAGTGGACTCTACTTAATTAATTTAGCTAAAAGATATAATGTATATATAATATAGAATGGATTAATTCCTTTAGGAACTAATAAATTTTTAGCTAAATTTAGAATATATAAAATCCTAACTCTTTTAGATTTCTTTTTAAGATATAATTAAATTTTCTTAGTAAAGGAAAGTTAGGATTTAATGACTTTTAATATGCTATTAGAGCTTCTTAAGATATACACCTTACTGCAAGAAGGAATTAATTTAGTAGTATAGTTCTTAAGGATTATAATTAAAATCCTCTTTAATCTATTACTAGAAGTTTGTTAAGCCTTCTTAAATGATATTGCTATTAAAGGACTAAAGATTGAGTATAATAGGGAGGAGGTGCTCTTTAGTGTATAGAAATTTATTCTAAAGCATTTAATTAATTTAAATAAAACTCTTTTAAATATTAAGCTATTTAGGTGCATAATTTCTATAGGGAAGTTAAAGTTCTGTTAGTATACTGCAGTTATTATTGGATACTTATGCAGTATAGCTAAAAGGCAGCTAATAGAGAAAAAAGTAATTAAGATTAATAAATGGGAAAGATGCTATAACCTAAAGTAGGTTAGAGCATTTTTAGAAATTATAGGCTACTATTAAATTTAAGTTAAAAGATATGCTTAAATTACTAGACTTTTTACTTAATTATTAAGGAAGGATGCTATATGGATATAGGGTAAGGAATAAGTTAATGCTATAGCAGTTCTTAAAGAAAAGATAATCTTTACTTCTATTTTAGCAATATTAGACCTTTCTAAAGGATTTAAGAAGGTTATTCTTATAATTAATACTAGTAAAAAAGGCTAGAGTATAGTATTAATATAGATAATAAAGAGAAAAAGGCATTTAGTAAGGTATAAATCTAATCTTTAGACTTCTATAGAATAAAGGTATAATGCTATTAAACTTAAATATAAGGGTATATTATATAGGATTAAATGCCTTTATAGCTATATATATAGATTGCCCTTTATTTTAAAGATAGATTCCTAAATTTTAGTCTATTAGCTTAATAGTAAAGCTAGTAATATCCTTAGTATAATAGTTATTTAATGGATTAATTACATTCTATTATTTAACTTTATTATTTAATACATTTCTAGAAATAAGAATAATATAGCTAATAGGCTATTTAAAAAAGGTTTAAGAGCATTTAATTAAATAGACTAAAAGGCTAAGGGTAATATTAAAGAGTTTATTAATGCTTATTTTAATATTATTAAGATTAAGGATAAACTAGTGGAATTAAGAAAGAATTATAGTAGACCTTTATTGCAATTAAAGGAATACTTACTTTTATTAAAAAGGCTAATAGGTATTACCCTATAGAATTATTAATGCTTATAGCTAAAGGCTAAAAAACACTTTATAAAAGGTAGCTACTTATAGATTAAGGCTAAAAAATAGAGAGGCAACTTAAGGTTAATTATAGAAAAGAAAGATATTTAAAAGGATTTAATTAAATTATACTATATTAATAGGGGGCATTATAGTTACAATACTATTTATACACTTCTCTTTAAAAAGTACTATTAATAAGGTACAAAAAGAAGCATTATAAAAGCTATTAAATAGTGCTTAATATATTAAATATATATTCCCTAAAGACTAATAGAAGCCTTTATATCTATTAAGCCTATCTACCTAATAATAAAGATTTATTTTAATGGATAGTATATACCTTTTAATAAAGGATTTAGATTTATACTAAAAGCTAAATGCAACCTTTATAGATAGGTAGAGGCTAAGCCAATCTTAAGATTAAATAGTTACTATATTGTAAAATTCCTTAAAAAACTGCACTATTAGTATAGGATGCTAAAAAGAGTGGTTACTAATAATAGAAAAGAGATTATAAAAGGGATTCCTAAAGATCTTAATAGCTTTAGTATAGAAGTTATTAATACTTCTATTTATAACCCTAAAGCAAATAGGCTTATTAAAGGTAGTTATATTACTATAATAAGTTTCCTAAAGAAAAAGAGTAAAGAAAAAGGAAAATAAATAAATATTTTACTAATAGCTTTACTGGCTAAAAGAGCAGCTATCTATACCTTATATAGGAGATTACCTTTTTATCTACTCTATAGATAGAAGCCAGTCCTTCCTTTAAAAGTAAAAGTGCCTATATAGCATTTAATTAAATAGAATAATATAACCTTTATTAAGGACTTGCTTAAGTAAAGGATTAAAATTCTAAAGCAAAAGCAAAAAGATATAAAAAAAGCTAGGCAATAAATAATTGCATTCTAAAGATTAATTGCTAATAGAAAGACCAAAAAGAATTAATATAGGCTATATAAAGAGCCTTTTGCTATTAAAGATTTAGTTCTTTAGTATAATATATAAAATCAAAAGAATATATCTTGCATTATAAAGATAAAGCTATATTGGTTAGGCCCTTATAGAATTGCTAATATATTTAATAAAATAAAGAGTTATATCCTTAATACTATAAATAGAGTTAAGCTTTTTAATATAACCTATAGTAATTAGTTAAGGAAGTTTGTAGAGGATAAGAATAGGTAGTAGGTAAGTGGGGATAATAAAGAGACTTTTAGTATAAGTTAAAAAGTATTACTAAAAGTAAGAAAAGAAGGGGAAGCATTTAATTAAATGCAAACTAGATCTATAGAATAGTAAGAATAGAATAAACTTAATTTAAATGCTATAAAAAGCTTAAATAATAATACTATAATATGCATTTATATTGGGCTTAAGGAGATTATTAAAGTTTAAATTCTAAAGATAAGCAGTAATTAATAAATGCAATATTAAAATATAGTAAGCAATTAATTAAATAATTAATAATAGCATTAAGCTAAAAATAGCTAGATTGCTATTAGGGGAGGGGTATTAGGGGTTAAAAAGGGGAAAGTAAAGATATTAAAACTAATACTATATTAGAAAAAGACAAGCTGCTTAAAATAAAGTAAGGAAGTAAAATAAAGAGTAATTAAAGGCAAGCAAAAGGATAGTAAAATTGGATAAAACTAAATAAAAATAACTAGAAATCGGCTAAAAACCTTAAGAAAATGCTAAAAATCCCTAAAAATCCCCTAAAATCTATTTAAAAACTTTAAAAATTATACTAAAAATTAATAAAAATAGGATAAAAACGCCTAGAAACTATAGCAAAAGGGTTAAAATCATTTAAAAATGGGTAAAAATGCATAGAAAATGGTAGAAAATAAAGTATTAATATTTATAAAAAATTTAGAAATCTAGATATATTTAGTAGAAATTAAGTTTTAAGGTTATTAAAACAATATAATAATAGCAATAGCCTTAAAGAGCATAAAAATACTTAATTAATTGCTTTATAGTACTATTTTTTACCTATTAAACTATTATTAATAAATTAAAAACTATATCTAGCTAGTTTATATTAAAAGATAAGCTAAAGATTATTATTTTTATTAATTAAAACCTACTTTATGCTTTTAATTAAATACTTTTTATGCTTATTTAATTAATTAGCAATTACTAGCTATATTGCTAGTAGGAAAACTATATATAATTTACGGGCAAGTAGTTAGCCTAAGAAAATCTACTATAAAAGTTAATAGCTAAGTAAACTTATTAATAGTATCTATACTACCTAAAGGAAAGTTATAAGGGCCTTTATAAGGACCCTTTAGTTAGTATTTATAAAGGAAGCTTTATTTATATTTAGATTAATTATTTTAAATACAATTAGTATAGCGGCTATTTATATAACCTAATACTAAAATATATATATAAAAGGGAGTAAGGATATATTTATTATAGGTAGAAACTATAGAAGTATATAATTAAATGTATCCACAATATATAAGGGGGTTAATATATTTAATAAAGGCAATAATAAATGCCTTAATATACTTAAGATAAGTTGGCAATTAAATTAAAAAGTATTTTATTAGGTAAGCCCATTTTATAGGGATGTATATAAACTAAAGTTAGTATTAAAGAAGAAGATCTACTTTAGAATAAAGCATTAAATTGTAAAATAGCAATTATAAAATAAACTATTAAGTAAATTTACAATTAATCTACTTACTATTTTCCTTAAAGGCAATTTTAATATATAAAGGCTAGTTAAGTTAATTAAGAGCTTAAAAGCTATAAATCTAAATATTAAAGTATTATTAAATCTAAAAGTATTTAATTAATTATTAAATAAAAATAATAATTAAAAAGCAATATAAAAAGGGATACTTATTAATTATTTAATAGTAATACTAATAGTATTAGTTAAAGCCTTATAGAAGAAACTATTATAGGTATGCTAATAAGTAAAGCACTAATAAAAGAATTTAAAAGCCTAAATATAGCTAATAGTAAGATTGTATATATTAGGGAGACAATTATAAAGTATAAAGGCAAGAGACTTAAGCTTATTATAATATAAAGCTATTATAAAATAAAGAATAAAAATTATAATAATAATTAAAGGTATAAAAGAATTAAGGAGGTAAAGAATAATAAGCTAGAAAGGAAGAAATAGGAGGAAGGGCTAATATAGTACTTTTATAATAAATAGGAAATTAACCCTTAAGATTTAAAATAAAAACTAAATACCAATAAAATTCTTATTAAATACTAAAAAGTATGCTATTTTAAGAAACTTATTAATGTTTATATATATATAAATATTAGAATAGTAATTTACTTAAATAATACTAAATTAGGAATAAAGGCATTTAAATTATATTAATCTACCTTATGCTTATAACTCTTTCCCTTCTTTTAACAATTTTATAGTAAGTTATATTACTTTAACTTTATTTATAATACCTATAAAACATTAATAATCTTTATCTTTTAAGTTATAAGCATTTAATTATAAGCTTTTAAACCCTTTATTAACCTTTACTCTATTTTATAATAGGGCTAAAAAAAGCAACCTTAAGTGCAATTACTTTAAAGGTATAATTTTTAATATTAAATAAAGACCTCTATATAGCTAAAGGAGTTATTTAAAATAAAGGTAGAATTGAAGATTTCTTTTCTTTTAATAAAGAAAACACTACTAAAATATTTAATTAATTACTTAATAGTTAATCTATACTATTTTACCCTTAAATAAATTAGGATTATTAGTTTAATAAATTAAAAACTTAGCCTATTTTAGGTAATAAAAGCAATTTAAATTCTTAGCTTGCTAATATTAATCACTCTAGAGACTTCCCTTTTAACTTTTATTAAGCCTAAATATTCTATTATTAAGACCTATAGGACTTATTTAAAAACCTATAGAAGAAAGAAATGGCCTTAAACTTTAGTATTTAAGCCTTTCTTATTACCCTTACTTATAGACTTACTAATATCCTTGCAATTTACTAAACCAATCTTTTAATTATAAGCACTAAAGTTAAAAAGAATAAATAAAAGCAAAAGAGCTTCTTTTATAAGCTTTTGCTAAAAGGGATAAATATTAAAAAGACTAAATATTCAATTAGTTTTATGCCTATAGAGTTCTAATAAATAATATACAACAAAAGGCTATTAATTAGCTTTACTTACTTTACTAATACTATCCATTAAAGCTTCTTTATTTAGGACAGATAGCTAAGGCATTTAATTATTTACAATACTGCTAATATCCTTTAAAATAAGCAAGCTATTGCATTTACTATAGCATAAAGGGAGATTATAACTAAAATAGGGCTGCCCTATAATTTCTTGGTTTTTATTATGCCTATTATTAAGTAAGCTAGAAATTAAAAATATAGCTTTTTAAATGCTTTCCTTTTTTTCCTTAATATTTATAGAATGGTTAGACTTATTAAAACTTTAATTATTAAATGCCTTATAACCCAGCCCTTAATCTTTAATAGTAAGTACAATACTATTAATAATCCCTCTTTAGCATTAATGCATTGCAATTAGGTTCTTATTAAGTGTAAATAAGGGAAAAGTACTTAATTAATTGCTTTAGATGCTAATTAAATGCAAGACTTTATTAATACTATTATCCTTAATGAATTTAATATTGCTAATAAAAAGTTCTTTAATTAATATAAGCTTATAGAACTTATTAAAACCTAAAAATCTATTTATATCCTAAGATTTTAAAACAGTTCCCTTAATATTTAGTAGCTCTATACTAATCTAAAAGATTACTGCATAATAAATTAAAAGGGAGTTAATTATTAAACTTTTAGAAATAAATATTAAATTATCCTAAAGCCGCTTAATCCCTAAAGCAATAGCTATTAGATAAGTCTACCTTTACTATTAGGCCCTTAACTGCCCTACTGTCCTTTAGCTAATAATTTAATTAAATGCTATTAAACTTATAGGTATTAGATAATAGATAGATTTTTTGCTAAGATTAATAAGTCTATTAAAGTTGTTATTACTTTAAGTAATAATAAAGGAGAAGGTTTTAGATAAGCCCTAAACTGCTAAAATTAAAGCATTAAAGCAACTTGCCTTTATAGTCTATACCTTAAGTTTAAGACTTTTACTTTTAAACTTACTATTAAGCCTAAACTAATAATTGAATCTATTTAGCCCTTATATAAGTTGCCTATTAGCTTACTAACTTATATAAGCACTGCCTAATTAAGCGCATTTAGAAAAGAAATTTAAGTTAATTAAAATATACTTACTTATTTTAATATATTTAATTGAATGTTTATTAATTCTTTAAGCAAAGGGCAAGTAATTAAGTTAATTTAATTAATTTAATAGGTACCTTTATTTAAGTTAGCTATTTTATAGCAATTTAATTAAATGGATTTGAATTTGCCTACTGCTAAAAGTAATAAATAGAGTTTTTATAAGCACTTTATATTGCCTTTATTAATTCCTTAATTAGCTAAGTATATAGTAAGAGAAGGGAGTTATACTATAATTACTAATACTATAGTTAGAAATATTATTAATGCTGCTATTTAAATTTAATAAAGTAATTATAATTTAAACTATATTGCTTTTACTAAAAGAAAGATAATTGCTAGAACTAAATAAATGAATTTACTTTAGATTAATTAATAGGCTATTTTTAAACTCCTTTAAATAAAGAGCTAAATCTTTTATATGCTAAAAGGGTTAATTTTAATGAATTAATAGAATAAAATTGTAATTGCTATTTATAAGCTATTTAAACCTTTAATTTCTACTTACTAATTTTATATTAATTAATATTACAATTAGGAACTGCATTATAAAGAAAGGTAATAGTAAAGTTAAAATAGAAAGGTTAAATATTAAAAGTAAAATAAATTATAGAGAGAGATAATAGTAGGTTGGATAATGGATTATAGGTATAAAGCATTTAATTAAATGCTTTTTTTAAGATTTTCTTTATATTTAAATAGATTAAGCTTAAAGTTTTCCTTTTATATTATGCCTTTAGTCCGCTTAAGGATAAGCATTAAGGCATTAGGGAGGGATAAATTAGGGTTTAGGGTAATATAGATCAATCTATTATTAGGTTAGTTAGGAAGATAAAAGGGATTTTAAAGATATAAAAAATAAATAGGCAGTTTTCTTTAATTAATTTTTATTTTTAAAATTTTAAATTCCTTGCATTTAGACCCTATTAAAGTCCTAATACAGCCCCTTATAATATTACTTTATTTATAACTTTCTGCCCTATTTTCTTTCTTTCTTTTCTTTAAGGGACACTCTAAAGCATTTGATTAAATGCTTTAATACTCTTTTAAGTTGTTTATAGCTGCTTAGGAAGGCTGTTTGGTCTTTAACCGAACCTGCTTACCCTATACCCTTTTGGGTGGGGTGTGTGTTTTGGCCAGTGTCCCTATCTATTAATACAGTACTAATAAACACTAATATTAAGGGGCTAAAGGATATAATTAATATAAGCAAAAAGGCAAAAAAAGATAATATTAAAGATATAATAATACTATATAAAATTAAGGTCTTTATAAGCTAAAAACCTATTTATTAAAAGCATTTAATATATTGGATTTTTTTTCTTTTTTAGCTAAATAGCAAGAGCTTAAGTTTAAATAGCCTTTATAATATTAGTTTTATACTTAAACTACTTCTTAATTAAATAGCTATTAAAAGTATTATTAAGGGCAAAAGAGTATTTATTAAAATGCTTTAATTACTATTAAGCCTAATAGCTATTTATATATTTAATTGCTATATTAATAAAAATAATATTCTTATTAATATTAGCTATAATATATTCCTTAAAAAGAACCTTTATTAAAAGGATAAAAAAGGAAGGAATTAATATTTTAATAGTATTAATAGTATTAATAAAAGTAAGGGACTCCTTATTGCCTAGCTAAAAGGTTATAGGCTAAATGTTTTTCTTTATTTAAATTAAATATATTTTTAGGCTACTATTAATCTAGCCTATTTATAAGGGCATTTTATTAAAGTTCTATAGATTAGCTAAATTAAATAAAAGCTTTTTAATAATAGCCTTAAATTCCTTAAATTAAGCCTTTATATTAAAAAGGTTATACTTAGCAAAAGCTCTTATAATCTCCTTAATCTTTAAAGTCTTAAATTAAAGCTTTAAATACTGCTATTTAAATTAGCAAGCTTAAGCCTTAAAAATAGCTATTTTTAAACCTTAAATTTAATATTTTCTTAAGAAGCTAGTATAATTGTATATATAGGCTTCTATTATAGTAAATACACTTTTCTTTATATTATATATATATATAATAATTGCTTGCTTTTTTTCTATAGTTATAGCTTAAAGTAACCCTTCTTTATTAATACTAAAAGAAAGCTACTTTTTTACTTTTAATAATAATATATATTTTTTAATAAAAGACTGTAAGGATAGCGCTGGGCGCGTACGAATGTGCGACAACCAGGCCCCTTATATACAGTTGTGTGGCACAATTCCGGCACGTTGTGCCTGAATTGCTTGATCTTTTGGGTCTATTGGTCGAGTGGGCATGCCACCCCACCTCTTCACAATTATTCAGGCACAACGTGGGTCTTCTGGCTGTGCGAGGTCGTGGGTTCGAATCCTACCTGCGAGGCAGAACAAATGGAGTGTCCGACCATATGCTTACGTTGGGCTCACAAGGCAGGTGTGCAGTTGCCTGCTGCGACCGAGCCTTGGGGGTTGACATCTGTTGTGTATCCCTAGGCACGGAGGACCGGCCTACTCAGGTTGACGCGTACTACGAAGCTAGCCTACGGGCATTTATCCTGGACCCCAGCTTCCTTAAGTGCGCACTGGAAAGGTTACAGAAGGGGTAGCTTGGCCCTATAATACAGCATTACAGCTCGGGACGCGCTGCTATTGAGGGGGGATAATTGTAAGGATAGCGCTGGGCGCGTACGAATGTGCGACAACCAGGCCCCTTATATACAGTTGTGTGGCACAATTCCGGCACGTTATGCCTGAATTGCTTGATCTTTTGGGTCTATTGGTCGAGTGGGCATGCCACCCCACCTCTTCACAAAGACTTCTTAATATAATATAAATAAGCCAATTTATTTACAGTTAATATATAAAGCAATAAAGGATTTACTTAAATTATCTATATAATATTTTAATCTAATAGATATATATAAATAGCATTTACTATAGTAGTATAGGACTTATAAGAAATTTAAGCTATATTAAAATTAGAAGTGAAAATGCAAGAATAATAAATTTAATTGATTTTAGGCTTTAAATGAAGAAGTTATTAATGAGTTATATTGGAAAAGTTGGTTATACTAGTGATGCGGTTATGGGTTTTGTTACTACCTCTCCGGCAGGAGAGGTAGGGTTGAAAGCTAGCTTACATAACCCAGCGGGTAGTCATACAAAGAGGGCTATATGCATGGCGAACTCCGCAAGCCTCCATGTCAGGCATCATTCGCCATCGCAATCCATATGGTATTAGGAGGTTCCAATTGCGGTCAGGGCTAAGCTTTGTTTCAAGGTGCATCCTACAGGGCCCTGAAACTAAAGTCTGACACAGCGTCTGCGTCGGAATAGCGTTGAAATCACAGGAGGAGTTGGGATGATGCGATGCAGGCATATTGATTGGCGATGGGCAAATGGCGGCTCACGATCTCTCCACGGATTCGCAATTGGGGACTTTGGATGCCAAGGCTCCCAGAGGAACAGCTCTGAGCTCTAGGAGTTTGACATATCGACTGTCTGGGGTAATCGCTCCAGCGCCTGTGCGCCACCTGTTGCGCGCGTTAAAGCCTCCTACTGTCGATCAGATTCGGAACTCGGGACGAGTTTCATTGAGTGCGGTTGTCCAATACAACACAGCCACAAATACAAGATTATTTGTAACTATTGTTTTAGGCTCGATCCAATTTTGTTTTTATTTTCATTTGTTCTAGCATCGCAAATAGCGGCTGCGATGGAATCGAGACCCGCCTAATGGAGAGGGAAAAAATCTTTCCAGCACCATTCACTCGTCTGAAATGCTGGCCGCCAACAAGGATTCAACGCCACGCTGGCGCCGCGCCGCCACACAGCTCAGGGGTTGGCAAACACGACGCCTCATAGCCTCCATTGGATTCTTCATGAAAAGCATCTTCCCCACTAGATCCAGAAGAATCAAATTGGCGATCACGGGAAAATCGGGACACCAGGGTTCTGTCAAGGCTATTCGTCCCATAGTTCCGATAAACCTGGAGACCGCGGCATCACACCATGGATAGGTTTATTCCCCAGACCCCCCCGAGCTACCCCTTTTGACCCGGCCGTCTTGTATAGTACACGTGGATTTTCATCACAATCGTGCTTCGAGAAATTGCTGCATAGGTGACCAGGTATGTCACCGTCGAGATACCATGCAGTGCAACCCGTCTGTACCCACCAGCATCCAATGCTGCCCGGAGGGCATAGAAGTTTGGCAATTTGTGCCCGTCAACGGCGCTTGGAGAAATGCGATTGGATGCGGAGCCTGTTTGAGACGGCGGCAAGCCATCAGGATGAAGTGGAATGCCGCATGACAACAGGGGCGAAATCACATTAGAGTGGCGGACATAGTGCTCGGTGTTTGGGTCTCGATGCGGAGAGTTGGAGTTGGAATTGAATGCTGGATGTTGGATGTTGGTCGTCGCAAACTAGGGGCCCATCTGACACGCGTCCTCCATCCATCCATAACCTTGACACAAATCAAGGATTTAGCTTTTGAGCCAAAGAGGCGCGAGCTGGGACGCACTGTGCAAATGCCGTGCGGCCGCCAGGCGTACGTCTGTTGTTGATTGCAACCTCACGCTGTATGTTTATCAACGGGATGCATTGATAAAAAAATTCCAGTCTTCTGCCCGGCAGCTATTTTCGGAGCATGGCTTTGTGGATCGTCATTATAGCATAGCGGGAGGAATGTAGCCAAGGCCAAGGCCAATGCAAGACAGGCGGGAGGAGGGAACGGAAGACAGTGGCAGACAGACCCGCCCCTTATTAGATTCCTTTGAGACAGATGCTGGTGTATTATTCTTAGGCTCCTTGAGTTCTTCATCCAACTGATCCCACACGCCGAGAAACAAAGTGGAGGGCATGATAGCGGGTAGCTGACGACTACTGCCCAGTTCTGGTCTCACCTCACATGCATGTGCATTATTATTGATCTCGGGCGGGCTCACTAGTCGAACATGATAGTTCGGAATATACTGTACTCACGACGAGACACGGTGCGGCGTGCCGCTGGTGGCAGCCCTTGTGCAATGCACTCATTGGAGGTGCTAAACTCTGGTACTGTACATGTACACCGTGCTTGGTGCTGAGCCTCCCTCACTACGCAGTACCGTGGATACGCAGCTCCACTAAACAAGGGGTGACCCCCCTTCCGTGCTCCCTCCCCTGAACGGGAGCAGGTCAACTACTGTACGGCGCGCCGGTAGGGGGGTAGGGGGGTAGGGGGGTGGTTTCCTTCCAGAGCAAGCTAAGGCACCTTTTTAGTGGGGTTGGCAAGCGCTTCAAGGTCCAAAAATGGCCACTTATAAGCGGCAAGCCTGATGCCACGCACCTGCTCCGCGCAGTACTTTCCAGTCTAGATGGTTTTCGCGACTAGAGAGGCTTGGACCGATTCAGTTTTTTAATCTTCATTCTTCAACTCCCTTCTCGCCCGCCGCTCGGTGACGACGCCTGCACCTCGTTTTCTTCTACTCCTACCTTGACACCAGCGCTTGTCTGTCCGCTCCTTAATCCATCCAAGCGTCCTCGTCCGTGTCCTCGTCCTCCCTGTCTCCGTCCATCCCTCCTGGCTGCCGTCTCCCCGCCGCCGTCGCCGCGCTGCCGCACCCGGTGCATTCCCCCGAATCACACCTCTCTAGATTGTCGCCAGCCAGCCACGGTGGTATTCTCGAGCAGAGACAACCCGACGATCAAGGACGCCATGCTGTAGAGGCTGAGACGGCTCTCCCTCGTTCTCCCACGTCTACGACCATCCCTCCATCTACCACCACCCGCCGACCACGCTGCTCCTCGTCGCCCTTTCGTGTACTTCATATTTCTCCACACAAGTCGAGCCCCGTTGCATGTCTTCTGTCGCTGGCGCCAGACACATTCGGGAACTCAACTCTGCCCGCGAGACGACCTTGTTGCGACCTCACAGCCCGGGTCAGATTCGAAACCGACACTAAGAAAGGCCAACTACAGCGCCCCTAGGCTCATTCACAATGGGCAAGCTTCGCTCCCCAAGCTTTCACCCACGTCGGCCCTCGAGTTTCTTCCGCTATACCATCATTGCAGTCCTTTTCCTCCTCGCTTTCTACACTCTAAGACGCAACTCACAGCAGCCAGTCCCATTGTCACCTCCCCTTGACCCGGGTTACCCCAACAGCGAGCACACAGTCTCCGATCCACCTGCTGGGGATGATCAATCGGCTCAAAACCCTTCGGGGCATCCAGACTACCCGCCGCCCAGCCCAGGCTCCGACGGCCATCCCATCGACAAACTGATCGCAGATGCCGACAAGACCTTCAACGAGCTCATCTCCAGGGAGTCCAAGACGCTGGAGGAGGCCGCCCAAGCCTACCGTCAGCGTCGTGGACGCCATCCCCCCCCAGGCTTCGACAAGTGGTATAAGTTTGCTGCCGACAAGAATGCCCTCATCGTCGAAGACTTCTTTGACCAGATCTACCAAGACCTGGCGCCTTTCTGGGGAATTGCCCCCAACGTGATTCGCAAAGAGGCATGGAGCTTTGAAATGAAGATCCATATTAGGAACCACAAGACGAACACGACCAGCGACTGGTTTTGGACCCTCATCTGGAAAGACATGCTCGACTCTGTTGTCCATCTGCTCCCCGACATGGATGTCCCACTCAACGCTATGGACGAACCGCGTTTGGTGGTTCCTTGGGAAGATATCAATACCTACATTGAAAAGGCCTCCACCACTTATGGCTTCCCTGCAGCTGACGAAGTCACATCGACCTTCCAGACCCTTCCCAGACCCAGCACTGGCGATAAGGAGACCAAGATCCCCGCGAAGAATTGGGAAGAAGACAGTATGGAGAACCGATCATTTTTATCTTGATATCCCCGCCGCTAACAGCACCACAGAACCGTACTGGCCCATCGCCCGTCGTGGTTGCCCTCCTGACAGCCGTGCTCGCTCATCTGAGGTTCAGCTGGATTTTGATCACCAACCAATGATTAACCTGAAAAACGCCGAGGAGCACATGTACGAAGGCTTCGTTTCCAACTATAGCTTGTCGAGAGATTTGTGCCATCAGCCGGACCTTCAGGGCTTACACGGCGTCATTATCAACCCAATCTCAGTTTCGTCCACCAAGGTCCTTTTCCCCATGTTTGGAGGCTCGAAGTTGGGTGTGAACAACGAAATTCTCCTTCCCGCTCCCGTGTACTGGAAGGCTGAAGAGCGTTTCATGGGAGGCCGTGACCGTGGAGGCCCATGGGAGTGGAAGGGAGACAAGGCCGTTTGGAGAGGCGTGGCTACCGGAGGCGAAAATTTGCCTGACAACTGGCGTGGCTTCCAGCGTCACCGATTTGTTGCCATGAATAACGTCACCAAGCTGTCGATGGTAGAGCGTGGCACAGCTAACACGGAGAATTTTGAAATGCCCGACGAAAGGTATCATTTGGCCGCCCAGGCGGACGGGAAATTTCCTGACTGGGTCCAGGAGTGGTCGGATGTGGGCTTTGTTGATCTCATGTGCTCGCCCACCATGGAGGACGGCACCTGCTATTATACGGATCTGTACTTCCACCCAATCGAAGGATTGAAGATGAAGGAGCAGTTTCGCTACAAGTATGTCCCGGACATTGACGGAAATTCCTTCTCTGGTCGATACCTAGGGTTCCTGCGATCCACCTCTCTTCCCATCAAGGCAACGCTCTTCAAAGAATGGCACGACAGTCGTATTGTGGCATGGAAGCACTTCGTCCCCATGGATAACCGCTATGTGGACTTTTGGGGAATCATGGAGTATTTCCTCGGCTACGGGGATCGCAAGGGCCACGACGCAACTGCGGAAAAGATGGCCCTGGACGGCAAGAAGTGGGCGGAGAGGGTGCTTCGCAAAGAAGACATGCAGATCTACACTGTGCGGTTACTCCTCGAGTTCGCCAGGCTTTTGGACGATCACAGAGAGAAACTGGGCTGGGTCGATGATGCCCTAAAGGATCCATCTATCGAGCAGACTTGGAAGAAATGGAGCAAGTGATTGATGACTTACAAGGACTGAAATGGTCCCGGCAGCATTTTGTTGGGTTTTTGCCTACTAGGATCAACGGCGACGGTGTTTTTGGCGCGATATGGGTTGTTGAAATTGCATGTATGTCCTTGCCATTGGCATCGACCGGCTATGGGAGGCTTAGGAAATAGAAAGACCCAAAAGTAGCATTCACTCCCAACGAGGAGGCATTTTGGCAAGTTGTTTTGAACTTAATTCAATTCATTGAACAATTTCAATCTCATCGAATAGGATTTTCCCACTGTGACCACGCTCGAGGTTTTTTTTTTTTTTTTTTTTTTAAATTCAAGGTGTTGACTCGGAGCCATGATGAAGTGAGCGAGGATATAGTACAGTTCTATAGGCCATCTACTTTTCATACATTATTACACGTATTTCTCATGTACAGCTATTTCATACACTGCATTCCATCTCGCGAGATGGCAACTCTTTATGAAGACACAGCCGAACCCTGTGCTGACGTCTTGGCCTCGTCGTCAACCTCATCGCCCTCGTGATCGTCCACCAGCCGTCCCACCAACTGCGAATACGTCGGCCGGAACGGCCACTCGACAAAGGCCTGTAGAACATCTTCCCACTGCTCCTTGTTGATGGCCCGCGCGCAGACCTGTCCTTCTTCACTCATCGGGCTGCCTCCGCGGCTCACGTCCTGCAGGCTCTGGCACTGGTCAAAGAGGTCGCCGAAGCCGGGCCACACGCCGTCCATGGCCTTGGAGGCCGGGAGCAGGCTGTGCGAGAACCAGAAGCGCAGCATCGTGTCCGATATGTCGCCGGCGCGGTTCGAGTTGGGGCCGTGCTGGCGGAGCAGTGGGTGCATGGCACGCGGCTGGAAGTCGAGCAGCGCGCACGGCACGTTGGGGAAGAAGTCTTCGGGGTGCACGGCGAGGGGCTCGTAGGGCCTCTGGTCCCAGAGCAGGGACGGCGGGTTCTGGCGGAAGAGGTGGTAGTTGTCGCGCAACATGATGAACTCTTTGCGCGTGTTCTTCTTGAGCGCCATGATCCTCTGGTTCCAGGCGGCGTCAGCCTGGGCAAACAGGGCCGACTTGGGGTCCATTTTCGATATGGCTTCGCGTTCCTGGATGAGCTCCAGGTACGTCTCGCTGTCTTCTTGGTCGTACCTTTCTCGGAACCGAAGATCTTTGAGGCGCTTCGGTACCATCGTGCTGCCGCCCGCTCTGAACTGGAGTTCGAGGTTTTCCAGTTCCTGACGGAACGGTCGATTGAGCCGGGGCCTCTCAACGCCCGCCAGGAGCTCTCCTGCTAGGTTCGGGTTGGCCATCAAGTTCTTATATGTTGCCGTCTCACGGCCTGGCGGCGGCGTCAGGCCGATCTTCTTCATGCGGCCCAAAACGTGGTATCCTGATTCCATGTTGATCCACTCATCACGCAGCTCTGTGCGACTCTCTACCTCGCTGTCCTTTCCGGCAATCTCGTGGATCCATTCGCACGACAGGTCGGCCTCAAAGGCGCTGCGCTTGCGGCGGACAATGGATCGCGGCAACAGCTTGCGCTTGCCATCGTCGTTGATCCAGATGAGCATGCGAACAATTCCATACTTTTGGAACAGCGATGACGTGCGAATGCTCGACATGAACTGATAGAGAACCATAGTGCTCACGCACTCGAACAGCTGGAAGGCTTTGGGAGGATACATGGCGAGGTTGACGCTGATTAGAAGGGAATCGTTGCGCTGTGGCGGGGCCGTCGCATCGACCTCGACTTGTTCTTTTAAGTGTTCCCGAAGCATATCGTTGAGGTCCTTCCAAAGAATGCCTGACTTGGGGACGAACTCGACGTTCTTCTTGCCCAGCAAGTCTTCCAAGAACGGCGTGTACAGCTCAGCATCCTTCTCCATCATGACATGTTTTCGGGGCTGGAGGACTTCGTGGAGCTTCCGGCTCCATACTCCAGCGCCAGGGTTTATGTCGATCAAATCGCATCCGTTATGACGTTGGAGAGAGGGGCGAGGTATCGCATAATGTCGTCTTTCAATCAAGGTCAGCTTTCCATAGTCGCTCAATGCTATGATACATACCGCAAAGGCCATCGCTGACAATGTTCAGGCGATGCTTGTCACACGGAGGAACGCCAGCCTTCCTCCTCCCTCTCGAAGGCGTCCACAGGCCTGTGTTCTGCAGCTTCTCTGCTACCTCGTTGCTGGGCTGGAACATCTCGGGGGTGATGCGGCTAGCCGAGCTCGCGGCGCGGAGTTGGACAACGAGGCCCCTGCGGAGCGGCCCCGAAAGGACCGGTCGCGCATCTTTGATACGAGCGAACATGAAGGGGGAAAGGGAAAGAAAGAACTCCCGGTTTAATCACATTGCCAGCGCGGCCTGCTGATTGCGACACGGAATGCTCGAGTTCAGAAATCCATGTGGTTCTGCCGGACTTCACCGCCTGGGGAGGGGAGCCAAACCTGGCGACGTCATCGTGCAACTTGACGGTTGAATTACCCTAGACTGTTTAATTGTCTCGCCGCTAATTCCAATGCATTCAGTGCAGTTCAATCGGTATATCGTTGTGGTCTAAGAAAAGATGATTATTGTCCATGGATTTGTCCGAGTTTTGCTGTTAAACCTTGTCTTCACAGCTAAATCACAAACTTGAAATAATATATTCCAGCGTCCCCCTCAATTTGAAACCAAGCCAAGCCGTGGGGGATTTACATCTAAGACTAGAAACCTCACATTTACTAAATAACACTGATAAATGACAGACACCAGTCACGGCACCTTTTATCAACTATCAAGCTCCCGCTTTGACGCAAGGATCCTCCGACTCCAAAGAAACTAAACGTGTATCATCAACTCATCCGGAATGCCCAAGTAACTCCTCGAGACGCCGCCATGCCAAAGATTTGCTGACAAACTCCTCCTGCTCCTATGTCGACACTTATGCGCCCTCGCTGCCGAATTCATTGGTCCAGTCAATCTGCTTCGCAATGTCGTCCTTGGACACCGTCGGGTGCGAATCTTGCAGGGCCATTTCAAAATCTCTGAGAGCAACGTCCGGGGGGAGAAGCTCCTCTGGCTTGACATCGTTGTATGTCATTTCAATACCCTGAGGATCACCGGGGGAACATGGTGTTAGCATTCGCTTCTGGCCATTTTCCACCATCTGCTCTCCGTTAGTACCATGTTCATGTGCCGAAAAAGTAAGTATATTGTGGGGAGAAGCTTACAACAGGCTTGAAATGTGTCGCTTGCAAAATCTTGCGCACCGGCCGCATCAGGGCGTGCTGGGCGACGTTGCTGATATCACTTCCCGAAAAGCCATCTGAATGCTTTGCCAAAGCATTGAAGTCATGCGGCTCTAAGGTGGTTTCGGTGTCACCGATGGCTAGCTTGAACATCCTTGCGCGGCCGTTTGTATCCGGCAAGCCAATGTGAACACGACGTTGGAATCGTCGTCGGATAGCAGCATCGAGTTGCCAAGGAATGTTGGTGGCGCCGAGAACGAGAATGCCCTTGCTGTCGTTGCCGACACCATCCATCTGGACCAGGATTTCAGTCTTGATACGTCGAGATGCCTCGGACTCGCCCTCGCCTCGGGGACCGCAAAGGGCGTCGATTTCATCAATGAAGATGACTGAAGGCTTGTTCTCTCGTGCCATGGAGAATAGGGCCTTGACCAATCTGATGACTGTTAGCAACCCAATCCGTGTTGGCGAGTCGGCGAATATCTCACCTTTCACTTTCACCCATCCACTTGCTGACCAAGTCGGAACTGCTGATGCTGAAGAAGGTGCTGTTGGCTTCCGTAGCGACGGCCTTGGCGAGATAACTCTTTCCGGTACCTGGAGGACCGTACAACAAGATTCCCTTCCAGGCCTGTCGCTTACCCTGGAACAGGTTGGGGAACTTGATAGGGAGGACGACGGCCTCCTTCAACGTCTCCTTAGCTCCCTCCAGACCAGCAATATCCTCCCACCTCACATTTGGCCGCTCCTGTAGAATGGCGCCTGAGAGCGCATTCCTCAACTTCTTGTTGTCATCGTCGTCACCAGACGCCTTGGCCTTGCCCCCAGAGTTGCTACCGTTCGCAGCCACCGCACCGCCCTTGTTATTGCCTCCATCTTCGTCATCACCTCCATCGTCGATCCACTTCTTCAGCTTTTCGGTGCGATCGAGATAGACAACCATCTTTTCTCGCATGGTGTCCTTCATAACCTTATTCTTTTCCCACTTGATGGCCTTGACCCAGAGATCCATGGCCACGATGTAGGCATCGAAGGCCTTCTTGTACTCCTTTTTGTGGTCGAGGTCAATCGCCTTTTGTAGCTCGGCGAGCGCGCGCTCGCGGAAGTTGATGGACATAGTGACGGCGGCGCTGGGATAAGGCGGGGAGCACGGGCTGGAGAGGCGGGATGGATCGTGGTGGTGTTGGTGAGGGCGTGGGCGAGAGCACAGCACGCCAGAGATCTGGGACAAAAATTTGCCCTCGGGCAAAAGACGGACGTTCCGGAGGCGAAGACGAGATCGGAGTGGGAGGACCTGTATGGGCGGCTAGACGAGAGCGACTTGCACTTGTCGTAAAGTGATGAGGCAACGGCATTCGCAGCGGCAACAGTCGCTAAGCCCAGGCCCCAACCCAAGGATGATGGGATTGGCGGATTGGCGGGGAAACATGCTTGTAGCGGGGCGCCCACGAGACCACGGATAGCGGGGCATCGCAGCTTTGGGGCCTGGTGGACTGCACTGGGGCCATTTGATGAGCCTTGATACTGTTCAAAACTCGGGTGGATAGACCGAAACGACCGCAGCTGGGATACAGAGGTTTCCGAGAAGAGATTAATTCACCAGATTTAGCTGCAGAGACGCTGTTTTTCCAGTACCATGGCCGAGATCCAGGCGCGCCTTCAGGCCCTCTCTGAGGACTTTCAAGCGCTCCAGCAAGGCATGTGTCGCTTTTCCCATTACCCTGATATTAATCTCCATGATAACACTCGCCACAGAGCTCCAGAATGCAGTGGCATCGAGGCAAAAGCTCGAAGGTCAGAAGCAGGAGAATTTGGGCGTGCAAAAGGTCCGTGGCCTCTATCCCTAAGCGAGTCAGCACCAGTCACTAACCCTGACGCAGGAGTTTGAGCGTCTAGGCGAAGGAGAGACTATCTACAAGCTCGCCGGCCCCGTCCTGCTGAAGCAAGATAAGGTGGAAGCCGAAAGCACAGTCAAGGGACGATTGGATTTTATCAGCAGTGAAATGTGCGTGTCCGATAGTCCGCATTGCCGAACCTCCCCCCCCCCGTGGCTAACATTATCGTCGTTTAGTTCAAGATTAGAGGACCAGATCAAGGAGACCCAGGACAAGATCGAAAAGAAGAAGACGGAAATTATTCAGACCCAGTCCAGCGCTCAGGCTGGCACAGCTGGCAAGGGCAAGGAAGCCAAATAAAAGGAAAAAAAAAGGGGGTGAACGGCAGAGATGATGACATTAGATCATGAGTTGAGTGTATTCTAACGACTGATGATGATGATGCGATCTAGAAGACTCGGCTACGAACACACAAAAAGACGCCTGCCTAGTCGTGAAAAAGAACGCTCCCTAATTCCAAACGCCCGCGACGCCATGTCCGTGTTTCCCGTATGTTCATATTCTCATTTCAACTTAGTTGATCGACATGATGGTGAATCCCCAAGGCAGACCCATGTTCTTGGGTCGCTCATGCGCAGCATTGGGGGAAAACAAGAAATCCACTTTATCATCAGAAGCAAAAGGGTGAGGAGTGGCAGGGGATTCCTCTGCCTCCATGGCCGACTTGATGGCCTTTGTGATGTCGCTCTTGAGCTCGCAGCGCTCAAAAACGGTGCTGTCCTCGATGGAGTCTTGCATCAGGGATCGCTGGTCGCTCTCGGCAAACAGCTGCGCCTCGCGGTTCAGGAGGCCATAGGTGATGGTGCGGCCGGTTTCGGCGAGGCGCTGGAAGATCATGGTGGCAGCGGCAATGGCCTGGGCAATGATTCTGGCCTTTTGGGTTGAGCTGAGGTGGGCAAAGATCTCAGACGTCTCCTGCTCCAGGAAGCCCTGGGTGTCGGTGTCAAAGTTGGCCTGCAGGATGCGATGAAGAGATTCGCGGCTGTTCAAATCCAGCTCGGGATCGACATCGAGCTCAAAGGCGTTTGAGATTTTCTGAAGGCTGGAGAAGAGCGCCTCAAGGGGGCATCGGTCGTTGGGGACGCAGGCTTCGCCATCGTTGATGACGAAGATGTCGACGGCAGAGCTCACAGCACCTGCCCGGGATTTGCCATGATTAGCTGGGATTCTTTTGCATGCATCTTTTTCCTTTCACATGTGAATGCTGGAGTTGGACTTACGGGAGGCAATGTCGCGGATGTTGGATTCAACCTTGACCTCGCAGACGGAGACGACAGACTGGTCCTTGATGACGGCCATGATGATGTTCTTTTTTGTGTAAGAGGGAGAGTTGAGAGACGTTATGATATGGCAGTGTAGACGAAATAAAATAGGAGAGATGGAATATCAAGCAAGAAGGTTTACGGAAAGTTACGGGCCCAGGAGATTTTATCTACTTCCTCATCCTTTCGGCTGGGTAAAGACCCTGGCATGCTCATGGCAACGGATTCCTGGTCGCATTGCGGTCCTTGCTTGGTTACCCGGTGTCATGAGCATGGATGGATGGGTCGATGGGCCGATTCGGGAAGTCTTCCGTGGGGAGTGTTGGGGAGCACAGACATTACATGGTGGCGGTGATTTGATGCCGGGCTACGTCTACGTACGACGCATCGACACAGTTCGAGGCTGGCGATGGGAGAAAACGGAGGTGAGAAAATGGGGCGAGCGGTCAGAGAAGAGCGGAGCCTGGCAGATGGATGCCGGAACGGCAGATGGACCCGAAAGATGGGAAATTTGATCGAAATCGACTCCAGAGTGCTTGTACTGGCGGTACTGGCACACCGTGGTGACCATTTTGGTGACCATTTGCAGCACGTAACCGCTGTGTATAATGGATGGATGGTGTTTTGCCATCTTGGCGGTGACCCCAACCAGGCCGGGGAGCGGAAGTCGAGTGCCGGATGCCCCGACGATTGAGGGCATGGCGATCAGAATCTGGAGGGACAGAAAACATGGTAATTGGCGGCGGTGCAGACCGATAAGAAAACAGGACATCGAACATCAGACATCAGACATGAGGAAATCATGGCGTGGCCATGGATGCAAGCGAGAATTGCATGATGGGCGTGGCAGAAACACGCCATGGATGCGATTGAGGCACGCCGCTGGGCTTACTGCACCCACTGCAGCGCCAGCGCCTGCGCGGTAGGTGGGTGACGAAAGTGAGCCAAGCCCTGCATCGAGCTGACACGACCAAGGGCCAATAGCAACGGCCAGGGCCACGCCGCCCCGTTATGCGCATTTTACCCAGATGACCCGCTTATACGCATAGACCGCCCCGAGTTGCGCTTAAGCGTTGTGTCGTCACTGCCCCGCCATCGGCTTGCTCTCCAGCCTAGCTGCATGACGTTGGAGGGGCACGGGCGCCCGGCGGCTCAGGAACCTCAGGGCGGCCTTAGAGATTGGAAAAGGCTGCCTGACAAGCACGAGTACTCCAGCTTGTTCCAGAACCTCAACTGGGAGCCTCGACGACGACAAGACGCCGGGCACCAGGCAACCTCGAAACCACTAAGACCGTCCTGGTTCCTTTCCCTGCGTCTCTAGCTTACATGATGATTACGACGACAATACCCTAAATCTCCTAATCACCGTTAACCGTTGCCCCTTCCCTCCCTCGTTCAAACCGCTTCTTGCGACAGCTTCCCGTCCCTTGCCCGCTACCTCCACACAGCCATCTTCAGCATGGATTACCGCTCTGCAATGCGGCCGAACAAGCCTCGGAGCATCAAGGAGCTCGTCGCACAGGCCGAGAACTTCACTTTCAACACGAACATCCCCGTCAAGCACTGGACCCGTGCTGCCGAGACTCTCTATCAAGAGGTATGCATGCTGCCTGCCTGCCTCGTCTATCTCTGCTTCCTCCCCAGTCGCCACCCACACCAAAGCACGAGCTAATCAGCCACAAATTCTAGGCCTCATTTGCCATTAGAGATGGCGACTATGGCCGAGCCTACATGATGCTCTACCGACACTCGGTACTGGTTCTCAAGTGCATCCCTTCCCACCCCAATCTCAAGGACCCCGACAACAGGAAAGCCTTCAGACCATTGACAAAACGAATCGATCGAGTCATCCAAGATCTAGAGGACCTAAAGCCCGAGATTGAGGGTGCTTACAAGGAGTGGGAACGCCTGGCACCCCGGGTCGATGAGTCCGTCCCATCGACGCCTTCATCTAGATATGCCGAGTTTGCAGCCCGCGATCCCAGCCTCAGCGGCAATGCCAGGATTCTAGATGCGTTTGAAAACCAGGACCTTGCTGTCGACTTGGCGCAGAAGGAGTTGGTGCGACGAGACACAGCTAGGCGCGCAACGAGGCAGGCAGGCATCACAGACCAAGACATGCTCGCACGACGTATGGGAGGGAGATGGGACCAGTGGGACGCCCAAGGCCGTATTGGCGATGATGTCGACCTGCAGAGACAGATGGAGGCTACCAGGCAGGCCCTGGATTCTGCTCAAGAACGACGACGCCCAAATCAAGACTTCCGCCCTGTTACAACATCAGCATACAACTACCCTTCCATCTCTCGATCCAAGCCCGTTGATTTCGAGCCGCCAGGATACCCCCGACAACATCATCGCCACAACCGGCTCGACCGCCTAAGGAGCCTACCCGCCCGCCCAAGGACCTTGAGCAGCGTCCTTCCTTTGTACCAAGTGTGCCTCAAAAGGTGCCATTGGCTCAGTATCAGCCCTTGACCCCAACACCACCACCGCCAACCCAATATGACCGTCCGTCGCTTCCCCCGAAGGAAGAGCTAGAGGTGGCACCCTCGCCTCCACCAGCTCCTCCTAAGAAAGAACGACTCACCTTTAAGCCTGGTGCGTATCTCGAGAATGGTGACCCAGTCCGTTCCGTCTTCTTGCCCAGGAATCTGCGCAAGACCTTTTTGGATATCGCTGCCGATAACACACGCCGTGGTCTAGAAATGTGCGGAATTCTCTGTGGAACACCCATCAACAATGCACTGTTTGTCCGTTGCCTTTTGATTCCTGATCAGAAATGCACGTCAGACACGTGCGAGACCGAAAACGAAGGCGCAATGTTCGACTATTGCATGAATGAAGATCTCCTCGTACTAGGATGGATCCACACCCATCCAACGCAGACTTGTTTCATGAGCTCCAGGGACCTGCATACGCAGTCTGGCTATCAGGTCATGATGCCAGAGAGCGTGGCCATCGTCTGCGCCCCGAAATTCACACCCTCGTAGGTTTCAAACTACCTAGTCCTTGTTGCACGCTGACTGACACTTACGTTAAGGTACGGCATATTCCGATTGACTCACCCTCCTGGGCTTGATCATATCCTGAATTGTACCCGCGAGGAGACGTTCCATCAACACTCAATTGACAACCTCTACTGCGAGGCTGAGCAGCCTCAAGGACATGTCTATGAAAGTGACAAGTTGGACTTTTATGTACATGATCTTCGGTCGAACAAATGAGCTCCGGGTAAACAATTGGAGTCTAGGGTAAGGCAGGGAAGGTATGGATGGGATGGGTTCCTGGTTGCATAGCGCAGGAGTTTGCTTATGGCGGTGTCATGCTGTCACTGGCTGTTTAAACGGACTAATTGAAGGCAAAATAAAAGCACTGACTGGAAGATCAGCAATTTTTGGAATGCATCAATATGCAGACCGACAGACACACGACATGTGATGTGCAGCATTGCGTGGTTTCTCCCGGAGTCGCCCGGAGTTCTGGGAACAGCCTAGGCTGCAGTTTCGTAGCACTCAGTGACTGTCTCATATTCGTGGTTCCATATTGACGTTTTTATCAAAGAGAGGTCCCGTTCTACATTATATGTAACTACCTAACCAGCTTCCCAAATACCTAATCGAGGCAATCAATGTTAATGATCACGAGCTAAGAGATCTGATAATGCAGAGGCTATTATAGAAACCATCAGTGGTTAGCCATATCAATAGAGTGCCGCATCTGAGATCACTAGGCATAGATGCCGTGATTAGACCCGCGTTGGGAAGCAATGCCAACCATGCCTACTAAAGGCAACAGTGGAATATTATCTCAAATACTTACCCCCAACACTCCTAATTTGGGTAATACTTCTGTCGGCAGTTGAAAATTCGCCAAATGTCCCCAGATGTATTGTGTGGATTGTGACATCATTGTACAAGCAAGCACCCTCGTTGCTCAGTGAATCACTGAAAAAAGCAACGTTGCAACCCTCACCAGACAAGTCGGAAAATTTTTCTTTTTTGATCTTCTTGACAGACCGATCATTTCGTCAACGAGGAGGCAACAATGTGCCGGCTGAGGGTCAAAGATTTGCATTGGTTTCAAACTATTAGCTCAGCTGGGAACGAGGGAAGGCCATTTGCTCTCAGCTAGGATATGATACGTCAATACCATGCTTGATAAATGGGCATCGTTCGGATATTTTCTCCGTCGGTCGTCTCCATCTGTATTCCCAAAAGAAGCATGGATCTTCCTAGCCGAAATGGGCGATCCAAGGGCTAAGGGGGCTTATTCGAGTGGCCGCCGCTGGGGAATTGGTAAAAGGCGACGATAGCAGCAGCGGAGTGGCTGGGCGCTCCCCATCTCCTGTCCATGAAGAGGATAGTCGGCCATCTGATCGCGGGCCAGGGCGAGGCTTGCCTGCAAGCGAAGTCGCTTTTCACCGTCACCTGGCCTACAAATATTGCCAAGCTGAACATCGGGATGGGGGATGGCATCTCTCCATTGTCCCATGCTTGGCTGTCCAGCTGCGAATAGATCCGCCGGGCCACAGTAGCTCCGTGTCTGTACATACAGGGTTTCCCCCCCAAAACGCGGACGGGAGGGTATCCTGCAGGATGGCACGCAAAGCAGGGCGACCCACGGTTCATGATGCCGCTCCGACTCTACGGCGTACAGTAGTACAGTGGGATCGATTGTGCCCTTGTGATTTGGACTCCGAGGCCTCTCGAGCTTTCTTGTCGGGTCAACAAGCCGCAGACTGTGACCTACAAATCGCCGAAAGGGAGCATTTTCGAGACTTGAGAGGGGAGTAGAAAAAGCATGACCGACTGGTGATAATTATTGCCGACCTCGCCGTTTAGCAACGTCATCTCTCGCATTGCGAACCAGATAGTTCGAATGACCACACCCCCCTCTCAGATCGTCGATGGAGGCCAGTCAGCCGTTCAGCTCGCACCGCGAACGTCGCCCGCTGTTGTCGCCAAAGCCCGAAAAAGCAGAGACGGGCCAATCGAGGCGGCTGCATTTCGTGGCCAGCCCATGCCGAAGAAGCCTCGAATGCACAGTAAGCAGAGCTTGCTGTCAGTGTGGGCGAGTGCGCAATGTCTCAGTTGATGAGCCAGGCCGCCCGCCGTTGGACCCGGGCTCCGTGAATGGCGTGGCAACGCGTCTGATGTGGCGGGCGGGATCGTCCAGGCTAATGCGACCGGCTAGTGGATAGGACGTGAAGATCGGTGCCGTCTAGAGAAATCTGGCAGTCAAGAAAAGACCAATGGCCATCGGCAGCGCTGGCAATTGCTGTGTCAAGCGGAGGCGATTGACTGCCGGTCCTTCGGACGGCCCCAAGGGCGAAATTGCGAGAGCCTTTGTCTATCCATAGGATCAAGGCCTGGCGTAGCCTTGGGGCTTATTGGGCTTCCGTTATCTTAGCCTGTGAGGCTGGGGGACGGCTCGGTCCGCAGTATATTTTCCCTAGTACCTAGTCGACGTCCTGAAAGCCTATGGTGGCGTGGGTTGCTGCGAGGGAGTGGCAAGGGAGGAATTGGTTTCCGCACTGGGAGGTAACTGCATCTAGGTCTCGAGGGGGTGTAGGTCCGAGAGCTTTTGCGTATTTGCGAGATCACCCCGAAGACCTGGGTCGATGATCTTGTTGTCATGTGATGGTGTGCTTGAAGGAGACAGAAGGCGTTGGCATTTATAAACAGCAACAAACTCAAAGATGCCCAGACAAGAGGAACGCCGCCATGCTTCAGATTCCGTCCCCATAAATATACGCTATTACCGACCACGGCCCATCTTGACGGTCAGTTTCTAAGAAACCAGTTCTTGAGCTCGTGCATAGGTGCACGGGACCGAACTAATTAACCCTTAGTACGAACCCTGCGGCGGGTTGTTCTCGTGGCGAGGACGATACAGCCTCTTGAGTTCTCGGGGGATCCCCATCATGAGCGAGCGCTCGCGGGCCGCCGCGTCGAGACCGAGATGAGAGGGGCGTGAACTTGCCACAGAGCTCGTACTATGTTAGCCGTCTCAAACACCAATTACGTTCTTTGAGAACTGCATTCTACAGTCCGGCCGTGTGGTGGCTGGCTTAAGCCTGGCCGTCATGATTGGGCTGTAATAGGGACAAGGCCTCTGGCAACCGAGACATGGTGAGGGGCGCCGGCCACACATAGTTCACGACGGCAGTCTGCGGTGTGACAGCTTCGGAATCACAAAATGTCGTCCATCAAGTGCTCGTCCGACTGGTGATTTTCTGCATCAATCAGCTCTGAATGAACATGCCCACAGCCGCTTCGAGGCAAGCCAAGCCAGAGATGTGGTTTGCTATGTCTGACAGATGGATACATCGACTACCATTCATGTTTGCCACATCCACCCACCCACACGCACTCACAAGGTTGTGAAGGATATGGATACAACCTAGCCAAGCGGCGGGGTTCCGACTTAGACACTACATGTTAGTATCTGCCCACTACATGATCCTGGCTGTACGAGCCATCGTAGTCTCTCCTTTGGGACATACTGGTGTTCTCTGTTATGGGTCCTCACCAGCCCGTCTCCGCAACCAAGGCTAGATCATTGGCCCCGATGAAAGACATCGCCCTGGAGCGATGGTGGTAAATGGTGACCCCGAAAAGAAACAATGGCCGTGCCACCCATCACATCGTCCAACCACCGCCCTCGCAATCCCTTGCACGTCGAAGCGGGTCGTGGCTTGCGGGTCGCGGGTGACGGCTGCTCATGAGGTGAGAGACGACGGGCCTACACTTGTACATCCAACCACCACACGCAGCATGATACTTTGCCAAGCTTGCAGGCTGGATGGATCATGGGCTTGGCCACTGGCTCAAATTAGCGGGATGCCGTGTCTCACACATGACGCTTAGTTTGCGACCCTTGAGGCCGTCATGGGCAAGCCCAAGTTGTTCTGCACCAATGCTGCGAGCTGCACGATAAGACTGCGCGATCCCCCCTCCCAAGAATCCGGACACATGAGTTTTGTTGACTTGGTTCATCTCATCCATTGACCTCTTCCCGGCCTGAGTGGAAGCTGTAGACACAAATGTCGTCAAACGGGACGCAGACGAAGAACGGCAATGCCAATTGGCACCAGAACGGCGCCAATGGCAGGTCTCACAACGAAAAGAAGCAGCCGGACCTCTATGGCAAGCCAGCACCCGACAAGGGCAAGAGTGATTCGTTCCTTGCCAACTACAAGAAGCTTCGCGTTGCCTCCAAGCGCCCTCTTCCCAACAAGAGCGGCGATGGCCAGTATCTCACAGCGCCCAAGCGGCCCGGCCTGAAGGATGACCTTCGTCGTCTCACAATGCGAGGTAGGATTCTCCCTCTAGAACAGCCGATCGCAAACGAAGTGATACTAACAAAGTCCAGATGTGAAAACACTCCTTGCAATCATCTCCAGCAAGCTCAAAGGAGAGACTCAAAATGACGACAAGACGATGTTGATGGAGAGAACCATCCAGCTCGTCGCCGGCCTCTCAGACCACTCCACAGTCCAGGAAGTTCTCACCAATGACTTCATCGACAAGCTGTGGTACTCACTGGATCACCCTCCTCTGCTGTACATGGGCGACCAATTCCGCTTCCGCCAGCCCGATGGTTCCAATAACAACCCACTCTTCCCCAAGATGGGAGCTGCGCGAACGCCCTATGCTCGTTCCTGCAAGCCCAAGACCTTGCAGCTTGGAGCCCAGCCGGACCCCGAGGCTATCTATGAGGCCATCATGGCTCGAGGAACCTTCCGCAAAAACCCCAACAATGTATCCAGCATTCTGTGGTACTGGGCCACAATCATTATTCACGGTGAGCGACTGGTTGCCTTACACTAGAATGAGTCCTTTTCTAACTGGATGCTTAGATCTCTTCTGGACCAACATGCAAGACGGCAACCAGAACGATTCCTCGTCATACCTGGATCTCGCGCCTCTGTACGGCTGCAACAAGGAGGCCTGCGACTCGATCCGAACCTTCAAGGACGGTATGCTGAAGCCTGACTGTTTCGCCGACCGACGCATGATTGGCAACCCTCCTGGGGTCTGCATCATTCTCATCATGTTTAACCGATTCCATAACTATGTTGCCAAGAACCTTGCTGAGATCAACGAGGGTGGCCGATTCACCAGGCCTGCCACTAACCTCGACGAAGAGGCTGCTGCCGCTGCCTGGAAAAAGTATGATGAGGAAATCTTCCAGACTGCCCGACTCGTCACATCGGGTCTCTACATCAACATCACCCTGGTCGATTACGTCCGCAACATCATCAACCTTAACAGGGTTGACACCACCTGGACTCTCGATCCCCGGCAGGAGATGGGTGTCGCCGTTGGTACCAAGGATGGCTCTGAGGCTGGTACCGGCAACGTAGTTTCCGCCGAGTTCAACCTCTGCTACCGATGGCACTCTTGCATCTCGGACATGGATGACAAGTGGATCCAAGACTTCTACAAGTCCCTCCTCGATGGCTATGATGGCCCCATTGACATCCAGCGCATGATCATGGCCGTCAAGAAGTTCGAGATGTCCGTTCCCAAGGACCCTGCCGAGCGCACCTTTGGTGGTTTCAAGCGAGGCCCTGATGGCAAGTTCAGCGATGATGATCTAATTGATGCTCTGGCTACTGCCATCGAACAGCCTGGTGGTGCTTTTGGTGGTCGCAACGTTCCTCGCGTCATGAAACCGGTTGAGATGCTCGGAATCATCCGTGGCCGTCGCTGGAACCTTGCAGGCCTGAACGAATTCCGTAAGCACTTCGGCCTGAAGGGCTACGAGACCTTTGAGGACATCAACTCCGACCCTGAGATCGCCGAGTCTCTCCGCAACCTTTACCAACACCCTGACAACGTCGAGCTCTACCCCGGTATTGTCGCGGAAGAGGCCAAGACTCCTATGGTTCCTGGTGTTGGTATTGCCCCGACTTACACCATCTCGCGTGTGGTGCTTTCTGATGCCGTCTCTCTTGTTCGTGGTGACCGGCACTACACCACCGACTATAACCCCCGATACCTCACCAACTGGGGCTTCAAGGAGGTTGAGTACGACCTTGGCGTCAACCATGGCTGTGTCTTCTACAAGCTATTCATCCGTGCTTTCCCCAACCACTTCAAGCCCAACTCAGTTTATGCCCACTATCCCATGGTCATTCCCTCGGAGAACAAGAAGATCCTCACCAACCTCAAGCGTGTCGATCTCTTCAACTTTGATCGCCCAGCCTTCACCGGCCATACTGTCAATATCAACTCATACGGCGCTGCCAAGCACATTCTCTCCAACCCTGAGAACTTCCGTGTATCCTGGGAGCAGGGCTTTGCTGACCTCATGGGTCACAGTGGCCGCCAGCTCCTGATTTCCAGCAGCGCCGATCTTCAAGATCAGCAGCGCAAGCACTTGGGTAACCTGCTGTACGAGGGCAACTGGCAACCTACTTTCAAGGCTTTCTACTCTGCGATTGCAGAGAAGCTCATCTCCGAGAAGTCGTACAGACATGGAGCTACCAACCCCCAGGTTGACATTGTTCGCGATGTTGGTAACCTGTCGCACACCCACTTCGTCTCGAGGCTCTTCAACATCTCTCTCAAGACTAGTGAGAATCCTAAGGGAGTCTATTCCGAGCAAGAGCTGTACACTTTGCTGTCTGTCATATTCATCTGCAATTTCTATGATATTGACCCCGTCAAGTCCTTCCCTCTCCGTCTGAAGGCCAAGGAGTATGCCACTGAGATCGGCAAGCTTATCGAGACTAATGTCAAGCTTGCCACCACTTTGGGTATGGGCGGTCTGTTCACTAAGCAGATCAAGGGTGATCCTCTTGCCAAATACGGCGTAAACCTGGCCAAGGGTCTCAAGAAGGAAGGCTTGAACAACCATGACATTGTTTGGAACCAGATCTTGCCTACTGCTAGCTCCTTGGTGCCTAATCAGTCTCAACTGGTAAGTAGCGTCGTTTGTTATACTTTGCTTCATTTACTAATCCTTTGCGTTATAGTTTGCCCAGTCCCTTGACTTCTATCTTTCCTCTGCTGGGGAGACCCACCGTACTGAGCTGCATCGTATCGCTCTGCAGGAGTCCAATGACGAGACTGATGCTCTTCTCCTTGGATATGCTATGGAGGGTATCCGAATGGCTGGTACCTTCGGTATTTACCGACAAGCCACCAGCTCTAGCACTGTTCCTGAGGATGACGGCCGCAAGGTGACCGTTGAGGCCGGACACAAGGTCTACATCTCCTTCGCTTCTGCTGCCAAGGATGCCAGCCACTTCCCTGACCCTGAGACTGTCAACCCTCGACGACCTCTGGAGTCTTACATCTACTCTGGTGTTGGCGCTCATGCGACCGTTGACCGTGAGATTGGTAATGTTGCCCTGACAGAGCTTTTCCGTGCCGTTTTCAAGAAGAAGGGCCTCAAGCGCGCCCCTGGTCCCCAGGGTGAGCTGAAGAAGGTGCCCCGACCGGACGGCCTCTTTGTGTATACTTCTGAGGACTGGGCCAGCCTCTGGCCTTTCCCTACCTCCATGAAGGTTAGCTGGGATGCCGAATAATTGAATATGATAATGCTTTGGTGGAAAAAAGGAAGGGATACTTGCTCTTGAAGATTGTTTAGTGATATCACAGTGCTTTTTTAATACCACTTTGTATTTTGTGACTTTATCATCGCGTCTCATGCGTTCCCATGTTGTATTGTGATCATCAATATTCTATGTGATTTGAGTATATGTAAGTGGAATTTGTTTTTGTAGTTACATAACATGATGTTGTAAATCACTTAATGTTGCCTTAGCAGAGAATCATTCTTGAAACTATGATCCCTTTTACTACTATCAAATAAATTACATAGTACATCCATGATAATGACCGAATAGTTCACAAAGGAAAGTTGTACAGAGAGCGTGTACAAGCGTGCCACAGCTTAAGTCATTAGACTCCAACATCACTTATCCTACATTCAGCCAATCAATCAATACACCAACCACAAACCTCTGGCGGCGGAAATCACATCTAGGCCAGAGGTCGGGGGTTCACAGGAGTTGCGCTTCCACAGCACGCAATCCCTGACTTCTCCCTCAAGCTTCCACTCTCGAATGCCAACATACTTGCCATCGAGAGCGTTCTTGTCACCGCGGCTGCTCACCCACTGGTCAAATGCAGGAACCTCCAGCTTCAGACCAGTCTTGAGGCGGGTATACAGCTCGCTAAATTCTCCAATCGACTTGGTCCAGCCCTGCATCTGGTGGTGAGATGCCTTCAGCAGCTCAAGATGCAGTCTGGCCTCAGCGATCAGACGAGTACGATCGGGGTAAGCACCTCTGCCATCATTGCGGTGGCAGGTAGAGCTAATCTCACGCAGCACAGCCTCTTGAACGGCCATGGCGTTAGCAGCGCGTCCGGCAGAGGTGTAGAGGCTGGCAAGGAGACGAGAAACGGCCAGAGTCTCCAGGTCGAGGCGACCACGACCACGCCTCAAGTTGTAGCACAACAGCTCTGCAGTGTCGATGGCCTTGTTGATATGTCCATGGGCGTATTGAGCGTGAACAAGCAACTTGCCAATGTTGAGGACGACATCGGGAGACCAGCCGCGAGATTTCTGGACGACCTCGCGTGAGGACCAGAGGCGGAAGAGAAGCGCCTCCAACTCGCCATAGTTGCCCTGAGCACCCAGGAGACGGATGAGACCAGCAACATCCTTGAAGCGCAGGCTGGCCATGTCGATATTATCGGCGCGGAAAGCAGCGAGAACCTCGGTCATGATCTCACGAGACGTCTCAAGCATGGCGTTTCTGACATCAGAATGCTTGGGGTTGGTCGGGTGAGGCACGTCGATGCCAGCCAGGAACTCTGCCAGCTTGTAGCCGAGCTGAAGACAGCCACGACGGCGGTAGACCTTTTGCTGGGCGGCGAACTGGAAGACGCAGTGGCCGACCTCGCGAGCGCAGTGCCAGTCGCTCTCCTCCAGGAGAGCCTTCACCTTATCGTTACCAGCCTTGCAGGCAAGAGCCAGGAAATCGATCTTGGAAGCGCTGCGGTCCTTGTTGAGCTCGAAGAGCAGAGCAAGGTAGAAGATGCGGATGTGATCGTCGCTGCTGCCCTTGAAGTACAGGCCGTAGTGCTTCTTGAACATGTGGAAGAGCTTGGTATCGAGGGTGACGAGGAGGTGGGTACGCTTGTGCTCCTCCCAGAAGCCACGGAGCTTGGAACCACACTCGAGAACGATCTCGAGATTCTCCTCGCACTCGATAACACGAGAGTACTCCTCGTAAAGCAAGGACTCGAAGATGATATTGGCCATTACCTCGGAGTACGTGGTGATGGTGGCCTTTCCGTAGAGGCCTTGCTCGAAGGCAATGAGGAAGACAAAGACAACCTTGCTAACATGGCCATGCAGCTTCAGGGTGATGTCATGACCAGGCATGTTACCTCGGAAGATGATGAGATGTCGGAGCTGGCGGAGCAGTTCGTGACCTTCCTTGATCAGGCCAGCCGTGACGTAAATTGAGGCCAGAGTCACGGCCGCATGGAATAGGTCCACAGTCACGGTCAGGGTTGTAATGATCTCAGTGATGGAGATCTGCAACAGCTGGATGATGCGGACGTGAGCTTCCTTTGTAGCCATCTTCTGGTACAAGATGACAATGTCCCTGAGAACCGCGAGGGTTGTCTCGTGCCAGCAGCCAAACTCGATCTTGAGACGCTCATATGTCTCAATGCAAATCCCGATGGCACGATCAACCGGGTACGTCTTCTTGCCGCCTCCCTTACCGGTGGTAATAATGGTGACGTAAAGCTTGGAAAGACGTTTCTTGACGGTGTGGATGGTCTTCTCAGTAATGGTTGTCGTAGTTGTCTTGGTGGTCGTGATCTTCTTGATGACTTCCTCGTAGATGGTCACTGACTCATGGTAGTGCTCTTCCCGCTTCTCGCATAACTCTGCCAGAGCGATCAGCGCCAAGATGATGGCTGAGGAGTCACGACCACAGACCACGCTGATGATCTCTTTGTACTTGACGCAGATTTGGTAGAGAACGGAAAACTCAACCTTGAAATGGACTTCCAATACATAGGTATACTTGGTGTAGATCTCAATGATGAGCTCCTCAGTGAGTTCACACTCTCCATGGTGATTGCTGATGGTCTCCCAGAGGATGACGCAGATATCACGGAGCTCAACCCACTTCTTATGGGCGTGGTAGTGCCGGCAGAGCCACATGGCCGCCTTGAAGGCATCATGGTGGCAGTGCTTGATGCCCTTATTGAGGATGGTGACAATCTCAAGATAGTACACATACGTGTCCTTGTGGCCGATAATCTCACAGTGGGTGGCCAGGAGATACAGCGTCTTGATGGTCAGTCTATGACCGTGGCCAAGGTGCTTGCGGTAACGCTCCAAGACCTCGACGTAGATCTCAATCACCTTTTCGTGTCGGTGATGCTTCTCGTAGAACTCGACAAGAACCAGAATGGCCTCCTGAAGAATCGCATCCTCAAGTTTGCAGGAAGCCAAGCAGGCGTAGTAAATACGCAAGTAAATCTTCTCGGCCATCTCAAACATGCCTTGGCGGTGGTAGCAGTGGCCTAGGCGACGGGCAACAAGGATCGTCTCCTTCACCCATTGCTCTGAAAGAGTGATCTTGACATCAGAACTCAGGACTGCCTTCCAAGTAATCTCAAGAGTCCTCTTGATTATGACCTCAGCCTCCGACCAGTTGGAGTTCTTAATGTAGAGAGCGATCAAGGCCATGCATGCGGAAAATAGCCGCTTGTCAACCTTGGTCTTCTTGCAGCGGGTAAAGTGCATCTCGTAAATCTCCTTGACGACAGTTTCAGTGACCTCAGTGGTAGTGATGGTCTTTGTCTTCTCAGTAACCGTGGTCTCGGTGATTTCTTCCACAACCTCAGTGATGAGGATGGTTGTCTGCTGAGCCTCTTCATCATCGACCTTGCCCTTACCCTTGAACCAGCCCCAGACCTTGGTGAAGATGGAGATTGTGATGCTCAAGAGCCCGAAGGATCGGCAAACAATTCCGATTTCTCGGACCCAGATGATGAGCGACTCCACTTCGTAGACGTGGTGCTCATACTCGGTCCAAAGGCAAATGAGGATGCTAGAGGCTTCCTCAGTGCGCTTCAGCTGGCGCAAGAACCTGACGTACTCAAGGGCAATCTTGATCTTAGCAATATGGACGTCAAGGCTGGCGTTGACTCGGCAAATAACACAAATTCGTCGCCAGAGAGAAATGTACAGTCGCTCAGCCAGGTAGAATTTTCCACAGACGACATATGACTGGGCGAGCTTGATGAGCATGGAGATGCAGAGCTGATCGGTGATTTCCATCTCCTCGCTGGTCTCGAAGATGAGGTCCTCAAGCTCGCCAATCTTCTCACCATCTTGCTCCCCCTTCAGGACAATATCCAGGTTTCCGAAAAAGGCACCGATCTCGCGGGCCTTGGGAGACTTCTTGCCGTATCGGATAATGATGATCTCGTAGAGCTCTCGATAAACGACGGTAGCGCGCCATTCCTCCTTGATGTCAATGTAGAACTTGGCCAACTTCTTGTACCAGAAAATGACCTCGTCACTGGAGTTTCCGTGCTTGTGCTTGCAAACCTCAATAATGAATCGAATCATTTCCTCGCGGTAAGTAACGATCTCGGTCCTCTTTGTGGTCACAATTGTCTCAGTCCAACTAAGGAAGAGGGTAGTGCAAGCAGCAACAATTGTGCTGTTCCTGGATAGGATGGTTTGTCCCAGTTTGACAGCGCGGTAAAAGTATCCGGCACCATAGACGGGAGAGTCAGAGATCCTGACATGAATGTGACCCAAGTTGATCAAGGTCTGGAGGACTGTGACGTGCTCCTTTCCGAAGCAGGATTCTCGAATCTGGAGTGCCAGCTCGTGTAGCTCAACCATTTCTTGTCCGAAATGGTGTCGGTGCCAGCAGGACCTCTCGAGCAAGACAAACATGATGGACTCGGGGAAGATCTCGCGGAAGCCCTTGGCGAGCTTGACATTTCCTTGTGGGTCGATGAGACCAGAGAGTCGGAAGTGGACAATCCAATTCCTCATGACATAGCCGAGGAATCGGTGAGAGTTGAGAATGGCATCAACAGCGTCGACCTCGAGCTCGTCAGTGAGAAGCTCCTGGTCAATGTCCAGATTTAGTCTCGCGTACAGAAGCATGCGCAGAGTCAGCTGTAGATGGGCGTCATTGGCCGAGAGGAGCGACTTTCCAAGCTGCGTGTGCATATACTGGCGAACAATGGCGCTGCGGAAGTGCAGGCGTCCACCACGGATGACGACCAAATCGCCACAGTGCTCGGAGATGAACCTCGAGATGTTGAGCGCAGTGGCAGCCATGGCATGCTTGTGCAGATCAGTGGAGAGCAACTCGGCAATCTCGTGAACAGCAAAGGGCTCGGAGGTGACAAGCATGAATGATAGAAGGTGCTGAAGCATGTCGTTCTTCTTGAGGTTCAGTTTGTCCATAAACTGGTGGAGCAGTTTGGGGACATCAGGAGAAACGGACTGGGCGACGTTCAAGAAGCCATCGTGAGAACGTTCCTTGATCAGGAGGCGACCGGCGTAGAAGGCCCAAAGGAAGTTGCCCTTTGACTTGGCGGCAAGTCCATTGATGATTTGCTCCTGAGTAGAGAACGACAACTCGCCCCAGTGGCTTGACTGAGAGAGAGTCTGACGGAGATGAGTCTTGATATCCTCATCCACATTCTTCTGGGCAATGGCCAAGTGCTTGCACTTGTCATTGAGGTAAGGAGCAGGACGAGAGAAGTTGATGAGTCGGGTGCCTGTAAGCTTGGCCAAACAGGCTCGGAGCTGCGTGTAGAACCAAGCGCTGTCATCCATAGATCCAGAAGTCTCATCGCAGCCATCAGTCATGATAACAAAGTATGTATCGCCTTGTTCAGCAGCCTTGAGGCCGTTGTGGAGTGTATCCCACAAAGCGGTCCCAAGCCTCTTATAATCATGATGCTTGGAGTCGGCGTCAAATGCTCGCATCAACTGTTCGTACAGCGAGACATCGCCGACGCTGCGATCAAGCAGCTGGAAGAGAAGGCTCTTCACACAGGACGTGGGGGTAGCCTCCTTCACCGAGTCATCGGCTTTCAGGTTGTTAGTGGATGAAATAAAGTGTGCGATTTAGAAAATAACTCACGGAAGTTGTAAGACAACACGGCATAAGACTTGTAGTCAAGAGGGCGGGCAAGCCTTTCCTGAACCCACTCGGCAAGAACAGTCTTGCCAACGCCAGCGGGACCGGTGACGTTGAGAACCTGTTCGTTGCTGTCAAAGAACTGAACCAAACTATCCTTGATCCAGTTGCAGGTGTCCTCAGATCGGTCAAGCTGCTCAAGCACTTCGTCGTACAGGGTGTTCCTGACGGAAGGCCCGAACGAAGGCTGGAGCTTCTCGCGCAACCATCTGAGTTTGCCAGTAGATCCCCTGCTTCCGAGCTTAAAGGCCCATATGTTGTCGCATAGGGAGTTCTTAGATTGCCAAATGTGGTCAATCTGCCTGCCAAAGGCGGCATCAAAGCTAATCTTGGTGCTTGTGCCAGGGGCTAGGCCATAGATCCTCTGTCGGTAGTAGATGGAGATGCTTCCGACGAGCTGGATCAGGTCACAGAAAATGTGAGCAGAGCCCTCTTTGATGTAGCGGGGCATGTATTCCAGGTCCTTGATCTGACTAATGTTGGAAAGTAACATAGCCATCTCATACAGGGCCGTGAAGGTTGGGACCAAGGCCTTGGCTTGGCCATGGCCGATCTATTGATAAAAGCTCCTTAGTATATGTGCATTGAGCAATTGGTGACATGGAATACCTCGAGAAGAACTTGGCAGCCGGCTAGAGCTGCCGAAGCAGAGGCTGTGGATCCGGGCGCAAAGGCCTCAATCTTGGATCCAAAGAACCAGATCTGCAGACCGAAGAACTGGGCAGTGCTGAGGACTCGGTCCCAGTCACTGCCTCTCCGGGGCATGTGAATCAGACGCTCATCTGAGATGTATTGGAGGTATGAACGCAAGTCCATCTCTGTCACGAAGCGCTCATCATAGTCATCAAGACGGCAGATGAGATTCTTAACAGTTCGAGTGACTTCTTTTACTCGGGAAAAGTCCTCGAGCGGGACAATTTTTCGAGTAGTCATTGTGAGTGATTCGGTGTGGTGGCCTTCGAAGGAGGTATGTGAGGACTTGTCGGATGCAACTGTAGTCTTAGTCTCGCTCTCACCATCTGAGACCTCCTTGACATTAACTGATACAGAGATGTTCTCTGTGCTCTTGGTATTTCCTTTCTTCAAGCCAGGCATGGCATCAGATAGGCCTTGCCGAATGGCGTCCATGGCTAATCGAGACGAGGAGGAGTCTTCAGTTCCGTCCGAAATAATAGATGAAGAGATCGAGCTCTTGCGTTTTCTTCTGACTAGAAGGAAGGAGAAGAGTCAGTTTCTTATACCAAAAGTTAAGTGGGCGGGGGACAAGAGAAGGAAAAATCAAAAGTCGACGTACTATTATTGAGACTCTTGCGCAGTCCCAGCATACTCGCCTTGGGGAAGCCTGGAGAGGCAGAGCAAGTTGAGGATGAAGAGGGACTTTTAAAGATCTAAGCAGCTATCTAGGCCTCCGTAAGATCCGAATAGGGGCCATGCAAGCCGATCAAATACCACTCCACATCTTTGTATGCCGGACCAGACCAGCGCAAGTACAAGGACCTAGGTCACGGCCACATTCCATGCACGAGGCCTGGACGGCGTGTGGCAAGGCTCAGTTGTATCAGTCCTAGACTGAAGATGGAAAAGGAGGCCATTTCCGATGCCGATCCTGGGCTATCAGGCCGCCTTTGATCCGTGCAAGTTGCAGGCCCAGAGGCCATATGAGAGCCCAGAGCTGGCGGATGTATCACTGCGAGATCCGAATTGGGAGTCCGGACAGGCAGCCACACGAGGTCCTGGGCGCGCGTGATTGGATGACAAGGCTTGTGTCCTTCCGTGTCTCGCATGCGTGTAACTGTGTACGAGAGCCGCCAGGAGCACTTTGACTCGATAGTGGCCGGAGCATTCCTCAATAGACCGCTGACGCTGCGCCACTCAGCGGCCCAAGCTGGCTAGATCAACGGATAGCCGACCGCACTATCAGACGGCAATGCGGGGCCGCTGGCGGGCACGCGGGCTGGACCGTTCACCCATGCTGCCGGGGCCGGTTTCGCGCATCTGGTCAACATGTGGATGCTTCGTGGACACATGTGCACGCCTTATGGCCAGGCTGTGGACGCTCTGTGGCTGGCTGGACGAGGGGAGGGCTTGAAAGTGTGGGCTGAGACCTGCGAGACCTGCGAGACCTGCGAGACCTGTAATACTCCGTAGTTGCGAGAAGATTGCGGAGGCCTTTCCAGGCGATTTGACCCGTTCTTGGCCCATTCCTGACCCATCCTTGACCCCATTTGACCCTTTGCCACGCGGTCGATGCCCCAGAACCGGCCAAGGCGCCGCTCAGAGCGAGACATAATTGTTTAATTTGCTATGCTGGGCTTGCGTGGAGCACAATCAATGTGCAGAATCCTGATTTGGAACAATTCCATCTTTGCTGCTCCCGCTCGCCATCTGCAATGGAGGAATCCCCGTCGCCGCGTGTTCCGGTGGGGAATTCGTCCCGGCTGTCCCAACTTGCCTTGCTCCCCTCCCCCGGTCTTGGAAACGAAAGGCCGCGTGGTTTTGACTTCGTATTTTGTCAATTGACCTTTTCAGCTCCTCTCCGACATATGTGCAATTGGCTGACAAGGCGTCGTTTCAGTTCACATACCGTTTTCCTTCTAACGCGTGGTAGGTAGGCTTCTGCGCCTTCGTCCTGGCATGGCTTCTCTCAGCCAGACGGAGAGTTTGAGACACGGAGCTCCTTGTCGTGGCGCTTTTTTGGCTGACGCGCTATTGGTTTTCTGCATTATGACACATGCATCCCGCATAACTTGGCTCCGGTCCCACAACCCATGCGACCCTTCCCTACCCCAGAGTATGGCCTCAGCGACGTGAACCAACCATAGGGTAGCACATGCATGAGTGACATTCCGTCAATTGCAGGTAACTTTGAACATGGGATTTAGAATTCAATGATCGAGAGGCATTAGGTTTAATCTCACATGCTATCATAGATTCTGTGTCGCTTCTCTTCGATTACTGGACCTTGAGTCTGGCTACATTGCTCTAGCATCGGTTTAAGCTCGCCGAGAGCCAGCTGAAGTCACTTTGTGTATCATATGATGCTTTTCTTACATTCACCGCATTTTTGGCTACCTTTAATGTAACATAAAATCTGTCGTACATAACGCTAGAATGAATCACTCATAGCATATAGAGAAATCTTTGCACTGCCGACTGACCCCACACAATACCATGAATCTGAATCTCGGCATTATTCTATCTCAAAACCTATCGACGTGACTCTTGTTACGCAATATACGACTTAAGAACGACCGCCTCCCTCCTAATAGTGAACTATCCATCGTAACAACATAAGGATCAAGCTCAATCCCCACGTGGCTCTCCCCGTCATACCCAATATACCTACCAAAGCTAAATGTCCGATTCTCCCAACCCAACCCACCTCTTCCATTTTTAGCTGCTCTGCTTGGTGCAATATATGCGAGAATAGACCCTATGGTAGAGGGCATTCGTGGTAGAATAAAATAGGTCGTCTGAGAGTAGAATATTATTGCAATAATTAGGTCAATTGCCAAAATGACTATGGATATGATGAAGGCGGTTTTATCCATAAAAATTCGAGTTTCTGTGGTCGACCTGGTTCCTGATATTGTCTCCTGACTGTTGACTGTATCAAAAAAGTCTAGCTTTACGCTGAGAAATGCAACATAAAGTCTGCGATAGATCTTCTCGATGGAAGGGAGGAGGTGTTTGGGGTCTGGTACAGGACCATCTGGATCCAGGAAGTCCCGTGATCCAGTATCCAGCAAGATAAAATAAGACATCCAATCTGCTGCATAGGTGTTGTTGGCCCAGCCTGGAAGAGTCGGACTCAGGAGACAACGATTGAGATAGACAAATATCGAGTCCGTGTGATTTTTCGACTTCGAATAATTCAAAATTTCTTCCGTTTTACTAACTCTTTCGGATCCGAGGACATAACCTGATTGGTCAACAATGACATCGAACATAGCTGTTTCGAAAATCGGATTACAAATTGCAAAGCTTGCTTTAAGCGTGGCATTCTGTTTCGCACCAGATGGCATTCTGCCCCATCCCAAGACCAAAGGCTTCTCACAAGGTGATGCATGGCCACTGAAATGTGAAAAACCACATATTTCCATGGCTGCAGGACCCTCAATAGTTGAGGTGTTTTTGGCGTCATTGAACACTGATTTAGCGAGTTCAATATTGTCTGGGCAGCTCAAGCCCCTTGTTTCTATTTCTTGTGACTTTGCATCATTTCCTGATATGATAGACCCAGGGATTGAGGAACAGTTTGGATTGACGCTAAAGCCTCTTGTTGTAACTTTGTATGAATCAGTTGAATTTCTCCCCTCGATGTCAGTGATAGAATGTGGCTGGAAAAAGTATTCTGAGGTGACCCAAGGTGGCAATGTTGTACCAGAAGACATATTTGCCATTGTTATATATGCTTGATCTCGAATGTTAGCGTTGGGGCTATTTCGAGGATCAGTATCAAAAGTCGAGATGAAACTGTTATTGAATTGTGGTTGGATTAACGGTTTGAAGGTTTGCGCGTGGCTGACAACCACCGGCTCTTCGTTGAATAATGCACCAAGGCTCACAGCTAAAACATTGGCGAGGAGTGTGACTGTACACAATAAGGCTAAAAGGAAGTGACGCGACTTGATAGCTCGAAGCAAAACGAGCTGGGGTGGGATTGCTGTATACGTAGCATCGATGGAGGTATTGGGTTTGATGTTCCCTCCCCACAAATCTTTAAAGGGTTGAAAAAAGCAGAAGGTGCGGGTGAGGAGGACCCAGAAAGGCTCAACAAGTGTCGCAAATATCGTAGGTATGTAGTTCTCAAGGATTTGCAGCACATCAAAATTTTGGGATGGTCTTGCCAGGCCTGAAAGTATAAATGAGTGAATAAGCTATCAAAGGCGTAGAAATATTGAACGAACCATTGTTTACTTCCTCTAATCGTTTAAAATAGATGAGAACGATGACTGCTGGAATAAGAATGCAAGCGAACGCAATTCCGGTCTCTCTCCGCATTATGCGTGGCCTGATGGGATCATAGTAGCCTCTTTGATTAGATGTTGGCTGTTTCGAGAGAGCTTCTATTGAGAAATGGTTGGTTCCCCCAAGCTTGTCAACGACTAGTTTGACTTGTACATTCTCGAAATGCTCCTTAAGACATTTCTCATCGGCTGTGTCTGTAGATTGAAATGCCTCATTGACATCTGGGCTGTTACGCACAATGTCGAGAAGGCGACCAATGGAAGAAGGATTTGAATGGAGATTGCTCGGAGAAGAGCGGCAATGGTAAAGGACGACACAAGTTGAGAGAGCGACTAATCCGAGTAATGCTTCGGAGATAGCAGACAATACACGACTAACTGCTATTCCTGTCCGACGAGTTGTTAAAGTAGCCGTTTGGTTGGTCCATGTAGTGTCATTAGACAAGATATTCATGACTGTGATAGAGAAGAACTTCCTGTAGACATCTTGATAGAGAGCCTTCAATTTTGTTGGGTTGGAATATACTTCCACTGCTTCGTCCTTACCCCCGAGTGCGAAGCCCGTCATTCGATCAATTTTGGTGCCAAAGTATGTATCAAGTGGCGATATGAGGTCGGTGTCGGCAAGCCTTGCAGTAAAGTCAAAGACCAGCTTGAACGGAAAGTCGAGAGCGACCATAGGTGATTGAGTTTCGATCTCGCCTCCACCGGGGATGCTCTTGAAGAAGGCGGTCGCATTGAACTCCTGTTCGGTGAGTTCAACCTGATCTGACAAGGGCCGTATAGTATCTTCTACTGGTTTGAAATCTTTGGTGACTGTGACGAGAACATCTTGCTTGTAGTACAACGTATTGCAATACGCTGCTGTGATGTTGAAATATGGTGGGAACTCCTCCCATGATCCGTTGATGCGCTTTGCCCAGTACATCAGCGCTCGATGGGACTTTTGTTGACATGGCATTAAGTTAAAATGATTCATGATAATGTCGATTTCTGGTTCAAGCTCCACAGAGCACGTACAGTTATCGTAGTCAGTAAATGAATAAATGGCCCCCCGGGTTCCAGGTGTTTTCATCTGCGCTGGAATAGAGGAGCAATTCAGCTCGGACCAAAATTTTGTTGTCGTAGCTGTCCAATTTCGCTCGTTATATGTAGCCCCTGTGGTATTATCGAAGTAGAAAGGTAGCAGAGAGTATTCGGAGGTCATGAAAGAAGGATAGGGCTGCCCAAGCCATGCGAGATCATAGAGACTGTACTGAATTTGCTTATCCATATAATTTGCCTGCTTTGAAACAGGGAGGAGCTGTGATCTTGTAGTGATATTCACAGGCTCTACTTTTATTGTTGTAGTCAACCCGAACAAAGTGCTCTGCATGGGCGTCAGAACCCAAAGAATGAGCACCATAATGGTGCCAGAGAAGAACACGGGCCAATGCCTAAAATATCAGCCACAAATTCCGCATGGTCGGATTGCAGATACTCACTTTCGGCGTAACGCCTTATATGGTACCATGGCCATAAATTCAGATGGGTAATCCAGAAAGACCGAGTGTTTCGCCTCTGCTCCACTGGCTTTCGACATTTCAAACCATGGCTGCATTCTCTTCACGTCTAAGTCGATCCAGCTCCAAATCAAGCTATACAGAACAGCGATAATATTTGGAATGTAGAGATAGCTGAGCATTGCATATTGCGGGATTTGATCCAGCGATGGGGATAGTGCCAGGGCCCCCCGAGTCTGGCTTCTCTGTGCGAGGGCTTCAATGGCAAAAATTAGAAGGAGTGACGAGGCGATGAAGGTCGACAGAATGGTAGTGGATAATGAAAGAGGTTTCCATCCGGGCCTTGCGCCGGGGTAGACGTTTTTGGGTGGTTTGTCGGTTCCCGAGCTGTGTCGCAGCCCTGGAAACTTCATTGTTGCTGTGCCTGGCCTAGGACAACGGCACAATCTGGAAGCGAAGAATTTGAGAACCAACTATTCGTCAAGAACATAAAAATCATGAAGGAGAACATGGTAGACAAAGACCTTTAAATTCCTAACAATTTTCGCTATTTTAACCGAAAGAGTTAACCATATTCTAGAGTATCGTAACGGGACTCCTGCCGATCGCCACGATGTGGGCTGGGCGGCTCTCGAATGGGTCTTCACCAAGGCCAACAAGCAGGATAGCACCTTATAAACAAATTCAGTAGTAGAATGGCGGCAAAACTGTTATGACAGGACGAACTCATATGTTGGTGAGCAGAGGCACTTTGAAACCAGATCACTGTCGGCTGGTCTTGCGTGCATTTTTCGCAAGGATGTTGGGTGAGCAGGGCCAGTAAGACTGAGTGCTAAGCGCCTCTCGCCCACGATTATGGGGCCTCCTCCACTCTGAATGGCGACGTTGAGGCCCCGGCGGCTACCTGTTGCAATGGCTTCTGTTGCTTTAGGCTAGTCGTGGGCTATTTTTGCTTCATCTGAGGGAAGGTGGAATGGGAAGCGAGATTATGTCAGTTAAAGAACAATCGATCCAGGGTTGACAGTGTTGCTTGAGATTGAGATGCTGGGGGGGAGAGCTGTTGGTTGTGGAGAACCTGTCAGGCTCGGCACGATCCGGCGGTCATAGTGGCTGGCCATCTTTACCAAAACGGCGGGAATGGTCCTTGAAATATGGAATAGAAGAGAAGTAGTTCAGGAAATGTAAGCGTAACGGCGTTCAAGGAATGGGCTGATTCAATATTCTTCAATGCTTTTGAGCGTGGCGGTAATGAGATGGGGCCATGTCCTTCTTGTAGCTGGCAGCGCATGCACTCTCCTCTATTGGATTGCAGTAGCTGGAAGAAATTCAACAGTCAGACCGCTCAATCCTCACACAGAGTGGCCTAAAAACCGACCACCTGTCCCATATCCTTGGCTACGTGGTTGGGTTGACTCCAACCAACAGGTCGACGTGGTCGAGCATTACCGACACGCTGGGCCGGGTGGACCTCGACGCACCCATCCCTGGCTGTCAGTCTCCCAGGACCTCAACAACAAGCAGCTGATAGCGCCGGTTTTTGATTGATGCGGCTCTTTTTGGAAGTGGATTGATTGATTGATTTCCTATTTTCTTCCCTTTTAAGCTCGATGGAATGATAGCGGCGGCGCTTAGATGGTTGGTACATCATATTAGCATTGTGGAGGTGGAAGGTTGAGGCTTACGTAGCCGTTGGATTAGAATGAGGGAGTGGGTGAGTACGTAGGAGATCAGCACACAGGGCTTTGAGCAAGATGCCAGCAAGCCCCAGCCATGAAAACAGCTCTGATGTCCTACCCTTCTTCTGTGAGTTTGCGCAAGAAAGAGCTTAGTTCACCAGAAGCCCCAGAAAATAGCCGGGCGTTGTGATCTTGGAGATGACGAGCCTGATGTACGATGGAAAGCTGCGTGGCCCAACGAGCCGGTCCAACACTACGAATTGCAGACGCGGTTCGTTAGGAAGAGGTGAATGAGGGCACAGAATCGACCTAAGCAGCCCTCAGCCTGCTTCACGTCCTACACGCTTTCGAACTGATGCATACTCGGTTACTGGATTTAGGTGCACCGCCGCTGGTAGCTTGGTGGAACTCAGCGCGAAGCCATCCGACGTGGCCCAGTGATGTGCGAGGATGCCTTGGCAGCTTGGCACGACCGGTGAATGAGGAAAAGGCACCGTTACAATCACCGCCCGAGCGCGTCGCTCGCGTCGTTTCTTTGGACGATGCGGATGAGAGCTGCCGAACATGTCGGTGGCAAAGGGGCTCGTGAAGGGGCACAGCGTAAACACAGGCTTGAAACTGTTTCTCCCCGCCATTCAGCATCTCAGCATGGGCCCTGTACGACCACCACTGTGAGACGCACTAACGCCTTTTGAACAAGATCGGAGAAAAATAGGTCTCACCATGGGTTCCCTCTCGACCTGAAATGGCGACCCATTGGGCCATGGCCGATGTGTCCCCGCTTTTCCCTCTCGTTTGCGTGGACGTCACTGCGACCCCCTGCTGACGTTTCGCACCGCAAGCCTGGGAGGCAATTCTATTGGAGACAATGTAAGTCGTAACCATCCCCTACACGGTTTCGTCTCGTCTCTACTGAGGCTCTGCATTGCTTCCTTCGTCCTTTGGCTGGTATAGCTCAGGGGTAACGCAACGCACAAGAGAGGCACCGAGAAAGTCATGCACAGGGGGGAAATGGCTTAAAAGAACTGGCGATCTCCCGCCTCTCGCTGCAAGATGTCGTGCTCATCAGCCTCTCTTGACTCTCATTGCCTGGAGCTATCCAATCACTCACTTTTTGTTCATTCGTTCATTCTTTCCTGCGGCCGGTTCGCAATCATTGCCTCAATCCTTTCTTGCAGATACAGTCAGCGCCTAAAGTGCACGCTCTCTTGGCTAGACACAACCCGTTGAAGTCCTAAATAAAGACCAAGACAGTCTTAGCCTGCCTTGCAACTGGTTCTTCTGCACTATAAGATACCCAATTTCTTCTTTTCTTCAAAGCTTCTCCTCACCCAAATAACTTTTGTCAATATGAAGTTCCCTACTCTTGCTGCCCTCTCTCTGGCCCTTGTCAGCCCCGCCCTAGCTGACATGGCCGCCATCGTCAAGCAAATTGCCCCCAAGTCTGAGAATTGCCAGTCCGGTGGCGAATGTCGCACGGCTGAGCAAGCAGCACCCTACATCGAAAAGGCCCTGTTGAAATACAAAATCACATCAGCCAAGGAGCAAGCGGCTATCATCTCTCTCATGGCGTTCGAATCAGGGGATTTCGCATACAAGCACAACGTCTCACCAGGAAGACCTGGCCAAGGCACCGCCAACATGCAGATGGCCACTTACAACCTAGAGTATGCCAATTGTCTGGCCGATGTTAGCACCAAAGTCTCCGCGGCAGGCTTCACGTCCGTTGATACCATGACCGACGCCCAACTCAACCGGATGCTAAGCTGGGTGACTGTGGATGAGTACAATTTCGGAAGCGGTCCTTGGTACTACACCAAGTATTGCTCTGCAAGCATTCGCAAAGCTATCCAGTCAGACTTGGACGCTGGGTTTGAGGAGTACATGACAACTTGTGTTGGAACGACAAACACGGCGGAGAGAAAGGCATACCTCACTCGAGCAAAGGAGGCTTTCGGTTTGTAGGCATCACGTAGTTGGAAGATACCATTTTTGTTATGATGTACTATTTTCTGTAATTTAACTTGAACTTAGAACCAATGTTACTAGTAAATGAACTGAGACTCATTCTCAATGCAACACTCGTGATGGGAACACTTGAACGTACTTAAAGAACAATGCCTTAGGTCTACTATGAAACTAGAGCGAGAGCCCTATAAGTCATATCGATCGGTTGCATCACGAGCTGGGCGATAAAGGAAATGATCAAAAGTTGCCTTCCTTTCAGTTCCATTGAGATCAGAGCAAGCCATCCCCACAAATGCCCCCGTAAAGCTTCCATGCGCCTGATGTCCACCACACTCATCTGAGAGCACCGACGAGTCAAATTCGGGCCCGATCTTTGTCAGCTCAGCCTCTCCAAGGGCGTAAAAGAACTGAAGGCGTTCTCCGCGAATCGACAGAGCCAGTCTGACCTTCCCTTCATTCGGAATCTGGACTGCCTGGCTCCCGGAAGCCTCGAGTTTCCCCTCAGGCCAGGAAGCCTCGGAGCTGAGAATGAGCAGCTCTCGCTGACCATCGGAGTGGGCAGTGACGGTAAGGTAGAAAAAGTTGTACCGCGAGTAGTAAGCTGTCAGCCCAGCGAACTCGCGCTCGTCCTCTGGCGAGAAATCGATAACTGTCTCAGCGTCGTACGAAAAGTGAACCTGCCGCCGAGCTACCAGCGCTTGTTCAAACCAGGAGCCGATGGCCTCGCGCCCAATCAGTATCAGCTTGCCGCCTTCGCAAGAAAAGATCCGATTGGTATCCGGAGTCCGGAGCCATTGGAAGTCCTTATGCAGCCCACTCTCAAAGGAGTATTTTTGCTCAGCCCAATATGCAGCGTCATTCCGATCCCCCGGCAGGTCAACGTAGAGGCTGGGGACCGGACCGTCGGTGACGTGGAGCCAGTCATCCTCACCCCAGTACGCCTTTTGGATGCCCGTTTCCCGCCCAAGAATGCACCGCCGGTTTTGGCCGATGGGTCTTCCGGTGAGGTGAACTAGGTATGTCTGCCTGTCTGGTGTCTCGACAAGGTCGCCATGGCCAGCTCTTTGCAGAGCCGCAAAGGGAGCATCTTTTGATGTGAGAATGTGCTTTTGGGGATGAGTTTCGTATGGGCCCCAAATGTCGCGAGATCGGGCAAGGGTGCATGCGTGCTCATACGCGGTCCCTCCTTCGGCGGTCAAGAGGTAATACCAGCCATTGCGTTTATACAGATGTGGCCCCTCGACAAGGGCCAGATCTGTCCCCAAGTAGACATTCTTTTTCGGTCCTACTAGTTTTTCCGCCGCAGGATTAAACTCCTGTAACGCGATTCCAGCAAAGAGCTGCGGCCGTCGGCGATGGTCCCACAGCATATTGACAAACCACTTGCGCCCGTCATCATCGTGGAAGAGGGAGGGGTCAAAGCCAGAAGAGTTGGCGTAGATGGGGTCGGACCAGGGACCCTCAATAGCTGGAGCATGGACAATGTAATTGTGGGCGTCTTTGAAGGAGCCGTCCTTGCGTTTTACATCTGTGTAAACAAGCCAGAACTTGTCACCATCATGCGTGAGACAAGGCGCCCAAACCCCGCAGCTGTCAGGATCACCACGCATGTCAAGTTGACTTTTTCGACTTAGGGGGCGGATCAGCAAATCCCAATTGACCAAGTCTTTTGAATGATGAATTTGTACGCCAGGGTACCATTCAAATGTGGAGGTGGCGATGTAGTAGTCATTGCCTACCCGAAGGATCGACGGATCCGGGTTGAAACCTGGGAGGATCGGATTTCTAACACGAGGCATTATGGCGATGTGGCGAATGTAAGAGGAACTCTGATTGAATGGGCCTATTTAAATTCTCAATTGCTTCGATCATTATGGAAGACAGGACGTTATTAAATAACGATATTTGTCTTTGCAGGTAAATACGACAATGGGATCGTATTCGTGGCAATTTAGCCTAAATTGATTGAGGCTGTATGCGGGGTGCAGTTGAATGTGCTCATGAGCCTTTCTTGGTTGTTGAAAATGACACTGGGAAAGCAATGACGCGATGCGTAGCGGAGAGAAAGCCGATTATCGTCTTGGCGACTGGAAACGCCATTATATCGAGGATACTTATACATACATAATCTCATAACATGGGCAAAGCGCCCACTGCAAATGTCAGACCTGTTTCTTTGCATGATCACTTCATCCATTCATCAATCGCTCTGGATATCCATGCTTCCAGGAAAGCTTTCCCAAAAGCCCTGTGTTGCGTCGGCAAAAGCCGCTTGCATGGTGCTTCCGAACTCCATTGTCGCGGCATCGAAAAGATCGGTATCTGCGGGAGCGACGAAGTTCATACCTGGCGTGGAGAAGTCAACCTCGTCTGACCTTGGGATGCTCTCAACATCGCCCATGTCCTAGTTGTTCATTAGCCAAGATGTTTCACAATGCACACGGTGTCCAGGAGTCAACCTACGGGTTCTTCACTGCTCTCAATATCTGGTTGACGGACTGGGTCAGGCTGCAGTGCCCCGTAGTCGATAATGGCATTCCGCATTTCTCGTCTTTCACTTGGAGTGACGGCCTGGTCGCCTTCGGCTTTGATGTTGCTGTAAAAGAGTTGCATAGCCTGAATCTTTTCACGCTGTGCTGCCTATTAGTAAGAAAACAGGAAAGAAATAGTAGGATCAAAGCGTACCCAGGTATCGGCCATTGGCCAGGCTTGCCTCATATCCTTGAGGAAGAGGCAGCCCTCAACAATACGCTCTCGGCGACGTTCTAGGTGACTGGAGGTGTCTCCAGGATTGGGGAAATGATAAAAATAGAGTGTTGTGCCAACGGCAGTATAAATGGTGAAACCGATCCACGGGACAAGGCCACGAAGGAAATATAGACCAAACGCTCGGATTTCCTGAAGCATTTCGCAAACCTGCTCGGCCACTTGGACCAATTCTTTGCTGGACCATGCTGACCACTGGTCCCAATCGCGATCCCCAACTCTTGCCTTTTGCATCTCGACCTCTGGTAAATATGAGCGGTAAAGGAAAATGACGCTCATGAAATAAATGCAGTGCATGTAGCAGTATGCCTGACCCTGATTTGACACACTGTGGGCACGCAGCAGAAATAAATCATACTGCAACCTCTCAGGCAGCGAATCTTTCCATAGGTTGAGCCGAGAAAGCAGGTATTGGAACTCTGACTGGGGCTGCCATGGTGGATGATTGGTGTCGTGTGATGTGCACGCCCACTTGGCGACAGCGCCCCAAATATCCGCGACGCGCATACTGTAAGCGACGATGCCTAGATTTCCCTTGTTTCCCGTCCTTGCGCTGTCGGGAAGCCAGCCATCTAATCTCTCGCAGGTCACGCGCTCCCCGAAATTAAAGCTCTCTGAGTCACAGGGGAGCTGTATGCGCATTTTCTCTGCCGACAACATCCTGTCGCGGCCCTTGCCGCCGCTTAGGAGGCTGTCCATTAAAAAGCATGTCCAAGCAGTACGTCTCCTCTCCTCGGCGTGGATAAAGTCTCCTCGGGACATTGGTGGTGGAGGTTCTTCGAAAAGTCCAAGCACTTGGGCCATTCTAACGGCCATGCCCAGATAGACCCACGCTCGCCTCCCCTCCCCGGCTCCCCACGAATGCCCGGTGAGCATGAGCAGAACCTGCGCCCGATGAAGGGTTGGCTGATCGACCAACGAGAGGACTAGAGATCTCGCATGGTTGGCAAATGTGTTGCTGGCCTGGACCTGGCTAGAGTAACCTGGTGGGGCGGCTTGCGAAAAGCTAGATGGCGTCAGCGGCATATTTCATTTTTTTGGAGTCTATGCAAGGCCAGGATGAGATGAACTCACCGGACGGTGATGGCCAACATCGCCCAGATAAGAAGCGGCTCCAATGACTTTTCGCGTATTCCTATGAGGAGGTTTGGGATATGATGGAATGACCACTTGTATGAGCAGCGTAGATAGCTGTTCTTCACCTCGTCGGTGAGTAACTCGAACGGATCGACGGATGACAGGCTTTTGGCGCGGGCCTCGAGCCATTCGTCGGGACGAGAGGCATGAATCTGGTGTATGGACGCAGCAAGCGCCGTATTGTCCGAGTCCCGGCCATGACGGTCTACCCTGGGGCGGCGGAAGATGAAAGAGGTGCCCTTTGGGGGGAAGATACACTCATCGCCGCGATCGCGACAGCGATTGCAGGGTGGCCCGCCAGAATGAATACACTAGAGGTGCATTAGCGGTTCATACGCTCAGAGGCTGTAGACTACGCGAGATATTCACTTTTCGCTTCGAGGAACGACATGCGCCGCAAGCGATTGACTTCTTCATGCCGGATTGCTGAGAGATGCTCGGGATGAAAATGCGCTTGAGGCTCAATTGAGGCTTGGTGGAGCATGTGACACAGATAGCGAGCGGGCCGCTGGCTGGCGCGCGTACGGTAGTGGGCGATACCACGCCAGGCGGCACATTGCACTGAAATGGGAGGTGATGAGCAGAGGAGGGGAAGCCAGAAACCGCATTTGATATAAAAACCGAACGAAGGGAGCAGGCCGTAAAGAAAATATTGATTACACATCACACGCATCACGTCGTGGCAGCCTTTCTTTCTTCCCCTAGCGTCCTTTCTTAGTCACTCCAGCTGTGGCGAATTGAGCTCCTTAACCTTCATCTGGGCCTCTCAACTCGTCACGACTATGGTGTCTCACAAACCGTCACCTCTACGCCTCGGCGGCTATTATACCTATTTTCATACGATTCACTCTCGCCCTTACTTGCAACCGATCATGGCAGATTGAGAATGAACCGAGTCATATTTTCGTGTGATATTTCCATGAAATAAATTATGCCCTTCTCGTGGATGAGTAACTGAGAGGTACCTGGCTAATCTACTACATGTTGCCTCGTTTAGCCTACTCGGTAATCTTGGCAGCGCATGCCTGCCAGGCCGTGTCCAAGATCACATGGTGGGCGCATCCAGGAATGACAGCATGTGTGATGGTTTCTTCATTAAAGGCGTTATCTTTGGATAAAACAGCGACCTTGTAAGCCTCGGTACTTGCTTCAACTATGGCTGACGTGATCAAACGATCCAGGTCGGTCGAGATGAAGAGGATTTTGCGCTTCTGATTTTCCTCGCCGATTCCTTGAATGACTGCCAAGACGTTGTTCGCATCACCAAACGGCCAAAGCACTGACAAAGCACTGCGAATGCCTTCGACTTCTGTTCGACAGTTATCTTTCCAACTCTGTACAGCCTCTTCGTCGGTGTCTGCATGGAAAAAGGCATCTCTGATGCGCTTAAGAGTGTCAAGTTGACTCCGTGGACTCCACGGATACTGATACCCTTTTCCTTTGGTCTCCACTTCCTCCCAATTCGTCATGATCTGCTTGCCTCCTCCAGATAGAGGGGTAGAGCCAAGCAGAAGTAGACCGGAAATGACTTGTAGGTCTAGCTTGGCATTTTCTCGCTGTAACTTTCCATCCTCCGATAATAGGTGCTGGAGGCATCCGCCCCAAAGGAATGACCTTCTATGAGAGATTTCATAGTCGACGAAGGATGTTGCTCGCGTATATACTCGAGGGCCATTTTGATATCAGAAGTGTGATCATCAACCGTGGTTAAGAAATTGAGACTAAACCCAGACAGCTTCCATGATGCACCATGACCACGGAGGGATAAGGCATGTGCGTGATACCTTCGGGAGGCAAAGTATGGCAGAAAGTTCTGGAAATCCCGGGCCGAGCAGAAGGCACCGTGGATGAAAAGGATTGGCTGCTGAGTTGAGCTTACTGGAGAACAAGACAAAAGTTCCAATGATTTTGCAGACTTTGGGCTCTATGGAAGCGAAGTAGTCTTGATAGAGGACATTTCTGGCTACAGAATCGCGAAAAGCGATTGTCTTATTTTGCGGTCAAGTCAAATTGTAAATACGTAGAAGGAGAAAATTGAAGCAATCGCTAGGTAGATTATGATGGGTAAGCACATCAACTTAACCTGGCGTTGTCTCGTGGCTTGAGGCATAAGCCACGACGGCAGTGCCAAATGCGACTATTTCTTAGCTTCCTTACACGGAGATCTACTGTTGAGCTATTCTAAATGGGCTATTCAATTTGGTGCTTTGTACGTGTTGGGATATCGGGTTGTCAAAATGAACAATATCCAGCTGACAGCTGTGGAGTTAGGTGCCTCGTTCTATGTCACACCGTTCGTGAAGTTGTGAAATGGATCAACATTCTTTGTGTCAGAGATAAAGAAACTGCGACCCGTTTGCCGTGGAGTGCGCTGACATCTTTTGTGTGAGAGAGAGATTTGGCAGTTGTATACTCTTTGCAGATGGGATGTCAACAAAAGGCTGCTCCTTCCAGAAACCCCCGAATAATCACTATTGCCATGGGAGGCGTGTTTGTTTTCCCGACGAGGGCCGCGCCGACGGCTCTGAGTCGTACAAATCATTCCTTGCACCCTGTAGCTATCTTTGACTGTAAATGGAATACTTTGGAGTTGCCGGGGCGGTTTGCCGGAGGCTCGCCATTCCTCAGATGCTCAGGCTTCAGTGAATGCATTCGGGTTTGACTGGCAAACCGAGTTAAGGTAGGACCTCGACTGTCATAAGTCACGATACGGATAAAGCAACGGCCAGTCAGATCAACAGCGGTTATCGATCCTTTATTCGTGGCATGCATCCGAAAAGATATGCTTTATTGGCTCAGATCCGATGACGATGATTGATGGTCCAAATTGAGCACCTTATCTTCGCAGAATGTGATGCTTCTTCAAAACAAATTGTTTCTGGGGTTTGTACTGAATTGGATGACTGAGCATAACTCCATTCACAGGTAAGGCTAATAAATTGAGATATAAGGAAGCATTAGATCTTATGGTTGGAAGAGTTAACTCTGTATTTCATGTCCGGCCAAGTTCCGAGGACGGCGATCTGTCTTGCCCCGCCTCGGATCTCACCCCACACATCTTGTAGAGGAAGGGCGCGCATGAGGCCCGCCCAGTTTGTGGAGGAACAACACAAGCCTGGTTGGATGGGACTTAAATACCCAAGGAATCCTCTACCATTTAATTTGCAGCCCAGAGAAATTTAAGCCAGAACATGACAATTCGCTTATCAACATGTCAGAAAATACGCATATCCTCGATGACGGCACAATTGAGTTGTCGCCTCAGACAGGCACATCCTTTCTACTCAAAAAAGGACAACGTCTCACTGTAATTGACCCACGAGGTGGTCAAGTCTCTGATTTGGTGGCATTCAGTGCAAATGACACGAAGGAAGTCATCTCCAACGGACGCACCTTCGACTATGCGGACACGATATACTTGTCGACTGGAGACAAGCTTTACAGCAACCGGAGCAATGTCATGCTTCAAATCGTCGAAGACACGGTTAATAGACATGATTTCCTGTTGACGCCATGCTCGAAGGACACCTTCCGCATCATCTACGGAGACAATGATCCCATTCCAGGGTGTTTCGGCAACCTGGCACAGGTGCTGACCAGATACGGCATTGAAGAGGACCAAATCCCCTGCGCCTTCAATTGCTTTATGAACGTGCCGGTGGATGGGAAAACGGGAAAATTCACTGTTGAACCACCAATTAGTAAGGCTAGAGACCATGTTGATTTTGTGGCCGAAATGGATCTTATTGTTGCGATTACCGCATGCTCAGCTCTCAAGTCAAATGGAGGCTCCTTCAAGCCAATACAATATAGGATACAATGAGCCTTGGGACACAAAAGGCCTATTCCTTGATATTTCGATCAATAGTTAGAAAGTGATGTAGCAAATCGGCACGAGGAGGGCGTGAGCTACTGTAATAGGATGTAGTTCTTTTTGTCATTGACAATCACTGAAAGACCAACCCTGGCACGCAAGGATTCAAGAAATAGATCTCTTCAATTACATCATATTCTTGATTTGAATATTGAAATAAGAATGGTGATAGTGAATCATAGCCGCTCTGAGGGTTAACAAGGGAGTATAAAATGCACACAATTCTCTCGGAAGCAGTATCTTCACATACCAGACATCGCCATTATCAAAGCACAAAAAGAGCAAACATGCCTTATGACAGGAATAGTACCGACAAGAGCAATAGCCATGACTTAAACCCTGGAACACCTGGTGCCTGTCTCACAATTCGGAGAGCTGCCCCTGTCGCTCCTATGGTGCCTCGCTTGGAAGGGGGGGTCCGAAGGGAATGTTGAAAAGATAATCGCAGATATAGACAACGTCACTCTGAGATTGTCTCGAAACTGGACCAAGGTGAAGCATGGTGGGTATGTCAGCCTCTATGCGGCGACAAGCGATGGACAGGACGCCACGATCGAGCCATTTATCGTTGGAATTAAGTCATTTTTACAAGAATTGTTTGATAAGGAGTACATTTACGGATATGGGCAGAAAGCTTGTAATGGTGTGAATACCTGTTTCATGTGGAGGACAATCGACCAACACGACCTGAGGATTTGGACCGCGCCGGCGGATGCCCTACGAAGCATGTCGTAGATGGGGCCACCACATTTCGCAATGAAAGATCAATATTAGCTATCTCTGTGTTCGATCCGTTCTATAGGAAGCCCAGGTTCTCCTATATGCTGTGAGGTGATGTGTCGTTGAACGTTTCGGCAACGTGGACTTCCCTTCCCTTTCCCCAATGACATCTTACAACCTTCCACCGGGCAAAAGAACAACTTTAACACAGGAACCAATTCCCGATGTCTGGCTGCTTTATGGTTGGCCAGGTCCTTCCTGTACCTAAACGCTTTGCCGCAGTTCGCTGCAGTACACTCGAAGGGAAGGGTGTGCTTTTTTCCATGGGTGCTTGGAAATTGCTAGGATTAGTAAACCCAATGACTGTCCCTGAGACACTACTTACTTCAGTTGATAGCGCTTGGCAAATGCTTCACCACACTTTGGACATAAATAGTGCCCATTTGTTGTCGCATGTTGTTGTCCTGAAGAACCGTTTGGAGGTCTCGCTTGGATGCTAACTGGATACTCTCCTTGCGGGGGAATAAAATGATCGTGGTTGCTCAAGGCTTGTATACTATGTGTTGACCCATCCCCTATAGTTTCCTCCTTATCTTCCCAGGCAGGCTCAGTGATTGCCGATGGTTGACCATGGTCATACTCTGGAAGTGGCCCAGAATTCCCGGATCGTAACCACTCGGGATTAACGGTTGGAAAATGCTGTTTGTTTTGTGTATATGTATAATCCGACCCGCTGGCACCCGGTGGTAGTCTAGAAATTAAAGAACCGGACTCTCAAGAGACTAAGATAGTCAAGCGAGCCTGTAGAGATACAACAAGGAAGGAAAGAAAAAGTAGGAAAATGGGCTAACACAATACAATAAAATGAGTGAGTGACAGTCGGTGAGTTCAAGAACAAAAGAATGGATGCCGATCCCGCCCTTGGGCCGACCGTGAAGAAGGGAAAAAAAAAAAGTTTCGGTGACCCGGAAAACGTGCGCATTTTATCCCCAGCCTCAGACTCGAGTAATATCAAGCTTACGCAGCCATCATAGTAATCCTGAACCTCCCTATTGGCTGTCTATTGTAGGGCTCAAAATTTGTAATTTGACGCATCCACGTTGGGCGACTGATGGAACCCCCGCAGTCTGGTAGGGCTCAAAATATGCAAGATAAGACCGGTATTTGTACCCCATTACATCACCTGTGATGTGGCGACTGATTGATGGACTAGATAGGTCTGTTTCCTTCCATAATTTGGCTCTGGTGGTAGTGGGGTGTGGCGGTCAGCAATTGTAGGGCTCAAAATGCGCCATCAGATGATGGATCTTTCTATCCTTCATTTTCGATCAAAGGCCACCTGAGTGGTAGGGCTCAAAAGTTCTGGTGGGAACACTGGACCTCACACTTTCGTGGTGACTTCTCATGCCACTCTATGGGCCTACAAGTATAAAGTTGCTGCACTCTCTGAACAAATGCCTATATCTAGATATTCATAATGAACGTTATACAAGCATAACCGAAAAGAGACATATCTCTACTTTCGAAATGGCACCGTGTTTCTGTTGTGCTGCTATTGAGCCTTTCCGCCCACAGCGCTTGGATCATGAATCCAAGTTTGCCAACTTCCTGGCATGGGCTCAGTCTTCTGAAGCTTCCTATGCGGACGAAAGCTGCATCAGCGAGGTCAATTTAACCGATTTGAACCCTCCTTATGCCGTTCAACTTGTTCGCCAGATTAATTTTGGGCCTCTTGAGGGCAAACGATACTTCATTCCAGTGGGAAGTCAAGAGCAAACTTTCATGGAGGTGATGGAGAGTGATCTTGTCAGGGCAAAGTTTCGAAAACTGAATTCGTAAGTTTGCCATTCCATTTATCTTAGGACCTCTAATCTGGTTAAAAAAACGTTAAAAGTTTCAAGGTATAAGAATTTCAGATGCCCATATCACAATAAGTTTTTTGAGATCAACCTATATCAGATTCATCCTTTGAACACGCATCATTGGCGCATCAACATAGCTCGATCATCACGTTCTATTGACCTATAATGATTGCGTCCAAGGACCAAGTTCGTTGCATCCAACATCATGTGGCATAAAGTGGAGGATTTCGGGAATTTGCTCACAAGACTTTCAATGGAACTAATTTTTTGAGAGTGAGGATCAATATATGTATTGAAATTTGGAGGGATATCAATTACTGATCGTGGAATTCAATATGCCGAAGGCGATGTGTTGATCTTGTGAAAACGCCGTTCGCAACCCCGTGCTCTTTTGACCCATACAGTGAGCTATTTGGTTTAGCTTGACAGTATTGTAATATTCTTCATCAACGAGTCCACTGAGTTCGATATCTCGAAGTAGTTTCGCAGGGTGGAAGACTAACAGGAGACCCAATACAACTAGACTTATGGCAGAGTCAAATATATAAAAGAAAGCCTCATAAGTGCTGATGAGACTCCGGTCGCTTTGCAACTGCTCAACACTACAAAAAATGCTCCTGATCAGCAGTAAACACGCAGCACCCATCAAGACTTTGAGAGAACGCTCCCATTTTATTTTCCAGCCATCTTTGAAATAATATTTTATCTCCATTGTGAGTTGAGCATATGCTTGATATCCGATGAACAGGAAAGTGGTCAGGATTATGGACTGGATCAAGAATCCACTCAATACGATTGTTTTGGAAGTCTTAAATGCTTCGATTGCTCCTGAAGCTGGCAAGGAGGCCCCGACAAATACCAAGATAAGGCAAGCCAATTGAATGGCACTATACCCTCTAGATACCCATCTAAAATTCATAGATGCATATCTTCGCGCGTCAACTGCCCGGGTGATTTCTCCGAGGCTCATACACAGAGAGATCGCTAATAATGGGTTCGTGGCAAGAATGAGATTGCTTTGTGCAACGAACAATTTGACATCTGTCGAATTCTTAGCGGCGAGGGCTCGGACAATGTATCCGACCATGGAGGCTAAGAATTATCAGTGCTTTTTCAAGGAATAAATTTGGTCTAGCTCAATGTACCAATACCACTGATGGAAAATGGAATGAACGGCCAGGACCGCAACCAGATAATGTAAAATACATGACCGAAAGTGGTCAATGTAAATAACGCACAAATGAATAAGCTAGGGATTTCTGAGGGTGGTAGTGGAATAGAATAATGCGAGTCCTGGTTATTGCGAAGCCGATCTGCCTCGGGTTCATGAACATGATCCTCTATGGCGTGAGAGAAACGAATATTGGCGACGTGATATGATGATGGGTAAGGGAATGGTAAATGAAGGTTTGCTAAGTACCCGACTGACGAGGATCGAAGTGAGAGGGGAAAGAATAAAACAAAGGTGAAAGGCATAAATTGTGGAAAGCTTTTAGAACATAGGGTTGCTACACAACGCGATCTTGGCGCACGCATTCGTGGATGTCACATCAATCGAAAAATACCAAATTCGGCTTTGATTTTCCGTATCAAAATACGAAAATTCAACAGGCCACGCGTCCTCGTATACTAAAACATGTATTTTCGTATTTATTTCTGAAATAGGTTTCTGCTCATACAAGCCATGCTACTCGCCTTCCCTTTCTCACGATTGGCCCTTCGAAGCGCCTTGTCCTCGACTCCATTGGTTTCTCAAACAAGAGCAAACCCAGTAGCAGAATGGAACGGATCCGTATCTACGAGGTACGGGCCAGGCTGGACAAACTCGAACTCAAGGAATTAATCACGAACTCACTTGAGCAGCTGATGTAACAACTGCTTATTGTAGTCAAGGGCTTCGGGAGGCCTCATAGTTCAAACAGCAACATTACTCCGAAGATGATGCTCAGTTTTTTCTCGCCAAGAAACTAATCTCGGGAAATGGCAAGAGGTTACGAAAATACTTTGGAAACTGTCATGTTCCAATTACTTGGCTTCCTAGTGCGTTGTGTTGGATGTGAAGTGACGTGCTCAACATTGACTGTAAGAAAGGAGTGATCGTGTCAGTTTCCTTGTATCTCACAAACAGAAAATAAACCGCGTAAGTGAGAGCACAGTCGTGCTCAACCTCGTACTTGAGGAGAGTCAAAGCAAGGGGGAACTGGTGGTGGTGGCTTAGGCCTTTGTTTTCCCCTGAAATTCTAATGAAACACGTCAGGATTGTTTGGTGGTAGGAGCACCCTTGTCTAGTGTTGAGAGGTGGAAACCGAAGGAGTTCGGTAAGCTCCGTCGTGCGAAATGGCGTTCAATCGGTGTATGGGGAAAATCGCAAAAATTTCGGATTAGCATAGTAGCTACCCCTGAAGACGGCGAGTTTCTTTTCGCCAAATCATTCGGAGATGGCGGGGATTTCGACTTCTCCAAATATTTGCTTTTTAGAGCCGCATTGTCAACAAAACCAGACGTCCACAAACCAGAGCCATATACGATCGCCCTCGGCTTTCTTGTGGGAATTATGTAATTCGGGTTGCTTTAATAATCTTGATTTATGACATCTGGAATCTCCTGAAAATATATGGTCAATGGTTGACGCTTGAAGCCATGTCTTGGCATCCAAGCATTCCGCTCCTAGAAGGATCATTAACTCTACCGATTCAGGCAGACCTAATACAATTACCATCGTTCTAAAGGAATTCGTCTCAAGAAGCACTGCCACCAGTTTCATGAATAACCAATCGCCTCGGCACGATGTCCTAGCTTCCAAGGCAGGCTAGCTTAGGATCAGCTTCCTCCTGAGGATTGAATACTCAGCCATCGCCACAAACTGAACGTAAAACTCGATCTTTGCAACGATCGGAAACTAAAATAATCAGAAAATCGGCGATACAATCTCTATATAAGCCTGATTCTGCAACCCAAATGATTCAATGTCTCGATTATCTCAACCTTTACCTTCTCGCTTTTGGAAAGCCTTACATTCTTTTTCATTTCAATCCATTCGTTTGTACCTTTTGCAACCATGTCTCATTATATTTTCCTGGCCACTGCCGTCCTTGCTTCTCAGGTGGCTGCACACGGTTACATAAACACATTCACGCTAGACGGAATGGACTACGAAGGCTTTAGCAGATGGAATCCCTCGCCTTCCCCAGATGCTATCGGCTGGAGCTTCACCACAGAGGATGAAGGCCCTGAGCTGGACATTTCCAGTTCGGATTTCGTCTGTCGCAGGGACTCGACACCTGCGAAGAACTACGGCAAAATTGCCGCTGGTGGCACTGCCAAGTTCTTCTGGACATCGGAAGACAAGGAAATCAACCCCAATGGATGGGCCGAGTCTCACCGAGGAGCTGTTATCACATATATTGCTCCTTGCAATGGTGACTGCCAAAAGGTCGACAAGACCCAGCTTAAATGGACCAAGATCGCCGAAGCTGGTCTAATTTCTGGCCCTGCTAACACCGAGGGTGTTTGGGCTACTGACAAGCTGCGTGAGGATGGAGGAATCAACTCTGCAGTCATTCCATCCTCCATTGCGCCTGGAAATTACGTTCTTCGTAACGAACTCATCGCTCTTCATCGCGCAAATCTCAAGGAGCCCGAGTTTTACATGCAGTGTGGAAGCATCCAGGTCACTGGCTCAGGCACCGACAGCCTCTCTGGATCCGGTGTGGTAGCATCTAAACTCTATAGCACCTCCGATTCTCAGCTCTTTGGCTTCGACATCTATGACAACCGTGGATCAACTTGGAAGACTCCTGGTCCCTCCATTTACAGTGGTTCAAACACCACCAAGAGTTTTCGAAGGATCCGATCGTTCCGCGCCTAAGGGACCAAGCACATTGGCAAATTGGAATCTTCGCCATTATGGGATACTATTTTGGTAATAGGCTGGGAATGTATAAGCTTTTCACATTTGTGGATAGGGACGTTTAGAACTATTCATATATACTATGCATCAGGTTAATTGACAGATCTGAAGGCGGTCTCCGTTGATTTTCCAATATCCTCAACCCAATATGTCAATACTTGAGCTTTGTCTGGTGCCGAGAAAAGCCCTCCTTAAGCCTTGCTCTGCTTCTTCGCCTTCAAGTCACGCTGCATCTGCTTGGACAATTTGACGTTGAAACCATTCTCAAAGATAGCACGGATGTCTTCAAGCGCAAGACCCTTGGCCTCAGGGAACAGGAACAGAACAAACAGCCAGCCAGAGAAGCAGATGGCAGCGTAGAATCCGAATGCGCCACTAGGGGTCATTCCCTTCATCATAGATAGGAAGGTAGAGGCGATGATGATGTTGCAGCCCCAGCAGGTGACGGTGTTCATCATGGTTCCCAGGGCACGAACCTCAAGCGGGAGCAACTCGGTTCCGATCCAGGCAATGGTGGCAACTCCGGACGAGAAGCAAGCGACGTAGAAGATGATGGTAACCAAAACAAGAATACCAGCCCAGTTGACGGATTCCGACTCGAGAACGAGATCCTTGGAAATAGGAATGTAGTGGAATGCGACAGCAGCAATAACCAGGGCCATGGCCTAGAGCATGAAGTTAGCTTGGCGAAGCCAATACCGTGGAGAATCAAATTAGCTTACCATGCCAAAGACGGTAACAAGTAAAATGATTCGTCGACCGAGCTTATCAACGAGGAAAAGGTTCACAAAGCTGAAGACAAAGTTGGTTCCGCCGACAACGATAGCGACCGCAGTGGGCTTGTTGAAACCAACCAGGGAGAAGAGAGTGGCAGAGTAGTACATGAGAGTGTTGAATCCACCGAGCTGGGAGACTGTTTTCGAGGTTAATTAAACCGCCCTATCTTAGGGGAAACGCTGCAAGGATGACTTACTAGCCATAACAGCACAGGCCACGGTGAGAGCTCGCAGGTTGGAACCCACGCAGTGAAGCTGCTTGAACTGCCACCAGAGCGACTTGCCAGCGATCTGAGACTCAACCTCAACAGTCCAGGTGAGCTTGTCCATCTTAGCCTTGAGCTGCTCCTCAGTTGCGTTGGAGTAGACCTTGGCAATGGCCTTCCTGGCTTCTTCGGTCTTGCCGTGAGCGATGAGCTGGCGGGGCGATTCAGGGCACATGGGAAGCAGGCAGGCGAGAATGATGGGAGGAACTCCACCAATCGCCACCATCCATCGCCAGCCATGGGCAGCATCGGTCAGGGCAGCACCAAAAGCGTAAGAAATGAGCTGGCCAAAGGTGACGCTCATGTTGTCGAAGGCGATCATGCGGCCTCGGTACTTGGCCGGGGCCAACTCTCCGATGTAAAGGGGCTAACAGTCAGTTAGAATTGCGCGGGGTTTCAATTTCAAAATTATGGCTTACAATGATCATGGCAGCGGAACCGACTCCGAGACCAACAACGAATCGACCAACGGACATCTGGACAAGGCTGAAGGATGCAGCTTGAATGATGGATCCGAGGAGGAAAAGGGCGCAACCAATGTAGATGCCGAGCTTTCGGCCAAACTTGTCGGCTGGGAGACCAGCAATAAGAGCACCAATAAGGGCGCCACCTGAGGTCAAGGAGGTAACGAGTTCCTGCTCCTTGGAGTCGAGCTCGTGGCCCAAATCATCGCCAATAGTGACCAGGACTGCAGAAATGACACCAGTGTCGTAGCCTGAAGCCCTGTTAGAATAATCTGTGCGGTTTTCTTTTCATAGTGGTCGGTGGTTAGTTACCAAACAGGAAGCCACCCATGGCGACGGTGAAAGTAATGAGCCAGACTGCTCTGGAGGGCTTGGTCTCTTCAATTGAATCGTCAAACTCGGTGGTGGTGCCGTGGAATTCTTCGAGATGCTCGCAGCTCTCGGAGGACTTCCCCAAGAAGCCCTCCTCCTTGGTGCTTGGAGCATCCTGGTGCTCGTCGGCGGCACGGTGAGTCATTTTGAAGGGCGGTAGCGCAAGGTAAGAAGTTCAAAGAGTAAAAAGATGTTTAAAAAAATGAACCGAGAACAATGTCTGAGGTGTTTGAGGTCTTCTGGATCTGACCTGATGGCTGCTGTGGGCTCGAATGCGGACAGATGGGGAGGCGGCAACGGCCATGTTATATACTCGGTATTTGGGGTGACGCTCGGGATGGAATCATCAGGAATTTGACTGGGTAGTTTCAGACCGAAACTATGCCTCTCCCAGCGCTGCCCGCCAGCTAGGGCTTTCGACTGACTAGTTAGTAGGACACCATGTCTGGGGTAACGCTAGACTGGCTTCATTTTACGGGGGTGGAGTCAGTCTGGGGATGGCGCGGGTACGCATGCGGGGTAGCCGTCGAATCGCGCGGAGTGAGTTGCGCTGAATATTACTCCTTGGGGTTCAAAAGGAAGACGGACCCGTTGTCGTCGCCCGTGCGTGACGCAAAATCACCAGCTTCAAGTCGTTCCGTGTCCGTGCTCGTGAAGCTGTCACCTTGGGCTGCGGGGAGTTGGTGCCAACGGGGACGCCTTGATACAACGTTGGCGGATAAACAGTCGCCTCAGCCGGGCCACGCCCACTGCCCACGCTGCCCGCATGCCCGCGAGCCCGCAACTCGTGCCTGTGCCAGTCTCTCCGAGAGGATCCCCTACTTTCTTATCATCTCCAACCCGGCAACTCCAAGACCGTCGTCAACGAACGTCACCGCTATAGGCCATGGCGGGCTCGTTCAGCTTGGGCTGGGCCGGGCCTCTTCCATCCCTGCTGCCCGTGGCAAGCGAATCGACGGTCGACGACGACGACAACAATAACGAGAGGGAGAGGTACGTGATTCAAGATTGATTGCCTCTGAACCCAGCCAGGCCTGGACTTTTCGTCCGAGGTCTGAGCTTTCTCATGCCAGTTCGGCCATCTGACCATTCTTGTAGCTCTGAGGGAGCTGCGGCCGCGGCCTGCCCACCGCCTCCACCCGTTGTCCAGTTTGGATTTGGAGCACCCTTGAACACGCGCAAGGAGGCCAATTACTTCATGCATTACATACAGAACTTGGGATCATGGGTATCGTCCCCCTCACGCGCCCCCCACCGGTTGGAACTCCGAAGTAACAACTTCAAATCCTAGTTCGACACCTGCGATCCGGCACGCCACTTCAGCATCGAAGTCCCAAAGCGCGCTCATCACCTCCCCCTATTGGCCTATGCCATCCTGGCCTACTCCTCACGCCAGTTGAGCCTAACACAGGGCAGCGACGACGACAGCCACAGCTCCTATTACAGCCACGCGCTGCGGATTCTTATCCCCATTTTCGACAACCCAAGCGAAGCCTTGAATGAAAATGTCTTGGCGGGGATTGTGATACTGCGTTCATATGAGGAGATGTTTGGTACGTATCGGCGAGAGGGGAACCAGTGACAAATGGCTGACTGAACTTGACTTGGGGAATCAGAGGGCGATGTGAACACCCATCTCACCGGGAGCTCGAGGCTCCTCAACTCCGAATCCCGATTTGTGGCTCGGGGAGGGCTCGGAGAAGCTGCAAGCTGGGTGGTGCTTCGACAGGACCTATACGTGTGCCTGACGAAATCATTACCATTGCGGATAAACTTGGACAGCTACAAGAATTCACAGGCCTTCATTGATACGAGTGATCATTCACTAGCAAACAGGGCAGTGTTTCTCTGTGGTCGGATAATATCATATGCTCGAGGACCAGATTCAAACCTCAACATTGAAGATTGGGTGGAACTAGACCGTGACATGAAGAGCTGGTATCACTCGACGCCGTGGAGATTTCTTTCATCCGAGTCATCGGCAATTGGAACCGACGTTGACTCGGCATTCCCCACTTTGTGGATGCCTAGGCGAGTGCAGGGTAGGACTTGATGGTTTCCAAGATTCAATATCGAGCTCGTGCGGCGATGCTGACTTTGGTGTTTAGTTTTGGGGTATCAGCATTATTACCTTGCGCGAATCATCCTCGATATATTTCACCCGTCGTTGTGGAAGCCGAGCTTTGAAGCTTTTCGCCATCGGACACTCGCACAGGTGTGTGGTCCATGCCTATCTCAAAACATTGGGAAACCGTTTCCTAACAGGATTCTACAGGATCGCGTTCGCGAGTCTCTCCGAATTCTGCTGGGCCTGGCCGTCAGCAACCCAGGCGACGCTACCATCAATTTCACAGCACACCACACGTTGCATGCCTGTAAGTCTAGACAGCTCTAGTGGCGACGACGTGCCTGCGCCAAGCTGACACCGTCTGACTCAGGTGGAGGGTTCCTGAGGGACGAACGCGAGCATCAAGAGGTTCTCGAGTTTCTGCGAAACATGACGGCGACCATGGGATGGCCCACGCAGGGCTTGGCGGACAAGCTACGCGAACAGTGGCAGCATGGGAGGCGGAGCCCGGGGAAAGATGCCATTTCTCCGCACGGCAGCGACGAGCAGCATCCGGCTCCGCAGGCCCAGTCTGGGGTCTGGGGTCTGGGGTCTGGGGTCCCGAGGCTAGAAAGATACCAAGTAGGTAATCGTCATGCTTAGTTTAGTGCAGCCGTGATTGAGTCGCTTCGCCCCGGCCGACGACTCCAACAAAGGTCGAGAAAAACAAAAAAAAGTGGGTGTGGGGAAGCCACGGGATTTCTTGCCTCATGGGCCAAGCGGGCACACTTCGCCGAATATTCCCAAGTCCCGCAATGCAACCCAAGCAGCCCAAGCAGCCAGCCCCTGTCCTTGCCTTTCTCGGTTCCAGTGGTGACTTTCCTAGTCTGTCCATTTCCATCCTGGGACAATTCATGGTTTCCCCACACTCCCCCCAAACCCCAGCTTTTCCCACTCGCCGGGAACATGTCCGTCTCCAACAGCGTATATCTTGACGTCGACGTCCAAGGCCAAGTGCACCCCAGCACATCTACCACTTTTTGCCCGTCAGAATCATCCCACCTACGCCAAGCATCAGTCCATCTCTTGAACTCTACCACTTCTTCCGAGTTAATCCTCAACTATTGTTGCTGCTGCCTTTCGCCGTGCTCGAGATGGCCATGAGCTCCCTGCCTCGGGAGGCCTACCTTGACGGTATTGGCCAGATGCTTGGTCGCATCGCTCCAAACTCCTATTTTGACGCCGTCGCCCTGGCCTCTGTTGGTCTGGCTTCCGGTGCTTATTTCGTCATTGACCAGATTTGGGGTCGACCCGATCCCTACAATTACATCTGGTACGAGCGGCCACAGCAAGCCGATGGGGCGACCCAGGCAGCTCAGACCACCCGGAACATTGCTGAGAGAATGGAAGAATTGGTATGTGAATTTGATTTTTTTTTTAATAATCATATTATGAAACTTTTGCTAACATCTTCATTAGGGCAAGCAAGCTGTTGTCTTCTGGGGCTCCCAGTCTGGTACCGGCGAAGGATTCGCCAACCGCCTGGTTCGAGAGCTCGGCCAACGCTTCCGTCTGGATGCAATGGCCGCTGATCTCTCCGACTTTGACCCCGAGACCATTGCCCTGATCCCCACCTCAAAAGTTGTCATTTTCATCCTCTCCACCTACGGAGAAGGCGACCCCAGCGACAATGCCGCTCAATTCTGGGAATGGGCCACGAAGCTCAAGGAGACTCCCTTGCAGCAGTTGCGCTACGCTGCGTTTGGTCTTGGGAACAGCAACTACCAGTACTACAACCGCGTCGTCGACCTCGTTCACGAGTCTCTGGCCAAGGCTGGCGCCTCAACTATGCTCCCTGTTGGAAGGGCCGACGACGCTCAAGGCTCCACCGAGGAAGACTTCCTCGCCTGGAAAAACGAGCTCTATGCTTTCTGCCGCAAGGAGCTCAACCTGGAGGAGCAGCCAGCCAAGTATGAGCCAATAATTGAGGCATTCCACGATGAATCTCTTGACATCATCGACCTCTTCCACGGAGAGCCAATGACCCACAAGACAGCCAACGGCGAGACCTCGATTGGCTCCGTTAAGATCCAGCGTTCATACGAGCTGTTCAACTCAACCACCAGAAACTGCCTCCACATGGATGTGGATCTCCATGATCATCCCGAGTGGACCTACAAAACTGGAGACCACATTGCCATCTTCCCCATCAATCCCGATCAGGAGGTGGAGCGCCTCATTAGCGTGCTGGGCCTCTCCGAGCGCCGCAACGTGCCCCTCTCTTTCAGATCGCTGGATTCAGCGGTTAGCATTCCCGTCCCAACTCCAACTACAATCACTGCCCTCTTCCGCTACTATGTGGAAATTTGCTCTGCCGTGTCCCGAGAGACAGTTTCTAGTTTGATCGAGTTTGCTCCATCTGAGAATGCCAAGAGGTTCCTCGCAGACCTGTATCAGTCCAAGGAAGCTTACTCGGCTTTCCTGGCTCGTGAGCACGTCACTCTCGGACGACTACTCGGGATGGCTTCAGCTGCTGACGGAGCTGTGTGGTCTGCTATTCCGCTTTCTTACCTTGTCGAGACTCTGCCGCGGACACGGCCCCGATACTACTCCATTTCATCTTCCAGCGTCTTGTCTCCTCGAGTTGCTGCCGTGACTGCCTTGGTTTCCAACACTGAGTTGTCTGGAGAGAATGGTGCATCGATTCCCGGTGTTACTACCAACTACCTCCTGGGTCTTTCCGACTCCATGAACTCTAACAACCGACCCCATCCTCAAGGTCTTTCATACGAGCTTGACGGCCCTTCTCAAGCTCTCGAGGGAGCTAAAATCTTCGCTCAGCTTCGACGCTCAACTTTCAAGTTGCCTGCATTGGCTTCAACCCCTCTGATCATGGCAGCCGCTGGTACTGGTATTGCTCCATTCCGAGCCTTCATCGCTGAGCGACTCCGACTCAAGTCCATGGGCCGAAAGATTGGAGAGATGGTTCTCTTCTTTGGATGCCGCCACCCTGACGAGGACTACATTTACAAGTCCGAGTTGGAGCAGATGGAGAAGGAATCAGAGGGCAAGCTCCGAATCCTGACTGCCTTCTCTCGAGTCAAGGGGCAGCCCAAGCTCTATGTGCAAGAGAAGATGAAACTTGAGGGAAGCGATGTGTTGCGCCTCCTTGATGAAGATGCCACGCTTTACATTTGTGGTAGAGCTAGCATGGCTCGGGAGATTGGCAAGACTCTTAGCTCCATGATTGGAGAGAAGAAGGGATGGTCCAAGGTACAGGCCCAAGATTGGGCTGCTGGCATGAAGCGTGGCCGAAAGTGGCAGGAGGATGTTTGGGGATGAAAATGTAGATATGTATGAATTGGTTATAATAGTACAATGCTACATAGATCGTATCCTTGTTTCTCTAGGTGACCAGCCCCATGACTCTAATAAGTGTTTTTGTCTACAAATTCAGTGTCAGGCATTTTGGAATACTTCATTACTTGTTTAATAGAAATGAGATGAAGCCACTTACGCGGTTTCTGTTGATAACCCATACTTGTTGGTTGTTTTAATGAGCATGTCGAAGAGGGCGTGTTGTTGGTCTGGGTTTGTAAACCGATCTCCTACCAACGAGATGGCCATGCATGCAGTTCTGAACAGGGGATTAATGACGCATCTGCAGGTGGGTGCACGGTAATGCTCACATGTGCAACGGGTTTATGTCGCTGATCGAATCCGCAATCCCGCATATAATTTCGAGATCGTTTTTTGTTTGGACCTGTAACCGGGGTTAGCATGCTGTTGGGAAACAAGAAATCCGGTCGTGAAAAGGTTTTTCCCAACTTACTTCAATCCAACGAGAAGCCTTCTTTCGAGCCTTGCATAGTTGGGGCACTCTCGGATCGTGTACAACAAGCAAGATTCTAGTAAGGTGAAAGTATTGAAGCCCGGCAGCAACGCAATCATTCAAAAGCCAGATCTCGGGAAACACTTCCCCGGGTTGCCGACGGCGTATCATGACGGGTGTAAATGAGGATGGGTTAGTCATCATCCATGTTGACGAGGCCTCTAGTAGCCGGTCAAATGTTGATGTATTCTTGTTATCTCCAAAGCAGTACTGAACCGTGTCCATAAGCTCGACGAGCATCTTGTTTGCTCTAGCACGATCATCTCTTGTCCGCGTAATATGCTCGAGCCTAGACCGGTCTACATTCATGCTGAGTGGCGTTTGGTTCAAGACCGCTAGGAATAGCTCTTGTCTCAATCTGGCCCACAATATGTCGTCGCGGAAAGTCTCTAATGGTCGTGAGGCGAGAGGGGGTGCCTGGAGTTCAGGGAGGGTATATTTAGAAACAATGGACTCTGATGTGGTACCTAGATGAGAGAATAAACGCAATTAGACGGGAGACTCATGGCATTGAACGGCCGAGATTGGAAATTCCGGTTAAAGCCGGACAATAGTGTGGAAGTGGTCCAGAACACTGGTGAAGACCCCAATGGGCGAAGGAGGATTTCTTACCATCCATATTCAGCAAAAACTGCTGTAATAATAAAGCAACATCTAAGGCATCACCGTGTATGCCAGTCAATACCAGCTGGTTTAGGTTGACTTCTAGTTTTGCCGATCCTCGGGGCTCTGCTCTGGCGGCACGGGAATGCCAGGCAGAGACCGTGAGGATCAACTCGAGCAGCGGCAAACTCAGGGTAGCTTGGGATGGTATCCGCTCCGTGAAGTACTTGTTAGGGTCATAGGAGTCAAACGCGGGACCAATGTTTTTCACAAAATAGCGGAAAAGCTCGGCCTTGCCGCGCTCATTTAGGGGGGCGCCTGCGACTTCGAGGCGCGGAGAAGAGCCATATTGCAGAACCGAGTACGGGCTCAGCGTGCTGCGGTTTTCAAATGAATAGTTCCGGTGATCAGTGTACGGTTGGCCGCCGGCTTGGCCCCGGTGCAACGAAGGGGGAGTCGTTACGGATGGAAAGTGGTCTGATCTTTGGGATGCGTCCAAGCCCAATCTTGGGGTGTCTGCCGGAGCGACTAGAAACCCCGAGGGAGAGGTCGAGATGGCTCCCTCATCGGCGTTTCTCATAGGGAGATGCTCAGAACCCCATACGGCAGGCTTTAGTGCCTTGGCAGGGTCCTCGGCACCTCCAGGACGTGGCGGACTTGATCCACGTCTGCGGGCTGCAGGCTGGCGGCGCAAATCTTCGTCAGTGTCAGAGTCATCCTCGTAGTACCTCGCGACCTCAAGACTCTGGTCTAGAAACTTGAGCCTTTTCCCGGAGGTTTTGCACCAAACCTGGGTGTCGGAGAACTCGGGGTGCGACCCGCTGTAGAAACGGACAGGTCAGCGCGGGCTGTGAGGAGGCCAGGACATGGGGGCAAGAAACCACGTAAGGAAAGGAGCAGAATGAAAGGGGCGCAGGATCAAGGGGATCGCACCTCGAATGGGAGTTATGACGAAACCGGACCCTTAGACTCCTGGTGCACTGGATTCTCTTCTTAACACACTGGGCACAGGGTTTGTCGCCGTCGCCTGCACCATGGAGAGATGAGATGGACAAGTCAGCCAATGAACCCGACACGTTGGGACGCCGCGCACGCATGCAACTTACACTTGAGATGTCTGGAGAAAACAGCAGTCATGTGAGCAAGGGTTCACGATACGATCCGTCACATTTCTGCGCCGGGTGCCGGTTGGGCTGGGCTGTGCTGGGGGGAGGGGGACGGGAGAGGGAATCTCCGGCTGCTACTTGCCTTGCACGGCAGTTCTTCGAGATGTATTAGCTTGACACGTTCTATAGGCCCTGAACGGAAAGTGGAAACGCAGTCACCTCGCATCCAGGGCGTCTTGGGCCGGTCGGCGGCATTCCGTATCATGTATCATGCGGTGCAGACAGAAACCGGAGAGTTGCGATTGCTCTGGCTGCGGTCCGCTCTCTGGGTCTCAGGCGCTGTGGGACGCTGCTGTGGTATCGGGATGCCGTGGGATTCCTTGAGGCGCTGAGCTGGGGGTGTGTAAGAAGCGGGTCGGCTGCATCCCCCAGGGCGGGGGGGGGAAGTCTCGCGGTTTATATCCCTTTTTCGACTCGCAAGGAAATTGTGTCTTCCCTGCCAGACCGGGCCCTGACTGGCGCGCGGAGGCGGGGTTGTGCGGAGAGAAGGCCTAGCAACGCTCGTTGCGCTCGTCTCTGCGTCTTTGCTTCATCTGGTTCGTGCATCTGGGGCTGTCGATGCGGGGGAGCCCAATTACCGATCTGCGAAGTTGCTAGCGTCGCTTAATCCTTGCCGAATCTGGCGTCCCTTCGATGGGCGTTCGTTTCCTGTCGCTCCATGTGACATTTGCCTCGCCATCGTGCGAAGAAAGGGAATGGTGGGATGGGGAATGACGGATGGGAGAAAATACCAAGAAAGCAATTCTGGTCGATGCTGATGGGATATAAGACGCGAATGAATCGTACCTCCTCGCTTCTGCCTCCAGTGCACCAGAGCCATTCCCTTCACTCCTCTTCCCGAAGCCCATCGCTTCTATACAGCGTCACTGCTGTCTCGTGTCGAATTGTTTTTTTTATTCCTGTTTCTGTCTCAACTATTTCATCTTTGAATCTTCTTTTCTTTATCCCATTCGTCCCCTGTGGCGATATCGCCCTCTGCCAAAATGGAGTCTATCGCAGTCTTGGGCAATGCGCCCTACGCTGTTGGTGTAGCCCTTTTGCTCTTTGCCTACTTGGTCATCTACCCATTTGTTGTTTACATCAGAGATCCCAAGGGTGAGTCTTCCATCTTCATTGTCTTTTTTATCATGCCTTTCTTTCCGCCTCTTCCTCCTTGTTCGTTTTTGCTCGCTGCCATTCACTTTCACTAACTCAAACAAATCCCGCTAGGCCTACGACGCTTCCCCAACATGTCCACATTCTCCGGAATGTCCAACATACCCTTCATGCTTGTCGCCCAGAAGGGAGCCCGCTCTAGCCATCTTGCTCAACTCCACAAGAAGGAGCCTGTTCTCCGAACCGGTACCAACTCTCTATCTTTTGGCAGCGTCAAGGCTATCAAAGATATCTATGGCCACGGTACCCCTTGCATCAAGGACGAGTCCTACTCCTTGACTGCCGGTTCTCATTATCACCTGGCCGATGTTGTCGACAAGCCCGACCATGCTAGAAAGAGAAAGGTTCTCTCTTCCGCTTACGCTCTCAAGAACCTCGAGCGATGGGAGTACAAGGTTGCCGACAAGACCTCCAGGATGATGGCTCAGTTTGACAAGCGATGCACTTCCCCTCTCCCCAAGGGAGCCAAGTACGCTCCCAAGGATGAACTGACTGTCGACTTCCGCGCCTGGACCAACTTCTTCTCTCTGGATGCCATTATTGATATCGGTCTCTCCGAGCGTCTTGGACTCCTTGACCAGGGTCATGATCGTGTTGTTGCTCAAGAGAAGAACGGCACCCTTTTTGAGACCAACCTCCGCAACTGTCTGTACCCTACCGCTCGCAAGCAGGCTCACCTTCTCTGGAGCTATGACAACTACAAGCTGCTTGACAAGGTCTCCAATGTCATCCCTTACTACCGACGCATGTCCGAGTCCAGCCATGGTTGGGACTCTATTGTCCTTCGCCGCGCCAACATCCGTCTTGAGCGATACCGCGCCGGCGAGAAGCTCGACGACTTTTTCCAGGCTCTAATGGAAGACAAGAATGGCAACCCCCACAACCTTGAGTGGGGCGAGATCGTGGCCGAGATTAACATCATGATGAACGCTGGCAGTGTTACCACCGCCATCGCCTTGGCCAATGTCATGTACCAGTTGATTCTGCACCCCGAGATTCTTGCCACTCTCCGCAAGGAGATTGACTCCGTTCTTGAACCCGATGAGTTTGTCGCCTCCTATGACAAGATCAAGCACCTTCCCTACTTGCGGGCCTGTCTTGATGAGTCCCTTCGCCTGTGGCCCCCGACTCCGCAGGGCCTTGCCCGCAAGACCCCAGAGGATGGCCTGAACATTATGGGCTACTACGTCCCCGGAAATACCACTGTTAGCATCTCTTCCCTCGTTGCGCACCGCGATGAGTCAGTCTATTATGACGCCGAGAAGTACATTCCCGACCGATTCTTGGGCGAGCAGGGCAAGGCTCTGCAGTCTTACTTCCTTACCTTCTCTGCCGGTGCTAGAGGCTGCATTGGCCGCAACATCTCCTACCTTGAGCAAGCCGTGGTGCTTGCTTCAGTTGTCCACAGATATGAATTCGCGCTTGCCGAGGGCTTTGAGCTTCAGCGTGAGGAGACCATGAACCACATTCTTGGCGAGATGCCTGTGAAGTTGTGGAGGCGAGACCTTGGTGTGGAGAACTAAGAAATGAGTAATGAATGTTTTGAATAAAAATTGATACAGCGTTGAAGATTCGACGATAGATGCGTGGTGGAATATAGGAAGATAGAATATTATTTCGGTCCCTACTTGGTGCTATCGCTATCGCAACTGGCCTTCTTGTTGACACTGTTCAGCACCAATAGTGCCATAGAGAGAGGTTGTGTAGTTTATTTTTCAGAATATATGAAGGAAAGGGAAAAACTCCGTTCCTTTGTCTAGACGTTTTCGTACAGCATGTACAGCGCAACTGGAAAGTGAGACTCGACCATTTGCATTTGAGAACATAATACGAGGGACTCTCCTCCCTGATGACTTATGCAGACAAACGGCGGGCCTATTTATAGATTTGGAAACGTAATTATGGATTCCCATGTATGTATGCAAGCACAACTCGTTGTTGACAAATTACCCCGAGTCTGGCCTAGGGCACGTGGGGGGCGTGCTCTTGGTCGCCACCCCCGGCCAGCACTCCCAAAAAGGAAAGTTGCCTCTTCTGGCTACGACTGAGGGATCTTGAGGTTCTTGAATTGGATGGTGTCGATTTATTAAAAGAGAAGAAATCAGAACCTAAGAATGAAGAAAATTCTAATCCGTGTATAGTAGTTTTTATTTGACGGAAAAAATCGGTTGAAGTCTTTTTGTGTTTTTAGCACCACCAGCTGGAATTAGCAGATAACAAAGGTCTTCAGGAGTGGAAGGAATTTGCCACTCATAAGGAGATCAACCACACGTCCAACCAGTTCGTCAATAGAAATTCAAGAAACGGGAGCTGTTTTAAATCCTGATACTGGGGCTTTCCAGGACTTGATAGAGGCCAGATGTGATCCTCCGTCCCACCTGTCTCCCTTGATCCCGATTACCCTATGCCTTCACCCGCCCTCGTGATGTAAGATCCTCTGATCCGAGGTTGAGCTATGTACAGTCTCATTAGATCAAGCAGAATATTTACAATCGAAATATCTAGCCCGCTTAGGAATTCTAAATACAATTTGCATACGTCTTCTCGGGTCCATTTTGCATCCATGTCGAGTGTTGGCTTCCCAGTTCCAGTCTCATGCACCAATTAACGAATCTGCTTCACCTTATAACCCACCAACTTGTGGGGACCTTGAAATCTCCAGACAGATTTGTTCATTCTCTAAGCCCGTGCGAATAAAGGGTGCCAACTCCAGCTGAGCCATCATTTCGCCCCACATCTCACCTTCCGAACCAGGCCGTAAGCCAAGATGGAGATCCTGAAGCCAAACATAGATAGACTCGTATTCTCTTATGGCACGCTGTCGGGACCACCACAACCCCTCAAATCGACACAGCAGTCCAAACCAATAGCCATAAAGCCACACAGCTTTCTCATTCCTTGACAGTAACAAGTTCTGGAAATCTTGGTTTGCTTTGAATAGAAAGGAGATATGAAGGAATGCATTCCTTGGGATGGGATCCACGTTGCGTAGGGATGCCGCCATTGTAACCGGTCCTTGAAAGGCATCTCCGAGGAGATGAGCATCTGTAGCCGGCTGAATTGGCAACGGGTGCTCGGCAGAATCAGCCACGTTGTCGAGCTCAAAGAATCTCAGCCACAAGTTTGGTATCTGCTTTACACCGGGCCTGCCCGAAGCCCAATGGCTTTCCGAGGGTGTGAGGAAGATTGGACCTAGAAACTTCATCGATTCTTCCAGATACGGTCCCACTGATTTAAGCACCACTCGGAGACCTGCTTGAAAGGCTAGCCAGCCCAGCTGTTCATCATCATTGCTCAAAATCCACGAGATGCTCGGGTGAGGCTCGTCACTGGGCCTATTGTCAGCAGGCGGAAGCGAAAAGGCTAGGACGCTCAGCAGGGTAGCGCTCAACAGGACAGCATTCACACCCAATTGGCCGAGCTTTTTCGGCGGCGTGAGCAAATCCCTGCGATAACCCTCTATAGCGACGGCTTGCTGAAAATACTCGGCTATGCGGTGATGAATGTTGTGGGGTGCGAGGTGGCGGAGATGGCATGCTGTTATGGCGAGGATGACGTTGCGAACCAAGCTGCTGCATTTGAAGAGCGATAGAAGCTCGTTGCTCGGCGTCATGTTAAATATCTCAGCCCAGTTATTGTGACAATGCTGGATTAGATGGAGACTAGAGGTGCCGTTCTTTGCATTCGACAAGGTATAAGGAACTAAAGTCAGGGAACTCATGGATGAGAATGCGCTGGCATGGCACTGTTTGGCGGCAAAGCTTGCCAGACTCTGCATCTGGCCAAATGAATCCGAGTCGCCAGGATACTCGCAATTCCAGCAGTTTCGTCGGCACCGAGTGCATCTTGGTCTGCCTTCATCACACTTCAGCCCGTCAGCGTCAGCACGATCCTCCCTCTGCAAATAACGGCACCTCACCCGCTCCACTCACCTTGACCTTTTTCGCTTTACAAGTTAGGCAACCGGATTTTGTCCTTTTCACGAGCTTCTTTTTCTTGTAACCCCGGATGTTTGGATCGAAATCACCCGGGGAAAGGACGCGAAATCCGCCCATGATTTGTATGATGATGTGTTATGTTGCTTCGAGGTGACCACGGCTAACTGAAAGAAGCAACCGAACGTGCTGGCGCCATCGATTTTGTCATCAACCTTTCCGGCATTCAGACAAAAGTGGGCCATCATGCAGTGCCCGGTTGCCTCTTTCGGTAAGACGCCGGACACCTTAGGCACCGAAATTGGCATTGACATGGGAATCGGAGCCTGCCAGTTCCAAAGCCGATTCGATTGACCGGGAATGAAGGGAAAGAGAGAGATAATTGGGCTTCAAATAGATGATTTTAAAAATACGAGATCCCTTTATCCTGTTGGGGTGTTCTAATATAAATTTCCGTGGATTCCCGGCTTTCCTTTAGTGCCTAGTTTCTCATCCACCACTTCCTCTCAACCCAATCTACCTCAATTCCTCAATTTCAAACGCACCAAGATGCCATCCAGCAAGCACAGCGGAAATCAGCAAAATGGTTCGTCCAACTCCCTTCCGTCGAAGAAGATGGACCCTCTTCCTGAAGCCTTTGGCCCGGTATTCTTCCGGAACCAGTTTCGCACCAAGATCGAACTACCAACGAAAGAGCAGTATCCCAATGCCAAAGCCAAATGCGCTATCATCACTGGCTCTAATGTCGGTTTGGGATTCGAAGCAGCAAAGCACTTTGTCAGTCTTGGGATATCACTCCTGGTGATGGGAGTTCGGTCCCTGGAACGAGGCAATCAAGCTGCCAGCAAGTTGCGTTCTATCAACTCAGCGACAAAAGTCGAAGTCTTCCAGCTGGATATGGAATCATATGATTCAATTAAGGCTTTCGTGGCGAAGTGTCGGGAAAGCCTGCCACGGATTGACATTGTTATTTTGAATGCCGGTCTTGGCCCAATCCAATTTACGACCGTCCCGGCAACTGGCCACGAGACCGCTATTCAAGTCAACCACATTAGCACGGCATTGTTAGCTATCCTTCTACTTCCAGTGTTGAAGAGCAAGTCGGATGGCCTGAATCCTCCCCGAATCACAATCGTCAACTCAGTTACAGCCCATCTATGCAAATTACCGAACAAGGAGGCACGGCCATTCTTGGCCTCATTCGACGACACATCCATCACCCCATGGGATCCGGAGGAGAGATATGGCGTATCCAAGCTGCTATCTCAGATATTCATCGTCAAGTTATGCGACAGCGTCAGCCCCAATGATGTTATTATCAACATGGTCGACCCTGGTCTCACCAAAGGGACGCGCCTGGCGCGCGATGCTCGCGGTGCTGCTGGTGTATTGGCCAAGGCCTTCTTTGCCGCCGCCGGAAGAACGGCTGAAAGAGGTGCGGCGACATATGTTGATGCTGCTTTGGGACACGGCAAGGAGTCTCATGGATGCTTTCTCATGAATTGCAAAATTGCACCGTAAGTTTGTATTAACTAAGTATGTGTGATATTGTGTTGCTGACGATATATAATGCGTAGACTTGCAGGTTGGTACTACACCGATGGAGAAGTTTTGACAGATCTTATCTGGAACGATACTCTCAAGGCCCTTAGTTTTGCCGGCATTGAGCAGATTCTTGCTAGTCTGTAATTTCGAGAAGTGCGAGCAATTTCATTCTGTGGCAACTAATTTTTTAGTATTAAGTTATGTATAAGTAGAAAGCTAGGTGCTTTGATAGTACTTGACGACCTGCTGTGTACTTCACTCAATGTCACAGCACTTTGCAACGCTGTTCTGTGTTCCACTACCTTTTGTGCATGTGATATGACGTAGAACTAGTGGCTCAAGATCTGAACAATCCAAGCTACCTTCATACCCTATTCTACTTTACTGATCGGAAATATAGATTATACATGAGAAAACTTGTACTTAGTTCGCAGTTCAATGTGCCGAATAGCCCCCGTCGACGAAAATCGTCTGTCCGGTCACTGCTGCACTTGCTCCGCTCGCTAAATACACAGCAACGCCTGCAAAGTCCCGAGGTATCCCATTTCTTCCAGTCAGGGTCTTGGCTGCATGGAAACTCCCCTTGGCAGGATCGCTGAACACAGCTTTTGTAAGGGGCGTTTCAACAAGACCTGGCGCAATTGCATTGCATAGGACACCTTGTGGTGACCAGGCTTCCGCTTGTGATCGTGTCAAAGATAGGAGGCCTCCTTTAGAAGCGCCGTACGCGCCACTGTTGCCAAATGCGCGAAAGGATTGTTGGCTAATGATGTTGATAATCCTTCCAGCCCCACGCTCAGCCATTTTAGGCCCGAATGCTTGCCCGAGGAGAAATGGCGCTGTTAGATTCACAGCAATCGTCTGATCCCAGACCTCTTGCGACAATTCGTTCATATGGGGCCGACGGTTGACTCCAGCAGCATTGACAAGGATATCTGGAGTGCCATACGTCGACATGATGGTTTCTATGGCGGCATTCAGCGACGCAGTGTTGCCAAGGTCCGCTGAAATTGCCGAGGCCTCGACCTCATGTTTAGTAAGGTCAAGAATAGTCTCATCCAAGGGTTCTGGACGTCGCGCAACAAGAATGAGACGGCATCCAGCCCGACCAAGGGCAATGGCCATATCACGCCCAATACCAGAGCTTCCTCCTGTAACTACTGCAGTTTTACCAACGAGGCTGAAAAGAGACTCGAGATAGGTCGAAACCGCCGTGAGATTCCTGGCCATGTCGGTATAAGATGATTGTTAGACAAGGTATTTAAAAAATAATAGACTGTGGCCCAAAGAAACAAAATGACTCCTCCCAAGAATTGAAGACAAGGGTAGGGTTGAAAAACAAGGCAGAGTTTGGAAGGGAGTCAAACATTTCCCAGGAAATCTTCCCCGCCCCGATGCGGAGATGACTCATCCATTCCTCGCACACTCAAGGGATAGATTGTGAATTGTGACACAATTATACTTTTGATGTTGGGTAGATAGAGGAACTCGAATTTTATGATGAAAAAAGAAATATGAGGCCAGCGGTATAAGGCCAGGTTTCAATCATTTACTTGGTTGCTAATATTGAAGACTGGTAGCGCCGAGGGCACGAAATCCAAGTTAGTTAGGAGGCCACCCACACTAGCTACTGTACTTGGCTCTTTGATTTGTTTTTGTGGAGCATAAGCACCCTGAGATCAACATTCTATCAAAATTACAGAGCTGCCAAGCACCAAGTACCGTCGGCTGGCTGGTGATGTGCTGATTCATGAAAACGATGCTGTTGAATGATTAGAATCTCTTGTTGACCGGGGAAGTAGCTCTGTAGGACAGTGATTAGAGAGCGTATGATGGGCAATATAGGGGCTCGAATGACTAACTGCTGCATGATGAAAAAAATTATATCTGAAAAGAATACGCATGCCATCGCCTCCTCGTTTACCGACGCCCGAAGTCTCGACCACTTCATAAACCACTTCGAACGAAGTGTACTCGATGGAGAGATTTTTCACTTTACTGAGCCGTGTTCCTGGAATATTAATTCATCTATATATTCCCCAAGGTAGAAATGTGAGGAACTTTCAGTGGTTGCCTACGGACAATTGCTCGGAAATTGAGCATGTAAGACCGCGTAAAGAAGATGACGTGGTTGTCCCTTGGACGGTACCGAGCCACTCAATAATCTCACCGTCCTTATGATCCAACTGAAACACTATGCCGAATACAACTAGGATGAAATCGGAGTATACAGGATGTTCGCAATTTGTTTGGCTGAAATCCGATTGTGCCTCGTTCAGCTACCAGCGCTCGGGTGCTAACGGCTATCTCGCTAGCAAGATCTCGGGCCCGAGGACTTGGCCCCACTGGTGTTGGCGAATAATGTTCGCCGCATCACCGGAGCGGGGCCGTCGAAACGGCTCCGATGGCGATGGCGGTTGCCGCTTCTCTCGCTGTTATGGCAAACTTCATGTCCGGCTCTTCAGAGTATAAAGGGGATATTTTCCCATTCATATTGAATCCGTTTACTCCCTAAGTGAACACATATCTCCTGTCTCACACCTCAGTTACCTACCCTCCCTACCCAAAGCCAACCTCCTCCATTTCATCAAAACTCGATTTCAATCCAGCTGAATCAACCAAATGGCGTCTGAATCTCGACCTGAAAAAATCCTCATTATTGGAGCGGGCTTAGCAGGCCTCTCTTTGGCACAAGGCCTCAAGAATGCCGAGCCGCCTATCCCGTTTCAGGTATTCGAACGAGATTCTTCAGCAGTGTTCCGTGCTCAAGGCTATCGCATCCGAATTACCCCTGATGGCGCGGGTGGTCTTCAGAGGCTTCTTCCTCCACATCTTTGGGACGCTTTCGAGGCTACATGCTCTCCAGTTGTTCCCGGACTTGGGTCTCGGCTTGATGCTCGGGCTGGAGGCGAAGCTGAGTGGCCAAGACTAACACCCGCGGCGGCTGACGCCAGGCAGAAGTCTCCCCATTTCATGCCAGGAAAGAACTACAATGCCGACAGGACGATCCTGAGAAACATTCTACTTTCTGGAATCGAAGAAAATGTGGTTTTTGGCAAGAAGTTTCACGCCTACGAAGTTAGGGCAGATGGCAATGTCAAGGTCCTATTCACTGATGGCTCAAGCGCAGATGGCAGCTTGCTGATCGGCGCTGACGGTATTCGTTCAGCTGTACGCCGCAAACTACTTCCAAACCTTACGCTCTTAGATTCAGAAGGTCGCGCAATCTATGGCAAGTCACTCATTACTCCCGAGATTAAGGAGCAAATTTCGCCAAAAATCATGCGAGAGATGTGCTTGGTTGCGGAAAGTCATGACAGCTGCATCAAGATGCTTTGCGACCCTATGACTTTCAACAATGCGGGGCTTGATGAATCTCTTAGGTCTCGCTTCAAAGTACCCGAGGACTACATCTACTGGGTCATTGTCTTTCGGAAAGATAGTACACCACGAGAAGACTCTGCCATACTAGATCTGACACCCGAAGGCTCCCTTCAGCTGTCCCTGGAAATGGTCAAGTCTTGGCATCAGAGCATTCGCACGCTGTTGGAACGACAGGAAAAGAATGCTACATCTACCCTCATGCTAAATACCTGCTCTGCAGACAACTTCGTGGCACTGTGGGAGGGCCTTGAGTGCCCGGATGAAGCGAATCCTGGATTTCCAAAACTTATTGGAGGTCCTATTACGCTCCTCGGAGATGCTGCTCATCCCATGTCCCCGGTTGGAGGTGTTGGTGCCAATACAGCGTTCCAAGAAGCTGCGGATATGTGCAAAGCGATGGTCAAGGTATTTGGAAAGAAGTTGAAATTGACACATGCCATCATGGCCTACCAGGGAATAATGGCAGAGAGGGCGAAAAGTGTGATCGAGCGTAGTCATGGAGGTGCTGGCCATTTCTTTGGCATGCGGTCTGTGGATGAGCTGAAAGCAGCGGCATCCGACTGAGATCAACGGGCAAACAATGTCAATCCATCAAAAAGATATTGAGCATGATATTTGTAAAATATGGATGGATTGTGAAAGACAAGAAGTATATAGTTAGAACAGTCTCCAATCAAAGCATACTTCCAGCAAATGAAGTTTCTCTCTTCGACACTAATTTCATTGTTATGCAATTTAGTGCGTTTTGCCTACAAGGACTAAAATGGAAGAAGAAGAAGAAGTATTGCCATTCTACGAAGTCCTACCTTGCCAAAACCTGACAATGAATAGGGGTAAATAATGGATATTAGAAAGTAAATATGTTAACGTCATAGTTACTGACGCATGTGATTATCAGGATAAATATGGTACATTCAGACAAATATGGAGCTATGATCTTTTCTTCATTCCATATTGGAGAATTATGGGAAAGATTGCTATGATGAAATCACATGAGATCGCGTCAATGTGGAGATGCTCTGGTAACAGTGCAATGAATGTACTTATTTGTGGACTATGGTTTATTGCTTGTCCAAATCCAACCACGGAAGTTTGGATTATTTTAACCCAGGATATCAGACCTTATTTTTGAAATCCCTTGTTGGGGACATTGATCTCCATCATTGAAGGAGTCGTCTCATTAAGCGTCGACTAGGAGACCAGAGGGCTTTGCACGACGCAGGCGCTCGCATTGAAACCAAATGTGGAGTGGTGGCTCAGTTTTATGGACACAAGATACGTTTAACTCCCTTTGCGATCGGCAGGTAGAGCACAATAAAGCGACTTCTTTAAACTCAGTATAAGAGCCGGATTGTAGGGATTTCGGCCCGGGGTTGCCCACCCTTAAAGGAAGTAGAATGCAAATCAATTCTGTTTGAGAGTCAAAAACTAAGGATAATTAGTGAACTATCCCTTGGGTAGGTACTATAAAATGCACTGGCGAGTCGTAGCGAACATGGCCATGCAAACAGCATCGACTTCCTCCATCTTCAACCTGTAGGCATCAAATCAACTTCTCCCATCACCCAAAATGATCTTCAACAAGCTCTTCTACATTGCTCTTGCGGCTGCAGCTGCCCCTGCATTTGCATAAGATGCCTCCAACCCTGGCCCTCACCGCATTGTCGCCCTCATCAAGCAAGTTGAGACCAAGGCTGCCGCCAACACAATTATATTCCACGAACTTGACTCCACTAGGCTTCAGAAATCCCTTCTTGTTAGATAGCATTCTTCATAACCCTGGGAACCATAAATACTGACAAGAGGTATATAGAATGCGAACAAAATATTGATGAGAGCGTGGATGTGCTGCAAAACGCAGTTGGTGAACTTGCACGGCTCTCTCCTTCAGCAAGCAAATTCTCTGAGGACGACTAAGTTATTTTATGTCATGTTTACGGCGAGGAAATTGCAACAATGCTTCTATACATTTTGTTGAATATCTATTAACAGCTCCACGGGCTCTCGCAGCAGAAGGCAAGGTGCTCTATGCCATGGTTGAGAAGAAGGCCATCCTTGCAGGTCAACCAGAGATCTTGGCATTTGTGCAACCCTTCGAAAATTTGAAACGTAAGATTCAGGAGCTTATGCCTTCTTTGATTAGTGTCTCTCCTACTTGCGGTCCAGATATTATGGCAAGCAGGCAGGCTCTCGAGCAGACTGTTTCTGGTATCAGCGTTGTTGAGCCACAATTAAGTTTCAATACTGTAAAATCGATTTTGTCTAGAATTTGCTCGGGAAGAATATTCCAATATAAGGAATTTATCAAATCGCCTCAACTTATTCGCTGCTATTGCCAAGTTTCATCATCTATAGTCACAGAATTACAGAACTCAAGATCTTCTGAAGCGCAGCTAGTAACGCTAGTTGACTTATCACAAACTAATTCTGTCTATGGTGATATACTCAAGATAGACATTTCATCCCAGTAGATTTCAACTGAATGCGCAGAGATCTTCGAGTGATATAATAATTCGTGGTTCTGCTTCGTCTCACGCTAGAACACGAAAATCTGATCATTAGGTTTGCTGACAGGTCTTGCTTTCTCATAACCAAGGTGCAATGCTGCTTTCTTCATTGCAGCTACCATCGGAGGAGGGCCACACAGGAGCACCTTAACTCCCTTTGCGGGCTTAGGAAACCACATCTACGAAGGTTAGGAAAATCAAGCGATGAAAGAATGAAGAGATCCTTTACCTTGATCATCTCAGGCGTCACATAACCAACCCCCCCGGTCCAACCCTCGGGGCCTGATTAAGAACGTAGTGTACTCGAATGCGGTCATCTTGGGAAGCCAAAGCGTCTAAATCACCTTTAAGCAAGATGTCGTCGACACTAATGTTGGCGAATATTAAATCCACTTCAGTCATGTCTCCGTTTCGTCGACCTCGTAGAATCGCTTGAATCACTTGTAACATGGGGGTAATACCTGTCCCGCCGGCGATCATGCCAAAATGTCGAACCATGTTAGGTAAATACAGAAATGCCCCTTTAGGGCCTCGGACACGAATTGACTGTCCAATATTCAGGGTGGCAAAATGTTGCGAAATATTTCCTTGTGGATAAGATTTGATGAGTAAATCAAAGTGCCCAGGCTGCTCATCGCCAGTGAGAGGCGTATATGAACGCACTATCTCTTCTTTTGAGCCATCGGCCTGCCGTATGAAAGCCCCTACTGAGATGTGCTGGCCAATAGGAAGTCCAAGGATGGCATCCGGGGATGGAAGCTTGAACCGATATCTGAGACTTGACTATTAGCTCCTGGATTTCCTCGTTTTCGGAGGAATAATCAATCTGACTTAGCAACATTATGAGACACCACGGTCTTTTCTTGGAGCTTGAATTCTTGAAAAACAGTTGGCTCCAGTACTGTTTTGCCCACACAACTTTGATGCGCTAGTTTAATGCGAGTCGATGTGAGTGAGAACATTCTGGCAAGCTGTTTCTAGCTATCAAAACCTACTCGGATTGAAAACATAGTATCCGACCCCAATGATTATCGCCGTAATCACGTACGGGTGAAGGATTATGTCCAATAGGTTCGCCAGGTATGGCACGTCGAGGTTGGAGCGATCGACGTTCCAGGACATGTTGCTTACAGGTAAAGTATATCGCCTGCACACCACTACAGTGTAGAGATTGAAATAAGAACATGAACTCTTCCAGACATCGGCTGGTTTTCAGAGATCAGGCACTGCTGTGTGAGTATTGAATGCTCATGAGAATGATATATATACCATTTCGCATCATCTCAATTTCCCAGGCATTATTTACACAGCCAATTATACCCCAATTGGCAATTTTTTTGGCCCATGACAAGAAACATCATGTTTCACGGGAATGACCTGGATTTGGAATTTCCAATGGTCATGCCCCGCCTTGCCTTACTCAGATCCTGCGAGAGCATGAACCCCACATCGTGAAGCTTATCAATGACGAACTTTGGGCTATCCTCTATCTTGATATAGCTTAGCTCGTGGTGATAATGTTTAACACCAGGTGCATGTCGATCCACAATATGCACAACCTACGGGCTATCTCTGAACTAGGTAACTTTTAGAGGCTACCAACGGGCGTTCTTGCCGCCTGGAGATACAACTCAGCGCCCCGCCCCGAGAGGACGACAATCTTTCATCGAAATCAATTCCTTGACATCGATTCTTTTGGCCCCAATACAAGGCCCATGAACCCTTCACCTCGACTCGATTTACCATGGATGATCCAACAGCCGCGACCGTTAGTGTACTGGTCCTCGGTCTGGTAGCGGCCGTGATAAGCTTGTTCATGTCACTGGCCCCAAAGAATGATGGAAATGAGATGAAAATCACACAGGTAACGATGCCGTATTATGTGGAAAGCAAGATGAGCTCGGTGCTAAATTGCCTATCTAGCTTTATGTCTATCCAGTGAAAGGCATCCGAGGATGCCCTTTGGAAAAAGCCTACATCGGACAGCATGGCCTCGTTGGAGACAGGACCTTCTGCCTGCAAAAGGTCTCTCGTGAAGGACATGAAGTCAAATATGAGACCATGTTGATTGGGTATCACCTTCAATTGGCGCTGTTTGTCGCGTCTGTCAAGTACAATAACTCAGGAATAGACAAGGTTGCGGTGGAATGGAAAGGCCGTGGAACCAAGTTCGACGTGGCAGAAGGTGTCAAAACCTCTGACACAATTCAATTCCCACTTCGGCCATCGACGACTGGTCGCTCTAAGCTAGAGGTGAATCTCCATACTAGCATTACTATGGCTTACGACATGGGCGATGAGTTGTCGGGATGGTTCACCGACCGTCTGGGGTGCGAAGTTCGACTGGTTTACATTGGTGATGGTTCGAGGCCTGTGCTAGGCTCAATGGCACCGAACAGTGCCGGTGGCTTGAAGAGAGCCCGTCTGCTACAGCGAGCTCGGGGAATGTTGCCATTCCTTGCATATCCGGTAGAGCGTCTTGCTTTCAACGATATCGCGCACTACCTCGTCGTTACGGAAGAGTCTAATGATCAGGTATCGTCACGATTGGACGATGGGTGTACGATGGATGTGACTAAGTTTCGTCCAAATATTGTGGTCAAGGGGGCATCCGGTCCATACGTGGAGGACTTTTGGGGCGAATTGACCTTCTCCGGTGGGATACAAATGCCTCTCACCGCGAATTGCTACCGATGCCAGAGTATCACCGTCGACTATGATACAGGGGCCACAGCCACCGATGACCGAGGAATGGCATGGAAGAAGCTGAACAAAGACCGCAGGGTCGATGCAGGCGCCAAGTACAGCCCTGTGTTTGGTCGATACGGGTATTGCTTTGGAACGGCGACAGGCAAGACCCTTAACATTGGTCAAGGTGTCAAGGTTACACACATCAATGCGAAAAGAACAATCTTCGGTAAGTTTCCCTGGTTTCAATTATTCAATCATTGACTGATATCTCAGATTGGCCACATCTTACTAGCTTTGGTGTCACCCAGAAGAAGAAGTGAACTTGAAGGTTTCTGGCCAAAACAAAAACAGTTACTAAGATCAAGTAAAAAGGGCTATGGAGTAGCAAATGGATATATATCAAATAGTCGTTCATTAATGCACGTATTTCTTGCAATTTCTCTCTCTATCCAAAATCGATATGTTGGAGATGAATCAGCAAATAAACTTCCCTGTAGTTTCACACCAATGCCGTAGTATGAGGATTCAACCATGATGTTGTAACGCCATGGTAGGCAAGAAGATGGTCACCCTAATTTCTTGAGTCCGACGAACCGAAAATGGTCTTATTGGGGTGAGCCACTTAGCCGATGGTTTACTTGCATTGAGCTGTAGTCGGGATGTCGGTGTTCTGATCCCAAACAGCCAAGAGTGACAATCTGAGAAGAGGGGCTTCTTAGCAATATGTTGAGTTAATACTAGATTTCAAGCATGTCCCGTATCATCATACGAACTTTGGTCCTTTTTTTATCTAGATTAGGGTCGTTGTGTCAGGGGGGGCCCTGGTCAGACCTAGGCGAATTGAATCCAATTGCCACTTTGTTTGACAATTCAATCTGGCCATAGAGTTGTATTTTTGATTGGCATTTGTAATAGATATTTGGAACTCGACAGATGATCGACTGTTGCTTGGCGTTGAACATCATCTGCACGTGTCAGTTCTGCACCATGACATTCTGGGTAATCGAGGCGGCCACCTTAAAGTCCAGCCCAGAATCAGCCAGTGGGGTCCATCTTCACGGCAATTACCACAAATACAGCGACTGAAGATTTATAAATATCATGAATTAATACCGTCAAGGTAGAGTTGCTATATAGCACCATCAAGGACGGTCGTCCAACTCCCTACAACTTTCCATATCACAGCCACCTCTCTCATTTTCTTTGTATTTCAAAATGGCGACTCAGTTTTTCAACTACCCTGGCACCGAAATCAATGCCACTGAATATCACTATTCGCAAGCCGTAAAGTTTGGAAATCTTGTTCGAACTTCAGGACAAGGAGGCTGGGACGAGCAGGGTAAAATTACACCTGACTTGCAAAAGCAAATCGAAACTGCATTCGACAATGTCCTCAAGGCCCTCAAAGCAGTGGATGCCTCTCTTTCATTTGATGACATTCATTCCATTCGTTCATATCACTTGGACATGGATTCGAGCTTTGACGTGATGACATCCATCTTCAAAAAGGTGTTTCCCAATCACCGCCCGACTTGGACATGTATCCAGATTGGCAAGTTGGGGCTAGAAGGAATGCAGGTGGAGATTGAGGTGGAAGCCCTTATTCCGTGATCTAGCAGTGGATAAGGCTTTTTTTTAGAGAATTGGGGAGAAGTTGGTGGTAGAAGAAGTGGCTACTACAATAGTTAGCTCACCCTGGATTATCAAATCAAGCTTCGGCAATTGTGAACCTCGTGCTTGACATCTATCCATGTACTATTCTATGAAGCAAATTAGTGCACGCAGTTATCTCACATCTTGAAGCAGCCGCTAGTGAATGGCCAATAGACATCGTCGCATTCCGTATCTATCCCTTTATCACCGCAAGCCTCTGGACGAGTTCATGTGGGGATGGGTAGGTCCCACGACACAATAGAGATCGGCACCACCTTGACGCTAGTTTCTTGGTCAATTTTCTTTCCAATAGAAGGACTAAGTGCAGCACAATGCGAAGTGATGCCCTACCAGCTAATCAGCAGGAAGACATTGACTATGGAGGAACGTGTATATAAGTGTATCCAGCATGAGACAGCCTTGGTAAAGTAAACTATTCAAACAGATATTACCTTATCATACCTCTATCATGTCTAATCTATTTACGCTCCAGGATGTCTCAAAGCAATCAAACGATAAGAGTGGCCTCATCGTCATAGACAAGCTCGTTTACGACATCACCGACTACATGTCGAAGCATCCGTAAGTACTCTCATCTACTAAGTGAGGAAAGGTCGTGTTAACACAATAGTCTCAAAAACAAAAGCGGAGGGGATGATATTCTTGTAGAAGTTTTGGGTCAGGATGCGAGCGAGGCATTCCACGAAGTTGGGCACAGCGCCAAGGCCATGGAGGAGCTCAAGGGTATGAAGGTTGGAGAGTTGGATGCGACACCTGCGGTAAGTTTGGCCACATTGAATTCGGTGGGTTTCATTCCTGACTCTTTCTGTTTCTCGAATGCTAGGTTGGCGCAAAGTCATTGTCTCAAAAGTGTCCAGTTTCCGTGTCGGCATTGCTGTCTGCAGCTGGGGTCGCGGCCTTGTCGCTTGGGGCCGTCTTTCTTCGACACCATGTGGAGAATCCGCCGGAGCACGCTTCCCAGGAGTAATCTCCTCACATCATCTCGGATCTTACAAATTTAGAAATTTAAATGCATATTTAGTCCAAGGCCTTTCTCTTTTCCTGATTGAACCTGCGGGTCCAGCCTAAATACGTCGCCCAGCGTGCCCCTCTCATCCCCCGCACCCAAGAGTAGCACCACATTAAAGATCAACCCTTGCAGGCCACCTATGGAGTCTGCCGCACTAGTCAGAGTGGTCGAATTTCTTTCCTTTTTAGGTAACTTTCTCGACGCTGTTTGAGAGTGGATTACAGACGGAGACACATGCTACCAGGTGTCTCATCATTGGACGTAGCAGGGAATTGTAGTGGACAGAGGCCTATCGATCTTCCTAAACCGGAATATTAAGCCGATGCGATCCAGCATATTAAGCACCACCCGGCCGCAACTACAGGGCGACCACTCTCCTACTCTCATTCATCAACCTCAGCTGTCAAGTATCTGTGGTTCTTTTGAGATAAAAAAAACATGTCTCTCCAAGTCGAGCTTCAAGCCCCCAACGGGCGGCTGATTACTCTCCCCACCGGTCTATTTATCAACAACGAGTTTGTGCCATCAAGCTCGGGCGACAAGATTACCAGTATCAGCCCCAGGTATGATTTCACTTTTATATAGAATGCCCATTTTACCTCTGGACTCATGAACTAAGCGTCATGGCAGCGATGAGACGGAGATCGCCACTGTTGAGGCCGCTTCTGCCCAGGATGTCGATACTGCTGTGAAGGCTGCGCGCGCGGCATTTAATTCGCCGGCGTGGGCCGAAATTTCAAACACTGAACGCGGCGCACTTATGTTTAAGCTTGCCGATATCATCGAGGAGCACCGGGAGACTCTTGCCACTCTTGAGACCTGGGACAACGGAAAGCCATACAGCGTTGCCCTGGAAGAGGATCTCGGCGAGGTCCTTATGACACTCAGATACTATGCCGGATGGGCTGATAAGATCCACGGCCAAACCATCCCTACTACCCCTCAAAAATTCGCATATACCCTTAAGCAGCCTATTGGTGTTTGCGGTCAAATTATTCCCTGGAACTACCCCCTGGCTATGGCCGCGTGGAAGCTCGGGCCGGCGCTCGCTTGCGGCAACACAGTTGTTATGAAGCCCGCAGAGCAGACTCCCCTATCTATCCTTTACCTAGCTTCTCTTATTCCCAAGGCCGGATTCCCACCTGGAGTTATCAACATTGTGAACGGATTCGGACGGGAGGCCGGCCAGGCTCTTGTTGAGCACCCGGATGTCGATAAGATTGCATTCACTGGCTCCACCGTTACTGGACGAGCTGTGATGAAGTCTGCTAGCGTCAACATGAAGAATATCACCCTCGAGACTGGAGGCAAGTCTCCTCTCCTAGTCTTCAAGGATGCCGATCTAGATCAGGCTGCCAAGTGGGGGCACGTTGGAATTATGAGCAACCAGGGCCAGATTTGCACCGCAACTTCAAGAATTCTGGTCCAGAAGGAAGTCTACGATGAATACATTACCCGCTTCCACCAAGTTATCAAGGAGAACAAGGTTGGCAACCCCTTCGACGACGACACTTTCCAGGGTCCTCAGGTCACAAAGGCCCAGTACGAACGAATCCTTGGTTATATCGAGGCCGGCAAGACCGATGGCGCCAAGTTGGTGACCGGTGGAGCTGCGTACAAGAATGTTGGCGATGGCAAGGGCTTCTTTGTGGTGCCCACCGTCTTCTCTGATGTTAAAGAGAACATGAGAATCTTCCAGGAGGAGGTCTTTGGTCCTTTCGTTTCCATTACTCCATTCACAGATGAGGCCGAGGCCATTCGACTAGCCAACAGCACTTCCTACGGCCTAGGATCTGCCGTCTTTACAAGAGATATCGAGCGAGCTCACCGCGTGGCTGGACGACTAGAAGCTGGTATGGTTTGGATTAACAGCTCAAACGACTCCGATGTCAGGGTTCCGTTTGGCGGTGTGAAACAGAGCGGCATTGGACGAGAGCTTGGAGAGGCCGGTCTTGCAGCCTACACTCAGACCAAGGCTGTGCATGTGAACATGGGTCTTATGTTGTAACGCAACCACGAAGTTTGGGGCCAAGGAGATAAATTCATCAACGGTCAATTGAAAACCATTCCACAAATATTAATCCCAGTGGCCCATTACATATCAAAATTCCCGTCCGGCGTCCAGCTGTACCCTGTTCAACCCATAGAAAATGCCCAAAACCCATCCGTAACTGAAAATAGTAGATAATGTACATTACTGGTCCAAAAACAACGAACCATTGAAATTACGTTTATATTCAAGGCTTATAGAATGATTGCCTGGGGACTCACTTCAGCAAACATTTCAGTCCAAGTCATATTTGCAGTTTCAGTCTTCCATATGGCCTCCAAGGCCGAGCTTACAGAATGGACAGATGCAAAGCGAATTTCGTCATAAATTATCGTAACCATGTTTCTGATGCCCTTTTGTTGCTTTGGATCTTGGGCATGCGCCCCGGCAATACAAAGCGGGAGGACGGTGCAATTGAGCACCTTTGATGGCCGCTTGAGAGCAAAAATACAATCCAGACAAGATTGCGTATGTTGCTGGACCAGCGGGTGAGACACGGCCAATCCGCATACGGCCCGATAAAGATAGATGAGTGCTGCATGCTGGAACGTCCGGATCAAGGCGTATGATTGGGTCGTCTCGAAATCTTTCTCAACCACGTCGGTGGGCTCAGAGACAGGGCTGTCGAGATCTTCAATGGCGAGCGGTGCGTACATGGGTTGTAATGCAGCCTCAAATTCTCGAATCCTGGAAATGGAGAACTCTGCGGACATGGTGGCAACCGAATCGAGATAGAAGGCCATGGTGGAAATTTCGCGGAAGACGGCAGAGAGGGAATGCCGGCCGGGCGAGTCTTGGCCCCACCACACCGGCCCTGTATCAACGGAATCCCACATCTGCGGCGGAAATGATGGAAGTCGCACTTTAAGCATTGCAGTGGCCAAATCTGCTGAGGCGAATTCAGAGAGAAGCAGATGAAGCGGGTCTTGGCCGGTTTCCATTACAGCGGAAATGCCGCCTAGACGAGCGACAATTGCCAACACCCCATCTCGATGGCTGGAGGTGGACGCCGACGACTCGGCGCATTCTAGGAAGCCGTCGTGAAAGTAAAGAAGCAGCACAGCAAAGAGCAGCGTTTGCAGAGGGCCGTCTCCCTTGGAGCAGTAGCCATCCACTTCAACGCGCACGGCAGCAAGACACTCGAGGCGCTTCACATTCAAGATGCTGCGACTGTTGCGGCCGTCCTGTAACCAGCGATGGGCATCCGCGAGCACGCATGTCGCAAGCAGCACAACGCGATGCTCCAGCGCGACCAGGATCGGGGGAGTGCAAGGCTCGGCCGCGGTGGTCAGCAGAGGCCAAAAGCGTCCGTGGAAGTAATCCAATGCGCGCTTCTCGTAGACGGCCAGCGAGGCAGCCAGCTGCTCGTCGCGACTGGTGACCCGGTAGATGGGCGGCACGGTGACGGCAGCTCGCGTGCTCCAGCGGATCAACCGGGCGCTGTAGTCGCAGGCTGCGCCGACGAGGCCGCATCGCAAGCACACGGGCTTTGCGAGGTCGCACTTGATGCGGCGCTTCTTGCAGGGCCAGCACGAACCCTCGACTACCCTGACTCTGGTCTTTCCCGTGGGCAACTTGGGCATTTTGGCGGCTGCGGCTGCGGCTGTGGAGGTTGAGGTTCAGGAACTGAAGGACTGCGAGGTGGGCAGAGTGGAGCAGGGGAAGATGGCATGGGTTCGCAGGCGTTATCACGATAGACGATAGGGCCTGGTGCTCTATCTCTTTAGCCTAGATCCGTCCCCCGGTCCCATCGTTTCAATCGCTTGACTCTGGGACGATGACCACGCGGCGCTGGAGTTGATGGGGGGTCGACGGGGCTGAGACTGAGACGGCGCCTTGTGTCGTGGTGTCAAGGCAGGTCTAATTGATCAATCCCGGTCCCGGCCCCGGGAATGGAGCTGGGCTGGAGCTTCCTACAAGTACCAGAGGCGAGCTCTTTTTACCAGCAGCAGCCCGCGACTTGTCTTGCCCTCTTGATGGTCCGTTCCACGTCTCCAGGACTGCAAATGCGTCTTGGCCTGGGCTTGAATGCGGGGGAGGCGGGGGGAAATCCGGGACGGGGATGGTGGCATTTCCAAGCCCCAAGCAAACATCGCCGTTTTTTCGCGTCCACCTTATCTTATCGGAGGGTCCCACTAGTTTTGGGCAATCAACTTTCCTTTCTGGGTATAGCTCGCTTTTCCTGGCACCAACCTCACGGCAGTTTGGGCTGTCGTTGGGGCCACAAAGGTTGGTCTCGACGCTCACTGGTCAATCTCCGTTCGGAGGTTTATGAGTCAAATCTGTTCGTCACCGTTGAATGGTCTCTTCTGGGTCTGAAACCGAGACAAACTCACCGATCCTATCTGCATGCAGTCTTACATATACGGGACATAAAGTACTACCGGTATGTAGGCAATTGCCTTTCTCACCCGGCCCACACGGCTCAGTCTCCACCCCAGCTACTTCCATCTAGGCAAGGAATTGGACCACACGCCTGATCGTCATACAGACTGCTAGACTGGCCCCCTAGTGCCTAGTTTCAGCGTCTATCGATTACGAACATAGCCTATTTTAGTCTTGCGTCTGTTCTTGATGTCGTATTGAAGACGAGGCTTGCAACTCCAGCCAAGAGCTGATTCCACAATTCGAGTTGTCACCAGCTGGCTAGGCACTTCTTCCTCGCATGTGAATTTCCTGTCATCTCCAATCTACCCTACCACAACTATCTCAAGTTGGATTAACAAATAACCATCAATGAGCCGTAAGCCCATACTTCTCAACCAGCTTCCAATAAGACTCCGCGGTGGATCGACGGAGAGACTTTCCAAACCATATCATAAAAAAGCAGATGCACCAAAATGCCAACCCCAAAATAGCCATCAAGACAAATGAATAACGAAGTCCAAGATTTTCAATCATGGGAACAACAGCATAGCCAAAGGCAAATCCTAAACCCCATTAGTACCATGTCTCACTCTTGAGGAAGCATAACTTACCCATCACATTGCGGATCAAGATAGCCGAAACCAGGCCCTCTCCTGCGACCTCCTTGTAGCTATCTAGGATATAGGTAAAGGCGAGGCTGGAACCGATCGGCAAAGTGACCGAAATCAGAAGAAGACCGAACACAATTCCCACCCAGTGGATACTATAAGATGCCCCACTCCGTAGAGAAGGCAGCCAGCAGGGTGCGCAACAATTGCCACGCAGCACATCCAAAGACGATGCTCGGGCTCCATGATACCCCCGTTACGTCTAGCAATCTTGACCGTCATGATATCCGACATCCACCCGGAAAGGAAGCAGCCGATGCTAACGCCGATGACAGAGGCCAGATAGGTCAGCCCGATTGTGTTGGCGCTGAAATTATACGGCGCTCCGCTGAGAATGAGAGCCAGAGAGCCCCCCACAACGTTGTACCATGAGAGAACTCCACCGACAAGAACCCCAGCGAAAATCATGCCTGGAAATCGGTACAGAACGAACGGTAAATAAAAGATGCCGAAAGTGTTTGGTTGTTGGGGGTGGCGGAGGCCCCAGAGCCTGAGCTTCTCGGTATAGGATTTCGTAGTTTCCTGGTCGTTACCTTCAATGGATATGGTGATAGATGTTTGTTCGGGCGATGATCCATTGAACTTGGCATCGTCTGGGCTCGAGTCATTCTGTCCATCCTGCTCCGCAGCGCCCATCTCTGCACCTGATGGTGGTTCCGGTTTCTCTCGAACTCCAACGATCTCGTTGTGGCTACCGGTGCGGTGATGCATTGTCTCCTCAAAACAGAAGTAGGTCAAGACTGTGATGGCAGCACCGATGAATGCCATGATGTATTGAATCCATCGCCAACCCAGCGCGTCGGCAACGAACCCTGATGCCACAGGGGCGAGAAAAGCACCACACCACAGAGTCCAGCAGTACATGCCCATGTAGAATCCTCGATCGTGGGTAAAGAAAACATCACCGATAACGACTTCGATTAGTGTCTCCATGGGCGAAGAAACCACGCCCAAGATGATTCTGTTGGCGAAGAATTCACCCTTGGTCTTGACATAAGCGGACCAGATGGTAATCAGGGTGGTCAATATGATGGATACAACCAATGTTGGGCGTCGTCCGTAGTTCAGAGCTAGAGTTTGCGTGATCAATGTGCCCCAGCCGAGGAATAGGAACATCAGCCCGTTTCCGGTGCTAAGATCTGCCACAGAGATGCCAGTATCAGCCTCCATCAGCACATAGGCCGGCGACAAGCCAGAGATCATGGCTGCAGCGAAGAAGCACCAGGCCATGGCAACGACGACATTTTGCGTCTTCCTTGTTTTGGTCCATCGGAGCGGGTCGTCTGGGTGATCGCTAGGTTGTGGAACAAGAACAATGTCCTTGTGGTCTTTCCCATGCTTCACATTGAGGGTTCCTTTGGTGTCAACCAGTTGAACTGTTCCGGGAATGGGAACATTGAACGCCATCTTGACGGTTTGTCTGGTCGGCTCAATAGATTGAGATACTGGCCAGGTGTTGATTTTCGAGACAGTAATAAAGGTGATGAAGTGAGCAGATGAAGAATACTAAAATGGTTTTCGTCTCGCTGAATCGTTCTCTTGATGAAGTATTTAGTCAATTAATATCAAGAAATCTCTATCTTCCATTGATGCGGATGATGTTCACCCTTATCTTGGCTGGACCGAGACTCATGCTAAGCCACCTCGCTCTCTGATGCGTGGCAGAGTTCAACCCTTAAAACTTAATGGGGTAAGTGGATAGGCAAGCTCGAATCCTACTGAGGGAGCCTAAGCCGTACCCAACTTCCATCTTGTCTACTGCTGTGGGGTAATTCCACTCCGTGTCATGAGTCGAGAGGGAAGACCCTTAGGGAGCCGCGTGTTGCCGTCAGCTTCATGACGGGGCTTTCCAAAGGCGGTTACGGGGAAAATACGATAAGGTTTCCCTTTGTAGGGAGTTTTCTTATGTACCACAGGCCAGGTTACCTGCACTCCACACCTCTTCATGTAAACCTGACTAAGGACGATCTCGCACAACGCTATGTCTCCTTTTGGTATGAAGATGGCCAACTCTCCGTTGGCGCCCAGATTAAGCCTTGGCAATCTGACACTCCATGCATCCAAGCCACAGCCCATTCGTGCGATATAAATGAATACATTATATCAACATCCCTGAAGGATCGTCATAGCTGGGGTTGAGCCCAGTCCATTCACGCACTAGGCTTTTATCTGATGGGTAAGAATTGGTCAAAAGTGTTTCTTTTTCTGGAAATCGTTTTTCCTAGTGCTGTTTGGAAAGATCTCCATCTGGACGGATTCTACTCTAAAGGAGGAAAAGCGCAGAATGCCTACATATGCCAGGATACGCACCGACGTACATATTCCTGCTAGCCGTAGCTATCCGTCTACCTTTACATGCAAATAGCATGCATTATCATCTAGGACTCAATAATAGGGTCTGAACTATGGCTCTAGCATTACATTGATAGTTGGATATTTTAGTCCATCGGCAATCTACCGAAATAAACACAAACACCACTTCATTCATTTTCCATCAAACACACAAACAAGCCCACATTGTGTATGGATCAACGGCGCAAATGAAAACAGAATCAGAACTGAATGATCTTATTTCCCCTAAATGGTACCCAATCGAACCCCCCTCGTGGCATTTGGCATTCCAAGATTCACCCAAATCGCAGATGTTGACCACAAGGTTGTATGTACAGCAGATAATTGTGTATCTGTAATTCTAATTCCTAGTCCTCGTGGCCATACTCATCCACTGTTGTCGACTTGAAAGCTCTTGCAGACACACAATTCTCAAACAACATGTCTATTTCGTCAAAGGTGCGGTCTTTAATCTCCGGAATCTGGAAGTATGCCCAGATCCAAAGCATCATACAGGACCTGGCCCAGAAGAAAGGGGTTTTGCCGCGTCAATTCCAGCCCGTGGAGCTTACCACGTACGTGGTCAGTGTGTTATTGAAGACTGACCTGATATGACATGCGTTTCGGCCTATGACGGCAGTCTTGCTTCGAAGTCGAGTTTGTCGATATTTCGAACCCGAGAATGTACGACATTGGACCGATGGAGAGCGAGTATACAAGTTAAAATGCACTGATGAGCGCCCCAGTGGACCACGATGCCGCCTTGTGTATGTCGGGATCCCAAGGCCACCAATGACCATTTCCAATACAAAGCATGCGGCCAATCCCCAGAGGCAGATTGTACGTCTGCCAACACGAGCGAATAGGAACCAAACAATAGTTCCCGCAAAAATTCCAACGGCATTTTACCCGAGACTCAAGTTAAAGGCATCGTACGCAGACCTTTATATGATCAGCCCAGCAAGCATCAATTACGTATTATCACATTATCATTTGTCTTGAATGTAGACTCCCACCATAATCTTCTGCGTCGTCGCTTCTCCGTATCTGAGATGTCACAATCAATAGAATCAATGTTCAGGCCCAGGTCGTGACTCATGCCGATGATCTAGAAACTTATTAATACAAGCCATCGACACTGTAGGAGAACTCACGCTTCCCTCTTCACCGCACGTCTTAGGTATTGTACTTGCCCATGTCAGAAAATGTTGGCAAAATGTTCAACAATTTCACATCAATCCACCAAGCACTTACCGGAGGACATGAGCGTAGCGTTGTGCAAAGAAAAGTGCTGCCTCAATTGTTTCTAGTTTTATAGCATGTCTCTCGGCATTTAGAGCCTGTTTGTTGAAGTCAGTAAATAGCCAAGGATCGAGGCTCTGAGCTAAGCCATATATCGACGTTCGGAGTGTTGCGCCTTCAGCGATAGTCTCAGGTTATTGAGGCCCTAGTATAGCAAATTGAGCATGGACTTGTACGAAATAAGCCTTGAGAAGTTTATCACCGCACGGTCTGGCAGCCTCATCCACCACATTTCTTGGATAGTAACTCGCATATGCATCTAGACGCTCGTTAGGGAAGGCCTATTTAGTATCATCACGTGCGGATGGTTTTAATAGTGCGCCATGTCTTACTGCGAAATGAACTAGATTGCTCGGATCTGTACTGGTAGTGCGATGCATCCAGACGCCGTTGGTTGACTCCCGAGAGCACCCCATGCGTTGTGGCGCAAGATAAAAGAGCCGCGGTCGCTAGTTAATCCGATTTGCTAAATAGCATGCTTAGTGATGCTATCCGATTTCATGCTGTCCGGGTTTCTCGCTGCTGAGTTGCTGTTGGGTGGTTTTAGCCACTCTGTGTGTTGTTTGGTTGGATAATCTAACCAACACTGGCTTCAGCAACTGAACCATTTCCTCCCCTTATTAATGTCCGCTCCACAACGCATTTAAGATTTCGTGGACTGCAAAAAACACAGGCAGAGTTTAATGAGGGATCCATTATCGCAAAGGAATGACAGCTAAATGCGAGGGCCAATCATTGCCAATGGTCGAACTTCAGTAAGAAGCCATACATAGTACCTGCAAGCGTGCAGATAAAGAGGTACATCACCTAATATCAACACCCAGCTACTACAATGATGGCGCTTTTTGTTGTGATTGGTTTCTCACTACACCGATACGGGTAGCCTAGTCTAACGCCGATAGCAGTAATGTCTCGTGTAGGGTAAGACATTGAACAATTCTTAGTAGAGTGAGACCTCATCTTATACCGTAAAAACTCAGCAAATTCGACCACCTTCGCGTCGACGGGATCTCCATTTTTACAATAAAAAGAAAGTTCTCCGTCACATAATTGGTTGTGTGTACTTTTTCTGCACTTTCTTGGTCGAATTTGCTGAGTTTTTACGGTAGTATTGACAGGCACCGAGACATTGCGCCGTGATCATAGATTTACTTCCCAAATCGCCTTAGCATTATTGAGTCTCTTGAGAAGCCATTGGCCTTAGGTTTGCAAAAAGAATATATGGGGTTGAGATGTAAAAGGTACACATGAAACCTGTTCGCTCGTAAAGTTATCTCATTCGCTCTTTTCTAAATCTTCGACTCGCTTGTCACACTCTGAGTTCGCATAAATGCAGAAAAGAACTTGTCAACTGATGAGTAGTCGTCAAGCTTGCCCACGTAAGAAATATACTGATCCGGTCGCAGGACGACGAGGCATCCCTCCTCGCGGGAAATGCCAAACGTCTGGTAAAGTTGGCCATGGCCCTCATGGTATGACTCATCATCCGCAAAGATCTTGTTGTAATCCCATCCCTCAATCTCGTCATAGGGTCGGAGAACTTCGGGGAAGTCGAAGATGTCTACGTCAGTTCGCTTCGCTCCGTGAACAGTGAGCACCTCGATGACCGAGTCGTAGTGCCCAGTGCTTGGTGTGAATCGCTTGAGGAATGACGAAGGACTTGACATCTCTTTACACAAACCATCCAGTCTCTTCTTCTGCTCCGACTTGCTCACATCTCCGGGGAACAGGATCACTCTCCAGGTGCCGTTGCTGCGAAGTAGTTCCTGAAGGTGCCATGGGCGTGCGTCGGACTGGTTCAATACCTTGACACTGGGGATTCTCATGCCGAGCTTGAGTTCTGGTGCCAGGCTTTGAACTCCGACAATTGATACTTCGCTGGTGGTGGCCTTGGGGTCGGCTTCCTCGTCTGGCTTGCAAACAATGCTGCTCTTTCCATAATCGACCGCTGGTTTCAATGTTAGTGCCTGGCATCTGATAGGGTTAGCTATTGTAGGTCTTACCAATTCCACTTGCAAAGAGGTTTCCCTTCTCGAAAGCGTTCTTGAACTCCTCCATGCTGATGCCCTCCTCGTCCATGATGTCCTTGGCGGGGCGGCCGGAGAATAGTCGAGAGAACTTGTGGTCAAAGTTAATCAAAGCGTGCGCAATGGCCTTGCGCTCGCTCTCGTAAGTCTTCAGGATGGATCTGTCGGCGACTCCTTTTACAACGTTGGCAATCTTCCAGCCAAGGTTATATGCTGTAGATGGTCAGCTATATACGGGTATTTAGACCTCTGAAGCAGGAAATCCTTACAATCTTGCATGCTGACGTTCATTCCCTGGCCTGCCTTGGGACTGTTTCATTTTCGTTAGCCTTGACAAGCTTCAAGCGTGCGTAATGTTCACAAACCTGTGGGTGTGAACAGCGTCCCCGGCCAAGAATACTCGGTCATGAACGCCAAAGTTTGAACCAACACGCTGTCCAATCTGGTACGCAGTCCACCAATCCAGCTTTCGGTAGTCTAGCTTGTAAGGAGCGATAATGCGCTGAGCTGACTGCAAAATGACCTCGGGGGTGATCCAGGATCGGTCTGTGCGAGAATCTTGGTCCCCAATCTTCTCTGTTGTGGTGATTTGGATGTAAAGACGGACCAACTTGTTCTCACGGGGGATGACCATGATGCTGCCTGAGCTGGCTGAGTGGATAGCACAACGCATGCGGATGTCGGGGAAATCTGTGATAGGAACGATGTCTAGTACTCCCCAAATGTAGTCGGTCGATTCTCCTTCCAGCTTGAGGCCAATCGACTTTCGAACCCATGAATGGGCGCCATCAGCGCCGACGACATACTTCGCCTTCACCACCTCTGTGGTGTTGGCCTTCTCATTGAGCTCGGCAGCCTTGAGGAGGTCTGCGGTATCGTCTGCGGCCAAGTTGCTTCGGAAGAGACCATCTTGGACAGCGGCGCCGTTGGACATGGTAGCCGTCTGCTTTGGTGTCGACTCCTCTTCATCAAGATGCCTGAGGGTAACGGTAACAGGGTAAGCATCTGGGTCCTCGACGGTGTTGGTGTCGATTTCGAGGCTGCTGGGCATGACGCCTCGCTCAACTGCTACTTCACCCTCGCTAAAGTTCTTGATGGCATCGAGGAAGAATCGCTCGATGCGTCCTTGATGGAGCACAACTTGCTGGAAGCGGCTGATGCCAGGAATAGTGTCGGCGATCCGCGATGAGCGCTGAATGACTCCATCCTTGTCAGGGTTCCAGAGGCAAATCTCAAGCATGTGGTTGGACTCAATCCAAGCCCGGTGGCTAAAGCCGAAGGAATCGAAGATCTCCAGCGTGCGGCATTGTAATCCGTCGGCCTGGCCGTTAAAGATCTTGGGTCTGGTTAGTGACCCGACACGCGAGCTTGAGGGCCGGAAATCAGGCTTGCCTTTGTTCCTCTCTTGTCTACAATTCGAGTCTTGATGCCGCACTTTGCCATCCAAGTAGCCATCATCAGACCCGCAGGCCCTGCGCCCACAATGAGGACGTCGACATGGTCAGTCGCCGCCTTGCCTTGCATGATGGGCTATCGGAAAAGGTTGAGGGGTATGGTGAGCAGCTGAAGATCGCGGGTATCGGGTTGTGTATTGAGGCTGCTGTTGAGGTGACTGGGGAGTCTGCTCAAGATTGCTAAGTCGGGAGTTTAAAGTCCTAGAACAAAGTGAGGCTCTATGCATCTTATATTCTCGATGCATGAGTCGGCAATGCCCAGATAGATGCAACTGCAGCCAAGGTCATCCATGTTTGGCAAGTCATCGGGTCGGAAGAGGGGTCATCACAGAGTCTGTCATGGCCAAGACAGCCTCCTTGCTGGGTACAGGGCGGGTTTAGTTGCCAATGTTGGAGGTGCTATTGGGCCATTGCGGTGCGGGGTGTGGGAGATGGTTAGTAGAACAGGGATGATGGAGGTGGAGAAGAAGCATCTCCACATGCGATCGCAGCTTCGGGACTGGCAACGGAAGAGGGATCTAGTTCGGATCCTGCATCCAAATGTTGGGGAGAAGTCGGGGTTGCATGACTCGTAAGCAATTGTCAGCAGAATTGATCGTCACCCACGCCGGCCGGGACACGCATATCCGCACCATCAGCTCTCACATTAACTAGGCGTGCTATCCGTACAGGCGACAGGGTCCGTATATTTGCCCCAGTCTATTCAAAAGACTCAAGTAGCTGGTGGCGCTGCCGAGGCAAAATGCACGTTGATTCTTGTCAACTGAACATGCACGCGCTCTGTTGTTGGCATGCCTCAAAGAAGAAGCTTAGTTGAGAGCACCCCGTATTACCGCCGTAGTGTCCCCTTAGATTAGATCTGTGAATCATACACGGGCCAACGGAAGACCCCAATTCCCGCTTCTATTTGCCCATGTCCCCACGGGGTAGTTAATGCCCGATGTGGGCCGGGTTCCTTGGATACGAAGCGCTGTTCCCCAAGCCGTTACTAAGAACTTGTCCAGTCAAGCATCGGGTGTCGGGGTTCCAGCCACTCGTTCCTTATTCCCAGAAGCGGTACACAGCATCTCAGCACTAGATACTGCGTCGGATCCGGGGATCTTTCCGTTCGGTTGACGGGTGCATGCTCGTGATGTCGCTTGCCATCGGGTCAGAGGCCGCTGCCATGCATTCGACAATATCTCGGGTGCCAAATTCATGATGGCTTCATCTGCTTCGGCAACCCACAATTCCCACGTGGAGCTCCGATCTCCCGGGCTGCGGGAATAATGCTCTCCACAGGTTTGTCGGTCGTTTTTTATATGCGTTTGTCACACAGGCACCGTCCATCATCGAAGCTGCAAGAACAATGCATCCTCGTTCAGGCGCAACACTAAGTTGCATTGCAGCCATTGAGACATTGCGTAGATGGACAAATTTTGAGAAGTCTGCTATGACTGCTTCCACTACCGTCTTGTTATTCTCATCCTACCACATCTTCACACCCCGTCATGGAACCTGGACAAGCAAATCACTCTACCAATACGATGACAATTCAGACACAAACCTTTCTACCTTTTCTCGACCAGACCGAACTTCTCTAAAGGACCCATGTTGATCTTTCTCGAGCCCAGGCTGTTGAATTGAATGGGGTGAGACTGGGGACCTAGTGTACAGGTCTAAGTCTTGTTGCAGAAGAGTGGGATGTGTCGACCTGCTCCTTGATCAGACGTCGACTAACGATGCTGAATGATGTGCGGCCTCGAGCTCGTCGCTCAATCCAAGAGAGCAAAATGATCTGCCACCCTGAACTCACAGCATATATGTTTATCTCTTTCCTTCTGTCTCGCAACCGTTTAGTCTTGTTTGGCGTTATATCGGTCCCGGTTTAACTAGAAGTTCGCATGAACTGTTTCCTGGACTCCGATCACCAACTTGCTGAACCATGCTTTGAGGCAGGAATTCGCTGCCTGTAACTAATCTTGGTTTTCCGAACCCTTGAGTATTCCTAAAAACCCGAAAGCTGATGGATACTTGTCCGTCCTCTCTAGTTGGAAGTGAAGGATGTGGCTGACGATAATTGACACCATGTTTGTCTTCTAGGTTGCGCGTCTGTCTACACCAGGAACGGAATAAGAAACAATCTTGCCTCTGGCTCATAGTATAAATATAATTGAATACCTTTTGTTCTCGTGGTAGCAAATTACGAAAATTCAAGGCTCAATATTGTCCTGCACCCTCTTTCGGGACACAGGTGGTGGAGGAACCGTCAAAGCGAACCCCAGCAAAGGAGTGTGGAAAACATGCTTTCTCAGCTTGCATTTGATTTGAAGCTACCAAGTACAATTTAAAACTCCAATTTATTGGATTTTTCCATTCATTCCTGAGCCTCCTGGCCGTATGCCTCTCATGCGTAGAAGCCATGTCATGCGTAGGTAGTACCGGTTTTAGGTGCAACCTTTCACCACATGCCAAATCCAGAGGAGGAGTTCTGGAAACAATACAAGAAAACTCCGATTTCTTTTTTTTTTGCATTTCTTAGATGTAGTTCGAATTCCCTCGATTGCTACTGAAGTATCTTTATCAGTTCAAAGTTCAGAATAGCAGATCAAGAGGGTGAAATACGGCAAAGCTTGAGGCCCAATGTTTCCTTGGAAGTTGAGATACAAAAGCGATGTATGATAATTGCTGAAATGTTGCTAATCGGTTACTGGCTTCGTAAAATTTTGACGGTAACTGGAACCAGTTCGCCGCTGCCAGCATTTGCCAGCATGCTTCAAGCTCTTCTGGAACAGCACCAAGCCAATAAAGAGCAGCGAATTTTAGTCGCTCTTCCATGCAGTATTTTTGGGCAAACATTGCAACATCCTGAACTTGTTTGGGTTTCAGTTTTCCTACTTTGTAGTTTGGTCCATCAAGGACCATACCCAGAAAAACCTGGTCTCGGTTTCTTCCGGTTGGTTCTTTTTCGCCTTCCTTGTTGCGCGTCATCTTGCTTAGCATGATGGTGATTGGAGCGTGGAGCTTGAAAGTGGTGACGTTAAGATGTAGGAGGGGCAGATCCGGAGCGGCGGCATACAAGGTGAGAGTGTGGGTTTAAAATGCTTCTCTTTAGTCTATGTGCCTCGCCTCAAAGGCACTTTGGTTTTTTATAAAATAGGCAGGTATGTCTTTAGTGTTTGTGCTTTTTAGGTATCCGCCATACATCTTTACCTGTGACCTCTCTGGTAGTGTTTGTCAGTTGCTCACTGCGACTTTTCTTAGGTTGGGGTCCAGAGTGCCTGTTTCCAGTGCTGGTATCAACATGGCACGAGGTAGTGCAGTTGTTTTGCCTCTGGTCATCACCTTTCCTCATTCACATTTGACGTCAAAATAGTTATTATTCGCTCATATTTGCCTCACTTCACTCAGAGGCTATCTAGAAGCTTAGCCCGCTCTTGCGGAACCACCAAGGTACTCAATCTGTTTACTAAACCGATGTCCGCCATGAAAGAAGAGTGATCATGTTCAGCCGAGTCATTCGGTGCCTTGTTTCCATACAGCTTTCTCTCAACTACACCCACTCGCATTTTTCTGGTATCTCTCCTTCATAATTCGACTTCTCCGTGTCCTCCCGTCTTGCGTGCCAGGGTCAAGTGATGATCTGTCGACCATCAAGCCTAATGGGATCAGTGCAACTTGAATGTGGCCACACGAACAATAAATCCTGCTTTAGCATCCATCAAACAATTTGAAAACAGACCCCTCTTTTGTTTCAGCTATAACTTCTTGGTAGAGAGTTAGATCGATTGCCACTATATCCCGTCAGCGCCGCTCATCGGAGAAACACGCCTGGACTACTCACAAGCCAATCAAAGCATCCACACCCTCTGGGGCATGCTCAAGAATCTTTCTTCACTTTTAGCAAGCCCACAACCTCCCTCATGCTATTCCAAGCATGATGCAGAGTGTATGATGCTAGACCCTTGTAGTATTTAGGCCACAGGGGTTCGTCCAAATCATCCAGATCACCTTGAGCCGACGCTTCAGCCATCGAAGCTGACGCGGCAATTCCCAAATACTTTTCACGATCATACCCACCCTCGCCGATAGAAACAAGAACGCCACTATATTTCAACAATATAGCGTTCAATATGAGACGACACATGCGCCCGTTTCCATCGACGAAAGGGTGAATGTTGACGAAAGTGTGACAATACTTCGCTGCCAGAACGATGGGATCAATTTGTCCAGAATCAATTGCCACTTCGATGTCTTCGTTTAAAGATCTGATCATGGCACGAACTGCACCAGGTACCAGGCGTGGATCCATGAACTGGTTCAATCCTGCGCTCACATCGCATTGACGAAGGACACCACTGTACTGTGTCCAAGATATACCTTGCTCAGTATCAATTTTGTACGTCAAAATACGGTGAGTCTCGAGTATTATTTCTTCTGAAATATCTTCACCCTGGACATAAACCTTGGTGAAAATGTAAGTCGCGGCTTTGGCATGCTGCACAATCTCTTGGTGGCTTCGAAGCACAGCGTTCATACCATGTGGTAGGTTCTTTCGCACAAGATCTCTTTTCAACGCCTCATAAACTGCATCTCGTTCTTGAATTTCTGGGATTTGTTCACCTTGGAAGATTGCTCGACAAAGTTTGAGGGTGATGTCAAGTCCTCCGCCAGCACACTCGATCATGTTGGAGCTGAATACCATGCGCGCCAGAGCGTCGCTCAAGTGTTCTTCGAAGGTTTCTTCGTCGACTGCTGGATTACGCATGGCTTTCGCAAATTCGTCGACGTAGGCTTTGAATTCTGTATGAAGATCTTCGAGGTCGACATCGTCGCCAAGAATGTTGTAGTCGTAAGCTTCATCCATGGCAATGGTAAATGACGCTTCCATTCTGCGCAGCGATCGAGCTTGAATATATCCACCATAACGAAAGGCGCCGTTCATAGTTTGCCGAATAGAACGAACGGGGTTAATGGGCAGCATTGTACCGACGGGCTGATCGCAGGCCCCGCCTGACATGGGTGATATGTGTAACCCCTCGAAGGCATCAGCAAGGCTGGCTCGCTTCAACTTTGGGTGCTTCGACGGAGCCATGGTTGATTTATTTGTTGAGAAATTGATTACTTCTCGAATTGCTCTTCCTGAAGCTGATGGTAGAATGCCGAGTGCCAGCTGATGTAAGGAGCAAGGAGGAGGAGAAATCAGAGAAAGAAAAGCGTGGCCGGGGGAGGTCATGGCGGTTGATTTCAAGCCACAAGGGTCCTTGCCTCTTTATGCAGATGTCCAACTCTGATTTATGGTTTCTGCTGACCTTTGGCTCATACTGAGAGGTGGTCAAGGTTGCTTCGTAACTGTCAAAGATACCTACCCGTTGTGGGCTGGAAGTTTGCCGACAATTATCCGCCATCTCCATCACGATGCCGGCTCACGGACAGAGGCGTGGCAGCGACAACACCTCGAGTGGGAAACAGAAGTCATGAGTGACCACCAAAAGACGCCTGGGAAAGGGCATTCAAAGAACAAGTCAGTCACAAAGGGTAAGTCTACCGCGGAGCTGAGGCCTCCGACATCGCATGCAAGCAACTCGCAGCTGCTTGCTCCTGTGCAACGTCATCGCACCAAGCTGCCTGCATAAGCCCCATGATGAGCGCCGTCGACATCAGGCGCTCGCACATCACTCAGACTTGCTGACATTCCTTCAGCTAGACCGAGGTCCTCTACGAAGGGGCCTCTCGACGCCGAAGAGTACGCCCTCGTCGCTCGCTCCAGCTCACCCCCATCTAATGTATTCCAGTGACCCACTAGCATCTCGCCAACCAGCCGTCTCGGCGCAATCATCTCCAAGAGCGCCGCAATATCGGCCCCGGATCTCCTCGCCATCCGTTCGCTCATCCATAGATTCCGCAGCCCCCCAGCTCGGTGAGGCCCGGCCCAAGGATTTCTCATTCTTGCTACGGCCAGAGATCTACCACCCTCTCTCTGCCTTGAACGCGCCTCCAGCTTTCCGAAACTCTCCAAAGCAGCCAAGCCCAGAAGCACCTCTCGAGGAGCTGCTTGCGAATGGCCACTTTCGAGCAGCCGCTATCGCCGCCGTTCAGGAACTGACCGGCTCAGGCGCAAGCGGCAAAGTTGACCCTACAGATTCTAAGCGTATTTTTGGCCTGCTCTACACTCGCTTAGCATGCTTGACACTAATTGATTCGACACCGCTGGCCGCCCAGGAGGTCAAGGCCTTCGAGGATCTTAACGATGTCCGAACTTATGTGGATGAAGCCACTGGGGAGCATCTAGTCCCATGGGAACTTCGCGTGCTCAACGTCCGCCTTCAAGCTCTTGGCTTTGGCGACCCGCGCCGGGCTGTCATGAGCTACCATGATCTGGCGCGTGAGGCCCGAGACAATATCGGCAGGGCCGCTACCCAACACGACAACTCTGCAAAGGAACTGTGGAAGTCGCGTCTCCATGACCTAGGAATCCAAGTCGCAGGTGCCCTTATCGAAATGAATGATCTCGCAGGCGCCGCACACCATCTCAAGATGCTACGAGACCGAGGCGACAGCAAGATGGCCCTGTCCAAGGCACTGCTCTTCCTACAAATGGGCGATGCTGACAGCGCAAGGGAATGTGCGCGACAAAGCGCAAGTAACGGACAGGATGCTGAGAATCTCATCTTAGCGCTATGCGACATGGCCGATGCCGATTACAACTCGGCGCTGGTTAAATGGACGACCCTGAAGGAAACGGTGGGTGATGAGATGGTGGGCGTGAACATGGCTGTTTGTTATCTATATCTAGGCAGGATACATGAGGTAAGTGTGTTTCACCGATCACTCGAGGGTCTACTAACAAGTCCAGGGCCGAGAAATACTTGAGGAGCTTGTCGATTCGGGACTATCCTCTCACACCCTTCTATTCAACCTCTCAACTATGTACGAGCTATGCACGGAGAAGAATCGCAACCTCAAGGTCAGGTTAACAGAGCGAATTGCAGGCCTAGAGCCCTCTTCATCTGGTTGGGAGAGAACAAATGGAGATTTCAAGCTTTAGAATTCACGATGAACGCAAGATAACCTAGATTTGATGATACGCTACTTCTGCTGTGATCAAAAGGAGAACGAGACCATCTCATTATCGCATCATTGTGAAATCTGCTTGGGAAACATGTGGCAATTTTTACCATTGTCATAAAATTCCACATAATTTCAGCAGCTCTCAATTTCGGCTCAATGCTAGGATCAAAAGATTATTTGGCCGGCAGAGCTCCGTAATCCCAAGGCAATATCGTCATACGCCCGAGACCGAGCTCCAAAGCCCCCGCCGTTTTTTACCCCACACATCCCGACAAGGTAAACCCGAAGCCGCGGGGAACCTCGGCAGGCCGTGCAGCGCCATCAACAATTGGATTCATATATCCTAGAAAGGCATTCAAGATCATTTGTAGTGGCCATCTTCCTGTATTAGTAGCATTCCCTCCTGCGTATCGTGTAATCCCCTGGAAAGAAAGAGCCATCATCTTCACCCTGAGCTCATCATGTCATCGGATCGTGTTAGCCAGATCGCCGGCCACCTCAACTACCCCAAGGGTATGTTGGCTGGCCAGGTAGCCATCATCACGGGCAGTGGACAGGGCATTGGCGCTGAGGCCGCGCGGTTGTTTGCAAACGAGGGCGCCAAGGTTATCGTCGCGGATATTGACGAGAGTAAGTGACAAGTTGTGCAATTACCAAGTTGTGACAGAGGCGGCTTGAGCTTACACCACCTCTAGAGAAGGCCTCAGGTGTAGCGGAGGGCATCAACAAGAGCGGCGGCCAGGCCATTGCCGTAGCGGGCGACATCCTCGACGCCGAGTACATCAATACCTTGGTCAAGAAGGCTGCCGATTTTGGCAACGGCAAGATCAACATCATTGTCAACAACGCGGGCTATACGTGGGATGGCGTCATCCACAAGATGACGGACAAGCAGTGGGAAACCATCATCGCCCTGCACTGCACCGCGCCCTTTACTCTGGTCCGCGCCGCCGCGCCCTACTTCCGCGTCAAGGACGGCGCCCCGCGATGCATCGTCAACATCTCGTCGACGTCTGGCGTCCACGGCAACGCAGGCCAGCTCAACTACGCCCTCGCCAAGGCCGGCGTTACGGGCTTCACCAAGACCATCGCCAAGGAATGGGGTCCCGCATTCGGCGTACGATCAAACACCATTGCCTTTGGACACATCCTCACGCGGCTGACGGCTGCCAAGGAGGACGGAGCCTTCGTCACTGGCCCAGACGGCCAGAAGATCGCCCTGGGCATTCCCCAGAAGCAGAGCCAGGCTGCTGGTGATTCTGCCTACGCTGATATCGCACTACGAAGGCCTGGCACTCCGGCTGAGGCGGCGAGCAGTATCCTCGCCGTTGCTAGCCCGCTGTTCTCTTATGTGACAGGCCAGACCATCATGGTGACTGGAGGAAGGAATATGTAATGGCCGAGGACCGGTGGCGCTAGATAGTGTAAGATGGACATTCAAGACATGGCGTGGCAAGAAAAACAAATACACAGCAGCACTGGTCAACGGTGGCGGGGCTGAAGAAACGTGGTATTAGATTAAACGGTACTATACTTCCCGCCGAAACGCCCCAAATCCAACAAGAATTGTTCCCTTTTGTTCATACATCTCCTTGTCCTGGTTATTTATACCTTGAGCCACAACGAGAAAACACCCTTGGCGTACTCGACAATCTCGTCGCCTCCCAGCTTGCTCTCGCCGTACACTCGGTCGACGAACGAGATGGGCACCTCGGCGACGGTGCAGCCCATGGCCTTGGCGCGGACCATCAACTCCATCTGGAAGCTGTAGCCCTTGCTCTCGGTGCTAGAGATGGCCTTCTGGAGAACACTCTTCTTGTAGAGGCGGAAAGAACCAGTGAGGTCGCTGACGCCGGGGCGGAGGACGGTATCGGCGAACAGGTTGGCACCACGGCTGACGAACTTGCGCTTGAGATCCCAGCCATAAACGCCGCCGTCGCCAGCGTAGCGAGTGCCGGTAACGATATCGTAGTTGCCCTTCTCCTGGAGAGCAACCATCTGGGGGATGAACTTGGGGTGGTGGCTGAAGTCGGCGTCCATGATGATGACGAAGTTTCCGGTCACGAACTGAAGACCGTGGACGTAGGCGGTACCGAGACCAAGCTTGCCAGCGCGGGGCTTGAGGACGACGTGGGGGGAGTAGGCCTTGATGAGCTGCTCGGCGACCTCCTGGGTGCCATCGGGCGAGCCGTCATCGACAATGATGATTTCCCAATCGAGCTTGCTGCGAAGAGAGACATGTCAGTCAGCTGTAGATTTGGGGGGTCGCAAAACCCTCGGACCAAGAAGCTTGCTTACGCCTCAGTAAAGGTGCGGTTCAACAACCAGGTGATGACGGGGAGGTTCTTGCGCTCATTGTATGTCGGCAGGATAACCGAGTACTTGTTCTGGGACGACTTGGCCATTGTGATGGTTGGGTCTGGTGTTTAGAAGAACGGAATCGATGTATTGAAAAAAGAGCCGGCCGTATCGATGCAATGCAACAGGGCGAGAAGCGATTTGGACGAGGTCGCTTTCGAAATCGTAGGCGACAAATGAACGTGGTGAAGTCGGTTGATCGCGTTAGCTGGGGCCAGCACCGCGTCGAGCCACTGTAAAGGAGGACACCTGGACCTGAGCTCAACCTGGATGACTAAGCTTGGGGACGACGGTTGACAGATTGCAGCTTTGGAAGCCCCTGAACGGTTTGAAAGGGGAGATGAGGGGTGTGGCTGGTGATGTATGTGGGGTATGTGGCTGGGCGGTGGCTTGGACGCGGCCTGGCTCTGGCTGTCCACGGCTGAAGAAGAAAAGGCACCTACGTAGCTAGCTACCTACCCGCTTCAAGCCCAGGTGGGATGGCCGAGTCCGTCAGTCAAAACCGACAAGGAAAACCCGCCGAATACACCAAAGCCGACGGCGTCCCGGCGTCCGCAGCTTTCCCCTGTTCGGAGAGGCCTGGATTTGACACACAGCAGCCGGATGTTTCCAGCAGCGGTTTCCCTTCAGCCGATGTGCGCTGCATGTCTTGCGACGAGGGACTCAATCGCCCCGAACGAGGCTGCGACAACTGTGCCGTCCCGTCTCTGTATCCATCTGCAACGGGCAATGGATGTATCATGGATCATCATCACCCGCAGAAAAACAGTCCAATCGGCCATAAAAGTCCGCAATTGACCAAGCAAACGACCAGCTGCAGCAAGAGGCAATGCAAAAGCAAGAGCAAGAGCAAAAGCAACCATGACCAGCATAAACCAATTTGACCACTCTCAGCAGCACATCATCCCATCCCATCATCCACCACCCTCTCGCGCTCGTCCAACCATGGCCTCCGCTGTCTCTCCATCTGACTGGTTCCGGCGCCGCCTCGTTCCCAGATCGGTGGCTTCTGGCCCCTCTGGCTGCCGGCTCCACTAAGCTTCCCCGCAACTGCAACTCCATCCTACGACCTACCATCCCTCAGTGCTAAGTTGCGACCATGTCTGTCCTGGTCTTGTCCCTGTGCCTTCTGCTCGCTGACCTTCTCCGTCCCGATCGCCAGAGTTCACACCGTCAGCTCCGCCCTGAAGCCCCCCAGACATCACAGTCCGCGGCCTCACCAGCCCCAACCGCCGCCACTCGCCCGACACTGTGCCCCGGCGGCCCTCGACGGTCATCCAGTGACGGCACCGCGTTACTTAGCCCGATGCAGCAATGGAGACAAGCCCTCGTTCAAGCCGGAGAGCTCCATGCTGACCAAACCCCCATGGCTGATTGCGCTCTCGTCGCTCCCCCCTTCCCTTCCCGCAGGCCCATGTTTCCACCAGGTCCCTCCCAGGTTCCTCCCAGGTTCCTCCTCACGGAAAACTTGCCCGCGAGCGACTTCTGTGACTCTCGGGGCCAAACCCTTGTGCCACCAGCCAGTTCGGAGCTGCTCCTGACCACCTCCGATGTCTGGCCAGGCCAAGGCGAAGCACGTCGATAGGTATCAGTAGCTCGCCCTGTGGAACCGTCGTGACCTCGTGCTTTGCCGGCCAACCTCAGTCCGTCCTCGTTCGTCCATCCCCCAACCTCACTTCTTCCCTCCACCTTCACCAACCGTCTTCACCGCGAGCCCTACGGCCCCTACACCGTGTCGCAACCCTCCCCGTGCCCCATACGAGTCGCGTAGACGCTCCCATTGCCATCGCCAAGCCTGCGCTCAGCCGCATCACCACTCGCGACTGCTACTCTTACGTCATCGCCATGTCGGACGGAATCGCTCCCGCCATCGACAAAGGTATACACCATCACCCAGCCATCAATGCCATCCTCTCTCCGCCCAATCTAGCCCAATTGGCCCCCCCTCGGTGCAAGGACCGCGCTCTATAAACATTCACAGCCCCCCGCACCAGCTGTATAAGACATTGCGCTGACATGATCCATCTGCTGTAGTCGGCGAGCCAGCTCCCAAGGCTCCCGAGGCCCAGGCCGGGGCCGCAGCCGTGCCCACTGCGGCCCCTGCTTCGGAGGATTCCAAGCCCGGCGAGAAGAAGGCCGAAGCTGGTGCAGGAGTCGGCGCAAAGGTGCCCAAGCCCGTCGAAGTCACCTCGGTGCCGCAGACACCTCTCAATAACCAAACTCCAGCCGGCGGCACCCCGAGGCCCGAGTTGAGGATCGACGATGAGCCCAAGGAAAAGCCCAAGGAGGAGGCCCAAGTCATTCTTGGAAAGGCCGAGGAAACTCCAGCAGACTCTGCGTCCGAGGACAAGGAAAACGCCGACAAGCCCGCAGAGGCTGCGACCAACGGCGCCAGCAAAGATGCTGAAGTAAAGGATGCGCCGGCATCCGAGGAGACACCCCGCGAGAAGCGCAAGCTTGAGCCGGAATCTGCCCCCCGTGCAACCAACGGCAACGCCTCCAAGGCGCAAGGGCCCAAGGCGGATGACCGCGCCGAGAAGAAGGCCAAGGTCAAGGATGCCCCAGTCAAGCCCGCAACCAACGGTAAGGGCGGCAGGTCGAAGAAGAAGGCTCCTCCGGTAGTTGGCAGAACGGCACGAAAGACGCGAAGTCAGGGACCCGTCGAGGCCTTGGAGGTCTAAGGGGCGGTCCCTTAGTAAAACACCAAACAAAGCAGTTAAATGATTGGCTAGTCGCCTCCTGACTTATTGCGTGAAAGTGAATGATGGCATCTCGACGAATAGAGATGAGTTGCACGGGTGTAGGCGAAAATGGCAGGTTTGGGTCATGGGAACACACATAGCTTTCCTAAGAAGCTCTGTCTAGTTTTTGTTTTTGTTTGTCTTTCTGGGTTGTATATTCATGCCGTTTGTCCTTTTGGGTAGTAAAATCGACTTCACTATTGCATTCTGTGGTCTGAGGGATAGTTGTGACAGAGTTGGGCTGGCATGAACACAATCCAGCTTTAATCATTGCATCTTACCCCAGATGTTTCTTCATGAATACATCGCATCTCCCACAAAAAGCTTCGGTGAGAGGACGAGGAGCCTTCTAATAATTGCTTCTCACATGTTACAGTAAACAGATACGTCGGGTCCTATTCTCCAGCGTTTGCTTTTTTCGCTCCTTTTTCAGTTTAGGCCAGCCGACGGTACGGGTCGATCCGCAAGTCTTCAAGGTACCAAATATAAAGCAACTCACAACGTGCTGTCAGATATATTCCCTATCTGCTATCAATAAATATCATCTAGCAGCTACGAAATAACTCCTAATCATAATATGTTTGGTTGACACCGGCAATGATTTCCTGTTCTTGATGATTCACCAAACCAGTGCGGAACCTGTGGTCCTTAACAATGCGTGCTCGCGCCCATTCTATACAGATGTCAGCGGATTCACTAATTGTGACGTGCCAACTTCGACGCACCCTCTGCGGTCACGGGGCGACTGAACTGTGACTCCTTGTTCTGAAGCCCCAGCCGCTGAAGCAGCGGGCTAGACACAGGCTCTAGGTTGATGTCGGCTTCTGGGCGCGCAAAGTAGATTAAGCTGTGTCGCGGCTGGGTTGCTTGATCTTCTGGTGGACGAACTACTCGGTGGATGGTGCTCTTCAGGTAACCACCGCTGATGAACTCAAGAGCGTCTGCGATATTTACGATGATGGCATCCCGGCGCGACTTGACGTACTGCCACTTGCCTTCGGGGTTCTGGACCTGCAATCCAGCAATTGGCTGATGGAACAGGAATGTCAGGGTGTTGTAGTCTGTGTGGCCCTTTGCCCAGATATTCCCTGCCTCAGCATCCTTCTCGGGCGTTCGGGGATAGTACTTCATGTACCGCAGATACTCAAGTCCCTTGGCTTCGTACCGATGGCGTTTGACAAAGTATTCCTCATCCTCGAGTTCGAGAACATATGCAAAGAGTCGAAGGAGCGGCAGCAACACGTTATCGTGAACCCTGATCGAAAAGTCGCGAATCTCTTCGAAATGATCTTTGATCAACTGAGGGTGATCACGTTCGTGCTCGGGCGTGAACTTGGGAATATTGTAACGTTCGTCATTGTCGCGAGCAGCCAGATCACCTGTCGACTGTGGTTTGTAGCCACGAAAATCTCCACGCGCCGTGTCGCACTCGTATTTCAGCTTCTCTCCGAGCGGAAGGTCAAAAAAGGCACGGCCAATGGCGTACTGCTTGCGCACTTCTTCATCAGAGAAGCCGTGACCCCCGACGTAGAAGAAGCCTATCACCCATGAACATTACCACTTTTGTTGGCAATTAACAGAACCTAGCGTCTAATGCATACCATTTTTATTTATAAATCCCAATACTTGGTTTGCTAAGGCTTGCTTTCCTCCTGGCTGTTCGAGACGCGAGAGATCAAGGGCCTCAAGGTTTGCATACTCCACTGGTCGAGAAACATCAGCCAAATTCATCTACATTTCAAGGCAATATTGGCCAACGTTGCTCCTCGGGCCCCTCAGGATACTCATATTCAGGTAGGTAATCTTTGGTTCTTGATAGAGACATAGTGATTGAGGTCCCGGCTGTGTAATCGATGTTCTCGGCAGGTCAGAAAGCTCTTGTTGCGGATGCTCTTCGAACGCAGGAGCGGGGTTGCAGGCCTTCTCAACAGCCTTAAAAGGGCACGGTTACGGCAATTTGTTCACGGTATCGCGGGGTCCATCCCGATGACGTTACTTGAATCTCCAAAGGTGCATTGCGCTGAGCCGGGAATGATCTGGCCTCTGATAAACAATGTATACAACTTGACCAAAAAAAGCCCTATTTATTGGATGCTAAACGAGATCGACAGCGTACATGTCCACTTTCAGGGATAGAATGGTGTTTGAAAAGAGCAACGCCATTTCCTTCCAAATAGCGTGATATTGCGTGATGCAGATAATCGGGCAAGAGCTTCGAAAATAGTAAGTAACATCGCAACCTCGTGAGTGAAGAATGTTGCCCTAAATACAAATTTAAATATAACCGATTATAGCATTATCTTCATGATTGATTTTTGATAAACTCCTAATGGTATTAAACTGATTGTCACCTTTCCTTCTTCTTCAATTTTTTCCCATAACCCCGACTAAAATCGCAAAGTAATCAAAGCCCTATATTAACTTCGTTTGTAAAATTAATTTCCAGTTAAGCTTCCCTTAATTCCAATACTATATACTACTGAAATGCTGTCAATAGAGTAAGACTACACATAGTAGAGATAAGTAGATTTGTTTAAATAGATGCAAGAGCCAGGGTGGCATACACGGCTGGACAATAACCCCTTCACTATGAGACCAAAAGATCAGCGATTCTGATGAACTCGGTGCGCCCATAAACGTGTCACATACCCATTTTAAGGGCTAGAGCTCCACGAGCCTTTAAATCAACTAGATTGAATTATCAGGAAGTGTTCAAGTCCAGGGTAGGAGAGTTCCAGCTACGACTGCCTAAGATTTAGGGTTCCTGAAATTAATGGTTGAGCAGGCTGTACCAATGAGTGGTGCCACGTCATATTGTGCAAATAGATCACATGTTGATGACTATAACACACTGTCAAGTGGGGAAACCGATAGATTGCACTCCAACGTTCAAAATCGACACCTCAAACCTTCAGTCTACTTCTGTCACTGTACCAATTATCTCTCCAGGTCGAAAAGCTGGCAATGGATATCCAACCCTATAATTCTTCCGGGGAGGGGGTTCTGAAACCCTGCAGCAAACTATTGACTGGAGAATTATAGGTTCTCAGACTGTTTCTACATCGTTGGACATACTCTCGAGATTTTGCGCTGCTAATGTCGATCCTTATACACTTAATATTGGAGCTATCATCTGTGGGAATTTCTTTGCCTTGTCGCCGACCGGTCGAGCCAACATAAATCAAGTTATCTCCGCCCTTCCTTGCAACAGCACGTTTGGCAACCTTCTATGGATGGGATTTGGTACAAGGCACGTAGTACGAACCATGCCTGCCAATGATCAAGGCATGACATGTGCAGCATTATGTGCCGCCCTCCTTGAAGGCTTCGAAGGAGATCCATCCGCTGAGATATTGGGCGAATTGGTACGAACTGTGGAAGCTCCCTCGAAACTAAGGCCTTCGCTATTGCAATGGAAGAATCTCGTGAAGGCATGTGCAGGAGTCATTTCTGCGTCCAACTTCTCATCTCTCGTTGAAGAATTCAAGCAGCTTGATCCTGATTATTGGGACTCAACAGTAGATTGCTTCGCTTCTGAGCGGTATAAAGAAGTTCGCACGACAAGTGAATCAATAGCAGAGGCACTCAAGGCAATTGGCGACGTTTCCGTACAGAGGAGCGAGGCGGTTACTATTATTGGTGGAAGACCTATTGCCTGGCTTGCTCCTGTGGCAGAATGTTTTTTTGGTTTAAGGCTCGTAATAAAGAGCGAGACTTCTCAAGCTGAAGTTTACAATAGTTGCGACAATAACACTGCACAAGTCACCTTTATACTTTGCAGAGACAATGCAGATCCATCACAACAATTGCAAGTCACCGGTAAAACCTATATTCTCAAACGGGTTTCGGATCTCTTCAGGCTGGAAGCCGACAATATATTTGTCTACGTCAAAGGTCGTATTCCGTAGGATGCAACGCTCGGTCGCTTCTTTGGGCCGGCATTTACGACACTGTTGCGTAGTGAACAACACACTCTTAGTACCCTATTCGGCGCTGCTGCGCGGTTATTGCAAGGGGTCGTGTCTGCGGAACAAGAATTCCCACGAGAGCTCTTTTAAGAATGGTGCACCTACAACAACTCGTCTTTCGGATCAGGGTTCACCGATTTTTTACTTGGAGATTTCCTGAGCTGAAGAGTCTGCAAGAAACTATGGATAAATCCGCTGAAGTTTCCTGCAAAGAAGCAATTTTGTCTTATGAAAACCAGATGTCTAGGCTTAGGATTAACTGCTCGGCCAGAGGCTGCAAAAACTGCGGTACCAAAGAAGAGGAACTCGCGACAATTTGTTACCTCCACATTGCCGAGTTCATAATCTTGCTTGGGTTACGACTCTCCGAGGTTGATTCCTTGCCGGGTTTGTTTATGACGAGAAGCGGCCTACGTGCTCTTTTCCATAGCTACTCCGCCGGATTCGTAAGAGACTTCCCAGATTTTCAAATCGATTGCTATTCGGCTTCGCTCGGGCCCTTTGGCCGCATCTGTCGAGTCATGACATATACCGGCCGAGACGGTCCTTTTTATGACACCTTGCATCTGTTCGCTGGAAGCCCTGTGCCTAGATCTGCGGGAAGCTTGCCCACAGCCGTATCTGTGCATGGTATATGTATATGCCTTTCAATCCCCCAGCACGCCTCTCTAGGTGGTGATATAGATGAACTTGGGGTTTTTACCATCACTATCGGAAATATTGAGTTTGATGGGAAACCCTTTGAGGCAATTTCCGACTATTCGTATCGCACTCCCATCTCGGACGAGATATTCAGCAAACTAATACCCTTCTCAAACATGGTGCCGAAGGTACGGCAAAGAATATCATCCTTGGAAGTTTGGTATGAATTTGTCCCTGGAGATTCTCAAGCCGTGCAAGAGCATATTCTTAAGCCCCGTGAGCTTGTAGAGGTGACAACAAGATCACGAGGATTGATTCACTGCAAGGGCATGAACTGCCTCAAGGTCGTAGAAAACCCACCCATTTCTAGCTCAGGCATTATTCATACTATCGACTGCCATGGAATGAAGGCGCACATTCTCCGAGGAGACGATATAGCACGATATGCATGGCTTGCCCTTGGAGCATACCGTCGAGAGAATATCATGTTGCGTAAAGCAGAGTGCTTACAGTGCTGCATTCGAGCAGGTATCGCTGAGTTATCTCAGAGGGCTGCTTTGAGTGCAGACGAAAATCAAGGAGATTGGTTTATCATATGGACACCTTCCGAATATTCTGATCGCATTTGTTAACGCTAGTAAGTAGTTGCCCTTCCTCGCTGGCGGTGTGGTGAAGCGCACCCAATCCTATGCGTGATTCAATGCTTACGATTCGAGAAAACAAGTACGCATTCAATTCCTGGATTCCACTAATCACGTACAATGCCAGCTACGCTCCACGATTTCTCTTCGACAAGACCAAAACTGTTAGGCGTATTATAGTTGCTACAATAACATTGACCGATACCGTCAAGCTCCAGAAACGCAACACAAGTAAGTACACTGTCAATCACCCACAGCATATCAAAACCTAATGTAAGAAGATGCCCAGAAGAACCATTCCAGAGTGGCGGAGAACGAATTTGGCGAGGATAGTGGTGAGAGCATGGTTAGTAGTGTCGTAAGGATGGAGGACCATGAGGTTGTTCATAACATATGCCGCAATACCTGACTTAGATCAGCTTAGTAGATTACAGGGAACAATGGGTGTTTGAAGCTACTCGATCATATTCAACGACGCCGATGCTGCATATAGACCATGAACTCGACCACAAAGTTATTCCCCCGATCCAACTGCTTGAGACGCATGGCAAACCTACATGCCAGAATCCACCAGTGTTATCGGCATTCAGGTATGTATTGAATGCGGGAGGGCCATTAAACCGAGGGGCAAGACTAGCTATGTGCCTCGATTCCTCGTCCGCAACACTGCCTCCGGTGGCGCTCATCAGTGCGGCGGCTGTGGTCCATCAACATCAAGCTTCTAGGGCGACAAGCAAGTAAAAGCACGCTAAAAATAAAACAGAGAGAAACATTCAGGGTCCAGTTTAAGAATTCTCAAAACTTGCTGTTTCGTAGATTGAGAACTTATGTGGTTGTTATTAATTCGGGTTTACGATAGCACTTGGACCATTCTTCATTTTGCTTTGACGTCACTCCAAAATAGAACGGCCAGGATGCATCAACAAGCTCATGATGAGGAATATTATTCTTGTAAATGGCAATCAAAATCATCCAATGGCCGTAGGATATCACAAACGGGATCGAGAAGAGCATTCGCTTCAATGACATACTGTTGTCAATTAGGTGTAGGGTAATCTTCAAGCCGCATGGTCGAGCACAGTTCCACCTAGAGCACCCCCCGTTCAACCTAAAACTTTAATGACAAAATTCGTATTACAAAAGCTCGGTTATACGAAGCGATGAGCTTTTGCTTAATCTTAATTCTCACAGTTCATCCTGTCGTCATCGAGTATTTTTGCGATGCATCTGTCAACTGCAGTGTTCGCGGAGAGGCTGTCTGGTTATGGACAACCTGGGCAGACGCGTCTTCGATGGTATGTATCTTCAGGGACTCAAGCTATATGTGGCCAACCGTGACTAGATCCGCGCCTCATCCTGCCCTAGTCGAGCAATCGGATAGGCACAACAGCCTGGGCGGTCAATCTAAATGGGACGGCTCTGCCACGGCCTAGGCACCTAAGCTGGTCCGTTCCGAATCAGAGTGCATCGGCGACGGAGTCCAAGTTGGGCCGAGGGAAAGTGGGTTCCAGTCGTGTCGTCATCACGTCGACGATTTAGCCGTCAAAGGTGCAAGACGGGGCGAACTGGATTGCTGTGTTGGGCCAGGAACGTACGTGGACACTCACCCGCCGCGCCTCGGTCGTGGGGCGTCTCAGAGTTTTTGGGACGGGGGTTCATCGCGTGTCTGTTTGCTGGGGACTCTGTCGGCTTGCCCCGAGCAGGGTCAGACTTTGGACACTTGCACGTTTGCTGCCCCTGAGGGTCCTCTCCCGGGGAGGGAGGTTTTTGCCAATCCTTGACGTCAATGGCTACCCTGTCGTTTCGTGGCCGCATCGGTTGCTTTTGACTGGAGGGTACCTGGCATGATGCCAAGTTTCAGTGATGACAGCGATACGCCCGGGACATGGGTGGCCAGTGGTCAGTGAGCGGGACGGGCCTGGGACAGCGGGCTTGGGCTTGGGCTTTGCTTGGCCATGGGGAACGGGAGCGATGTCATGCTCAACAACACAGTGGTACATATCCGTAGATTGGTGACTGGTCCCTGGAAGTGGTCCCTGGACCTGGAGGGGGAGAAGAAACGCCCCAAACAACGTCCGGACAGGGGGGGGGGGGGCATAGAAGACGAGATTGTCTGCGTCCATCGTGGATTTAGCAGAAACCCGGGGATCCGAGATGTTCCCCCTCCCAAGAGCAAAGAACTTTCACTCCAGCCGTGTTACGTAGTGCAGCATTCACATCGCCAAGTCCGAAAGGGGGGCCAAAGCGCTGACGTCTCGGAGCTCCACACCAACTTGATGCATTGCAGGAGTCGGGAGCGTCGTCCTGTGTGTCTGAAATTTGACGGACGGACGAACGAGGCGCGGGACAAAAAAGTCTACCACCCGTATTGGACGGGGACCATGCTCCAGCACACACACTCTCTATCTCTGGGAGGGAGGGCCTGGTGGACATGGTCATGGTGCAACCCCCCGATTCCGCCATAAAGGCACCGGCCGGAAGCACAGCGAAGTGATGCCGGGCCAGCAATCCACGCGTCGCTCCTTGGTTTGTCGACCCAGGGTAGATCTGGTGCCCGTTACCGCCTTGGTTTCTCATACGAGGGATCGACAGACGTTTCAACCGATCAGTGTCAGTACGGGCAGGCAGGGCGACAGCGAGGGCGACAGCGAGGGCGACGGGGGGCCCCATTCTAGAAGACCCCCTTACAGCGTGGATTTGCTTGGCTCCCGCCTGGGTCTGGCAATTGGGAGTGTGTGTGTTACAAGTATTAGAAAAAGTTATGTCGTTACACCAAGATCTCTCACACGAGCAGCCATGATCCCCGACAAGGCCCCAGGTTCGTCAGCGATAAACGACTCTCGCAGACAAGACGCAATAACCCGGAGGCACCCACAATGTGGAGTCCCATTTTTCCCGACGCAGAAAAAAAAGAATGAAGGCCAGCTGCGGTTGGTTTCCCCAATGTGTCGAATACAGCCCTGCCAGTGACGATCGTTGCGTGCGCGTTGATGGATGGGGTGCAGTGGATTTCGCCTCGTGAATGATGATTGACTTTTCGGGACCTGAACTCTTCCCCCCCCCCCCCTTCTTTTTCCTCCTGAAAGGGGTCTAGCTATCTTAGGCAATGGTTTAAACTGAGGTTGGAAGTGGGTGGGTGGCAAAAGGTCGACAGCAACTCGCGGATCAGTCAGAAGCAGAGCGTTACGCTTCAGCTTCACAAAACCCGAAAGAATGAGAGTTTGCATGCGGCGGGGCTGTTTGATCGCTTTTGGAATTATTCCCTTTCCATTTTTATTTTATTTTAAATCGGGCAATTCATCTAACGTGAGATGAATGAACCGATGCAGGCGATATTGGCTTGGTATGGGCGGTTTTATTTAGCATAGCTGTCACTAGCGTGGTGGGATTGGATTTCAATGCGGCTTGGGGAGATCTTGTGTTAGCCAGCCGTTGGGGTTGGGGATCCTTCAGGTTCTTTAAAGCACCCGCCATAGAAGATCATCGCCCGTCCGGATGCACTCAGCCGCCACAGGCCCCCTGGTCTTTTCTGCTCGGTAGGAATGCTACCGTCTCCTTGGCGGTGCAGGTGGTAGGAAGCAGGGTACCGGTACCTAGTCCGTCCTCTCGCCATCGACTGTCATGTTGCTAGTGTATATGCAGGCTGGCCATTTACATGTAGGCACCTAGTTATGCGACGTAGTATCCCGGGAATTGTACTATTGCTACGGACTACGGACTACGTGATGCACAAAGCAAATAGCGCTTCCTGATGGGTGTCAAATGGAATCTGGACGAAAGGAACCCCAAGACTAAAAACAAAGGGAAAAAAAAAAAGAGTCGAGAGTTACGGGCCGCACGTTGTGCACATGTGCCCCCTCCCTTGTGTGTTTCGGGTTGGGACGAAAAAACAAATAAGAATCAAAGACGAGACGAATGGAAAAAAGACCAAAGACTGAGAGTCTGAGACTGGTCCCGTATCCACATTCGCACTCACTTGCGCACACCACTGACGTCCTTGTCCTTCTGCAGAGTGCGTTGACGTCTTGTGTCTTGTGTGTGTCCAACGTCCACGTCCACACCCACGTCCACGCCTACGTCCACATGAGGAGTGGCATCCACATCTCCATCCACATGGTAAAGCCTACATCCATCATAGCGCAGTGTGTGCGTCTATCACTCCGTTCCTTACGAGCCTGTCCCATCCTCAAACAGGAATGACCCTCCCCCAAAGGAAATCTTCACGGTCGCTCGGCTTCATCCGGAGTCCATTTTGCTTGCGAGCATGTCTTGCATTGGCTGGGCTGGGCACGCCGGGCTGTTCGTATTCCCCAAGTCCCCCCCATCTTGTCCTGTCCTCCATGCTTGCAACCCCATCATCCCGGTACATCCTGGCAGTCTGGCACATCCTGGCCCCATCAGCGGGCTCCTGAGTGGCTAGGCCAATGACGCAGGGAGACACGCTTCCCTTTTTGCGTTGTGGTTGTGGCCCCAGTGAACCCACCTGGCGCCACAGGCCACCCGCTGGGCCTCCCACAAGACCACTACAGGGCCGCCAGAGGCCGCCGTAGCACGCTATAGGCTGACGGTCTGACCAGCAGGTGAATTGTCCATGGCTGGGCAGCGTGGGAACCTTTGGCCCCGGAGCCCTCCCTTAGCGTGCACCCAGCCCACTCGCGTGCCCCCTGGAACCCACTACTGCGGGTCCCCCAGCCGTCAAAAATAGCACTGCCTCCCGGGGTGGCCATTCGCTGTCAGGGAGAGAAACAGACATTTCCAGCCAGGCTTGCTATGGTTTTGGGCCTGGTCCCGAGGTCAGGGGAGCAGCAGGCGGCCGCCAAGAGCCAATCAACTACCGGGGCCGCCCGCGTTTTGCTCAGTGGAGGACATGGGAGCAGTGTGTGTAATTTTTTTTTTTCGGTCTTTGGCTCTTCTTTCTTTTCTTTGATGAGGTTTCCCTTAGAAGGGGTCGAAACGATAGTAGAGGGCAATAGCCTGGGGTACCTTGAGCCAACCACCGACACACGGATACACCCTAGCTGCGTTGCAGGACCGCCTGCCCACGAGGGAATCAAGCCGCCCTTTCTGCGTCAACTCTATCCAACTCAAACCTGAAAAAAAAAAATTCCTAAAACAAAGAAATGGGTGTGTGTCAACGTGAGTAGCGTGTCATCGGGTATCGCAGCGTGATGGGAGGTGCATTTAGAACTTGCGCTGGTATGGACGTAGAGGTTGAGATAGGAGCAGCTGAACGGCGCCTGGCGCCCTCCAGCCCCTACTGGCTTACAGTGAGGTGAGAGCTTATTCTCACTCACTGCGCCAGCTTACAGCATCCTATCCTCTCCTCTGTTTTCCAGCGCTCGCAGCGGGTATGTCTCGCCGTTATCAAAAGTAGTCAAGAAACAAAGGGTTTCCTGGGGGGGAGGCTTGGGCGCTTGGCCACTTGGGGGAGGAAAGGGAGGGGGCGCACCGGTAGCATCGGTAACCCGTGGCGCGGGAGGCGAGTAGCGTAGGTACGTACCGCCTACTGGGTGCTCGCCGGGGGGGGACGTTTTTTGTTGGTGTTTCTAGTGGATCCTAATGCAAAGGCCGCACTGTCCAAACGCCGCCGCCCTTGGTGACGGGGCACAGTGCCAACAGTGCTCATCTCGATGCCCAGGATGGGATCTCTCTGCCCGTACCCCAAATCCTCCCCCCATGAATGATGATAATGGGCCCAATCCATCCCATCCACATCCACATTCGCTCTTCCCCCGTCCCCATGTCATGGCGGCGCCTTGAATTCCCCAGCCAGCCCTACACCATCTCTTGGAACCTGTTCTTTCGTTCTTCAACCTCCTTGTCCCTTCGTTTCCTTTGATCTCTCCTCCATTCCCTATTCCCTATTCCTTCTCTCCGCCGCATCTGCGCCCCCCCTTTCGACGCAGACGCAGGCGCATAGACCTCCAGCAATACCGACGTCGTTTTTCCTTGTGTCCTCGTTCTTTGTCTACAGCGTTCAACTAGGTCGCCTGGCGGGTAGCTGGGCTTCTCCTGATTTCCTACGTCCATTGCTCTTTTGCATCAGCGCCTCTCTCTCTCGTTGCCTCCGGATTCACTGCTTGGTCGTCTCCGACCCTCGTGTACGCGGCTCACTCGCCGATTGACTTTCCCAACAACGACGCTGCTCTCGTACGACGCGATCCGAGTTAACCCTGCCATTCGCTCCTGGGCCCTCTCGATACGAATCCATACCGCGCGTCCACGCCCTTAATAGCCCGCGACGATCCATCTCACTGCTGCTGGCTCCCTCGTTTTGAGCCCACGTCGACCTCGCTCTCGCCTCTGGCGAAGCAATCGCCGTCATGTCTTTCAATAATTTGGTCAACCTCCTGGTTGGCCGTGAAGATAAGGATGCTGGCTCCAAGCTGCTTGATTTGCTACAGGACCCTTGGTCTGGACAGGTACGTAACCCCGATATCCATTCTGCCAGTTCATCGCTGGCCCATATGCTGGAACAATGGCTAACCTCCACCGTAGCTGGCCGCTGCCTCCATGTATTCCGCCTTGGCCATCTCCCTCCCATTCACCGCTGTCACAGCAATCATCTTCTCGCTCCTGCGCCCTTACAACCAGGCCGTCTATGCCCCTAAGCTAAAGCACGCCGATGAGAAGCATGCTCCTCCTCCGCTTGGAAAGGCCCCCTGGTCGTGGCTCACCACCATTTGGCGGGCCAAGGAGGAGACTCTGGTTCACACCATTGGCATGGACGCCACCGTCTTCCTTCGCTTCGTTCGAATGTGTCGAAACATGTTCTTGACCCTGTGCGTCACTGGTATTGGAATTCTTCTTCCAGTGAACGTCTCTACCTTCTCAAGCTCTAGCTCGAGCTCCAGCTCTACCGATAGCACCAACAAGTGGGTTTACAGAATCACCCTCGTGACGTCAAGGAGACATCCATCTGGGCGCAGGTTGTCATTGCATGGGCCTTCAACTTTGTTGTTGCTGCCTATCTCTGGTGGAACTACAGGAAGATTCTCCAGCTGAGGAGAAAGTATTTCGAGACCGAGGAGTACCAGCAAAGTCTGCATTCCCGAACTCTCATGGTAGGTCAAATCTTCCGCTCCACACTGACACAGCCCTCGGCTTACCTGTGCAACCCCAGCTGTTCGATATCCCAAGAAAGGCCGGTCCGACGAGGGAATTGCTCGAATTATCGACCAGGTTGCCCCCAATGCCTCCTTCGCCCGAACCGCCGTTGCCCGCAACGTCAAGGACCTTCCCCAGCTCATTGCCGAGCATGACAAGGCCGTTCGCAAACTCGAATCCGTGCTCGCAAAGTACTTGAAGAACCCGAACTCGCTCCCCACGGCCCGACCCATGTGTAAGCCTTCTCGAAAGGACCGATCGTTCGATACCTACCCCAAGGGCCAGAAGGTCGATGCCATCGAGTACCACACCCAACGTATTCGCGACCTGGAGGTTGAAATCAAGGAGGTCCGGTCCTCTGTCGACAAGCGTGGCTCCATGCCTTATGGATTTGCTAGTTACTCGGAGATTTCTGAGGCTCATGGTATCGCCTTCACTTGCCGTAAGAAGAAGCCCGTTGGCACCACCATCACCCTCGCCCCTCGACCGAACGATATCATCTGGGACAACATGCCTCTTTCTAGCGCCACTCGCAGCCGCAAGCGATGGTTCAACAACCTCTGGATTTTGATCCTCACCTTCCTCTGGATTGCGCCCAACGCCATGATTGCCATCTTCCTTGTCAACTTGTCAAACCTCGGAAATGTCTGGAAGGGCTTCCAGGATTCTCTGTCCGCCAACCCCAACTTTGGGGTGTGGTTCAGGGTATTGCCTCGCCTGCCCTCATGTCTGGTATTTATCTTGTCCTCCCCATGATCTTCCGACGTCTCGCCCAAAAGTCGGGTGACCAGACCAAGACTGGACGAGAGCGACACGTGTTGGCCAAGCTGTATTTCTTCTTCGTCTTCAACAACTTGGTCGTCTTCTCAATCTACAGTCCTTGCTGGGCGTACATCGTCAGTGTCATTAAGAAGGTTCAGAGCGGAAGTGACGCCTGGCACGCTGTGATCGAGGAGAACTTCGGCAACGTCTTGTTCCAGTCGCTTTGCAACAACAGTCCCTTCTGGGTGACTTATCTGCTGCAGCGTCAGCTGGGTGCGGCTATTGACCTCGCTCAGCTGTGGCCTCTGACTTATGCCTTCTTCCTCAAGAAGTTCTCGAGTCCCACCCCCCGAGAGCTGATCGAGCTCAGTGCGCCACCTCCCTTCCAGTACGCCGAATATTACAACTACTTCCTGTACTACGCCACCGTCACCATGTGCTTCGCTGGAATCCAGCCCCTGGTTCTGATCGCAACGGCATTGTACTTCACCATCGATTCGTACCTGAAGAAGTACCTGATCTTGTACCGCTTTGTCACCAAGACCGAGTCTGGCGGCATGTTCTGGCGTGTCGTCTTCAATCGATTCATTTTCGGCACCATCCTCGCTAACCTCGTCATTATGCTTACTTGCTGGACCAAGGGAGATAACCAGCACATGATGTTTTTCGCCGTGTGCCCGCTGCCTATTCTCATGTTGATATTCAAGTTTTACTGTGTCCGCGCCTTCGACGAGAAGATGCGTTATTATAGCACTCGCGACGTCGCTAGGAACACGGAGGCTGGCGTCCCCAAGGGAGACCGCATGCGAAGTGAGAGGTTGGCCAGCCGCTTTGGCCACCCAGCCCTGTACAAGCCCCTCATCACTCCCATGGTTCACTCTAAGGCGCAGAACCTTCTCCCTGCCGTTTACAAGGGAAGGTTGACCGATGGCCGAGAAGTCAATGCCGGCGACAACATGACTGTGAGCGGCTACTCGGACGTGTATGCGCTCAACCCCATGCAGGGCGGACAACCAGGAAAGGCTGCCAACAATAACATGCCTGGTTTCGAAATTGTTGGTGAGAACCAGATGGATTTTGAATACTACAAGAACCGAGCCGAATTCGCCGAGGACCATGGCGGTGGCGAGATTTACGGACGCCCAGGCGAGATTATGCGACCCGACACTCCTGGATCTCTAGGCGACGGCAGCGATCACGGCTCGAGACCTGGCACGCCCTCTGGTGGCAGGTCGACCCCATTCGGAGGAAAGAATCGCATGGCATCCAACACCAGTGAATACCAGGGATACCGAGCTCCTAGTGTCCCTCCAATTGGCGGCTTCACCCAGCAAGCGACTATAGGAACGGAAGCGCCTGGCCGATCTCGCACCCCCTTGTATTCTCACGATAACGGAAGTTCATCTGGCCTGGGACTTATCAACAACGCAGCATCGAACCCTGTGAGCGCGCCTAACTCTGGACGGATGACACCCGTTCACTCGCCCAGCCCAGGTCCTTCTATGGGTGCCTTGGGCGGCGGGCCTCGAGGCTACACCAACTTGGCCCAGAATGAGTCGGATTCTGATCCGTCGCAATATGACTATTTCCGTGGCAACGCAAGGTCAAGACGAAACCCCGGAGAGGGCTGGTAGTCTCTCTCATGTGTCAGTAAAGGGGTCGTGGTTTTCTTGAGTGTTGATTTGCGCGGCGTTTGGATAGATTGGGCTTGTACCACGACGAGGAGGCGGGAAGCAAGAACTCGAGCTCCGCAAGTTGCGCGTGACAGTCTTCGTGGGAGACAACGACTGGAGAATTGTGATTGTTTGTCATTACGAGACTTTGTAATCCGTACATAGGGCCTCTTCGTTTCTCGAATGTGAAACTGGACACTACCGACTTTCCTGGAGACTGGCGGAAAAAGTCTTTTTTGTCTTGGATATCAGAGAATGATGTGAAAATGAAATTCTTTCGTATATATGATACATATTGGTTCGTGGACACTTTTGTCGAGACTATTAGATAGGTGTTATTAAACATGGCTACTCTAAACCTCTAAAGCTACTTTCCTCATGTTCCTTATTAATATTAATCCGTCTAATTAACTGTACTAAATCAAGTTGTGTCCCTTATTCTTATTAAATCCGTTGAGGGCCGTATAAGTGCATTATAATAATCTTGGAAATACTCACATCTTCAGGGCTTCTTAGGCAGTGATTTGCCCGTCTTGTGTAGCTGGGCAGTGTAGGCGAGCAGATCCTCGGTCAGCCCCTTGATCAACTTATCCGGCACAACGCCATCGTTCCAAGTGATGCTGGCCGTAAGGGTCCCTCCTGAAGCGCTCGCCACGCTCATGCTCATGGGCCCACCTGCAATCGTGATGCCGTTGGTGAATAGGGCTCGTGAGATGTGGCACTTGTTCAGACCGTCGGTCTCGTCTACAGCCTTCAAAGTGCCTACGTTGCTGATCTCCCACGAGTTGTCGCGTTGCTGCCCCTCTCTCTTCTTCCAGAAGGATGCCCAGTCCGAGACGAACTTGAGCAAGCTGATGGGATCATCGGCGGGCAGAGTGGCCATGCGGGCCTTGATCTCGTCCTTGTTGGCCTTGGCGTGCTGCCAGACCAAGGCGTCGAGGTCGGCATCGGGTTTTCGTATGGCGGCCACAGCGGCGGCAGAGAAGTCGTGCGTCATGCTCGACACGGCGATGCGGAACGTGTCCCTTGTAGCCGGGTTTATGTCTGCGTTTAGAAATTGTCGCACGTTGATGGGCGTGGTGCTCTTGAACGCCGGTGCGTCCTCAGCCGGGAGGCGTTTTGACATGGAGACGAGGATTAGCGCATGGAGGAGTGAGGTGATGGAGGCAGAGTGTTCCCTGGACGTGGAAAGCATGGTCGAGACAACATCGGCGGGAATGTCAATGGTTTGGACCCTGGCTTTGTGAACAGCGTCGAGGGCGATGGGTGTGCCGCTCCAAATTGGCACTTTGGCGGGCTTGAGGAACCAAGGAGCCAGCTCGGTCCAGAGAATGCGACTCATGAACAAAAGGCCATTTGAGTAGTTGGTGACTTTGTCTTGAGGCTCAGGCAGGATAGGGGGCTCGGGGAATTGCATAACATAAGTCGGCTCTACATCCTCAGGGACGTGGTTGAGGATCGTGACGAGTTCCTCGTGGAAGTTCTTGCTACTAGTGCCATCCATGAGAGCATGGTGGAAGTAGAGGACGATATCTTGGAAGGGCTCTTCGCCAGGCTTGACTGACCCGGGTCTTACAACAATGATTCTCCAGGGCGGCCGGGTCTCGACCTCGGGCCACAGCTGATCATGGCACCATGCGTGAACAGCAGCGATGCCCGTCTCATAGTCCTCGCCAGCAGGAAGGGTGCGAATGGCGACGTGGTTCCATAGATCGACCTCTGGGATATAGGTGAACTTGGCCTCGTTGGTGTCCTCATCGGTGATGCCGACGCGCAGCATCGGGTGCTTTGCAACGAGTTGACCCAGCGCGCTGAAGATGGCGCCATCTGAGTTGGTCGCCGAGGGGTTGACATAGCGAGCTGATAGGGCAACGCAGCGGTAGATGCCGAGTGCATGACGACTCGAAGAGTAGAGTTCTCTGGTGGAAACTGTCAATGAATAATGTTTCGCGCAAGAAGTATATGATAGTGAGTGAAGCGATGAAGAGATGGCGATGTGATACTTACAACTTGCCCAAGGGGCGGATAATCCGGAGCCTCGGGGATTCTTCCATGTTGGATAAGGGTTGAAGAGCGAATTGAGATAATACTTGAAGGCAAAAGTCTGCCTGAACCCAAAATGATGAAACCAAGCAACCCTTTTATCTTAGTCTGCTAAAGGTGCTTTCGGGTGTTTCGGAAAGTCGTTTGACTCGTATCCGGGGCTTGGGAGCCAATGCACGACCTGCAAGGGCAACTCAAGAGCTAGAGGTTTGCCATCCACCTTGTTCAGGTAAGCGATGTATGCTAGCCCAATACGACCTGTGATAATGGAGCTATTCTGACGTCCCCAGTCCAGTGTGATGTCGCCTCTCCTCAGTGGAGCGCTGAAGGCTTGATTCAGACATCGATTCGATCTGTGGAGAGACGGTGGAGATCCGTACAGGCTATTAATCTAGGACATGAAATGGGTTGCTTATTCAGCGGCTGTTGGCTGGTATGTCTAAGAGGATTGGCCAAGTTACGACAAATCGAGTAACGAAAAACATCTTTTTCTCCTCTTCTGGTTTTGTTCTTTGATCTCCGTTTGATAATGATGAGATGCGAGGGAATACATATTGACAATGTGCATCTGATCTGACATGTGTGCATAGCTTTCCTAATTGGGCGCCACTGCGCACTTTCACGAGCGCTGAATGGGGCAGCGGCTGTCAGACGTGCTTGGCAGAATCATACCCTGCTCTTCTTGTCTCTTATTTGCACTTTTTAACCATCATTCGCCTGCCAAATGAACTGTTCATGTGCACCCCTAGCCGTGGGGTTTTACAAGGTGTAAATTCATGCCCGCCACTCTCCGGGCGGTGGGGACTTGTTTTGGGAGTTCCGTTCATGTTTAGCTTGAGTCAATGAGCATGCATAGAGATAGGCTGAGCGGCATTTGTAGCTCGGCTGCTAAACGAAGTAGTGGATCAACAGCATCACCACCAAGGTCCCGTACATGGTCCTGGCTGGTAACCACGAGGCTGCCTGCGCCAAGTTTGACGGCCCCAAGAACATCCCCAGTGCGTACCTCGACCAAGGCAAGGCCAACAGCAGTGCTGCCAAGTCTGCTCTCAACTACTACAGCTGCCCTCCTTCTCAGAGGTAAGCATCCTTATTGTCGATCGACGTACATGTCCCGACCTTGATTACAAAACTAACTCGGTGTCAGAAGCTTCACTGCCTACTAGAACTGATTCCACATGGCTGGAGAAGCGAGTGGAGGTGTTAGCAACTTCTTCGTCCACGGTAGCTACAACGACACCAAGAACTACGAGCAGTATTAGTGGCTCGCCAGGGACCTTGCAAGCGTCGACCGATGCAAGATTCCCTGGGTCGTCGTTATGGGTCACCGTCCCATGTACAGTTCCGAGGTTTCTAGCTACCAGAAGAACATCCATGCTGCTTCTGAGAGCATGATGCTCAAAAACGGTGTCGATGTCTACCTTGCTGGATAAGTTGTGACTTTTCGGTACAATGCTCCGAGGATCTGAGTTCCGATACTAACATACGTCCAAGTCACATTCACTGGTGCGAACGTCTTCTCCCCCTCGGCACCAACGGTACCATCGGCATGGGCTCCTTTATCAACGGCAACACCTATGTTACCAACCCCGGTGTTTCCATGACCCATATCATCAACGGTGCTGCCGGCAACATCGAGAGCAACAGCACTCTGGACAAGGCTCCCCTTCTCGACATCACTACCGTCCTTGACCAAAACCACTTTGGATTCAGCAAGCTGACCGTCAAAAAACGCCACCACTCCCACCTGGCAGTTCATCCATGGCGAGGGCGGTGTCATTGGCGACGAGCTTACTCTGAAGAAGAGGGCGTCTGAACCAGACCTGCAGCAGCTCTGGCGGCCCCGGTGGTTCCAAGACCTCGTCTGGTTCTTCCGGAGAATCTTCCAACAGCACCTCTAAGGCAGCTGGTGCCACCACCGTCACTGAGGTTGTCAACTCGTACACCACTTACTGCCCCGGCAACACTTTCGTTACTGCTGGATCTCACACCTACACTGTTACCAAAGTAAGTTTCTCCTGAAAGCGGAGCAGAGCTATTTACTAGTTGAACTTGGACTAACTCGCCGGTTCAGCCCACGACCCTTACCATCGCTGACTGCCCTTGCACCATTACCGACACGATCTCGCAAGGCTCTTCTGGGTAAGTGTTCCTATCCCTGCTAATCACAGTACGGGGTGAAGTAATCGCTAACTCCTACTCCCAGAGCAACCTCTGCTCCTTCGGTCAAGGGTTACTTCAACGGCACCACTACCGCTGGATCTGGCTTAAAGCCCGGATCCGCAACTGGCTCTACCCCTACTGAGGGATTGAGCTCTCAGACTGCGGCTGGAAAGGCGTCCTCTACTACCGGAAGCGCCAAGCCCACTGCCGTTACCGGCAGCGGTAGCCGTGTGTTGGCGGCATCTGGCCTGCTCTGCCTCATTCCCCTCATTGCTTTCGCTTTGTAAGATATTTGCGGCTGATAAAATAATGTTTTAGGATGATATGGGGCTTGGGTATGGTTTACTTCGTTGAAGATATTATATATCCGAATGGTAGTAATGAGATGCAATGTTACATGCGTCTGTATTACGGCCAATGTAAACTTGGCATTTGACCCGTGATGGAGATTAGCTATGGCAGGGTAAAGATAGCTAGTAGTTGGTAAAATATTATTAGGTATTTGTTATTCACAGCAAGGTACTAGTTACTAGGTACTTGATTCTCCTCCTGGACTCTGTATAGTGGCAATCCTAGTAACTGGAACGAATTCGGGCACCCCTGTTTTGCCTCCAGTCGTTGCAGTTAGAATTCCATAAACGGGGGGGAAAACACAGTGAGAAGGCCCCAAAACACCCCTGCAGAGACATGAGGAAAAACTCCAGTTATCGGTCGATTTTCACATATTGGTGTTCCGGTTACTAGGATTACTACTGTAGAACCCCTTCATCCCCAAACTTGGATGGAATATGTTCCCGGAGCTGCGAGTATCTTGATTGGGCTTTAAAACATGACAACTATTCGTTCTCAAATACCTCACCATCTTCTAGATACAGTTGGAATTCTTATTGTTCAGGAGCCAGGCTACCGAATGCCGATTGTTGACCGGTAACGAAGGCTGCACCAAGAAAGGAGGCCGCTAATTACAGGAGTGCACGTCTCGGTCGGGCTCACGCGTGTGAAATCCGATTCGTGGAAATGCCTGCATCGATCGGGCCCAACTGTCAGCACAACGATTACCGAACCAGTCGTCAGCTCGGTACTAAATCTTGGAGAGATCAGTCCCAGCACAATCCGGCAGGCGACAGGCGATAGGGGAACCAATTTCATGACGTTGAGGGTTGGCATTACCTATTGAGTGGATCCCGCGACCGCCGTGTTCGTTTAAGACACCGTATTCTCAATGCTTGATACCCCTGTGAGAATCAATGCTTCAGTGCTTTTCCCGCCGTTTAATGAGTCAGTCTTGTCTCACTGAGGACGCCATTGTTTCCAGGCCACGTAGCCAGCTTGGCCGGACACTGGGAGGAGGAGTGCAGCAGGCCTCATCCGAGGAAAACGCGGTGAGGTTCAGCCCAATCGCTGTATTAGTTATAGGCCATGGATGAATGTATGGATATGCGGTAGAGCGATCAAGAAGGGATCATTTGAGCATTTGTTTCAAATGCATTGCACCGTGGATGGTTTCTGTTTTTGGACACGTCGGCTTATTCCTCCTCGTGTTTGCGCATCGTGTACGGATAGTTCAATGAGGGGTCTTAGGAGGCAGGTACCTACTACCTAGTAACTAGGTACGGCCCGCCTTGCTCATAGCGCCAGGCACGCAACGGTCATCAGCAGCCACATTCAATAAAGTGTGCTTTTTACAGAAGGGAAGATGACGAAGGCTACAAGATGGGCTAAATACTCAGGGGTCTGGAACAAGCCAGGCTTTGCTCTGCTGCTCCCCCACAATTGTGTGAATACAGGTAAGGAAGGAATGTCGTGTAAAGTTGGGGGATTTTATCCCAGCTTGAAGAGCCAAGACGCAAGAAATTCCATGTCTTACTGTTGACGCAAGGTTCATATTGTCTTTGAGGAGCAGTAGGGAAGCATGTGTCAGTTGCGTGCACGCGACATTGTCAAAGCTTCCATTTCTTTACCAATCCTGGCGTCCATGCCGCCTCTTGGTACATGGCTCCTTGAAGCGTCGGGGATTACCCCAGCACTCATCAGGGTTGTGTGCTCTACTCGCGCCAGCGGTGGGGTACGTGGTGGTATTGACACGCAGCATCGTCTGGCGTCACTCTTGCAGTATTTAGGGCTCCAACTTACAGTACGTACAGTGCATGTGCAGGAGTGCGCTAATCATCCGGGCTGACGCTCATAAACGTCTTGTTGTGATTGTTCTGGCGGATTGGCAAAAGGGATGGCGGATCATTTGGTTGTGCCGGCTCCGAGCAAGGGAGTCTGGGCGAACCGAAGCACGCGAAGGCAGGAGCGACGAACGGGAGGAGGAGTGGATGAGTGGAGGAATGTACCTAGGTACGAATAGTGGAGGGGGACTCAGGACACACAGACAGAGGGCAGTCGTGGGCGGACGCTAAGACGGGCCCCATGCTCAACCGCCTCCAACGCGCCTAAACACAAAACCGCAACTCGACTCTACCAAAACAATTGTCCACACACCCGTGATATTTCGCTATTGCTGTATTTCATCCCCCAGATCCGACTCGAGACGGACGCGCATTTTCCTCGACAACCTGTCCTTCGCCGCCCCCGAGCCTCCCCCCTCCCCCCTCCACGCGCAATTCCCTTTTGCTCGTCATGGTATGAACACGCTTTCGACCCTTGACCTTGGCGATGCATCCACCCACCTTCTGATTGCCCGTCACCGCCACGATCATAATCGCCAGCTCTAGCTATGGATAAAGCCAAAGAGCCCTTGGCCGCAAGGCCAAACGGGAGGCCCGCCAGTCTTCTCGTTGTACGAGAGTCAGGGAGGAAGCCTCTATTTTCTAGCACTAGCTCTCGCGGAGACGACAGCAAGTTCCAGGATAAAGAAAACGACCGCGCACAGCTCAGCACGAGCAGGAATCGAATGAGCATGATCGGCGACGGGATGCTACGACGAGCGACTATCGAGCCACAACCCAAATCGCTGTCCAGGAGAGCAAGCACTAGCAGTCTAGCTTCCTCAGGAGGTACACGTATCCCGAAACCCTCCGGCATCACTTTTTCGAGCCGCAAACAGCTATCCCTCGCCGACGCCTTCCAGCGAGCTGAGCTGGAAGATGACGAGAGCGACCAGAGCCATATCATGGATGCCTCGCCCAGTCCGGCCCCTAGAGTTGCCCGGGCCCGCCGGGAAGAGGAGGATAAGCGAATGAGGACGATCTTGGGGCAGGACCACCTGGATAGCAAAGCACCTCCTCGGCCTTTCTCGCGCAACTCGCTGGCAACTTCGACTCTAGCAGGGACAGTCTCCTCGTCAGATAAGCTGGAATCGCCGAGACGGAGGACCTTGTACGGAAAACCGAGGCCAGGACTTAGCCAAACCGAACCCACACAAGAATCCACTAGCCCCAAGGTCAACGGCACAAAGCCGGAGGCACAATCAGAACGACGACCAGAGAGCGCGATCAATAATAGGCTTCGACCTCAACCATCATGGCTTAAGCATATGCCATCAAAGGATGACCTAACCAACCAAGGCCGCATTCCCGCCCTCGTTCCAGGTATAGAAGACCTGCCATGGCCGTCGGTTGAGAAAGCGGAACCCACAGTGGCGGTTGCTCCATCACCAGCTAAGAATGCCTCGCCTGAAAAGAGCTTTGCCTGGGAGCTAGACCAGGACTTTACCGCTGGCGACCTGCAGATTTCAGACAGTCCCCGAATCCGAATGGGCGCTCGTCCATTTGAGAACCGAATCAAGTTCGACGAAGGCAGCGAAATAGACATCAACTCGCACACAAGAGTGGCCAACCCAGGCGCCCGCAACACCAAGCTGGATGAGATCCGATCGAGAGAGGTCAAGGCTGGAAGTAATATCCCCATTCGATCACCTTCACGAACACGCAATACGAAACTAGAGGAGATACAACAGCGAGAAGCCCAGGCTGAACGCCAGATTCCTATCCCAGACCGAAGCTTGCCCAGGCCAACAAACACTAAGCTCGACGAGATACGGCAAAGGGAGATTAATGGCATCCCGAACAGGGCACTGGCCAAGATGAGATTGGCTGAGATCCGCGAACAAAACTCGAATTCGGCATCTCGCTCCCTGTCCCCAGAAGAGCCCCGTCCTCAGTCGAGCCGCTCGCAAGAGACAACTTCCCCTGCGGATCTGGAGACAAAGGATCCAGTTCGGCCAAAATCTGCGTTTGAGATTGGAGGTCAACGCGTTCCCGATACCCCTGTTACTATCTTCAAGGCCCGGGAACTAAACATCCACGTACCGACTGAGAAAGCGAGCGAGTCGACCAAGGGAAATGAAGATGTGGATACTGCACAACCAGAAACGTCGCACAAACGAAGTGACTCCCGAGATTTGTTGCGCCGATTAGCAAGAGCTGCTAGCTCCAGCCCGGCACCAGACACAGAACCTCGCCGGCCACCCAGCCCGCGTGAAACTGAGAAACCAGTGACGAAGCCAGTTACTCAACAGCTTGACCTGAAGCCCAGTATCCCACGACCCATTTCCCAAGATGGCCCCAAACCTGCGCAACTGGACAACACCAAGGACGAGGAAACCTCAAAGCCCACCGTCGGCTTCGTCGGCCTCCCGCGCACCCGCTCTTCAGACTCTGTTAAAAGTAAGAGATCTAGCATGCAGTCAGAAGTAGACCCCACAGACAGGATAGAGGCAGAGATGAAGCTCTTTGCGCCGGGCGAGAACCACTCGGAGAAGGGTTCCGTTCGGGCCCCTTCGCCCTTGCCGGACTCGGAGGATGAGGAGGAAGCAGTTGAAGCCACCCCTCGCCCCTCGAAACCAGACCCCCTAACCATGCCGACGCCGAGAATCACAGGCGCATATGTCGAAACGCCAGCAACAGTCAAGGTGGAAAGAATTGAGATCAAACAAGAGAAACCGCATGAGGAGGAAAAGCCAACACGACCGAGATCGACGGCATCCATCCAAGATGAAAAGGCAACTGAAGAGGTACGACGGCCGCGAACAAGATCCTCTGCATCGGTACGCGGTGGGGAAAGGGCTGTAATGCCTGCGGCAACAAGGCCGTTGCGGCCGAGATCATCTTCGTCAACAAGGGAAAATAAATCAAACCTCCCATGGCAGGGTCTGGAGTCGGACACGGCGTCGGATCCCGGGACAGAGGAGAAGCCTGCAACCACCACGACGTCCACTGGGGTGAGAAGACGGCGCGCACATTCACTACCGCGGCGCAGAGGCCCGCTTAGAAACTCGGCCAAGCCACCAACGGTCAAAGACGACCTGATTCAACTCCAACGCACACACCAAATTGAAGACTCAACTTTGGATGACCTCGAGGAGATTATATTAGGCCGAAAAGTTCCGTCTCCAAAAATGGAGGCTCTTCTCAACAACCTCCCAACCGACACCTCCCTCGACGACGATCTTGACTTTGAGTTGGAGCTTGACACCAAGCTCAATACGAGAAGCAACCGAATCAACGCCCCAGACCCTGACAACTCAGACGGCGACCTCGCGGCTTTCACTCGCATGAGCAAATCACTGCAAACAGGCCTGATGGGTATCCGCACAGCCAAGAAGGGTATCGAGCGCCTCGAAGACCAATTTGCTCACGAAACGAAGTCTGCTGAGAAGGCAGCCACGGAAAAGGATTCCACCATCAAGATGGACGCGCAACAGAACGACCATAAGCACACGACTGCATGTGTCAATCCGGTCACTGTTTCAGTTGTGCAGCTGCCCATTCCGCGCCTCTATCGCCGCAAGCCAGCTTTCCGATTCACCCTTTTGGGCATTCTCGTATTCGTTTTCTCTCTCTGGTACGCTGCCGAGTCTGCCGTGTGTGCCAAGTTCTGTCGCCCAACGAGCTGCGGCAGCTCCACGTGCGTTTGGTCCTTTGAAGACCCCACCTTTGGCACCGCGCTGCCCGTCAAGCTGGACCAGTGGACTACAGGCGGTCACGGTCGAGTCCTCGTCGATGCGCTCATGGTGGAGTTGGAGGACTGGTCTGCCGACTTGCTGGACTTGTATCATGGCCGCGATATTATGGAGGTCGACGTCGACAGCTTGTCATTCGAACAAAGACGCCAGCATCGTCGTCGCCTACGAAAGAAGGGATTGCTGAAGTCGCGGGTGCAGGCGCCGGAACAGCAAGCCAAATGGGATGCGTGGCACCACGCACGGGTGGCCAAAGAGCGAACTCAAGAGGCGCGAGAGATGGGGTACGATGTCGGGGACGAGGACGAAGAGGCCGTTGGGGGAGATCACCGCGTCGAGTAACCGGAGCTACTACTTACTTGGGGAGGCAATGAGCTAGCACTTGATATTAAGCCAGCAAGGAAGCGGAGTTGGAGTTGGTGGATTACAAGCCAAACAACATAATAGTGCCCACACAGGACATGGGGGGCAGGTTTACGTGGTTCACGAAAATGGAAATGGATATAATCCTACGGTTCACACGGGAGGCGTTACACCACACAAACACACACACACACACTTGACATTTGGCCTTTTCTTTTTCTGTTCTTTTTCTCCCTTTTTTCTAATTGTTTGTCGGAGACGTGTAAATTTTAGAATTATGCTCCTTCTTCAGGCGCTCCTATGTGTATTTGTCCTCGTAATTGTTGTCGGTCTCGTTTTAGGTGTAGGTGTGTCAAAGGGTAATATTCCGTTCGGATGGTATATCAACCGTTCTAAATCTCGAATAATAAAAAAAGCTATACAAAGAACAGGCGGCAAATAATACAAAGCATTGCCTTGCTAGATGATGTCCTTTTGTACCCGTGCCATGTCCCAACGCCATACGCCGTTTTTTGTGGTTGATGCTGCGGTTTCTCTCAAGAGCACATCTCTGTATCTCTCTCTAGTCCTGAATACCGCCCCATTCATCATGGTCGTCACCCTCGTCCTCGTCGGCCTCGCTGGCAGCCTTGCCCCACGGCAGACGCTCGTCCCGGTGGCTCTCTGCGGCGCTCTCCCGCACAGGCTTGACGGGGCATCGCTTCAGGGCTTCCACAAGGTCGCCCACCTGCTTGACGAAGGCGGTGGCGGCCTCGTCGGCCAGGGCGCCCTCGCGCTCCAGCTCGTCGACCCAGAGGTCCAGCGCGTGCAGGCGAATGCCGACGGGGACCTTGCGCAGATCGCCCTCGGCCTCGAAGGGGAACTCGGCCAAGACGGCGACGACGGCGTCGGCTGTCTCGGGCTCAAAGCCGCTCTCCTTGGCCAGGCGCACGTGGGCGGCGAAGACGCGGCGGACGAGCAGCAGGAACTTCTCGAGGCGAAGGACGTCGATGTCGGTCCACTGGGCGTCGACGACGGCCCAGAAGCCGCGCAGCCAGGGGATGGTGCAGGCGGGCTTGAGGGTGAAGAGCAGGTTGGCGAGGTCGGCGGCGAGGCGCTGCTGGGGGATGGGGCGGTCCGTCATCCAGAGGGCGTAGAAGAGGCCCTTCCAGAGCTTCTGGGCATCGGATTCTTGCAGCGAAGGGCGGGAGGCGAGGAAGGTCTGGAGGGATTCGAGGGCGGCGGTGCGGAGTTTGCGGTCTGTCAAAGGTTGAACAAGCAGTCAGCAAGTGGAAGCATTTCTTTTTTTCGGAACAACCAGGACCTTCCTGGGGGGGGGGGGGGAATCGAAATAGAAGTCAATACTGGGGATGGGAGTTACGAACCGCTTGAAGCGAGGTTGCGGATAAACGGCATTTGAGATTCATGAGGCGCCATCTTGAGGGAGATTTGTGCGCGGCAAATTGGCGCCTTGGAGAGGTGAGGACGGAGGTTTTGGGCGATGGTGACGATGATTGGGGGTTATGGTGTTGAGCAGAGCAGAGGCGGCGGGCAACTTTTTTTTCTTTTAGTCAAGGTGAGCGACGGTGAGAGGTGGGATGGGGGTAGATGTGGGGTGTTCACCTTGGAGTTCACCGAGAGGCGAGGTACGTGCCATCGGATCTGTGAAGGAGCTTGGACGTGTGTGACGGCGATGTGGTGAAGGAGCCGAGCCGGGCCGTGCCCCAGTGACATGCAAGGAGAGGATAATGTCAGCCAGGGCATGACATCATGCTAAATGAGCGGAAGCTGGTTTATCCATGAGCATTGTGTTTCATGGTTGATGTTGCGAAATGATTATTTCTTTCTTGTTTATTCCTGTCAGTCAGCGGTGATGTATGACTGGAGTGTGATTTTACAAGCCTTCCCCCAACAGTATGTCAAACAGATTGATAAATCATCGCGAGTTATTGCGTCGCCTCCGTGACATCCAACGCTACCACCTAGCCGGATTCCTTGCCATTGACCAATGGCATTTCAGGAGCTGGCGTCATTTCCTATGCCACCCATTTATGCTTCTTCTCCTACGCAATGCGAAAAAAGAAAAAAGAAAAAGGGGGAAGGGGACAGAGTGTGAGTGTGAGTGAGCATCTGCCCAGCAGTGTCCCGAGCTGCTGCAACGCAATGGGGCTGAAGACAAGAGTCGAGTTGTGCGCGCGCGCGCCAGATCCACTATGGGGGCTGTATTCCGCTGTAAGCATGCTCTAATCATCCCCTAAGCCTCGCTGAAGGGGCCCTGTGGCAATGTGATTTCTCAGCTGCCCGGCGAGGCGAGGCGAAGTGGTTTTTATTCTGGCTCGACTTATAAGAATGCAACACAAGCCATGCAAACAGACAGGCAACGAGGCAGGCAACGAGGCAGGCAAGCTGGTCAGTTCCACCGTTGCTACCGTCCGTGGCTTCTGCGTGTCAGTCAGGCAGTCTCGTCACTCACTCTCTGTCTGTCTGCCTAAGCTAGCAGAGGCTTTGATACAGGCAGTGCTGGCCGTGCCCCTCTCGCACGACTCAGAACTCGCGGCGTGACACCATCCAATCCACGCCAGTTTACCCCACCATCCATCCCTCCCGCCTTCCCACCTTACCACCTTCCCACCTTCCCACCTTCCCACCTTCCCACCCACCTCTGCGCCCGCCTTCGTCATACCTGCCAGCCCTCTTGCTTTCTCCGTCCTGCACCATCACACAGTCAGCGGCCATCATCATCACCACCAACACCAACACCAACACCAAATCCTCACCACACGTGGAGCAGCCGCCTGTTCTGCGCTTCCATCTGCCTTCATATCGAATCAGAACCTAAACTTAAACTCAACGACCGATCTCCCCTGTGGCTAGCTCCGGGTAAACGGATAGCCACAGCTCTAGCATCTGAGAAGGCCATTCTCTTCTAAGCTTGCTTCTCGGCGCTCTCCTCCACAAGAAGCTTTTGTGCTCCATCCATTATCATCATCACCTCACTTCACCTCACCTCTCCACTCCTCCCAAACTCGACAACCACACCAAACCCCTTCCCCCAAATCCTCCCGTCAATCACAATGTCGACCAAACGCATCACCAAGGTAATTTCTCTCTTCATCCACCGACTCTACCCCCTCCCCTCCCCTCCCCTCCCTGCTAACATGATGGTCTTGCAGGAGTTCGCCGAAGTCTCCCAAGACCCCCCAGATGGCTTCACCGTGACCCTCCCGCCCTCCCAGACAATCCACACCTGGCACGTCACCCTCCGTGCTCCTCCCACGTCCACCTACTCCCCAGGCATCTTCGGCCTCGTCCTGACCCTCCCCACCGACTACCCCTTCAAGCCCCCCGTCGTCAAGTTCGTCACCCGCATCTACCACCCCAACGTCACCAACGACTCCCTCGGCAACATCTGCCTCGGCCTCCTCAAGTCCGACGCCTGGAAGCCCTCCACCAAGCTCCGCTCCGTCCTCGAGGCCATCTACAGCCTCCTCATCGAGCCCCAGCCCGATGACCCCCTCGAGGATCGCATCGCTGACGAGTACCGCAACGACCGTGAGAGCTTCGACAAGAACGTCAAGATCCACGTCGATCGCTATGCCAAGAACGAGCCCACCTTCCCTCCCGTCACTTCGTAAAATAAAAAGAAAGAGAAAAGGAATCTTGAGTTTTGCTTTATTTCGGAATGGAGTTATTACTATCCCCCCCGCAAATACGATGGAACATGCCATGATACGATGAAACGAAATTGGGACACTCTGGGAACAACAGTCAGAAACACCAGACGTGCACTCTGGGGACACTTGCATTCACACGGCGGCGAACCCATCTTGTCTTGTGTTGCACCTATTGGAAAACACCAACAAACAAACATGCTCAATGCATTTAGTCAATCAAATCAATTCAACAGTTGCAATTTTCATCTCGTGTTCCTTCCACTTATTACTTCAAGATATTTTGCATCCCGTTGGTACTTCACTTAATATGCTAGCAAGACGTAGGTTTTCGAAAAATTTGACCTTCGTTCCATTGGGATATCACTTCGCCGGGTTCTCAAACAGAGGCTGGCTAAACCCTCCTAGTCTATCCAGATCATACATGGTCTCTCTCTATAAGGCGAGCTAAGAAAAATATAAGAAACGACACCTCCTCCTCCCACACCCTTCCCGTCCATTCAAATCCTTCCGTCGTGTCGTTGGTGCAAAGTTCCTCCAGTGGTATTGTACTTTTTTGTCGCAGTGCAGCCGTTAACCGTCATTAAGATAAACAAGGTTTTTGTCTTTTCCTTCAGCGTGTGCGTCCATCCATCCATCCATCCGTCCATCCGCGCCGTCCGACCGTCCATCCATGCTTGCCCTCTTTTTGAACAAAACAAAAAAAAGAAAAGGTTTTGGTGCGCTGTGTGAAAGCAGAGAAAATAGGGGGGGAATAAGGGAAGACCTAATAGGTCATAAGAAAATGCAGACGCAGTGCCACTTTATGGAAGTGAATAGTAAAAAGTGAACCATGCCTCCCGTTGAAACGCCATGCCATTATTATACGAAGTGGTTCCACCACTTCGTTCTCGGTATGTTGTTGGGTTGTTGGTGTCTAGGTTCAAATCAAAGTCCAAGCCGAAATCGAGGCTGGAGTCGAAGAAAATGCAAGAGATGTAACGAAGAAAAAAAAGGTGTGGTTTCAGGGAATGTGTAGTTGTGAGGAGAATGCACCTGGGTACATTACAGGCCTTGTGCTTATGACACAAGAGTCTGGGTCCGCTTCTTTCCAAAGAGTCCCTTTTCCTTGGGTCGTGCTCCTTCGGTGTCTGATTGGGCAACAGTCCAGGTTTGGTTGGGCTTGTTCTTTTGGATCCTGTCGTACTGGGCCTTGGCTCGACGTTCTTGCCGGCGCACGTCGATCTGATCTTGGCTTAGATGACCAAAGCCATTACGCCGCTTGAAGCATGCTTCCATTAGGGCGTTGGCGTCAATCAGCTTTCGGGGAATGCCCTGGACAACGCCAAACATCTCCATCGGGTCCGAAACGGACTTGATCTCAGCTTCTCCTTGCTTGAAGATTGCCAGGGCAATTCGGAAGAGAGTCTTAGATCCCTCGTAGAAGAAGACGTCCCAGACGCGGAGAGTTGTCTCGATGGGCAGAGTTCCGATGTAGCAGCTCATGAACCAAGCCGTCATGCAGACGGTGATCGGGGGCAGCCTGTCGGTAGACACTCGGGCAAGCTCCTTGCGTCGCGATCGATTCATTCGAATTGACCTGCCCGTAGCTGGCCGGGAACTCGCTTCAGGGGCTTCAAGATCTCCACCGACCTTGTCCCAGATGCCGGGCATGCTGTCCCGCAGCTCCGTCATCAAGACGCCCAGGTCCACCTTGGAGCCCTCTAGACTCGTCTCGTGCGTTCCTGGGAGGTAGATGCGAGTAATAACATTGAGCAGCCAGAAACACTGCTCCTCGGTATCCACAAACAAAAGTAAAAGGCCAGCGAGGAAGTTTAAGCTCTGGCAATACCCAATGCGGGGATTGTACACAGCGAAGGCGTGGAGGACCCGCCGGAGCGAGGTGATGATGGGAGGCTCATCTTCGGATCCTGATGGCGGAACTGGGCTGCGACCGCTGATCGAATCGTCCGACACCGTGGACTGGCTTCCGCGGGTGCTAGAAGATTGTGGTTGGAATCCACCAGGTGGCTTGAACTTAATGTTGTCCGGGAATGTGCGGTGGAGGTCTCGCTCAATAGCCTCGGCGTCCACATCCTTGGCCTTTTTGACCGTGAGCTTGTCGTAGAGGCCAGAGTGCTGCGCAAGAATGGCCGGTCCACCAGCGTAATAGAACCAAGCGGCGCCTCTCCAGTCTGGAGGAATACCCTTGCGAACAAATCGCTTCGTCTTGGCGTTTGGTGCAGGGAATCGGTTGGGGTGGTCCGTCATAAGGGCGTTGTCCTTGAGATAAGTGACCCATTTTTTCCGTCGCCGAGCGAGGTATTCGGTGTAGCCGACATTCCAGGCGTCGTATTGCTGTCTGGTGACGTATTGGTTTTCTTTCTTGAACCCGTAGCGGTCGCGGGCATTGGGGTCGTCGGGTTGAGCTGGAGCGGCATTCTGGGGCGGCGGTGAGATTGGCGGTGAAATGGGTCTGGCTGGGTGTGCCGTGGCGACAACTGTTGGGATGATGGGAGTGCTTGGCTCGGCAATGGGAGGAGAGGTCGGAGGAGAAATAGGGTTGCTGCCGGCAAGTGGTGAGGAAATCGGAGGTGCCTTTTCGTTCACCGGAGTAGGATTTTGAGAGACGATAGAGCGCTCCGAGTCGAGCGACTTGGCCGAGTCGCGCTTGTCCATGCTCCTGCGGTTGAGGTGCTCAGCAATGTGAGGGACAGAAGCCATGTAGGCTGGGCTGCTGAAGATCATCTTGGACATTCGAATCTCGCGGTCCAAGGTCGAGGTCTTGCCAGGGCCGTCGACGTCGCGTTGAGGGAAGTCCTCATCGTCATCTTCGTCGTCGACTTGGATGTGGATGAAGCTGCGGCGAAGGTCCATGTCGGATGCAGATGTGGCAGGGCGGGAGCCCATGTCGTAGTTGCGGTCCGAGTTGGAGGTAGCAGGTCGAAGGCCAATGTTGTAGCTCACGTCAGAAGTCGCAGTCATGGGTCGGGGGTCGAGGTTGTAGCCAATGTAAGAGGTGGAAGTGCCTGGGCGATCATCCGGGTTGTAGCCAATGTCGGATGAGTTGTTGTCGTCGTCGTCGTCGAAACCCTTCTCATACATGCCCATAAGATCGTCGAGGCTCAGTTCGTCGTCGTCGGGGCCGTCGGCGTCAAATTCCCCTCGACCATCGGCATCCAGGTCGCCGTCGGCTGGGGGGTAGAGGGAGGTGACAGAGCTGTCCTTTGTCAATACGCTGCTTCGCTCGGTGACAGCGGTTCCCGGGGCGGTGGACTCGGTGAACTGAGAGCGGAAGCTTGAACGAAGCTCCTCTCCACTCATCCAGGGCGCAACTACAGCGCTTGGGGACGCTGATCCGCCGGTGTGGGTATAGGTCAGTGGCGGGCGCTGGGGCAGGGTGGTGGAAGCATTGGTGGTGGGACGCGATCGGGGAGGTACAGGATCGTGAAATTCAGAAGCGGGAGGAGAGAGAACAGAGTGGTAGGTTGAGGAAGACTGGCACGATGAGACAGATGGTCCACGGGGACGAGTCGGCGGCCAAAGGGGGTTTTGAGTTGGGGAGCTGACGAGTTCCAGGTACTGGTCGGCCGGATTGAAGCTGGGGGTGGGTCGTGGCTTGGCCTGGTCGGTGATTGGCTGGCGGATGCTGGGCTTCCTGGGCCTTGAGAAGTTCTCGACCGGGGCTCCTGCTGATGGCGCAGCGGGAGTGTCGAAGGCACGCAGATCAGCCAGGGACGACTGAGTAGCGAGGGGGAATGTCGGGGATGCGTTTCGGGAATCCGATGCTGAGGTGACGCTGTAGGCGTCATATGCAAATGGAGAAGACGGATGGGGTGGAGGTTCCATCGGGGAGGCTGGGTTGGAATTGGGGGCCGTTGGCTGCAGGATAAATTTGGAGCTGTGAGACAAGGAATCCCACCGCGGCGACAGAGGCAGCGGCGGCAGCTGCGAAAGTTGCAGCGAGTCGTTGGAAGGCTCCCGGGCATGGCGGTAAGCAAAGCCGAACGGGACAATGTGCACACGTGGAGATGCAGGAAGTGAAGGCGTCTGCTGCGCTCTCGACGGCGAAGGAAGCGGGGATGCATCGGCGGCGGCGGGCACCGGGCTGTCGTCGTCACGTATCCGCGAAGCGTAGAGGGAGAACTTGCGGTTTGGGGACCGGGGCGAGGGTGTCGGCTCGCCCGGTGCTGAGGGGATGGTGATGGGCGAAGGAATCATCTTCGATAGCGTGAGCCCAAGGGGCGGGGGCCAGCCGGGGCAGATGAACAGAGAGAGCGAGAGCACTCGGCTACCAATTCAACAGAAGCGACTTCTGTTGATCCTCAGGGCACAAGGGCAGTGTTAGTGATGACCACAGCGCGCCCTCAGGCGTGAGGCGCTGCTGGCGCAGTAGCAAGCACTGGCGTGGTCGTGGTGCGAGCGTGTCGTGATCGTGACCGTACTCGTCGAGTTGGGCCTTGGTTGGTGGTGAGCCTAGGTAGTTAGTGGCTTCGCTGCCGCCTGAAGAGGCCCTGGGCGCTGTGGGTGGTGGCAGTGGCCGTGCAGGAACGGCTGTGGTAAAACGGAGGCCTGGCAGCTGTAATCCTGGGCCATTGCTACCGGGGCATGGCCGGTAGGTAATGGTCGAGAGAACGGAATGAGAAAATAAAACCGTAGACGTAGTCGTCCTGGTACGCAGGAGGAGTCGAACGACAAGTGGGTTCTCGCCTGTGAGACTGTCTGTGAGTCGGGTTGGAGTCTGGACCTGTGGACTCGCTGATCAAAGGAGCGCGTGATGAGCTACTCGAAGCTCTTGGGGGATCCGTAGGGGGTAAAAAAAAAAAAAAAAAAAAAGCTGGGAAGCACCGATGAGAAGAGAGTGTGAGACGGAGGAAGGCGTTACTGCTGGAGCAAACGCAGTCGAATGGACTCAAGCAGCTTCCCAATGCCAGCGCTGGAGAGGAAGAAGAAAGAAAAGAGGCCAACGTCGCAACCAGAGTCGACGCTTCGCGGGTGCGAGGGCGATGGGTGTTAAAAATTGCGGTGGGCGAGAATTGGAGGGAAATGATGGCGGGAGCGCAGGGCTGGTATTATGACGTTGGTCGACGACGGGCGTTAGAAATCCAAACTTGGGCCACCGTCTAGAAAAAAAAGAAGCCCAGCCAGGCCTTCAGCTTTCAGCCAAGGCACAAAGCAGAGCCGTGATGAATCACCGCAGGCTAGAGCTGGAAATCGCACGTACACGGGTAGGGACCCTGCACAGCGGTCCACGGGGAAGCCGGGATGAGCACAGCGGGTAGGGTTCCAAGGATGGTTTTTTTGGGGGGACCAGGGATCTGGCCCGCCGGGTGCCCTCGAAGCAAGGATGGTAACCGAAAAGGCCAGGCGATAATATGGGCCAAGAGCCAGGAGCCAGGTTTGACGGGCGGGGTGTGTTAGATTTGAAGAGAAGAGAGCGGCGCCGCGCAGGAAGGGGAAGCAAAACGAAAACCAGAGTCTTGAATGAAAGAGGGGGGAGAAGGGGGGATATGATGGGAGTTGGGGATACCACGAGGTAGTAGTAGTGGTATTGTCGGCACAGTCGACAAAGGGGTCTCACTCAAGTCAAGAGAAGGAAAGAAAGCAACAGTCCAACGCGGCAGGACGGTGGCAGGTGACACAGGGGGGAGAAGGGAAAAAAAAGAAAAAAGAAAAAAGAAGAAGTCAACCCCAAGCTCAGAAGCCAAAGCGCGTGTGTGGGTGAGTGTGGGAGTGATTGACAGTGTGGTGAGCCAGCGGCCTGTATTCCGTTTGGTCGGTGGGTGCTCTCTCGTTTTTTTCCCTCGTCGGCTGGATAATACCTCCTCGAATGAGACCACGCAGGGACAGTAGACGTGCAAAAAGGCGCCCAGAGTCAAAAGTGTGCCGTTTATTGGCGGGGGGGTCAGAAGCCAACCCCAAGTCTAATGTAGCGTACCTGGTGTGGCGAGCGAAATTCAAGTCGTCTGTTTTGAGGGGCGGTTATGAATCGAGTCAGGTCAGTCGACCCAGCGAGCAAGGTGTGGCGGCGGGTGGGGGATGGCAGAGGGCCAGGGTCGATTTGGGGAAGGAAGAATCAGACGGGCCAACTGGGGAGCCGAGGCGTTGGGGACAGCGATTGATGATGCCTATGCCCTATGATGATCGAATGTCGTCGGGTTTCTCATGGGTGACGTCCTTTTTGTGGAGTGCAGCGTAAGAAATGCAGCCGTTTGCTGCGACTGTTACTGTTGCTCGCGCCGGTGCCGTTGCAGTTGCAGTTGCTCTGGGCCGCCGCCGAGGACATGCAGCTGCACTGGAGTGGGAAGGGAAGTACACGAGGTATCTGTCAAGGGGCAGTCGAACGGGACTCTGTCCGGGCTTTGTCAAATATCAGGGCAATGAGTGGACGCGAGTGTGATCAGGTAGAGGGGGGCGTGTGAGAGAGGGTCTTGGTCTGGTGGAAGGCAAAACGAAGCCTCCCAGACAAGACAAAAGGGACGATTGAGCCGGTCGTGCAAGTGAAGCGCAAACAATGGCAAGACAGTGTGCGTCACGCGCGTGTATGTATCAGTCAAAAGGTGTGGGTTGAGAGAAGCCACCTCCAAGATCCAAGCCTCTGAAATTACGATAAGAGCAGGAACGGTAAGAACGAACTGAAGAAAAAGAAAAGAGAGAAGCAATTGGGGGGGAAACCACAGAAACTTCCACCACTCCCGCACGTTCTTGCGTCTCTCTTGACGCCATCAACACCATGCAATTCCAGACCTCACTTTACATGTACCATCGTTGCCCACCTATTTAGCGAAAAAGCATACTAAGCTGCAAAAACTGCCCACGCTCACATACAAACCCGCACTTGGTTTTCAGCTGCGGGTACCTTGCAGATGTAATTGAGATTAGTAGGCCCGCCCCTCCCCTCCTCACGCCGTCTTTTTTTTTTCTTCTCTTGTTTGCTTTCCCCTCCCTCACATGAAAAAGAAAAAGAGATTTGCAAGCGCCGCGCTGTGACATAGTACGCTGTTTGTTTGGCTTGGTTCTGGCAGGGACCGAGCTGGGTGAGTGTCCCCCTCGGAGCCCTGGCACATTATGCGCTTGCATGTGCATGAGGTGCACGCACGGTACATACAGTGTTGGTCCCGAACCGAAAATCGAGCGAATAGCATGTGCCTCTGGGGTCAAGTCTTTGGTTTAGGCAGGCTGGTAGGCTGGCAGGCCAGACCTTTTGCTGGGGGGTCGTATACAACAGCTCACACAGGCGGACATGGGGAGAGAAAACAGAGGCGGGTAAAGCGAAAATGTGACAGAAGACTGACAGGACAGGATGATCAATGAATGTATGTATGACGATGATGGTGATGATGATCAGTATCCATAACATAAGAATCCCCTCACTCCAAAGCAAGCCACCTATAGCAGGCAAGCAAAACGGAAAACCCCAGCCGACCAAGCAGGTTAAGGAAAAGCCAACGAGCATAACGACATTAAACTGAACGCCCCTAAACCAAGAACTGCAATAGCCGGTGACGGCCTGGACAGCCCTCCTTCTCTGTAGGGCATGGCGACTAGGGACTACGAGCCTGATGGACGATGAAGGCGACAAGCAATTGCGCCCTCGTGTTGGGCCTGACACTCTCGTGGATAGGTACCCACTGCGCACTACCGCCCGCTGCAACCCACTGGAAGTCCGCAGTCCACTGGAGGCCCCCAGGGCTTCCTCCGCTGGAACCCACTGGAAGGACGGTGGCTTTTTTCCGCTCCCAGCGTCCGCAAGGCACAGTGACAAGGCGCACGCATGTTTTGGCCCAGATTAGCGTCCTCCCGCCCAGCGGCGCCGCGGGTCCGGTGCCTGAGTCCATGCCTAAACAGGCAAGGCCTGGCGCCCAAGCTAGCGCCTCTTTTGCTCTTAGCGCGCTGGGGGGTCAAGCCAAGCGAGAGCAGAAAGCATAGGCTCTTACAGGGGATGGGGAGAAAAAGGGAAGCAGGACGAGCCTGCAAAGCAGACTACTTCGCACAGAGCATAGCAGAAAAACTTGCATCGGCTTGTGGCCAATGGCAGCACGGCTGGCCTGCGCTTTTCACCCCATTTTCGCACCATTTGCTCATTCCATCTTGTCAATCGTGGGTTGATGGGCGGCCCCAAACTCCCGGGAACTGTGCGTTGCTTTCTCATCCCCGCGCTCGCTTGGCCTGCAACTCCGTGCCTTGTTTCTCCGGAGGCTGTATCGATGGTCCCGCACGTGTCCAGACGTTGGGGCGAAAACACACGCACAATACGTGTGTTGTCAGCAACATGTGATTTAAGATTACAGCTGTCGTTGAGGATTGCTAGAGTGCTGGCTACACGTTTTGGGGTTGTATTGCCATCGCCAGGAGCACGCACACACTCCAGTGGAGCATGAGCCGCGCCGTCTCATGTAACTTTGGGCTCGCCATCGACTGTGTGCAGCATGCACCATGCAGGTACGCGGCACCAACGGCACACACACTTTCGCAGGCGCAGCGCAGGGCGAGGATAAATCACCCGAAGACAAATGCTCTTCTGCCTTGTCAGGCTAAAGTCCCGAAAACGACGCCAAACAAATTGGGAGGCTTGGCCTTGGTCAAGCCGCCCTCTTTTCCCCCGATCCGACCGGCCGACTATCATGACCTGTGCAACTCCGAAGTGCATGTGCATCAGCGTTGCTCCGATGAGGGACGGTGCATCATTTCCGCCCTGTCTGTTTGCACTCTGGACCAGCATGATGTTCCCCGGTTTTCATTTGTTGAGTTCTTCCAGTCTAGTCCTATGCATTGCTTTTTTGATATAATATCCTCTTTTTTTCTTTTAGTCCTTATTTTCTTCAACATATTACACGATCCATAGTATAGGTGGGTAGGAACGGTCCGGAGTTCGCCAGCAGGTTCTACCCAGCTAGCTTCCTTCAGTGCTGGCAAATGGTGTGGGAGGATCAACCTAACAATATATCGGAAGCACAGAGTCCCCAGGCCGCAATGCTCGGGTCTCAGTTGCGGGTTCGCAGCTCTCGGGATATTTTTTGTTTCCTCCGAGTTTCCAGTGTGGAGGGTTTGGTCAGCAAGGAGGGATTATCCTTCCTTCAAGCTCCAGCCATCTCGATTATTATTATTTTTTTGTTTCCTTTCGTTTGGTCTTCGGTCCTCGTCGGACAGGGATAATGGCTGCCACACAAAGGCGGCCACGTGAGCACGTTCCACATCCATGGCGGTTCGTCGTGTTGAGAGAGGATTATGTAGCTGCGAGGAGAAAAGTCAAGTTTTTTTCCTCCTCTCCATTTCTTTTTCGCGCCCACTCTCCACCGCGTGGCCTACAGAATACCATATCAAACAATGTTTGACTTGCGAGAAGCCATTCAGGGTCCAAACAAAATGAGAGCACCCCCACATTCACCAAGGCCCAAGCCTAAAAGGTCTCGCCGGCCGGGGGCGCCACCACCAGTCGGCCCTCATGGAAACTTGCAGGTGGCTTTTTGGGAGCTCTGGAGGTGGTGCTCATGGGTGGGTGGGAGATGGCCCTAGACCCAGGGCCCAGGCCCAGAACGTCCAAGGCTCCCCGTCAAGGCTCCATCCAAGGCCAAAACTCCATCCCGCATTTCTGACTCTGATCATCTCTCAACATCCCAGCCCATGAGCACGCGCTGCGAATCCCTGCCCCCGACTCTCTCCCGCCGGTGACCGGGGCGCGCTGGGTAACCACTCAGACGCCGTCGCTGCTGGCATCAAATTTCGCTCTGCGCAAAGGCGAGGAAACAAAGCCAGCAAACATTGCTTCTGGAATTTCCGACTCATTTTCCGAGGCTGCAAGGTCCTAGAGGTGCGTGCGCATTGCGTGTGATCTGTTCCCCTTTACAGGCCCTATGCCATGGGCATGATCATGATCATCATGAGCACGAGCATGGTGCATGGGCACCACAATCCCAATGCCCGCCTTACGACCGAGAAATTCGTTCCCTGGCCCAGCGGAGCTCCTCGCGAGCGCCTGTGCTTACCTTACAGCACTTACCGTGTAACCGGTGCTCGTCGTATGTCTTTGATGAAATGCACATTTCGAGCGGTTTTACGCTGATCCTTGCGAGAGCCGAAGGAATCGAGCCGGCCCCCGGTGGGATGCCATGGCCTGGAAATGACGGCTGACCATGCATGCAATATGCAGTTGCATATTCGTAGATTGGCGATCCAGTCACACCGAGACCGACAGCCGGGAGCATGTTGGCCCGCCCCATGAAATGGCAGGCCGCCTCGCTCCAGACCTAGTCATGTTCCCTACTTCTGGACTCCATACTCTATCTGAATTGCTAAAGTCTGGGGCGCTCCCCCTCCAAGAGAGCTGTTGATTGGGCCTTGCTGTTGGGCCAGTGACGGCGTTGACGGCGTGACAAACACAACAAGATGCCTTTCTGGGACGATAATACTAGTTTTCACATCCATCTGATGGGACAAACCCGACAGATCAGACCCGGCCAGCCACGATGATGCAATGCTAGAGCATCCACGACAAAACCTGTCTTACACAGCGTCTCGCCCCAAAAAGCCTCCGCGAAAGCTACTGTAGCTAGCTTCCTGGCCCGGTTCTGTCTTGTTCCTTGCAGTCTCGACATCTTTTTCTCTTTTGTCAGCTTCGCACCCCTGCCCGTCTGTGTCCATCCTGCTCTGGGGTTCGGATGGGGACCCAATCTCGGTAGTGGAGCCGCCATGACAGACTGATTCTTGGTTCCATGGCTCCGGGCCCGGAGCTGGACATCAAACGTGGGCCTTTGATCATGACTGTCGTTCATTGCCGGAGACTGTCGCCATGGCGGGTTCGCGGGTTGTTTGTTTAAACGAAAAAAACAACAAAACATACACTAGGGAAGAGCGCGTTTCAAGCGCGTCGCCTCCCCTACCGGCCTCGTTAGATCCCGAAGACCGACTTACAGAGAGGACGGCGTCGAGCTGTCTGGCCAAAGCTGCCAGCTCTGGGGTTAGCTCCAGGCTGGGGCCTGGCGCCGTCTGTCACAAACTTCAGCCCAAGGACCTCGCTCGCACCCGAGACGGAATTTCTCATCCTAGCTCTAGATTTCTCGGTGTTGGGCTCTAGCCCGCCACGGTTCCCGTTCCCGGCCGTGCGGCGCCGTGGCAGATCGCTGCTGCATGGGACGACGGAGCACACAGGGAGCACGCCCAGCCAGTCGGAGGCCAACTGGATGAATGGCGGTCTCCAGACCGCAAGGCAACGCGCAGCGCAAGCTTGTTAATTAGCTGAAAGTCCTACGAGACATGTATCGTAGTACACGGCAAGCTTCCACATAGTAGCCCCTCTCTCTCTCCTCTCTCCCGGCTAACAGTACTCGTCAGATGGACTGGGAATTGGCCCGGTCGCGGCGTTTCAGCCCAGTGCACAGTCGAGGCGCTGAAAAAGAGGCGTTGACGTGTCTATGAGAGAGGACCGACTTGCAGGCGACGGGGGCATCACCATGTCGCGCCAACTTGCTTCATCCACCGAGCTTGTACGTGCTGGGAATGAAGGCGATGACGACGGCGATGCCGCCGTCCATGCGTCCCGGTGTCCCTGTTTGAGGCCTTTTTTTTTCTTGTTCGTCTTCAGCCCTCAGTCAAGCACCCGCCTGCTAACGTTGGGAGGGCTGCGCGCGAGGCGCTTTCCGCTGTGTATGGAGTATCTTTGAGGCGACTCGATGGCAGCCGCCATGACGCGAGACTAGGCGGGAAGGGAGAATGAGACAACGAAGCGCAGCGCACCACGGCCGAGACCGTCCAGGCTTTTTTCCTTGGTTTTGTTTATTTATTTATTTTTCTCCTTCATTTTCTGTTGATGATGGTTTAGTATTTTCCGCGCTCGCTTAGCTTGTCCAATGTCGGGATGATTGACCACGGGGAGAGAGGACGAGGATTGGGCCGCGGCATAACAGCGTGCTCAATCACGATGCCCTGGCAGTCGGCAGTTCGCTGCGCGGCCCAGCCACGGCGCAGTCTAGACAAACGTGTGGCCGCATACGCACCGCTTTGGCTCTGCCTCTGCACTAGCTCTAGCTGATTCTAGGTCTGCCTTTCAGGAGTCGCTGCCTATCTACAGACGTGACAACGAGCGCAAATCACCGAGAACTTCAACATGCTCTGTGGCCCAATCCCTCATCCCAAATATTTACGAGGGGGTCGTCAGGTGTCGTCAGGCGTCGTCAAAGTAAACATGGCCCAACGGTGGCCATGCGATGACATGTGTAAGGCGCGATAAGTGTGCGCCTAAATAGGTTGCAGATCGATAAGACGTTCTGTAGGGAGCGCCTCTTATACCACCTGGATCTTAAACAGACATCCCTTGCATCCGACATTAGAGGCCTGCGCACAGTCTACCCCTCGCTGTCGATCTACTACATCGCATCTATGTAGCAACGGTGCAGGATCGAGAACACCAGACTGCGAGCAGGCTAGCACGTGGGACGATCTTGGCTATCCGCCTGTTAATCTGTAACTCGAGCGCCCCCTAGCTTCAGCTTCAGGATGCTTCAGGAACCGTGGGGCTCCCCTTGAAGACCGGGGTCACACCCTCGCGCCCTTGTCTTCGCCATCATCCCTTACTTTCGGCTCAGTATAATCACCTAGTGAGACTCTCGCCGTGTTGTTGTTGTTGTTGTTATTGTTGTTGTTGTTGTTGTTGGTCCTGTGGATTTTGCTGAATTGCCTTTGTTGGACAATTACGGAGAGGCGGTCTGGCTTTATCAAGTTCCCTGGGTCAGGAGGGGTCGATTGCTGTAGGGTAGGGTCTACAGTCCAGTGCTTCTCAACACCTTCCACCATTTGTAGATGCAAATGCCTGTTAGTGGTCGTAGAATATTAACAGGTTTTAATTTATTCAAAACCCCAATTGTAATTTCTCGTCCTAAAATTGTGCACGAGTTGGCTGCCACATCGTCAATGACAAGATTTGGATATTGAGTTATGCATGACACTAAAATCTGAGAGCTAATCATGGACGTGGAGGATTTGCCACAACATATTCCAATAATTCTTCATCAAAAGAAACAAAATATAGGCTCGGTCCAGAGTAGTTTCATCACTGTCATTTCAAGATATTGTTTCACATCATGATCTTCGTCCCCCTGATCGACGTGGATTAGGCACCATTCCCCCAAATCTAGAACACTAACCCAAATTGAACACCGGAAACGGGGTAAAATTTGTTACAAGTTTGCCAATTGATATCTGAGTTTCCTACTCAGCTCGCTGGCGGAATTGAACAAGGTGCGAGGCAGATTCTCATGTACAATTGAAACCAAGCAAGCCACGATAAGCGTCGTGAGTTGACTAAAACGTACCTCAGAATCTGCACCATGCCATCCTTTCTCAGCTCCTAATTCATCTCCAGAACTAAACCAAAAAAGAAATCTCAAAACAAACCGGAGACGAGAGATAAGTTTCGGAGGGTGCCATGGGAGACAGAAAAGAGCCGAGCCTCAGGTGCCACTGCTGATGATCTTCATACCCACACATGGACTCATTCATATCCGCATTCCTCGAGCACATAACTACATTTCACCGCCAATGTTATGGAAAATGAATAAAAAATGTCTCGCACTTGGGATAGGGATAGACCACCTAGATCCACGTAGACCGATGCCTTCATAATGCAGGTAGATCTCATTCTTGATGTCTGCTCTAAATAGGCGTCTAATTATAAAGTCTTTGTTTCAATTCACTTCTAATTTGTCACCGTAAAATAACTCAACTTAAGGACGAAAGTCTCGTCTCCTTAATGAATGGTTGTATTACGTCACTATTGCGTCAAGCTCTTGGAAGCCGGATTCCTCGCGAGGTCTTTCAACATGCGGTTCCTTGGACAAACCTCCAAATGCAAATGCCATGAGTATTTCAAGGGGGTGCTCAATTTGACTCGATAATGAGTTAACTATACCTAGCGATGCGTCGTCGCATACCCTCATCACGAGGATGAATCTAAATGAGTGTTGACGATGGTTGAATGCTATCTTGTCTTGTGTGCGGTCTGTCAGCTACTCAGGCACTACGAATTCCCTGTTTGAAGATGAACATGCTCTGGGATAGGAGACAATAATGGCTCCCCCAAAACGGCCCTTCTAGCATTTTCCATTGCCCAAGTCTCCATCTTTGCCAACGTCTCTGTCGTGTGTGTTCCTAGATGCGGTACCAAAAGAGCGCGCGGGTTCTTGACAAGGCGTTCATCTATCAGGGGCTCGCGTTCGTAAACGTCTAGCCCCACAGATGCTATTTTACCGTTATCTAATGCCTCTGCCATGGCGGCTTCATCAATTATCGCCCCTCGGGCTGTATTCACAATGACGACGCCGTCCTTCATCATGGAGATCTCCTCTGCTCCAATTAAATGCTTCGTCGATGCGTTTAGGGGAACATTAATGCTGATAATGTCGCTTTCGGCTAAAAGCTCTTTAAAAGACACATACTGGGCTCCGGCCGCCTCTTCACTGGACAAGGGCCGGCGGTTGTGATAGCGCGTGATGAGGCCAAACCCGTCGCCGCGCTTTTTAATGGCACGTCCGATGCGACCCATCCCCAAGATGCCAAGAACTTTGCCCTGAGGGTCATGGCCAAAATCAATACTCTTTTTAAAGTTACCGGCTCTTAGAGATGACAGTGACGGGTTAAGCTGCCGTAGTGCACCCAGCAATAGCCATATGGCCAGATCAGCTGTCGCTTCAGTGACAGGATCAGGAGCATATGTGAGCGTAATGCCACGACTTGCACATGCATCGATATCTATTTGATCATACCCTATTGGAAATGGAAATTAGCTGAGTTAGGCTCGTGCCATGATCTTAAGCATAGTGTAACGGACCCGCGCCGTTGTGGCAAATATACTTGCAACTCGACGGGAGATGCTGAATCAAATCCTTGTCAAACTTTCCCGCTACCTGAGGGATGTTTTAGTGAGTTAACTATTCAGATAAGGAGAGAATCTTACGGCTCCACTAGCCGAGTTCCTGTATATCACGGAAATATCCTTATACTTTTCTTGCACATCTCTAAAGAACTCTTCCCTGGTTCCACTTGTGACCACTTCAGTCCTCGCTACCTGTTGGAGGCTTTCGAAGAATGGTTTCGCGTGCCGAACTGGGCTAAAGAAGAGGATAAAGGGCTTTTGGGACATCATGTTGTGAGCCCGACAGACTTGCGCTCCAATACGTAATGTTGTTAGTCTTGGCCCTGGAAGCGGTGGTAGATGATGTGCGACTAGTTTCAATTGGTTCATTGCAGCTCTTTTTCTTTGAAGAAGCAAGAATGAATGACGATGATTTGAGGAACAACCGCGTTAATTACTGATATTGGGAGGCAAAACTTTTTGTCGATTCGAACCCCACCCCACGAAAGTTGCTTGGGTGTATTCCCAATACACAGGCACGGCTCCACGTTTTTTTTTTTGAAAGGGTTTTATATTCATCTAATGTGAAACTGCTGCAATCATTTTTTATTCTAAGTCCTGAGCTAGAATAAAATAGAGCAATGTAGGTGAATCTGATCCTGTTGTTTCACGAGTTCGCTATGAGGACAAATCGGTCAAAATTTTAACCGAAGGAGAAAGCTATACCAAGGATTTGAGTGTACATCTTCACTATTATGGTTACTTTAAATTTCCCAAGTTGATTCTAAAAATCCGATTCAACGTCGAGCTCTTGCGAATTGAGACACAAAAGGTGTCAAATGACAAATAGGGTCTGTTAGTGAAATATCCTAGGTCACTGCTTATATTCCCAATAGAACGTGACGAAGAGGTTCTGCCTTCTAGTACCATGAAAGGAGCATAACCCTGTTTCAACTTGCACACCTGTGGCTCATTGATGATGGAACTCGAAGTAATGAAGTTCAAATAGGCATTGCTTGCGAGTAGGAACCCCAATGATGAGATCTTTGAGGATACAGCTTACCAGGACATCGAGTTTATTTTGGAGTAGGCTGGCGACGGTTAACCTCAATTATTTTGCAATTTGCACCAGCGCGCGAGGAATCCAATAAACATTAGAAAAGCCCAAAGAGGTACAATCTCTCAAGTAGGCCCTAAACCAGCCTGATGTATGTCGATCGTGGATCTAACTGGGCTGGCACCTTGCCGGCCTTACTTAGGACAACAGCGAGCACACCTAAATCTGCAAGTTTTCTAGAAGGAAGGACTCCGAGAAAATTAGTGTCAGAAAAGGATTTCAATTTCTTGAACTTTTCATGGGACGGTAGGTGGTTAAGGAGGAAATAAATGCAATCTATTCTATCCGTAAATATCGTAGCACCAACTCTCCAACCACTCTTTTGCTTGCATAAAAATTCTTTTTAACCCGACTCGGCCTTTGGAAATAATCCAGACTTGGCTCATCCCGGCGGCGCTGATGCCCGCGACTTAACTTGACCTTTGCCACTTTCTTCTCACTCTAATAGCAAATAGCTGCATTATGCACGAAAGGTTTGCTGGCTAGCTTCTGCTGGTCGCGGAATCTCCCAACAAGCAGCCATTTAGTGATTTCCGGTTATGGGGCACTTACCAGTAATGCAGTCTGATGCACACCCTTTTTACTGATGTAGTCCAGCTTCTCCCCGCTTTGGAGAGCAGGCATCGAACCATTCTGTAGTCAATCTATTAGTGGGAGGTCGTCCATAAGTGTCGTTGACTCTCATTTCATGGCATGGAGCCTTCGTCTCTTGGGCTATAGCTGAATACGGATATGGGTTTGACCAATGACACAACAAGGGTATTAAACCGGTATGGCCTGATTTTTCTATAATTGGCATACTTCTTTGTAGTTAGTATAGGTTGCATCGAATCTGCACATTCGCTGCTGCAACTGAATGCACCCAAGTATACCCCCCCGATAGTGTCAAAATTGTGTGATAACTTGTAGAAAGAATCTAGTTATAATAATTACATAATGTGGTCAAGATATCTGTAGATTGGTAGATTGATATACGCTTATAGACTTCTTTTCGACGAATTGATCTCTTTATATTTAAATCTAAATTTCTTTAACAAAGAGAAGCTTGAGTCAATGAACCCGTACCGGGCTAGTGAGGCTAGAGGTTACACTAACAATGTGTTTGAGTGACAAATGGATAGCCATTCTGCCCGCACACACCGCTTACTGGTTTCAGGGGGCTCCTGTTGTGCATCAATACACCATACGCTGCCTAAATCATGGCTTGTGACAACTTCAACCACATCCCTCCAGGCCATCACACCCCATCACAAATCATTATTTAATCTGAATACTATCAACGTCGCTGACCTAGTAGTGTGTGTGATTGACGCAAGGCTGAAGCATCTGTAGAGCATCAAGTAGCTACACCCAAGATACTTAGCTACGATGTCTAGCCTGATGCAGAGCACGACGGATGCTGATGAAGATGGCCCTCTGCCGAATCCCTATGACGCATGGTACGAACATGATAACGAAGAACTTAGAATTTTTATGGGGAGTGGTATGAAGATCTTCCTTGATTGTTCAGATTTAGTTTATTTATACCTGTGCATTGCTTGGCCTGACACAAAACTTATAGCACGAGATTACTATTACAAAGCAGAAGGCTGCAACATGGGCTCGCGGCTTCTCTCAACCTTTGCAGTACTCGATCAGGAGCAGCTTTCGAATCACCAGTTTGATCTTGTCAAATATGGACGCCAAAAGGTCCTACACCAGCTGGATGACCGCCTTGAGTTGCCTCATTCTATTAATAATTCTATCCAACCTATCGCCAAATCAAACGGCACGTTCGGGGTTAAAGGACACGAGCCATGGTCAACCAACCATCACTCCATATACGAGCACCTACCACCAGGTAATTTCACAAGATTCCTGGAAATTCTGCCATCATCCAAAGGACCAATAACGTGTCGCCTTCACATGGCCAAAATTTCAGACTGCAAGTTCAGATACGAAGCTCTATCCCTGGAGGAAGGCAAGAATTTGGAACTGCAACACGAGAAAATAATCTGTAATCAAGAAGAGGTAAATTGCAAACGAGAGCTTGCTCGAGCACTTGAAACTCTTCGACTGTTGGACAAGTCTCGATTGGTTTGGGTAGCTTCATTGTGTGTTGACCCCGACAACATTTTAGAGCGTAGCCATCATGCCCGGCTATCTGCTTCTATATTTGAGAATGCCCATAGGGTGCTCGTGCTTTTACAGCCGGAAGTGAACCAAGATCCTGCTACAGTTCTGGCTTGTATCTGCAAAGTGGTCAACACTTGGAGAAAACGCAGCGCCTTGGAGGATCGAGTTCAGGAAGCGGACTTTTCCAGTTATGCCTCACCAAACATACACACGATTAACCAATCTCTAAGGCTACAGCCATCGAAAATATCAGAAGCCTGGCTACCAGCAATGCAGCTGTTCGAAAGCCCATGGTTCAGCAATGTCTGGTCCATTCAAGAGGTTTCCGTCGCTAGATCTGTGGTCCTTATATTGGGAAGCAATATGATATCTTGGGACTGGGTCGGTCTCGCTGCTGGGGTTCTGAGAGAAAATTATGGCAAATTCCCCCAAAGTTGGCATCCAAATTGGACCTTTGGTAAACGGCCAGTGGTTAGCCCGGGAATTCTACATACCTACTTCATGTATCGGGTTTCTTTATCCCAGCGATGCTTCAAAGCCATCAGGCCGACCTTTCGCCAACTGTTATCACTATGCCACGGATTTCAATGCAAAGTTGAACATGACAGAATTTATGCGTTGCTTGGAGTTCCAACGGCTGACAACATAGGCTCCCAAATAGTCCCAGACTATACTCAACTCGCTTCAAAAGTTCACCAAAATGTAGCATGTCTCATCATGCAGACATCAAACTCTCTTGATGTTCTGACTGAAGTACACCACATGCATGATGCTGAGGCCTGCATGCCAGGAGGGCAATATGCTAAGAATTTAGTCTTGGATTGTCCCTCGTGGGTTCCTCGGTGGCATAACTCGTATGCTGAAGTATTAGATCTACTTTATACATGCACTGCGCTCTCAACTGCTCCTTCTATCCACACTCAACAACAAATAAGTTTTGAAAATTCGAAATTGGTGGTGTTTGGGACTGCCATTGATATTATCACAAGGGTTGATGATGCCGGCTTCGATTTTGTATGGAGAGGTAGAGATGATACCAAAGGTCAACTCGGGACGCTGGGTCAAGCTCACCCTAAAATTGTAGAGAGCATGCCCGACCTAACGAACGTGACCATGAACGACCTCAAGTTGCTGGCGTTGACAGTTACTGGCGGCAAGGACTGGTCGGGACTCCCAGTGTCGAACGTGGATCAACACGTTGCAGATTATGCGCGCTGCCTGCTTAGACGTGGACTATGGTGGTCATTGCAATGGATGCGTGAAATAAAAAAGCAACTTCATGCTAGCGCTCGGTCGATTGAGGACGAAACAACAAATGTTCCACTGTCAAGCTTGGGGGAACTATCTTTGGGGGAAATGGCGATCGATGCCTAGATGCTGTGGCTACCTTCACTTTTAGACGGTCACGATTTATCACACAGCGTGGATTTTGGGGGTTCGCACCTCACGCTGCAAGAAGTGGTGATATAGTGTGTACATTCAACGGTGTTGGAGTCCCGTTTGTTATTCGGCCACAAGGAAATGATGGATATCAACTTGTTGGAGAATGTTACATTCATGAACTTATGAGTCGAGAGGGTATGGAGAATGTTAAAAGTCGGGAAAAAGGCCGGCTCGTTGATTCACGGATTCAACTAGTATAAACATAATATCAAGTCTCTCAATAGATCACTATTTGCGGAGTTCAATTGATAGTAATCTTATCTTATTGTGTCGCACCTGCAAATTTAGAGCTGACATTCGGCGAACAATACTGGTGCCATCAAGCTTTGTAGCCCTGGAATAACTCATGATGGCCAGAATCTACCTGGAACAAGCTGCCAAAATCTTTGTAAACTTCCCCCAACTATTGATAGTTTGGTTATATCAGCTAGTTGCCAATTTTCAGCAAGAAACTTTCAGCACAGATAAATTTACGATAAATAGACCCAATAATTTCAATGTTCCCTCAAAATTTCTCTGAAATCTTCGGCGTTGGCCAGATCATCTGCACTTATGAAGGTGATTCGTTGGTTCGGAAGCGCGTTAATAGACTATAAGAAAAGATTGCTGAACTTCCAAACACTCTGGCTTCCATTTAATTTGATACAAGTGATCCTGCCCAGAATGTAAGTAAAACCTGCCGTTTCGGGGCAAAGTAGCAGTTCGTAAAGGCTGCAGTGGCTTCGCGAAGGCGGGGCGAGCCCGCCGATGAGCCGTATCCCAATGCTTCACGTTGTCAGACATTAGTATGATATATATATGTACTTATACATGCTTATAAATATCCTCTAAAAGTCAAGGATACTGAAAAGATAGACTCGCACACCCACTAGTCTTAAACTCACTAAATCCCTGTTCGCGACCCGTATTCACCCACAACTCTAGCTCGCTACGCAGAAGGCAATATTTAGGACACTTGGTCTTGCACACAAGACGTGATCAAATTCAATGGAAATTGTCTAACTCAGGTGGAGCGATTTCCATCCGATGCTTGTTACCTAACTTGGATGGCATCTTCATTCGTACGGCAGCAAGGTATCTCCCTATTGATCTAATGTGTCCCAACCAAAGTTATCCTGATCGACGGCATGTAATAATGACTCCCAAGTAACACCTGCAAGCAAGTCCGGTATTCCACTATCCCAACTGCCCGGCCCTCCCGGATTGCCGATCCACGAAGTATCATCCGTGTATCCAGTTGCTGCAACTCCCGTGGCTTCTGAGGGCGCATGTCCTGTCGGGGCATTTGTGATGGAACAGAGGCCTTCTCCTAGATTGGGATTGAAAACAGACGCCGGTTTATTTGGATGTTCAGTTTCATGCCTGGATCGATCTGGTCCAGTTTGCGATGGGGAGATGAAAGTGTCATCTGACCGATTTGATGAGTCCCGATCAACTCGTCTCCTTTTCCTAGAGCCCTGTAGGTTATCTACCAAAAGGGAATCCGGTGCTTGACGCGTCCTTTGTTGGTCAAGAACTGAGAAATTAACATTTGGTGTTGAAGCTGGTAGACCAAAGGGTAAACACTCCTCGGAGCTTCTATTCTCTTGAAATGCTTCCTGAAGATCGTATAATACACTGTGACAATTTTTCGCCAGCCGCCATCGACCCGACATGGCAAAGAGGACCTCTAAGCAGACCTTGATTTCTCTAGGATGAATTAGCAGCAGATTCTGCACCGCCTAGTAGCTGAACACGGCCATAAAAAAAGTGAGATGTAGCTCTTGGCCAAAAAAGGAAAAAAGGAAAAAAAAAAAAAGGCGCAATCTACAGGACAGCAGCGGATAGGATTCTGAGTGTGCTTACCTTTGCCCTTTGTCAATTGGATAGAGTTGTAGCTGGCATGCAAATGCGAGGACAATGCCTGCCATCCAAGTGGCAGACAGGAAACCAGGCCAAAACAATGCATATCCGGCACTTTGTTGCTTTCTCATGATGTTAATGATTTGGCGCGATTCGCTGATGCAGATCTGAAGGGCGGACTGAAATTCAGGAGAGGAAGGCTCTAGAGAAAGCCATGGCCGGTTGATGAGGAGATTCACCTGGCTGTGGAGTAAGATGAAGAAAGCTGGCTCGCTGAACTCCCGGTTCCGATTTTGAGCAATGGTTTTAGGAGGCGGGGTGAATTCTTGCTGGGATGAAGGAAGAGAGTTCCACCACACATTTATTCGTGTTTTGAGAGAGAGAATTGAGCTTGTGTCCATGGATCGGACGTGAATAGATTTGTGAAATAGTTCCAAAGTTTGCCCGAGAAGGTTCGAGTATTGAGTGTGAAATGCTAGTATTAGATGACGGTCGTTCTTCGGATTTGAGGCGTCTTGATTTGCAGGTGGAAATGGACTCATGTGGCTGTCATTGACCAGAGATGGCGGTGCGGCGCTACCTCTTTGAGAACCCACCCTTGATGGTGTTGTGTTGGCATAAATTCTCGCGTCATCCGACTCGTATGGAGCAGCGGGCTGAAAATGATGATGAACCTCGGGCCCGATCAGCGGACAGACGTCAATATCGGAGTCTTGGATCCCTAATGGGTGCCCTAGAGCTTGGGAAAGGTATCGATCGAGGACGTAGATGCTCCAGAATAATCTCTTCCGAAGGTCGCAGTCGTCCAGGGATATATCCCGATACCGTACGGGACACCGATGAAGACCAGCCATGAAGATGGAGCGCGAGAGAAGCCCACCGACAGCTGCAGCAGTTCGAAGCGACATTCGGGCCACTAGCAGCAGTTGAGCGGCAAACAGAGCCTGGATTGAGACAATGTCACTCTTGGCAGCGAGACTAGGTAGGCAGGATATCACATCGGCGGGCTTATTAATACGACAAGCAGAGGGCAATTCGGTGCTGCTATAGAGGCTTGCCAGATTGAATACGCATTGCAGAGCAATGACCCGGGCCAGATTCAAAGGGGTTGTGCGTGCTTGCTGCGGGGCAGCATCGTTTCTTGGCTGCTCATCGACGAAGCTGTACAGGCCCTCCAAGTCCTTGAGTAGAGTTGGTCCATGTAGAAAAGGGAAGAATCGGTGCCAGGTCTGGAAATATGTCATGAAGAGATGCTGTGCCACGTCCGAGGGCGGCGGCCGGCCCAGCTCCAGCGGAATCCCGAGGCCATACGAGAGGGAGGCTGGCGTGGCAGACGCTGCCCGCGAGGTGGACGCGGAGCTGAAGGGATTGTCGCCATTTTCCTCGGCTCTGCGAGGTCGATGGACAACGTTGCCCTCCAGCTCGTCATCGGCAACGATGCAGTCTTCTGGCGACGGGTGTGCGGCGTCTCGTAGCACAGACGAGAGCCGGGCATTGGCATCAGAAAAAGCCCGTCTCACCGTGTTGACGAAGTAGACGCCGCTGGAGCTGCCGATGAACTGGCTTTTGCCCTCCTCCCGCGTGCGCAACGAGCCTCTCTCCTGCACAGTTCGCGGCGAGGACTCATCGCTATTGGAGACACGCGACATGCCGGACACTGCGGGATGGTAAGACACACAGATGGACGGATGCATGGCTGAGATGCGATGTTGGCTTGGAGTGGGGCATCGGTTGAACCTTCAGCCGCAATATTCTCAGTCTGAGGGGGAACTCGACTGGTTGGGATGGAGCAGATAATTGCGTTACATCATTTCGTGACAAGAATTTTGGTAAAGATGCCTTCAGGTAAGATTGTATCTAGCTCGACAGATCAGCTTTTGAGTACTCGTCTCTACCTGCTCGGCATTCTGCATCAAGAAAAGCTTGAAATTCATGGAAATCCAGAACAATGCAAATCCTCGCTCAGAAATAGACAATACGAGAACAACTGCTCCTTGGGTGAGCCTCATAGGAAAAAAAAAAAAGGGGGACCGAGGTCAGTCGCTGCCTTGAGCATTCATTTATAAGTTATATTTGGGATGCCTACGGGTGCGCTGCTGCCATTCAGTTTGACTGACCCGGACCGGATGTTCGACCTAGGCTCTCACTGAGGGCCAGTCCGCCACCGAAAGTGATGAAGTTGGAAACAAACTTCCACCGGTTATTAGCTATGTATGTTTAAGATGGCTGAGGGTTCGGTTACCTGAACGATATTCGCACAAACGAGGAGAGTTGTAATGAACAATCTTGCTGTAGGGCTTAGATTCGCCGAGGGAACAGCTGCAAAAACGTGAGAGTTCGGAGGAGCATTGTGTGGAGTAGCCAATGGTGGTGAAGAATCTCGTGGAGAACCTGGTGGATATTGTCTGCCCACACTCCTGGGCGTAGGGGAGCGAATGGGTTCAAAGGAGCTTCTTGGAGCTCAATAACACTGGTTTGGGACATGAACTAAAATTGTCCAAGGGCTACTCGCTGTTGGTGCACATGGCCTTCACCAATTCGGATAGGATGTCTCAAGAAATATCCTCAACCGTAGCATGCCAAATGGCACTACTATATACCAGTAGATCTCGCTAGAAGCTTTACGTAGCTATATCTACTAGCCGCTGTTTGATACTAGAACTTGTTGAAGGTTGGCTTCTGCGTTTGAAGTGTCCATAGAAGCATGGGGGTTATCTTGCCGTCGTCACACGTATGTTTAGCTTGCCACTTGCCAACGGGGCTTTGTGGGTACATTGAGATATTTCAGAAGGAAACACTGGGGATATTATCGCACGGGCATGTGTTGGTCTGATCACAATTATCATGCTAAGTTGTGCCTAATGTTGTATTCCTAACATGGGTTTTGGGGAGTGGATTCGAAGACAATAGATCATTTCGAGATGAATGAAGGGCAACTGAAATTCCGCGCTTCCTGAAGTCTTCCACTGAATTCTACAACGAAGCCACCAGCCCGGAGGTCCCAAACCATTGTCGGTAAACATGTTCCTAGTAACTTTCTGCTGCTTCTTAGACCATCTGGTGCATGCGCTCCCGAAGAATTTCGCACTTTTACCCCTACTCATAGGATATGAAACAAATATTTGCGTACTAGTTCTCCTGTTTTCTCTTGAATTGCACCATAGGTCCGTCACGGATAGAAACAAAGACATCGTACAACTGGTACTGGTCAACATGTTCGCGACCAAACCCGGCATCTGGGCCACCTCCTCCAATATTGTTCGTTGGGTCCTGCTGTAGATCAAACTGGAAGATGAGCTTGGCAACGACAATGCTCATTTCTAGATAGGCCAAATTCTTGCCAAGGCAGTTGCGCGGCCCCGCGGAAAAGGCACAAAAGCCGCTCTGTGCTAGTGCAACTTCCTCCGCCGAGGCCCCCGTTGTATCGTTCTCATCGACGATCCATCGTTCCGGGCGGAACTTGAAGGGTTCTGGGTATATTTGCTCATTGTAGTGGAGGCAGTAGATTGCCGAGCTAACCTTGATGCCCTGAGGCAAGAAATGCCCGTCAACAACAGCACCACCAGGGGAAACCTCCCGAGACAAATCTCCAGGACCTGGGGGGCTCATTCGGAGACTCTCCTCAATAACTGCGTGAAGGTACTTGCAAGATGACATTTCTGTGCCTCCCTTGATCTCAGCGAGGCTGGAGAAGGTCGATCGAACTTCCTCCGCAAGCTTTCGCTGAACCTCTGGATATCGCACGAGATAGAAGAGCGCGGCTGCTAGAGAGATCGAGGTGGTGTCGGAGCCAGCGATGATTAGCAGCTCAGTCTCGCCGTAAAGTTCCTCCGGGGTGTATCCCGGCTTGCCAGTGTCTGGGTCGACGGCCTTGAATAGATAGTGAAAGAAATCTTTTCGAATTTCGCTTTCCGGCGTTCCCTTGCCCTGGATGTCTTCCTCCGCCTTGGCTCTCTTGGCAAAGCATGTCTCAACAAAAGCTTGCCAGTTCTGGATAGCCGCTGGGGCAGTCTTTAGCATAAGCTGGTTAAGACCTCGTGGCTTCAGCCAGTTGAAGAATGGAGTGAATGGAGAGAAGGCAATCTACATGAAGTTAGTCTTTACTGACTTGATTGAACACCTAAGCTCCACTAAAGGAATATGATTAGCCTACCGGGTGTAGAATGCTGAAATAAGAAAGGATCAGCTCTGGAGCATATCGTAGCTCACTCTCGGGCTCCTTCATGTTGAAGGACTCGCCGAAGCAGAGGTCTCCCAAGATGTCAAAGACCAAATAGTTGAGCCAGTTAGCCATGTTCAACGGCTTGGAAAATTCGTTCTCTCCAATTTCAGAATCGATAAGTTTACACCACCGGTCAACATTTGAGTGCACGAATTCCTCAGATGAACGAATGGCCTTTTCCGAAAAAGCATGAGCCAACACACGGCGCTTGCGTGTATGAACCTTCTTGTCGATGGAGTTCCAGGTGGTCATAGAGTCGACAGTTCGAGGATAGGCCTTGTAGTACTCGGACTTTTGGATGTTTGCCTGTTTGCTGTAAATGTTTTTGACCCCAGTGGGGGTGTTGATGAGAACACTATTGGGAGTGATTCGAAGGTTGGGTCCTGTGCTGGTGTGTTAGAAACATCGTATTTTTCATTGAAAATAGCATGTCGCACCATATTTCTGCTGCAAACTCCAGAACCAGAGATGTCTATCGCGCTTCAGGGTGTGGTAGTATGCAGGAAAAGCGGAAATACGTGCCCAGAATGGGCCCGGAAACTTGGCAAGGGGGTGAAAATACAGCCTGTAGATTATCAAAGCGACAACGTGGCAGACTCCTATCAAAAGCAAGAGGGCGAACGCCCTCTGGAGAGAGACTTCGCCGTTTGCGTTCTTGACATCCACTTTCCACATGTTCGCCGCTAGTCGAGAGAGGCAGAGGATGGAAATGCAATGGTCGGCATTGGCTTCTTATTTTCCGGCACACATTCTGGCATGGCCTCAACTTTGCATAACCGCCGAGGTTGCGTGATTAAATTCTCGCTTAAAAATGCAGCTGACGTAACTCAATGGACATCTGCACGTCGTGGCGGTCGGTATACTACCTTATTATCCCGGAGGTAACGTCGTTCATCGGCGTTTGACGGGCGCCGAACCCTATCGCACGAAGACTTGTGCTGATGTCGCCACTCTTACTGGAAGGTTTTGCTGTCAAGGAACCAGGGACAGGGATAACAAGGGACCTTTGTCCTCAGATATAAAACGGAGATAACAACCGGTTGGCACTCTGTTGGCCCTCCAAGGAGAGAAGGGGATCCACAAAGGCCCGATTTTGCAGATTCTGGACAAAGTACTATGTAGAGGGACTGTGCGTTTGCAGACGAAACTGAACCTCGGCAGCTTCAATGAGGGACCCAATGGATTGCTCATTCTCCCAGAATTTGAGATGCAAGTGGCCCTAAATAATTCTCATTATAAGTGAAGGACTGCGAATCCATTGCCGCCGAGGTCAGATCGTTCGAGCCCAAACGCTGGCTAGGAGTAAACTGAACTGGATCCCGCAGTGGATCCCCTGCCATTGCGCCTGTCCGGGCCAATGGCTGGGGTATCATTCGTAATGGATTGCCGTTTTGTTTCAAACTCGGTTCTCAAATAACGAGGCTGGTTATCGCAAAAGTCGACACGGCCCACAAGATCCCATTAATCCACTCCACATTTAGAGAGGTGCGTCCGAGATATGGTTTTGTAGTTCAGCCCTGTTAACGATATTCCTCTTGGTGCATATTTTAGTCTCATCGTACATGGCCTTTATTGGCATATTATTGTCAACTTTCGGGAGCCAATTCCATGCCGAATTGCAATATATCCGATAAGATCAGCCCCAGCGAATACTTCTACAGGGGTGCTGTTCCATTGGTGCGGGGAATAGATACTCAGGATCCTTGTCCAATTCTTGGAATGGCTTCAAGTAGCTACATGTGCTGGAGCGTTGATTTTGTGGTTTGCCACTGGCCTGTTTGTCGAATAGCTCCTGCAACTGTGCCATGTCGTTGCTTCCCATGTCACGACTCAAATGCATGGTGTTGAGGCTCCGGAAGCAAAGTGGCCAATGGTGGCACAGCCTTGCTGGACCCCACAAACGGCTTTTTGCGCCAGTTCTTCTCGGCCCCGTTCTCCTCCATCTTTCCTCTTGTGACCCCGCGCTAGCTTGCTAAATTTCCCTGGCTGCCAGAGCACACCATAAGCAACGCTCTGGAAGGTAAAGAGCTTCAAGGATCGAAAACGTGGGTACCTGGTGATTCTAGGCTTAATACCTACATTGCCATGTAGTTTAGAGGGATAGAAAGGACATTGCTAGACCTGGATGAAACATGGTCTACTGGTAACTCTCATATACGCTTGGAAAATGACAGGACTGTAATTGTCTTGATCAATGTGAAGTGTTGGAAACAGAAGCGCCCTAACCCTATTGCGTTAAGCATGTCCGGGATCCTATCCGATAGCACCCCCAGACTGCGGGAAAAGCCGTTTCCCGTTGCTCATTAGACATGGTGCAATGGCCTGGTTAGGTCTGACAAGTCTTGAAACTTGAATGTTGCTCGTATTGTTTTATCGCCTCACGCTCAAAGGAAGAAACGTGGTACTGAGGGTAAAAGCTGCTTATCGCTAGGAGCTACTTGGATTCAGTAATTCCTCACGCCCACTACTCTCTCGATGATGCAAGTTCGGTCATGATGCAATGACTGTGATGTAGTTCAAGTCAAGAAGCTCTTGTCGCTGCTCTCTTTTTCGACCGTGTCACTGTAACCATTGGCTATGGAAAAAATAGCATAAAATGTCAGCGTCTCCTAAACTCCCATTTTTTCGTTCCTTGGAAGGCACGGTACGGGATGGATACAAAGCTGGGAGGTTGTGAAAACAATTCAATGGTTAGCTCTTAAGGCGATTAAAAGCCTGCGTTTATAGAACACCTAAGTAAACCACTAGATGATACAAAATAGCCCCCCCGAACGCGGCAGTGTGTGCATTACACAAGGCGCATTGGTCAGATTCACTGGTTGGAAGCCTCCTAGGCTTGGGCAACAAGTGACACCACAGTGTATAGGTTCAGAGTCAACCATGTAGTAGTAGATCAACATCATGATTATGCCTTGGATTTGTTCTCAGACTATATTTACAATCCATTTTCAGGCTCATGAGTTCCTCGTAAATTCAGTTTATCTTATAGCAGTACCCAGAGCCCTTATTTAGTCATGCGGATTACACATCAAAACTAGTCATGTATGAATCTTTACTTTGCTAACGAACGCCGCCCAAGCTTCCGAGCATATTAATTAGCCAGAGCCAATGCTAACAATTTCTTTAAGCTGCGAAGTCTGCTAAGTGCACCATTGCATTTATCCAGAGCTCTAAAGACATAAAAGAGGCTGATATTTAATTGGAAAATCATGGGTAGCCTCACATTTACGTGGCAGGCTTGCTGAGTGCAATAGGAACTGGCCTAGATGATATGCAGATGATTTCACATTACATTACTACCCAAGCAGTGCCAATGACTGCATGAGTCCTTCCTACCTAGTTCAAGATACTGGAGTCATCATACTACTGCTGTAATCTATCGGTTTCAGACATGGTGGTGACAAACTCGAAGCTTGACTCAATCTAGATTTGAGTTTGTCACCAATCTTCAAACCAGATGGGATAAAAAAGAAGATAGCTGCTACTTGTTTCACTATGTGAAGTTGAGAAATGATAGGTGATATTTATCAGCTTAGGAAGGCGAGGTGAGGCCATAATCTATATCATGGGCACTGTTGTGACAACAGCAAAGTGACAGAGCCCGCATTGAGAAGAGAAACATTTTAAGGGTAATTGATCAACATATGTCTTCAAGTAATAATAAATAATCCACTGAGATTTATTTGATGGTCAGCGTATTCTTTGCTATGTGAATTCTAAGCAACGCTCGAAACCAGTCCTAACTTGACATCTGTGTGAAGACGGGTGTCAGCAGCAGTTGTCTACGACCTTGTTAGATACACGACGAATAGCTAGCGCACTGCTACACAATTCAAATTTAATTTCCCTGTGCGATCATGTGACCCAGTTAGTTCCCATCTTTCAGTGATCTGTAACAAGCATGTAACTTACAGTTTGACATATCACTGAAGGAGAGGTGAACTGGTTCAAAGCAATCGAGACTTGAACCAGGAACGCTAGCTTCTATACTATACTGACAGAAAATTTACGCTGTCTCATTTGTAGTAGATCCTATCTCTGTTAGCTCTCCCCACTACTGAAAATAAATTGGCCTTGACAAACCTTTCCCTCACCCATCGCCCCTGTCTTCGTAGCAAGGGTGTGTAATATTGTCCTGAGAAGGGCAATAAAACATGGAGAGTGTACCAGTGGGGACTACTATCGGCTGTTATGGCACGCTGGCGAGTTTTCTAATTGTTCTCAGGGGACTTGCTCAGAGTGGATTATTCGTGGAGGAATGTAGTTGGGTTCATTGACTACAGTGCAGAGAAATGAGGTTGAGTAGTCTGGCTGTACAAAATCTTGTAGTTTTATTGATTGGATTAAATTTCACGGTCTTGTTAACCCGAAGAGATGAATATTGACGATGGTAGCGAATACATGGTGGGGATGGAGAGGACGTGTGAGGCATGCTGAACGGATATTGTGGCCTTCTGGTTATTAGCCTAGAAGCGCTCAGAGCCATCGTTATCACTGTACAAACATAAAAATAGTAAATAATGCGGGACAATAGCAGTAGGTTTACTAAATAGAGATCCAATCGAAATAAACTAATTTATTTGTTGAGAATAATACGATGGTAGTTATGCGGCTTCGGAGGTGACTATGATCAATGCTATCGGGTAGTTAGGCCAGGGTGAACTACACAGAGAGCAGAGCAAAGGTCAGTTACAGTTAGTAAACGACGCTCTGAAACTGGGAACAACGAGGCGCCAGACTCTCGGGTGCCCCCCCCCACGCAGCAGGACGCCAAGCTTGTGATGGAGTATGGCCGTTTGGCGTAGTTGACTAGAAGGCCGGTGGAAAACACTCAAGACGCTGTCAGTCGCCATCCATCATCCCGACCGCGGGTTTGGGATGGGGGAGAACAAAAAGAGGGTGGGGCGGGCCGCGGCATGCCACTGTCACAAGGCTCAAATGGAAACGGTACGAAAATGGCCATCTGCAATTTTGGTAGGGTTGCATCAAGGGGCAAGCAACCAATCTGGAACTAGATCTGCACCCGTGGGAGCGGTGGGCAGATGGGACTGGGCATGCCAGAAATCCTTCGCGTGCGCGAGTACTGTACCTGCGTCGCCCCCAATCTCAACAATGTACAGTACAAAGCGCCGTGTTTTGTGTGTTGGTATGCGAGTGAGCATGCGCCTGCTCCTGGTCCTGCGGCTGCGGCTGCGGCTGCGGAGGAACCATGCCGAGGGCAACTCACGCGTCGCCCGCCACCTGATGCCATCATCGTGCATTTACAGTGCTGACGGACTGTGGCAATTGTGGGAAGCCAGAATGATGATCTCTTTGATACCATGCGCTACACTACACTTGGGCGACTGACTTGGCGTGAGTGTGTGTGCTTGCACTAAATCTATGATGTAACACGGAAATAGCCTGATGCATGACGATCTCATTTCATCTGCTTGGCGAAGGGCCCGCCAAGCCACTTGGCGCTGTTTTTTCGGATAACATTTCCATCCGGTGTCGGAAAAGAAGGATACATATTTGATGTATGAAAGTTTCGTTGTTCATCTAAGTCGTCCTTTGTCTTGGCCATTATGTAGTTGATATCGTCACCGTCGTTATGGTCCATATGCATCACCTCCAAAGGCAATGACTACTTTTGCCAAGATAATACCAACGGCCTGACGAACCTACTTGCCTTGACGAAGTTCCGGCCAAGAGCTCCCTCACCACCTTCTCGGCCCTAACTATCCGCTTTGCTATGCCTTTTTTTGCACTGCATTCAGTGAATACCAAGGCTGTTTGCTAGTGGACCTGTGCCGTCTTCCGATGCTTCAAGATGATCGACGCACTAAAACCGAGGCCAAGAAAAGCCAGTGCCGGACTTTGGCAAGCCGCAAATCATCTGACAGCCGGTAGGATACGCCCCCACAGGATTGTGCCAAGTTTTCCCGGGAAGTAAATGTTGTCAAACATGCAATCTAGATAGAAGACGCGTTGATCATCACGCTAGTGCTGTGCTGCGAAGAACAGCGAGCATTCGCACCGTTATTTACTGTAGTCAATTTAGCCGGCCGGACTTGGTGCCGCGTCTCTTCTCGGAGGCAAAACCCATCACGGAGATGCCTAAACCACACAAAGTAGTAAGCAGTGCCGCGCTTTTTATCCCTAAATCGTTGTTGATTCCCAAAAAAATTCATCTCAATCTCAGAAGGGGCCGTGAGTAGGATCACACGAACAGACATTTTTGCTGCTTACTCTCGTACCAAACGTTGCCGAGACCCCTGTCACCGTTGTCGGAGGCAAGATTTGTCACGAATTGACTCGGCTATTCACTAGATGGAGCACATGGAAAAAACTGGACTCGTCTACAGGGCCGTTGTATTTTCTGGGTCGTTTCTTCATATTGGCACTGCCAAAGCGAGACGTACGGCAATTTCAAACACATCACCAGCGTCGCGCAGGCTCAAGGAATAATCTCTCATTCATACCTACTTCATAAACTCTGGGGTATATATATACTTCGTGACAAGCGCTCTACATGCATTATTAGTACAAGAATATTTCTACCCCGTCTATACTCTATCTATATTACGATGGGACCTTTGTCCAGTCCTTGCATAGTCCAAAAAATGTGCGGCAAAACTTGCCATATTCGACTACAATATCGAAGTGCTTCCAGGAGCCGAGGGCGTGGTGAACCAGCCTGGCATCCGGATCGGTGATTGGCTTTGAGCCCATGTTTCCGTATTTTCCACGACCAGGGCTATCATTATTGTCAGTGTCTGAAGTCGGTTTTATAAAAGACTCGCGCAGCTTACCTAAAGCCGGTCATTGGGAGAACCAAGACGTCAGACGCCAGCTTCGACTTGCCACCGTCCTTCAGTCCTGTGAGGGCATTCCACCTGAAGCCGATCTCCTTCTCCAGCCACTGGCTCGTGGCCAAAGTGACAGCAGCAGGGCCAGTACGGGTGAGAGGATCCTCCTTGGGAATCTTTTTATCGGGATGAATCTTCTTTGCCTCGTTGATCTGACTCTTGAGGTTGTCCATGAATTGGGTCAGAGCTCCGTGTCTTGGAGCAGAGGCTAGCGCCCATTGGGTGATTTGCACGGGGTAGGTGTAGCCCATTCTCCAGTGGGTATCGGCGTCTGGCTCGGTGTCGGCCTCCAGCCCCCAGAGAAGATGGACTGGACGTGAGGAGTCGCTAGGAGACTCAACACCATAGCTCTTACCGCCAACGTCATCGGTCCACTGTGCGATATCCGACGAGTGGATCCAGCCGGCTGGGTGACGCAGAGGCTCTGTGTCGACATCGCCGTACTATATCAGTTAGATAATGAAGAAGATTGGAGCAGGCAACAAGTATACTTACAACACCACCATATATCTTGCAGGCCATGACACGGAATATATCAGCACGCTCAACAGGGGTGAAGTGCACATTGAAGTCTTCAATGAATTCGTTGTCGTACTCCTCCATGAAGGCTTGGATTCCTTCATCGTCCCAAAAGAAGTAGGCCATGGGCCGGTCGTTCTCAGGGGACACGGAGAACATGAGCCACTTCTCTACCCAGGGGAGCAATTCGACCTTCCATGTGTCAAGCTGGGTCGACTTGGAAGTCTGATGCATGATCAAGGGGATCTTGGAGAAGTCGACGAGGCGGTCATTCTGAGATGTGGCGACCCTGGATGCTAGCTTGGCAGCCTCGACGATGTCCTTGGGGTGATTCTTGACATCCTTGGTCCACTCTGGTGGGATGTACCAGGCTAGAGGATAACGTTAGCCGGAGGGTATGAAAATGAGATGAAGTCACTGATGTGATGTGATGGTGATGATGAATCGTCACTGTGAGAATGACTAATAAGTTGGACTCATGATGGAGCCTTATGTGAGTGAGGGAGAGGGCGGGTAGGATTGTATGTGCATGCCGTGTTGGGTGGTTGTCATTTGGGCTTCCACTCACCGCCACCAGTGCCGTTGAAGGTGTGGATGTGCTTCCAGGCCAAGGGATAGTTCAGCTCCAGCTGGGCGTCAAGCAAGGCTGGCGTAGAGCCTTGCCCACTGCCGTCTCTCGTCAGCGTCCATAGCGTCGCAGCAAATATGAGCGCCGACAGGAGCAGGACCCGCGGCCGGAGGCGCAAGGGGTTTACGGAAAAGCGCATGACGGCGGCGTTTGGTCAAAGGGTCAAGGCCTCCTGGGCTGGGCGCGTCGGGGGGTGACAAGGCGGCCTGGACCTGGCCCGCTGCATGAAGGAAAAAAAAAAAAATTTAATTATTATGGGGGGGAATGGGGGGAGAGAGGGGATGGATGAATGAGAGTTCTGGCAAAGGAGAAGGGCAGCCAGAGCAGACAGACCCCAAGAGACGCTGAGCAGGCGAAGACGTGTCTGGATGGATTGATGGGCTGCTGGGCTGGGCTGAGCTGCTGGGCTGAGTTTGGCGTGACCGGGCTGAGCTGGGCGGGCAATGCAAGGACTCCCAAGGGCTGCAAGGCGGCAACGCTGGTTTGGTCAGGGCGTTGCTGGATGGTTGACGAGATCGAGGGCAGACGAAAGGGGAGTCGGCGATGGAGGACGGTTCCGCCGTGGTTCGGTGGAGCAAAGAAAACCCGTGGGTTGGGTTGGGCAGGGCGGTTTGTCGTTGGTGCTTACTGACCAGGTCCAAAGTACTGTATTGGTGCGGTCCTGCGTGTAGCTCGCCCCAGCCGACAGAAGCTGTAACAGTGGCTGGTGGGGACGGCGGTGCAAAAGTACAATTTCTGACATAGTGCTGGGCCCGGTGCTCCCCATCTTCAGCCCTTTGTTGTGCCTTGTGCTCCCCTTATCATTAGGTATTACATTGCACATTAAAACCTGCACGGAGGAATATATTGCGTCGGCTGGTAGAGCGGCTAGTAGGGGGGGGAGGCAAGGCGAAAGGCCCTGCCAGCAACCCCCCACAAACCGAACGTGCTCTCGGCCGCCCCTACATAATGTACAGGCTAGATTATAGGCTGCAACTTCAGCAGACTGCCAGGGAGTCCCAGGCTGCTCCCAGGGCCACAAGGCACAGCGCACAGGCAGTCCACAGGCACTCCGCAGGCAGGGTACGAAGGATTCGTCTCCGATGCTTTTGCGCATCTGTTGGGGAGGGCCCTGGATAAATGGGGCTCTGGCTGCCCTCCCCTTGCTGCCCTGTCCATAGTATGTAGGTACTCTGCGTGGCCCTGTGTGGCCCTGCGAGAGACCCTGCCGAGGCCAAGCCTGACCGTCCTATGGGGTTCCCTGTGGCCTCCCCATGCGCTCCCTACGGGCCTCCTACGGCTTGGTGCCCCATCCACCATCCACCATCCATCCTCTTCCCCCCCGAAAGGGCCACAGCTCCTCTCATTCCCTGCTCTTCAGCTGGCAGGGGGCAGGGGGCAGAGGGCCAAAAGGTTTCGGCTGTGTTGGTTGCTCGGCCGTTTTCGTTCAAGGGGGGTGCATCCAGACCTCCATGGCCCACCGGTTTCATTGGCCTGGTCGTAAATGGGGGCCCGGACAGGGTTAGCTCCCGTCCCTCCAACAAGATGATGCTGCGGCGCTAAGCCGCCAGGTAACCCCAGTGCGACGCTACTGGACATGGCACAATGAGCATGGTTACCCTCTCGGGTGAGCGTAGATTCACCCACGCCGCAGATCGCTGCAGGTCGGAAAGCGAAAACTCAGAAATCTGGCGGTTTGTACGACGGCCTCGCACTGGCCTCATCTGCCCAGTCGTCGCAAGCCAGTGCCGAAAATGTTAATCGCCGACCAAGGCCACACGTCAGTCAACATCCACGCAAGGCAGAGAGGAGGGACACAAAAATAACTTGGCAAAGAGAGAGAAAGAAAAAGAAAGGAAGATAAGTACAGTCACTGGCGCTTGGGTGCTTGCATGCTTTGCCCTTGTGATTGGTGTGCATTAAGTATTATTGAGGGTGGTATTAAGGGTGGTGGTTGTTGGTGGTAGTAGTAAGTAAGTATCTATCGTGGACAAAACAAAACTCGCTTATTTTCTGTATGCGACCGACAAAAGATAGTAACACATCTCAAATGACAATGAATCTTCTCCTCATTCTCCTCCGCATGGTCAGCGCGAGCGCGATGCCCACGAAGAAGAAGAAGATGAGGTTAACCCGCGAACCCAGCGCAATGATCATTCGTGCGTCGTAAGAGTGCCACGACGAGCTGCCCAGGTGGTCGAAGATGGGCGTCGTCACGCGGCCGCTCAGGCTGTGCATGGGGCCCGGCAGGATCTTGAGCGACGAGCGGTTCGCCTGCAGGCCGTGGATGACGGAGGCGAAGTGGCACCCGGTGCTGAACATGACTGTCGCGTAGGGCAGGGCCAGCCATTGCTTGTTGTAGGTGGGGAGGTTGCGCACGATCTCGCCAATGAAGCTATTGCGTTTGCTGGCCATCATGAAGCCGATGGAGAAGCCGAGAGGGTTGGCCTCGGGGGCCACAAAGTCGAACCGGCGAAGGGGCCCCAGCGCGCGCCGGCACTTGAGGTCCATGTCCAGGATGACTCCTCCGTACTCGTAGAGAACCATGTACCGCAAGCTGTCGACGCGTTCGACGGGGTATTGGTAGTTGTCCCACATGTCCTTGAGCTCGGGGAACTTTTCGGCGACGAACTTGGACGCTGTCTCGTCGGTCCAGAGGTGGTGCTCCCAGCCCGGGTGGATGTCGAGGCAGCTCTGCACCGTCTCCTTCCATTCGTTTCGCCAATTGTCTCCATGTCGTCCCAGGGCGATGTGGTGCAGAATCGGCGGCACCTTGTCTTCGTAGGGGGCGGCCGAGACCTGGGTGCGGCTGTAGTTGGTAAAGGTGACGTCGAAGTCGTCGTACTCCTGCGAGAGGATGAAGGTTTCGCCGTGCTCGCGCCAGTGGAAGCGAAGGGCGGCCAGCGTCCATGATGTGTAGAGCAGGTGGCGGTAGAACCAGACGCCGGCGACGAGGCTCATGCAGGCGGCGAGGAAGATGAGGCGGGTCTTTTTGGAGCCGCCATGTTGAGGTCGGAGAGGGTTGTGTTTGTTCATGGCGACGGGTGCCGGGGCGCGATGCCGGCGGGAAGGAGAAGGTGGGAAGACAGGCGAGGTCGGAGGGAGGAGGCGGAGGAGGAGGAGGAGCAGGAGGTGGAAGATGGAAAAGAAGTCAAAGGGAAAGAAAGAGAAAAAAAAAGGGAGGAATCGAGCGTGAATATGCGACGTCTAGTAGAATGTACTAATAACAATCAAAATGTCGGTAGGTGGTAGCGTAGGCGCTTGGGAAATGGCGACATTCCACACTAGCGCGGGCAAAGCAAAAGGCGAGGGGATAATGCAGAGAGATAAAGCAACAGAGGTCGCCGGAGATAGAGATAGTGAAAGAGTTGAGTGGGAGAGGGACGAGAGAGATTAGAAGGACAGAATGGGTTTGCTTGGTGTCTGCGTTCGTCTAGGTTGGCATGTCTCGGGGACCAAGAGAAGGGGGCGTAGGCCGTATGTAAAGTAAATAAGGTATGGAAGGAAGGACGAGAAGTTTCAAGACACCAGACACACAGACCAGAGCAGACGAGACGAGACAGCACGCCAGCAGACCGGGCGCAGCAAAGCAGCGTGATGTGACGGGATGGTGTAACGATTATTGAGATTAGACGACGACGACGACGACGAGCAAGGTGAGCATGTATAATAGTAAGACGTGCCTTGTTGGGAGAGGGGGATAGGATGAGATGGGGCGGGCTTTGGGATTGGGGCTTTGGGATTGGGGCTTTGGGATTGGGGCTTTGGGAGGAGTCCAGATGCGCATTTTCGCCCACGCACGGGGTGTACAAGGGGTGAATGAAAATGGGTGGAGGGATCAACGAGTCGCAGCCGACGAGGGCGACGCCATTCGTCGTTTCGTAGGTCCCAATTAGCCGTGCACGCACATTCATTGCCTCTTGGAGGTAGGCAGCTTTTTTAGCTGGGGGCGCTTTTTTTGTGTACAATACATCGATCCACATACAGACAGACTATGGCACGCATACATACATATGACACGGAGGCATCCAGCCACTGGGCACCCACCCCCGTCCATCCTTCGTGCCGTCCAGTTACGGACGGTTACGGACGTCTAGCCACCCGCTAGAGGGAGGGGAGAGGTGAGAGAGAGAGGCAATTACCGGTATTGAGTAGAATCGATAAGAGGGACGCAGAACGGCAGAAAGAGGGCGGAAAAGAGGGTCGGGCTGGATAAGCTGGACGAGCTGGACAGACTGGCTCCAGGTCCAGGCCCAGTAGACTGCATTGGATTGGATTGGACTGGACTGGACTGGATTGGACATCTGGTGACCGCCTGCGCAGGCTGGGCTGGAGCTGGTGTTGGTGCCGGTGCTCCTTTTTTTTTTTTTTTTTTCCTCTTTCTCTCGCTGCTTTGCTTCCCTCATGCTGGTGCCTCTTTCTGAACCGACGACTGAGGGTCTAGACCGGGCGCCGCTTCTTCCATGCAGTCCAATTCAGCCTGGCGCCGCTGCGGTAAACCGGCACCAGACTATTTTCTTCCCTTCGGTCCCTACTCTGTACGCTCTCTCTTACGGAACGGAGCTGGTCTGGTTCCAGCCTGGCGCGAGCGTGAGCAGCCAGTGTTACGGCAAACCGGCAGCAGACTTTTTCTTCTCTTTTACGGCGCGGGGCTTCACTGCCCCGGGATTGCTTGTTGCTTGCTCCCTTGGTTCACTCGCAAGCTCGGGTCATGCCGAGTTCCTGGGTGCTCCGCAGCCGAGATGAGCTGTAGAAGCGACGAATGCGACGGCCAATCCACAGCGCACACGGGTTGTCACTGGTACTTCTGCAGGGCTGTGCTAGGGCTGGACATTTTCGGGAACACACGAGCCAGCCAGTGAAATTGCCAGCTCATCCAGCAGGCGGAGGCAGGCAGAAGGATCGGATCTGCGGGGGGGGGGGAAGGCAAGGTACAGTACTCCTTTCTGCTACCTAGTGGTGGTGATGGTCCTTTGTTGAAATGTGCTTGGACGTCAAATGCACCATGGACGAAGCATGAGCTGTGCACACGCCGCCCAACAACGCGCGCCAACAAGGCTCCTCCAGGAGAAGGATGGAGGAGAGCAGCAGCAGCATGATGAATGCGCGTCGGCCAACAGACAACCCGACAGCCATCAGGGCTCCAACAGCCAACATGAGCCTGATGATTGCCCCATTTGTTGCCCATCCACTCAAGCCACGACACCACAGTGGGCGCGCCCCTGAAACGAGTGCCGACTGAGCCACTCAATGCGATGGCCTGTCACCCAGCGGCCGATTGACCAGTGAGAGCTGGTCGTTGACATGCCCGTGGTGCTCCATCTGTGCTCCCTCCCTCCCACTGAGGTTGTGGAGGAGGTGGTGGTGCTGGCTGAGCTAGCTGCTGAAGTTCTGAACATCCTACAGCATGCAACTTATGGCCTCGAACAGGTAGGGGCCGCCAGAAGCCAAGCCTGGCATCCCCGTCGTTCCCCATCCATGCTTACGGGTCCCCTACCCAATCCACTCCGGATACCAATCCCCTGCCAATCCCCTACCAATCCCCTACCAATCCCCTACCGAGCACCACCCACCGACAGAGCATCGACCCCTACCACCCCCAGCATCCCAAAGTCCTTCCCAGGTGCCGGGCGCGCCAGGTGGCACAAAATCAAGCTTTTCTGGCAGCACGTCGCTCAACCCTGTCGCTGCAGCCCTCAGTAACTTACGGACTACCGAACGGGGTGAGATCCATCTCACTCTGGGTCCCCTTCTCCTCTCCCCTCTCCCCCCCCAGCCCCAGTCTTGAAACAGTGGAGTCCAAAAATGGAACCCTCCTGTGTCGCTGTGCCACTGAATCCCGCAACCTCTATTGATCCGCCTTCCGTTTCGTTTGTGTCGCGTTGTCGGCGCCGCAGCAGCAGCAGCAGCAGCAGCACGAGCAGCAGCAGCGCTTCGCTTCCTCCAGGGATTTGCTCTGCCACCGCTCGCTCTCTGCACGCACTGCACCGCATTCCGCCTCCTGTTCCGGGACCAACCTAATACCTATTATTATCCTCCACCCCCAACAGCGTCCGAGTCCGAGACAGCTAGCACCGAAGCCCGGCCCCGTCATCGTTTACTTTGTCGTTTGTTATCGTTTGTTCCTCGTCGCATCCGTTCGCCATGTCACGCAAGCTCGGCGACCTCGCCATCGTCAGGATCTGCAACAAAGCTTGCCAGGTGCTCGTGGCCACCCGCAGCCGTCGCCGCGCCCTCATCCGCTTTGCTCTGGCCGTCCTGCTAGTCCCCATTGTGCTGCAATGGGTCCTGGCCTATGTCCTCGGCGGTGACGCCCGCCTGCTGCCGCCCGAGCTGCTGCAGGCCAAGAGCCTCTTGATCGTAACGGCTCACCCCGATGATGAGTGTCTCTTCTTTTCTCCCAGCATTCTGGGCGTCCTTGACCGGAACCATAACGTCAAGGGCGGCCTGTTGGTCATGTCCACAGGTTTGTGCCCCCCCTCAACTTCCTCTTCCTCTGCCTCTTCATCTGCCTCTTCCTCCTCTCCCCCCCCTACGTCCATCCAAGTTCATCACTCCACATCATCCCCATCCCCACTTATTTCATCCTCACTTTGTACTCCTTTTGACTTCAACACTCACTCACCCTCACTCGCCCACTCGTATTATTCTTCTGCATGGACATGCGCGTCCTCAACCCTCCATCCTCGCACTTTCACGTCACAATGGACGAAATGACAGAGGCTGTGCTAACTCATCTTGCGTCACCCCTTGCTAGGCAACAACTATGGCATCGGTGAGAAGCGGAAGCAGGAACTCATGGGGTCGTGTCAAGCATTAGGCATCGACCCGTCTCGGTGCGAGGCCATGGATCATCCCGAGATCCAGGATAACCCCACCGTGTGGTGGAACACTACCATCATCCAGTCCATCATCAAGGAGCATATCGACAAGTGGGAGGTTGATGCTGTAAGTCACTTGGACCCATGATCTACCTCGTCCATGTCATTGCCATTGTTGCTGACCACCTTATCAAGATCCTCACCTTTGACGAGGGTGGTGTCTCTGGACACATCAACCACCGCGCTGTAAGTGCTGCAGTAAGGTAAGCCATCCCCCCCCACCTATCAGCTACTTTTCAAAGAGAACTGGGCTTATTACTGTGTCTCTTGTATAGTGAATTCGTGGCCGAGGATGCCAAGGCTCCTCCTGCGTACAAGCTCGTCACTACAGCGGTCCTGAGAAAGTACACCGTTCTCCTTGACCTGCCCCTGACGGCTCTCTCCTTCTTCTGGAGAATCCTTGCCGCCATCTTCTTCCCGTCTGCAAAGGCGGATCCACAGTATAGCACAAAGGCCCTGATTGCCAACACATGGCATCGCTATCTCATGACGCGCGAGGCCTTTGCGAGCCATGGTAGCCAGTATTCGTGGGACCGCCACCTGTACATGGTTCTTAGCCGATATGTGTGGTTTAATGACCTGAAGAGAATTACGGGCACTGCGTAATAGCAATGGCCTGTTCTGTAGCTACTAGCGTCGGCGTTTCGGTATAAAAATCGTATCAATAATAATAATTTGAGTTGCTCAACGTGCGTCGTGTGCCTCCGCGGGCTCCGAACTCACAATCTCCAGACTGATGCTCGGAGATCTAAACCTGCGATCTAATCTCCGACCAAAAAAGGCACCTGCGGTTTGAGTTACCGTGTGTTCGGATCTCCTGTTGAATGGGGTTGCAATTTGCGCGTTGAGGCCCGCAATGTTGCAGGCCGATACTGTCCATGCCGTATACCCGGGAATATCAAAGGTCCTTTCTTTGTTGACGTGTGTCTCGGGTTGTCAATTACCAAGCCGGCAGCTACTGATCTTGCTGGTCAGGCCAAGCCGGGCCAAGCCAAAACTGGCATCCCGATCGTAGTTTGCCGGCATGGGATATCCTCTGGCCTACCTAGTTGGGCCGTCAGAAACTACGTAGTCGTTTCTAAAATAAGAGATGCGCCTGCATGTCACTGCTGCGAATGTCATGTATCACATGGAATGTATTCGTATGCGCCGTTGCTTGTCTCAAGGCAGCGCTAAGCCAATCTGGCGGCGGTGAAACCATATTTGCCTCATTACCTCAGCCCGTCACCAAGCCCCGTTGGCTCAGTGGTAAAGCGTATCACTAGTAAGCGATTCAAACCCGATTTCACGAAATGATAAGATCACTGGTTCGATTCCAGTACGGGGCAAATCCATTCGTCCCCTGACGAGTTATCTTTTTGCCATTTCGTCGATGGGGTGTGACGAAATGGGGGGTTGAACGAGAAATGGTTACAGTGTGTTTTGAGCTTTCCATGGCGGGGCAGGGAGAGGGGGACGTGAGGCTGCGCGTTGTTGCAGTGTAACGGTCTCCAGATTTTTTGAGTTTCCTACTGTGGAAGAGTAAAAAGTATGCACAAGGAAGGGAGCGGAATGAGTCAAGGACAGGATTTCTCCACCGTGTTCATCCTCAGCTCAATGTTAATAAACTCGTGGCGTGGCGTAGTGCTAGCCGTATCAGACAGACACAATAGCAAGCAGCTGGGCCCCAAGGCCGGGGAGCTGTCCATCAAAGGAGTGACATGCTTCAAATTGGTTATTGGCTTCCACGTCCGCGTATAGGAATCTTCAAATTGTTGTTTCAAGTTGAGCACGTGTTGGGCCTTGGCCAGTTGGCCTGCAGATGGACCAAGCCAACGCTGCCTGTGTCCAGTAGTGAGTGAGTGATATGTCCAAGACACGGAGGTAGCAATTCACCAACAGCTACCCTGCACGTGACAACCTACCACGCATGTGTGTGTGGTCACGGCCATGTGTTAAAGCGGGGGTTGCCATATATTTCTTAATCTTATTCCATTGTCGATCTAGACAAGAACGAGCACAGGGCTTGCTCCGGTTGAGGATGGCGTGGGCTTGCGTCAGCGGCGATATCTCGACCCCTAGCGATCTTTAGAGCGGCGTTTCTCGCGCCTTCGTGCAAGCCTCCTGCAAACCCTGGCGACTCTGCATGCACGCGTGCCTCTCCCGTGATGGCTTTTGGAGTACCACATCTGCAAAAAAGTCACGGTACATGTGAGCCAAAGAGGAAAGGTCTTGGTCTGCAATTTCCAAGCCGGCGCGCTGTGAGACTAAAACGAAATTGCACATCATGTGTGATGAGACAACGCCTACGCGTACTTGATGTGAAAAGCGCAGGATGCGATGCTGCGCCTTTGTTTTCTCGATATTACGTGGTCTCCAACACTAGCTGGACCATGATGGGGGAATTGCTCTGTCCCCCCCAATCTACATCTTAAAACACATCAGGAGACCATCGGACTGTGAAACAACTTTCCACTACTGCCATGCTATGGGACACGGACGACCTAGAATTCTGAACCTCAACCAAGAGTAATAAAAATTATTTCGTAGCTTAAATAAAATAACTTTTAGGAATTGTATGAGGATTCTCTCATGACGGATCATTTTATTTTAGTAATAATACAATAAATTTGAGAGGACTATAAGTATTCTCGGCACAAGTAACTGGCTTGGCTATTTCGGACCCATTGTGCCTCAGCCCTTAGTTGACTCTCTTTCTCACAAATGAGATCATGCCATTCACTGCGTTGTTTTTCCAAATGTGACTAAAGCAATGGATGATGCTGGAAGACTGAAAGAGCCTCCTTTGACCGATTCAATATTCACAGCCCCGCTTGGCTTGCCCGATGTGGTTTCAAAACTTTGTCCTGCCCATGTGCTGTGAAAATCAGCCAACAGTCAGTCAATACATCGGAATTGAGCAGAACTTACACCCCGGTGTTTGCGGTTGTTTTCTCGGATAAAAGAAGCTTGACAGTACATGGAACTTCCGAACCTGGACCTGCGAGTTGCACATTGATGCTCGGCTTTATACCACTGCCAAGGTAGACCTGAGAGTTTAGTACAACAACTCGTGAAAGCGCCGTGCCCTCCCATATCCCATATGCCGTCATCGTCAAGTTAGATGTTGGGATCTCTGCTATGTAAGAATTTCCAGATTTCCCAATGGCCTCGTTGGCGATGAGAAAGGCATGGTAAGAGGGAAGGATATGCGGCCGGGTAATGTTGAGTCCGTCGTCAGAATCGATAGCTGGCTGAATGGCGTTGTATCGATATCCTGCTCCCTGGTGAAATTGGATCCTCTCAATTCCAAATGAGGCCCCAAGAAGCAACCAATCTGCAGTCCAAATTGCCCCTTCAACGGTGTTGCTAAGTCCAGGTTGCCCGTGGCTGGGCTTTGGTTAGGCTGTGACATGACTGGCAGTTTGTGGACGACCTACTTGGCATAAGAGTTTGTTTCGCCCTAATAATCATGTCAGAGATACCCTTGGAGATTGGATCTGAGGACGGTACTTGCCAAAACATATTTCAGGCCCATGGATCGAACAGAGATTCGCCCGCTTGTCCTTGTGGTCATGTTGGCACGCACTGAAATTTTATCCATGAGCTCACCAGGACGGACAATACGTCGTGGGTCGAAGCCACCAGAGTAAGCATGTTCAGTGAACTGAGAGATCTTGCTCCTGATGTTTGCGTCTTGAAGCAATCCAAGTTCAAGTGGTCCTTCTGGAGTCCATTCCGGGGCGTTGAACCCTGTAAAGGCACCGGGCGAGAGAGTGGGCTTGTCCGAATTTGGAGCCCCAAAGCCAATCTCTTTACTGACGGCTTTAGCAAATTCTATCCAAGCGGTTGTGTAGTTAAGCACATCCCACTCTGCCCCGTAAGGTCCATTGTAGCCTGTTCGAGTTAGACCATAGAAGTCAGGCTCATTACCCAACTCGACGTTGATGAGTTTCACATGCTTAGTTAGGCGTGATCGAGTGCCTTGGAAAGCCTCAGCCAAGAGTCGAGCCTGTGCTACAGTCTCTGTTTTGTTCAATGACTTCAGATTTAGACCCCACATGAACTCAGTGCCAGGAGGCAGATTGCCCGAAAGAGCGTAATAATCCCGCCCAATGTAAATATGGTCTGCCTCGGGGTTCGGCACAGTTTCAGTGGGATCTGGAAAAGTGGAATTCATAATTTTGACATCGAGGTCAACAGTTGCTCGGTCTTGAGAGTTGGCACCCACTCGAAGGACTGGCATGTGGCCTGTCCTTTCGCCGAGATTGCGCAACAGTTGGTTGAAATATTCGTTTGGTTTTCCTATTTCATCGCCAGCCCAGTCTGGCCACTTATCCATCTCCAGGCTGAAGCCAGCAAGCTGAGGTGACAGTTTCTCAGCCCATGCTGGCCTGGTAGTGGGTAGCTGCAAAACAAAGTCATATGCACTTTCAGCTGCACAGACTCTTGTGACAGCTTGTAGAGCCAGAGCTGTGTTGAATAGATAATTGCGCATTCTGAGCATGATTTAAGTAGTATGCAATTTTCATTCTAAGTAACAATTTTGTTGCACTTCATTGGGAGTTTGTGAACACTTTATATAGTATTTCTTGGAAGCCTTTGTGCGGAGACCCATCGAGGCTGCACGATCAATCATTCGGATAGTATGAGCTGTGGTTCCGAAAACGGCCTACGGTGCCTAATGCGGGGAAATCTTCAAGCCGAGACGAATTGAGCCGACAAAGAAAAGACTTTGTCCAGAGAGCCTTGTTGTGACTCAGGCTGCGTAAGTGGTCAACTGCTCAAGATCATACCGATGACCCACCCACATACGTTCGACTCTGAGTTCGTTTACAATTTACCCCAGATCCCACCATCTAGTTTGGATCCCCACGTATGCATGAAATCAAAAGATAAGAGTGTAATTGGGTATGGATGCTGCAGGGAGGGTAGTACGGCCGTGGTTGCACCGAATACGCATTTTCGTATTTGCTAAGCTCCCATGGCAATCAGAGACTATCGGTTTAAGATGCAAGAATCACCCGATTCTCACCATGAACAAAGTAAATACAGTCGGAGACTTGTCCGAAGGTCGGTTTCGGCTTCTTTTATCCACTAAAGAGCGGCGTGGGATAATGCATCGTTCAAGGTGAATTGCATGTTTGCTACTTGGCCTATTCCTCGAAAGTGGCGAACTGATACCATGGGCCAATAGGGTCGCATAGGTTGAAAAGGAGGCATCGAAGCGAAAATATTGAAATAATAATAATGATGATGGTGATTGTACAAAAGACCTTCAGCATTCGGGCTTTGAAGCGTGAAAACTGACTCTCGGGACACATTCAATTAGCTTACCGCATCACCATTCCCAAATTGTTCTACATATTTTATATCGACTAAACTAGATTAGGTATTAGAATATTCACAGGTTTAGAGCAGTGTATGCTGAGCAGGTTCTTCCTCGAAATGGCCAACACACTAAAACTGATCAGCTGGTTGATGTATTATTGCAGCTAAGCTACGCTTATTGGTGGCTTACATTTTCCCAGCCATGACATGCAGTGTTGATATACTATGTACGCGGATTCGTATAGCCGTCAGATCGCAATAATGCCAATGAGAGACCTCGATGTGCCTTGGAGCGCAGGGATGTTCCTGCACCTCGTTTGCTCAATGTCAACTAACAAATGTTTGCTTTAGAGATACCCGGTTACGTGGCAGCCATCTTCCCCATGGAGTAAAACGTGCTCAGCGATTGATGCAACGTAACTAAGTAGATGCATCAAGGATTATACCGAACCTGATGTCGCGGTTTTGAATGTCGCCGAACCACCGATTCCTGTCGACCGAGGTCAAGTAAGGATGCCCACCTTCTGCATGAGGAAAGGATAAGACAATTATGACAAGATTTCATCAAGGTTCCCCAGTAGCCTAGTCGGTGATGTCTCCGAGTATCTTGCTGCTAAGTTCAATTGTTGCAAGAAATACCAGATAAGTATAATCCCATGACTATTTCATCTCGGCCAGGTCTCCGATCTTAAAATTCCCCTTCGGCTATTTTCAGACTCGGCACAAGTCTCTACTTTGCTGTACCATACTTGAAGCTGGGTATAGGGTCAAAAGTCGGCCATGTGTCCGAACACAACCTCATTTCGACTTAGGGCTGGACACTTCAAAGTGGCTAATATCCATTCGGGAAGAGGTAGATGCGACACACTGCTATGATGGCATGTTGATCTGCGGTATCTGTAGTATTCTGTTTTGTTGGTGGAGGCCATGGATTCTGTTGTCAGTATACATGTTGCTATGTTGCTGTTGAGAGCGTTTTTCAAATTCTACATATGACGATGTTCTCACAATGGATCTTACTCAAGGACGCCAAGGTTATGCCGAGCCCTCAAAGGGTCCTAAATCTACTCAAGACCAGAATATTGTTTCAATTCTGCAAGGTGGCTGCTTTTGGCATGCGTTTCAACGTCATGGATTCTAGACAAATTCGGACGCAAAAATTACTTGGTCTTACAATTGCCGGTGTTATCTTCCAGGCTGGATCCACTGGAAACGGTTCACTCCCTATTGTGGTATTAGAAAAAGTTAGGCGAACTCAGATAGAGAGAGCAAAATACAAGGAAAAAAAAAGGTTATATAATGGGGGGAAGAGAGTAAGAGATACATTGATATTGACGAAGTAAATTTTGATTAATTAGATTTGCTGTGATATGCTATCGAGTACTAGATGCCCTCACCATCAAATGCAATGAACTTGACGGAGACTATTATGCCTATCGCTGCCAGAGAATGTCTCAAGTGGTCTGATCCGCCTACAGTAAGCGTCTATTAGGTCAAGAATAGGGTCGATTCTGACAACAGTCTGAGTTCCTAATGTCTCACAGATGCAAATATTATGAAGGAGAAGGCGATGATAAACGAATTTGAATAAAACTTCTCGTTAAAATATATGAAACCTAATATAGTATCGTCTTCTTAAAAGCCTATTGATACAGTTTGCCAGAAACAGGGAGAAATAACCAGAAAATACACCAAACTAGACAAATGTATTCTGGGCGGGTATGTACGAAGAAAAAGACCAACTGCAGTATGTTCTTTTTGGCAAATGCACTAAATGTCAGCGTGATTCACAACTTGTGTCATCACATGCCAAATTACTGAGCATGGTGAATTTTGTAGCCGGAATAGTTAAGTGTGGCTCTGCAGGCCTAGCGTTTATTTGTCCTGGAAGCGCTTCTTGAGAGCGCCTCCGTGGATGCCACCGTACATTCTAGCCTTGACGGAGGCAGGGAAATCAGTGTTATCAATGATTCGCTGGGTGAGGTTGAAGAGTTCCTCAGAAGTAGCGGGCACAGCGCTGACAGTCCAGCCAAGCTCTTTGGGCAGCTTCTCCTCCTCTATTGAATTTGTTAGTACATGGGCATTTATGAGAGTGGGAAAATTGACTTACCAAACATCATCCTGACGCGGTCGCGGGGCACAGTGCCGCTCACCTTGTCGCCGAGAGCAAGGACGTAGGCGGCGGTCTCACCCAGAGAGATCATCTCGCTCTTAGTAGTAAGGTTAAACTCGGGGTTGGTCTTCTGGGAAGAGATAACACGAGCCATGCGGGCGTCGGCAGCGTCCTTGAGGGTGACGTTGACGTGGGTGAAGTAAGACAGAGTCTCCTCATAGACAGTCTGATTAAAGACCTGAGAGTCATCCCAGTAGGCATCGGCACGACTATATTTTTGCCAAGTCAGTAAAGTGAAGGTCATGAGCGTAGACGCATGCTGGAATTTAGTTCATACCTCAAGCTACCATCGTGCTCAAGAATGTTGTGGCGGTTGAGGTGGTCCAAATTAAACCAAGAGGCGTTGGCGAGGGGGTTGGTCTCTAGGGCAGGGTCGAACATGAGGTCGGCAAAGTCCTCGTCCAAGCCCAGGCCATCCTTGAAAGCCTTGCGGTTGGCGGTACGGTTAATGTTCTTGCCATCGCGGGGGAGGTAGCCATGATTGGCAAGGACGTTAAGCATAGGGCAAGGGCTTCGCACTGTTGATCATACCATATTAGCTGAAGAACTTTGGTGACTTTGTATATGGTCTTCTCAAACCTTCTCCCTCCTTGGGAAGAGCATAGTCTCCCTCCTTGAGGTGGTGAGGGATAGGTGGGTGTCCAGCAGGTGGGCGGCCGTGGCAGGCGCCAGCAGAAACCGAGGTGATGGCCCCGAGGGCAAGGACAACGAGACTGGCGTGCATCTTGGTTTATCGTGGTCTATGGCTGCTGGTTCCTGGAAGTCTTGAAGGCTGTCCGGCTGGTTTGTGGATGGACATTAGCATTATTCTGTGGCAATGGGAGCTTTTTAAGTCATCGAGTCTGAGTGCTTGCAGCTCGCTTTGTCATGAAGTACAATGGACAAAGCCTTCATATCATCCGATTATCCGCAAAGGAACAGGTTCCCACCTCTGCCCGACGATTCCTACAGAAGACCAGGGCGGTAGGAGGAGGACCTGCAGAAGGCCAACCAAAAGGGCGCAATTCGTAATATGGGGCAGCCGTATCAGCTGTAAAACTAGATAGGTATATATGCACGGATCGCTTCCTTGGCCTTTAAGCGTTCCCTCAATCCTTCAGGATCTCAACACACTCATTACAGATTAGTTCCTGCGTCACCAAAACTCTCATATTCTGCGTATATGCAGCTTCGCAGACGGGCGAAGCTTTTTTAGACCCACTCTGTGCACCGCCTTAAACGGACACCGAATCTTACTGTCATTTCGTCGTCCATTGCGCAGCAGCAGGAATCGCACGTGGGGCATGGGGATGTCGCACCAATGCAATTGGGAATGATGATGCTTCTAGCGCCCTTCTAGCCCTATTCACTTGAGTATTACGTTGGATATGAGATAATACACTTTAACCCAAACACTGCAAGGCTGTCTTGGATGAACAATGGCCACTGCTGAATCGGAAAGACTTCTGGTCATAAAACAGTAGCGTTGGCTTTACCTATTATCTTAACCAAGCCTTTATACTTAAATGATTGTTTTCATTTTCTACGCCTTAAACTATCAATTAAGTTATAGACACTCCGAGTCCAATGCCGACCGGCAGGGAATTCTTAGTTGAAGGAAAGCCACAGGGTATATTGCTCGCTCCGGTCGCAGCGTTGATTGTGCCACAATGGCCTCTGGAGAGACACGATGATCATTCTTTGTGCACTACTGTTGCCAAACGTGTACGTGTTACTATCATGCGACTCACGAAATAACGGGTCTGAATTTGGACGAGCATCGCTTCTGCGGCGACTATTTCGATTGAGAAAGCACAACCCCATATGGCAGTGTAGTCTTCGGATTAAAATAACAAATACCTACCAGCTTCATAGTTCAACCTAAGTCGCTTCTCAGACGCAAACGATTCTGCTTGGAAATGCTGGGATATTTTTCTGCTTTCCGATGTGGCCATGTCGGTGGCATCCATTCTTGAAAGATTTTGAATAGATTGCAATAAAATCCTCTTAAAAGCGATTTTTAGGACTATCAGCGAGTTATCAGTAGCGTGGTTCTTTTGTTAGACAGTGGGAAATTCGGTGTAGAATCAAGCTAACACCCGGCCGGCCAGTCTTGTAACCTTGGTTGTTTTCAGCCCAGCACTGCCACTCTCACAGCCACGTTCCATATTTGGCACAAAGACGTCTTGAACCCGAAAAAGAAAAATGTGGGTTCTCAATTGATTGCTCCAATGTGCTACCTAGCTGGCTTAGTAAATCTCAGTGACTAGGGTTAACATTGTAGTCATAAGCAACTGCAGAAGAATGCGGCAATATTCAGATAAAACCACTATTGCGGACTATATCCAAGAAGCCAATTAGACCATGTCACTGTATGTTGCTGACATGCTGAGCGCTGAGTTTCCATGTGAACGTGGACCATTGCAAGAAGCATTTATTGATGGGACGGGTATCTCAATTGAAATATGCATGTAGGTGATTTATTATCCCAAAAGCTACTAATAAGAATGCAATGCTTATCCACCTTGATTTTATATGGTGCAAGGAAAAGCAATTTGGGGGGGTGGGGGGGCTTTTCTTAAGGTCGAACTCTTGAATGAGACTTAGTGCTATTTGCCAGAGCGTCGCCAGGTTACCTATATCTGAGATCGGCCACAAATGATGATAAAGCTAAGGAGGACACCGAAAGGCGAAAGGATAGAAGACTACCAACGTCGTCGCTAGAGTCGTAATACCGCCGCTCGAGATCTGCTGCAAGACTAACTATATGAAAACAAGAGGACGCTGGAAGCCCCAGGAAGCCACGGGTAATACCATCAACTATAGCCTTCTGGGGCGGATAAATAACCTCTTCCCCAAGGGTTTTCATCCCAGCCTGGCTCCTGTAGATGTCTCCTACTTGGACGACCAGCTAACTTCCGCCGTATTAGGGGCCAATCTCAGCTAGGCCCAGGCACAGCGGCGTCGGCTTGAATGTCGTCTTGAGTTTCCTATGGCAGCTATTCGGGCCCTATGCCTGCCCATACCGTGCCCCGCCATCCGCGGCCTATTCCTGATCGTGTTCACGTTTGCACAGCCTGCTCTTATCTCTTGTGTTCAAAGTTTGCTTTCTGAGCCCAACAGTTTGTCTGCCCGCCTGCAAACTACCATCTTGTCCTCGCGACGGCTTTTATCTGCCCAGGAAATGTGATATGGAAGTTGATACGAACCATACTCGCGACATATGGTATCATGGGAAACCAAGATTTTTTCAAATCCAATACTGGGCCTTTCTGCGCTTGGATAGGTTGTGATTACCTACTTGCATGTCACTAACTTCGCACAGCTTAGCGCGGACTAGGTCTGAGTTTCCTGCAACAAGAAGGCAAATAGACCTCATGATTAAGCAAAGGCTGTAGCTTTATTCGCCAAAACCCTACATATCTATCAGCTAAAACGCCTTTTTTTCTTCTCCTAAGTAGTGGATAACACGGGAGCGGCGTTGGCTATCACGCTAAGATGTGCCAATTCATTGATATGATACGGTACTTGCATGTATCTCTGGACTACGTTAGTAATGCACTGTGTTTAGATGGGATGTAATTATTCACTGAAGCTACAGAATTTATCAATTTAGATGTGGTCTCTGCTGCTGGATACTGATTATTGAAATCCCGACACCTTGGCTTCTTGCTATGGATGTGGCTATCGGTGCTGCAACCGAGTGGCTTGTCAACTGTATCATTGCGCGGAGTAAGTGTTGGAAGCTTCAGCCGAATCTAAGGATAAATACTAAGGTGATTAACCGTACTTATTATGCAAGCCACAATGGGCGATGTTGCATACGTGGGCATGATTTTTACCCGAGACAGTAAAAGTGCTAACGTCATTCATAGGGAATGTTATTTATCCCCAAGTCGTTCTGCATTTGAAGTCTGTCTTTGTGTGGTTTTTGTTCTTGAGACAAAGGCCTGACTCTCAAGAAGATGGATGAACCGTTTGGTGTAGCACTCGTTGATAAGCAGGCCGATGCTGGGTCACAGATTGAACAAGCTCGGAGCATTCGAGACGAAGGTGAACGAAAGCTGCAATTTATTTTGGACAAAGGCTCTTGACAAAAAGCCGAAATGAAGCTCAAAGCATTGATAAGATAGTTCCTGTATTCAAAAACCACCTCCGTCTTGGTGTTGAACTTGCACAGTCATCAACATCAAGGAGTATTCCTTTTGAGCCGGATGATTTGGATCAACATCGTTACATATCAAGAATAGTTGGTTGATGCAATTTTGACACATTTTCGCCGCATCACGCATCATTGAAGAGCAATCAATTGAATTGGAAGCCATTTGCTAGAATGTTTAACTTGACGCATGCCAGATTTGAGGGGCCTGTTCACGGGCCACTTGTAACCCGGATTTCGGCGAGTTTCGCATTCCTTCGAGGAGAGTGTTGGTCCCAACTCTTTGCTGACGTGGATACGGATATTCTCCAAAACAAACCACTGCCAAAAACAGACGCATTGCAATTTAAAATGGCGATGGAAACACCAAGTCGAAAAATTCTCCTCGTTGTGACGACAGGCGGGTTTACCCATGCTGGTAAGTGTAGCAACCTCGGTTTCCTTGGAGACCTTAGCTGATCTCCAAACCCCAGCACCTGTGCTGGAATTGGGCAAAGTGCTCGCCGACCGAGGCCACCATGTCGAATTTGCTACTCTTGATGGCCAAGAGAAATGGAAAAATGGTTACGAGTTCATCTCTCAAGTCCATCTGCTAGGTCCTGGCCCGAACGAGGAGCAATTGGACGCACATTACCTTCGGATGCGTGAATGGGACATCTCCAAGGGAGTCGGCGCCGCAATGGACTCTAAATACATGTTCGACAGCTTTTGGCCCCATACGTTACGCAACCTAAAGGTGATCATGGATGATCCTTCAAAGAAACCCGACATGATCGTGGCCGATTTCTTTGTCGATGCTGTTAAGGATATCCATGTCCAGTACCACACTCCAATTGCAATTGTGTGTCCGACGATGCCGGCGCTCATGATGCCATGCTCGTACATACCCGGGCAACCCGGATTCCAACTCGAGGGCACACTCACATCTGAGCACGCGTCGATGTGGCTGCGTTTCCAGAATGAGTGGATCATCGTCAAAAGTCTGCCTTCAATTCTGAGATTTTTCAAGTTGACCAAGCAGATGCGACGTAAGGCAGGTGTAAACTACAACCTCCCGTCTCCCTCAAAGCCTGACTACCTTGTGTTCGTCAACTCATTCTTTGGCCTCGAGATCCCGAGAGATCTTCCACCGCTTTGCGCTCCTATAGGCCCAATCTTGAGTGAAACATATCCTCCCCTCGATGAAGCCTGCAGAAACTTTCTTGAGACACATCAGAAAGTTATGTACATTGGATTGGGAACACATGTAATCTTATCTCACGCCGACGCCGTCAAGATTGTTACTGGTCTGCTTCAGCTACTGAGCGAAGACCTGATCGACGGAGTTATCTGGGCTGTCGGAAAGAGCGGTCGTCAGGACCTCGAAGTTGATCAGAACTTTTCATTTCAAGGGAATGACTTGCGATTCGGAGATCTAATTGATGGCAAGCATGCTGACTGGCTGTTCCCTTTCTTTGCTCCTCAACGGGCCATCTTGGACCATGATTCCATTCAAATCTACTTTACCCACGGAGGAGGATCTAGTGCTAACGAAGGACTGTACCATGGAAAGCGTATGCTGGCAATGGGAATATTCTCTGATCAAATCGCGAACACTTCCCGGCTTGTCGCGGGCGGAGTCGCTGAATGCCTCAACAAGTTCCGCTTCACCACAGAAGAGTTATACACAAAAGCAAAACAAATAATTCAAGACAAGGAAGGTCTTTACCAATGCAATGTCTTGCGAATGCAGCGCATTGCAATAGTGGCCTCTCGCCGGAAGCACCACGCTGCCGACTTGATCGAAGAACTCATGTATGATACCGAGTTACGATTCAAAGGGGACACAGAACTGCGCCCATGCACCTGCAAACAGCCGATATGCGGATGCCAAAGTATAAGGCGCAGAATTGGGACCTAATGGCTGTTGGAGCCATTGCGATGACTGTGGCAACAGGATTGAGCATCACTCTGGGTAGATTCGCGTGGGCGCATCGACGACTCATCAAACGTTCCGTGCAGTCCCTCCTGGAAGAGTAAAATCGCCAACAGACAATTAACCACTCCACTCGTTCTATTCAATTGATCAAGCTCGATTCATGGCAACTCAAATACCATGGCCAACTGTGGCCAAAGGCCGGATCACAATGATTGAAAGACTGCGTCCTTCTAGACCTGGCTAGTGACGCAATGCAATTGCGGTGACACACCTTTGGCCTATAACTGTTGATTGCACAGCCTCGAAGTGTTGGTTGTGCGCATATCCTATCTGGTTAGTGCTCGGGATTGGGGTGTTATGGGAATCCCGAAGAATCCGACTAAGGTATTTATAAAAGCCAGACAAGCATTGGCATATTGCTTCGTCTTGCAAATACATCAATACTGAAACAAAACTGCGATCATGGCTTGTCCAGAATGAACACCCTTGGGTTATGCAATTTCGCCCTTTAGTCTGTCTACCTGCGAGCGGGTTTTAAAGCTACTAAAGCTTAATTCCGCATTCAATATTCAGATTGCTCCACAAGACCGGGGATAGACAACGGATTTCGGGATGTGGCTCTGTTCATAACCCCGTGCGATCCACCATTATTGAGCTTTTGGTGCTGATCTGGGTTATAGTATTGTTGGTTGCAACTGCGTTGGTACACAATCTGTGGAGCCAATATCTGCTCATCGAGATTTTGTCGCGACTTGAACCTAAAAGAGGAGGGACCAGTTCGCCATAGCAATGACAACCATTCCCCATAATGGCATCCCGACAAAGTTATTAGCCAGACCCCAACCAAGAACAGCTCCTCCGACGGTTGGACCTATTATACGAGCAGTACTGGATATGCTTGATGTAGGTCTGTGGACTGTTCCAAGCAGTGTGGGACTTGGGGATGACTCATTTACCAGGATCATCGTGGCTGGCTTGACAAAGACTCTTGAGAGAACATGCAGAGACAGTACAACTGACAAGTATGCCCGAACTAGAACAGCTTTAGTTGGTAGCAAAACAAAGTACAGAAGAGCACAAGAAGCCAAGATACTGAGCGGCAAGAAGGCGCGGTATGTCTCGAGAACCCCAAGACAGGCATTGATTCTGAGATAAAGGAATAATTGGAGAGAGATCCCAACAGTTCCAATGATGGTATTTGCCAAACCTATTTTCTTCGTGGATAGTCCAAGGCCACCGGTGAAACGAAATGGGAGTGCCAGAGGAGCATGCTTTGCTCTAGGAGTAGGGAGCAACACGAAAAACGCAGCATTGAAGGCTGAGACATGAAGAGATTGGAGAAAGTGCTGAAGAAGTGTAAGGCAAATGTTTTTTGGTCAGCATGGTACGCAGTGAACGTTGCTCCTTGCTCGATGGTTGGGAGAGTGGTGTCTTGGCCTCTTGTTGTTCTTCCAAACAACTATCAGCTCTTCCAATGTGGGTGATTGGGTATATAGGCTCGTAGGAGTATTTAGTGCCTCGGCACCTCAGCCATTTTCGATGTCGTCACGCTGAGTGCGTTTGATCTAATCCTAGAACAACGCCCACGGCCGCACTACACAGAATGATAGCGTTCACTAAGTTAGGTAGGACATAGGGGAACTTAGCCATCCATTGAACTCCGTGTGTCCCGCCAAGAAAAGATTCGGGTCCGAAGATGCTAGGAAGCGAGGTCAGAGGATCTGCGAGAAATCCGCTGAGAAGCGGGCCGATGATGACTCCAACATTGAAGCACATTGGCAAGAGAATAAATGCTCGAGCCTGGTATCTTGTAGTGCATGATAAGTCAGAATAAGAAACGCAGAGTGGTTGATTCAACACACCGCTTGTCGAGAACCACTTCTGAGACCATGGTTCTGAGCACACCCAAATTTCCATTAGGTGCTCCAGCTAGAAATCAAAAGAAGAATGCAAAGGGTAAGGGAGGAGAGAATCCCATTCCGATGGCAGATAAAGTGGTCCCTAGAAGCCCTATAAGAAGAACACGCTTTCGGCCGAAGAGCACGCTAACAGCGGCATGCCCCCACCACATTGATGTGATACATTGAGCAGCCGCAAACACAGCGGTGAGATATCCTGCTTGTGTTGCAATTTCTGAGTCTTCCAGAGATGGGTTAAACCACTGAAGTTGATAGAAATGATAGGATGTTAGGGATCTTTCGCTGAGTGGCTCGGCCAGTCGCACAAGGACCATGACAGCTAGCTGTCCTTTGCACGGCATTTGTGCTCAGGACACCGGTTATGGTTCGGCTGTGTCTTTGTTGCTTGCTTCATCTTCGGATTCTGGGGACATTTGAAACTCTTCACGATACCCTCTGAATGATAGAAGAACACGAGACTCGCCATTCGACGGCGTATTTAGCTCGTCTCTTTGGGTAGCTCGTCCGTCTCGCAGCCATCACTTATTATAATTCAGGTGAGAACTATCGTTCAAGTTTCCGACAATCTAGGGGCGGACTATGAAAGTGTCAATTGAATTGGGAACACAAAGGATGTAATATTTTCTCCGACCAAATCCGACTGTCAACGTAATCGGAGGGTGTTACATGGATTTTGCCAAGGATTCATCTAGTTGTCCGTGAAGCTTCCCCACTGACAAGTACCTTATCGGCCGAGGTAAAACAACTATTCTTTACGCGGGTAGTGGGCTCGAACGCAACTATGCTCGTCCTATTAGGGTCCTGCACAATTCCCTCATGAAGTTTCCCCTCGGAAAGGCCTTCCCTAAGTAGCCAATGGATAATGTGATGTTTCACCGATGACCGAGACTGGGTATATCTCGGTGTGGGCTTCCCCACTTGAGGCTCCCAGGGGCACGGCTAAATTATCACAAGTCCCGTTGCCAAGAACCTGGCTAAACCTTCGGTAGACTCAGATGAGTGCAGAACTTTCGAGACGAGATATTTTGCTAGGATATATGATCGGTTTGCGACCGTATTCGTGTCTATGTTAGATCTTGGTTCAGAAGCGGTTAGTATATCCAAGTTATCAATCATATGCTTATCAAAACCGGGGTCTTGTCCTCTACTGTATTAAAGTCATCTTATCAATCATTTGACGTTAATTCCCGCCTGTAGAATTTTACCTTGGACCACGGGTGGCGGACCCGACCATGATTTTAGGAATGGGATTTTCGGATCGCGGATAAAAAGTTGGCAGTGTGGCTGTGTTCTCACCTCATTCGATAACTTGTTCGTTTGCTAGGAAGAAGGTTGCACGTAAAGCGAGATTTATTTCCTTTTTCTTTCTTTTGAGATTCATCCTGGATTGGGTTTGAGCGACCAACACGAAGTGCATACATGGCTTTAACTCTTGACCTTGCGGGGGAACCGCATACTGAGGAGAGCCAAAAACCCATCAGCAAGGATGAAGTTGTTGGTACCGAGCTTAAGCCATCCGATAGTTCTAATGACGCGAGCCAGGATAGGCTGCAGCCTGTGCCCCTGAGTTGGAAGCTCATGTCCATTGCCCTTGTTACTGCGACTGGGTTCGGGCCACAATGGAGTTCCGGCATTACTGGTGCTATGAAGAGCACGATGAAAAAAAGAGACGAAGATTAACAATACACAGTTTTCGCTGTTGGAGGCTAGTGAAGACTGCATGATCACAGCCTTGATGCTTCTTAGTGGCATTGTTGCGGATAGAATTGTAGGCGCAGGCAAGCTTCACCTTTCATGACTGGAGAGTGAAGTGCGGGTAATTCTAAACTAGGCGCGATGCTTTACGGTAAATTTGTCTACTCTGTTGGCTCGATCTCGGTTGCCGGAGCGGCCCAGACACGCTCATACAAGTTTATGATTGCTGGCCGGCCGAGTTGTAAGAGCTCTGGGAGACATCGCCACACAGGTTGCCCAATACAAGGTGTTTTCGTCCTGGTTCGCCTCTGGTAATGGCTTTGCCTCGACCCTGGGATTCGAACTCGGTATTGGAAAGATTGGAGCATTTGCCGGAAAGTCATCGGCAAACATCATTGCTCAAAAGACCGGTGACTTCTGCTGGGTATTTTGGGCGGCTGTTTTCATGAACATTTTCACAAACGTAATCACCGGCGTTTTCTACTGGTTTACAAAGGTCGCAAACGAAAAGTTTCACGGCGTTGATGACCCTGCGGCTGGCGAGAAATTGACAGAGAAGACTAAAAAATTCGAGTTGCGAAAGGTCTTGGAGCTGCCGTGGTCGTTCTGGGCTGTAATGGGCTTTTCTCTCTTCGAAACCAGCACGGCCATTGTCTTCCTGCGGAACGCCACCGAACTTGTCGAAGAAAGATATGGCACCGGGTCTATTGCAGCTGGATGGTACACCGCCGTACTTCAATATTCTGGTATAAATGGCCCGCTGAAATACTATTTACCCATGCTGACATGGTCAGGCTTTTTTGTTGTTCCCTTGCTCGGCGTGTTCCTTGACTTGTTTGGGAACCGAATTTCCATCCGTAAGTATTTTTGCCATGAGTCCAATTTAGAAACTATCTCTGTGACCCCGTTGACAGTGGTGTTTTCACGTCCATGTTCCTTGTCAGTTTCTCTGCCGGGGTTACTAGAACGGCTGCATCCTTCGGTGTTTTTACATTCGCTTACTGCTTCGGCCCTACTACTATTATCGACAGCACTCGCACTGCCATGTGTGACAACACTGTCTTCGGCTCAGCGTATGCGATCAAGATCACGATGAACAAGGCGTAAGTCGACCTGGGGCATCTGCAATGGACCCGAAGGACGCGAATCGCTCGCGGAGATTTACTCAACGATAGGAAGGCCAGTTTCTACCATGAAAATGAAAGAAGGAATAGAAGAATATCCATGGCATGCTTCGCAAGCCTCGTACTACTCATCGTGGGCAGTTGGTGTGGATACTTCAGGGGTGTTGCGACAGGAAATAACGATTAAGGCACTGCTAGCTTCAGCTATAATAACTATGAGGACACTGTGCAATATTGCACTCAGGATTCTTATATTGATAGCTTATATTTATTCTTAGAGTATGAATCACCAGTCTGATGCCTATTCTCCAATGGCGACATTCTTTTCACGTAGTCATGAGTAGCAGAAAGCTAAACTATCAGGGCCCCGGTGATCAACCCGAGGCACAAAATTCAAATTGTCTGTTGCCATCTAGAAGCGATCTAATTTGAGGTTACGGTATGCCAGGCTCTAAGTATTACGGGTCCCCTTTGGCACCTCTTCTATCTCGCACCAATATTTCCGGCACTGATGCATGGGTACTGGCCCGCCGCTCCTTTTTTTTTCTTCTCAATATACCTGGTATGATTGCTAGTTCTCCTGTACATGTCAAAACTTAAGCTGAAGGGGAAAAAAAGACATTCTTTTGCAAGGATTGATACAGACTGATCAATACCTGCTTCTAGGGCTTGCTCGCATAGTTGTAGATACTGCAAAATTATTAGCCGCCTGGTGCTAATTACACACGCATGTGTCACACAAATCACATACCTGACATCCTCCTGACGCACTGGGCTCTTCTCCCCTTTGTCCGCTGCCTTACCAGCCACGTTCACAGGCCCGCTGTTGGCAACCACAACCGTCTTTCGCGCACCCTCGTTCTCCTCGTCTTCGGTGAATGCGTTCTTCCGCTTGTTGTTTCCCTGTACACGGTTGCTGCGACGGTCGAAATAGTCTGCAGGCACTTCGGTTTTGTATTTGCCACAGAAGACGCCGACCTCGAAATCCTTGACTTCGCTGTCTCCTCTAGCCGCCTCGGTGCAGGCGTCTTTCATGTCTTCCAAACTTTGGAATACTAATTCGTCTGACTGGATAAGGCGGCGGATTTCCTCAGTTGTCTTTCCATGCGCAACCAGTTCTATTTTAGTTCATCGTTAGTCTATCACATTCTGCCAAGTTTGTCTGGTACGTATGTTACAAGGGCTATGCTTACCAGCGGGGTCTGCGAGATCAATGCCGTGCTGGTGGGAATGATGTTAATGACAGGTCCGAAACAGCAGTTTTCGAGACTAAGACTGACCACATGGGGGTGCGTGACCTCAGGACTGAATGAGCATAAAATGACTCGCGAGGCTCCTGCCTCCTTGGCGAGTTTAACCTAAGAACCAAGGTCAATAACTGGCTGAAAGACGCGGGAAAGAGAGGAAAGGAGAGGGAATATCCCTACGATTTCGCGCGAGGTGTTACCCCTCACGATGGAGTCATCTACGATACACACAACCCTGCCCGTGAATTCGGACACAATGGGCGACAGTTTGCGGCGGACGCTCTTCTGTCTGGCTGTCTGGCCCGGCAGGATGAATGTACGGTATACATATCGGTTCTTCCGCATCATTAGAAAATGTCTTCTCAAAAAGTACCATTGCATAGTTACCTTCACGAAGGCATTGGAAAATGGCTTGTTCAGTTCCGTGGCCAGCACAGCTGCTGCGGAATTGCTAGTCTGATTGTCATGTCCGGGTTAGTAAAGGATGTTTGAAGTGGTGAGACTTGATTTGACACTCCTTACCTCGGGTACCGGAATAACTTTATACACAATATATCAGCATCTCTCGTTCAGGAATACGCGATACACATATGATAACTTGACTCATGAAGAGTTTCAGTTCACTTACCGACGTCAATATCCTGGATCGCCTGTTCGCCCAACGTCTCCCTCATCTTCTTGGCCAGTTTGCGACCCATGTTTTGACGACTTCGGAAGACGGACATTCCGTCGATGGTGCTGTCCTCGCGGGCGAAATAGACAAACTCGAAGATATCGGGCGTATAAGACTTCCTCTCCACAACCTGGCGGAACTGCGGCACACCACCCTTCTCGATAAAGACGGCCTGTCCTGGAAGGATGTCGACAATGTTGGTGAAGCCGAGTTGAGTCAGGGCGATGGACTCAGAGGCCATGAAGTAGTCGGTGGCACCCTCGAGAGTAGCGGAAGGTCGCGAACCAAGGCAAAGGGGTCGAATTCCGTTCTCGTCTCGGAAGCCCAGAATACCGAAGCCGGCGATCATGGCAGTGCATGCAAAGGCACCATGGCACCTTGCGTACACCTCGCGCAGCGCAGTGAAGACGTCGTCGACGTTAGCTCGGGCCTTGTTGAGCTCGCCGAGGGCGTGGGCGAAAACATTGAGCCTAGGTGGAGGTTAGTTGGAGCTAGGAAAGGTGCCGGGTCGTCCTGGAGGCGGAGGAAGAAACGCACAGAAGTTCAGAGTCGGAATCGGTATTCACGTGGCGGCGAGCCTCGCGATCCAAGAAAGTGTGAAGTTCCGGGGCGTTGACGAGGTTTCCATTGACGCCCATTGAGAGTCCGAAAGGCGAGTTGACATAGAAGGGCTGCGCCTCTGATCTGATACGTTGCCGTAAGTCAGTCTATCGATCGAGCGAGCCGCGGGGAAAGTGGCTGTTGCGCGCTGGGATGGCACGTACGCTGATGATGTTCCTGCGGTCGGGTACCTCAAGTGCGAGATGCCCATGTAGCCTGGTAGGTCGGCTATTCTTCGTCCATCGGCAAAGACCTTCTGAGCCATGCCGGCATCCTTGCATTGGTAGAGCCTGCCGCCCTGGCAGACGGCGATTCCAGCAGCATCTTGTCCACGCTATCGGCTTGTCAGTGTCGGGATGTCTCAGGGTCGGCGGATTGGTTTCGGAACGGACATGTTGGAGAAAGTACAGAGATTCGTGAAGATCGACGGCAGCCGTGGTGGCTTTGGAGTCGCCCAACTGTAACAAAGCATCATCAAGTCAGCACGGTTTCTTCATTGGCATGCAGCTGACGAGGGAGGGGTCCCCGAGACGAGCTGAGGGGCACGGAGACAGACCAGCAGCGCCGAGATGCCACACATTGTGCGCCGGGTGATTGGGGAAAGGGATTACGCGTAGAAAGGACGATTGGATTATTTATTGAGGCGATGAAGCAGATCGTTATGTTGTTATTTACGGCGCTCTTGCGAGTATCTTTACGTTCAGAAATTTACCCAACCCGCAGACCGGAGCCACGGTCAGGTCCTACGCAAAGTTTTTCAGTGGCGGACCAGGGTTACTGGCCCTCCGGGCGAGAACCCCACTTTTAGCTCCATTTTCGCAGGTGCGGGGTCCTTTGCGCGCCTTCCACGGACAGAGCTGTGCGCTAATTGCCGGCGGTGGCACTGATTGCCGGCGGTGCACAACTGCCACCGGCTTCATTACATCATAGCATCAACATGGGCCATGGCTCCAAAAACAGAGAATCTGCTTACATTAAACGAAGCACAAGCTTTCGCGCCATTGTCGGAGATATCTCCCAATCGCAAAGATCTGCCCTTGCCTTCCATTTTCAATTGCATTTCCATTGTCATCTTGGTCTCGAACGTTCTCGGAGGTTCCCAAACACAGGCTGAAGGATGACTATTGCTTACTAGCATGTGTGTGACCATGTGCTCTGGATTGGTTTGTGTTGGGCTCACATTGTGGGGATATGGCGATACCCCGAATCTTGGCGAATTGCCTCAAAAGCTCGGCAGTGTCTTGGTTTGCTAACTTTCCCATATGCCATTCTTAGCATCTCGGTGGTGTTTTAAGACCAATTTCTTCCACATTCCCATACTTTGCTCTTGAAGGCGAGGAGCGTCATCGGGGAGAGGTTGCATTGGATATCCATGATAGATTGATGGCGCTACTTGAGAGCTGCAAATCTGGCACTGACCGATACAGCATTTCCAATGTTCGGCACTTAGCACAGGGTGGTGATTCCGAATTTCCGGTATCTACCACGCCATCTTCGCATTGAAATTTGAAAGTGGCACGCTTCTTTGAGATACCGATGAGCCTTTTTCTCCTTTGAGCAATTGAACCATCCCGCGGGGATTGGCCGCCCACCCATGTCAAAAACTTGAGGGGAAGCACAAGCGCCGAATTTGGCGGTAAGCCACTTCCCCATGTGCAAATGTAACAGCTCGTCCACCAGGCCATAAGCTGGTGCAGACATTCTTACTGGTCAATGCAACACTTCCAAAAGTTTTGTACATGAGTGTGGGTGGATGCGTGAGGACCCTGGATCGTGCTCTGCCGGGAACCCGGGCCAAGCTGCGCGTGCACGTGATGTGATGCTCGACTGTAGCAGTCATGAGAATTCAGCGGAACGGAGCTGGAATTTATTAGATCCGGCGTCATGCCACCTTCCGCCTGACTGCTACCGGAGCTAGGCTTGGCACGCCTTCCGTGATGACATATCTCAACTAAAGGATTAAATTGGAATAAAGCGCGTTTTTGCAAGCAAGAATATTGCGTAGAATACTTGAGCCGCCTTTCGTAAACTAAGTTGAAGTGAAATGCGCCAGTGAAACGGCCGAGAAACGAGCGCTTGGCTCGTATGGCACCCTAGGGCCGTAATCCCGGCCAACGTTCTCAAATCACTTATTTTTCTAATGAAGATGTTCTTGTCATTGGTTCGGTGTTTAAAACAATGGAGATATCAGGCTAAATGTTTCTGCATTCATACCCCACCTTCACCAACAACGCGGGTTAAATAAGAGAATAAATATATGTTGAAGTGTGTTGAAAAGTTACTTGCAGACCAAACGACTTTAAAAGTGTTCCGAATATAGCTGGATTTGGCTTTAGAGAATCTTTGAAGAACGATCCGTTTTCTCCTGAATTACTCTTGTGCTTTTTCGCCATTCATTTATTCAACTGTGCTGTTTGCATTCAAGCCCTTTTTTTTCTACCATGGCAACCGTTCTTGATGTTGACGCTTTAGTGGAGAAGCTCAGATTGGATGAGAAAATTGACCTGCTTGCAGGCCAGGGTTCTTTCCAGACCACGGGCCTTCCTCACAGAGGAATCCCGGCCTTATCTGTGGGTTATTAAAAGTCCATGATATCAAAAAATACAAAATTAAACAGAAATAAGACGTCAGACGGACCACATGGAATCCGAGGTGTTCGGTCCTTTTCTCGAGTGAGATCAGCCTGCTTTGCATCACGAGTATTGACTGATTGGAGGAAACTTAGAACCCAAGCTGCATGCTCCCATCAGCTTCGGCAATGGGAGCGACATTTGACTCTAATTTGTTGCACAAGGTTGGGAATCTCTTGGGAGAAGAAGCACGATCAAAGGGCGTACATGTGCTACTTGCACCAACCGTGTGTTTGCAGCGTTCTCCACTGATGGGACGTGGCTTTGAAGCTTTCGGAGAAGATCCATTTCTCAGTGGAATGCTTGGCTCAGCATATATAAATGGTGTGCAAGAACGCGGAGTGGCAACCAGTATCAAGCACTATGCCGCACACGATCAATCGGCCAACTCGATCGAGGACAACGTTTGCATGACAATCCGGACGCTTCGCGAAGTTCATCTTCTTCCGTTTCAGTTAGCCATGCGTCATTCTCAGCCTTGGACTGTTATGACTGCATATAACAAGATCAACGGTCTCCACGTTAGCGAGGATCCGTTTCTCCTGAAGCGCATCCTTAGGGACGAATGGAAATTCAATGGTTTAGTAATGAGTGATTGGTTTGGGACTTACAGCACCTCAGAATCTATCAATGCTGGCCTCGACCTGGAAATGCCCGGTCCTACGCAGTTCAGGGGCAAAAGTCTGAGCGTGGCCGTCAATAGTCGAAAGGTGTCTCACGCAACGATCAATGAATCAGTCAAAAATGTCCTAAACCTCGTCAACAAGGTCAAGGCTGTCAAGTCATCAGATGATATTCCCGTCGTCAACACTCCTCAACATCAGAAACTCATCCGGAGATTGGTTGCCGATGGAATCGTTTTGCTTAAAAACGAACGTCAAGCACTTCCAATTCACATCTATGAGAAAAAGAGTCTTGGGTTGATCGGTGATCACTTCAAGAATCCCGCTTTAAGTGGTGGTGGTAGTGCAGAGGTGGACCCATACTACTACATCACCCCCTACGATGCGATAGTAGAAGCAGTTGGCAAAGAGAATGTGTCATACACCCCAGGGTGCTACTGTAAGTTTACTTTGAGTAGTAGCAGAGTCATGGATATTGGTTCTTGATCAATGCTTCTCTCCAGCTGTCTGACGAGATCACCAGCATTCAAATTCACACCCTTTCTTAAAAGTCTCACTCGATTGGACTCTACAGAACACGGCTGGTCGATTGAGATATTCGATCAGAATCCAGATGATGACCCCGACTCCAAACTTGTATTCGAAACCGCCACAGAAAAGGATTTGATTGATGTACCCGAAAGTCTACACCAACAGCTTCCCCACAGGTTCTTTGTTAGAGCAAAAGCAGTCTTGAACCCTGAAAGTACTGGTTCATTCCGCTTCGGTCTAAGCACCTCAGGAAAAGGAAAACTGAAGATTGATGGGCAGGAAGTTATTGATCTATGGACAAGTCAACCCCCAAAGACTGATGATACGCCTTGCTTTAACCGCCTTTCCATGGAGAAATTCTATGACACTGAGGTCACCGAGGGAAAGAGACTGCAGATCGAGATTTTGCTTGTGAATGAAGATCTTGCTGGGGGAGTTGGGACTGCACTGACACTCGCCGGGCGCCTGGGTGGATATGAGGTCATCGATGAGGACGAGGCTCTTCGTCAAGCGGCTGAACTTGCCAAAAAAGTTGACATCCCGATTGTGTTGACGGGCCTTTCTTCAGAGTATGAACTTGAAGGAAGCGATAGGAAACATTTAAGACTCCCAGGGCGTGCTGATGATTTGATCCGGACTGTTCTCGAAGCCAATCCAAACGCGGTAAGCTTACGCATTAACTCGAATGAGTGGCTGCGAGTGATTCAAAATGCTAACTCAGATCTAGATAATCATTATGCAATCCGGACAACCTATTGAGATGCCATGGGAGCCAAACGCATATACACTTCTCCACGCCTGGTTTGGTGGGCAAGAAGTCGGTCACGGCCTCGCAGACGTGCTCTTTGGGAATGTGAATCCTTCGGGCAGACTTTCTATAACATTTCCAAAGTCAATAAAACACAATCCGGCATACCTTACCTTTGGCAAGGTGGACCATGATATTGTTTACGGAGAAGGTGTGTTTATTGGCCACCGATACTACGAAAAGGTCGAACGCGAACCGTTATTTTACTTTGGACAAGGACTCTCGTACTCAAAGTTTGAGTACTCGGGCCTGACAGTGCCCGAGGTATATCTCCCATCCCCTGATCATAATATGCAAATATCCGTCAGCGTTATGAACACGGGGCCCTACCCTGGCGCCGAAGTCATTCAAGCTTATGTTCATGATCCTGAGAGCTCGCTTCAGCGACCAATTAGGGAGCTGAAGGCTTTTGCAAAAGTCGAATTGCTTTTGAATGAGAAAACGATCGTCAACTTAGCTCTGGACAAATATTCAATCTCCTTTTGGTCAGAAGAAACATCAAAGTGGAAGGCAGAGGCCGGCGAATATGTCGTCATTATTGCCTCAAGCTCCAACCCGAAGGATGAGATCACTCGGGCCAGCTTCACGCTTCATGAGACATTCTATTGGACAGGGTTGTAGTTTGATGTCGAAGAGTAGAAATCACTAGCATTGTGAAGAAAGAGCAACAAATCCCACATATGTTTTTTTTTTCGGATAATGAGGATATTGGAAGCACGATGCACGTGAATATCAATGACCACTCAATGAGCATTTACTAGATTATGAGGATCAAGGAGTTAAGTCTCGCAGGACAATTATTTGATTAATAAGGCTTGCTTTGCTACGCTTGCTGCCTAAGTATGTGTGGCTGAAACTAATAGTGGGTGAAGAGTTATGGTAAGCCGTTATGCTACGTAACAATCATAATAAATACATCGCGAATGGAATGCAAGATCACGCTATTGTAGTTCATCCCAGCAACACACTTTCGGCAGAAAAATCTTCAGCCCTCAAAGTACTTCTACTTATGTCTAATTCCGGTACTGTCACCCCCCTAATTGGCATTCGCACCCAGATGCACGGACGTACCGTTACGAAACCATCCAACCTCGCCTCTACCTCCATTGGAACACTTGGAGCTCTCAAATTTGTCCTCGGTGTTTCCTGTATTGTGGCGCCAAAATATTCCGGGGGACTCTTTTTCATCAGGATTTCTGATGATGGGGTGCTCATGGCCCGCCTGTTTGGATCCAGTTGTGCAGCATTGGGTGCAACTACATGGATTTTGAATAGAAACGTTGAAGGAAGGACAAACCAAGCCAACCTTAAATGGGCATTACTATTTAATATTATGGCTGACACAATTGACGTGGTCAGCTGTGTTGTGGGATATCTATCAGGTAACTATGGTCTGGCTGCATTGGGGATGATGGGGGGTGGTTGTGCTGTACTTGCAATGCTAGGGTTTATAGGATGCGCGAGGCTATAAGAACCAGGGAAACCTCTGGTGTTATCAAATTGTATTGTAATGCCATACGAGGCTATTCATAAACTACGGAAAGAAAGATTGGATTCCTCAAGGATATGTGACGAGCTGAGTTGGAAACATAGTATTCTTCACATTACTTCTGGTAATAAAAGGCTCCATCTGAGCCCCAAAATAATTTCTTCATTGCCATCTACTACCACCCAAAGTTTTCACAGTGGACGTCTATACTAGGCCCATCGATTCGGATGCACTCTCCAGCCGCTGTAACCACGTCGTCCATGAGCGATTGAGGACCACACGCAGCAATCAGTGCCCGCTGATTTAATGCAAGTGGTTGAATAGAATTATTAATAGCTTCCCTCACTCTCAACCGATCATAAGTGATGTTGAATTGGCTGTCTAGATCCGTTGAGTCGGATGTGCCATACCGCAGGTGGTTGCGAGTACCTAGCCTAGTGAGGCGAGGATCTAATACAAGGCGGTGGAGTTGCTCAACCGTTTCTGCTTGCCCTATCTGAGGAATAAAGTCTCCAGACGCGATCAGCGCTGGAGTGCTGCTACCGGGGGAGTAGTCCTCATAAGGTGGAGGAACATATGATGTACCAGTTACATGCAAAGCCATGTTGACGTGGGAAGAATATTTTTGTAGTTCGTCAAGATGCTTAGAAAACCACGTCAAGTTTTCTAAAGACTGATGAGTATGGAATTCCCGTAAACGGTAGACAGCCACTTACCCCTGTGTCTCATTGTCCAGATAAAATCTATCATAATTGGAGACCCTGGCTCAAGCTGTGGAAGTAAGTTGTTCACCAGGCCAAATGTGAATGCTGCACCACTTCCTCCAGCAATCAAAATGAGCCTGTCGTAGGGTTCCATATTTGGGCAAGACCCATAAGTCCCTTCAATGGAAGCTCGAATAGCGGTTTCAGGATTCGTAATGGCGTAGTTGTAAAGGGCTTTCGTGAAACCCATTCTTGATTTTATAACCATTTCTAGCCCAGAATCCGTATTTGAGACCACGGTGAATGGATGATTTTGGAATGCCCGAATTTTGGGGATCCACACAAATCCATGTGATCCTGGTATAGCTCTGGGAAGCGGCCGTTTGAGAATCAATCTAATTCCGCCATTAGGCAATGGATAGATGGTGGCCTCGCTTTTGTTTAGATTTGATAGCAGATTCAGGGCTCTGATAAAGCGGTCCGCGCACCACAGAGCAGCCGCGATGATCATAATGATGGGGATTTTTTGCCTCCAAGCCGGTCGGTGTAGAGCTGCAAATATAACGGTGACAATAAAGCCCAAAATATGACTGATGTAGAAAGCTTCATATCCGAGTCGTCGAAGGAGGCCGAATAATAGGACCAGCATTGCGATACCAGATATCAAACCCTCGAGATTAGGCCGATTAATGAAAACATCCCATCTGTGTTTATTCCCGAATCGGATCGCATAAAAGAGAGTATGAAGAAGCACTTGCGTAACGGCTGTATACCCGACGACACGATGGAGGAAGTTGAGACGATTGTATGTATGTTCAGTGACAAGACCAAGCGGAGTATTCCTCAGTCCGAGGAATACTGCTAGCGTGATGTTTGCCGCCGTCATCCTGGGAAGGTGATTTAGCACTGCCAGAGAACAGCTTGTAGCGACAAAGATAGCAGCAAGGACCTACCATCCAAACCTGGCCGCTGGGTTGCTTAATTTTGCGACATCGACGTTGACGATGCACAACGCAATGTTGAGAATGAGATACACCGCCACCACGATGGCATGCCCTAACGAAGGAAAGCCAGGGACTTTTCGAACCGCATAGCTTTTAGCAACACTTTTGACAAGTTAGATTTCGTTGCCATTTCCAGCTGCAAATTCCTTGTCTTACCGCGCGACACCCAGAACCGTCCGAAAACCTGGTACCCGCCGTAAGGCGTGTGAAGAAGTCCATCGGTACCTTGAGGCAAGGAAATGACCCCAATGTAGAAGCGTGTAGAGAAGTATTAGACTTAAGAGTGCAGCTGCATACACTTTCAAAGTCCACTCGTTAGCAAGCTGTCTCGGCTTGATTGGCTTCGGGCCCTTCCCAAGGAACGAGATCATCCTCGAGATAAATGTGCCAAAGCGGGCCAAAGTTGTGAGCTGCGATGTTCATAGAGACGAGCTTAAAATGCAGTTTGCCTCGAGACGTGAATATACAGAATTATGAGATCGGGCGGGGCCGTCATGAACTTACGATATTGAGAGCTGCGTTCCAACTGACATGATACCCATGCAGGTGACAAGGGATGTCTTGGATCGGGATTTAAAGACAGTTGTCACACTGCTTGCGGGGTACATTTAACCGGAGGGGGCTTTCCAAAAGAGGCATGGAGAATTAGGGCAGTGTTGATTGATAACCTTGAATCTCCGGGTTAGATCCGAGAGATCCCGATATCACGGGACAGAAGGCGCTGACAATGAGCCTTAATTTGGGTCGCAATGGGCGTCTTGAAGGGCGGTCACGCGCATAGGGTTGGCGCATTGTCTCTTAGCAGCTGAGCTAACAACTTAGATGATGATGTGTGTGCCGACGTCTGAATTTTCACTGGAGAAGTAAGCCCCACACGAGTCACTCAAACCCTCTGTCTGATCAAGAAAGCCTCGTGATCTGTATCCCGTTGTGTCACTGTCTAAGACCTAAAAAACAGCTTAAATTTCTGATCTCGGGAGCGCTGTAAGCGCGGTGCCAGCCCTGCCTGTATTTAGACATGTGGTTGGGACGCTGAAGAAAATCGGAGAATTCATCTTGCATATTAAGCGTGCTGGCGTCATTCATAGCCCGACCGATAAATTTCAAGTCCACATCAACTGAGTCGGCCAACGAATACCGAACCCAGCATCACTCATGTCTGGCCGATTTCTCGCCTCTCTCCACTGTCACGTCTCGATGCCATTGCGAAGCCTGAGCAAGCAATTTATACAGCACTTGTCCTTCGAATGATATTGTCATCTTGAACTAATAATTCAATATCAATAAAAGGAAGTCTAATACTTTCTCAATGCTGATGACGGAAACCCAGATTCGTTTTCATACGGTCCAATTCGATAGCTTTTCTGCCTAAAAGTCTTTTCCACGTGAAAACGAAAAGCATCTTATCTAGACCATGAGACGACATCCAACAGCACCAAGCAACGAAAGATCAGGCCCAGATGCTTTAACTTCAGTCTACAATACGAGAATGCGGTATCTGAACAACCGCCATGCCACAGCAGAAAAAAAGACAATGCAATATCACCTCATCAAATTTGGATACTTGACAATAGCTTCGTAGTCCAGGCAACTTTCGAGGATGTTGGGCTGCATGAAATCGTTAATTTCTTTTGGTGTATTAACCTAGCGAAAGAATATCACAGCAATCCATTCCGCATTCTAGTGGATTGTATTTTTACTCTGTATTCAAGCTGATTTAGAAGAAGGTGGGCTTGACAGTCGTCTTCCAGCATGTTGGATAATGCTGAGAAATATGCAGATTTCATAATCATGGGGGATAAGGAAAGAATGAGGCCATGGAGGCTGATGGTGGGGAAAACAAATGAAGCATGCAGAATCATCATTTCTTCTGATTTGAGATGTGATAAACGAATGTCCTACTGTGACACTTCGTTTTTTACTACATCGCTATCATGTGAGCCAGTTGACATGTATGATCCAAATATATATATAAGCCGCCAAGGAAATGGTCACAGTAAAGTGGTTTGATGATAAGAGCAGATAAAATTCCTTGAGACTATAATACTGGAATTACAGTGTCCTATGAAATAGTAAAATTGTCTCCTGAGACCGGTATTGTTCTAAGGGTAAACGGCTATCCTTTTCGAATCTCTTCACCTCTCGGAACCCAAGCTTTTCTGCCACTCCAACACCCCCAGCATTCTGTAGGTGTATATTTGCGAATACATATGTTATTTAGGATCGCGGAGGCTAAAAAGTCCAACTTGATTGTGTCGGCCGATTTCACAGACACCTAGCGCCTGTCAGAATGCGAAGATGGTATAGTCCCCAGCCAATTTCACCCATGATTGACCTCAGACTTCTATTTCTTTTAGTACTCGGGCCTTATATTGCCGTATTCAAAACACAGATTGATATTGTGAGCGACTTTAGCCATGCGACTACTATTCAAGGACTCAAGGCACTTGCAATGAAGCATAATTTCTTCATATTTAACGATCGAAAGTTTATCGATATCGGCACTACAGTTCAGAAACAGTACCACGAAGGGGCTGTGCAGATTTCTGAGTGGGGTGACATTGTGAATGTCAGCATACTAGGGGGCGAGGGTGTCGTTGACGCAATGGAACGGGTGATCAAAGATGAACAATTCCCTTTCCATGACGAGAGGGCCGTGTTATTGCTCGCCGAAATGACAACCGCAGGAAGCCTTGCTACTGGAAATTACACTAAATATGTTGAAATCGCCCGCAAAAGTCACGGGGTAGTGATGGGGTTTGTTGCCACCTGAGCTCTCAGTGATGTGAATAAAAATCTTGCCTTGAAGAGTGAAGATTTTGTTGTCTTTACGACTGGTATGAATCGCACCCAAGCGGGCGATAATCAAGGGCAACAATATCAGACACCTCGTGCTGCAATTGCAGGTGGTCCGGATTTTATAATTGCGGGTAGAGGTATTGATGAGTCTAAAAATTCAGTTCCAACCGCGAGAGAGTGCCGGAATGAAGGGTAGCAGGCTTGTGAGGAACGCATTGCTCATCACCATCATGCAGAGTGAGAATGGTCCGGCCAAGTTTTATCTGTTGACAATAAAATCGCCATCTTGAACACACAAAATAGAATTTGGCCAGATTCACGGAATTCTACAGTGTGCATACCCATATTGGCAAAGTCGCTGCCCAAGTAAGAGACAACAGGTTAATTTGAGATGTCCATCGAACAAACGTAATGAATCATAGAACGGAATCCAGATTAAAGTCAAAAAAAAAAAATGCTGTAGTTATTCAATCTATATGTTCCAAAAGAATTTTTAATTTTCCTGACAGTAAAAAAATATCATGCCTCATGAAATGTGTTACAATAGTCAACCTTTACTTTGAACGGTGAGGCGCGTCGGGCACTCGAGGTGGGTTGCGTAAGGGCCTGGATCCCGACATTCCAGGGGCGAACGAATATGGTGCTGGAGTCCGTCGCACATTCGAGCAGTCTGAGTCATTATCTTCATTATCAAACACCCTTTGCTCGACTCCGAAAACTGTATTATTGCGGCCGTCTTCGTGGCTTGGTTGTGGACCGCTGCGAGTCCCTCTCTCCATACTTCTGTGTCCCTCTGTATTCTGCCTTGGCCAAGAGGAACGTATTTCACCATTCAAGTCCTCCTGCGACCAATCAGAGGGTTGAAGGGGGGCCCTCCTATTATGCGCATTTGCCTGAGCGTTGATTCTTTGCTGGTTGACTTGTTCATGTGATTCGCGGGCCTGCATATCATAGTCTTGTGATACTCGTAGTCCTCGTGAGTGCCGATCCTGAGCTGGATTGTACATGTTTCTCGTGGAAAGATGCTGCGGCCTATCGACGTTCCGCCTAGGTTCGGACACTTGCTCCGGCTCTGCAAAGCCACCAATCATTGACTCGGAGAAGTCATTTTGGTCGTACGCAGCCCTTTGAAATTGAAACCTTCCGTGGTTGTGGTCTCGATTACTGCGCTCGTTGCTGCCGTAACGTGGGCCTCGTCTCGAAGGTGATCTAGGCATATCACTCTCCCCGCCTTCGAAGATCCAGTTGGGAAGAATTTCTCGCATAGCATCCTGTACGGAAGATTTGAAGCTTGAATGAGTCACCAAGTCTGACTCTTGCTTGTCGGATGGCTGGGTTGACGGTATCGTTCCAGAAACGCCTGAGGGTCTCTGGATTCTGCTTTCAAGGAAGGTTTCAGGCCCTGGTTTGTCTACCAGCCCGAGTGTCTCGAATGACGCTGGAGAGACGAGCTGGTTCCTGTCATAAAATCGCGAGGCCTCACCTCCTTGCTGCGATTTTAGAACGTCTATAAGGAGGCGTATGATTTCATAATAAGACTTGGTCGAATTCATGTCAGAGTGAGAATTTGCCCCTCTTAAACCTCTCCCATCCCTGGATTCCTTGCGCAAGTCGCGCTCGAGGCGGCGTTGTACATCACGCAGCAGCTTGTTATAAGTTCGCGAATCCATCGATGCATCGGTGGGGGTTCTATCCTCCTGCTCTTTTGTCTCTGTATTGTTCTCACACCATTCCTGGCTGGCATCAGGGGGCTGATCTTGTCCCGTAATGTTGGCATCTTCTGTGGGTTGCAGATTCTCCTCCGTGGCGTATGGTCTTGGTGCCGTTGGTCGCAATCGAATTCTGCGCGTTGGTGCAAAAGATAGTTGCGGGTTTGGTTCGTGTGGGTTTTCCGGATATGCCGGCGCAGGATAAGGAAGCGGGGGTCTCCAGGATAGTAAGGCATACGACGGATAGGGATAGGATAATGAGGAGGCTCTTGCTCGACATGAGGATACGGGTATCCTTGCGTGGGAGGTATCATGCTATATTGACGAGTGAAATTGGGATCCATGTGATGTTGTAAGGGTTGATAAGGAACTGAGTGATTGTAAGGCTGATGTGAGAGATGAGGCCTAGCAGATGAACTGTCGTTGTGGACCGTAGATGCAAACGGATTTCGAGCAGTATCATTATAGGGTACAGCCTGGCCACCCGCAAAAGTGGTAGAACCACGAGAGTAGAATCTGCCAGCGACATTGCCCTCATGCGGAGGGTCAAAGTCATTGTCCGTGAAATCATGCCGTCTGCCATGTGATGGGCGCCGATGCACTCGACGTGGAGCTTCAGAAGACAGGTCACTCCAGTTTCCTTCATCATCATCCCGATCGGGCTCATTTCCAAACAACGAAGGGTCGCCGTTTGCCCAGGGTCTGTCTTGCCCAGGGCTGACTGTCGAGCCATGCCTCGCCCAATGCGTTTTAGATCAAACCGCGCGCAAAATATTCTCCATAGTAACACTGAGCTTGGAGATAGGCGCTATGGAATCTAATTTCTTTTACTGCGTGCTTTTGGGAAAGCCGACAAGTTGAAGGGGGAAAAGGAAAAGAGTTTGGCAGTGACGCACCTTGGGATTCTGGCAAAATTTTGGACAAAATAATCTGGGACAGGAGAAAAAGTGCAGTGCATGATAGTCAAGGTTCTGCTTTCAAGCTCTAGAGAGCACAACACATCTTTGTTGCTTCTTGCCCATAATGCATACAACCTACCATCAAGAATCCACGTAAGTGGAATCCCAAGCGAGCTCAACGACATGCATTCCAGTAACATCATCCGTCTGCCGTGATACTCTCTGATGAGCCTCGGGCGCAACAAGCCCATTTTGGCAGGCCGCCTGAAGAAGGCAAACACGCTACTGTCAGATGTATTCCGAGTTTCCAATCTTTGCTGCTCATGGTGGTCAGCTGCTGGGGCACAGCCTCAAATCAGGCAAGGCGTGGATTATGCTACATCCACCCAATGCTACCTTGTCCAGCTTTAGTTCGCCCCCAAACCAATGCTCCAAAGCTCATTCCTTTGCTATCCTAGCAATCTATCGGCATTAAAGCAAACCTCTATCAGTATTTCGAGACTAGAATTTCACTCTCGCGTTTAAAGCACGTATGGTTGTCCATTTCATCATTGTCGCCAACCTGCAACCATATCAGGTGACGTGATAGGTATTTGAATACAATTAAAATTTGCTGTTCATGCAATCTAGTCTCCCTTCCAAACGGCTACAAAATCAGGCCACCAATAATCAGGCTTTTCCACGGCTTTGATAGTTTTTAGCCTGCCACAGAGCCAGCGACACGTCACTCGCACATTGAGAAAGCCACTGAAGCTACCTTTGGTTTTCAGCCCTTATATTCGGAAGTGTGCTTGAAAGTGTCTCAAGGAGCTGCATTGGATGGTATTGACTAATGTCAGGTAACCAACAAAGAGGGGATCCGTGGTGCCGCTATTGGACGATAAATGCTCTCTGCATATGAAACGGACCACTGGAATTCAACATGATGCTGCAAGTGTGGAGCTGAAATACTTCGCCTCGGTTGAGCAAGCTATTTTCCCATACAGGAATGGATTGCACGGCATGCATGAATGGAATGGGGTATCAACAAGCCTCCACGCAAACTCGATCAATCCCCGTATCAGAAGGGAGAAAGCTATTTTGCTCTTCTATATAGTGGGCTTCGCCGCCTAACTTGGACGCCATGCTTGTATTGCTTGGCCATATTCATTTTTCGTGTGAATATCGGTTTTCATGCTCGATTTCTACTCAATTTCCCATCGCGGGTGCCAACGAAACCAAATTTCAAATGGATCCATTAAGCATCATAGCGGCCACGCTCGGTATTATACAATCCGTGTCTTCTTTCTCCAGGGAGATACAGCATATCAAAGGCCTACCCAAAGCGTTTGAAGAAGTCCGTCAGAACCTTCCACTCGTGAGCGAAATCCTGAAGATTTCAAGAGACCGTCTCAAGGAAGTTGATCTGGATGATGCATCTCAAAGAGCGATTGAACCCATTCTCAAGTTTTGTGAACAAAAGGCCAAGACCCTCCAAGAAATTTTCTTGGAAATTGAGAAAGGCCAAAAAGGTCAACCCAATGCAAAAGAGTGGGCTGTTCTCGTCAAATTCTATCGCACAACAGTACTCCGCCTCGGCAAAGCGCACCGAGTCGAGTCACTGATGCGAGATATATTGAGCAACTTGAAACTGCTTTGTATGCATGCCGTACTTCAAACAGCAGCCCGTGGGCAATTGTCAAAGCTCGAGGTGGCGATTCATAGTCTATCTAAGGTTGAGCCATCACTCCCAGAGTCGGATTTTGAGTCCAAAGAAGTGAACGTCACACAACATATCTCAGATGGGGGTAAAGGAAATCAAGCGGTAAATGCGGGCTTAGGGAGTCAGAGAAATGTATTTGGGCATGAGTTCAATTCCGGTGGAGGAGAGATGAAGTTTGGTATGGCCTCCTTGGATTAGCAAAAGCTGGATATTTCGCCTCCGTCTACTTCACTAACTCCAAGCTGATGCAGCTACCCATTTCCATAAATCTGTTCGTTTTGGTCAGTCTACTCATAAGATACTTTTGATTCTTCAGGCATGTTGATGGTATAAGACGGCTGCGACCAATTAGTAATTATCGAATGGCTTCAGTCCATTTGCCGGACGCATTCTGATGAAATACAAAATGATAAGGATCAACTTTCCCAGAGAACACCTGGTACTGGGCGCTGGCTACTTGAATCCAAGGAGTTCATCCGATGGAGAGATCATGAATGGAGGAAGATGTGGTGTCATGGCATTCGTAAGAACTCTATCTACCCCAAATATTCAAGAGTCTAAAACATCGCAGCTGGCGCGGGCAAAACTGTTTTAGCGTATGATGAGCACCATATCTGTTGATCTCAAATCAAGTCATATTTACAAGCATAGATCGATGATTATCGAGCATTTGAAGGTTGAATTTCCTCGTGGAAGAGAGATCGCATGCCTCTACATCTATTTCGATTACCGCAAACATACACAGCAAATTTGATAAACCTTCTTTCGAGTCTTATGATGCAACTCTTGAAGGTCAGCATGGTCTTATCTGAAGACATCAAAGACCTATTCTCCAAGCTAAGAACTAAAGAAATGCTTCCAACCTCTGATGAGTTTGTGTCTATGCTAAAAGCTCAGATGAAACCATTCAACAGGGTGTATCTTATCATCGATGCTTTGGATGAGTGTCAAGACGAAGGTGATCCTAATACTCTGAGGTCATTCTTGGAAGCCCTAAACAAACTTCCAAAAAAGACACATATTCTTTTCACGTCAAGGCCTGGAAGCAAATTTGGAAAATTAATAGAAGCTGATTGTGAAGTCCAAATTACAGCTAAGCCAGGGGATATAAAAAGATATATCAAGCACTCAATCAACAGTCGTCCTCATCTACAAGAAATTATTGAGGCTGGCTGTCGAAAACGTCAGTCATTTCTAGATGACACTTTAGACACCATTGTTACCAAATCTCACGGGATGTAGGTGATCAATTTTGCATTTGGGGTCAATTGCTAAATCTTCTTCTAGGTTCCTGTTAGCGAATAAGCATATGGGTTCATTAGCTTCCAATTTCACGCTAGAGACCTTCAAGCACAGCATAGCTCACCTCCCTCAAACTCGAGATGAAGTATATCGTACGACTCTGGATAGAATTAGAATGCAATCCGGCTACGAGTATAACTTAGCTATTAATATTCTTGCTTGGATCTTATTCTCTAAACGATCTCTGAAACTGGATGAGTTGACTCAAGCAGTCGCTATTCAAGAAGATGCAACCATCAGCTTGCCTAGTGGAAACCATTTTTGTCTTGAAAGCGTCACCTCAGTCCCAGAATCAACAGTCATATCCGTATGTGCCGGTCTCATCTTTGTTGATTCTAATAAAGAAGTTCGCCTTACACACTATACCGCTCAACAATACCTCAGGGAAAACGAGGCCACAATCTTTCAAAATGCACAAGACAAGATTGCACAATCATGTCTTTGCTGTCTTTCTTTTTTAAACGGCTCCAGTTCTCAAGCTAATGGTAAGATCCTTTGCAAACGGTACCCTTTCCTGGGTTACGCTGCCGATCACTGGGGGCATCATGTTGCATTAGATGTTGGAGGAAACGTTAACAGGCAGGCCTGGAAACTACTGTCTAATAACCAGAAGGTGACCAATGCGTTACACCTCATGGCCAATGCGCGGTTCCGACACGAAGAGGGTGTTTCTGGGCTCCACGTAGCAGCCTACTTTGGATTGGTGAAGCTAGTCAAGCTTGCAATCGCTAACCAAAAACAATTTTCCATCAACCCGTTGACGAAACGCCGACAAACGCCACTACATTGGGCTGCCATTCACCATCAAGCAGAATTTTTGGCGTTCTTAGTCCATAACGGGGCCGATTTATGCCTGGCAGATACACATGGGAAGACAGTCCTCCATTATGCAGTACTAAATGGGGACACTTCGGTTGTCTACACGTTACTGTCTGCACAGAGAGGTCTTGATCTCGCAATGCAAGATCCTCAGGGTTGGACTCCTCTCCGATGGGCTGCCGCATATGGCCAGCTCAAAATTGCGGAAATGCTACTGGAAGCTGGAGCAGAGGTTGATGCACAAGACAAGGATGGATGGACAGCTCTGCGATGGGCCGCACAGAGGGGCCACATGGCGATAGTCGAGTTATTGCTGAGCCATGAAGCCTCCCTGGAAGCGCCAAGTGGGGATTCGTGGACGCTTCTCAGTTGGGCGGCGCGAGAAGGTCAAAATTCTTTTATCAAACTCTTAATTAAAAAGGGGGCTCAACTGAACGTGGAAGACCAAAGTGGAAGAACAGCCTTGCAATGGGCCGTTGAATATGGCCACGCATCCACAGCATGGCTATTGATTCAAGGAAAGGCCAATGTGAACCAAGGAGACCATAAACACCTAACGCCACTGCATTCAGCTGCAAGTCAATGTCACGCCCCAAAGTACAGTTCTCTGTTGTGGCTGCTTCTAGAAAGTCGGGCGAACATAAATGCAGAAACGAAATTAGGCCAGACACCTCTTCATCTGGCTGCATCACAGGGAAGTGAATCTGTTGTCTGGCTTCTGCTTGACAAAGGAGCAGACTACAATCGTGTAGATGCAAACAGACGCACAGCTCTACACTCAGCTGTAATGGGTGGACATTTAAAAGTTGTTAATCTGTTGATATGGAAGACTCCGGGCTTGCTGGACTTAGGAGACGACCTGAAGCAGACAGCTCTCCATCATGCAGCATCACATGGAATTGTTTCCATAATCTCTGTACTTCTGGAAGGCGGCGCAGAAATCAATGCTCAAGATAAAAAGAAGCAAACTCCATTGCACCTGGCGGTCTTTCATGGGCGAGAGGAAGCTGTGTGTTGCCTCATCGTTAAAGGGGCTCGGGTTGACATTCCAAATAGGTGGAAGCAGACAGCGATTCAACTTGCTGAACATGAGAGAAACCTCAACATTATGAAGGCAATATCGGAACGCAATTGATACGAATTTCAGCTTCGGTGGGGAAATGGAATCGATTAATGTCTGTGGGCCGTCGATTCAGCACCATTCATCAAGTCTGTCAGCACAATGCACTTCCAATGGTGCGTGGTTTTTGGTGGAACAGATCATGGAAACTTCTTCCTCTTTTCACAGAGTTTTTATTTGGTATCCTAGGCGTTACAAAGGCATATTTCTTAGCTAAGTCTTCGTTTATCAAGATATGTGTAGAGATGTTTTCATTCTTCACATTCACCAAGGACAAATAGTGTGGTCCCCATATTCTCCACAAACCTTTCCAGCATCATTGTCGCGCTCTCCTCTAATGACATTCGCGATTCGTTCTCCGCCAATTTGGGGTTCAGGTGCGCCTCTAGCCCTTAATGAGGATGGATCTCCAGTCAGATTCGTTGCATTCAGGCCAGGATCCGCCGAAAATACAAGGAAACCTTCATCCTTGAGTGCTATATAGTACTGCACCATCACAAAATTCAAAGCTGTTTTGCTCATTCGATACTCTGTTCTGGATGCAATATGAAATCTTGATGCCGGATCTGACGCATGCGTCAATGAGCCTGTGGAGGAGGATACGAATATGAGCCTCGGGGCTGAAGACTTTCTTAAAAGTGGCAACATTGCTTCAGTCACACTAACAACACCAGTGACGTTCGTTTTTAGTGTGTCTCGGAGAGCGTCGCGGGCTGGAGGTGCCGAAGCATCCTTTCCCGCAAAAGAGGAGGTCGGGCAGATCGCCGCATTGTTCACAAGAACATCAAGTCGGCTATGCGTTGACTCAATTGTGGCAGCAGCAGTATCGACTGATTCATCATCAGAAACATCAATCTGGATAGGTTCAACTGAACCTTTGGTCTCGGGTAGTCCTCGAAGTGCTGCTACAGCCTGTTGCCCTTGGGATGCATCCCGGCTGCCTAAAAGGATATGGTACTCGGGTGAATGAAGAAGAATTTTCGCTGCTTCATAGCCCAGGCCACGGTTTGCACCTGCATCAAGTCAATGGTAGTTCCAACGGAAGCATTATTATGGCTACCAGTAATAAGCGTGATGATTTTCGACGCCATCTTCAAGTTCGATGCGGATGTAATCTGATATATCTAGACAGATCTATTTCTCCAAAAGAAGGGACTGAGATATTTATAAAACGTTCAGAATCCATGATTCTCGCATCCCAACTGCTGTCATTTCGGAGATACGGACTTAAAGCTGACACTTAAACCACCACGGGCGTCAACGTTGCGCCCGGTGCCGAATTCAACTGCCCCACTTCGGGGGTGGGAACCACATGTCATCCGCGTCCGATCTCTCGGTTTAGTAGGTGGGATATAACTTCATTTCACGGCGAGATTAGACTTCTCATTACTGACCCGAGTTTTTTTATCTTGGTACGAAGCGTGGTCACCTATGGTTATATCAGAGGCTCGCGTTGTCATGACTGAACAGTCCAAGCAGACAGTAAAGTTGTGGACTAAGAGAGAGTGCACATGGTAAGCAAAACATCTCGTCTTGTAGCTAGCACAAGGCTTCATGCAATAGCTACCAGAGAAGAATAAATAAATGAATCAATAGACAAACCAAATTATGGATCAACGCAAAATAGTTTTCCTGTCGAAATACCGGCACTTCGCAGTTTAGGCTCATCTCACAGCGTTTGAATGCAGTACCGCACAAATAAATGGCGCCGGTAATGAGCCTGAAATCACTTTGTCTCGTCAAATTTATTGCAGTTTATGAGTTCAAGTGAACATTTATTGGTGACAAAAATGACCATGTCGTCACCATTGGCATCCTTGAGTATGGTCATGAAGAGCTAGTAGTCTCTGCGAATTATCCGGTCCTGATCTAACTTAGTCAGACCGCTGTAGCAAGAGGGAGAACAAAAATTGTACATAGCAATTGTTCAAAAGATTGAAAGCTACTGCACGACTAAATGAACAACCCAAACATCCCCAGGTTTCCCAATATCCGCCACACCACAGTGATGTTGCAACGCAGTCAAGGAACGTCGTCATTTTAAAGCGATACGACTTGGCCAGTCTCAACATTAGCTTATTATTCGGCTGTCAATAGGGTGACTGCGACCTTTGACGGGCTTACAAGCTGTAAGTTGGGAGCCGTGTAGAGATTTATACACGGACAAATTTGAGGTGAAGGATTCTAAGGATCATAGATTTGTGACAGCTAGTTCACAGTTTAATTAAAATAAAAGGCTCCCACCCTTAGAATTTGACCTTGGCCCTTCTATCCAATCATATGCTCTTTGACTGATTTGTAGCTGGTATTATCCGACCGGTATGTAGCAAATCAGATCTCTCCCTTCAATGTAGAATGCGATTATGTTGGGCCTTGAAGTTAGAGGCCAGGTCAATGTTATCGAGTTACGTGATGAAATTATTGAAGCTACCAACTATCTGGCGTATACGATCTCGGCAACTTCAATTCTTCCATGCTATTTCTTAAGAGAGCCCGTAGGTTGACAAAAGAACTCCAACACCACCTCTCCTGCTAATTCCGCTTCATCATTCCGATCAACCAAATCAAGAAGCATTTCCAAGTCTTGCTTAGGTATCAATTCCATGTGCGCAAGAGCAGATGTGCAAGATCCTGTTATGAAACGATCGAACTCTGGGTGGCCCTGAAACGTCAAAACCCTACCGGGGTCCAAAAACCCCTGCGAGTCGCACAGAGGCGATTGGCCCATTTCTATCCATCCGAGAGGGAGGCGACCCTTCGGGACGACGACATTGTCGCGGTGTAAAAACTGATATGAAATGCGACCGCCTTGGAGTAATTCGGGGAACGCCGATGAAAACGCAGGCGTCAACTTTACCTCATGGACGCCAGCCTCCCACCCTTTAGGGTTCCTGTGGACATGAACTCCATGAGATTCAAGCAGAGCTTTGGCAACAATTTGATGACCAAAGCATCCACCGTAGATCTTTATCCCGTGATGATTATAGTATACATCTGTGTATTTAGCGTTCGGCCCTAAAATGGTTTACTGCAGGCTAACGAACCTTGAATGAACTCCGATAATTTATGGATCCAAGGCTCGTCATCGGTAGCAGACGCAACCGACCCCGTGATGATAATCGCATCAATATCGTTTAAATCCGGGTATTCATCCTTTTCCATAGTATCCCAACCTTTCAGATCGATTTTCACTTGCTCGTTGGCTGGCTGTTTCTTGTTCCGCGCCTCAGCCGCAGCGTAAATCCATGTGGCAAAAATATTGTGGAATTGGCCCCGCGTATGAGCAATATCCTCGGGTATTGGGAAGCAGTTCAAGGCGGCGACGCGAAGAACTCTTGGAGAATAGCTGATGGTCATGGCTCAAACGTCTTGATCAAACGGGACTTTGTCTAAATCAGATGCAGTTATAGCTCAGGGTGATGATTCTGGGAAAGTTGGGAGTATCGGGTTTGCCGAGAGTTTGGTTAAATGATCGGTTTCCCGCATCGGATATCATTCCCGACCTGAACCGGCGAGGGGACCAGCCGATTACAAACTAACCCCAACGATGCCCAAGCAAGACCCAATCACACAGTGTAATCATATCGCCGGGCGAGCCATGCCCCGAAGGAGAACAATAGCACATGCCTAAGAAGACATTTGGGGAGATATGCCCACTTGACCAAACCTCGTTTGCTTAGAGAATTGACAGAGCATTTAAATTATCGCAAGCGAGATAGCGCAAACGGTTATACTATCAAGCCGTCAGATAGTGTACCGTTGTATTTCAACTCCAATTTCAACTCGGTAGAATTTGGAAGCAGCAGATTGTTGAAGGCAACTTCTTAGGTCCCCTTTATCAAACAAGAATATTAGATTAGAGATGCCAAGATAAGGCCTCCATGAAATTCCCGAAATGATGGCTCTATTGCAAGTTCATTATGTGGCATGTATTTCAAGCCAGTTTTCCAGTCTCCTCATGGCTCACGTCGAAGTTATCACGCCTGGTTTGAGGAGAGATACACATTCAAAATATGAACTGGCAGCATTCTCTACAATTATTGTAAACTAAGTCTTCTAAATAGGCATATAAGTATCAGCCCTCCATAGACATGAACGTGCATTGGCATCTGCGTTCTAAGTTTAAGTCCACCGGTCTCTTGCTAAACTACGGCATCAGTTTTGGGAATTACTCTCTGCTTACTATGCAGCTGAAGCTTGAGTCTCAATTTTTCTGCCTGGTGAGCTTGTACCAGATCGACAGTCGTTTCTGTGTCAAATTCATTCTCCAGCTTGCATGCCAGAAGAAGTACATTAATTGTCGTTTAACTTAATTTTGCTACCCACACAGTCGTGCAATCTGCTCCGATAAATAGACAGAAAGGTCATCATCTTTCGTGTATTGTAGATTGCCGTTTGGATATTGAGATGGTTTAGACTAGGCAGGTCTGCAGTCGTGCCTGGGTACCCTCGTTTCAACACCTTCTATGAAATTATATCACGACGCAACTATGACAATAGCACAACATGCCGGTGAGGAGGGTTAGCTAAACCTCAATGAAACTTGCCTAGTTGATAAAACTTCACAATCTTTGGAGATTAATTGCGATGAGCATGAGGTAGCAAGGGCCGTTCAAATGTTTCGATGCAAAAGAAAGAGGCCCTACAGGGTAAAGGTAGTTTTGTCATGCTGAGCCAATAGTAGTAGTAGTGCCTTTGGTGATAGAAGATCGCTGAGCGACAGTGTCTATGAGATGATAGCAATCCGAGATTGAAGTGAGCCTTGAGCTTACGCAGGCATGGGGGAGCAGCTCGGTTTTTGTTCGGTATTATTCCATGCACGTAGCAACTGGATCAAAGGAGAAGGTGCATAGGTGCTGAGCAAGCGAGGACTCATCTTGACCATGAAGTAGTGTATAGAAAATCGTGGACGCATATCTTATGCAGAAATTAGGTGAGAATGGAGAATTCTCGACTGGGGCCGTGTAATCCAGGGCACTAACAATGCTCAACTTCCGAAGGGGCGGTGGGGAGGTCCCCTTTACCATCTGGAAATTGTGAGGAGGTGAGCGACTAGGTACCAAGTAGTTATCTGCCTGTAAGTAGATGCCTTAGGCATCACATTCTACAGAAGCACGGAGTACCTACCCAGTGAGAGAAAGCTGACTTGGCAATCACGTGCTCGCACAAGTCTCCTTTGCGCCTATCCGTAAGACGAGTCAGCCTCCACTGTCGGGCTTGGGATATGCTTTTTCGGACGATAGACTGAACTGAGTGTTAGGGATTACCCATGCTGCGACTGGACTCCCCCTCTTCGTCCGTCGCGTCCCCCGTGGTCGCGCTGGCCATTCACCGTCCCACCTGTTGGTTTTCTGTTTGTAATTTTTTTTTTTTTTTTCCCCTTCGATCGTCGTCGGGCCCTTTGGTGCTTGGACTCGGAGCAATCGATCGATCTGGCGGAGAAACTTGCCCGACGGAGGGGCCCAAGCTTCTAGTCTGTCTGTTCACGGCTTTGAAGCTCTTGTTGCTACCTGAATCCCCTGCCCCCCAAAATGTCAGCGCGATGGGCTGCTCTCTCTGAAGAATTGAGCCATCTCTATTCGCATCACCTACGATGATGATTCAACAAAAGCCATTATGATGATGGGGTTGTATCAGGTGCGCATCAGGAGCGCTGGTTACAAACACCACTTCTGCTCGCTGTTCCTGTCCTTGCCTCCCTTGCGAACAAACAGCTAGGCACGGATAGCAGGATCAAGGCCCGACGAGGACCGGGACCAGGAAACGGATGGCCCCCCCTGGACTTTAGCCTGAGCCGCTTCAGCCCGTGGCTGGATCATTCAGAATGGCGAGCGATGGGCACCACATTTACGTCACGATTGTGTGAGCCTGCTAGATGCTCGAGGCGCCGCATGAGCTCGGCTCTCAGGGTGAAGAAACGAGTGTGTTTCCCCGAAGTGTTGGACAGGCAGATGGGACTGTGTCCCCCCAGCCACCTCGGATATTGGTCCTGCGCCCGCCCGCCCACTCCTCCATCTCAGAGCTGAAGCTCTGGCCGTCCCTGCGAAAAGCCCACCCAGAAGCAGAGGTATCAGCACCGGCACCCAGCAGCAGCCGCAGCAGCAGAGGTAGAGGCAAAGGCAAAGAAACCAGACAGACTCAAAAGGCAAAAATCCCTTTTTTCTGGGTCCCTGTGCTGCCGGGAGCGGACGAAGTGGCCGATTGGTTGCCATGATTGGTCGCCCACCTGTCGGATGGATTGACGCGTTGCAGGCACCCTAAGACCCCAAGGACTAAAGAACAAGCCCACCGCCTACTGTACGTGCTTGGCTTGGCAGCTTGCTTGCTTGCTTGCTTCCTTGCTTACTAGTTATAGCTTCCCGGTACCTTGGGCCTGTCCCGAGAGAGCTTGGGATGAGACAGCCAGGAGGAGAAGTTTACCCACACCACCCACACCACCACGACCCTACCTCGCCTCATCTCACTGTACTGGGTGAGCAGAGTACAGTACCTCCCCAGTTCCCCATCCCACTCTAGCCGTCTGAGGGGAGGGGAGAGACTTGAGGGACCCGGGACGGGGACGCGGACTGGGACCTGGCCCCAAAACTGGAACTGGGCGTTGATCCATACTGCTCCCTCCTCCATACTGGCCCGGTACTTTGTTCGCCGGCCAAGTTGACGCCCATGCCATGTACTGTTTCCATCTACACCCACCACACTGCCCGCCCAGCCCGCAGGAGTACCTGGAGCAACGAGCAAACGGCACGCATCTGCTCTGTACCAAGCTACCCAGCAGCTTGCCAGACCTAGACGCCCCCCAGACTCCCAGGACTCCCAGACTCCCTCCCTCGTAGGTCGGGAGTGTACGCAGTGAAACGGAGTGATGGAATTGTGACAGTGACGGTGACTTTTGCACGTCCGCAATTGGCAGCCCACGCCCACGCACACGCCCACGCCCACACCCACGCCCACGCCCACACCCACGCCCTAGCACTCACTCGCCCACGCCCTCTATCCTGTCCATCCGCCCTCGTCGTTTGCCGTCACCAAAGGCGGCCATGCCTTGCGCGGGCGCGGGAGAGGGTGGGTGCAGGCGGCGCAAGGTGTGAGGTGCGAGTCGAGCGAGGTGCCAGGTGCGTGCGAGGCAACTCAAGGTGCTCCATTGCTCCATTGCTCCATTGCGCCGTCGCCTCGTTGCGTTGCCCCAGACCCAGACCCCAAGCTAAGTTGCCCAGCAGCTCCAGTCCAGCTCCAGCCCAGCAAGCAGACAGCTCCCGTCGCGCTCGTTCGCTCGTCCTCTCGCTCTCTCGCCGTCTCTCGCCTCTGCCTCTCCCTCTACCTCTACCCCCCAGACGCCTCAGCGGTCCCTCCGTGCTGCCCTCCCTCCTCCCGCTCCCGCACCCGCCGCTTGCGCTCTCTCACTCCCCTGACTGTCTCTCTCTCCTCCTCCCCGACGGTCTCCTCTCTCTCTCCTATTTCTCTCTTTTTCTCTTCCATCTTGCACCAACCCGTTCCCCCCTTCTCTCATCTCATTCATCTCTGGAATCGTCGGATTTCCTTTCCATCATCCTCGTTACTCCTTGCACTGGCCGCTCTCCCCACTACTCCCACCCCAAAACCACACAAACTAGCCACAATGGTCCGCGCCCGCCGAGGTCAGGAAGAGGAGGAGGAGCTTGTCTCCCTCCCCGAGGACTCCGATGCTGAGGAGGAAGAGGAGTAAGTTTTCCCCTCTGCTATTCCCGGACGTTTTTTGGTGGTTGGCGTCATCGCGGTTGCAGTCGCAAACCGCACAGCGATCGCATTTGCGACTGGGTGCTGTTATGGCCAATGCGCAATGCGCAATGCGATGCGCCTAGGTGACGTCGCATGCGCGCGCTGCCTCAGCAGCCGAGGCGAACCTGCAGCTATTTGTGATGCCTCCATCCGTCAACCTGCCACTCGCCATCATCAAATCCATCTCTTTTGACAATCGAAATCAATTACCCCTTCTGCCTTGACCGTTGTGTTTTTTTTTCCCCTCCCGGAAATGTTCAGTCGCTGACCTGGTTTGTTACCCAGGTACGTCTCCACCGAGGACGAAGCTGGTGAGGGTGAGGAAGAGGAAGAAGACGAGGAGGACGTTGAGGAGGAAGAAGATGAGGAAGCCGAAGATGGCAAAAAGGCCAACGGCAAAGTAGAGGCCAATGGCGACAAGCCCAAGGCTGATGAGGAAGAGGAAGAAGAAGAAGAGGAAGAGGAGGAGGAGGAGGAGGAGGAAGACGCCGAGGGCGACGACGCTCCCAAGACCAACGGCGATGCCAAAAAGGTCAACGGTAAGCGCGATACCGAAGCTGCCAACGAGGGCGACGCAGATGGTAAGTTCACATCAACTCATCTGGAAATCATCAACACAAGCACATTCCTTAAGCACATTCGCTGACTCCCGTGAATAGAGAACGAGCCTCCAGCCAAGAAGGCCAAGGTCGTTGAGGCCGCTGAAGAGGAGGCTGCTGAGGAGGTTGAGGCTTAAAAAGCAGTCTGACGTATTGCCATGTCTCTGGGTTCTGGGCGACGCGTGATGCACCCATCCAATGTGTTCCTCTCCATCTCTCCCTCTCTGTCTCCCTCACACACAAATACACACACACACACACACACACACACACACACACACAACACCCCAACAAACACATCCTCTACCACCCAGAGTAGTGTGTCTTGCTGATCCCGCGCCCCCCAAATTCTCTTGTATCTGTCTGGTTCGTGGTTTGGTGTCTAGATGGTACTTGGTTCGCGCTCTAGGTCAATGGTAGATATACATGCGAGGATATCGTGCGACATGTCTTGGTCGGTTCGGTTCGGGTTGGATGTGGGTTAGATGTTGGTCAGGATCTGGTCTGGCTTGGTCTGGTCTGGTCTTTCATGGACATTATCTCTCTCTCATCGACTGTAACTCCCGTCCGCGGCTAGGTTCCAAGAACGCGCATCATATCCCCCCCTCCTTTGCTCCCGTCCTCATGTAGCTTGCACTGCCATGGAGGCCCACGAACGCAGACGCCATTCGCTGCTGTGCTACTCCGCCGCCCGACTCCTCGTCCAATCCATCATCATGGCTCGATGGTCACCACGCACGCTCGGCCAAAAAAAAAAACAATGATAACGACGTCTCACCCAACTGCCCATCTGAAGTTAGACCACCCTCCACAGATGCACCGCGGCGCCCACGTGCCGAGAGATCGCCCAGATTCAAGCGCCAAATCTCGTTTGCCCCCCCCAACCAAGGCTCCATTCCATTCCAATCATGACGAGAATCGCTGGGAGATGTCATAAAAAAAGTCCCATCAACTTCATGACCACCCCTGCAGTCCACGTTGATACCCCGTCACTCCAGCGCCAGCCTCATCCGTCAAGACTCGTCATTGGCTCGGGAGCTGGGTCTTTTTGGGGGAGGAGGGGGGAGGGAGGGGTGATGTCGTAGCTTTTTTTTTTCGGCCCCCCGGGTGGCCTCCGCTCCGGGCCATGCGGCGGGTAGGGCTGATGGTTTATGGGGAATGACGGCGGCACTTGATGTTCGAGGTGGAGTTGAGGCTTCTCGGCGCCAGCAGGACGGGTATCTTGGGGACGATGGTGGAGGGGGAGCGGATGCGTGTGAGTCCCGAGGAGGTGGTTCGCATATGTGTGGTGCAGGGCAGCAGGGCGATTGCAGTCTGCTCGCCGGCTGTGGTTCGGCTACATGAGACAGAGACAGAGACATAGACATAGACAGAGACAGAGACAGAGAGAGACAGACAGATAGACAGACGGACAGACAGACAGACAGACAAGACGGGCGGCAAATGGCATACAGCACACACAACACATGCGGCAGACGAGCAGGGCTGGAAGCTGGAAGCTGAGAGCTGGACTCACAGATGCTATGAAAAAACGCCCGACACTCCAGTCCGAAAGTCCGGCTTCGCTTTGACCGAGATTCATAGCCGTGCCCACCCAGAGACTGCATCCCGAGGCCACTTGACCTTGCCATCTTCTGGCGCACCGCGTGGTTCTCCCACGACAACGCCAGGGCCTCTGCGGGGATGTCACGGCACCGCCAAGGTGGGCGCTGGAGGCTCGTCCCCAAGGTGAGATGATGATGGCCGCGAATGGGCCCACGCAACGGGTGTTGGTGGCTTCTGTTGCCGTCACCGAGGCAAACGAGGATGCCGAAACATGGCCGGTGCCAGGTGAAAATTGCCTCTTGCTTTTTTTTTTTTTTCCCTTTTCCAATTGCCCAATCCTTCCTTTCCAGTGTGAGGTGAGGTGAGGTGAGGTGAGCTGTTCGGCAGACGCCCTTCGGTTGTTCATTGTCGGGAGCCGCGGGCGGGCGGAGGGCCAAATAAACGGACGACTCTGTAAGCCATTCAATTTCGACCCAGGCAAGCCAGGATTTTTTTCTCGCTTTCCAATTCTGGGTCGGGGGAAACAGCATGGGAAAGGAAAAAAAAAAAAGAGAAAAGAACAAATAAGGACAATGTAACCTATTCTGCACGAGTCCTACAGGGCTTTGGGCTTGTAGATGCCCGACCGTCATTTCTCACCAATTCCTTAAACCCAAAAAGCTGGGGAAGCCAGATAATTAGTCAGTAGCGTCTTGGAGACTGCTGCAAAAGGGAAAATCTTTGGCTGCGACGTCGCTTGGCATGGGTGCGTCTGATACAGCAAGGCCCGTAGCACCTAAGTTATGCCGGCAGGCGAAATCTCAGTCTCGCAATCGCCGATCTTCTCCACGCAGTTGCTCCAACTTACCTGCCTGCTGGAAGCCCTTGGTGAGGGGGAGACATCCACAAGTTGCCACTGAGTCAAGCCATCTGCAAGCCCAGGCCAGGCCAAGACAAAACTTGTGAATTGCCCATTGCGGGCTTCGACCGCCGTTGGGCTTGGTGGCCCTCACGCCATGTTTGTGACAAGGAGGGGGGCGGCGGTGGTGGCCAAGCTATTGTATTGTATATCCGTCAAGTACCGGCTCATATATGCGCATGTTGGTGGACAAGTCTGTGTGTGTGTGAATCTGAGCCGCCAATTGCTCTCGGCGCTGCATCAACCAACGCCTGGCCAACATGGCATTAGCATATCCCCATGCCCACGAAAAGACGTGAAATAAAAGACGGATAACAAATGACAAAAAATCAAATCAAATCAAAAGATAAAATCCGAGTCAATCACGAGGACAAGCCTTTTCTCCCAGAACAGCAAGTCTCTTACGTGTCTATTAGGTATCCCGGAGCCTGAATTTACTAATTGAAATGCCGCCAAGAAAGCTTGGCCGTGGTCCTCGGCCTGCCAACGCCTGGCCGTGGCCTCTGGATTGGCTCCCCTCGCAGATATTCGGGCTCCTGGTGCTACGAGTTCGTAACCTCGAGTGCACCGTTGGCCCCCCCTCTGCCATGTATCATACAGCCGGCTACTGCTCGGCTATGGGGCGCGCGGGCGCTGCATATGGGGACACATGGGGACACATGGGGACGGAAGCATTGGCAGATGCAACTCTGACATGCCATTGCCTATCCTCGTCCCCGATTCCCCCGTTGCCCCAGCCCGCCGTCTTCGCCACGGCACGCGGAGCTCCCTCTTATACGCCCCCTGCACCGTTTCCCCCCCGCTCGTGCGCACCGCGGAATACAGTAGGCCTTGGCAATCGAGACAAGAGTGAGAGGGAAGGAGAAAAAAAAAAACATCCGCCAGGTATATAAAGGGGACGAGTCCGCCGGAGAGTTCGGGGTCTACACCGTGAGCCGACTGCGTTTCCAATCGTTGTCCCATTCGGCGTTTCCTCCCTCTCCCTCTCTCACCCCATCAATCTCGCACACTATAGGAGCAAGAGCAACAAGACACCTCCGCCCCCCCAAAAAGGGCACAAGGCAAAAAGAAAGGGGACCGCTCCGTGATGGCTTTCGGCTTCTCGACTCGTCGAGAATCCCGTCCCGCTTCGAGACTAAAGCACTGTCGACTGCTGAACTGCGTATGAACGAGAGCAGAGGAAAAGACACAGACACAGACACAGAACAAAAGACAGACAGACACAAAAACAGAGACGGAGACAAAGAGAGAACATAGGACCTCTTTATTTTGTTGATGCGTGATGACTGTGTTAAACTGCGAGCCTCGCATTCTTGATGGGTTTCGTGGATAACGCATAATGATGAATATGATGGACTCAACATACCTTGAGGCTACCGATGACGGAGCCGTGATGGCTCGAGGAGGAAGCACAGGAGATATCAGCTGGATGGGAGGCATTGGGCCGGGCTCGATGCCGTATCCTGGACTGGACGGGAGTCCGTTTGCCGCCGATTCGCCAGTCAGTCCCCCCCCCCCCCTTCCCCCGGATTTTGCATCCCAACGTCAGACCACCGCTAACTCGTGTCGTTGCAAGATGGCTCACCACTCCCCCGAGTCTCCCACCCTCGACCAAACCCTTTTCCCTTCCCCAATGGGCGACTTCGCCTACCTCGATGCGTCCTTTGGGGACTTCCCCGTCGGCAACTATCCCATCCCAGACGTCTCGGCGGGGCATTTTGGCCTCCGCCTGGGACACCGGGGCTCAATCGCCCTCTCGGATCGATATAGCATCACCACTGCCCCCAGTCCAGGCCTGTATGCCCCGGCCGCGGCCGCCCTGTGGCCCACGCACGCGTCTCCCATCCCGTTCCTGCCCACGCCTCCCATGGCCGACGACCTCTCCGAGGACTCCGGGCCAGAGGACGAGGACGAGGACGAAGAGAACAGTGGCGAAGACGAAGAACCCCAGAAGCGTAAATGTAGTGCTCCAGCACCCAAGTCCAAGAAGCGCCCGCGCACGCAGCTCCGGACCGCCTCCCGCGCCCCCAAGAAGAAGTCCACCGTGCTCCCGCAGCGCCCGACGGAGACGGTCGAGGACGTCAAGGCCCGCGCGGCGCACAACCAGGTCGAGCAGCAGTACCGCAAGCGGCTGAACGCGCACTTTGAGCGTCTGCTGTCGGTGCTGCCCACGCCGGGTTCGAGTGCCGGGGGCAGACGGGACGGCATCGGGGACAAGAGGGTTAGCAAAGCGGAAGTTTTGGACCTGGCGACGGAGCGTATCCGCGTGTTGGAGAAGCAAATGGCGAGGTTGGAAAAGGAGCGCAGGGAGTTGAGGGGGAGGTTAGCTGGGTGTGTGGTGTAATTGAGTTGAGGGATCCAAATATATATGTATAACTTATATATATACACACTTGTGTATAGTATATGGAAGGAGGAGGGATGAACTCTAGGGGCGCATTGGGGACTGTTGCGGGTTAGGAACGGGTGGAAGGTGTGATTTACTGCGTAAGAAAAGGAAAACATGGGACAGAAAAGGTGTCAAACAAAGCCAAAAAAAAAAAAAAAAAAAAAAAAAAGTACTTAGAGGGGACATGTTTTGCAGGGTTTGTTTCTGGGTAAATGGTAAAGGTGTCTATAGGAAGCAATTGAATAGGTGTGGAAACCCACCAACCATCAGCCCGTCAACCTTGCTTATAGGCAGTCCATCCGTGTGGTGCCGTAGCACTGTGTGATGCGCATGTGTGAGTGCGAGAGAGAGAGAGAGAGTGTGTGTGTGTGTGCTGTGAAACCTCGCCAATCGAGCCTGCAAGCGACTTGTCTTGCTTTTTTGAAAATGACAAACAGCTGCGAACCATCCGACACGACGACAAATCACCACCCCAGCTGGCTACACAGCCCAGCCAGCAAAAACTCCGCGCGTGGGCGAGGGTAACCCAAGCTGGGGAAGTGTCGCGCGTGGTGGATATCCATCCAAACAGTGTAGATTGATTCGAGCGGCTACAAAACCTCGCCCACAAAAACGGGAGCCCCGCAAAGAGCTCCCCCGGTTCTGGATCCGAACCCCGCCGTCATGCGCTGGCCTTGTCCGCGGTGAGAAAAAAAAAAGGGGACGACAACAGAGAAAGAAAAAAAAAAAAAAACCCCTATCGCAATGCCCCCCCCCCCCTCCCGGTGAAGCCGCTCATGAATCCTCCCATCAGCTCAATGTCGTGACTTGACTGGGCCTCCAAGGGGGGGAATTTCCACTATTCATGATGTGCCTCGCAAACAGAGCGCTCGCTCGCTTCGACCTTCCAGGGAAGTGGGCTATCGCCAGCGCCTTTGGAACCCGGTAATTGGTGGTGCTTGGGGGAGCCAATCTTCCGTGTTGGGCCTCGTCCCTTGATCCCTCGTCCCTCGGGGTCCCTCTTCTCGACCGATCGACCTTTTTCTCGCCGCCGCCCGTACGGTGCGCTCTCGGCGCGTCGACTCGCGCTACACGTGTAGCTTGGGGCTGCGGTGAGCCGGTGGGGGAATCAAGGGAGGGGATGCGCACCAATCTGAGGCTTCCCTGGCCGATGCGCCGATGATGATGTCGGTCTATTGTGGTGGGGGTTGCAAGGAGCCATGGGTTGGAAGCGGGGGAATGGGCTTTTATCGCAAGAGTAGAAATACGTGCCCGAGGGATGGGAATTTTCCTGCATTTTTCCTCACTTCTATTCTCACTCTTCTCTGTCGTCTGCTCTTCTCTAGACTGTGACGTTTGGACCTCTGCGTGTTGCCCTCCCCATCATCATATATATACCACCACAAACGAGTAACAGACAGCACCATCATGACTACTCCCAACCAGACCGAGTACGGCTTTCCCTCTCTTCTTTGCCTCTCCCCCTGTCCCTCTGATTCCGCTTCTCCCCGCTCCGCGCCCATTGCGAAGCCAGCACACCCTTTGGAAGAGCCCCAACGCTGACAATCATCCGCAGTCGCACCTTCACCCTCAACACGGGCGCCAAGATCCCCGCCTTCGGCCTGGGCACATGGCAGTCCGCCCCTGAGGAGGTCTCCAAGGCCGTCGAGGCGGCTCTCCTGGCCGGATACCGCCACGTCGACACTGCCTTTGCCTACCAGAACGAGACCGACGTCGGCCGGGGCATCAAGGCTTCGGGCGTCCCCCGCGACCAGATCTGGCTGACCACCAAGCTCGACAACCCCTGGCACAAGCGCGTGCCCGAGGCCATCGACAACAGTCTTGCAAACCTCGGCACCGACTATGTCGACCTGTACCTGATGCACTGGCCCAGCTCCACGGACCCCGATGACCTCACCAAGCACTATGACGACTGGAACTTTGTCAAGACCTGGCACGAGATGCAGAAGCTCGTCGAGACGGGCAAGGTTCGCAACATTGGTGTGTCCAACTTTGGCATCACCCACCTCGAGGAGCTCCTCAACCACCCTGACACCAAGGTAAGCCGTTCGCAATATTCGTCGTTGCTTTGGCGCTCTTGAGAAAGACCCATCGATAGACTGACTCGCCTCGCTCCAGATTGTCCCCGCTGTCAACCAGATTGAGCTGCACCCTTGCAGACCCTCGCCCAAGCTTGTTGCTTACAACACCTCCAAGGGTATCCACAGCACGGGTTACTCGTGCCTCGGCTCTACCGACTCTCCCCTGTACAAGAACGAGACCCTGCTCAAGATTGCCGAGTCCAAGGGCAAGTCTCCTCAGCAAGTCCTGCTGATGTGGGGTCTCCAGAAGGGCTGGAGCGTCATCCCCAAGAGCGTTACCCCCTCGCGCATTGAGGGTAACCGACAGCTGGATGGCTGGGAGCTGTCCGAGGAGGAGATTGCCGGAATCGATAACATTAAGGACCGCTTCAAGGTTTGCGACGGCACATTCTTGCCTACCGGCGTCACCGTCTTCTTTGGCGATGATGAGTAAAGCCGTAGTGGAGCAAGGGAGGGAGCCAGGGGGTAAGAGACACTCACCCACATCAAGTTGCTAGACAGCCAGATGATAGTCCTATGAGAGAACGAAATGAAAGAATAAAAAAAAGTAAGAAATCAAAAGCAAAATTTTGCACCCAACTCCTCGTAATTAGGGTATCGTGGTGAAAGCGCCGGGACGAGGGGCAGGATTATCACAGTACACCTTCTATAGTTTAGCCTTGAGCTCTAGCTCTTCCTCCTCTTCTTCCCGCAGGATATCGGCAACGCTCTGTCGCAAGTCCTCTGCCAAGTGGACGGCCTCATCGTCGTCCAACTCCTCGCGCCTCCCCCGGCCAAACATTGTAAAGCTCTCGCTGTAGCGCCCGCTGGCTCGAATCTCTGGTCGCGGGATGATGTGGAAGTGCATGTGCGGCACGACCTGGGCGGCCGCGGCGCCGTTGTTCTGGACGACGTTCCAGTCCTCGATGCCGGTGGCGCGGACCATGGCCTTGGACAGAATGCGCAGGTGGCGGCCCAGGTGTGCGGCCTCGTCCGGGGTGACGTCGGTGAGCTTCTCGCGATGCTCGCGTGGGCACAGCAGCAGGTGGCCCGGGCTGAGGGGGAGGATGTCGAGGAAGGCGATGAGGTCAGGCGTGGACAGGACGACAAAGGCGGACGGGGAGACGAGCTCGGGGTCAATGGCATGGGACGATTGCTCTGGCGGATCGGTTGGGCTGAAGGGCTTGTATGCGTCGGCGATGGCGCAGAAGGGGCACGAGCAGGACGGGGGAGGAGCTGAAGGATCGAACATGGTGAGGTGACGTGAGAAACAGTCACACGACAGGGACTTCGGGCGAGGGCGCGTCTAACGGACTGGGCGAGGCCAGAGACGGGGGCGGAAATGGGGAGACGGGAAGTTTCTCTGGCGTTGAGATGGCGAGCGGCGGCGCTTGTATATTGCAATGCCGCGAGCTAATAGCGAGCCGATATTGCGATATGGGGGAGCAGCCCGCCCCCAGCTCGCAGCGCGGGGGCCGAGGTTCGGCGCTGGAGGCTGCCATAACGGGCAGGACACGCCCCGTGCACCGCTGAGAGCGCGGAGGTCTCGGTGGAAATGGGGTCTGTTTTAGTGGACGGCTCGCTCCAAGTTGCCCATGGGCCATGGGCTCCCTCTAGCGCCGGTTGCCGGCCGTCCCCAAGCCAGTTGTGTCCGTGTGTGTGCGCCGTGTGGGGAAGTGGATGATAGCGATAGCGGGATGACCTTCCAGGAGCTTGAAAGTTGAAGGGAGGAGGAGGAGCTGCGTTGTGTTGGTGTTGGGTTGGGCATGTTTTTTTTTTTTCTGTTGCCGGCCTTTTCTTGCTTTTGCCTGCTTTGCCTTGCCCTGCATTTGTGCCAGCCAACGTCTCTCCACTTTGATTATTTCCTATTAATAGGTGCTCGCCTGTTCCACTGCCGAAGAGTCGAAAGGTCAATGCTGCAATGACTGCCCTCATGGCAAACCTACACGAGCATCATGATTACCATTCTCAGCTCAGAACCCGCCTCCGCTGCACTTCAACGCAAGAGCGGAGTGGTTCCCTGTCATGACGAATTGGCTGTTCCTAGTGCCCGCGATCTTGGGTTACACACAACCGCTCCGCTACCCGGGTTCTGACGTACGAAATGCTACCAAAACCCCTGGCTCCAAAAAGCCAAAGGCTAAACCCGGCGGAAACACAAACTGGAGGCTATGCCGCATACTCCGTAAGCACAGCACAGTCTTTTTCGTCTTCAGCTGGCCTTCGCTGCTGCTGCTGCTGCTGCTGCTGCTGCTGGCTGGCTGCTGGATCCCCGCGGGTGGGTGTTGGAGCTTGTTGATGATGATGTGAGCCTGCGGCCTCCCAGATAAGCTCCCGCTAGCTAGCTTTGTCTGCTCGACGCTCGGTGAGCATTCGACCCAGAACCGGACGCGACGCTCTCCGTCGGTGATCAATTCGACGCGAACACCCATACGTGGCCGTCAGTCTTCGCCGCCTCATCTCCTGTGGCTGGCGCCGAGCAACTGCCATTTCCTCGCCGAATTCATCCTCCCCATCGGCATCTCCGCCAGCTCGGGTCATTTTTAGAACTTCACGAACGCCCGATGGATCCCAATATGGCTCACCATCCTTGTCATGCCACCATACCCCAGTCAAGCCAGGCACTCAACCCACGACATGGTTTCTCAGCTAAATTCGACTCGCCGTGCCTTCGTGCGAGGCCTCAGGAACTTTGTCCTGTTCCCCCACTTCAAAATCTGACCTCGTCCAAGCCGCAGGCAGAACCTAATGGACAGACTCATGTCTCATCTCCCGTTCCTCGAGGCCATCGAGAGCCTCAAGGCTCTCAAGCAATCGGCATGGGCTCGTCATTCTGTCCCGGAGTCGGAAAGTCTAAGTGAACATATCTACCAGATGGCGCTTGTGTGTCTGGCGCATCCCGAAGTGAGGGGGCCTGCCGTCTCTGTCTCTGCGATTCTTCAAGTCTAATCGTACCCGGCAGCTCACCAGCGAAGATGAGACCAACGCCATCATGATGTGCCTGGTCCACGACGCGGGCCATATCGCCTCTGGCGAAGTCACTCTGATCCGTGAGCATGGCAAGTCTCGCAGCAGCCAAGAAGACCCTACCGGCCGCGGGGGGGGGTTAACTGGATCCTGCGCGCTTGTTGGACTAACACAGAGCAGCAGGTGAAATGGAAGAGCAGCTCGGCCTAAACTATCTCGCGTCACTCCTGAGAGAAGGCAGCCCCTGATCGCGGAGCGGCTTCCCCAGGCCTGGCATGAATACCAGGGCCGCGAGACCCGTGTCGCGAAGCTCGTCTTTGAGATCCACCAGTTCGAGTCGCTACACCAAGCTGCGATACGCCGAAAGAAGGGCCTAAAGAAGTACAGCGACGAGGAGTTTGACAATCTAAGACGGACTATCACAGATAGCTGGTTATCAAAGCAGGCAGATCAGATAATGTCAGATGACTGGGAAGTCCTCGACGACGTGTCAGATCTCAAAGCGCCCCTCGTTTTCTTGATCGGTAACGCCGCGCCCAACCCAACCCGTAAACTATCGAGTGTGACCCCGACCTAATGCTCTGCAGGTGCACGGGGGACAGACAGAATACCCGGATATGCGCATATAGCGGGGGAATTTGGCCTAGAGCTCGTCTCGGTCGGAGACTTATTGAGAGAAGAGCAGACCCGTCCCGGATCCATCTTCGGCGACTTTATCAAAGAGAGCCTCGACAACGCCATCATGGTCCCACCCTCCTTGACCGCGATGCTGATAAAAAAGAAGTTTAACGAGATCCAGTTGAAGGGCAAGGGAGTCATGATTGAAGGATATCCTCGAACTGTCAATCAGGTCGTCGCATTTGAGACGCAGGTGAGTTACTCTCAGCGTTGCTGGTGAATGTGATTGACAAGTCAGATCTCCGACGTCTACTCAACCATCTACTTGGACTATCCACCAGAAAGCCTGGTCGCGCAAGTGACGATCAGGGAGGACGTACGACCTGAAGGTGAGACAGAAATTGGGCCAGGCCCGGCGGTTGGAGGATTAGACCAACCGGTGCTCGATTTCATGTCGAAGAACATGTTCTGCAAGGTAAGCGAGCCAGCGCTAGTCAGGATAGGCAATTGGCTAACTGAAGCCCAGCTCGATGCGACGGGGCCCGAAGACAAAGCCAATTCTGCGTTTCGGGCCACGCTGAAGGATATAATGGACCATCGGTTGACGGCAACAAAGAGCGCGCTGTGACACAAACCCACACTGGCGGTACGAAGGTGAGACATGGAGCAACTAGTTAGGCCGGTATCGCGGCTGAGGAGTGGTTGTAGATTCCAGCTTGTAATGGCAAGAGAAATACCCATGGAGATAGAGATGACGGAATTGATTTACGAATTTAATCATGTCTGCAACGCCCAAAAAAAAAAAACTAGAACAAAGACTGCTGCTCTTTTGCCACCGCGCCCATCTCATGACATGATGAATTGACTCGCAAACACCTTGTCCACATCCAGGGTCCAAAGCTTGGGAGGCTCAGCCACGGCTAGTCAGGGGAATTTGGGAAGCCGATTCCCAGGAACAGGCCATTTGAGACCCAAGACCCCTGCCCTAAGGCTGAGCCCCCCCATGTCCCATGTCGGGCGGATGCGCCGGTGCGACGGGTGCCATGACGTTTGTCCCAGACGGCATTGCACCCGCACGTCGCGTGCTTGGAATGCAGCAGCAGCCAGCAACGAAGAAACCTGACGAGGCGAGCGAGGATGGAGTCGAAAACGCGGTTCCTTTTCTGGGAGCTCTCCTGCGCACAGCCAACGCAGCGAGTGGGGATAGCTTCCAATCATGCTTGGGACCGTCCGGCCGATCGCCCTGGCCGTTTGCGGCTTGAGTGCCGTCGCGGGTGCAGCCGGCCCCTGCCGCCACACTGCTAGTACAACGTCCGCCGTCTCGTCCATCGTCTCGTCCACTCCGACAACGATTTCAACAAGCTCAACAACATTGCCATTCTCAACGATTGTATCCACATCCAGTTTCATATCCCTTTCAACACTGCAGACTAGTACCACGACCACGACCTCTTCAACGACCCTGTTCTACATGCCGACATCAACAACTACAACAACCACATCGTCATCATCGTCATCATCGCCGTCACCATCCAGTACAACGACAAGCACGACTACAACGGCTACCTCGACTTCTACTACCACAACTACTACAGCTCCCAGCGAACCCCCCATTGCTAACTCCATCCATCTCGCACACATGTTCCACCCCTGCTGGAACTTTCAGAAAAAAAGATTGGTCATCGGCTGTAGCGAGATTGACGATCGCATGTTGACTAATACCAACTCGTTGCTAGGTAAATATTCAAATTTGACTTTGAACCAGTGCGGTGTACAATGAGCCTCCACCAACGGTTGCACTAAAGTTCACTTTTCGCATGCCTCTTGCTCGCTGTACTCGGACGCCTTTTCGTATGTCGAGGCACAGCTGCCATGGGACATTGGGTCTTCGCCCTCAACTGATTCAACTGCATTTCCCATTCATAATAAATGAGTGGGTAAAAGTAGTGTATCTAACATTATGGTTGATCGCGTTTTCAAATAGACTCGGGGTATTAGTAGTTCTAGATATTAAAGCCTAAGGGCAATGGGATGAGAGATGACGAGTGCCAATGGATTTTACGTTGTGATTGGTTATAGACTTGATATTCAGATAGAATAATCGATCTCAATAACGATGCCTTGAAGAAACAATTTGGTCATTGTGGCATTGCTAAAAGCCACGCCTCTACACCGAATCCTGTGACTCGGCCCGCCACTACCAACCGCATTCAGTGATGGGGCGTAAACTTCAACCATGCCACAATGTCAAATCTGACTGGGCTCATTTGTGTGCACCGCCGTAAATGGGCTTAGTCTTGCCCTCCAACGCGTCCTTCAGATATTGTTCCAGCGAGCTGGATTCCACATCTGGATACAACTCCCTGGCGTCGAGGTAGCCCAAGTACTGGGCGTGTGCAGGGGTATTATCGCCTCGAACCCCCCAGGAATTACGGTATTGGGCCATGCCAAGCTTGAGGAAGTTCAATTCCGCCGTTGAGCCGTCGGCGATGGCAGCCTTGGCCTCTGTCATGATTGTGTCAATTTCCTTCGCTGGCGTCTGTGGGAGATTAGCTACATTGGACAACACAGAGGGAGAGGACAGCCAACACATATATTCCCTGGCAACAGGCTCGCCGCTGGCCTTTTCCAAAGCGGCGTAAACGGCGCTCTGAGTCTGGAAATCGCCATACGCAAAGACGGATTTGTTCAAAGTCCTTGGGTCAGCAATAGCACGGGCGACGTATTTTCCAATGTCTCGGTTATCAATGAGTGCAATATCTGTCAGACCGTCTCCAATTAGGGTTGTGGTCGAGATTTTGGCGTCAATATGGATTCTTCTAGAAGGCACGGGCGGCACGATAAGTTGGTACCACCAACCGACGTCAATGATGGTGTATGGGACATAGTGACTCTTGATAAAGTCAAGAATCTCCTTCTTCTATAATTTGGTGATCAGACACAAATGCTTCGCAAGGTCACTCACGTCTATGGGCACTCAAAGGGGCTCAATCTTACCTTGTCTCGTGCACACATGACGCCCCTGGGAGGACAGCAAGGGCCAAAGAAACTGGGGACGTAGCGAGGTACACCGGCGTTCTTCGAGGCTGTTATTAAAGCCTTTTCCTGCTCGATTTGGATTACGGTCATGCAGGAGATGACCACATCAGCTCCAACAAGATGAGCCGAGATGCTCTTAACGGAACCACTCATGTCGGCTGGCTTGACAACCACGCCACGTTCAGCCAACTTCACATATTCATCTTCCTGAATAGAGGAAGGGCGAGCAAGGGCAATCAAGTCGTTGAATTCATCTGGTTAGCCTAGGGGTCAAATTCTGAGAAAGGCATTTGGACAATATGACGTACGAAGTTTGACGTTCCGAGTAGTGCATTCACGATGGATGTCCCAGTCTCACCGGAAGCACCAACAATCACAACTTTGGTTTTGAAAGGCGTTGTAAACACCGGATTGTTTTTTATTCGAATCTCACTGGATCATTACACCTGCCATTCTATATCTGCAAATCGTCTACAACATCAACAGTCCGTCACATTCCGCCGTCACCGACTTCCGAGGCTCGGGGTCTCGGGTCCTTAACTGTGGGGTACCGGAGAGTACAAAATGTTGGTCTGCGGACAAGGACCCAGTGCTGCATATACCGACTCTGCGAACATGAGACTCTCAAACGAAAATATGCCTGCGGCGTGTTTTTGCTATCTGGTACCAATGAAGTGGGGAGATGGCATTCGGGAAGCGAGGGAGGTGGGGAAGTCTACCATGCCATGTTTGCTAGAATCATTACAACTCCGCAATGTGATGCGGACTTTGCAGGTCGATGACAAATCATAGGAACAGTGCAGAGATATTTTCATGTTGAGCCGCGTAAACTCGTAGTGGAATGGTTCATTAACGTCTGGTTTGTAAGATCTTAGTCAATAGTGAAATTTCCAAACGACAAGCTTGTTACTGGTGCGACAGCCTCAGACCCTGGGCGACCTTCCAATCACATCGCTGTGTTAGAGACGGCTAAGGATTATACATGTCTGGGGGTTGCATATGCCTGATTAGGGTTCGTCTACAGTTGTCTGGTGATTTGATAATGCGGCTGAATAAGACCTGTTCCCTTGAAAGCAGATGCTCTTACTTCTTGTGGTGGTTGACAAGTCGGCAATCAATTGGGCCCCATTTGGTTGGTCTGTGAAGGCATTGGACACCTGTACGACCAAAATCGATTGATACATCATAAGTTTGATACCACCCATCTTGCATATTTTTGATATTTGTTCTCATGGAAGGCTTATGCATCTGCATGACCTACACAAATCACTTCTGTGGTAGATGTTAAAAGAAGAAGCTCTAGGCGGGAAAGATACCCCCCGAGCTTATCCCATCTTCCTTGAAAACAATTGAAGGGATATAACCTAGAGCATGAGTGTTCGGTATCTATCGGGTCGCCTGTTTAGTCAAGCGGTTGGATTAACGTGGAGTATGCCGAGTATAAATTCGAGAAAAGGGAAAGAAAGAGAATATAGGTAGAATTTGATAAAACTCCCAGCACTAGTCCATGGAATTCAAGTATGAGGTATCTTTCTTATCGGTAATGAAGCGGTTTAAAGAGCCGAGAGAGTCGCAGGAGGGGGACGACTTGTGTTGTTCAAGTTGAATGACACCGCTGACAGCCAGCACGATGCCATGTCACGACACATCAGTGAACATATGTCGGCCCACATGAACCTTGAATTTTACGCAAAATGAAAGAGAATATTTAAGAAATATATACGGATAAAAAAAACTAATTCTATTTCGATTAATAAAACATCACTTATCCTTCCCGTGTCTGTGGTTCGTCGGCTTGTTCAACTGACGTCGCGACCTGAGCCATCACTCCCTCTCTCACCGCCTGGGAAAATTCTGCCGGAAATATTTCCGCCCACCGCCAAACCATGACCAAGCAAGCATTCTTTTTCCCCCGCCACCACCACCGCCGCCGCAAATCGCATATCGCAAACCTCGTCACAAACCACCAACTCCCTCAGTCGCATCCAGACAGAAAGCAACCATGCCTCGCGAAGAGTACCAGGTCCCCACCGCCTCCTCGGGCGCCCAGCGCGGTGCTACCCGCGACGCCCACGACTCCCGCTCCGTCATGACCTACCTGTGCGGCGACTGCGGTGGCCAGGTCAACCTCAGCAAGGATGCCCTCGTCGCCTGCCCGCACTGCGCCGGCCGTGTGCTCTACAAGGAGCGCACTAAGCGGTGAGTCTCTGCAGCCCTTCTCTTCTTTAATCCGGCGGCGGCTGTTGCTGACTGGTGACGGCGGCGCAGAATGGTCCAGTTCGAAGCCCGATAAGCGTTAGGCAACTATACACATAAAACAGCACAGAACATCGCATGCGAGATATGGATTTCCAAGGGGTTCAAGGGAGTTTTGGGGTCTGGGACACGGGTTGAAAACGACGTAGGAAGACCATAGAGACGACATCAACGACAGGCATGGGGATATCAACGCCGTCCGATTACTCTTTCTTTCCTTGTTCGAAAAGTTGCCTTCGGTATCTAAATAAATAAAAAATTGAACAAAAAATGAACCCATCCATCATTCCATTCATCCTTCCCTTCTTTAATGCAAATCGTTCCATGGTTGCCCCCTAAACGCCACTTGTGCTGCTGTTGGAGAATGCTTCTCTTTTTTGTATTACCTCTGAGTGTAAAGATACTTTGCGAAACTGGCGTCCGCCATGACAGAGTCATCTTGGTCGCCCATGGCGGCTTGATACCTGTCTTGAAGGCCTTGCTTCTTCGCCTCGTCATCTGAGTCGTCCGAGTCATCGTCGCTTGCAACGTCCACGTCGTCGTCATCGTCCACTTTCGGCGCCGGCTTCTGTGCGCCGACCGACATACCCTGCATCATCTTATCCAATTCCTTTTCCCGCGTCTCCTTCTTCTGCTTCTCTCGCTCCTCTCGTCTCCTCTCCAGTTCAGGGAGGTAGTCTCGAATAAATTCTTGCTTCTTCTCCTCCACGGCCTCAAAGAATTCGTCCACGCCAGTGCCAAGTCGGGAGCTCACACCAACAACGCTAAGGTGAGAATAAAATTCTTCGAGCATAAGACTCATGGAGTTGAGCAAGCTGCCCATGTATCCACTGCCTCCGTGGCCACCGCCCTCGACGCCGCCCATGGCATCTGCTTCCTCGTCTCGTCGAAGGGCCTCCTGGAAAGCCTCGAAGTCGGTCATCCACTCCTTCGCAAACTCGGCGTCCTTGACATCAGTCTTGTTGAAGACCAAGATCATCGGCAGCTTGGTCTTGTAGAGGATAGAGCAGGCGTAGAGCATGTTGGACATGAAGGTCGAGGTCGAGGCAGTACGGGGGGTATCGATGACATAGGCAATGACGGTAGGGAAAGAAGAAGCAAGGGACTCGAGAAGGATAGTTCCAGAGGCTGACCAAACAAAGACTTCAATCTGACCGGGCGTGTCCACCAAGATTCGGTCGATGGGCTTGCGGTCGGGCTTCTCGGGGTCGGGCTTGGCGCGCTTCTCGAGTAAGTTGACAATCTGATCCACCTTTGTCGCAAAGAGGTTAAGGGAGGTCAGGATGCCGCCGTTCGGGCCAAGGTTGTACTGCTTCATGACCTCTTCGTAGTTGACGGAATCACGGATGTCAATGTTGGACTCGAAGGGGACGGACAGCACGGCAGGGTCGAGGTTGATGACGTAGGGAGGAGTCTGCTTCTCGTGGAGATGGGAGGTGATTCGCCGCATGAATGTAGTCTTTCCGGATCCTAAGGGCGAAGGGTTAGAACGGAGGGAGCCGGGGACGGTGAGGGAGCCTGGGAGAGCTTGCCTGCCATGCCGACGCAGACGATAGCGACAGGCTGCGAGGCAGCGTCGGCAGCGGAAGTAGAAGCCATTATGTGCGTTTGGTCTTCCAAGTTCAAGGGGTTTGCGGAAGATTCGTCGGTTCAACGAGCGGAGGCGGTTTGGTGTTGGTGAGCAAGGCAGCTGGTAGGTGGTGATGGTGTTGTCTGCAGAAAGCCCATTAGGAGGCTGAATTTGGAGCAGCCAAAATTTTGGCTGAGAAAGTCGTTGGTGGATGCCCCGCGCGGGGTCATCCGCTACCAGTTAAATTAATTTAGTGGGCTCGGTGCACTGCAGTCTGCAGCAGATATTTTGAAGCAGAGTGCTTATTAATAATCTACCAGACGGTTTTGTCTCTCCGTTGCTGCCATTGGCAACTACCCAACTGGGTAGCCTGTCAAGAGTTGAGCTTGACTGAAGCAAATGCCGTCAATGACCAATCACAATTACACTATGATTATCACCCGTTCCGCCAATATTCTTTCATCATTTCAACGCGGGTCATACTTGAAAGTGTATTAGTTTTAAATTCGAGATTGCACGCTCCCGGAAGTCAACCCAGCTTGCCGGGCCCGCTACATACATCACGTACGCCTCCTCCTTCACAGCGTCTATCCCCTGCGCATTTCCATGACTGCCAAAGGAATTCTCAACCCGGAGACACTTCACTTGTCCTCCAAAATAACATGCTCGAACCCCTCGGATCAACCCTGGCTACGTCTTGTATCATATCAGACCTAACCGTCGGTTCCACTGCTTCGGAAGGTCGCACACAATGCCGCGTAGTGGTGCGTCAAGTCTAGCACGTTTTGCGGCAAGCTCGTTGCCTGTATGATGCTGCGGACCTTGACGGCTCCCTCGTCCTCGATGAGTGTGCGGATCGTATGCAGCAGCTCGGGGCTGAACTCGCTGTACCATCGGTATTGCCAAGTCACGAGGCGGATGACCGACGCCACCGTCTCGCGGGTGCTCTTCGTCTTCTCAAACATGCGCAGGATGCCGGCTAGCGCCTTGGGACTGAAGCGCAGCGACAGACAAGCGCGGTAGGCCTCGACGGCTTCGTCGTTGTGTTGAAGGCGTTCGGCAAGAGCTCCGAGAATCTCCCACTCCTCGGCTGACTTGGCGTACTGGATCTTCTGAGCCCGATACTGTGCCATCTGCGTTCGCCAAATAGTGTAGACGCGAAGATCTTCGTACAGAACCATGAACAAGCTATCAAGCCAACGCTCGCAGAGTCGTTTGGTGTTGAGCTTCGTCAAAGTGTCTTCATTCTTGGACCCCTATCATCGTCAAGGTTAGCTATTAGTGCCTCGGCGGTTCTCGTTTCCTTTGCTGCTAGCACTCACGTTTTCGGAGTCGCCCTTCACCTCGCCAGGGTCGATGGTGTTCGAGGGCTTCTCAACACTCTCCTCCTCGCCGTTTTCTTGACCATTGGCTGCCAGAGTCTCTGCAGTCGACTCCGTCTCAGCGGGCTTCTCCGCATGTGCAGCAGACTCTGCCGGCTCTTCTCCATTGGCAGCTTCCTCGGGAGAACCACGCAGACCATCCGTGCTGGCGTTTCGGGTCCCGGTTGGTTGAGTGGCCTCTTGCTTCTCAGTGCGGTACTCATCCTCCATGACAAACACATTGCTACGAATCTTCAAAAGCTGGTCCCACCCGATTCTAGACGTCATCTCTGTCAAAATCTCGTATGCCTTCTTGAACGTGCCCCGGTAAGCTGCCGCTCGAAGATTGAGCAAACTGGGATCAACATGTTCAGAATATCGAGATTCAGGTTCGCTGTCAATCTCGTCAAGTCGAGTTTCCGGCAGCGTCGGCAAATGGACCTCCTTTGGCTCAGGCATTAAAGGAGCGTCCTTGTCCTGGTATGTAAACATGGGACAAGAGTTGAGAATCGTCAAGGCGTTGTCCCAGTCCTCAAGCGCTACATACACTTGCGCAAGACGAGCCCAGGTGCTGAACTCGGTCGGTGCCGCGATCGTGCCGCGATCAGCGCAAGCAAGAGCCATCTTGAGTCTCTCCTCGCGAATTTCTGGAGATGGTGCGTTGTTGGCCTTTTTTAGGAGGAATTCGGCTTGAGTGTCAAGCATGACGTAGTCCATAGGGGTCTCCTTGAGCGCCTGGTGAAGGGTCCTAACTCCTGAAACTTCTTCGTTACCCATAAACATGACTTTGGAAAGTAACGACGAAACTTCGATGCTCTGGGTTCGGAGCTTCTCGAACAAATTGATCCCTGAAGCATATCGACCGGTCGTTTCGAGATACTTGAGGAGACCAGTGGTCAGGTGGTTGGAAACGTTGGTGGGTACCTGGACCACCGAGTCGGATCCCAACTGCCATCCTGGGCGTTGTTAGTTCATGGCTGTATTTTGCTTCTCGGCTGATAGGCGTACCTCGGAAGAAAAGCTGCTCGGCAGCGTGCAAGAAGCGGTGTTCCGTCTCGGTATTCGTCACAGGGTTGAATCGTCGCACGCCCATGATCTTTCGGATAGTGTCGCCGCTGCCGTCGTCGGCATACGAGTATGCTCGCAGAACGCTGCACAGGTAGGTCTCCAACCAGAGCTCCTCGGACGCCTTTCTCTTCTCGCCTCGCTCGTCGACGCAGTAGCTCTCTACGGTTCCGGGGATGGAGACATGCACGCGCATGTCTAGTCGTGAAAAGGCATTATAGCAGCTGATCAACGATTAGCTCGGTCCATGCCAGGCGCTCGGTGCCAAGGCATGGGGGTGACTTACCAATAGACACCTTCCACAATCTTGTTGACGGCATTAGGCCCATGCTCCTTATAGGTCAGGGTGTTAATGTATGCCGCGAGACTAGCCGAGGAGGAGGCATCGACGCCGGTAACGTGATGATAGACGCCGGTCTAGGGGATATCAGTAATTCGTTCAACTCGTTTGCGCTGCGTCAGCTTGCGCACCTGCTTCGTCGGGTTTCGGACGGCATGCTTCAGGAGGTGAACAAGGTCGGGAGGACCAAGCTCCCGAAGCCCCGCAAGCGATTCGGTTCTGGCATCAATTGACTCGTGCAGAATCTCCTCAGTGATCCTAATCCAAAGTCAGTTCATGGCTGGCACGAGACCACCCGGTAGGCTGCACTCACTCAGGCACCGCTGGCGCGACCATGGCGGCGGTGGCTTCTTTGTCGCGGCTGGTGTATCAGGAACAGATGACTGTTGCTGAAGTACCAGAACCGCCGTGAAAGCTGCGAGAGAAGAATCAAGCGCCGCAGTGACAGTCGTCGACAGTTGCGGATTCCCCGGCGCTGGTGGTGAAGGTGGAGCTGGAATAAGATGGTCAAGCCGCCGTTGGAAGCTGACCCCTAAGATCTGGCTTGATAGCTGGAGCTAAGGTCCAGGACCACGAAGAGAGACGTGCAGCCTGGCCTGCGCCACACCCCACGTGCCCCTTTTGCCGGCGTGGCTTGGCGAGGCTGAAAGGCCAAACCGCGTCCAGGACGCGCCTCCCATTGAGCTTAATGAGTGGCACGGAAACGAGGCAGCTCAACTCATCCCTTCAAGGTGGAATTCTGTTCTCGTCGCGGGTCCGAATGTCGGCGCCTGTATCGGCAGAGATATAGCCGCAATCATGGTAGGCGTCATATTAACGCAAGACGGCTTCCTTTGCTAAGTTCAGCTGCAGCCGGCGTTCCAAGCTATCAACCTCGAGCCCGAGGAGAACACCGACGACCAGATCGACACCACAAAGGAGCTTCATGTTGGTCTCCCGCCCCGGTCGCCGTGGTCGCATCCCAAATCTAACTCTATTCTAGGTCGATGAAGCCCTCAAACGGTTCCAACATGCTCTGAAGCTTCATGCCCAGGGCTCTCGATCTCGAGACGCCGCCCGAGCCGCCTACGATGAACTATTCGACTCCGAGATTTTCAAGTACCGCGAAGCAAAGACCGATTACGAAAGGTCCGAACAGGCCAACGCCCAGCCAGATTCTTCCGTACCGGACTCCTTCCTAGGCGACCTGAGCGTCGACGCTGGAGGCGCAGACGGCGTGGCCGCGAGTCTCTCCCAGGCCCTCTACCTATCTTACAAGAATCATGGCCAGTTCTTTGTCGACAAGATTAAGGATAAGATTGCCACAGATCCTGCCTGGAAAGCGAAACCCCGATTAGACTATAATGATGATGACGGACGGAAGGTGATGGACAGCTGGATGGCGGCTCTGGACCAGGATCCCTCCGACCCAGAGCTTTGGAGGCGAGCGGCTCGATTTGCTGCATCAATGAACAGCGGCAGGATAAAGCGCTACTGTTTGGAATCCGCGATCGAGTTGGATGATGATCCAGCCGTCATGGAGTTTGATCCTCCATCCCTTGCAGAAGGATTAGCCGGTGAACAGCTCAAGGACCAACTCCAGCTCCTCGACGACGATATAGCTCTTTCACACCCGGCCATGGCACCTTGGGTCAAGAAAGAAATGCCAACTCTGCTGAAACGTCACCTGGATCCCATCCCGTTCCTGCCCGACCCCACCAGGTCTCTGGAGCCCCCAGTCTCAAGCAACCCAAGTCAACAAGTCGAAGGAGAGATAGAGGAAGCCAAGGAAGCTACCCCTCCAACATTAGGTCGCAAAAACTCCATCAAGACCATATTGTCTTGGCCAGGGCTGGGAGCAGAACTGATGACGTGTTTAGAGAATGCCACGGGGGCATTTAATGCATGTGACATCATTGTTCAGAGCCCGTTGGAAGACGTGGAAATGAATTCTCCTTCGAATGAACCAGAAGACGAGAGTATGGGTGAAGATAGAGCTTCAGAGAAACCGACCGAACAAGACCCGACCGCTGTTGAAGCAGAACCCAAGGATTCAAAGGCTAGTTCTAATGATAAGGAAGCTTCCGATAGCACTGGAGAAGGCCAAAAGCAAAAGGAACGCAGCATGTCTCTTCCGACTAGAAAAAGGTCGCAATCAACTGCAGGCCTTCCTGAAGGTGGCGAGGAAGAAAACACAGCTGAGAAACGAAGCAAACGTGTGCGGCGAAGAGAAACTCTTCAGGCCGAGGAAGCAACCGACCCGAGCACGCTAGTTGCGAACCAGTTGCAACCATATCAAGGAGCTGATCAGAATCTATTCCAGATGACGAAGAGCATCCTAGAGAATATTGGAGTGGAAGACAAATCGACACTGGATTTTATCAACCAACTACTAGATTCGTGTGCCACTGAAGATCGGCTGGGGAAGATTTCTGCGCTTGCAGCGAAGGATCTCCAAAGTGCTCTTGTCGGTTTCAAAGAAGGAGTCGCGAGAGCACTGCTAAGCAAAAATGAAAGAGCAAGCCTTGGGCTTTCATCCTTCTTAGAGCATGCCAAAACTGGTTCACAGGACCAAACATCGACTCCAGCCTTCGACGAATCACATGGGTTGAAAACGTTTGCCAGAAAGATTCACAAAGCCCGATCTTGGATGACTGGTGAGGATATCGCCTTCGAGTGGGTTAGAGCTATCAGCGAAAGCTACACAACAGCAAAGTGGTCAGACGCCATGAAGACATCTGTAGTTCAAATGCTCAATCGTGTCGACTCAGTGCTATATCAACGGGTTACCGACGAGATGGAACTTGCCGCTGGATCACCCGAGAGACTAGCCGACCTTGAGAATATCGTGCCGATGCTGTTTGAACTTCACATTGACATATATGAGCGAATCACCAACCCGAGCAGTGTCGTTGAGTACGCAACCCGAGTGGAGACGAAAGATCGGTTAGCCAGATGGCTTGATGTTACTTCTGCATTCGTAAGACAGTTGAACCCTCCTTCAGATGATGCACTCTCAGCAAGATTCATTTGGGGATCAGTACTTGCATCCTCGCTTTCGGAGAACCCAGTCCGGGAGCATATTCTCCTGATGTGGACCTCCCTCCGAGACTTCTTGGCCGAGGAGAAGATTTCCACCATCACACTACCCAACAATGTGGTTATGCCAACGATATCAGCCGCGGCCGCCGATCGAGAAATATCCAAGTTGACAACAATGGATTTCTTTCTTGGACTGTTCCAGGACGATATGGAAAACCCAGTCCACGTCATTGAAACGCTTGAACCTGTCCTCAACCCAACATCAGTGTATGCGCCTACTCAAGGCTCTGACGTCGCTGAAACTGCCGAAGACGACGATGACTCGGAGACGACCAACGAGCAAAACAAACAAGCAATTTCTGACTGCGCCAGTCAAGGACTCCAGGATTTGTGGAAATTTCTTCTTAATAGCAGTACCGAATTGCGTCTGTTCTTGTGGTCGCGCCTCGGAGATGCGTACGATGCCATCGGGTACGCGACGAAGAAATTCTCGTGTTACCTCAAGAGCATTGAAATGATTGTTTCGGATCTAGAGGGTGAGGCGTATTCCAAGACAATTGTTGAGTCTCGAAAACTTCTTTTCATGAGAACGCTCAAGTCTTTGGATGAGCTTCTAATTCAAGCCTTATCATTGGCCTTGAATGATTCGACCGCATTCGACATCATCGATGACGATCACATTAAATCCACCTCGGCCGCAATTGCGAAGATTAACTGCTTATTACACGTAGCAGCTCTTTGTGAAGACGAATTCCGAATTGGGATCAAGCCTGCGCCATCTGGAAATGCCGCCAGTAATGCTGCCTTCCAGTCACTAAGGAACAAGTTGCGAGAAATGCAGGTTCGAGCTTGGTCCCTTCAGTATACCATTTTTAAGGCTGCCATTACTGAACAGAACTCGATTATTGCGCCTGAAAATGACTTGGCCGACTTCCTGGCAGCGGTGCATCAAGTCATTGGTATCCGCAAATTCTGCAAGTCGTCAAATAAGATCTTCCTTAAAATGATGCGCGTCGAGCTGCTGAAGCTCAAGAACATAGAGAATTGGGAAGATTATCTTGCTCAGGTGCTCTATGATTTGCATGGCTTGAAGCTTGGTGCTGGAGTATGGGAGGTCCAGGACCACGCCTGTCCTCCTGAAAAACTTGAGAAGCGCCAGACGATGCAGCTTGTTGAGAGAGTCACGATCCTTGCCAATCGCATGCCAATGAAGGATCTCCTCAAGTCTGATCTGAAGACGACGATTGATCACATGCAGCAGACGGTTGGGCAGACCAAATCGACTCCCCAGATGACCCATAACTTGCGCAACTTTACGGAGTTTCTGAAGAAGCCAATTCATCCACTAAAGCTTTATCAGGCTTTGGTAGGCGGCGTTTCTGTCGATGCTGTTTCAGTCAATACGCCAGAGACGGCTCTCGCTAGGCATGGCTGGTTCTTCCTGCTGGGAATGATGGCTTTGACCAAATTCAAGGGCGTTGATCTGAATCGTAGACAGACGCCTGGTGCCACGGATGATTTGCGAATCGGTGCTACTTTCCTCAGGCTCCAGTTGCAGTTCACTGCAGATCGATGGGATGCATGGTTCCGTCTAGCAGAATGTTTTGACTACGAACTGGATGAAGCTGTTTTATGGACGGCGGACAAGATGAACAAAGATCGTGGCGAACTCGTCAAGTTTCAGCGCAACGCCATTCACTGCTATACCCTCGCGCTTTCTCATTCCCGGAATATGGATGTAGATACTCATGATGGGGACCCTCTCCATGACCTCTACCACAAGTTTGCTATGCGGCTGTACGCTTCCAGTCGGGAGCCATTTGCTATGGAGCCTTTCCATCACTCTGACCAGGAAAGATTTTTCATTGAGAGCATGGGATCTGGCACTTTCAAGCGAATCCTGCACGACCAGATGACCGAGTACAAGGCATGGAAGTTCGCAGCCAAGTTGTTCAGGATGGCCATCGAGCGCAAGCCCGACAACTGGAAGTGAGTTTTACTTAATATTTGATCCCTGAGCAGGACTAACCACGAATAGGAACACGTATATGCTGGCCAAGTGCTACTGGAAAATGTATCAAACTCCCGACGACAAGCTTGACGAGAAGGATTTGCGATCCAAGATTTCCATGGAGCTCCTCCTCAGCGCTCTCAAGAAGGCTGTGGAGGTGGCTTACAATGCTCGGAAATCCAGGAGTAGCGATCCTATACTGGAGCCTCACTATAAGATCGTCTCCATCCTACACAAATTGGTTATGCGAAAGGACATCGAATCAGTTGATGCAGCGAAAATATTGTCAGAGCAGCCCTTCGGTCTTGCTATCAATCCTGACGACCATTTCGCTTCATTCTCGGAGCCTGAAGATTGGGAGGAGTACATTATCCGCAACCTGACAAAGCTGAGAGACAAGGACAAGTCTAACTGGCAGCACCGAATCATCATGCGACACGCTCGGATCTTGTTCGATGACGGCACATCGACAGAAGGCCCCGATAACAATGTCGAGGCCAGAGCAGCTTTTGCTATCTTGAGGGAAAGCATGGTGACTAAGACCATGGTCATGAATGTCTGGAAATGCGATGCTGAGAGACCAGGTCGCCATCATGTCTACACTGAACAATATGTTCGCTTCATGACGAAGCTGCTTGTCATCATGGCCGACTTCACGAATATGGAACAGCTCCTGAGGCGACTTCGCAAAAAGGGCGCCGACTTCTATCATTTCGTTGACCTGTGGCAATCTTGTTGTATGGCGTATCTGAAGCTTCTCCGACAGCACTACCATGTCTCTCCAGTCCAAGATGATGCGTTCAAGTCATTGTCAAGTGAAGAGTTTGACATCATTGGCGAGAGGGTTGCAGAGTGGGCTGCAAGCGATGGCGCCGAGGTCCCTGTCTTCAATTGCATGAAAGACGCCATCGAGCTGAAGAAACTCAATGCTAACCTCATGAAAGTCGCACCCATCGATGACCTTCTTAATGACTGTTACTCAAAGATTTATCTGGAGATCGCTAAGACACTGCCGGGTCCTGAACCTAGCAAGATTATCGAGGAACGCAATCACGCGAGGGAAGCTGCCGCTCAACTCGAGGCTGCTGCACAAGCTGAAGCAAAGGCCCAAGCCGAGTCGAAGCCAGCCAACTCCCTGAGCAGCCTTCTTAACCCATCTAACGGCCAAGAAGGCGCTACGGGTACTGCAACACCCCAAGAACCCGAAAAGCAGGAAGCAGCAGCGCCTCGGTCCAAACGATCGGGCGTGCGGAGACCAGACATCTTACGAAAAGCAGAACAGGCCGTGGTCCGAGCTATGGAGGCTCCAAAGACGAGCAAGAGCCGAGTTGGCAGTGTGTCGAGTGGCAAGAATGGAAGCAACACCCCCAATCCCCCCGCAAGTGAAGCTGCTAGCGAAGCTGGCACTGATGACGAGGGCCCTGATGCTCAAGTCAGAAGAGAAGCTGGGGAGGATGTTGACATGAAGGATGTGGGAGAACATTCCGACCATGAAGACCACGAGGACCACGAAGACCACGAGGACCATGAAGATCATGAAGATGTTGCAGACGGCAAGGTCACTGAGAAAGAAGAAGGAGAAAGTGAGCCAGGCAGCATTCATGATTCTGCGGATGACGAAAGCGATCTCAGCGATGTGCCTGAGGGTTACGATGAGGAAATGCCTCCAGGTCTCATGTTCCCCAACCTTGGCCGCTCGACTGAGAGCGCTGACTCTAGCGGAGAAGATGCCGACAGCGAGAGCGAGGGCGACGAAGAAGAAGAGGAAGGTGAAGGAGACGATGAAGCCGAAGAGACAGAAGGTGAAGAGGGTGACGAAGGCGAAGAAGTTGAAGAAGTTGAAGAGGGCGAAGAAGGTGATGAAAGCGATGAAGCTGAGGAGGCCGAAGAGGAAGCCGAAGAGGAAGCTGAAGAGGACGAAGAAGAGGATGACGATGAAGAAGGACACGACAACGAAGACACTGAGATGGTCGATGCCGATGAGACGGTAAATGCAACCCCGGAGGGGACACCGGGACCGGACGCATAGGACGTGAAATATTGGACAATACTTGTAAATGGAAATGATTGTATATTAGGGCCGAGACTACCTAGACCTAGCGTAGGAGTTTTAGAGGATACGAATAGGTATGAACTTGTATTGAGTAACTGCACAATGGCGGGAGTGGCAATAATGAGAATGTTATTACGAGTAGGTATTGTATTGTATTGTATTTAATTTTCCGTCCTGCGGGCTCAAAGTCCACGCCAATCCTCTATGAGGCGAAAGGACATGCTGGGCTGCTAACCGGTCTATCTAGGTCACTTGCATGGTATTACGAGCAGGCCGAAATATATGAAGGCCGTGTAGGGTAAGTTTCTTTCCAGCTAGTCTCCAAGACCGCGGCGCACGAACATACGGAGGTAATCGATTCGTCAATCCTAGATAGCACATTGAACTTGAAAAGGGAAAGATAAGATTTATTTTTACGCCAAAATTTTGCATTGCTCTGAAATTGTGTTCCAGTTACGTGGGTTGTAACACAAATTGGTTATACCACAAAGACTGTTCGTTATGTGCGTCGCTCCATTAACCCGTGTCGCATGTGTGGTAATGAACATAGGATCCAACCATATTCTAATCTGGTAATAATAACAATGCCTAATAGTTATTTCCGCCAAAAGAGGATACTGCGTAATTCAAACACCTTCGAGCGAATAGATGGAAATACACATATTTATGCATTCGAGTTAGCGGAACAAAAGAGATGAGAATCGTTCAAAAAGAGAGATGTAGTCCCCGAGACCTGGCTCGAACAGGTGGCCTTTCGGTAACAAGATGATCAGTTACAGCCGAACGCTCTTCCAGCTGAGCTACTCGGGGAATGCTTTTTGATGCCGAGGTGGCTTCGAAATAATGCCTCATGAGTCAACACAAGCGCTATGTGGGACCGAGGAAAATTTCTTGCAACCTTCGTACTAACTCGGACCCGACTATCTAGCTGGTGGCTAGGCAATCAAACAATTTTTCTGGATTCAGTCATACAAACTTTGTGAGATCTTTTCATCTGCCACAGCTCTCGCGTCATGGGTGGAAGATTTGAGGAGAGCTTTCTTGAGGTTGCACTATTGCTAGGTAACGTAGTACACTTGCACACATGCTTGATAATCTCTAAATATCAAGACGGAACGAGGACGCATCGTATTCATGATTTCCATATAGATCGCTCATGTGTTTGTCTGCGGGAGTTTGCTCGACACTGATACATACAAATGTGATCTTAGAAGGTAAAACTAAATAAATTGAGAACATATACAATAAACTCCATTGCAAGAGCAATGCACTTTGTAGAATATTTGTGATAAAAACATGGATATTACTCTAGTCACTCGTTCGCCTTCTTCTCATCCTGTACAGTAACATGGCCTGTGCTCTCGATCTCAGACTCGCTTCCTGTGACCCCATTCAATACTTCCGAGGCATGAACAATGGTTTCCTGAGCTGGAAAGGCTTTCATCAAAATATAGTATGAAATGATTGATGTAAAGAAGCCAAATATCCAGCTAATAGAATAAAGGTGTCTGAGGCCCTCACTTATCGTAACAGTTTTGGAAACGGCGTGGGCAAGACCTGGAAGCAAAGGGCCAAGGATAGTGAAAACAATAATAAATGCTCGCCAATTCGTACCGTACTGTATTTAAAGAGCTGTTAATTTATTTGGATGATAGATATTAGGTAATGACTGACCTTATTGTATCGGTATCGACCCTTTGGATCGTACAATGCTGGGACATCAACTCTTCTTTTTCGGACAACCCAGTAATCGCACACCATGATGCCGGCGAACGGACCGAGGATAATGGCGTATCCGGACATGAAGCTCAGAAGACTTCCAGCGGCAGAATTGATCTTCCAAGGAACCAGCCCCCACGAGCCTACCAATGATGCAAAAATAACTCCGCGTTTGATGTTGAACCACCTGGGAAATAGCGTAGTAATATCATTTGCGAAGCTGATCGAGTTTGCAGAGATGTTACAGCAGAGCTGGGCGAGGAGCCAGATGCAAGAGCAGACAAACGCAGCGAAACGGCCACCAGGCGTGGTTCCCCAAGAAGTGACAATCTCCAGGGGATTCCACACATATTTACCATAAATATGGATAGAAGCGCCCGTGCAGATGATGCCGAAGAGAGATGTGAATACTTTGAAGAAGGGAATAACAGGGAGTTGCCACCATTGAGCATTTGAAGTTTTGCTGAAGCGAGAGAAGTCAGGAATGTTGACAGCAATGGTAGAGTAGCCACCAGTGACAGAGGTCATTGTGGCAACCCAAAGCCAAGCCCGCGTACTTCCTGAAACTGTCGGCATAACGTTGAAGATGTCAGGAGAATCGGAGGCTCGAAGACACGTCCAGACTGTCATGGCAATAACCATGGGCGGGACCAGGATGGCTTTAGCGAGGAATAGCCATTGAATACGATGTGTTGGGATCAAGAGGAGGGGGAACTGAATGATGTTGTAAACGAGGTAGGCCACCATCATTTGTGTGGTAGTGCCAGCGCTGGTGGGTAAGCGATTGGGGAGAGTAGCAAAACTCGGCCATATCGCGGTAATGATGGCAGCAACAGCTGATGAGCCACCCCATCCCTGTATGGAGAACCAAAATAGAGCGAGCACACATCGCGTTACGACGGCGAAGTAGGAAAACCAATAGCCAAAACTTGCGCGAATGGCAATAGGGAATGGAATGCGAAGACTTGAGCCAATACTACCGTTCAGGACGGTCGGCACCGCATTACAAATTCCTGCGACTAGAGCAATTAGAATCGCGTCTGTGGTTCCAAGACCACCTAAGATGGTGCTTGATGCTGTCTGCCACCCGGCCACGGTGAAGAGATCGCTGAACCAGTATCCGACAAATGACCATGCTGTCCATACTTGTTGTTCCTCAGGGACGGGGTCCTGGTCTAGAAAGATCCTTTGTGTCAGCCAAAGTGATGTTCAGGATGAAACGAATCGAATTGACAAACCAGGGTTGCTCCAGACATAGTCTGGGGCTAACGAACTGTCTTGTTTCGGAAGCTCCCAAGAAGACAACGAGGTTGCCCTCAATTTCGCCTCCTCACCGCCTGCCTTCAAATGAGAAACAACGGTATTCATGATGAAAAGACAGCCAGGTTCCAAGATCAGATGCACTCGCTCGCATTGAATCAGCCCCTCAGCCGAGATCCATTACCTGTCATTTTATATTTGAACATGTTGTGATAGATTGACGACATCAATTGAGGAAATAGAATTCTTGATTACTAGCCCTGCTATCTTGACCTCTAGAGTGATCTTGTGGTGCGAAGATAAGGAATGTGGGTGGCGTAAAGATAGAGGCTCGCTATCTCACTATCTCGGCCGAGTTTGGTGTTGAATGAGGTACAGCCTAGAAGGCAGAACAGGCGGCCAACGTATCAATTGTTAATTCAAGAAACACATGAGCTGTTATCGGTCTTTCTAAAATTCAATGATCGATGGTGATTCTTCTATTTGTGATTGGTAGCTTGAATTAATTAATTATTCATAGAATCATATTAGACATAAGCCAAAGGATCAGCATTGAACAGTTCTAGGAATTCATCAAATGAAAAACTGAATGCAGTAGACCCAAAATTATCATCGCTGCGCATGATATCCTCAACTTCTTTGACAAGCTTTACCACCTCTTCATGATTGAAAGCCGAGTATGCGGATGTTCGCCGCTCCTTCTGCTCTAGCAACCTGTTAATAAGAATAACACCTCGTTCCACAAGCTGGTTTTGCTTGTGTGAAGTTTTAAGGATCTCAAGGCATTGTAACATTAGTTGATGATCGCCTGAGATCATATCTGCGGCCTGCGAATCGAATTCGTCATGGTCATCTAGGAGAAGAATGTTCAAAGTGATGATAATTGCCCCACTGATGACATGTGCTGGAACAGTCCACATATCCACAATACTTTCTCCTGCAGTATCATTGTAGGTTCTCAAAAGAATCCGGGCAGAGTTGAGACATGTTAAGTGAGAGTAGCAGTATCGTTTGTCGGTCAATGCATGACAAAAGAATGCGCGATGTAGGGATATCTTCATGTGAGCAAATGATATCCTGAATGTACGCCATTGGCATTGTGCAAAAGGTGGGACACTTTTCAAACCTTCAGCTGTTTTCATCCATGAGGGAAGGTTGTGTCGAAGCCTATTCATTTCTTCATCAGCGAGCAAAACTTGGTGATGCCTCTGTTCTAGAGACATTCGGTCTTGGCCTGGCTGACAAATCGCATCATGAAGTCGCCTCTTGATTCCAGTCATCTGGACTTGGAAAATCATATAGCTACTTTGAGTAGGTTCCGAAATTGGCATATATGGTTGTTCTCCGTCGATAGGCATACCTTCGAGGTTCTCACGGCAGTTTGATGGTGGAGGAGTTGTGGTGTGACTGAGGCAAATGCTGTATGCTTTCTTGAATGTGATGAGATATGAGTCTTGAATGATGAGAAAACACCAAACCCTCTTCTTGATCTCATGATCCATCAATTCTTGGGCAGAGAAAGGGGAGGCTGGAGAAGGTCCTAGTAGATGCATCTGCATGATTTCTGCCATGCAGTTTGCTGAAGACAGGAGAACGATGATGCGCTTCGAATCTCTAGATAGAGACAGTCAGACCAGATATGCATTGATATGAGGATGCTCTTCTTACCCAAAAGCGTATGCACATGGGACTAAGAGGCAGATAGCTTGCAATGCATTTACTGGATGTGGTTAATGGTTGTCAAGGATAAACGCTGACGGCTGTGCCTTACAAGAATGTCTGGCCATAAAGTCTTCACTTCCAAGTGCGTCAAGAGATCTCCAATACATCGTCTTGGAGATCGAAAACCCGTTCCGAAGCCCTATCTTCTGACAGGATGTCTCGTCCATGTAATACAGTCCAACCTATCGTCTGTCATGAATGTGGATGCAACAAGGTCAGGGTTGCGTGCTTACACTGAGCAGAGCGTAGTAGAGTGCTAACCAAGACAAACTGGGCGATTCTCCATTCCATCGATACTTGGAGCATTCTTCTTGAAAAGATTCAATATGTATTACGTTGTGCATCCACGCAATGTGATTCTTATGAAAGGCAAGAATCTCATGTTCTTGGATAGCGGTGATACTCTCGTTAGCAGCATTGTTGGGAGTGAAAGGGCCGCCATTGCCAGTACGCTCGCCAGACAGGGTGGACGCTTGATGGCTGCCCCAAACCAGACTTTCCAATGAGGTGACAACCTCAGTGGTCAAGGTTGAGCGAGAGCGAGGATTAGAGATTTTAGAGCTCGCCTCACCTGTATCTCGTGAAGCGCCAATATCTAATCCGGCACCTAGTGACTGCGATGGATTTTGTCCCTGCAATGAGGCCGCCGGCGCCTGCCAATCCCTGGAAGGAGGACGAAGGGGAACCCCGTCTGATGCTTCGGTTCCATTATTGAAAGTCCGGGGCCCCGGGTTACTTGGAGAGGGGGATATCGGTAGGGCTTGGGCTAAGGAGCGACGGGACCGACGTGCCTGGTGAGAGTCTTTTGACAAGATGACTGACTCCCTGCGGCACTCGTCACCTGCGCCTCTCGACAAGCAGTTTGTGCAAGGGAGCTGCCTTGAACACCTCAATTTCCGTCGGTAACATTCCAGGCAAGACCTAGGGGCTCGCTGCGAAACGCGGCTGTTGTTCGACATCGTTGCACCGCTGATTGGTTCGTTCCTCGGAGTACACAAGTCGTCGCACCAGGATGAGAACGATGTACAACTCGGGCGAGTTTATCCTTTTTGTGGTTGAGCTCTCCACCTTATCTTACGTGTCATGACATTGGCGTGATCTAGATAAGCATGCGGGCGAGATGCTTATCGTGTCTTGCGCTATCTCGGGCGAGTCCTGACATCGCCCTCAAACTCCTGTGGAGCCAAGCCTTTAGCATCCGAGATTCGCGGCCCCATCGCATCTCTGCCAATTATGATCCATCATCCGCATTAGAGTACTGTGTAGTGCAATCTCGGCCGAGTGCTGATACATCCCTCACTGTCTGAATTCCTTCACTCAAGGTGTCCGGCGCTGAAGCCCTATTATCAACAAAGATAAAGGCAAGTATAGAAGCTATGGTAGAATTCCCCAATTAAATCAACCCGGATAAACAGCCAGTTCCTACAGTGGGACTTTGAAGCCGACATACAACTCAATAGCAGAGCAGACATCATGACTTCTGAAGTATTTCCTGTCATCGATTTATCCAACCACCAGGATGGACTTGATCCACTTTGGGCAGAAATCGTTGATGCATGCACGAACTGGGGTTTCATGATTTTGACAGGTCATGGAATACCCGAGACCACTGTTGATCGCATGTTTGAACTTGTAGGCATCCTATTTCCCTTGTACATGGCATGACTTCTAACTCGTTTCACTAGCACCAATCTTTCTGTGACCAGCCCCTTGCTGTCAAGTCGGAACGCACCATTGATCAACGCCAACTCGGCTATGACCTGAAGAATTCCACGTGAGCTGTCCTCCCGCTCTACATCATGCAACACAATATTTAACCTCATCCAGTATCGGAGTCAATGAATCCATGGTTTTTGGCGGGCTGAAGGGCGACGTTGCCAAGGGAAGCAATATTCCCAGCTGGTGGAATGCTGAGAAACGAGCAGACGTTGAAGCGTTCAAGGCTGCCGCTCATAACCTGGGTCTGAAGCTGCTTCGAGTATTTGCAACGCACTTTGGCCTGCCCGAAGACTACTTCTCATCTGCGCACGACGCTGCAAGTGGCCCAGGTGACGTCCTTCGAATGTTGCACTACCCAAAACTTGAAAAGCAGCCCGACCCCAGATTTCCACGCCTTTACTCTCACACCGATTGGGGCTCCTTGACCTTTGTGTGGGCTTGCTCTGGTGGACTTGAGGTTGAGACCCCCTCCAAGAAGTGGATGCCTGTACCTTTAATTCCTGGTGGCGTTGTGGTCAACGTTGGTGATGCGATGTCGTTGTGGAGTGGCAAGGCTCTGAAGTCAACTCTCCACAAGATCTCGTTCGATAACCTACCCATTGACCAGGATCGTTGGTCTATGGCTTACTTCCTGAATGCAAACAAAGGTATGTAATACTCTAAACATTCAAATGCATAAACCTTACATTTGGGCTTCAAGACGCTACGCTGGAGATCCTTCAGGGGAACACAGATGGCACCCTGTCCAAGAACCAGAATGCTGCTACAATTACAGCTGGACAGTACCAGCTGGCTAGACTGTACATGTCACAGAAGGAAGATGCTAAGAATAACTGGGTCGGTAAGAATGATGTGGACCTCGAGTCACTCGGAAAGGTCATCCATGCTGTAGAGCATATGGGTGTAGCCAATGGCTCTGGAACTGTGAACTTCTCGCTAGTCAAAGCCTAGGTGAAGGTATAGCTTTATGCAGTGTTTTAGGATTTGTCAAGACGAACTTTTATGCCAATGAATGTCTCAGAACCTACAGCAAAATGACAGGCCCTGGTGATTCAGTTTCAATGCTCATTGCAACTTTGATAAAATAAACCATGAAGTCAAGTCTTAAATATTGAACAGCGGGAGTTTTTAGTGTTGGCCTTCGATCATAACAGACACTCTAGCAATTCAATATGGCATTTCTAGAATACTCATTCCAGGGATCAACCATAGTCGCGCGACAAAAATATGAATGACTTGCGATTCGAGAATGGGATGCCCCATGAAGGAACCGATGCATATCACGTTGAGCGTAAGAAGAATCTGCAACTAGGAAAGCTCCGAAGCCCGATAGATAGTAGTGTATAGATCAACAGTAATCTCGGCCGAGTCTAAGGGGGAGTACTTGTGCGCTGCTTGCGTTTTACAATGGCATAGGAGAGTCTGCTTCGGAACGAGCCAACTTTCAGGAGGCTATGGCTGGATTTAGATTTATGGCAACTTATTATAATGAAGATTTCGGCTCTTGGGAGATTTCAATTTCTATCCATTATCAATGACTACGATGTGTTCTCCACTATCTTCACCATGAATCGCTGGAAGACGATTCTGATCACCGGAGCCTCCTCCGGAATTGGAAGAAGTACAGCATTGGAATTCGCTCGTACATTGCCCTCGAACCTGAGATTTGTTGTTGTGACAAGACGATTAAAGGCATTAGATAGTTGGTCTTACAGATCGAGAACGAAACCAATGGTGGCGCTGAAGTCTTCGCTCTCATGCTAGATGTCAGTAAGGCTGATAAGGTAGTCTTGTTCGAGGCGTCGCCTAGGCTCCAAATATGACCGAAGAAGATCTAAATATCATGTTCGCAACGAATGTGAGCGGCCTAATACGTATCACTCAAACAGTCCTCCCCATCTTCAAAGAAAGACCAAATGACGGATCTGGAGATATCAACATTGGTAGTATTGTAGGGCGCGAACCATATGTTGGCGGCAGCATCTACTGCGCTACGGAAGCTGCGGTCTGAAGTTTTACGGATAGTCTACGCAAGGAATTGATCGCACCTCGAAGAAGAATGATCGAAATTGACCCGGGGCAGGTGGAGACGGTGAGTATTTATTGGCTCTGACGGGGAATAAAATAGCTGACGAAAGTGGGAATTTTCCATTGTGCCATTCGGAGGGGACAAAACCAAGGCTGATGCCGTATACGCGCGAGTATGAACTTAATTCTACTAAGGGCCACTTGATAATCACTAAGCAGGGGCTGCGAACCTCTCACGCCCAATGATATTGCTGAAGTGATTGTTTTCGCAGCCACTCGAAGGGAAAACGTTGTCATAGCAGACACATTAATTTTTCCAACTCATCATGTGAGGTAAACCGAATCCCGTGATGTAGGTCTTAGTGGCATTAAACCATTTAGGGAGGTGGATCCATGTTGCATAGAAAATAAGAAGCTTGTAAATTGACATTCATGCTCTTTAAATGAGGTTTGCGGTTATGGGATCTCTGATCGTGGCGGGAAAGAAACACAAATAAGACACACAATCCAAGTGGATACAGAATCCAGTTAAGACTGGCTAATCTAGCTATTGCTTATATTTCGCTGCCTTGGTGAAGGAACCCCATAATATGAAGCAGCAGTCCATTGCGAAGATTACCAAACAACGTGACTTTCGTCACCTTCATCCCAATCCCCCCGGCCTCCACTGTTATATATGCTACCGCGCGCCCTCCAGGACTTTTTCATATCCTCGAAAGATGGGGTATCGGGGCCTGGGACTGGGCTTCTAAATAGATCCCAGTCCCACTCCCATGCCGAGTCAAAAAATCCCACTTCTGTGAGTCTCCTCTCATCCCACATCGAGTAGCCCCGCTCGCGGTATACCCAATCGAAATCGGTATAAATACCCAGTGTTTGTTGCTCATTGTTGCTATGGAATTCATATGTTATATTCCAGAACCTACTGGCATCAGGGTCCTCGTCGCGGCAGATGGCGCCTTTTCGAAGGAGAGTTTCGGCTTGCTCGGCGTGCTCTGATGGATCATCAAAGGCCTGTAGAGCGGAATGAAGAAAACTTGGATGTACATCTGGAGGCAGTTCTTCAATGCAGAGAACTCGCGCCCTGTCAGCGTAGGACTCGAGGCTGGAGATTTTATGAATTTCTTGTAGTCCTAGCGACAAAAGGTTCTGTACGTAGGGTGACCCTAAATCTGTGTTGAAAGGGGCTCGGAATCGCCCCCATACAACATCATGTTTCGCAATATCATTAAATACCGGGACTAATTGCCGACCAAGAAAGTCGTGAATACAGCCGAGCTGCATATTTTCCCAGGGAGCAAAAGAATTGAAGTAAGCGATTCGAGCTAAATCCCGCACACCGTCGGTGACCAGGCAGCCAAAGAGTCTGGAATAGAGCTCAAACCTATACAATGATCGCAAAATTCGACATCTCTCGCCTGGGGATGGCGGATTTGATTGCAGGTTTGATGTGAGCTTCCCCATGGTATCCTCGGTAGCACAAGCTCGGACAAATTGTTCAGAAAAGTCAGCCGCGTAGAAATGAAACCTCTCGATGTGAAGCGCATCGTGCAAACTCAAATCCATGAGTGACAATTCGAACCTCGCCATATTACCAAGGAAGTCTACCGCGTATTGGCATATCTCTTCCATCTGATGATCACTTAAATTGAGCCGATCGGGATGGGTGTTGCGATATTTTGCTGAGCATCGATGAACAATTAATGCCTCTGGAATGGCATCTATGTTGACGCTGTTTCTCAGAACCTGACTGATAATACGACTTCTGTCTCCCATGATGGCTGCGTGAAGTGCGCGGCAAGTCAGCGTCGTGTTGGCCAAAGACCTGACTTCATCAAGAAAGTTTAGAATTGAGCGCAATAACTCAAGAGGCAAATTTTCGATTGAAATCGGGTATCGCATCTTTATTTAATTGTTTTGGTAAAGAAAAAAAAGCTGTAAGAGATTAAGAAAAAGCGCAAGGTAGTTAAACAATGCGGGGGAGGGCGATGATTTAATCAGTGATTGGCACCTCGTATTTAGAAGCCTCCCCCGCCGGCGGCCGCCGCTAAATCAAACTTGCTCCAGGGATGCAGTACAAGGGTGAGAGGAATACATTGGACAGGGGAAGACCGATAAAATCTCGAAGAATCTAAACAAGGCTGAAATTGAATCATTTCAGACTGTCAAGTAATTGTCATAGGATGCCTTCGAAGAATTAAGGGACTAATATAGTGCCTAGGTATTTATATTTAAATTATGACAGGATAGTGCTCAACAACGACTCTAAACATGAAAAAGTCAGATTTTGGTCGTTTTTACTCAACCGTTATCCACGCGGTTTATGACTTGAACTAGATGACTCTTCGCCGGAAGGTTTACGTATTACCCAAATTTCAAGCGCCTGTACTCATTACAGTTACCAATAAGTCCTACCTAAAACTTTTAAGATACAATTTTACAATACAATCTTTTCTGGGCCTATTTCGTCTCTTGCATATAGTTCAGTCGTAATTCTTCTTGGGAAAACCCATCGTATACAGGAGCAGAACAAATGTGCTGGAACCGAATTCGCGTATCCGAGCACAGCGGGTCTGTTTCTTCATGGGGGACCCATGATGATTGGGGCCAAGTGTTCTTAAGATCATCTACACCTCAATCAGCTCCTAGCTAAAGATGTGACTACCTCATGATGGTCATGCTTCATGCATACCTTTGCTGGTAGCCGTAGTGTCTGGTTTAGAAGATGTTCCAGCTCCACCGTCAGTGAAAACATCACTTGAAGATCCAGCTGTCGCCCCAAGACCCGTGCCACTGGAAAACAGAGGCCCGCCAAACCCACCGCCACCAAAAGTCGAGGCTCCAGGAATATTGGGCATATTGAAAAGGTTTCCACCTGAGCCATTGAACCCCGGATATCCACTGGCTTGATATGCTCCAGAAATGCTAGGATCAGCGAAAGAGTTTAGATACTCGAATAACTGCGGTCCGCGAACGGGGCTGAGAAGTCCGCCACTTGATTTGTTAAATACTGGGGATCGATTTTCAGCATCACTGTGTTTACGGCGCGTCACCAATGGTGTAGATGGCTCTTCAAAGTCCAATTTCCGTCCTGTATCAGTTGATGCTGTGGAATTTGCAGTCGTTGATTGGGTTTGGGATCCTAGGCTTCCTTTCGCCAACTTGGATATTGTTGGATTCTCAGTCGACAGAATGTTGACTCTTGATGCTAGAGTTTATGAAACGTTAGCACTCGTATACGTGAGGTCCTAAAAAGAACTCACAAATTTGACTTCGGGGCCGATACTTCCGGCACACCTGGAGTTCTGATTTGAGAATTTCAACCTCCTTGCTCAATGTTGATCTCTCGCGGCACATCTCTGGGGTCTCAGCCGCGAGCTTCGCTAGAGTTTCTTCGCTCATCCCAAGTACTGAAATCGAGGTAAAAAGCGACGGAATTTTCGAAAGAAGACAGTTTTCCACAGCCAAAATGGTAATATTGTCGGTAAATGTTTTGAGGGACATCTGCTCATCTTGTTAATATATGAAACTCTTCGCCATTTAGGTCGATCAAACCTCATAGTAAATTGTCATGATCGACAACACTCTTTCTGCTGCGTCCTGGCTAACTTTGCTATCCGAAGCGCCCATGATTGCACGGAAGATTGTTGTCCTGATAGCTTCTGGTGTCCTCGCTAGAAATGGACTTGAAAGCGCTGACGCCAGTAGGTCGTTAACTTGGCCCCCGAGGTGTTGTTTCGTATGCAGAGATAGTCTGCTCTGGAACTCGTCTTCCAAGCATATTGCTTCACCCTGTTCATAATGCATGAGCAATTCGTCCAGTTTATTGGCGAGCTCTTTCTCTCTTTTCTCAAAAAACGGCTCAACGTAATCAGCCATGACCGCGTCGTGGGTCCTCTCGTTAGCCACGGTGACGTGTTGTAAAACCAGCTCAACAAACACTTTCGCAGCATCTGTGGCCAATTCTATGTATCTTGCAGCAATTGTGCGCCATCTTTGTGATTGTTCACGGAATAACTCAATCGCAAGCTTGTCATTAGGGGAGCCTGGGAACTCAGTTCCTTGACTCGTTGATAATTGGAGCTCCAGCTTTGATTTCAAGTCGCTCCAGCGAATCCGTTCCGGGTCTTCCACTTGGAAGAGATCCATCCACTCCTTTGTTGATTCAGTCATACTTCGATTGCTTTCATTCTCAGACTGAGTGTCCCCGTCACCAACCACAAACAGCTTTGGTCCCCGCACTGAAATGACCGTGTCGAAGGCCCTGTTCAGGTTCCTAACAGCTGATCGCAGTTTGCGTGGGTCACTAAGACCATGTTCTCCATCCAACTTACACAATTGCAGGCCATTGAAAAAAGTGTCATCATAGTTCCCTTTGATAGATGCCCGAGTGAGATCCCGTAGACGATCTGCAACATACAGGAGATATTGCTGAAGCTCTACCGGGCTCTCTCGAGATTTCCCTAGCGACTGTAACCTTTCCTGTTGGATTGCAAGCTTTTTCTCAATTTCATCAATCAATTTGGGCAAGCTGAGCTGTAAATTCTTTGCAAGAATCTTGCTAAGTTTTGACCGTAAGGAATGAACTCCTTTGCTGCTTGATGAAAGGCCGCCCCACGATCCTGATTCAAAAAGCCGGGATTCTCTCTCATCTCTTTGTTGATCTGTTAACTTGGGAGTAACCGATTTTGTCTCGCGGTTTTCCTTCGCATTCCTGTTTCTCAGAACATGCCAGCCATGTTTGAGGACACTTGCGGTGTTTCGGTTGCTGGCAAGATTGATAAATTTCTCCAAATCTTCGGTTCCAGGAGTAAGTGTGTCGGCTTTTGTAATTATCCCCATCGTGCGATCACCTTCTGGATCATGCTTCCGGACCTCGTCAAGCACCCTGTGTCGAGTAGTTTTGTTTTCAGCAGAAACAACGGCCAGAATGATATTATTTTGAGGGATCAAATATCGTTTTGTAAGTCGGGAAATCGAGTTTACCACTTCTTCCGTCTGGTCGCTTGGGCCAGGACCAGGTAGATCGATAAGTGAAAGCCACTCGAGCTCTGGGCCTGAGATTTCGAGTCGAAGAGTGTCCTCAGAAACAGAGTCAGGGCTATCATCAAGCCTTATCAGCTTCGTCGCCGCATTGACAAGTTTGGGTAGGTCATCTGTGCTGAATCCTTTCTGATTGAAGACCAGTTGTTGGCTAGCGTCGCTGACGCTGACGATAATCTCTTCCCGGGGATCCTTGCGGAGTATCAATTCTGTTGGAAACTGGGTGCACCTGTCATCTTTAATGGGGAAGAAAAGGCGAGAGATCGCCCTCAGAACGGAGCTTTTCCCAGATGATCGGTCACCCACGACAACAATTTGAGGAAGTTGGACCGATCTGCCAACCCCTACACCCCGCAACTTGGCGATGGCGGCGAGGACCAGCTTTTGGTCATGAGCGAGCTGACTCAAGACTTTAGAGTCCAAGTTAACTTCGTTCATGGCGCAAAGCTTGCCAAACGGGAGCTGACGAAAAGTAAGATTGCAAGAGCAAATTACTTTGGCATGGAAAAAGCATAGGGGAGGTATTATGTATGCAGCAAATAACTAGACATATCCTTGCACGATGAAGTTCCGCGCCCAACAGCGGGGAATTGAAGTGTGCCATTGGTCGAAGACTGAAACGGGGGCCTGCAATGGAAAGCTGAAATGCAAAAAACGAAAGACGTGGCGATTTGTCCCGTGCTTTTATTGGATGGACGAACAGAGGCCTGCATGTTGAAAACCACAAATTCAATGCGCCTCCTCGGAATGTGTGGTTCCATCTCATTTCCTGATTGGAGTCGGAGCCACCTGCATCTGTTTTTATTAATTCGCCAATGCTAACACGAGACTCTAAAAGCAAACAATTGGCGCTGACGAATAATATTCGATATTCGAACTGCCAGCTTCGCCTCTAATGTGGAAAATGCGGAATTTATCGCCTCAATTGGTTCATATCATGAAGATGGTGCCCATGTCAGCAGGCAGCCAATGCACAGACTCACCTGAAAATATGAGGAAACCAGTAGGGAGATATCATCCTGTCACCTGTGCACAGCAGTCGTCACATTGATGGTAGGCAGGAATCGGTCGGGAACGTCAACCCAGGGCACGAAACATGTTATGAGGTGGGAAATGTCACAGCAGAATTAATTGCACGAGATGGGTAGTATTGAGAAGCTTCAATGAGGTCGGAAAAGATTGTAAAACAAAATCAAGACACACTGGGGTAACCTGAGACCCATCATCTGCATGCTGATTAATTCAGATGTAACGCGCAGCCGAAAGTCTCCGACCACTGACACCACTTGAGCCGAATGAAACAGTGAGAGCCTAGCCTGTTCGAAGTTGAATATAAAGGTATATTTGGTTGTGTTATCTATCTTTTCACAAGGCTGGAGCTAATCATGCATCTGTCAACAAAGGCCAAAGAGGGGGGAAGTTCTAACAACCACGAGAATAAAGACGGAATTGTACCTGTAACAGAATATGCCATTTTATTGTATTACCCGATTCATGCAATGCCATATATATTTTGCGGTTGACTCAACACCAGCTATCTAACTTTCACGACGGGATGGTCTAAACTCTGAGCACTACATCGGCTTGTGCTTCGGCGCTAGGAACGCGTCACCAGACGTCACAAAATCAGCATATTGCGGAAATTTTTTTTTTTTGACAAAATTCGCCTCACTACAGTTAATGCCAAAATCTGAACAAAGAGATATTATGAAACATAACTAATAACTTCTAGTGGAAACATGTCCTATTGTAGTCGAGAATTTGGCCGATTCGGTGCCGATATCTCCGAGTATGAGTCGTTCCGGAAGTTCGGCATGCGTTCCTGAACCAACAAGGCCCCCGAAAATTACCTGTTTAGAGGCCTTACATAGCGTCATAGCTGGAATAGCGTGTTCACGCGACAACTCGCTTCTCGGCTATTTCGGAAATAAAAACTAATGGGATGAATCCGAAAATCGGACGGCCATGATATATTAAACGCGTCAAGGCCTCCTTTGGGGTAAAATTTTTTAAGTTGTGGACCTCATTCATTCATCGGAATCAGTCCGAAAAAAAGAACTTTCATCGATTTACTAAGCATGACAGTCGCCAGTACCGAAAACGTCCAGATTTCAACTCACGTAGCTCCTCGCTCAGATGCAGAATCAACTGATGGGGAATCATCCGATACGAGTGTTGAAAATGGTACCGATTTGCACTCAGCAAGAACCACCACCACTTATGCAAATGCTGCAGTCTCAGCAACTGGGATTGGTTTGGCTCGAACAGTTTCGCGACGAGAATCGATGATCTCGCGCATCCGATCTCGGCCCATTCCTCAGTTCACTCACCCGTTGTCTCATGTGAAAACTACTGAGGACCAAATCGTTGATTTTGAAGGCCCCGACGACCCGTATCACCCCAAAAACTGGCCTACCCACAAAAAGGTCGTAACAACAATGCTCTATGGCCTTGTTACCGGAACAGCGACATGGGCCTCTTCAGCGTACTCCGCCGGTACACGGGAAATTGCCGAGCACTTCCACGTGAGCAACCAAGTTTCAACCCTCGGCACAACTCTCTTCCTTTTTGGATTTGGTATCGGACCTTTGCTTTGGGCTCCTCTCAGCGAGGTGTACGGCAGACGAGTCGCTGTACTTGTACCTATGTTTATCGCCATCTGCTTCAGTTTCGGAAGCGCTACAGCAAAGGACTTCCAGACCCTGATGTTGACACGATTCTTTGGCGCTTTTTTCGCATCTGCTCCTGTGACAAACACGGGAGGTGTTCTAGGAGACCTCTTTTTACCGTCCGAGAGAGGTATCGCCATGGCTGGCTATGCAATGGCCATCGTCAATGGACCCGTACTAGGTAAGTTTTTATCTGCTTCGTGATTATCTTCAAAGCTAACAGTTCCAAAGGACCAATTGTCTCGGCTGCATTTGTACAGCAACCTTCACTGGGTTGGCGCTGGACCGAATACTTGACAGGTATCATCCAAGCGGTCGTATTAATATTCGCCGTTATTTTCACGGATGAGAGCTATCCGCCTAAGTTGCTAGTGTACAAGGCTCGTCGTTTGCGTCATGATACGGGCAACTGGGCCTTGCACGCGAAGTTTGAAGAATGGGATGTCAGCATAACACAGCTGGCTCAGAAATTCTTGGTCAGACCAATTCAGCTCCTTACAACACCCATCTGCTTCCTGGTGGCTTTATACGCAAGTTTTTGCTATGGTATCCTTTACATGCAGTTGGGGTCCATCCCGATCATCTTTGGCGAGATGAGAGGATGGGGTGCATTTGTGGCTGAATTGCCATTTCTATGCATTCTCATTGGCGCCATCTTTGGATGCGTGGCCAACATCTACAACCAATTGCTGTACAACAAGGCTTATCGCGCAGCCGGAAACCGGGCCGTTCCTGAGAAGCGGCTGCCGCCAATGATGGTCGGATCAGTCCTCTTTAGTGGAGGCCAATTTCTCACAGGATGGACCGCACACAAAGATGTCCACTGGATTGTCCCCTGCCTTGGGCTGGTCATGCTTGGCACTGGGTTCTTCACCATCTTCCAGGCCGCATTAAACTATCTGGTTGATACATTCCAAATGTACGCAGCATCAGCTGTTGCAGCCAATACCTTTCTACGATCATTGTTCGCAGGAGCTTTCCCCCTCGTCGTCACGCCCATGTATCATAATATTGGGGTTGGGCCGGCTTCCAGCATCACGGGTGGCTTTGCGGCTCTCCTGATTCCTGTGCCATTTGTGTTTTATATTTATGGAAAGAGTATTAGGGCGAGATCGAGGTGGTCAAAGGGTTCCGTGTTTGATTAGATCATATTCCAAAAGGGGCGATAGATCGGGTTATTGGATGAGGGTTTCTGGGGACAGATAGATTAGTTTTGTTGTGATACCCTTGTGCTATTATGCGACAATCCAGAAATATGGAAGCATATCAATTTATAACTATCAGTTTGCCGGAATTGCGCATTTGTGTTGGTGAAATTAAATTGTAACCTCCCTAGTGACTATATAGCCCATCGAAAGATCAGATTGAAGGAAATTATGACGGAAATTACGACCAGAGTCAAGTAGTAAAAGGCAAATTATATAGGTTGAGATACACGACCATCATGCTTAGAACTCATTATGCAGAAAGCTTCTTAAGGTCTTTCCAATACAGAAAACTCTAGGATGCTTGGCTCTCATCTTTAATGTTACAGATATTTACCAGGAAAATATGATTTGATAGGTTGGCGTCCTTAACATCCCAGTCCCTGTCAGCGAGAAACCACTAGATGTATGTGAGGTTTTATTGAGTAGGGTGGTATAAGCCAATCAAGTTCGTGGGTCGGTATGATCCCCAAATTTGCCACAGTGAAGTTAACATCTTCTTGCAACCATGAACAATCAACGCCTTGTATTTTTATTGCTTATCGTCAGGTTCTAATATAGTTAACTCTATGCAAGGTACATTTTAAAGCACGACAATGTTCAGAAATGTGAATAAGCACAGCGAAGAGACAATTGATTGCATCTCGGTTCGTTTTCAATACGCTTGGGTAAATTTATGTTTAAGCTGTTGCGATGTGCTACGGCGGCTAGGTACAGCAGACGCTAAAATGAAACAATTCTAATCTTCCAGAAATTTCCAGTGTCGAACTTTACAGGCACTGCTCAATCATCTTCTCGAAATCGGCGGCGTACAGCCATTCAAGCTCAACCGGCTTGAGCTCCTTGTCCACATTCGAAGGCAAGCGCCTCTCGTTAATCTCATCGTTGATCTGTAGGATCCTGTTGATACGTTCCTGGCGGATATTCTGCCAGGCCTTGAGCGACTTCTTGACCTTGTCGGCATCGTTCAGCTTCGATTCCTCGCCCAGCTTGCTCAAGACACCTGCCAGAACGTAGACATCCTCAAAGGCCTGGTTGACACCCTGGCCAGCTGTGGGTGGGATGGCGTGCGCGGCGTCTCCAAGAATGACAACGCGGGCCTGCTTGTCGGATGCCCAGGTGTCGAGCTTAGGTAGCAGGTAGAAGGGCCAGATGTTAATATTGTCGGGGGAAATAGAGGAGGTGGCATTGCCCACGATGGGGTGGAAATCCTCGTATCCGTTGCGAAGGTGGTCGACGGCCCACTGCTTGTCCTCAGACAGCTTCTTCCAACCGTCGCGGTCCGGCTCAGGGCCAGTGAAGCGGTACTGCTTGCCGATGAAGGCTTCAGAGCCGTCCTTGAGTTGGGGTGCAATGACAAAGGCGCCGTGCTTCTTGTTCATGATAGTGACGGGGAGGTCGTATCCGTCTTCGACCTTAAGTTGGGCCATAGGAACAGCAGCCGAGACACCAAGCATGTTGGTGAACTTGGCAAGCAGACCGGGATACAGGTACTGTCGCACCCGGGAGTGGATGCCATCGGCGCCAACCAAGACGGGAGCGGAGGCGGTAGTTCCATCCTCAAACTGCCAGGTGACTCCAGTCTCAGTCTCGCTGATTACGCGGTCGAACTTCTTTCCATAATGAATAGGAATTCCAGCCTTCTTCACAAGGTCAAGAAAGATGTTGATGAGCTCGTAGCGGAAGACTCGAATGCCGCCGAACCCATACTTCTCGGCAGAACCAAATTCGAAGACATCTGCGATTTTGTCGTCTGGCGTGCGGAAGTAGAGTTTCTCAAACTTGAAGCTGCAGGGCTCAAGAAGATCGTAGACGCCGATTTGGTCCAGGATGCGCAGGGCATTGGGCGAGAGCATGATAGCTCCGCCAATGTCAAGTGGGGCGCCCTGAGTCTCGTAGAGAATACTCGGGATGTTCTGTCTGTGGAGAGCAAGGGCTAAACTGAGGCCCGAGAGGCCAGCGCCGACGATAGCAATAGCGTTAGGAGCAGCCATTTTGATCAAAGTTTCAAAGAAGATGCAGTGTGTTTGTGTTGTTGTTAATCTTGTTGCCGGTATTTAAAGGGTATGTCGTCTTAGTCAGACGGTCAACTATTAGGGGCTTGGCTTGAAGAGATGAGGATGGGGGTTGTTGTTTGATTGAGTGGGCGAATGAGTTGTATTGTCTAGTTCTTCCTCTTAGGTGGTTGCGGCCTATCTACTTATACTCTATTTTATTGTGAAGGGATTACATTACGACATCAATCATTCAACAATACAGCCTGTCTTACCCTCCGCTGTTTGAAAAGACCGGAGGTCTTTTGAATGTATCGGCCGAGTCAGCGCACTATTCCACTGAGCCGTCGGCTCCGGCCCCCTTCTGACACCCAAAAAGTCGTATTTAGTCATCACCAAACGCTCACCTGCTTCATTTTCCGGCCGAAAATGCAACCTATTGGCTGCAATTTGTGGTGGCGCTCGCTGCGCCTCACGCACTTCGTGTCGCGAGAAAGGCACCCAAGTGACGAGTTCCGAGGGCCCCTAAAATCCGCATCAGCTATACATTCAGAATCATAATTGCGCCAGGTTTCTCACGGTCTTTTTCTTCTTCGTCCTATTATTCTTATGCTGAAGAAAAGCATTTCCTACATGGTCACATCAAGAGAATTCGGCACACTAGCCGAACACTCATTCCGTCACATAATCCCGAAGGATCCGCAACCAGCCCGCTTATGGCAGTTTCAGCATCATTAAGGCAGAACTGACCCCTAAAGCGCGAAAGGACGCTACAGACTCGAGAGCAATTTCTCTTCACGACAGGTGCGGGGAATTTAACATCTATAGTGCTCAAGCAACGGTGGTAAATTGAAAATCAGACTCGAGGTTCAGAGAAGAATAAATGGCCACGACCCTCACAGAAGGACGCGAACCAAACATAGTTGTACAAAATAGGGGTCTCGCTCGCCATGACACTCGTATTTCTTTTGTGCTACATCTCGGATCCCGCTCGCGTGGATCACGCATCAACGAAGATGTCATCCTGGGCACCGTCCATGAAGCCCATGTTCTGGTTGTAGGTAGGAGTCTTGCCGTTAGGGGGGGAGACATTGTTGCCCTCGGCCTCTGCATAATACCTAGTTAGCAAATTGCTTCCAGCAGAAGTGAAGGCTTTATCAGCTCAACTTACGGTTCCACGCCATCATTTGCTTGGGTCCAGCAACACACTTGGTAGGGTCGGTCCTGCACCAAGCAGGGGCCTTGGGAGTACCAAGAGTCTTGGTAGACGTGCTACCCGTCACCTTGCATCGGTGGTTCTGCATGTACATGTTCGGCTGGCCACCTTGAAAGGAATCAGCGTCTGGAAGTGGTGATTTCTGACATCTGATGGTGGCAAGAACTTACAGCCGTTGGGAATCCAGAGCCAGGCGCAGTAGCAACCCTCCTCGGGGCAAGCGGGCATATCGGCGGGGACATCATACCAAGTCTCACGGAAGAAGGGCGAGCTGATGATAGTTAGTTGGCTACATATAACAGTAGCACGTCTCAGAGACATAGTAACTTACTAGTATCGCACAGAGAAAACCACAAGGTTGTCCATGGTAACCTTGGAAATGTCACTCTCGTAAGAGATGGCCCAGGCAGTGCCACCAGTGTCCTCAATGCTGCGAGTGTGCAGCTCGCCACCGGAACCATCGCCACCATCCACAAGGCAGCCAGCAGGGTTTCCAGGCCCTCGCCATGGCATGCTGCGGTTCTTGCCATCCTGCCACTCGGTGGTAAGTGTGCCGTCGTAGGAAAGCGTGGTGAAGGCGCGGTTGTTGGCCAGCTCAGTCTTGAAGGACTTTCCGGCCGGGAGCTCGAGGAATTCGCCATCGGCAGGAGGAACGAGGTTGCATCCGCGGTCTGCTTGCATCCACCACTGCTCCTTGGTGAGGTTGTAGAGAGGGTTGACAACGAGGTTGGTGTTGGGGCTATCAACAGTCGAGTCATTGCCGCCCTGGAAAGAATTAGATATATCTTCTATATCCAAATTGAATATAGAATCCGCCTTCTGGCATCTTCTTTTTATCTGTTTACCTTGCAGTACATGCCCGGGTTCCATGAGGCGATGTGGGCGCTCGCAGAAGTGACGAGAGTTAAAAGAATAGCGGACGAAATCATTTTAGTGTTGGCAACTGTTTGCTCTTTGAAAATTGAATGATTGACTACGTGATGAAAAGAGCGGTTTAAGTTAGTCTGCAAGACTGACTACAATGAAAGGACGGTGCAAAACTAGGCACCCGAAAGAAGCGAAGTGAACATTGCTGAACAGAAGGTTGGTGGTGAAGCTGTCTCGAGACAATGCAACACCATCGCCTATATATGCCAGCACGGGTGAGGCCCTTACACACCAGCACGCATTGAATCTTCAGCTGACGTCCAGTCTCTCACGCGGTCTCGGCGGGTAGCGTCGTGGGTTGACGGAGCCGCAGGTCCTGCCAGCAGCCTTTCATCTCCCCAGCGCATCGCCCAAGGCGCAGCCAAGGACCCAAGGGCCCAGCTGCCCGGGAGCGGCCGCCCGACAAGCAGGGATCACCATCGCTGAGCCTGAGCGGGCGGGCGATGCTCTCAAGGCCCGACAGCGCGGAGATGAAACGACGGGTGGAGGTCGCGACCGCTGGCGGCCACTCACACGGCGCATTGCATCAACAGAGACTCCAAACGCCAAAAAGGGAAACTCGACTATCTGCCATGTCCATAATACATCACCAATTAGTGCCTAGTGCGGGTTGGCATGCTGCAGGCCAGAGCTCATCTGCCGGGCGAGCATCAGCCCAAGATTCTTGGAAACGTTTCGAACAAATGAGCAGGCCCTTCTTATTAGCCCCAGGTTCGGTGTTGCGGCTACCTATGTCTACGGCCGGACGGAGTACAGGTGGCTGTGTGGGCCAGCGAGGAGGGTCCTTGGAGCCCTGGTTGCCAGGAGTCGTAGGGTGGCATTTTGGGCCCTTGCAAGGTGTTTGAAGGATCGCCCGTGGCGCCCGCGTCGACGGCTCTTTGCCGGATAGGGCTGATCAGTCGTCCATTAGTAACACGAGATGCCCTCTCGGCCCAGTCGGGTGGGATGGGTGAGGAGCAGATTGACAACCAGAGCAGGATGAGACATGGGCTGAGACATGGGAAAAGGACGCGGTTTGGCCAATGCGTCACTACGACGGCCTTGACACCCTCACTATCATACAAACGTCCATCCCTTCGTTCGTGCTAGGATTGCTAGCCACGACACCTTGAAAAGCCTATTCCGCCAAGCCTGTCCACCAAGGCGGGGAAGGAATACCGGTATCACATCGGATGATCTTCATCAGGGGGATTGGTCATCTCAAGTTTCTTCGTGATAGCATATTGCCCGAGTCGGAAACACTCGTCATGTAGCCGACTGCATACGACGTTGGGGCACATACGCATAATCCTCCGAGTCAACCCCGGCCTGCCTGCAATTTACACTTGGTCTTAGGGAGCATTGATGTAATTGACGGTTGATCATTATTGTATGGAATTGTTCCGCGATCCCCTATAGCCTCTAGCCCTCTTCCTTGTCCATGTTGTCCCGTCTGCGTTTGCCGTCTCGCTGTCCCCTTTTGCCTCCCTTGAGTGTGCTACCCTTCTTGCCCCTCTCCTCCGTGAAATTCTTCATCTCGATTCTTGCATGTCGCTGTGCCTCTTCCACTCGCCTCTGGAAGGTCATTACCTCCTCCTTGACAGTCGGGTACTCTTGGAGCTTCTTGCCCAGAGCAGCCTCGATTCGCAGGTAGATTTCCACATCATACTGGGTAACCAGGCTGATGGCAACACCAGACTTTCCGGCACGAGCCGTACGTCCGACACGGTGAATATACGTCTTAGAGTCTTGAGGGAGATCAAGGTTCAGAACGACATCGACCTTGGGGATATCAAGACCGCGGGCAGCGACATCGGTAGCGACGAGGATATCTCGGGTACCAGCTCGGAACTTGTTGAGAGCACCAAGACGAGCAGACTGGGACAGCTGACCGTGCAATGGAATTGCGCCAAAGCCAAGAGTTCGTAGTAGGATGGCGATTCGCTGTGTCTCCCAGACAGTACGAGTAAAGATGATGGTAGACTTTCCAGCATGATCGTTGACCATGTAAATCAGGTAGGTATCCTTCTGGGTATGGGGGATAAATACGTAGTGCTGCAGTAGAGTCGAGACGGTCTGGTACTTGTTGGAGCTGATGCTCACCCGCACAGGGTCCCTGAGACTGGCTCGCTGCAGACTCTCAATCTTGGAACTGAGGGTGGCAGAGAAGAGATAGGTGCGGCGCTCGCGAGGGATAAATTTGAGGATCTTGTCGATACTGGGACCGAAATCCATGTCGAGCAAACGATCGGCTTCGTCCATGATGAGATACTTGAGCGTCCGTAGCGAGAAACCCTTTGTCTTCTCCAAGTGATCCACCAGACGACCCGGGGTCGCAACAATAATGTGTGGCTTCTTTCCAAGGGCGATAGACTGCGGGACCATATCCAAACCACCCACAATTACGGCGCATCGTAGCGAGATCAGAGAACCCAAAGCTTCAAAGGCCTGGCCAATCTGGGACGCCAGTTCTCGAGTCGGGGCGAGGACGAGGCCGAACAGGGGCTGAGGCTTGTCGAGGAGAGCCTGTAGCACAGGAAGGGCAAAAGCTGCAGTCTTTCCACTGCCAGTCTCTGCGAGGCCGATGATGTCGCGACCTTGCAGCGCAACAGGAATAGACTTTTCTTGGATTGGGGTCGGGTACTTGTAGTTTAGGGCTTCGCAGGCTTCGCACAAAGCATCGGAAACTCCCTGAAATAATGTTAGCTACCAACGTCAGACCAGCTCAGTCGCCTTCGCTCCAGCTCACTAGGTCCTTGAATGTCTTCTTGGGGGCGTCGGGAGACTCTTCTGCGGATGGAGCCTCGAGGGTCGCCGATTCCTCCTCGCTGGAAGGCTCGGGTGAGGATTCGGTGGTAGGTTCCTTGACCTCGGGCTTCTTGCTCTTTGGCGCATCGTGTGCGATCTTTCTTCGCTTTGCGCTATTCATCTTGGGCGAATTTCTCCTCAGACGAAAGAACTTGGCTAGAGGAAAGAAAGCAAGCGGGCGTCGGGAGGCTTCACTTCGCTCACCATCAAGAAAATTTTAGTGGGGTCTGTTATCGCACGTGCGCTAGTCTTATCGCCAATCCCCGCCAAACTTTTTTTTCCTTTGCGCCTGCGACAAGAGCCCAGCCTCTGGATCCAGGTTTTCGGAGCTGGTAAACAACCATTTTCAACACCCCAATTCACCATGGCTCGCAGAAGAACGAAGAAGAGAACCCACGTCGGGGCGAACAACCCGGAGACGGACGCCGCCGGCCATGCCAATGCCAGAAACCCCAAGAGCATGGTCATTCGAATTGGTGCCGGTGAGGTTGGTTCCAGTGTCAGCCAGCTTGCTACCGACGTGCGAAAGGTCATGGAGCCCGGCACCGCCGCTCGGTTGAAGGAGCGCAAGGGAAACCGACTGCGTGATTATGCTGTCATGTGCGGTCCTCTGGGAGTCACTCACTTGATGCTGTTCTCACGGTCCGAGACTGGCAACACCAACCTTCGAGTCGCCCTCGCACCTCGAGGTCCAACTTTGAACTTCCGCGTCGAGAAGTACTCCCTCTGCAAAGATGTCCAAAGAGCACAGAGACACCCCAAGTCCGGCGGCAAGGAGTTCATCACACCTCCTCTGGTACGTCCCTCGTCATCTTCGGCCCATTCCTGCTAACTTTTGATCCAGCTTGTCATGAACAACTTTACTCGCCCTGACTCCGACGCCAAGTCCAAGGTTCCCAAACACCTCGAGTCCCTTGCCACTACCGTCTTCCAATCCCTCTTTCCCCCAATCAACCCTCAAGCTACACCACTCAAGTCCATCCGACGAGTACTACTCCTGAACCGCGAGCAGTCAGAGGAGGACGACGGCACCTTCATCGTTAATTTCCGACACTATGCAATCACCACGAGATCAACAGGTATCTCGAAGCCTCTCAAAAGATTACACGCTGCCGAACAGTTTCTCTCTTCCAAGACGAACCGAAAGGGAAAGATGCCTAACCTAGGGAAAATGGAGGACATTGCGGATTATTTGATTGGAGGCGAGAACGGCGAGGGCTACATTTCTGATGCTACGAGCGGAAGTGAGATTGACACCGATGCCGAGGTCGAGGTGGTTGGCTCCACCACCCGAAAAGTTCTTTCCGCCAAGGCCAGGCAAGCAGCAGCCCAGAACGAAGGAGAGGCCGAAGCCGAGGAGAACGTGGAGCGCCGTGCGGTGAAGCTTGTCGAGCTCGGCCCTCGAATGCGCCTCCGCTTGACCAAGGTCGAGGAAGGTCTCTGCTCTGGAAAGGTCATGTGGCACGAGTATGTGCACAAGAGCAAAGAGGAGGTCAAGGATCTTGAGAAGCGTTGGGAGAAGCGGAGACAGGAGAAGGACGCCCGACGCAAGGAGCAAAAGGCCAACGTTGAGCGCAAGAAGAAGGCCAAGTCTCAGAACGGCAACAAGACCGACGACGACGACGAGCCTATCGACTACTACGCCGGCATGGACATTGATGACTTTGACAGCGAAGGATTGGCCGGAGACGCCGAATACAAAGTCAATGAGAAGATGGAAGAGGATGGCGAGTGGGAGGATCACGATGAGGAGTAAAAGACGGTGGCGCACAACTAATTCTAAAAGTCGTTTGGGTCAGTTGGACGTTGACTATCATTGGGTGGTTTGCGGTTTTGGCGTTGTAAATATCATCTGGGTCTCCGGGCAATGAATACGTGATTCCTTGTGAACTTGCTGAACCGTATGTTTCGGTGAAGCGTGAGTTGAGTTGTGCTGGCGAATAGCAGTCATGGATCCAGTCCATACTTTTCCGTGTTAGGTGGTGACATGCAGCTTGATATGCGGTCATCTCAGGTGACAAACTCATCCGAACACACCGGCCATTGACGGGGGAATGACGCAGAAAAGATGGTCTTCCAGTTAAAAATCAAGGCAAACCGTTTCCCCATGTCATTGATGCCCATTGGCGGCATTCCATCAGGGAGATGTCGCGAGGGCCGGTCAGGTGCAATTGTGCAGGGTAGGTAGGTTAGTAATTTCGCCATCCCGGTTTGGTGTCCTTGCTATCGTGCAGGTGAGCATACCGTGAACCAAGCACCACAACAACCGCCGTCGAGCACACCGTTGACCTTCACGGCTTTGCGCGAGAACCATCCCGGGCTGGAGAACTAAGTCATCTGGTCGGCTCTCAAGCAGTTTTCTCATCTACTCCGAGTCGGTAAGTGCATCGCGAGATCCCGAGACGATGAATCGCTACAGGCCCTCCCCCCTAATCTGAACCTCACGTGCCCACTTGCTGAACACGACTGAAGGGCGCAAGTCGACATCATGCTTCGCAGGCCCGTGGGAACTGCGCAGTCAGTAGGGCTGCTGCTGAAGCGAGTTCCCCAGTCCTCCTCGCGGACGCGCTTTGCCTCGACTGGGCCGTTCAGGGCCTCGGCTGCGAGGTCTGAGGCTCGTCCGGCTGGCGAGACGCCGAAGACCTCGGGAGGCAAGGCAAGCTATTCAGCCCCCGAGCCGCCAGCGCAGCAAAATGTTGTCCCGAAAGCCCTTCTTCTTGCTGCCGTTGCCGGAGCTGTTTCGTGGGGAGTCTACGCCAGCACCGGCGGCGGCACGGCCCCACAAACGCTCCGGCTCATCAAGGACGTGACTTCGGAGAGCCAGGTCTCTATTGAGTCTCCCATCAAAGCCCTCGATCTCTCAGCAGCCGATTCCATGCTGCGTAGAGAGGTCCACAGCTTCGTTTTCGAGGGTAAGAGTAAGAACAAAGGCCGAGTCGATGTGGCCCGTGTGTCAAGTAACAACCCAGTTGAGGACGACTGGGATCTTGCCGTAGCCAAGGGTGTTGATGGAGCCAGCACTCTGTATTCGGGAGTTTATGATGGTCACGCGTAAGTAAAGGTGTGCCGAAAACGTCCCCGTCGTCGACGCTGATTCATATTTGCCGCAGTGGTTGGGCAACTTCCAAGGTACTCAAGAAGGCCCTCGTGCCGTACGTGTCGACCTCCTTGACAAAGATGACACAGGCCTCCTCCAACGAGCTGGTAGATGATGCGATAAAGAAGGCCTTTGTGCGCCTCGATGACCGCATCACCGCACAGGCAACTGACGCAGTCAAGGCTGGCCACAAGCCCGGCTCTGCTGAGGTCGTCTCTGCCATTGCCCCGGCCATCGCGGGATCTTGCGCGCTTCTCTCTATTTACGACACGCAGACGTCGACCCTTCGCACTGCTGTCACCGGAGACTCACGCGCTGTTCGTGGAGTCTGGTCGTCCGAAACTCAAGAGTACAAGGCCGATGTTCTCAGTCTTGACCAGACCGGCTTTAACAAGGACGAAGTAAATCGCATCGATCGCGAACATCCGGGCGAGAAGGATGACATTCTCAGTCCGACTTCTGGCCGCCTCCTTGGCCTAGCTGTTACAAGGGCCTTCGGCGACCACCGATGGAAGTGGTCCAAGGAGTTGATTGAGTCCGCCAGGGACAACTTTTACGGCACCAGCCCGCGTCCCAACTACAAGACGCCCCCTTACATGAGTGCCGAGCCGGAGGTCACCACGCGCCTGGTCCAAACCGAAGACTTTGTGATTCTTGCATCCGATGGACTCTGGGATATGATCAGCAACGAGGATGCGGTCACCTGTGTCTCGCGATGGCTCGCCGCCAAGAAGGCCGGCCGTCCAGAGGCTGTCAAGGAAACGGAGCATGTCGGCAAGGTTCGGGATGGCTGGAGAGCAACGCCGGATCATTTCGCCATTGAAGACTTGGACAATGCCTCGGTGTGTCTGATTAAGAACGCGCTTGGCGGTTCAAGACGCGGATTGTTCCTGGGCGCCGTGACGACGTACTCGCCGATGAGCCGCAACGTGCGAGACGACATGACGGTGCAGGTGGTGTTCTTCCGGGATCCTTACCAAAAGTGACATGCCGGCCCTTATGTAGCCGAGGAAGATGGACCGAGAGTCTTGGTCTGGTTCTATGGAAATACCCTGGGTTTATCCTAGCAGCTGTACTTTGAATGAATGAGAATGATAATTGACTTGCTAAAAACTCTACGACTTTTCCGCTCCGCCAAGTGAAACGCAGGAACTTGACGCGCGAAACGATGTTGGAAAGCCCCGATGGACATGACCCATCCCCATCGGGTCAAATTTGGATGAACTCTAGTTTGCAGTATCCGTTCAACGAAAGCCTTTGGGTTGACTCATATTTTATTTGCTTTTTAAACTGGTGGAATCTCATTCACCGGAGATACTGGATGTCCCTTTTTGAACAACGCCTTGACATTCTCGAATGCCTCCCTCTCACCCTTTTGGAACGCCAAATCTGTTAGTCCTCCTACATGAGGCTGGACTGTGACCTTGTCGCTAGTTTTGAAGTAGTCATTAATATTGGGCTCGTTCCAAAACACATCGAGCCCTGCCCTTGCAATCTTTCCGCTCTCCAGAGCTTCGATAAGGGCAGGCTCGTCGACCACGCCGCCGCGAGCCGTATTTACAATGAAGGACGAGTCTTTCATCACTGCAAACTCATTCTTGGAGATGAGATTCTTGGTCTCTTTCGTGAGCGGGCAGTTGATGGAGACTACGTCTGACTGGCTGAGCAGCTCGTGTAGCGAAGAGCAGTATGTCGCGTCATACTTGGCCTCTTCCTCGGCACTCAATTGCCGACGGTTGTAATACTTGATCCGCATGTTGAACGCAACTGCGCGCTTGGCCAGGTGCTTGCCTATGCTGCCCATCCCAACAATGCCCAGTGTCATTCCTGATGGATCCTTGCTGGGAACGACGGGATCCTTCCACAATCCCTCCCGGGTGCAGCGCTCAGCCCTAGTCGTGTCCCGCACCACAGCCATGATCAGGAAAAATGACATATCCGCCGTGGCCTCAGCGACGGCATCAAGACTGTTGCAGAACCATATGTTATTCCTTGTCAGCCAGTCGAGATCAAAGTCGTCATAGCCCGCTGCGGCGGAGGCAATGATGCGACAATGCGGGGTGAGGGGTTTAAAAAGCCCCTCGTTGAATGGATGGTAAGGGCCCCTGCCCATCCGAATAATGAAGGCATCGATTGGGCCATGCTCGGCAATCATCAGAGGAAGACTCTCGAGTGCTTCCTTGTGGTTCTTTACGTCTAGGACCTGTTGATAAGCATGCATTAGCTCAACGGGTTGATCATGCTATCCATTTGGAGAGCAGATATACGAACTGCATAGTCAAAGTCCTTCTTAAACTCTTCCAGATAATCCTCTCCAACATACTTTGGCGTCCCGAGGACAACTACACGAGGCTTTCTCTCACTGCCTGCCTGCTGAGACATGATGAGGACGGCAAGCTGATAAGGAACTAAGGGGACGGTCTGGGCTCTTGAGAAATGACTGTGATTAACCGGCGGAAATACACAGAAATTTCTCTGATTATCGGCACGATTGCAATTCTGACCGACTTGCGGTTAGGGTCCGAAGGGAGTCAAAGGGAGCTGTGTCGGTTACTATTGCGGCACCAGGAGTGGCCAGAAGAGTCATTACGTGATATGTGGAGCCGCATTTGAGCCCCAACCTTGTCAACTAACATTCTGCCCAGTTTAGCATGCCCCCAATCTAGAGTCGTAGAATATTTTCAGTGAAAGAAATCACTATGATATATCGCGGGATAATGTCAAAGGGAAAGTCCTATCCTTGAGCGCAATTGGGGTTACTGAGGATTACCCATCCCCGACCGTGGCAGGCTCGCCCATCTTGCTCCTCCGCTGACAGCCGTGCTTGTAGGTTGGGAGTTGTAGTTTGCGCCCTAGGGCGGTGCCAACAAGTTAAATACCCGGATGGCGCCCAGTGATTTGTCTGAAACGACATGTAATGGAGGTAGATACTCGGATTTAAATCTCCTTTTCGTCTTCTCAGAGGCATTGGCGCCGCCACTAGCTGCCGGCCTCGGGCATGTCATGCACAATGGCATAACCAACCGCGGTAACCTTCTGGGATTGCCTCCGGGGCGGATATATCCCAGATCTCAGCCATCCTCCTCCAGGGTTTGACAGCCGACCACGGTCGGCAGATGGCCTGAAGGCCGTAGATGTGGTAGAGTTGGACGGTTTTGGGGTTAGGCCAGTGAGCTAGCGGCCGCAACGACTCCACTACTTGTCGTTGCCGTCGCCAGCCGAACTCGGGATGACAGCATCTTGGCCGATAACGATTCAATGTTCGTATAGCAATTGCGAAACATCCCATGGTGCCGATCAACCATGTGGCAATCCCAGATGGCATTGATAGCTAATCAGATGACCATCTGACAAATTGCGCATCACACGCACAGATCTAAATCATTGATAAAGGACCAAAGCCACTGTCTTAGCCGTCGAGTCATCATCGGTAGATGCCGTATCTGCTTATCTTGACAGTAGATAAGAGCCTCTGATATCAACACCTTCGGTATCATATAACCTCTGAGAGCGCTTGATCGCCAAACAACATTCCTCTAATTCTCCATCTTCAATTCACAATGGCTCCGAGCGCAATCGATTCGTATTCATCAGAGAGGTCGTGGGTTGACCGCGATGATTTGCGGACTTCATTTACACTGGCCATGTCGGCCATGTATAAGTCTGAGGTCCCGCTCTACGGCGACCTTGTCCGCATCGTCGGCGACGTGAACCAGTCGACATTTGGCAGTGCCCTTGATCCAAAGGTCCTGGCCATGCGCTATGGGGATGTTTCATCCTCCAGACTGGACATTGAGAGACACGGCGCCATCCGACTGGGAACTCCTCACGAGTTGCGCACCGTCCGTCGCGTATTCGAATTGATCGGTCTGTATCCGGTCGGATACTATGACCTGTCTGCTGCTGGGTTGCCAATGCATGCCACATGTTTCAGACCAAAGACCGAGCGATCCCTACACAAAACCCATTTCGTGTCTTCACCTCAGTGCTTCGACCTGAGCTCATCAAGGATGCGCGAGCCCGAGACTTGGCACTAGAGCTACTATCCAGGCGCAACATCTTCAGCGACGAGCTTATGCAGCTACTCTGCTTAGGAGACGTACAAAATGGCCGATTGACGCCGGATCAGGGACGCAGATTCGTCGTCGAAGCCATGAAGACGTTCAGCTGGCACGGAACTGCGGCAGCATCACACGATGAGTACCAGTGTTTGAAAGCCGAGCACCCCATCTTGGCAGACATTGCCTGCTTCCGAAGTTCGCACATCAACCATCTCACACCACGCACATTGTGCATCACCTCAGCCCAAGAAAAGATGAAGGCAGATGGCCTCCAGGTCAAAGACAGAATCGAGGGCCACCTCCCCGATCATGCCCAATTCTCCTGCGCCAAACAAGCTTCTTGGCTATCGAGGAGCCCATCAAATTCCTTGCTTCCAGTGATTTCCCCAATGGATCTGCGATTCAAGGCTCTCATAGGGCTCGATTCGGGGAAATTGAAGAGAGGGGAGCTGCGGTAACTCCCGCTGGCCGACGCTTGTACGACGAACTTCTTGACCAGGCAATGGCGATTGCTGCAGACTCGGACGACGAGCCTAGCCCCGAAGAGTTCGATGAATTAGTCGAAGAAATCTTCAAGAAGTACCCAGATGACTGGAGTGAGCTGCGAAGACGCAACCTCATTTACTGCACCTTTGATGCCACACAGAAGGGCATAGATACCAGGCTCTCAGCTGAGACCTATCATCTTGATGACCTGCTTCGACGAGGGTTGGTTGAAGCGTTCCCAATGACTTATGAGGACTTTCTTCCTCTATCAGCAGCGGGAATCTTCCAATCAAACTTGGGTTCCAAATCTCCTTCGCGAGAGACGGAGGCGTCGCCGGACATTGAAGGGATGGAGGAAGTCCTAGGCGCAAGTCTTGATGATGCGGACGACATTTACAAGACAGCCCAGGCTGGAAGCCTCGCAAAGTGTGCAGAGAAACTGGGAATTAAGATCGACATGTAATTTTATGACACATATGACATGATAGCGGGTAACTGATTTGGTAATGAAGGGATTAGCATTGAGTTTCTTGGCAGTACCTGGTACAGATTGACGGGGATTCAGACATTAACGGGACATGAATGGACATTGCATCGGGAGAGGAAATTTTATCAATCTGCTACATAATTCTATTCCGTAAATTTGCAAATGTGATAAAAAAGGGCATTGTTGCCGAGATGAGTAGGATAGAACCTGCTCAACGCCACAACTCCTTTGCACTTGTCCTGGAGCGAGAGTTTGAGCCCCCACAAATCCATGCTACGCAAGAAGGGGAAAAGTATTTACTGTTATCTGAAATACGTGTGCGAGATCTGGTCTCTCAAGCCTAATCGACCTCCCACCTCATCCTCCAGGTATCTCCATGGTGGCATAATCAAAGACGCCTTCATGCTCTGTTATGACTAACACCCAAGGTCTCCCGTATGATGATAAGGATAGAGAATTTTGGTCCATGAAGCGATGAGCTGACTTCTCTGCATGACAAAGTTTACTGGACAAGAGCAAGTGGAGGGTCAGGCAAGTGTGCATGGAGGGATCTTGAGAGCTTTGATTGATCGAAGTTCGCGGCTATCATTTGAAATGTCAAAAGAAGCAGAGCGCCGCCGCACTTCATTTCCGAATGTAACCATGTTCTATAACGGGTCTGCCACCGGTGAGTTCTTGTCGCAGCTCCAAACAAGACATTCTTCGTTCAACTGCTACTGTATGGAGATCCCTTCAAGAAACCAAGTGGAGCTCCACCCTAAGTTCTGGGGAGGTTACGTAGACCTAGGAGCTTACGGATCTTCCATTCTATAATTTTCTCCTTTGCCTTTAAATTCTGCGTCTGACAAGGTCAACTGGAGCAAATACCGCATTCACGAAAGCCCATCATCCCTGGGAGCGTGATTCCGATGCCAGATGCCCGGATGCTGCTTTCGTTCCCGAATTGCCGACTGACGACGCTACGTATTTAAAAGAACAGGGCGTCGTATCGTTCTTTGACCCATGGAATGCTCCGCCAGGCGCCAGTGGCTGATCCACAAGCCGTGAATCTCCTCAAAGCTTGCGGGTTCTGCGTGGATCCGGCCCCCTTTCTTTCCTCTCTTGGTGTCTTCAGATCACTGTGCCGCAGCCACATGCCTCAAAGGGTAGAGCCTCTTCCGGTGAGCAGCGCTGCATGCTAACCACCACGGTTAAGTCCCGCGTTTATCGACCCATGGGAAGTCGTAAAAAAACAAAAAGGAAAGAAAATTTTTATATAAGTGATCATGTCCCTGTCACCCACCATGTAGGGTTACAACGGGGACCCTCCATATCAGATAAATGTGGTTTTGGTATTTGAAAAGTAGAGAGAAAAAAGCAAGCAAGTTGGAAATGCATGGAGGGATGCGAGTTCAGCATCCCAAAAAACCGGCGCATGCTTGCAGGACTTGTCACTACGAAATGTCTGTGTGTGCTTCTTGGCGATAATCAAAATGCAGTCCCCCTGGCTGAGAGCTGTGCTTACGCTGAGAATCATTTTATCGATTCTCCTGAAACAAAAGCAAAAGAAGCAAGTTTTTGTCCCCCATTGTGTTTCTAGCATGATCTAAGAAGTTTTCGAGGTGCACTGCATCAATAGCATTGGAAATTGGGGAGGTGATTCACTCCTGATACCCCAGACCTCTGAATCTGCACCATGTGGAAGCTTAGCCTAATTAATACGCGGGCTTTTGGAACCGTAGCCCCGGGAAATGGTGCATGTATCAAGGATCAAGAAACAGAAAAGAACGGGCGCCGAAGAACTCAAAGAGTATTGTTCATGCTTTATTAGCTCCATCCTTGACCCGTCACACCACGACGGAGAGTGTTCGCGGTTGGAGAGCAAGGACAACCTGGCGACAAAAACTCGCTCCACCCATTTTCCACCATACGGTAGGACTGCCAGGTATTTGCGGTCCACCGGACAACATCTGCAGCCATGATTTTGGGCTCATCTTCTCAAGCTAGTGTATTCTCTTCTCCGCACAAAATATGTACGACTATCTATGTACTATGGGAGGGTCAATGAGGAAGAGGATCGCTGGTCCCCGGACACCAATCTAGTGGCCCCCTCTTGGGTCGTGATGAGGGTCGGGTTGATGATTCGAAAACCAGAAATCTCTCCAGCCGACCCGTAGGCGCATCGGATTTGCAAAGCAGGGCATACCGGGGAATTCTCATTTGACATAGCGGTACCCTGCTGGTTTCCGGGCTCAGAAGTGACGCGTTTTCTCCGGACCAGGGCAATGATATGTGCTACGTAAGTGCTCTCGCTATAGTGGCCTTCTAAGTGGACCAACGCTAGGCCGCCTCAGCACGGCACGGTAGTTGGGGTTGCTTGACTCGCCCGAGTAGGTGGTTGAGGCCCCTGTCGTCCTGGCCAATGCTTCGGTTCACGATGCCGCTTCCCCTGCCGTGGCCGCTATGATTAGTTTCTCACCAGGCAGCCGGGACGGATGATACCGTACCGGCACGTCGACTACTGCGAGCTACTTCGTACTCAGATGGGAAAGTCTCCTTACACCTTGCTGAAGGTAGGTATTAAGTAGGAATCGCATTGCTTGACTCGCGCTCAGACTGGAGAGACGAGGAAGCCTCCCGCAAGAGTCCGCCCCCGTTGTGTGTTGTTTAATTCGTACAAGGAGGAGCTCTACTTAGATCCGCGTTTGGAGCCCAACTTTAGATCATCGCTGGTAACCACGGATGCTACCCCCTCATGGAGGACTTCTGGCCCTGTTGAACCTTCGGGACAATCGCGAGTCCGGACCTGAATAGACCCTGGGCGAGACAAGGGTGGCAAGGTGCGCGCGTGCAACGTATGGGCATGTGCCGGCACAACAACACAGCGCCAACTGCCCGGTTGTCACTGAGAAAGCACTGGAAGATAACTAATATGGAATACCCTGCTGCCGTACGTTGGATCACACTACAGCTCCAGTCGACCGAGCCCTTGCGTGATGCACATGGCTGGTCGTCACTGAACCATGTTGCTGGTTCTTCACCGGAGTAATTTCACAAAAATTCCGACCTCACCAGGCCAGGGACGCAGGTATTGCAGGGTCCACAATGCCAAGCGAGCGTTGCTTAGCTCTAAACCAACACCGGCCCAAGCCATTGATGCATTTGGAAGACGGCTCACTTCGATGACAGCAACTTCATCGACGACCCGGCGGAAACCCCCACAAAGTCAGAAGCTACTTGCCACCGCTGGCTTCAGGTGGCCGGCATTTACCCGCGGTAGCCATTCATGTTGAGGACGAATGAATCCATCAGAGCTAGTTGATATTGATGGTGGTGGTGCCATGAGGACAGCGAAGCAAGGAAAGAATGGCATCTTCTGCCATGACATGAATCCACTCTGGTCGTCTCATTGTTTTCTCGGGTGGACGGGCCCGAGGTTGTAGACAAAGTGGAGAGGGAAGTCCCTGTTGTCGCGTGGAAGCTATCCCAACGAGGCACGATGTGCGAGGATCGTCGATCATGAGGAGCACAGGGCGCCCGCGGCTGGGGGAGGAGTTGCGTTGCATTTCGAATGTGTCTGTACCTGGCACCCTCGTATTCCAGAAGATGGAGTTGTTGAATGGCCGCTATGTAATTGCTACGTATGCTCAAATCTGCGCTACTTTACTTGCATCGTTAAACCTTGACTGGCGTTAACTACTCCGTTTCGGAATGTCGCCGCCGTCCTGATGGCCCCCTTTCACTCTGCACAAGCACAGCCGCTTAGCAAGACCCTGAATCGCGCCAGCCGAAAGTGGCAGAATGAACAAAGATAATGAAAATAAAACACCCGAAAACGAGAGCCGGTGCACTAAGACAACTGTCCGGGCCGCGATGGTGGCGCGGCAAATTTTTTATGTCATCTTCATCCGTTAGTGCCGCTAGCCTCAAGGAGAGAGGACTGAACTTTTCTGGTCCACCAGCCGGCACCTTGGCGAGCTGTCTAACAAATTTTAAGTCTCAGATCAGTCGTGCTACTGAAGAGAGAAACCCCTAAGGAAAATCCCCTTACCGAGCCGAGGTGTGGTGGCTCATCAGTAGCCAAAAGTAAAACCCAATGTGCATCACCAAGAACGACGCCCAGAAACAAATCCAGGCACCAGAGTCTTTTCTTGCAGCCCTGGTCGTGATTATGCCCAATAGTAACCCCTACCCTGGCTGCTAGGGGCCACACGTTCTGCACGGGGAGCGAACGGTGGGAGAGATGTCTCTCTTGTACGAGATACAGTCATAGTAGGGCCAAATAAGTAGCTAACGCAAACCAGACATAGCGGATCTGCCGGATGCTTTGGCCAACGACAACCCAGCAGAGAGCAAAGTGGACTCCGGACTCCATATTTCGTCCAGTCGTCAATGGGACGGCCAGCGGGAATCACGCAACTCAGGTTTATTAGCCCTCCTCGGTCTCGAGGGAGCTGATGTCTTGAGACGGCGGACGGGACGGTGCATTCTAGTACGGGGCTTGAGAGTTCCAGCCACCCGTTGATGGATACAAAGCCATTATCCTCACGAGAAGCCACCCACTGCTCCTGACGTGGAAAAAAAGAAACGGGCGTAGAATCATGGCTGCAAGGACAACAGGGAGTAAAACACCTATGCAATGGATCCAGGGAGATGGCCGCAGAATGGGCTGATGGCCGCAGCTCAACTCCATCACCTCTTGGCCGCTTTTGTGTCTCATTCCACGCCTCTGAGCTCTGACGAGCTTGCTACTGCATTCCAACTCAGAATCCTCCTAGGGAGGAAGAGGGGGGGGGGGGGGGGGGATGACCCTCGCCCATTAGGGTTTGCGCTGACAATTCATTTCCGGCACGCAGCCTCTTCCAGTCCGCGTGTGGTGGCACCTTTGTCCTCCACCTGCCGCCTGAATGGGTGAAGCAGTAGTTCCCTTGACGGCTTGGAAGGGGTGCCGGGATGGGTCCCCTAGTTTGCGGTGCCTGTTGAGATCGCGTTCCGACTTGGTGTGAGTGGGTTTCCCGAGGCCCAGCCCGGTGAAAGAAGACTGGACGCTAGCCAGGACTTGTTTGAACTGTGATGGAGGGGGTTACAAAACTTCCAGTATAAGGGATTGGGGATCCGTTTTGCCCTCGCCACGGATTCCGTCACTGTACTGTAGCTGACCTTTGAATGAGAGGACTCGAAGTTGCCGGATGCAAGTAACGGATTGTGCATCCAACGTCCATCATGTCTGATCCAAAGGTCGCCCAGGCCATCAAAGATGGTCGAGTACCTGACACCATTACGGCAGCCTACCTCAACCAGACCAAAGACGCACCGGCCATCGCCGGGATCATCTTCGTGACGGTATTAACGAGCATCGTGGTGCTCGGCAGACTTACCTCAAGAGCATTCTTGATTCGGCGCTTCGGCCTCGATGATGCCTTGACTCTCTGCTCATGGGTATGTTTTGTCCTCTTTGATCCAGGAGCGAGAGAGTGGATGATTTACCTCATCCAAATTTGTCGACATCTAGGAGCCAATGCTAATCATGGACTATCGGAACTACAGATTGCCTTCATCCCCTTTGTGGGTTTGAGCATTCGCCTCATCAACCTTGGATCTGGACGACACTACGAATACATCCAATATGTGCTGGATATGCCAACTGTCGAGCTTACTGAGGTCCTTGACTTTGCCGCTCACATCATCTACACAACTGCGCTTCTCTTCTGCCGAATTTCTGGATTGGCCCTGTACTATCGGCTGTGCAAGCTCCACGATGGACTCCTGCTTTCGATTCGAATCGTCTTCGGCATCCTAATCGCCGGCTACTTGCCTCAGCTGTTCCTCCTGATCTTCCACTGTAGCCCCGTCACTGGGCTGTGGCCCTACGACTGGCAACCAGGTGCCGATGGTTACACATGCCTTCAATGGGGAGTGGTCTACAGCGTAAACTCGTCCGTATCACTTCTATGCGACATTTTACTATTCGGCATCCCCATTGTGATGCTTCGAGTACTGGAAATGCCTCGTCGAAGGAAGATTCAGCTGGGATGCATCCTTCTTCCTGGTATCTCGTAAGTGCCCCTTTCGGCCCAACAATGCCGATCTTCAAGGCTGACCACCTACTTCCCAGTGTTATCTCCATTTCAATCGCCCGCCTTGTGCTGGTCATTCAGGGACAGTGGGACGCTGATCAATCTTGGTCCTACAACCCCATGCTCGGCGTTGAGGTTTCGGAAATCGGAGCGACGCTGATCGCTCTGTCTGTGCCTGGTGTGAAGCCCTTGTTTGACAAGTTCATCCTCAGAAAGGATCCCAGTGTTGGCAGCAGCGGCCAGTCAAGATACGGAAAGCAGAGCAACAACTCACGGGGTACGGCCCTACGATCCCTCAACCTTCGACCGGAGCACAATGTACTGTCGAGCCGGGACACCTCGGCCGAGGGAAACTATCGAACCGCAAACGACTCTAAGGATAACCAGAGCGAAAACAGTGCGGATGGGATCTTGGTCCAGGTGGACTTCCACATCAAGGAAGACAGTGCTCCTGTACCCGGTGGGCACCGAGTGTAATGGAGTAAAAAAGTGGAAAATGAGGACACCCCCATATTAATGTGTACGATTCACGACCTGTTTTGGAATTATGGCCGGAAAAAAGGGCCTGTGGTATCATATATAATTGCGTTACGAACACTGAATACAAGAGTTGTTGCGATGCACCTTCGAGGAGTTATCTGTGATCATGGCGCTTTTTGTTTCAATCAGTTGGGGGAAGGTGAAAGGTTTTGACTAGCATGTTTTCCGACTCCCGGCTTGTCATTATTGGTTCTCACTGTTTGGTCACTGACAAAGAACACAAAGGTGCCGACACATTTGATTTGTATTGGAGGAAGCAAGGTTGCGGGTTGGGGGGGGGGGGGGGGGGGGGGGCGAACTGCGATACCTATACCTCTAATCTCTAGGGTGCAGTAGTGCCACAACATGGGGATACGCACGCTGTGAGCTGGTGTCCAGCCGTGATCCCTGCTTAGGCCCCTTTGCCCTTTCAAGACTTCCATGGAAGAATTATTGTGGAACGTGGATACCGTGTTGGTCCCCAGACACCGAGAGATGGGACTCGATTCATGCGAACTGTCAAGCAAGGATCGTATTACGGAGCCCAATCCTCCCTTGTAGACAGAGCTGTGGGTACATGCCTATTAAAATGGCAGAGGGGAAAATGGACAAACCCACCCCCCCTCTCATACAGAGCATTCTCCATTTATGTATAATGAGGGCTCTTGGTCGTCATCGACTCGAACTACACTGGGTCATGGCCCGTTGTGTTCCCTGTCTCCCTTGTAATCACAGCCCCAAGGAACGACTTGGGCCAATTGCCACGCCCCGATGCGCCCAGGATGTCTCTGAGCGTTGTAGCATGGCTAGGGACGCTACCCGGGCTAATCTCCACCTGGTCGAAATGGCCTCATCCCGCACTACCCGGCCGAGCCTTTTAGCGAAACTGATCACGGCGGAACGGCGTCCGGCATGGTCGCTCCAAGGCCCACGCTCAGTAAGCGTGACTGCAAGAAGCGAAAGCTCGACATGCCGTTACCCGATTGAGCCCCCCAGTTCAAGCCCCCGTGGTTCCTACTAGATAGGTACCAGAGTATCGAGTATGGGTCTGGTCTGGTAGGCTGTTCGCTGACTACACTGGACCTGGCCTTTCCGTCGCCCCAGAGAAACCCTGTGCGAACCCTGTGTCCCAAGCCTGGGCAAAGCATCTTGTACCCGTAGCGAACCTGTTCGCCGAGAGCTAGGCCAACAGCTAGGCCATCCGCTAGGCCAAACCCTGCCCCGTTGTTGACGGACCGCCGCCTGGCCAATGTGCTGTGCATCCTGGACGGGTCTCTCCGATCAGGGCGGCCGGCTCGCGTGCGGAGGTGCTTTTGAACCCGCCGCCGCCCGCCTGGTGGCGTTGACTTAGGTGCGCCTTCTTCCCCAAGGGACCATCCATTCGTTTGTATTTCGTCAACGGCTTTTCAGCCTCGTCACTCGTTTACTCTCTTCTGCTCCCTCTCCCTCTCCCTCCCTCTCTCCCATCCTCCTCGCCTCTTGTCTGGATCGAGCATCTTGTTCATCATGTTCGCTCAGCTCTCCGTGGCCGCCCTTCTCCTGGGCCAGGCCCTGGCCAAGAAGGTTCATATCGACTACACGCCTCAGAACCTGCTCCCTCTTCAGGAGAATGCCGGCTCCGACAGCCTGTTCCCCATGACGGATTGCTATGGCTTCAAACTCCACGAGGCTACCTTCGATGAGATGCAGGAGGCCATGCGCACCGGCAAGCTCACTTCGGTTCAGCTCGTTACCTGCTACATGGTCCGGACCTTCCAGACCCAGAACTACCTGAAGTGAGTTGAAGACACAGCCGGGAGCATACCACAGCTCAACGAGGAGCTTGACGATGCGCAAAACAGTGCCATTGAGATATAATTTGGCCTGCTCTGCTAGGGTATTTGCTAACCCTGCCCAACAGCTCCCTCCTCGAGCTCAACCCCGATGCTCTCGCCATCGCTGCTGAGCGTGATGCTGAGCGATGCAAGGGCAAGGTCCGTGGTCCCCTCCACGGCATTCCCTTCACCGTCAAGGACAACATTGCCACCAAGGACAACATGGAGACCACCGCTGGTAGTCTCGCTCTTCTCGGCAACATCGTCCCCCGTGATGCTCACGTCGTTAAGAAGCTCCGTGAGGCAGGTGCCGTTCTCTTTGGCAAGGCTGGTCTCAGTGAGTGGGCCGACATGCGCACCAACTACTACTCTGAGGGTTACTCTGGACGTGGTGGTCAGGTTCGCAGCGCCTACAACCTGACTGTCAACCCTGGTGGCAGTAGCTCCGGCTCCGGTGTTGGTGTCTCCGCCAACTGCATTGCCTTCTCCCTTGGTACCGAGACCGATGGCAGTGGTGAGTAATCCAACCGATGATATCCATAGCCCGAGCCAGGTTTAAGTTGACAAACTCTTCCAGTCATCAACCCTTCCATGCGAAACTCCCTTGTCGGCATCAAGCCTACCGTTGGTCTGACCTCCCGTGCTGGTGTCATCCCCGAGAGTGAGCACCAGGACACCGTCGGAACTTTCGCCCGAACCGTCAAGGACGCCACCCTCGTCCTCGACGCCATCTACGGCATTGACAAGCGTGACAACTACACCAGCGCCCAGGACGGCAAGACCCCCAAGGGTGGCTACGCCAAGTTCCTTACCACCAAGGACGCTCTCAAGGGTGCCACCTTTGGCATTCCCTGGAACAGTTTCTGGGTCTATGCCGACCAGGACCAGCTGACCCAGCTCTTCGCCCTCCTCGACCTCATCAAGTCTGCCGGTGCCACCATCATCAACGGCACCGAAATCACCGACTACGAGACCCTGGTCAGCCCCAACGGCTGGAACTGGGACTACGGCACCACCCGTGGCTTCGCCAACGAGTCCGAGTACTCTTACGTCAAGGTCGACTTCTACAACAACATCAAGACTTACCTGTCCGAGGTCACCAACACCAAGATCAAGTCTCTCGAGGACATTGTTCAATTCAACTACGACAACGACGGCAGCGAGGGTGGCTACCCCTACGCCGACGGTAAGGGCAACCCCGCTTTCACCTCTGGCCAGGACGGTTTCCTCGCCTCGCTCGAGTCCAAGGGCATCCAGAACGAGACCTACTGGCAGGCTCTTGAGTTCTGCGTTACCGGCTGCCGTAACGGCATCAACGATGCCCTCACTTACAAGGGCAAGAAACTCGACGGTCTCCTCGTTCCCCCGGATGTCGCCCAGGCTCCCCAGATCGCTGCCCAGGCCGGCTACCCCATGATCACCGTCCCTGCTGGTGTTCACTCCGAGTCTGGCATGCCTTTCGGTCTGGCCATTATGCAGACTGCTTTCGCTGAGGACAAGCTCGTCAAGTGGGCTAGCGCCATCGAGGATCTCCAGAAGAGCTCCAACACCATCTACAAGCGCTCGCTTCCTGAGTGGCGCGACTACCTCGTCCGAAACATCCCCGTTGTTTAAATTCCTTTCTAGACTGGGATGCGATGCATAGTTTTCTCTTCCAAAAGCTCGGCGGCTCCCCGACACGGGATGAATTGCGCGGCATCACTGCCCACCGCCTTAATGTGTAGTAATTTACCATGATGTACATAGCAGCATCTAATGATAATGCCACCATGACTTAAAGCTGGCGCCTGTTTTCGCATCCCAAAGAACATTAAACTGTGTCGCTACCCCAGTCCCATTTTCGATGATGTGATAGCTTGATTTGTTTGGTATATCCTTAAACCCTCCACTAACCATTTGGCTCCATGATTGGTTGATATCCGGAGATAGTTGCCAACGAGAACGCCATTCCCGGCATCAGCTTTCTGGGGTGCGTGGTAAGGAATCTGAGGACTCCATGCCCGCCCAAAGTGGATCGTGCGGATGGCAGTTTGCATGGCTCTGTACCGTGGTTTGCACAAGCTGATTTATCATCACTGGATTTTAGCAACTGAACCCATGTTCCGATCCCTGCAGCAAGGGCGATCATGATACAACGCCAAGAGGCAGGTTTGGAACCTGGTTCTTGAGATTGCCGATCACATCGGAATGTTGCATGCGGATCTTATCTTAACGATGGATCGCCGGTTGAACTGTGACTTGGGATATCTTGCCTGGCTTTGGTTGGACAATGGGATTGGAAATTCCAGAGACTTCTGCTTGGGACTGAAGATCCTCATTACAAATCCCAGGGAATCCACGATCGGGTCTAGGACAGCTACGAAGGCGACATTTACCAGGCTACTTTAAACTACCTACATGCTCATGTTGTAGTGCACTAGGATGAGGAGAAATATATACCCAGATTTATGATGGGCTTATTTATGTTCCAGCTATTTTATTTCACTGAGTTATCGAGGTCTAGCGATTCTTTCTACAAAGTGTCTTAGTTGAGACTCCAACAACAAATTCAAGCTCCAAACCTATTCACAATTGTATATCCTGTATACTTGGCGCGGCGGCTGGATATAACACTCGCTAAAATCCTATGTAGATGCTGATTTCCTTTTTTTAACAAGTTCTCGGAGGACCAATGCAGATTTCTTTGGTGTACGCTCCAGGGTCTCGTAGTCTGTAAAAGTGACTCCAAACCTTGGACCATAACCATCAGACCATTCTGCGTCGACTCGTATTAGTCACACTGCTAAGCCTAGGAAATTGATTGAAGAGAATTAAATTATTACATTGGCGAACACTTACCAAGATTGTCCATTAACGACCATGCAAAATATCCCTTGATGACGGAGCCATCCTCGTTGATTGCCTTCCCAATGGCATCCAGATGATCCTCGAAATATCGAATGCGATAACCATCGTTGACAGATTCCTCAAGGGTCATCTTATCTTCCCCGGGGCATGGGCAGCCGTTCTCAGTAATGTATATCGGCTTACGATATAAGCGATAAACGCGTGTCAAATGCTTCCGAAACATGCCAGGGCAAGACCGTAGCCAATAAAGTCCGCTTTCTTCACTGACTGGTTCGCTTTTCTGATTTTCCTGTAATTCGTCAAGATTGCCGATATAATCATTCTCGGACGCTGGATGTTCATAATGGCGAGCAAATTGAGATGTGCAGTAATTCATGCCATAAAAGTCGGACTCGGCCCTTTGCAAAATATCCATATCCAAAGAAGTAAACTCCAGTAGCCGACTCCCGAGCTGTTCTCGCATGCACATCGGGTAGTCTTGTTTTAAGCTGGCTAGAAGTTAGCAAAATGCTCAACTTTGTTTATAAGGGGTCAGTGTACAAAATGGGGTTTGCAAACCAACCAATGTGTATTAACGGATATAGCGGCCGGGCAAAGGTAGTCGTCGCTATAGATATAGCGGCCGGCCACAAGCCGACCTTAGGGGCCTTGTGGGCCTAGGTCTTAAGGCCATATATCCTCATAAGGGAATCCCTGCACTATAAATAGGTAATTGCATTTTGCAACTACTATCTAGCTATTCCTTATAAATCCTAATTAATTTAGACCGATCTATTATGCATATTGCCTGCTATAACCATTTTTATATATGCCTATATATTATTTATAGATTATAAGCCTAAAGCTTTAATTTAAAAAGAAATTATAGCTATTTAAAAGGTTTAAACTAACCTAAAGTTTATTTCTTAAAGTTAGTGCTTATAATATTAATTAATTAAGGTCTTAAAACTTAAGTAATAGCTTTAAAGCTAGCCCTAAAGCTAATCTTTACTATTAAAGCAATTAAATAGATTAATAATAAAGAAGATTCTATTAAAGGAAAAGATAATTTTAAGGATTTTTTACTTTCTTTTAAAAGATTAATAAAGCCTATTAAAAGAGATTTATAGAAGATTTAGCTAAATTTAAATATTATAATATAGTAAATAATAAAAATAATGCAATAAATATAAAAGCTATAAAAGTATTTTAATTAAAAGACTAAAAATAAATTAAAAATTAAATATAAAATATAGCCTAAAAATAAATTAAAATTTAAAATAAAAAATAATAAAGATAAAAGCTTTAAGTATTAAAGAAGCTAACTTTTTTATACCTTAAAGGAGCCCTTAAGAGCTTTAAATAAAATATTTAGTTTTTTAAGGAATAAAGAGATATTAATAGAGCTTACTTTAAGTAAAAAAAAGATTATAAATTTATAATTAATTAAAATTAAGAATTTTATTAATTTTAACTTTAAGATAAAGGAAGATAATATACTTAAGGGATTAAAGAATTAAGCTGCCTAAAAGAAATATTTCTTTTATATTATAATTATTATTAAATAGTATAAAAAGATTAAAATCTTATATTTAAAAAAAATATATTTAATTACTATTATAAAAATAGTAATTTTATAGAAATTAAAGCTATTATTATTTTTAATAAAGACTAATATAAAGGCTATTAAGCTATTAATAAAAAAGTATAATAATATAAGGTTTTAGTAAAGCTTAATTAATCTTTATTAAAAATTAAAGTCCTTAACTTTAAAGAAACTATAAGGGGTCTAAAGTTATATTAATAACTTTTATTATATTATAAATAGTATTATTAAAGCTAGCAATAAGCTCCTTAAGTATTAAAAAAAGATAAAGTTTATAAATAGTATTAAAAAGGTCTTTTTTAAATAAAATGCACTTTAATATAACTATAAGTAAAAAGGGAAATACTAATTTATTTATAAAATATAGGAAAACCTTATTAATAAAGCTAAAAGTCTATAGACTTTTTAAAAGAAAAGTAAAGACTTTAGTAGTAAGAAAGGTATATAAATAAATGCTTAATTAAATAAAAAGGATAATTATAGAAAAGATCCTAAAAGCAGTAAATACTTTAATTATAATTAAAAAGGTTATATTATAAAGAACTGCCTATTTTTATAAAAGAAAAGTAAAAGCAATAAAAATAAAAAATTAAAGAAAAAAAATAATAGTAATAAAACTATTAAAAAGACTAAAAAGATTGCTTTATATATAAAATTAAATAAGCAAAATGCTAAAAATATAAAGAAAGCTAAAAATAACTTTAATAATAATAATAATACTATTTTTATATATTATAGAGGCTTAAAGGTAAGAAAGTTCTTTAATAATGCTTTTATAAAATTATTAGTAAAAAAGGCAATTATAATAATAATTTCTAGCCTATTAAAATAGTAATTATATAGTCCCTTTAATATTAATAATAATATTATACTAAAGGCTAAAGGAAATAGTAATTTTATTATTATTTTAATATCTATAGAATTAGGCCTTATTAATTAAAAAAACTATTAGCTTTAGGACTTAAGAGCTAATATATATACTATTAATAACTTTAAATAGTTTAAAGAAAATAAATAGTATAAACTTAATAAAATAATATTAATTCTTATAAATAAAGGCATTATATACCTTATAGCTATAGAAATAGCAGTAATTATACTATTTATAAAGAAAAAGAAAATAAAAACTATAATACTTAAAGATATAGTTTTTATTAAAGATTTCCTATTAAATATAATCTTTAGTAAGAAAGTCTATCTCTTTAGTAATTATATAATTAAAAATAAAATCTTTAATAGTAATAGTAAGATCTTTATAACCCTTAATATCCTTAACTAAAGGTTTTTGCTTAAAGCAATAAAAGGTATAATAAGCTATTACTTTACTTTTAAAATAATACTAATATAAATAGAATAGTTTAAAGTAAGAATATAGCACTAAAGACTTATTTATATAAGTTAAAAAGCCCTTAATTATACCTTTAAGATTATAAAAGATAGGCTTAATAATTATAAGCCACTTAATATACCCTATAAAAATTATAAGCTTATTAAAAGTATAAGGTTCTTATTAAAAATATTATAAAAGAGAGTAAACTATATACTTAACCTTCTCTATATAAACCTTATAAAGTTAAGTTTATATATATATAATAGAAAGAGATATTTTAAGCTTATAATTAATAATAAAAGCTATTACTTTTATAATAATTTACTTAAGAAGAAAAGTAATATTACTATTTTAATAAAAGAAGATCTTTTAATATTTAGAACTATTATAGCTTATAGTTTGCCTTAAAAAATATAGTTTAATAGTAGCTATAAATTTATTAATAGAAAGATTAATAAACTCCTCTTAAAAATAGAGATTTCTATAATTATTATATTACTATATAGCTATAAATAAAATAGCTTTATTAAATAAATAAACTATATAATTTAAAAAAAGGCAAAAAGTATAATAATAGTAATAAATATCCCTTTTAAGCTATAAAAAGAGATTATCCTTACAATTATATATATTGCTAATATTATAGCAATAAGGTTACTAAACTAAAAGACCCTTTATAAGGTTTACTTTATAGATTTAATCCTAAAAAAGGAATATATATTAAGCATTAAGTATCTATAGATTTTAGGATTAAAGGCATTTATTTATATTAAATAGAAAAAGTATAATAGATTTAAAAAGATATTGCCTTATAATTAAAAAGGAATCCTTATAGAATTCTAAAGAATTAAGGCATATAGGATTTAAAACCCTAAGATAAAAAAAGTTATTATAATAATATATATAGTATTTTATAAGCCTATTTTACTGCCTATAGTAAAAGGTAAAGAAATTATTTAATTATAGCTAAAGGGAGTATTTAATAACTTTAAGAGATACCTTATAATATTAGTAATAGCTATAAAGAAGTAAATTTTAACTGCCTGCACTAATATTAATTTAATTATAGTCTATAATGCCCTTAATTAGCTAAATGCTAACCTTTAGAGAAAGGCATTCTTTAAGGAGATTTATACCCTTATTAATAAAGGTATATTTAAATTTATCCTAAAAAGGGAGTTATTAAAAAGCAAAAGACTATTTATAGTAAAATAAATAAATTAATATAAAAAAGATAAAAATAGTATAATAGTTATATATAAAGCTTAATTTATAGTATATAGCTTTATATAAAAGGAAGGTATTAATTATTAAAAGACCTTTTCCTTAACTATAAAAGCTAACTTCTAAAGGATATTATTTATTTATATTATATAGACTAAAAAGAAGCTATTATAGAATAATATAATTATAGTATATTTAAATAAAGAGCTAAAAGAAAATATCTATATTATAACCTTCTCTTTACTTAATAAATTCTTTAAGGATTTAAAATATAAACATTTAGCTAAAAAAGTAAGCTATAAATAAGGCATTAAATATATTATATAGTTACTTATAGCTCTATATAGCCTTAAGTAAAGTACTTAATAGTAGTAAAAGAAATTAAAAAAGATATTTAATAAATTAAGCCTTAAAAGGCTATAAAGCAATACTATAGTTTATATAAATTAAATAAAGGAGATTATTATAGCTATATATATAAATAATATATTTATAATTACTAATAATAATAAAGATATAAATACCTTTATTAATAAACTTATATAGAAAGTAAAGATAAAGTTACTTAAATTTCTTAAGCTCTTTTTAAATATAGCTATTATAATAAAAGAAAATAAATTGCTTATACTATTATAAAAAGACTATATAATAAGTATCTTTAAGCAATTTAAATATCTTAATTATAAAGCTATAAATATACTAATAGAAATAAAAACCTATTATTTAGCTAAAGTAATTAATATCTTTAGTATAGAGATTATTAGTAAAAAATATATATTAATAATAGAAAAAGTTAACTATCTTTTATAATAAAGCTAGCCTAACCTAACCTTTATATATAGTCTTTAAGTATACTTTTTAAATAGCCTAAATAAATAATAACTTAAAGCTACAAAAAGAATACTATAATATATTAAAGGGAGCCTTAATTACTTTATCTATTATTACTACTTTAAAAAAGAATTATATAATAATTTATTTAATCTTTATAGCTATTATAATTTTAATTATATTAGCTATCTAAAAATAATATAATTAATTAAAAAATATATATTCTTTATAAATAAAGGCCTAATTATATAGTTTAATAAATATTAAAAGACTATAGTAAAGTCCTTAATAAAAGCTAAATACTATATATTAATAAAGGCAGTATTATAAATTATATAAATAAAGAGCTTTATAAAAGAACTTAATAGTCTATTAATTACCTTAATAGTAATCTTTATAGATAACTAAAGCGCTATAAAGCTAATATATAACTTTAAATTCTATATTTATATAAAATATATTTAAGTGCAATATTACTTTATAAAAGAGGCTATTAAAAATAATATAATTAAACTATAATATATTCTTTTTGCTAAAAATATTATTAATATATTTATAAAGCTATTAATAGGCCTATTATATTACTTTTTTATTAATGCCTTAAGATTAAGGCTAAAATTAAAGGAAGTATTATACTAAAAACACTAAAATAAATGCAAATAATGCCTATAAAAGCTTATAGCAATACCCTTAGCTATAATAAAAAAGTCTTACTTAAGTAAATAATTGCCCTAGCAATAAAAAAAGAATAACTTTATAATTATATAAAAAATATATATATAAAGAAGGTTAAAATAGCCTTATAATAGCACCTAAAAATAAGCCTTTAGTTAGGCTTAAAAGGAGTGTTAATAGATATAGCGGCCAGGCGAAGGTAGTCATTGCTATAGATATAGCGGCCGGCCATAAGCCGACCTTAGGGGCCTTGTGGGCCTAGGTCTTAAGGCTACGTATCCTTATAAGGGAATCCCTGCACTGTAAATAGGTGACTGCATTCTGCGACCACTATCTAGCTGTTCCTTACGAATCCCAATTGATCTGGACCGACCTGTTGCGCATGTTGCCTGCTGTGACCGTCCCTGCGCGTGCCTGTATATTGTTTACAATGTGGAATTGCATTCGACGTTCTACGGCTTCACTGTCTCGAGGATCGTTGCTGTCCCACGGCTCAGAATAGTCACTGTTAAGAGAGATGCCAACGCGACCCTTCTGACTGGGGCGAAAGTCTTCATTGTATGCCAGTACTGCGCGCGCATGGCTCATGACCAAGGCTTTCCCGACAATCCAAGGTTCTTTTGCAGTGTTGCCCTCGGTGGATTGGGGGTCGATACTGCTTCGCCCAGGCGCGTTGCCTCCAGCGGCATAGCTCTTGAGATCCACTCAGCACATGATTAAGCATGTTGACGACGAAAAACTCACGAAAATTGTGACGATCCATGGCTCATTGAGCGTGATCCAGTCCTTTACACGGTCGTCAAATGGCTCATAACAGACTCGAGCATATCTCTCAAAGTCCAACTGCGACTCTTCCACATCTAGCCACCCTCCATAGCGATCATGGAGCTCTTGTGGAAGGTCCCAATGATATAGCGTCACCCAAGGCGTAATCCCACGGGAAATTAAGCCATCAATAAGACGATTGTAAAAGGCGATCCCGGCTTCATTTATTGAGTCGTTTCTGCCCCCCAACGGAATGATGCGTGACCAGGAGATAGAAAAACGGCATGTTTGGGCCCCATACGTCTTCAATAGGTCGAGGTCTTCCTCCCACCGATGATAATGATCACAAGCGACATCGCCGTTTGCACCTTTTGTTCGAGTGGGTTTGAGGTGACAGAAGGTGTCCCAAATCGACTTCCCACGGCCATCCTCTTCGACGGCACCTTCGATTTGATAGGATGCCGTTGCAAACCCCAACTCAAAGTCTTGTAAAGTGAGACTGTACCCGACATTGTCACCTCGGGGGACACAAAGGTACCAGGCTAGTCTCGTTAGGTAAAAGATGAGCTTCGGCACAAAAGCAATGAGGAAAGACGCCTGGTTGACTTTGCCGACAATGTCAGTTCCTCGCCAGTTCCCAAAACCCTGGCAAGTTTTATACCCGAAGATTGAAGGATCAACCCCTCTTTACTTTGGGGATATTTGCAACACAAAGAAGCCGGGTCTTGTTTGGACATGACCAGAGTGGTGCAATAACGCCGATCTGTGGGATTTCCCCGACCCAATTTCCCGACAGGCTTTGGTGGATTATTTTGAAGCTCATGAATCTAGGATATTTCTCCGTTTCGCCCTGCCGACCCCTGACTTGGAACCCCTCAGGGAACCAACCACTTGTTGTCTGACTTTGTCGGCGGAGTAAAGGCTCGAAGCAAGTTCTCTCATGTCTTGTAACCTCCTCTTGTGTGACATGTATTTCTATATAACTGTACCATATGGTCCCTGACAGAATTATCCGAAAGGCCAGACACTGGAAAAGCTCTCTAAATCTTTGGTCAGATCTTTTGGTGGTTAATTCAAGAACTCTATATCACATTGTCCTGGCTGATCCGTAATTACAATGGCCCCTTCCGCTGCGAGAGTAGCTGAAGATATTTCGTCCCCTATCGATATGAATACAATCCCTCCCTTTTGGAAGAGAAAGAATGGAATCCTCCTCTACTTCTTGCTCACTTCTTCGCTGTTCGCTAGTATGGCTTTGGGCATTGACGGAAGGAAGTACCACACACTATCACGTATTTCAACATTGCGATGAATTGTTCTAATTTCTCTAGGCATGACCAATGGCATGACAGTCCTCAATAGTTGGCAAGAACGATTCGGGCATACCACTGGCTCGAGATTGGGGTTCTTTGGCGCTGCCAACGCCATTGGTGGCGTCATCCCCTTCATCTTCCTTAGCTGGATTGGTGATGCTGCAGGTCGAAGAGTTCCAACAGCACTAGGCTCTATTGTTATTATTGCTGGAGTTTTGGTTGAGTTTTCGCAACCTCATTAGACATGTATGCGGGAGGAAAGATCACCCTAGGGATTGGGTCCTCGCTCATCCAAATGGATGCTCTAGTCCTCGTCACAGAGCTATCGCATCCCAAGGAGCGTGTGCAATTTACCACATTCTAAAACACCAGCATCTGGTTGGGATATGTAATTGGAGCCTGGGTAACATATGGTGCTATCGCATTCCCAGTCAGTGGTCGTGGAGACTACCCACTCTTATTCGGATTGTCCCTTCGATCTATCAGGGAGCCTTGGTCTTCCTTTGCCCAAAGTCTCCTCGCTGGCTGATTGCTAAGGGAAAATATGAAAAGGCACGAGATATTCTAGTTAAATACCATGGCGAATGCGACTCCAAATCTGAGCTTGTCGAGTTTGAATACGCAGAGATTCAGCAGGCAATTTCGAAGGAGGCAGAGCAAAATATGATGTGGAAGGAGTTCTTCTGGTCGAAACCTAACATCAAACGTCTTTCTCTGTGCTTTGCGACTGCCTTGTTTAGCCAGAGCTCAGGTAATCTGCTGGTATCCAATTATCTCACTCAGATTCTCAAAGATACTGGAGTGAAAGAAGAAAAGGACATCACTCTTGTCAACGGGATGGCCACACTTTGGTAGTACATTGTTGCTAAAACGATGACTTTCCTTGTGGATCGTTTCAAACGCCGAACGTACTTCGTTGTTGGTTCTGGTGGAGTGTTAGTCACTTTCATCATGTGGACCATTGCAGCCCAGCAATATCTCGAAAAAGACTCACTAGCTGCAGGAAGGGGAGTTCTTGCCTGCATTTTTCTCTTTCAAGGATTCTATACATTTGGTTGGATAAACTTGGTCGTTACTTATCCTTTGGAGATCGTTACGTACCAGATGCGAGCCAAGCCATGGGCATTTGTCCCGCTTACGATTCAAATTGCGTCCATATTTGGTGGCTATGTCAACCCAATAGCTCTACAGAGCATTGGCTGGAAGCTTTACACCTATTACTGTGTTTGGGTTGCAATCATATTCCTGTTTGTTTACTTCTTCTTTGTGGAAACCTCTGGGCCCACTCTAGAAGAGCTGACGTATTTGTTCGAGGGCAAGGAAGAAAAGCAAGAAGTGGCAAAGAAGATCGAGTTGATGAAGGAGGAACAAGAATTTGTCAGAGAGAAGACAGTTTAACTGCAGCTGTCATTGGGTTCCAGAAAGCTGAAAGAGCTGGGTAGATGATTCGGCATCTCCCATAGCGGCTAGATGTTATTTACAGCGGAAATAACTGTTAATGAACAACGCTCTTGATATCCCCCCCTTTCCTTGGTATGGAAATGTGCACCTGTCTACCAAGGTGGCACCCATAACCCATTACGTATCCCCGAAACGTTTGTGCGGTCACTAAATCCCAAACCAAACCAACGCCGGTTTCCAAGGACAACGAAACCTGTCATTCTTTTTTTAATTTATTAAACTACCGACGAAAAATTATTCCTGAGCGCATCTGAAGCTTTTGAATCCAGTCGTGTAAGGAGGTCGAGTAGCACAGTGAAGTCACTCCGGGCGCGAGTGGCTATTGGTGATATACCGTTGCGGTGAATTATCTCCAACAGAATAGCTCCGATGAGTCGTATTTTCTCGACCTGAATGACTTAAAAATTAGCAAATTTCGCGATTATGCTTAGTATGGTTACTGACATAGGGCTCCCCATTAACCTGCAGTGACCAAAATGGCGCCTCATGTATCACACGCAGCATATCTCTGGCGATTTCCGTCTTGCGCAAGTCTGCCTGCTCTACACCAGTGGAAAAGTAGGAATGCTCCTCAAATTTTTGGATAATGACCATTCTTAAACAATGCATTGATACCTGTAAATTTGCGAATTGGATAATAAATTGGTTTTGTTGAGTTGTATCCTCCTTCCCTGGTCCAATTGCTGGAGCATATGTGTATGATTGTAAATACGGTGGCAGTTCATCAAGGGATGTGATAAATTGAACATATAATGCGTCCAAGCGACTTGTAGCCTCTGCCGTGGGGCGTAATGAATGACCTTGCAGAGAGACATCGGCTTGCTCTCTGTCTTGAAGGACTCTCATTTGAAGCAGAAGATCCGATGCCGTTTGCCACAAACGCAAATTGGCATTGAAGCCAGCTATCAAGGTTTGTCTGGTTGTATCCACTGCAGATACTATGCGTCCAGGCGAAAGATCAATGGAGGATTCATCCTCGATGCCTGTTGGATATGCAGTTGTGATCCCCGACTCGAATGAGTACTTATGGATTGTTATTGGGCGGTTGTTAAGGATAGCGGCCGATTTATCGCCCATATAAACAATCCAAAAAACACGTCGTCGAAGCTCGGCCTCTATCGGAAACAGGCCATCAAGAGAGCTTTCTTCATGGAGCTGCATTACCTGAGCGAGCCGAGTAGCTTCCCCAAAGATGTGCCAAGAATATTTGGGCTTTCCAGCTGCATGAAGGCAATTGGAATGGAAGTATCTAACAGCAACGGAATTGGCATTGGGACTTTCAAGATCCGCTTCTAGATAATGATTGAGACAACTGCGAGAGGCTTTTAGAAAAATCTCGGCGACAGATTGGCCCTCGGGAAACAGGTCTTTCGGCAACAAAAACGCTGCCTCAGCGCAGACCGCTGTGACCAGAGTGAAAGTGGCATCTGGCCATGTTTCCAAAGGACCACCACCAACCACGGAGTTGCTGGTTGGCGAAAAACTAGATGTTGGTGGAGTGGCAAAGAATGCTATTGCATCTCGGAGACTGGGTTCATGAACCAACGGCGTGAGGGGATAAAGGTACTCGAAGAAAAGGTCCAAGCAACGCGAAACAAAACGGTTGAAATCTGCAGTGAGAAACGCTAGCGATCTAGAAAGATTGTGCCACCGTTGCAGGGCTGACTGGGAATGGTTCGTCGCAACATCCGATGCGGAGCTGCGAATTGTCTGTGGTGACAGCGCTGGGTCAACATTCAGGTTGTGAGAAGCGTCCCACTGAGCCAAAGATGGGGCCGAGGATGTGGACGACGAGTTCACGGATGCCAATTCCGCAGTGGGGTTCGAGTTGGAGATTGAGGGAGCGGAACTATCTCCAGCATTCGAAGGATCGGTGGCTACAAGAGCTCTGTCGGTATTCCTCTTCATTCCTTTTGGACCACGACGAGCAAGGGGTAAGTCAAAGGTGCACTGCTCGCTTGATTCATGGCAGTTGGTGCAGCGGTGGCCCGAGTCTGAAAAATCACACTGTAGTCATTGTTAGTTGGAGGTGGCCCTGTTTCCCCAACGCCACTGACGACTTACGCGAGCCTTTCGGCGGCGACAACGGTCACAAGCCCTGTTTATCGGTCGCCGGTGCAGGAGCAGAACAGTCCTGGAACGAGCTGAAGGCGATATGGGACAGCGTTCCATTGCCATGGCGGGGGATTGATTATCTCGGCGGCGGACAATTGAGAACCGGCGAAAAGGACGTGGTGCATTTGACGTCAATCCATAGCGGGGATTTGCACCGGTCAAATAGTTACATGATGGGTAAATGACTCTTCTGGGGTGATATTGTCGGCTGATCAATTCCCCCCGCAGCGAGACGATCATTTCTGCTACTCCCCGCGTAGATCCCCGACGAGAAGAGCTAGACCTGGCAAGACAGCGGGGTAGAATCCCGGAGAAGGCTCAGATTCAGTCACTTTGGGTTCGCGGACATGGGTCGCTTTTGGGACATCATAATCTTGTTGAAGGTGAGGCCAAGGAGAACAGACAAGCCAGACGCAACGCCGGCAGTCCCAGCGCGGAGTCTCTGTGAAGCGACTTCTCCTACAAAGGCAAAGCCAAGATTTCCACCCGCAATGAATTGATTAGTGCAATAATTCAACAAGTAAATGGGCATATTTTTACCAGTGGGATTGGCAAAAGCCCACACGCAAGCAATAAAGATCAAGAGGTCTTTTACCGCCTTATTAGTCTTGGCTACAAAAGCCAAGATTCCCACGACGACAAGAGTGCGTATGCAGATGATCACAGCTGTGAACAACATGTTGCGACGGCCAAATCTATCCGTTAAAAACATGAGGGAGATTGCGGTGACGAGCTGGATGGAGCCTAAGTCAGAGTCCCCGTTGGAATTTGAATAGATGAGATGTCAAGGGAAGACAAAGCTTACACATAATCGTGGTGATCAGAAACGCATTAGTAAATCCGCTTGTTTGAAGAAGAGGCTTGCGTACGTGTTGAGAAATGAAAGGCCTGGGCGCAGCCAGGTAGGGCAGCTCCGAGAGCACGTCGGATGTTGGCTCGTTGAAAGCACTCAAGGTACGATCGCAAAAGGTCTTTCAAAGTAATGGAGTCTTGTCCGAACTCTTTCTGCGCCGCACTTTCCTCTAGGATAGTGTTCTTCATGATGGCGTACGCGACTTCAATATCGTATCCCTCAACAGCGCCATTGACACGTCGAAGAGCCTGTTTTCCTTCTTCACCCATGTCCCTCTCGGCGTAGTAGGCTATGCGGAGTTAGTTTCCAAATAACAACAGCGCTGAATTGACTTGAGCTTGCCAAGTGTTTCGGGAAGCCAGAGAAAAATCGGTACAATGATGCCCAAGAAGCCCCACTGCCTCAGAATAGGGGCCTTGTAGTTCTACGGGTTTGTTTCCTGGACCAACATCAGGACCAGGTTGGCAAGAAACTTCCCAATCATATCCTAAAAATCCATTTGCGACAATCATGGCTCCTCTAATATTTACAGGAGACCATTCAGTGACGTAGATTGGAAGCGTTGCTTGGATAGCGCCAATGCCGATACCAGCGAGAATCTTGGCGCCCGCCCAGTCTTTCCAATCACGGACAATAGTTTCTAGGACAAATGACTGTGGGCAACTGGTAATTAGATGGCTTCGAATAGGTAAATTTTCATCCAGACATATCACTTACAGTAGCCAGAATGACCCGCAGCACATACATCGTCTTCTTTCGACCAATTGTGTCCAAAATTGGATTCAGTAGGACCATGCCACCAAGTTGGCCAAGGCATTGCATCGCGCCCCAAATGGCCATGTAATTCGCCTTGAGATGGATTTGACCCTTTTAGTTACGAAAACCGACATGGTTGATGAATCCTTGGTTCGCAAAAATATTTCCTCGCTTCGAGTTAGACAGAATCCCGCCAAAAAAATGGATTGTCCACAAACAGTTGAGGTTGATCTGGTATCCATCGGCAGCTGCAGCAATGCAGAGCAAGTTGCAAACCAAGACCGCCTAGAAATTGTTACTTCTTTTCTAGATATACCCAAGTGAATGGAGATTTACCTTCAAAAACTTCTTCACTGTAGCCCAGGCACCGAGTGTGTCTGATTCCGATTTCAGGTTAACTTGGTCGGCCTTCAGGTCGTCCGAATTGACTTCAACATGCTTGGCGTCATGTTACCTTTCTCCTTTCTCGATTTGATCTGATTTGCCTTTCATAATATTTCTTCAAAGAGACCTGATTAGATATGTTGAAATTTGGTGTTCGGCTTGAGTGATGCTCTTAGGTGATGAAGACATTACACGATGTATATGTTGCTAAGCAGAGACCCTCTCATTCGCGTTAAACTACCCCGAATTTCAGGTGCATCACTACCCTTTACCCCAGTAAACGATTGCGGGGAAAGGAGTAGGCTTTGCGGAGTTGCAGAGGATCAGAGCACCTTCTCTGCGGATTCCTCATCCATGAACGCCACATGAGTAAGAGGATGCAAGCTGCCTGTTGCTCAATCTCGTTTCGGTTTAGCGAGTTTATATACGCGTATAACTAGCAGCTGATCTGATCGGAAGATTCCGATCGGTTTTTCAAATACGAGGTCTAGCAATGGCGCTCAGGCTCACCCGACTGAATGGATAGAGTCGAGGAGCAACGTTGTTTGCTCAGGATAGGCACGGGGATCATGATTGTTGAGGGTTAAGTCAAAGTCAGTAGTAAAACAACACTTTCCACCATTTTTGGTCTTCATTCTTTTTCTTCAACGTCTAACCTGTTGTACTCTTCAAAATTCTCAAGCACTCTAGCGCTTCAAATCCCCTTTGATGTTCAACCTGTCAAGGTTGTCAGATTTCTCCCCGGAACAACCCTGATTGATGATCCCTTGAGGTTGAACCATCGCCCATTTAGTGGCCAGGTACATTTGACCGACCGTGGAGCTAAACCCAGCCCCAATAATCACCAGTCCACACAGCATCATATGATTACCAATAAACACCCAAAGAAGACAACAAGCTTCAGATCGGGCCATTCAATACCGAAGCGACGGGGATTTCGGTTTTAAGGAACGACCCGCAAGCCCGATTGGAGAACTAGACCGCTTCATCGATTATTTGCTTCTTGATTCCGGGGAATTCAGTCGTTTGTCCCCGGCCCTGGCAAGAACAACCTAACTAGCTTCACCATGAGCATATCTCGGAATCATCAAACATCCGAGATGCTGAATGATCTGAGACGCGGCGATTCTGATTAAATCTCTGGTCTAAACGCGCACAATGTGAAAACACCGAAGTAATGCTTGAGTTGGAAGGTCCTTTGTCGAAGATTAAAGTGCCTTGAGCCCCATCATTATGGAGGCAAATTAATCCCGATGTTCTCGGAGAGAGGTAGCATGCTTGTTCGTGGAGTATCCGGAGATTTGGGCCAGGCAGCTAGTTGCTTTTGAACACGTCTGACGCTACATGAAGACTTTCCCAAAAGCTTCACCTAGTCCGCTATCATTGAGCCACGCTTCTAGAGCTTTCATATCATTTCGGTTCGCTCTCTCTCCTCTCCTTTCACCGACCAAGTCTGTAATCTCTTGCATATCCTTGAATGCACGTTCCACGTCTGGGCCCGTCTCTCGAAAGCGCTCGCTGACCTTTTTATGTTGCGAAGGAATGTCACCCCAACTCTCGGTCTTGATGAATTTCATAAAGTTGTCAATGGCCGAAGATCCTCCCTCAAGGCACAGAATGCCCGGCTTTCCAGCCAGCAGGAACCCCGTTAACCCGTATGTGGGCGCGTAATGTACGATGTCGTCTCGCTTTGCCCGTGTACTAATTGAGGGGAAGTAAAACCAAACACGGACGATTGATGCTTCTGCATTTAACAGACTGGATTCTGCATTTTCCTGTTCCAATCTCTCTAGATGTTGGAGTGCCGCCTCCTTGACATGTTCAATAACGGTCAAGATGTCTTCATCGGGAATTTCCGCATTTAACCGCGCCAATTCGCCCTTGCTCATCCATGCCGGCTGTTGCGCCCTCGTTTTGACCGGCGGTGGTTCCATGTCCGAAGGGACTTCTATACACTCTCCTTGATACGCTAACGGAAGAGACAAGTTAAGTTGCAAAAACTTGTCGCCACTTGAGGTGGTGTCATCCACATCAGAAACTTCCACATTGAGGATCAAAGATATGCACAATTCGGTGAAATCGGGTGGTGCCTCCTGGTCAGTCTCACACCACTCTCTCAGCTTTTCAAGTAGATTGGAGGATGCGGCATCAATGGATATTGCGTTGTCAGACGAGTACATTGCCATTAGGAGGTCGATTTGACCAAGCTGAAGCATCATGAGATCTTTAGGCAAAACATTATGCGGCTTCCCTTCAGTAACCATGACGACTAGAATGAACTAGCATTAGTAGGAAGAATTTTGTTGGGAGAGATGATGCCAATGCGATCGTGGATTCGGCCTGCCGATATGCTAAATTTAGTGTGGTGAATCCCTCCCTGAAAAAAATGGTGCGATCACGTGATGTTCTCTCACGGTCGGCCCAACATTTCACCGGCATTCATAACAGCGGCTTGTGTCATTTTGTGCATTGCACGAATTTGCACATGTGGGTAGTAGTTATCTTGAAGTCAAAACTAACCTCAAAGAAGGGGTTCAGTTCACTAACTAGAGACAAGTAGTTTGGTCAACTTGCTGTTGGCGGGTGCAGGAGGAGTGCACAGGTCTCAGATTTAGGTTTTGGCGGACGGGCAGAGTGCTCCGTGTTAGCCGGTTGAGTTAAGAAACGAGAAACGACAGGGGTGAGACATAATAAACCCGATTGGCAAGAAAGTGACACAAATATGATAACTTCATGACCTGTCAGGAAATGAATTCACACGACAGCGATCGTCTCCAGAGCGAAATGGCTATGTGTTGGATGGTGCCGCCGTACTTCAAGCTAAAATAATCGCATTGGAACCTCCTGGCAACTCTCCAAAGATCTCGAGGAAACTTTACCAACATCCAATTTTGGCCGGTTTCCACCAGTTTTCACAATGTTTCACTATAAGTTGCACGTTGTGATGCAATGACGGATCATCGACCAATTCAGCCCCGGCCTGGGTCTCCCACTCGCAACGACCCGCCCCCAAGAACCCCCACAGCTCCACAAAGACCACTACAGCGGCTCAATTCGCCTCGGCGGCTGCTATAGAGACCTCAAAGAGCTGGGAATGCTTTCACGGCCTGCCAATAGTGCCGGGAAAAGAAGGCCAGGGTGTGTGAACGCTCATCGCACCATACAACCGTACAAACAAGCATTGCGCTCTAATTTAATCTTAGTGTGACTCCGAACAGCTGGTTTGCGGTCGGTGTGCTCGTCTTGGCATCGTCGAGTGCAGATATGATGGCAGTGCTTCTCCGCTGGGGTAGGGAGGAAAGTCGTCGAGAAATTGCTGAGCTCAGAGGGCAGCTGGGAGACTACAAGTCGTTGTTTGAGAAATTGATAACGGCCTCTGGGCATTCACGGGATGATATTCTTGCCCGAATCACAGCAGATAAACCCCCGAGATCCATTCCCAAAGAATTGAGTGAGACAGCGGAGGATGAGGCGGCTAGAGACTTGCGACTGAACCCGATTCCAAAATCGATGACTATGGAAACGCTGACAGAAGAATGTTTTAAAGCTACTTCAATTCGGGTGTGCCACATTGATGGAGCCCATTTCCTTCTCGACGAGTCATCTACGATCGATTTGGGCTCCTCCTATCCGTCCACAAAAAAGGTGAGCCTCCTCGCTACCCCGGAAATTCTCTATCAGCTCTGATAGCAATACACCCACTGCATATCCAACGAAACCAACCGTCAGCCTACGAACCGGACTTGAATACCTCGGATATCAATCAATCAGCTCAGTGGTATGAGGGCTCTATCTCGAACTCTATCCTACCTTCAGATGGAGTGGGAGCCTTCGGTAACCTTCCCATGTCCAGCGCCATCCGAGCAAACTTCTATCCCACTAGTGTTTAAATCCGTCAGCTGCTCAATCTACAAACTCATCCACACAACATCACACCATTTCATACGGCAGACAATACACCTTTATCTGAACTATTCTATGGTTTTCGAAATGCAGCCATGGAAACGAATTCAATTGGGCCATCTGTGTGCGAAGTCCTCGGACCATCGGACTACATAGATGTCGAATTGTTTTTTCGAAGTCGAGAGCCTTGCGACCGCTACGATACACATTCATGGGTTTGTGAAATTTTCAAGTCTATCGAAGAGCGCGACATTTTTGTGTTATCAGCTTCTTGTACTCTCTACTCAACATACATGCGTATGTAGACTTCCTGGCCTCTGTCTATTCAATGATATTGGAACTGATGTCAACCAGTGGAGCATCCTCCCTCAGCTTCGCATTACGGCATGATACCAGAGATGATTCGCCCGACTACCCATGAACGCCTAATTCCCCGTCAAGTAACAATAGATTTAGTCCCTCAGTATGTTGGCCTCCTCCCTACTTGGCGATTATACACTAAAGATCGTCGCCCTGCCATACGAAATGCTCTCATGAACAGGTTTCGTACTTAGCTTGCCCCAGCCACAGAAAGCACAGGTGGAACAACTGTTGGTTGGCAGAGCGGTCTTGAGAAAGCTGTCGACTCGCCACTATAACTTGATCGACGGCCTCGTCCATTCTCAGGTAAGTCCTCTGTCCTTGAATAAACCACAAAGCAACTGCAAGAACTAGCATAATACCGAAGATCACGATAGCGTAGTTCATGTCAGCAGCTGAAGGGTCGGGGGTTCCAGGAAAGAAGAAGAATACCGTCGTGATTGAACAATACACGAAGGGTATTATGTTGACAACAGGTCCTAACCTTCCCAAACGGAACTCCCCAGGCGGAAGCCCATCGCGGCCAACAACCAAAACCGCCAAAATCGGCATAGTACAGGATATTGTGAGTGTTATCGTGCTCACTGACAAGATTGCTTCAAGGACCGTGTTGGAGAACAAAAATAGCACGCCAATAAGCGCTATCAGAACTCCTTGGAGCCACAGAGCTCGTGCGGGAACCAGCCATCTGGGGTCGATGTAGCTGAAATACGCCGCAAATGGTAGCCCGCCATCACGGGCAAAGCCCCATAACAGAGTGAGCAAGGCCGCCCCTCCTTCAAGCCCGACAGCGTCTTGTACCAGTTGCATAAAAGGCAGGCCTGTAGGCGTATCGATAATTCGGTCAATGTCTTGGATGCAGAAAAGGCAAGCAACCATGAATAGTAAGCCCGTGGCTGCACTAACGAGGATGCAAAGATACATTGCCTTTGGCACATCGCGTCGGGGATCCGGAATTTCCTCCGTCATGTGGATAATAGCGTCAAGGGCAGTCAAGCCGTAAGCCACCTGCACGAGGCCGGTGAACCACGTCACTCCATCGCTCCAACCCGTCGCGTTAATAATAATCCATTGGCAGAAGACGAATGACGCAGGCTGAAAACTCAGGTCCGACTTGGTGCCCGTGCTGGCTAGAATCGCGATACTAATGACAAAAAACAAGGCAAAAAACCCAAGCCCCACAAAGTCATTAAAAAGCGGTAACACCTGTTCTTTCCGACAGGCGACCAGATTGAATATTGTAAACACCAAAGTGATGCCAATGTAGAGGAGGAATTGGATCCAACCAGTTTTAGCACCCGCCCAGTCATTGTCGAACATGACTTTCATCCCAAGGAGGAAGTTATTGATGTATGCGATGCCGATGCTGTCAACGCCCACCAGCCAAAAGTGTTGATCCAGGCACAGAGGTACGAGACGAATCGGCCGGTAGGGGTATTCCACAGCCGAAAGACTCAGTATGCTTGGCCCAACACGGTGGGCATGCTACTACATAGCTCGCCTAAAGAGATTGCAACGCACAAGTTACAAAACGTGACGAGAACTAGGCCCCAGACAATGGTAATAGGGCCGCCATTGTTCAGGCCGCTCGCTAGGTCCTGTGCAAAAACAGAACACGTCCCTAGCACGCAAAAAGCAAGGGCTAGAATGCTCCATATGTTGAATTTCTTGGAAAGGTTTGGGTTGCCGTTGTATTCTGCAGAGCCTTTGTGATCGTGTATGGCTTGGTTGCCTGTGTTGGGAGGTGACTTGAAGGAAGAGTTCATCGGAATGGCGTTGTTGTTCTAGCGGAAGGGCATATGGGCTTCCAAACATAAGTCATAACCAAATATCATTATCACTCATTTGGATATGTGGGACATAGGGTCACCTTGTTCTTATAGACAACAGAATGATCGCCCCTGCCCCATCAAAATTTCCATGGAGACTGGCGCCCCAACCACCGGGTAGTTCGCGAGGCCATGGGAACAGCAGGCACGATATTAGTCCCGTTAGTAAGCCATAAGATCTTTTGCTGTTCCCCCGCATCGTGGTTAGCGAGATAGTCTCACTTCGCGGGGCGGCCAAATGGTCCCCAACAACGGAGGATTGTGTTTCAAGGCCGCCGGGCGGGCCGAGATACCCGAGTTTGAGAGTACGTTATTCTATCAACGAACACCATTGATAAAGCCCTGCCAAGGCCTCTCGACCAACGAGCAGCTTTCTTAAAGCGTAAAAAGATGCTTTCTTCATTAAATACGTAAGCGTTGGTTACTTAGGGGAAGATTCGGCGCGGGGGATCTGGGGAAGAGCAGATCGAAGTGCATTAGCACATCACTAAATGGTTGTGGGTGCTAACTTGATCAGGATAATAGATTGTATCGCATTGACCATGCTATGTGCGCATGTACCAAGATGCAGAGCTGACTGTAAAGAAATACCTACATGCCTTTTGTTAAAGTGTAGAAATTGACAACTAAACTTTATTAGTGTAATAGATTGCATTCATCTCTTTACCTAGGGTCATTGATGCAAAAGTGTGTCATATCAACCACTCACTATTCTCAGCATATGAATCTGATCACCTATATTTTGCTCTACTTCGAACCAAGCCTTCGCATCTTAAAATTAAAGCCAGATGATGCTGATATTTTCCTTGCGCAAGACTACGTGCCTTGTTACCGCACGATCCTGTTACATTGATGAATTTGATAGAATTCATGCCACCATATTATCCATTCCCTCCCCTAAATGGAGGTCAAGCTGAATCATTGGAGGCAATTATTAATCAAACAAATATTCCCATCATCAGTTGGTTTGAGTCGGGGTTTGATTCTCCTTCTTGCTTGCTACCCTACAGCTGCACATAGATTTACTCGGAAGCTTAGCAGATTCCTATTCATGATCTAGATTTTTGATGAGGTTGAATTTCTGAGGTTTTAAATTTTGACATTCATCTCGCGGAAGTTTTGTTCTAACAATACGGTTGAATCGAAAAGCCTCATAATATCAATCTAGTTTTCTGCTTTTTTTTTGTAGCACACCTGAGTCCTGTTGATAGATATTTCCCATTTCAGTACAGATTTTTGGTATGTCAGTATGTAAGTGTTCAATTGTAATATATTGATAGTAAACCACTCCCTATATTCAGACACATCGAATGAAATTCTCATTTTGCAGGGTGTAGACTGAATGCACTTGTTCATGTTTTAAGTAGGTAGAGGGTGAGGCAGGGGCCAAATAGACAAGAGGTTATCCTCAACCTCCAAAATGTGATGCATGGACTCGGTATTTAGATTGACGATGGTCACATCATTTCTATACGCCCTTTAGGCTACTGCTATTGTTACTCTCATTAGGCCTTGCGTAGTGTGTTCTCGTTGAAGATTTTCTATACTAAGAGGCGACGGCTTTGGCTACTTTCAGCCTTACTCTCGCCGCTAGACGCATTGGCGACCCACTGAATCAGAAAAATTCGAGCTTTTATTTTTGAAAAGCTTGTGGCTGATACTCTCTGTGGCTCAAGAAGACCTGTGGCTGGGATTCAAGCAATACTTTGGAACGGTGGAAGAGGGCCAAGAGATTCCCCATACTTTCATGACAGTGCTCTTCTATCACTGTGTTAAGAAGGAGAAGCTTAAAATCCCACCTTTTGCTTCCCCAAAGCGCGGGGCTGGATGTGGGATGAATCACAAAAAAACTCTCAACACATATTAAACTTCACTGTTCATTTAAATGCCTTAACATGCTTGAGTGCCCGATGTGCTAAGTTGAGGCTACACACCCATAAGACAATTGATTGGAAAAGAGTTCACACGTAATGAGGATTTCAGGGGAGATCTCAATCAAGAAATGAACGAAAGTACCACCTGCTTTGACAAAGATTCAAAGACGCGAAAGCTTGCTTCCTCTGTTCGCCAAGGTCGTATCAAACAGGCTTGCCTTTGGTGTCTTCTTCCCGTATCGCAGATGATAGACAATCTGGGTGACGTGCTCCGAGCATATTTTGAAGCAAACTAGCAGAAGGAATTGTCATTTGGCATTGGGGGAATATCTAATCCGTTCTTATGCAGCGGTTACTCGGCTTCGCGCGGCCCCATGGCACGAAATTCAATTCCATGATCTCCGGAGATAATTCTGAAACTATGTTTGGTCGGGCACACTGCGGCCATGCAGACGTCATCATCAACATGGCGGTCCTGGATTTTCCGAAACATTGTGCGGGTTGTGGTCTCTTGGTGGCCAGATCCTGTTGCAGAAGAAAAAAAAACACTCTGGATGGAGTTTATATCCGGGACCGATGAAGGGCCGGACCAGGTTGGATACGCCGTGATATGTGCAGCGGCTGGTGGGACCTTGCAGGGCGCCAGATATATCGATGGAAGCTGTCGAGGCTGTCGGACGCAAAGCAGGCCACCGGCACTATGCGCCGAACCGCCGAGAGTAGGCCGGGACCGAGTAACAGACGAGGAATTACAGGACTCGAGTTGATACCCCATGGAGTCCGGATCCATCCATATAACCAGATGCGATAGAACAAAAGGGGAGAATTTACGGGGTTTGGGGTGTTCATAACTTCATTGTGGATGGGGGCCTTCGTGGGGGTGGACCAACCAGATTGTTGAGCATGATGCGCGACTTGGCATCAAAGCATCTGGATTTGCTCTATCATATCAGAAATTGGGAAATGCAGTCTTGTGCAAACATTACTAAACAAGCCTAGAAGTGCGGCTCCCCCCTTGATGGAACGCTCATGCATGAGTTGAATCGGCGTTTTTGAAATCCGCCTTATCAACAGCGCAGAATCTCGTAATGGGGACACGTGTGGCATCCGCTGTTTATTGGCACCAAGAGTGGAACGTGTTGTTACGGAGTTGACGGAGCGTGTGGTCGGGCCGAATCTCGGTGAATTCTCGCCGTGCGAGTTTTCAGGGTCCAGCTGCAAGCAGAATGTAGAGATAAGATCAACCAAGATTCGGATTATTGCAAGATCGCCAGCGAAACCGAAGGAAACCATCAATTGGCAGCGAAACGAAGGGGAAACTTCTTGGGAGCATTGTCTTTAGTGTTGAAGACATCTCGTCTCACAAGTGTCGATGGGACGTGGGCGTGACTTGAGCCTCAACCTCTCCACCACTGCGAGAGATCCATAAATAATCCATAAGTGATCAAGATTGAGTCCACCGGCCCGCTTGCGATCCACTATTTGACCGGCTGTCCGTTCAAGTGCCGTTTGCTAATCAGCCGAGTCACCGAGCCCACCGACCGGCATCAAGACACCCGCCCAAACCCGCGTACTGAATCACCCATCATTGCGATTTGGTGAGTCGTGAAGGCAACGAGTGAAAACAAGTACCTGAAACCAAGCAAGTCTAATAAGAACCTACAACATATTTTTTCCCCTTCCCTCTGCCCTTGAATTGGAAGAGAGATGTGACGCTGAACTGCCCTGATGACGTAAAGCTGAGGATGAGGCGAGGACCCTGAAAAGGCCCGACCCGGTGCTGTTACTGACGTCAAAGCTCCGCCTCGGAGGCTCCGGCTGTATGAAGCTCTCATCTCATGTCCGAAAATCTCGAGAATCCCATGACGGACCCATACGCACGCCTGTCGGCTCATCGACGGAGGAGTCCTAACGCAGGGGACGAAGCCCTGGCGAGAGCAGGCTCCAGTAATGATAATAAAAGTGCCCACGTTCGCTCCTGTCCACCGATGGGGAACGAGCATTGGATTCGTATCATTTTACGATATTGCCACCTTTCTACTTTGAACAGAACCAAAAAAAAAAAAACCTCAGTCTTATCAGTTATCATCCTTATCATGGCCAAGAATAGCCATCTTACGGGGCACGTGGAGCCCGAGAAGAGGGCCGATGGCCCTTCTGAGGCTGTGGCTCACCAGAAGGTGACCTTCATGGCCTGCTTCCTGGGTCTAGTAGCTAGTATTGGTGGATTCATGTTTGGTTATGTGAGGTAGGTTCACGAAAGAGATATGGGTGTTTAGAACATGGGCTGATTGATTGACAGTGGTCAAATCTCTGGCTTCTTTGCCATGGATGATTATGCCCAGCGCTTCGGAGCCAAACAGTCGGATGGATCTTACACTTTTAGCGCTGCCCGACAGGGAGCTATCACTGGTCTTCTCTGCATTGGCTGCTTGATTGGTTCCCTGATCTCCGGTAAGATGTCTGACAGCATCGGTCGCCGGCTTACTATCTCCTCTTCGGCTCTTTTCTGCTGTGTCGGTAACATCATCGAGATTTCCTCTGAGCATGTCTGGGCACAGTTTGCTGTGGGCCGACTTGTTACCGGTCTTGGCATTGGCGCCCTCTCTGTGGTGGTTCCCATGTACCAGTCTGAGAGCAGTCCTGCTCTTATCCGTGGTGTTTTGGTCTCGACCTATCAGCTGTTCATCACTCTCGGAATCTGGACCGCTGAGATGATCAACTGGGGAACCGAATCCAACAGCGACAGCTCTTCCTGGAGAATTCCTAACGGTCTCGGCTTCTTGTGGGCCTTGATCCTGGGTGGAGGTATTCTCTTCCTCCCTGAGAGCCCCCGATATGCTTTCCGCAAGGGCCGTGAGGAGGAAGCCCGCCAGACTATTGCCCGATTGGCCGGTCTTGATGCCAACGATGTTGGCGTAACCAAGCAAATCGAAGAGATCCGCGTTAAGCTCGAAGAGGAGCGAGCCCTTCCCGAAACCCACTGGCACGAGATCTTCACTGGCCCTCGCATGCTTTACCGTACCGTCCTTGGAATGACTCTGCAAGCCGGACAACAGCTCACTGGTGCTAATTTCTTCTTCTACTACGGAACCACCGTTTTCTCATCTACTGGAATCAGCAACTCCTATGTCACCCAGCTTATCCTGGGCTCTGTTAACGTTGCCTGCACCATTGGAGGGCTCTATGTCGTGCAGAAGTGTGGCCGCCGTAACGCCTTGATGGTTGGTGGACTATGGATGATGATGTGTTTCTTGTGAGTCATCTATTTTGACCTGCGGTGTCCACTTACTAATTGTCACAAAAGTGTCTATGCCTTTGTCGGCCACTTCGCTCTGGATCACCAGAACCCCATGTTGACCCCTAAGGCCGGACAGGTGCTCATCGCCTTCTCCTGCCTCTTCATCGCTGCCTTTGCGACCACCTGGGGTCCCCTCGTCTGGGCTGTCGTTGCTGAGCTCTACCCCTCTCAGTACCGTGGGCCCTGCATGGCTCTCGCCACAGCCTCTAACTGGCTCTGGAACTTGTAAGATTCGCTTCTCCCTGCCGTTTAATGACACAAATGCTAACTTCGTCAAGTCTGATCTCTTTCTTGTGAGTATCTGGTGACTAAATTAATGACGCACTTGACTGACATATCTTGTAGCACCCGATTCATTACCGACGCCATCGACTACCTGTACGGTCTCGTGTTCGCTGGATGCTGTGCTGCTTTGGTTCTCATCGTGTTCTTCTTTGTCATCGAGTCCAAGGATCGAACCCTTGAGGAGATTGACACCATGTATGTCCAGCATGTCAACCCCATCAAGTCCAGCTCCTGGACCCCCGACAGCAGCAACAAAGGCGGGTCGGACCGAACTGGCAACAACACCGATTCGGACGCAGTTGAACAGGCTTAAGAGGAGATTCTGATCTCGTGGTTCTTCTTTCTTGGTATAACTGCCCTCCGTAAATACTTTGTTATATTGAGAAGTGGGGACCTGTATGACTACATGGAGGTGAATTTGATTAGGCGAAGTTTAGCAAAAATGATAAGAATCTCATGATTTCTGGAGCATGCAATCACTACATGAACTTACAAGGGTCATCGGACCACGCAGCCCCTGAATGGTAGATCGATCGTTGTTAGCGGATATTCCCCATTTGGCAGCCCCGCCGCTGCTGTTGGAAGAAACGACATTAACGAAGAGTGGATCCATATGATCCTCCATGATAAAATTTAGAAGACAAGGGTGCTTTTTTGAGGCATCCTCGAGGATTCTGGAAAAGCCCAGGCTGGCTTGTGCAGGTGGGCTCTATCGAGGCTTAATTGGATCTTTGAACGGGGATTGAATTATGTCATGTCATGGTTCACTGATTTGAACTTCTGTCCTCGTGAACAACATTACCAATCACGGACACAAAGCTCATGTACCAGATGCTGTGATCAGGCTTGATCATTTCCGTCTCCTAATTTCTGGCGAGATCAGATCAGGGGAATTTGTAAAAAAGATATCTCCCGGGGACAACTTCCCAGTGGGGATTGCTGATTCACGGCAAAGAAGCATGGCATGATTGATCCTAGTAGCTATATTGCTGTGCTTTGTTTCTATAGCACATGACAGAAGAATCCATGAGGGTGATAGGAACGTGTCTCGTTGAGCATCTACCATCGGGTGTTGGCCCTTGCCTTGTTCTTAGACGCGTCGCACGAAGCATCTGAAGTCGTCAGCGCCAAGAAAGTATTCTCGGCTCGAGCCTGTGATCCAGGACAAGGTTGAGGATCTGCAGGCTTGTCACCAGCAATCCCTACTCCCTTGACTGTCATTGTAATGTAATCGGCAAACTGCGCTCCCCAAAGAATGTTCTGACCGTTGCTTGTATCTACAATGTCGCTGACAGTCAATTGCTGACCCTTGTTATCTGAACCTGTCCCGACAACACCGTCTGGAATTTTGACCTGAAGCCTCAATGCCATATTCTTGGCAATATTCCCTCGTTGCCAGCGGAAAGTACCTGGGGAACATCCACCATGTTTTCACCCGTTCCTTCAACGTCGAGTTGAAAATTGGCCGTATTGAAGGAATGCATGTAGAGAGCAATGGGATTTGCAATTGAGACAGAAAGGCCTTTGCGGGCGAGGCTGTTGATGGCATCGCCAATCTAGGGACTGTCGTTAGAACCCTTGCAAGATCCATGGAATTTGATTATAAACCAATGAGTAGACGTACCGTTGGATCCGAGTTGCGCTGGGGCTGTCCATAACCAGAGCAGTTGATGAGTTTGGTCTTATCAGTGATGATCTTCCCATCCTTTCCCTTTCGGATCACAGTGCCTTGGGCTGCGATATCCACTTCAGCAATAAGAGTATTGTTCCTCTGAACTAGATGTGCAATAGCTCCAGTCTTGGTTGATAGGTTCCACTTGTTCTCAGGGTTGTAGTTACCACTCCTCCACCAATCTGTCTTTTTCATTTCAGTCTTGAAATCGGGATTCATTTCCATGTACAAAGAGTTTAAGGAATTTGGTGCCTCTTCTGCTAAGAAATGCCAATACTGTGTGATACTATTAGCTGAGTTGGTTGACATCCAACAGGGAGAAGCGCCAACTCACCTCAGGACCCTCACATGTATAGGTGACCGAAATAATCTTTTTGTCATCATTCCTTTTGACGGACCACTCTAAGTACTCGTCCTGATAATTCCTGCTCTCATCTGCTACCTGCCATCTCTTGGGCTCATTGGGATACTTGACTTTGACCTAGATATTTTTAGTTGTTACTCACCCCAGAAACACAACTTGCTTACCAAATTGGGGAAGCCGATCCAAGTAATTGCAACAGGCTTCTGGTCAATGTCGTATGCAGTGACGGTACCGTTAAAGAACTGTGTCAATGGCGTACGGTTCGAATTGCCGGGACCTTCAAGAGGATTTCCATCTTCGTCCTTGGCAGCAATCTCGACATCCATCCACTGGGATATAACCTGAGACCACTTCAACTTTTGCTTATCACCCAGTCCATCATCAACATAGGGATGTCCAGGTGGGTCAAAGGCTGTGAGCTTTGGGGGGTAGGGGTAGCCATGCTGAATAGTAAGGCGGGAGGAGAAGATATGAGTCTGTGAGGTCTCTAGCAATGGGATTGGATATGTATTGAGAAAGAGAGATGCAGATTTATACTCGAGTAAACAAGCGTTTTTTCGCCAGCCTAATTATCTACTTAACTATTCTAGTAGTCATTACCATAAGTAGACACTAATTGCACATTAATCCGTCGCCGCCACTGTGATTACAGCGCCGAATAGGAAGCATTGCACTCGTGCACAAAAGCCTGAAGACTCAGCTGGGATGCAGGTATCAGCCACAGTCAGCCATGACGACATCATTGAGGTCTAGACCATGGTACATGGTCAGCAACTCCGCTTACCTGTGTATGCTTTTGAGCCAGGACAAAATGTGCATAATGGGGTTAACACATTCCGCTTTCGTCCCAGTTGGGCGATCTTCTCAATGAAGGCCACTGCCTCCCACCTCAACATACGGTGATATTGCAACTTGCTAAAGCGGGCCGTTCCTCATGCCTCTACATAAGTGGGACAATCAAAGCTCTGTCAGACGGAAATTCTTCCAATGGTCATGTTAAGGGTCTAGCTTACATTAGAAACCCCACCAGTGGTCAACCCAATGTGAGACATCTCCTCGAATAGGCGGTCTCGGCTATCTGGTGAATGACAGGTCGCAATCCAACTCCGCTCTCAGCGATGAACTGCCGTCTTACGGCATAGGGCTTGGCCACCATGAAGGCCAACTTGCATCTCAGCTGGCCACCATGTGATGAACATCCTCACCGCTGAACCTTATTTCTATGCGACCTGCTTGGATTGGTGTCAGCAATGCATTCGGTCGAATTCGATCCTAATAGTTCTGGAACTAGTCCAATGGTAAATGTAAGGATTCATCTGTTTCAGTTGAGGTACCCACGTGGCCCTTTCAAGTCCTACGAGCAGAGCGGTTCTTGTACGCAGGAATATTTCATGTCCCGTCAGTGGCAGATGTGCCGATTCCACCGGAGCCGAGCTGTGATCACTGAAGTGTTACAAATCAATCTGCATATGTATATATTGAATTAGTCGAAGATCTCCGACAGCTATCGTACAGAAACCTACCTCCCATACCGTCGCCGTTCAAACATGACCGAAAATTTATTCTGGAGAGAGTTTACTCGTGATGGAACTCCAGACATAAATCATGCAGCAGATGAGACTTTTCTGTCTATGAACTTTGTCGATCAGTTCGGTAAATGGTTACGGGATGGCACTCTCGCCTCCAAATTCACATTTCATGATCTCATCAGCTTCTTTTGGGGTACAGATACCATTCCGATTATTATTCAATTTCTATTACTTACATTGATCTAGCCGGCACCAAAACAAATCCGCCCCAATATGAAATACATATTTTCATGGTCGCTGATGGGAGCGCTGTGACTGGCGATGTCACCAAGGAAGACTGGTTCTCTCCTCATGTTCGATTTGTCGCCATTGTACACGCTCCAGGGACCAACGCATTCAGCACCTCAGAATCCCAATGGACGCTTTGCATAGTCGGTTCAAGTGATTTGACAAACGAATTCCGGTTCCTTCAGGTAGCCTCCTGGAATGGTCTTGCATTCCGATTCTATCAGGTAAGTCCAAACTTTTATCGATTCACTATGAACTTTGTCAATGCAGTATTTTAGAACTAACAAGCTCATAAATTATGCTATTTAGAGAGACAATATCGGCGGAAACAATGTAGATGGCAAAATGGTCGATGGAAAAAATGTATGGAACTACTTTGGCAATTCCATGGATGCGTTTGGTCCAAGCGCGTATCTCGGACCATTTAATGGCCATGTTAATGGCGCATGCATCATGAAGGAACTTCACGAGTATGATTCTCCCTCAATAAGCCACGGGTCATTTCTCACATCGAACCCAGGCCTTGGATCCATTGGTTCGACCACACATCTTCAGTTGACTTCACAGCATGTTTTTCCGAGAAGATGGTAACAGAATTCAAGGCCGCACCTTATCTCTCCGGATCTGCTGGTCGACTGCTCTCTGAACTGCACGAGGGCCCAGACATCCTAGAACAGGCAATCTCTAGCGGAGTCAGCAGCTGGTTTGGTAGGCGCCTAAAACTCGACTTCTTTGGCGCTGGCTCAACCCTTCTCCCATCCCCTGCTAACATTTCACGATGGGCTTCGCACTTGCTCCTGACTACAACCGTCAACATTGCGGCGGCTAGAATGGATGCGAACGGAAATACATTCACCATTCCAGCAGATCACTTTTATGATAATGAGTTGTTGTCTTCCGCTGGTATTGGAAGTCTGTTGGTAAGTCAATGATGTATCCCCCATCTAAATCCATTTGACATGGTGTTGACAATATTACAGGATGAGGCCAATGCTCTAGAGGTGTCAGTCAATTTAGAAGATTACCAAATTGCTGTTGAAAAACTAGGCTTGTCTATCCTCCAAAGTGTCGATGTTGAATTTTCCAGCCCCAAACCCCCAGGGTATCTGGAGCTCCCCTTAACAGCACTTGGATTTGATAAACGAGAAAAAAGAGAGGAGAAAGTTCTAGCATTCAGAACAGTTCTCCAAAACAGTGAGGGGCAGGCACCATTCAACATATTACAAGCTTCATTTGAGGATGCACAAGGTGTTCTGAAAATGCAAATGCTGAAGAAACAGGGCCCCAACAAATGGCTCAGCTTGTTCTCCATCAATACATTCAACGCATTGATGATGTTAGACTTCTGGAACCCCATCTACTCTTGGAAGCGCGGTATTTTAATGCAATATGTTCCACAAGAGACTACTTGGGATGGTAAGACCTACGATTTGGAAGCCCGATTCATCGAAAATGTCACCAATTCATCCTACGTCCAATCGCAATTAGTTGATAGCCCGGAGCATCAATTTCTTGAGCTCCTGGGGCTAGAGATCAAAGTCCACCAGAAAACAGTGACCGATTACTTCACATCGGTGCAAAATCGCCTCAAAGCTGCGGATACAAAGGCACAAGCCCTCCTCGAGTATCTCTCCCTCGCGGAATCACGGAGACGAATCTACCGACCACTTCCACTTGATGAATTCGACTCCTCGTTGCCATATGCGGTTAAAATACCATATATTGAACGCTTCCTAGAAATGACTAGAGAAGGAATGGTCCAAGAGATGCCCCAGCGCGGACAAGACTTTCTCAGACAATGGACCGAAACCCTAGCTGGCGTTAATCCAATGATTGTTCCTGCTGTTGCATCTACGACCAAAGGGCCTGTTTCGATCTCTGCACTTCCAAGACCAGCGCTTCTGGCCTTGCCTTGTCAAGGTTCTATCAAACCCCTTCAAGAACATAGGTTGGCTGGAGCCGGTGGTTGTCCATTCGCGAAACCGGCGGAAGTTGGCTATATGGTGCCTCCAACTGACAGCAGTACTGGGGAAGCGAAATCAAGCTACCTGGCTTATTCAGTAAATCGAAATCGAGAGGAACCCAAGTCGACATTATACCCAACGTGGGAGGATCATGTCCTTCCTCTCATCATCAAACCTTACTGGATCCCCGATGAACGAAGAATTCAAACCGGGACGGGTTGGGTGAAAGCTATGCTCAAGTGGGGAGGGTGGGATATTAGCAAGTACGGTGACGTGAAGAGTAAAGCGCTCTCCATGTATCGGCACCTTCGGTCCAAATCTATGCCAGTTACCCGGGACCCGCAAGACTACTGGCCAGAGGAAGCACTGGAGGTCTTTCGAGCTTGGGCAAATGGCGGTTTTCTATTGAATTCGTCATCCACAGCCACACCCAAGATGATTATTCCAAAACCACGTGAGCCTTTTCCGGACTACAGGGTGAGACGGGATATCATGAGTTTCACCACCAAAGAGCTTGCTGTTTATCAATCCAAGCTTGAGGAAGTATTGGCTGTTGGAGAGCTTGGCTCTACATGGCAAGAGTTAGGCCTGTTGCGTAAGTGAGCCAGTGAGGGCGGGTTGGTCGATTCCTACTAACAGCCATGTGCAGATGCAGACTGGTGTCTCCATTACCAAGAAGCAACATTTTTGTGGCATCGTGCATTCTTGAGATACGTTGAAGAATTGATTGACTTCCCTATTCCATATTGGAACGGGTTTGCGTCCGATTCCGCGACGCCAGACTCTACCTTTGCGGGAGTTCCATCCGTGTTCTTTGAAGACACCTACATTTCCCCGAAGGACGGTAAACCGAGGCCTAACCCGCTCAAATATGCTTTATCTTTGAATGGCAAGTCAATAAGTGGCACTAGCTGCTTTGTGACACGCGATCCGATTCTTGTGCAGGGACCTTCGTCTCCTAAATGGGCCGAAAAGATTCGCCTCTTCACATTATACCATGAGCAGATTGCACATGCCCTGAGTCAATCAGCTTACACTTCTTCCAATACGGCTGAGTCATTTGGTGTGCCGTGGGCGAACATTACCAAATTTGGTGAAGAGAATCCGGATTCATGGTACCCCTATAGGTTTGACTTTGATGGACTATTTGAGCAGGTTCACGATAACTTTCACGGCTGGGTTGGTCCAGATATGGTAAGAGCCCCTATCAGATACCAATGGATCGTCTGGAGATCATTAATATAGCATTAGGCGGATAATACTTATACAGCCTTTGATCCTATCTTTCTATCATATCATGCCAATATGGATCGTCTCGCAGGCATCTTCATGGAGTCTCATCCAAATAACCAATTCACGTCTGGTTTCCCCCTTCAACCATTCATGGAACATGGTACAAAACTTTCATACGAAGATCCACGCAGGTGGAAATACACCACCATCGGCGACATGGCCAAGGACACTCGCGCTCTGGGATACCTGTACTCCCCGCCACTGTCTCCTGACGCCTTCACTCCACCAACCGTGACGTCGCATGCCAGTGCCCACCTAGTGGCTAGCGGTGGACGGGCAATCAACTTGCCTGGAGAGAGCTCTCATCAACGTGGTCAACTACAGGCGATTTCCGCTTCTCCTGCCAAGAAGATTCCTCATATTGTCTTCTCAGGGGTAGGCTGCACAAAGTCGAGTTACCGCATTGACGTATTCACACCTGGGGCAGAATCACTAACACCGGATCCAATCAAGAATGCAGATTTCATTGGGCAAATTACCCGTCTTGGAATGGGGCCAGGGTCAGGAAACACTGAAGGGATCAGCACTCGCCGATGCCGAAGGCCTGAAGCTACAAGAGTATTGAACGCCGAAAGGGTGGCTAACAAGTTGGGGTCAAACGCCGATGGAGGGAAGAACGTTAAAATTGTCGTTATTGATTTACAAACGGGTCACGAAGTGCCAGAAGACGAGTACAAAACAATGACTGGCTTTGAGCCACGAATTCTTTGGCTTGACTCAGGAAATTAGACAAGGGCGCAGCAGTATTATGCTGTGTGAGCTGTGGAAGGTGAGAAGGATAATAAATATCGATTCAAGTATATTTATTGCCGTGATACAGTCCCCAATTAGCAGCCTAATGTGAAATCTTAAATCTTCACACTTAATGTTTGCCCTACTCCTCAAGGAATCGGTTGAAGGCCGTCCAGCTATGGTTCAACAAATCCACGATGTGAAAGTTGCCATTCTCACTGGCAAGCTGGATGGCTTTGGAGAAACCGGTTGACAAATCGGGTATTAAGCCATTTTGGAGAAGAAATTGGACCATTTCCATTCTTCCATGCTCTGCCGCACCCTCGACAGCCGTTCTCCCTTCGTCGGCGGCTGCAGGCGCGTTGACATTGGCACCGAGCTGAACCAACCGTCTGGCGACGGCTAAGTCGCCCTTAATGGCAGCAGCTTGGAGAGCTGTGATTCCACCAACACTGGCGGGCAAGGCGTTCACGTCTGCTCCGTGATCTAGGAGCAGCTCAATAGCCTTGGAGTTTGGGTACGTGGCTGAGATGGCAGCTTGCAAAGCAGTACGCCCATATCGTGCTGCGGCAGGTGCATTGACATCTGCTTTGGCAAGAAGAAGCATCTCGGTAGCCTTTACTCGTCTGCCGGCGACGTCGCCATAAGGCCACATTGTGGGGTCGTCATTGAAGAAGATGGCCTGGAGAGCCGTGTATCCGTAGTCTGGGTGAGCTTCTGCATTGATTTCAGCTCCGTAGTCCAGCAACAGCTGGATGGCTTTGATGTTGAGCCGTCTTGCAGCCGCCTGCAATGGAGTCTGCATTGTCTGCACAGAGTCAGGGTCCGCCAACACCCGCGGCGCGCTTGATGATACCCTCCCTTCAGGCTTGGCCCCAGCCTGGAGCGCAAAGCGCAGAGATTCAATTCTGGATGTCCTGATGAAAATCTCCAGTAGCATGCCCGCTGTTCCGTCAGGCCGATTAATCGGTGCACCCAAGTAAAATAGCTTTTTGAACATCTCATCGACATGCTCTTGTTTTTCCGGCGAGGGCGATTCAAAATGGACTTTTGGAGTACCGGTATCTTGGAAGAAAATTTGACAGTCTGCCGCGGCCTCTAGCAATGCGACACCGTCTTGCTTGGCGGGAGGCGCCTTGACATTGGCACCTGCATCGAGCAAGCACTGCACTACATCGGCATTGCCGCTAATAGTGCCCGCCTGTAGCGCCGTCATCCCGCCATTTTCGCTTGCTGGAAGGTTGACATCTGCGCCGCGGTCAAGAAGAAATCTGACTGCTGAAGTATCTCCATGCTGTGCCGCAGCTTGTAGTCCGCTTAACCCCTCCATTCCATACTCGTTGATTGGGACTCCTGCATCAAGGAGGCGCCCGCATTCATAGATCCCATTTGCATTCTCCAGTGCGGATGAACCAATCAAATCGATTCCAATCCCTAAATGCACCATGGCCTCCCAAGGCTTGTCATCGCTGAAGTTTGGAGAAGAGGCGAGTCTCTTCAAATCCTCCAGTGAGGTTTCACCCAGCTGCAATCCGGCCTGGACGAGCAGATACATGATATCGCGCATCACATCAGATCTGATTCTCAAGGTCAACATCAGGGGATTGATGTTTTCAAGATCCATTCTCTCATCAGCAGCGCAGCGAGAGCGATACTTCCTGGCAGCAGGATCGGTTCCACAAGATAGCAAAGTCCTCACGGCAAGGACGTTTTCTGAACGAATTGCAAAACATAACGCCTGTTCAAGCACCTCGTCTTGAAAATTCCGTCGTTTGCAGAGGACTTGGGAAAGGGCAAGATTACCTTTACTGGCTGTCTCCACCAGTAATTGCATCTCAAGCACCTCCTCTGACTCGTTTTCGGTCGACACGGTTTTCAAAAGCGCTAGATATGTGGCGCGTGGAGAATTCAGATATGCGTACTCTATAAGAGGAATCCCCGGATTGTCAAATTCAATGGGACTTTGGCACCCGCTCGGAGGAGGAAATCGACCGCTTCGTGCCTTCCGTGCTTTACGGCACACGAAAGAGCACTTGTCAGTTCACTCCCCGACTTGAACTGCTTATCTACATCGGCTTTCGCACCAACGAGTAGGTTCATCATATCTATGAAGCGGCGGTCCACGGCCGCAGACAATGGAGTATGCTGGTGTTGCCGAATTACACCAACACCATCAACATCTGCACCTTGGCCAATCAAAGCTGTGGCAATTTGCAATTGGTTCAAGGTCACGGCTTCTAGAAGTAATCCCAGGCCAAGTTCACTCGAAACTAGCCGACGGTCTGATGATAATATGAGCATTGCACTCTCACCGGGGAAGTCTTTCAATAGAGAACGATACATTCTTCCATCCGGCGTTCTTATAGCTACCGCTCCCAACACCTTCATCGCAAGAAATCGACAGTAGGAGGATTTGCGCTTCAGAAAATTGATGAGAATCTGAAAGTGTCCAAAATATAAGGTCCATCCTAGGAAACTGGAAAGATTGCCCCGACTGATTATATTGTTGAAGACGAGGTAGGCTACTATCGCAAATACCTGGACCAGCTGTTCACAACCCTCGATATGTATTGGTGGTTCTCTGAAGATTTGGCTTCGAAACGTATTTTCAACACAATTCGCAGTTGCGTTCAAAGCCTCGAGTCTGGTGTCCATGCTAACAAGAAATGATATTAACCATCCTTTGTCACAGGAGGGTATTTTCTCGGGAATTTGGCAACTGTTGGCCGCTGAAAGTGGTATTGCATTCGAGAAAGATTGGCTGCCACTCAGGAACGGAAAAATGGATCGAATGTCTAGAAGTTATTCTCTTAGTGAGGCGGGAAGAATGGAATGAACGAAGCTGTTACCTGGTAAGTCCCAAAACGGACATTGAGGCGAATATGACAAGCTAATCGCGTGGGATTTATTTGGAGAAGAACCACAAACCCCATTGAGTCTAGGAGAGTGGCAAATTGGATTTTTCCACGATGCAAGCCGTTGAATTTCGTATGGGTAATCGATGACGGTGAATGGCATCGTCATGTGGGAATGGACAGGTAATGACGTTGAGATCATTCGAGAATCTTGGTCTGCTTCCATCTCGATTGTTTGACCAAGGTCAAAGCAATTAAGGTGAAAAGGTGAGCGGATTCTTGGGGTACTCAAGTCCAATTCTGTACCCCATATATCTAGCTCGGGGATGTCCAATTCGGCAGTCGATTCTGTGTTGGTTGCATTCTCATGAGGTGGACCACGAGTATCGCTCGTCGTGCTCTCGCGTGCCGAATCATGTACCAGAGAGGTATTTGTTGCATTCGATCCTGGGGTACGAATCTCAATGCGGTGGCGGTTAACGGTTTCGATACCAAGGTCTTGGAATCTATCAGTGCGGAGCTCAATGGCAGAGGCATCATCACGAACCGATGTTTGTGAAGATTGTATCTTTAGTCTTCTTTTCGTAGCGTCGGATGGCGTTTTCCACGTGGTCTTTAGTTTGAAGTCGACCGTGTATATATACCTCGGATGCTATCCCTTCAAGTTTTCGTTCTCGAAGCTTAGATATGACAGCTATCCACTCAATAGCCCGCAAGTTCTTCAAGCCTCCATATCTGGACTTGATTTGTCGGATCCTAGTCCTAGGTTAGAAGCGAGGCTTGGGGTTTGTTGAGAGATCTTTGCTTACGTGAATTTAGTTTTGTGCTTGCTGTTGATTTCGGCAAGCGTGGCTTTGATACTTTTGCCCTCCTCGATGTATAGTCTGATCACATCAGATTCGTAGTCAGCCCAATTTTCGGGCGGCATGATGGGAACCAGAGACGAAGGTGCCAACGAAACGGTCAGGTAGAAGAATTTCCTAAAAATAAAAAATAAAATAATTTTTTTTAAAAAAAAAAGCACAGGCGGAAGGAGGACAAAAGGCCAATTCAGAAAGTAGCTTCGAACTTGCAACCTCTTAGCTACTTGATGAATCTAGCCTTCGCGTTTAAACAATGGGGGAGGGCACCCTATATATGCAAAGCCATGTGAACAGGTGCGCAAACCAAGCTATCAGCCAGGCCTTTCGTCGAAAGCCGAATTGTAATGGTCACCGCAATATGCGCGGGTCTTTTAGGCAGGCAGGAAACAGCCTCAACCTCCGCCTAAGGCAAACGCTAGAAGGAGGCGGCCATCTGTGGTTGTGCCCAGTTGGGTGAGCGGCTTTTCGAAATGGTGCGTCACCAGCTGTTTGGGTTGGACGACGAAAGTCCCGTGCATACCACCAGCAACAACCCATACAATTGATTAGGCAACAATTCTGTCTCAGGTAGTGTTGACTCTCAGCTACCCGCCCATCAATCAGTCAACCAGTCACCCAAATCCTCAATGCATTGCAGAGATGTTTTTTTTCCTTTCGCCCGAATATGAACTGATATGATACACAAGGGGTAAAATGCCGATAAAATAGAGTGCCCGCCCGATGTTGTTGTTGTTGTTGTCAACCTGGTACCTTGGAGTGGGGAGACGAGAATGTTCATAGTAGGCTGGGCAATCGGTGTTGGTCGAACGCCGCCTCCGGGTTGAGATCCAAATGAGGTAATTATAGCCGGACCATACGTGAATCAGGGCATGGATGATGGAGGAACGACGAGCCGCAATTGGGTGCTATTTCCTCAATTCAATGCATACACACTATCGACAGCCCTGTGCCATGTATGCTGACCTAGTAGTGTATCATGTTACCTCGATCGAATCGACACCCTGCCATAGACATCGTATGATCCTGCTCCACTTGATTCGTCAAAGGGTGGTCTGGTACTCAACACTACTTATGCTTTTCTCAATCATGCTTTCATTGTGTGCCTCTTATTAATTGCCAATCTACTTTCAAGCAGTCAAGGGAGCCAGTCCAAGTCTAAGCGGCGTTTATCTTTTACCGTTTATCATCAGTCAGATCACCTTTGTTGTGTTGGGAGGTTCTATTCGTATGCATTGGCCTTCTTCCTCCCCTTCTCGACATTGACTGACGCCAACGAGTACAGTAAGTAGGCTGCTCTCGGCCGTTTAGTGTTTTTGGGGTAGTCGTGGTCTTGATTGGAACCGAATTGATATCTGGACATGAACCTACCACTACCACTAGTCGGTGGATTGGCTATCAGATTATTCTAGGAGCGGGACGTGGCATTGGCATGCAGGTGGCAAGTACTTGCCAACCTTCAGCAACTTCAACGAGTGGATCTTGACTAACTCTGAATCTTCAAGCCAATTCTTACGGTGCAAGCATTACTTCCTAGGCCGCAGATTGCGATTGGAACGGCTTTCATCATGCCGGGTCACACATTTAGTGGCGCTATTTCGTTTGAGTATTGCCCCAACCATATTTAGCAACAGCGTCAGATCTGCAATCCCTCAGTATGCCTCTAGAGTAGATGTTCAGTCGGTCATCACTGCTGTTGCGACGGCTTTGAGAACACCATTAAGTTTCGTCAAGCTTGGTGGTATTTTAAAGGCCTACTCCATGTCAGTAAACCAGATCTTCTATTTCACTGCTGTGGTGGGCGTTTGTAGCTTTATATTTTCTTGGGGCATAGGATAGATCCATGTGCGCAAGAATCAACGAGCTAAGTGAATGTCACCAAGAAGCAGGTCTTTCTATTGCAGCTGGTGACAAAATTTCAGAAGCAACATAGCCCAAGGGTTCTCATCCAAAAGGATGTGTACATTGAAAGGGTTCGAACTTTGCATGTTGAAGACTGCAAATTATTTAAAACTGTAGTGTCTTTAATTAGAAGAAGAACACACTCGCATTGAGCCAGCCGAAGGAATTCAGGCCTCCAAGTAGTCATCGGCATTTATGGTCAATTCCTGTCGGCTGATATTCAGTAATGAACCCAAGATGCCACCAAGTTCTTTTAACATAGGGTCGGAGAATGTCTGCCATTTTATGTATTATCCGTGCTCGAATTTACAAGAGAGCACCGAGGCACGTCTTAGACGCATTGCATCTTATAGCCTGGATGTTTCGATACCAACATGTCACTTGTGTATACCTCAGAATTTCGCCAAAAGAGGAAAGTCCTGTGGATCATCCTCTCGATAGACAAATGTCTTGGTTGGGTCCGAGAATACATCGAGGAAGCACTATGGGACGATCACCTACGACAAAAGTGTTATCTCGCCGCCTGATCCACCTAATAGGGGAAAGGGAACCTTCGAAACCTTCATGGGAATCGACAACACGCACGCATTGCTATCCAAATTTGCAGGATAGGTGTGATCTCTTTACATGATTCAGGCTGCCTGAAATGCCCATTATAATGCTAGAAAAGAGAATATCCAATTATCATGCATTCGTTGATTTGGCCGAAAACGCCGCCCATGATGATTTCTACGTTGTAGACCTGAATATCTCCACATCTATGCGATCAAAACAAACAGAAATAATATAAATACAGTTTGTTGGTGGAAGGGGACACTGGCCAAAACACACACCCTGCCCAGAAGGGTATAGGGTAAGCCAATCCGGCCACAACCGAATACCCTATCCAAGTAGCTGCGAACAACTTGGAAGAGTGTTAGAGCATCCAATCAGAAGCTCTAGAGTGCCCCTTGAAGAAAAGAAGAAAAGAATATAAAGCGGAAAGTCAAATAAAGGAATATCATGGGGCTGCATCGGGACTTCTATGGAGTTATAATGCAAGGAATTTAGAATTTCAAAAATAAAAATTGGTTAGAGAAAACTGCCTGTTCATTTTCTATGTCTCGCGTATTTTCTGCGTCATGATAACTATCTAGGGGCTATCGGAGCTTCAGGTAAAGATTAATCATGCATTCACAGGATTTGTTGTTGCAGGGTGTGAGGGATATAATATTATGAAGATTCAATCATCATCTCGTAGTTCTTAGCACTATCAAAATTTTGTATCGAAAACTACCGCAACCATGTTATATCAATTAAGGATAATGATCCAATAAGTAGATGAGTAAAAGGCAGTTCAAATTTCCCATTTTCTTGCGATCCAAGTCCTTCAACTCAAATTGGGTTTTAAATATTTACTAGCTCTAAGGACAAAGAACAGCCCGTTATTTATATACAAACATTTCAATGGACAACTTAAGCCTCTAGATAGACGCCTTCTAATGCAACCCAATAAACCTGTGACATTTTTCTATCCTGCCAGTGATATCATTTTTGTGTCTAAAATCGTCGCAATGGTATTTCGATGCTCACTAGAACGAGTATTTGCTCCAACCCCTGATCTTCGAGCCAAAGATGAAAAACAATATCGGAAAAGGTGAAATAACCGCAGAAAATATGGCCAGAGCAGTTGCCATCCACTTTACTCCTAGTAGATCATACATGGACCTGGTCCATATAGGAAAGCTAGCCGCAAGAAGACTGCGCATGGTGATGTGGATAGACATCGCAGAGATGGCGTTCGATGCGTAAACATCTACAATATAGACAATTCCGCTTATAAAGACAAGTTGAAGTCCCATACCGATGAATGCTGATGCGAATATTTGCGAGATCCAATGTCTTTCCATAGACCATCCAAACCAAATCAGCGCTGGAGGGAGGATAATTGCCCCCAGCATCATCGGCGGCAGGCATGCTTCAGGAGATGGCTTCGTGCCATACTGCATCCAACGATTCTTGTACCAGGTTCTCATAAAAATGGCAATGATGCCCGGCGAAACCATTAACCCAATAGCGACAGCCAGAAATGGAAGAGTACTAGTCTCGGAATCCCAGCCACGTTGTTCAAATGCGAGCGGAAACAGCTGGTAAGACATGAACAAGAGCCCATAAGCAAATGTTAGATGAATCGTCAAGATGACCAGAATGGGTTCCTTGCAGAACAGGATGACTGGCTTTTTCAATTTTTCTCTGAAAAAGACGCGGAAACTGAAACTGTTTCCCTGGAAGCTGGCTTTGATGCGCGCTGGAAACCCGACATTTGGACCTCGTTTGCTTTTCTCATCGTCGCTTGCTAAAATTCTTTTAGGAGATGCTTCCTTCAGGCAGATGAGAGCCAAGGCGGAAATGAAAGCAAAGAATATTAGTGCAATCCAGGCAAGCCATCGCCAACTGTGATCGGCAATGATGTAGCTAGCAACAATTGGAGCAAAGACGCTTCCAAGATTAATGACGGTTGCGCCGAACGACAATGCCGTGCCACGAGGAATTGGATCATAAAGCTCAGCAATCATTCCGGAACCGACCGCTAGCACAGCACTTCCGAAAGCACCAGCCAAGAATCGAGCGATTAGAATAGTCTGGATATTTTCTGCCAAGCCAAGGGGGATTTGAAAAAGTCCGCAGCAGGAACAGCCGATGAGGAGGGGGATGTTATTTCCAACCATCTCAGCAAGAGGGCCCCAGACTAGAGGTCCAACGACAAAACCTGTAATAAAGAGGGACACTCCAAGTTGCATCACTATTTTAGACACGTGATATTCTTCAGCGAGGATGGAAGAGGGTGGCCCAAGAATACTCGAGGCGAAGGATACACCAAAAATTGCAGTGCATACGATGGTGACATATCTCAATTTCGTCAAAGTAGACCAGTTGCGAGGATGCCTTGGATCCTTGGGACCATCGAATCCAACGAAAAGTGAGCTGACATCTTCAGATGATGTTGGCATGCTTCGTATCTCGACATCTGGCCCGGCCAACGGCGTTTGAACCGTTACCACGGCGGTCTTGGTAGACATTTGAGCGAAAGACGAGAGAAATATCGGCCAATTTTGTGATCTCGGGAAGACTATTGACATAAAAGAGATGGGTGACGGCACTGAGCCGCGCTTTCTGCTATCGTTTGCCTTTGTACTGATCCCAGTAGCCCGATAAGTATATGAAGGTGGATCGCTCACAAGGTTCTTCTCATTTTTAGGGACCCACGTTGACATAAATCGCCGAAGACCGGCGATAAGCTATTGAAATAATTGTTTTTGAACCATTTTTATTTCCTGCTTATTCCTTCGGATGTCGCATGGACGCTTATGTAGATAACAAGCGCCCAGCGGACTTTGACTCCGTCCCAACTCTTTTGACAGCCGTGGATCCAGAACCACGATTCCTATCTGCTGGTGAATAAACCATGATATATATAATTGGCTTCAAAGTATAGCGACCGAGGATATTGTTTGATCATCGCTTTTTTGTTGCTCACAAATAATCTAGCTGTCTGAATTTCATTTTCTCTCCATCCTCAAGTTCCGGTATGCCGCTCCGGAAAGATAAAGGAGGAGGCCAGAGCGGAGACCAAAGTTGGTCATCGATAATTCATATTTGATCCCTTTCCTATTTAGGAAAGCAATCATTTTCTCTATCGGACTCAGAAGTCCGCACTTGTGGACCGTATCTGTTCCCCAGCAATTCCCGGTCCGAAATGGAAACTGATCTAAGGCGTCCACCAAGTCCCCGATAGATGTAAATCTTGAGATAATCTCCCTCATTTCCAAGATTCTTGTCGATTCATTTGTGGATATTCGGTACTGGTCTGGTTTCTTGTTGCGAGGTTCGCCATTTGTACGACCCACCCACCTTACAATAGCTGATAGCCAGTTTTAAGTCCATTGAGAAGAGCTATTTCCTGAGCAATTTCAGTCTTCTGTCAAGCCTTTTGCCTTCCACTCGACTTCGCATTTTGCTAGGCCTCCCGAGAATCGCGGAATACCGACAAGTTTGCACTCTTTCCAATAGTCTCGAACTATTTGACAGTGCTGTGGCTTGGATGCGTTTATGCCAACCATGTACACGGGGTGGCCCATGTGGATGTAAAATGGCGACGAAGGTGGAGTTGATGCGATAACTTGGCATAGCCTGTCTATCGCTGAACCAAGGGCTGTTTTTTTCTGTGTCTTACTCCTTTCGTCGTCCACTTGGCTCAAGATTGTGATGGCAGCAGAACATCTATTTGCATCGGCACATTGACCCCAGTAGGTAGGGTCAGATCCTAACTTGAGAAGTTGCTCCATGCCTCTCAGGCAGCTGCTTTTAGAATCCAGGGCTGGATCTGCCTTGACTATTTGCAGATACAGTTCAAAGGTGTCTATAGGACATCCCATGTCCCATAAGAAGCTTTCGGTGACGATTTCGCGATGCCAATCATCAAAAATTAACCCACGGGTCCCTCCTCCCAGAAGGGCGCCTATTACATCGAGCCATATAAGCCTCATAACCACTTCGGCTAGCCCATTGAAGTTTTGAGAAAGCTTTTCTAACTCGGCAAAATTTTGGCAGTGGCAGTCCAATAATGATCGAGCTCCATATAGATGTCGCTGCCAGTCACCAAAGGGCCGCTCGTAGACTTCCAAGACAGCAAAGGCGGCAATCCCAAGAAGAGCAATGGGGTTTGCTGTCTGCAACGCCTCATTGAGATCCGCTAAAACTGCAAGTCGGTGATGTGAGGCGAGTATTGGCTCCGGCTCCCGTGTATCATTTGGTGCAGGGCCTTCAGACCCTTGCCCGTGAGCTTGCATGAAATCGTGCAGGCGAGTGACGAGTCTCTTCGCTTTGAGGGATAGTTGCGGGCCGTTTTCTAGGGTTTCTCCATCGACAAATTTCATCTGGCGACACAGAGCTGCTATGCGATTGAGAAAATTTGTTGGGTTGATATTTGAATGATCACGAGTCGTTGGTCTTGTCTCGCTGGTTGCAACTACATCGGAGGCGTCCGTAGAACTCTGTGAAGCGGGTGATTGTGGAGCGAGTGGACGCCTGGTTCTCTTCGGTCTCTGGCATTGGCTTCTTTTTGGTTTCTCTCCAGTCCACACCACTCTCTGAGGATATCCGCCACATGATAGGTTTGCCTGCACGCATGGCAGACAATGGGGCCGATTCAGATCACACTTGACATTCCGGTTTTTGCATGTGTGACAGTCTCGATCGCGGCGCATTCCGCGGGGCTTCCCGCGTCGCCTGTCTTCGACTCCGGCCGGCATTGGATATTCACGCTTTGAAGCGGGATATGCTGCGATGATAAGGTAAGAAGACGGATGCTTGATAAGGAAAGAAAACAAAGGCGAGACAACGATCTGCTGGGGGTCCAGACAATGATATACTATGGTAGGCGTAGACTAGGGGGCGACTCCACTGATAAGAACTACGGCATCTGCCCCAATCATTGGATCGTCGGGCTTTGATCTACTTGGCATTCATGGAAATTGGCTGCTTTGCTGTATCGTGAACTAGAACTGAGTCAGGAGAGTGATATGGCCACTGGCCTGTATTCCAATCTCGATTATTGAGGCTGTAGCCACATAAAACTAATTTCTTAAGTTGATAAGGGTCATTGAGGCGGAATTGGCCCCTAGCAGCGAAATATAGGCGTATGGGGGACTCCACACCCAGTTAGTTTGCCTCTTATCATTCGATTTTTTCAAGAAATAAATTTCTTGTGAAAATAGAAGTTCGAAAGTTTCTATTATTGATTTCTTTACCACCCATCAATCATCGCTTGGCTTGGCGCAGAAATTCAATTAGGCGCCCAAAAGCTCCTCTGCATCGTGAACCGCTTAGGGTCTTGATTCTTGAAGGACATAATTCAGCACCCATTAATGTGCTGACCCAGGATGAGCCACAAAAGTCTTAGTTGTCAATTTCAACTACCGAATAACACACTTGGTCACCTTGGGCTGACAGTGATTCCCTGGCTCAATCCTGATTAAGATTGCTTGTACTCTTTCAAACTCCCACTTGAGAGACTACCTCCTCCCATTTCTATATCTGTAGCTGAAGATCCATATGGGTTCTTCTTGATCCACAGCAGCCATGCGATTACAAGAACAAACGTAACTGGCACGACGACAGCTGCGAAGATCTTGCCTTGACTGCCTCTGGTAGCAGGCGCCATGTCAGTGGAGAATATCGCTGCAACAAATGTGCCTGGAAGGAAAACCAGCGTGATTATAGCTAGGGTCTTCATCGCCTTGGAGTCCTTAACCGTTTCCTTGGCCAAGACATACTGTAATCGGGCATCCCGTTGGGCGATGAGGCTGTACAACTGATCATGAATGGTCATTAGCTACCATGCAACGGCCGTGAACCGATTGAGAACATACCACATCAGTTTGACTGCTTATTCTGTTTGGCAATTCGTTAATGTCTCTTGAGTGCGCATTTGCTGACTCAATCGCCCTGCTCACGCGACCGGCAAAATCCTGGTTGTCGCCCACGCTCAGCTGGAGCTTTTGGGCCACTTGGCTCTCAAACTTGCTTCGCTTTCCCAAGTCTACCAACTCCATCCGGGCCCCGTGGAGTGTCTGACTGAGTCGACCAAAATCGTACGGCTTGGAAGCCTTGCCTAGATCCTTACTTGGTGTCTCTGTGGTCACAGAAGTGAGCCAGTCTCTCCAGCTCTGGGCACCGGACACGTTAGAATCGGAGTCACGAGGCTGGCTGTATGTTTCCGCCCTTAGTTCATCCATGATTGCAGAATCAACCCGCTCGACGCTTTCGATGACCCTGTTGAGTTCTTTGCAGGTCGTGTCATGATGGTCTGAGAAAAGCTGATAAAGCAAAAGCATAGGATGTGTCTCCTCGTCTACGTCCTTGTACACTGTCCGGAGCGAGGGTGATATATCTGTGTCTGGTCCGAGCTGAATGATTGCAGCACCATGAGTAAATTTGCTGTCACATATCAGAATCAGGGACCAAAATCCAGCGCCAGAACGCGGTGTCTGTACGAAAAATGCTATCATCAGGCTTAGCCTCGAATTGAATCTTTGTTGCATCGTTTCCCACTCACCGTGGTTTCCATTTCCCGAGCTGGTCTTGAAACAACCTCCCTCATCTCCCAGTGTAAGGCTCTTGGACACTCGCCTAAGTTTGAAGAAATCACTGATATAGCGAAGGCCTCCATCACTAAATAAGGCATTGATTTCGTCATTTTTATCTTCCTCGCGTTCATCTTCAAAGGATCTGCGAGCCCTTAAAACAATGGTTAGGTACTAAATCAACACATTCCTGCAGTTTGATGTCTCACAGTATGGAAAGGTTCACGGTCTCTGGGGTTGGTGACCCTATACCCGGGAGATTCTGAACCTGTGAGGCATGTTCAGTGCCACGCTTGTTTCAACACCAACTACCCACAAACCTCTGCATCTTTAAAATGATTAAAGTACAGATCAAGGAGATCCTCTTTAGACATCTTCTGCATCGGTGCACACGGAACACCCGGAAACTCTGGGATCGTCTTAATCAAGTCCGAATGGATCGATGGTTTGGGTGTTGTGACGAAGCCATTACGCTCGAGGCTCCAAAGTTCAATGAAGAACTCCTTGTTCTTTCTTGATAAAATGTCTACTGTCGTCTCCGGCCGAGCGTAGTCGAGCTGTTTCGACATGAATGCGGACAGATTCTGGGGGTCGACCCCAAAGTCGTCCTCGCCGAAGCTCGGCCGGCTTGGATCAAACATGACCGGGTCATCGTTCATCGGAGGGGAAGCCAGGTGTTGGACCCTGGTCTTCAGATCTACTCGCGTCTCTATGGACAGTACCGCTCCAAAAACATCGTTCGAGTCCCGTCGTAGGAGAACAGCAACAGTGAACCATTTTGGAATGCCCTCTTTGGTAGCCTCGCTCTCTCTAATACTCCATCGCACACTCCTCGCTCTCCCAGAAACGCTAGAGCGAGTGCTCCCGACAATTCGAGCAAGGTACGACGTGTCCTGAGGCTCCGTGGCGCCAGTATCATGGCGGGCTCGCAAAAGCTTTGGGGTAAGGCCTGGAGAAAATGCTTCAATTTCGAGCTTTGAGGGGGATGTCGGGGGCACCATATCAAATTCAATTGTGATGAAGGCCTCCTTAACTCGGTATCGAGGCTTCATGGTTGAGATCTTGAATCGAATAACGATCAGTGTGGCGAGATCGATAACAGGCTCTTTGGCTTCGCCATGGACACAAGCCACAATCTGCGTTTCCAGCGTAATTGGCCCCGAAGTGCCAAGTTGCACTTGGGAAGCCCGCGCATTAGATTCATGTTAGTCTCAGAGGTTCATTGGAAATACTAAAAAACGAAAGCCAAGATACCATTTTGTGAGTTCGCGATGGATCCCTCGCACAGGCGTTGGGGATGGAGAATGTGCGGTTGTAAAAATGGACTTGGTAAACACAATGCAACACCATCTCATCTAATATATCGGATTAGGATTGGGATTGGATGCGCAAATGCCACGTCACCCCGCACCTTGCCTTGACGCGACCCTAGTAGTTCGTTTTGATTTACAGCTGGGGAATGGAAAGCCACATTTGGCTGCTTTTGGACATTGGATGTTGACATGCGGGCCCTGGGATTCATGTGAGATTTTAGTACCTAGGTACATACATGCTGATCGTCATAATGTTCTGGTTCCAAGATCAGATTGTTTCCCTCATGCATACTCCTTCATCAATTCGTTCGACTCGACGTGTGCTTCAAAGTCAACAATGTGTGTCGAGTGACACCACGGCTTGAGCCGCTTTTCCTCCCGGATCGTGTTAGCGAAGCATGCACCCCAGCCCTCACGAGGGAACACTTTGTTGACATCTCCCCGAGTCGTCTCATGAATAATCTGCTCGAAGCCTTCAACCCTAGCGTTCTTTCCAACGTTGTCGTAGATTGTAGCCAGTTGGATCAATTGGCCCAGGAACGTAATGGTTCCGTCGGTGCCGAGATCCTGGTGGCGGATGATGGTCTCGCAAACTGCATCGGCCTGGTCTTGCGTAGAGCCCAATGATCGGAGAAGTTTCAGGGCTTGGATACCGCCATAAAACTCAAAGGACATTCGAGTGGCAGAGATGAATTCCTTGGCAGTGCCAATATCGTGGAGGAGACAGGTAATAGCGAGGGTAGATGGTGACAGCTTGGAGCTGTGCTCGGGGAATTGTTGCTGTCCAATAACAGTGCCTAGTCCGCAGTTAGTCTCTCGACTTTTCTCTTGAGCGAATCATTCCCAATATACTAAAATAAAAGACCCTCATTGAATGGTTGTATGTCTGCCGCGGGAGATGAGACTTGGCGAAATCCCGTACCTGAGCCACAATGGGGTCATCGGATGGGAAATGCACTTGATCGACGGTGATTGCATCGGGCAGGTTGATGTATGGCTGTCCGACGAAGATGGCGCCAGGATCAAGTGGTACGGCGGTCCAGCCGTTCTCGGTGACTTCGTTTGCTGCCATTTTAATGATGGGAATTAATTGCTGATGGTATATTTGACAGGTGATCAAAATTGCATCTCTAGGTTCCCGGTTTCCTTATATGCTTTTCTTCGTCCAACATTACTATATCACGTAGCCCCTAAGCAGTTCCTACATTGGCATCCTGTTCAACATCGTCATCTGGCGTCGCTGTCGCATTTCCCCTCCACAGCCGGCTGACACGGCCAAAACATGGGCGATGATTCGCCAAACCTACCGCGTTCCCATTTTTGGCAACTTTTTCGGCCGCCTTTTGGCCGCTATTTGGCCGCCGGCGAGCACCATGCGGCGCCGCAGAACGATCAATTTTTGGTAGCAAGACGGCCGGAAGCCCTGAGTCACTACATTTCTGTCACACCAGGCAGGATATAATTTGTAATCAGGCCTGTGGTTCCCATGCCATCGTGAGGAGCCTATTCCGAGAAGCCGCGGAGATGACGGCTCCGCATGGATTAAATGCAGCTCTGTCTTCCCATGCTACGCACGCATCCCCGGATCAGACGGACGTACGGATCCGCAAGGCAGCCTCCGTTTGAGGAATGACGTTGGCCGCTAGGCGAGAAACACCGCCGGCGGCATGGCAATAATGGAGGATTACCAACATTGCAGCTTCAAGTGAACGTTGCGTAATGAAATGGTCATGAGCATCGCGGCGACGGCGACGGCAACAACGGCAGTGATCAGGTCAATGAACCATCAATCAAGTTCATGTCAAGTAAATAATTTTTATGACTATGCTTCTATCAATCTCTCCAGATGTCTGTCTCAAAGTGAATTAGGTCGAACCAGTCTATCCTCATATCCGGGTATCATGTGTTGGTTGGCCTTGGGCCTATCTGTCCAATATCTTCCCCAGCAGCTCCTTTCAAAATTTGCTCGCTATTTCATGTTCAAACCGATCAAGCGTACTCCTCGTCGAGCCCGTATTCCGCGTCCATATCAGGATTATCGTCGTCGTCGAAGCCGCCTTCAAACTCACCACCACCGCCGCCAAACTCGTCCCCATCGCCATAGTTTTCGGTTTCTTCAAATTCCTCTTCTTCCTCTTCCGCAGGGGCGTCGCCCGCCACGCTCTCGTCTGGTGCGTCTCTTCCATCGTCGCCTCCGTGGGTGCTACCTGCCAGACTAGTCTTACGACTTGTTGCTTCCGACCCAGGGCCTCCAACGTTGGGCATGTCGAAGATGCTGCGGATGGCATCGTAATTGATCCTCTTGGACCAGGCTCGATCCTTGGCAACATTGATGGCTGCTTCCGCCGCGGAGCTGGCAGGACTCGTCTGTCCCTCTCCCATTCTGGCTCGCTTACGCCTTTTTCGAGTTTGTTTAGGCCGTTCCGCTTCGACCTTCTTCCTGAATACCTTTTCTTGATGCTTTCGTAGCCACTCCTTATTTTGATTGACCCAAATAATCTCTTTAATCTGCGCTTCCTCCGGGGAGAGGAGACAGTTGATGACCTCGGGGTCGTCTGCAAACTCGTCTTCTGTAACATCGGCGGCCATTGATACTTCCTTCTGTGGGCGCTGCTGCAAAGCCCAAACAGTGTGAATTCGAGCTCGTTGTTCAGCGTTCGAGTAGGCCATGGCGTGTTCGTATGTCAATGGGTCATTGAAAATTTCTTCGATAACGCCCTCCAGTTCTTGTTCGTCCTGTTCCCATTCGTCGTTAATTGGGAGTTGAGGCTTGGCCTGCTTCCTCTTCCCTTGCGTGCCTGCTTCTTGATCGCCGTCCTCGTCCAAGGCGTCGCCAAACTCCTCCACGAGTGTATCTAGGGTTTCGACATTCACATCATCTCCTTCGCTCATGCTCGAATTAAGTTTGTTGACCAAAGACGGATTCTCAGCAATCTGAGATGGTAAAGGTGGAATAATGAAGCCATCGTCATCACGACGATACTCCACCACAGGCGCCTTGGTGAGATCAGCGCCGCCTCGGGGTTGGGCAATAACAAGGGCGGAATTCGATCCCTCTCCATTCTCGCCATCCACATCCTCCTCCTCCTCTCCGCCTATGCGCTTCCTTTTCCGAATCTTACCGTCCGAAAGCTGCTTGTACTCCTCCGTCCTCTTGTAAAACGACGGCGGGTCGTGCGAGCTCTCCAAAAAGTCTTGCTTCAAAAAGTCTTCGACAGACATTTTACTTGATTCGGTAACCTTGAATTCTTGCAGACGGCTCTGGATGGTGTGGTTGGTAACCTTGACGATGTAAACAACTTCGCGGACGGTTCTTCTAAAGTTATGCATACGCGCTGCCATGAGGAGGCAAGCACCGCAAATACCAGAGGGTCGGCGGCCCATAACCATCCAATCTCGGCTCATTCTCTTGACGAGGCGGACGGCATCCTCAGCCACCTTGGCAGTGTCTTGGTGAAACTCCATCTTGGTGGCAAATCGCCAAATCAAGTCCTCGGGGTACACAGGGATCAGGCCGTCATTACCGATTGGGACCACTTCGTTGAGCTTTTTAAAGATACGGCCGAGCTTGAAGACGTTAAGCTGGACCAGGTCGGCGAGGTCAATCAACATGACTTTGCACGGTGGCTCAGCACGACAGGCGGCATACAAGCACACAGCCGCCACACTGGCGAGGGTACGACCCTGGATGAAATTGGCGCTGGAGGCGAGCTTGAAAACCTGGGTGCCGGCTTGGACCAAACTGTCGCTGACGTTGAGCTGCTGAGCATACCCCTGCATTAAGCTCTTGGCCTCCCTGATACTCTTTTCCCGGTCCTCCGATCCACCCACTCGTCTGAAAGCCGGACCCATGCTTCGAACACCGGCCTGGTCGTGGGCAATATAGGAACCCTGCACCATGGCCGCACCAGAAGACGTCTCTCCGAATTGCACCTCGGCGACAATGTTGCTGTCATCAGCGATACGACCACAGGTCTGGCAAGTTCCGTCAATGACATTGGGCTTCGGACAGGCCTTGTTCGGGCACTGCGGGCGGGAGGGATGGGCGAGAGAGGCATTCCGGTTGGCCGCGGCACGAGAATTCTGGGCTTGGGCCTGGGCTGCGGCTCGACGCTCTTCACGCTCTCGCATGGCTCGTACGGGGTTTGGTTTTGCGAATCGCGGCTTTGCTGAGGGTCGCTGGGACCCCGAGCCCGTCTTGGGCGGGGTGAGAAACGAAGACATGGCGATGGGTTGAACCAATGGTCGGTTATAGATCACGGAGGAGAAGCAGTGAGAGCAATGGAAAAGTCGCAGCTGCTAAAAATGTCGAGATTTGGTGATTTCCTCCTCGGCCCAGCAGCGGTGGGCAAATCTCGTTCTCCTCCCCTTGACCGTCGGACGGTCAGGTCGGGGGCCTTTCGTAGCGAGTGCAGTTGAATATATAGAATTCCAGCGGCTGAGGAAGAAGACAAAAAAAAAAGGTGTCGTATTTGAAACCGCGTCGAGCGAGGGTGTAAGTGGGTATGACGGGCAAAGACGCGTCGCTGCAAGTGAGAGATACTGGCCGAAGAAAATCGCGATGCGAGTGGTCTGCGGGGGAATTTTGGATGTGGGCGGGAGGGTGGTGGTCGAGTGGGGAACAGTGTCGTCTCGCTTAAGCGACGCACCAAAACAACTGGTGGCTCTGAGTCACGCCAGCAGGCAGCGACGGTTCGAATACCGCGGCGGGCGGATTTTTGTGCGTCGCGTGGGGCTGTAACAAGGTGCTTCAACGAAGCTCAAGATGGGACAGGATGAAGTGCGACGTTTCAAAATCCGCCACGAGGTTCATTTCCCATCGTGAGGGTTCCGAGAAAAGCCTGGTCTCGAGGACCTTTTGGAGCGGTCGGGGACGGACGGAGCATGCAGGCTCCGAAGTTAATCCGACAACCTGCATTGTTTGCCTGCTTGTTGCGTTGCTTTGCCCCGCCTTGCGCTGATGTGGGTCAAGGAGGGGCGCGCACTATTGTTGGACGAGCATCAAGTATAAGCCTGTCTGTGAACTACGCCTCGTTGTTGATTCTTGACATGTCGATGACTTCAACCACGCCCTTTATGCTCATCTTGTACATGTGCACAATGAGCGGCTTTTTATATCTTTTTTTGCCTCTCAATGTCAATTGTCAATGTACTCTATACCATGCTCCCATCATCCATCTACCCCTCATCTGCACGTCCACCGTGAATCCGTGAATAACTGACTCCCCCCTCCCCCCCATGGCCATGGCCTCACATACAAGCCCAGACGGCATCTCGGGCCAGGTTCCGGTTGCATCCCATCGCAGATTCTTCGGGCTTTTCTGAAGTCACATTCACAGAGCATGCTTCGCCGTCGTAACTCTTGCCCCATTCTGCTAGCTCCCCGTCTGCAGTTGGTAATTGGACATGATGGATTAAGTCAGAAACTGGGCCGAGTCAGGGCGGGGGAATTGTCGTATATAAAACCCCCCCGGGTTACGTCAGGCCAGCTCACCCCCACGATTTACACGGGGATGCATCTTTTTAAGTCTCACCATTTCAACTCATGATATAAATACCCCGTCAGCTGAATATTGAGTTGACTCATAATTCCTGTGATTCCTGTGATTCATTCCCTAATTACTCTGACCGCATTCGCCACCGGCGTTTCACAATGGCCTCCAACTTCACCCTCGCTGCCGGTCCAGGAACTGACATCTGGAAGAAGCCCCCGTCCACGGATGTATTCGCAGGTAACAACACGCTCCCGACTCACGCTCTCTTTTAATCCGCCTCACTCTTGCTCCCCGGATACATTCACATCCCAAAAAGCACGAGCATGGCCACTGACTCACACCAATCCTAGCCCCCTTCCGCACTCACTCCTCTGCCCCCCTCAACAAGTTCACGTCCGCCAATATCACCTTCTCCACCAACTACGTCCAGCAATATGACCAGGGCGGCCTCCTCCTGACACTCACCAACACAAACGACCCCTCGGCGCCTCGCAAGTGGATCAAGGCCGGCGTAGAGTGCCTGGACGAGTCTGTCCGTCTGTCCGTAGTCACTTGCGACAACTGGGCCGACTGGAGCGTCGTAACACCCCCATCTGGCGCTGATGAGATCAAGGCCGGCACCAAGACGGTCACCATCCGTGTAGAGAAAGAGGAGGCTGAGCTGGGACGCTGCTTCTGGGTGTACTACGTTGACGGCGACAAGAAGGTCCCTCTGCGAGAGATTTGCTGGGTATATGGATACAACAACGGCGAGGGTTGGGAGTTGGGAGTCAGCGCTGCCGTGGCTCGGCCAGGCAAGGCGCTCGACGGAGAGTTGGAGGTCAAGTTCCATGACTTTGACGTCGAATGGGAAAAGTAGCCGGTGCATCAATCTTCCGAGTTATGAGATACATGAGATACATGAGATACACCATTCACGAACAAATACAAATCATCACATGTAACGAGCGAATGGAACGGGAACAAACTTTGAGGCGGCCGAATATTTCTCATTACCTCGACCCTGACGGAGCTCACGTCAGGGAGGATCGCACTGCGACCCTTGCTATATATGAATCATCAAGATCGTAACATCATTCTTTGCTATCGGCGAAACCTTCGCCCCCCAGGACCATGCAGGATCCAACTCGCATCCCTAAAGTGCATAATACATCCTCCAGCAAAACAAAGGAAAAGAGTATTCAACGATTGGCAATCTGTCAAGAGATGTGATTGTAATTTTTTTTTGTCATACAACATCCCCGGGGTTTGAGGCACATAAGCCCATCCTGTGGACTGTAGTGTGGTAGAATCCTCGTCTCCCTCAGGGGGCGCTGCGTCTTGGTTTCCGAATGGAGAGTTTCCCTTTTGCCGTTCCCAGCGGTCTATGCATCAAATAAACGCCAACCGGTTCGTGAAAGCAAATCAAACAATCGATTCCAAACGGCAAAAAACTGTTGTTGAGATGGGGCAAATGTTGTTGGTATAGTTGATCAATCTTGGCCCTTTTTGCCTGCGGGTGAAATCGTAACAAAACAGACAATAACTGTCATTCCCATGCTTTTCCCAATCGTGGTGTGTACATGAAACAAAGCAAGATCCAGTGCCCTGTAAATATAACGCCAGAGTAGAGAAACATGTCCCAGTGCCGCGCTGTGTAAGAAATGGGGTATCAAATGCGGAGTTGTATATGGACGAGGCAGAACAGACAAACGCCAGAAGATACATGAAAATCCACAATTACAAAGTAGAGCGGAGGACGGCGGTTCGCATGGTGGCGGATTAAATCCTCTCAGCTCGTGTACTCATCAAAATTCGGTCGGCCAACCTCGTGAGAAGTGGAGAAGGTAGTGAAAACAAACTCCCAAATGGAGACGTCAATCTGATGAGAGGGAGCACGAAAAGCAAACCAACGCCGGCTGAAATCCACTATCCCCATGATATCGCTTCCGGAACTTTTTTTTTGTGATTGATTTTCTTGTTTTTTTTCTTCGTGGGCGTTTCGTTCCACACTCATCCTCCAGGCATGATCATCCTTTCGTGGTTTACACGCGCTTCTGGAGTCCTGTGAGTGTAGTAGTCAAGTGCAATAGCATAGCCTTTCAGATAGTCTTCGGCGTTCGAGCGTTGCTAACGTCGATGACATCGTCGAGGTGATTGCACATGGCAACAAACAGGTCGAAGAACAGCTTGCTGCCACCCGCTTCCATCTCAGCCTGCATGGTCCCGCTCCGCTTGAACGTCTTGCGGCAGCGGATGATCAGGGCGAGGTAGTGAGCGCGCAGGCGGCTGTCCGAGTCCGGGGTGTTGGCGTAGGCGTACTGGGCGGACCGCAGGATAGTTCCGACGTCGATGCCGGCTTGCAGTCCCTGTTTGCGCAGGGCCAGACGCTTGAGCTCCTCGAGGCCGTATCGATCCGCGGAACAGTAGATGACTGTGTCGCGGAGGATGTGGGCGTCGATGCTTGACAGGTATACGGTGGCCTCGGACGAGGTGGTGCCTGCGCGACCACCTCCATTTTCGGGGTTGGGGGATGGGTGAGGTGATCGGCCTTGGTCCTCGAGCTCCCAAGAGTTGCGTTGTCTGTTGTGCAACAGACGAGGGTAGTAGTCACCCTTGTAGAGGTACTCGAGGATGGCGGAGAAGACCTCGGGTTCTTCGTCGGGGAGGGAGATCCTCTTGCTCTGCGCATCGCAATATCCGTTCCGCATGGCCGCCTCAAAGAAGGGCGACTGGCGGAGGACATCCTCGTGCGCTGCAAAGAGCCGGCCGTCGCGGCCCACGTTCAGAGTGACGATAGGCGAGGGAGGGTGCGCGGGCGGAGGCGCAGCGGCAGCGGCGGCGGCGGCGGCAGGCTTCTTGGCTTTAGACTTGGGGTTGATCGAGTCCTGCTCGGTGAGCGACCTTTGCAGTTTCGATAGCTTCGTGGGATCTCGTACGGAGCCCGATCTCTTTAGTCTAGCGGCCTTGTCGACTCGGCTCTGAGCCTGGTCCTGAGACCGGAACGAGCGCTTGAACATGGCTGCGGTTGTGGTGGGGGGGAGATATCAGGTACGACTAGAGAGTGAACTCGTGCGAGATTCGAGAGGGGAGAAAATCGATAGAGAGTGTAGATTGAAGGAAACAACCGAGGAGGGGGGGGAGGCAGGTCGACGGTCGTTTATATAGTTGTGTTCTCGTGGATTGTGTCTCCCAACTTGATGGTTCTTGTCTAGAGAGCGACGAAAAGAGCGAACAAAGAGGAGGTTATAAGGAAAAAGGGAAGGGAAAGAGAGAGAGAGCGACGCACAAAAGATTGACAGGGGCCCGGGCGGAAGGATACAGTCTCTGGCAAGACGATACCCTCGTGATAGCTTTGCGACCCTTTTTTGGTTGTGTGTGGGGAGAAAAGAAAAAGAAGAGACAAGACGTCAGCCGGAGGCGTGTAGGATATTTGTACAGCGTGGTTTAGGGCGTTTGCATCCACATTGACGCATCCCGGGCATCTCATTCGCCGCGGGGCAGGACCCCAGCCATTCAGATCTGAGCAAGCAGGCAACCCACACGCCCCCGCCGCCGTTTACCGCTACAAGATGGTACATTGAAGATGGAGGGAGCCAAGAGAGCCTAGCGGCCCTGGAGGGGCCTTGGAGGCTTGGAGGCTTGGAGGAGCCCTGGAGAGGAGGGAAGCCAGGGCGCGGGGAGGGGGAAGAGCGAGATCTGGGCGTGAGTGAGCCGGCCGGCCTGCCTCGTCGGGGCAGCCCTGTAAAACCGGGTCGCGGCGAGTGGTGGCTTTAGCGCCCACCCTCCACCACGTCACCCTCCGCGGGCATGGACCGCCTGGAACATTGTCCCGCCCAAGTCGGGTAAGGCCAGGTAAGGTCAGGTAAGGCCTTGGACATGGCGGTCGGGTACCTTATTTTAGGCTCTCTCAGGCCCCATCCCGGCTGGCTGGCGACCGTTGGAACCACTCAACCACTAAGACATGAGCATATGAACCGTTATCGTGCCTCGACACGGCTTCATCACCACATGTTCACCTCACGCCTCACACGCACGCACTTTGGGCACGTAGCCGGTGCTCGCCCACGCCCCTCATGGCCCTCGTGGCCTTCAACCTCAAACTCCTCCTCGTTCTCCTCCTCTCTCGAATCAGACTTCACCTCAACCAGATCGGTACCTTGACAATCGCAAGATGGACGTCACTACCCGACCTCATGCGCTGTCCTGCCCCTCGCCATCTGTTTCTACGCCGTTCCATTTCCCCTTCGCAAGTCACCCGTCATATTCTTTGCTCCCTCATTCGTTCCACGTGAGCATTTCTCGATGCGCCAATTCGTCCGACGCCTAAGAGATCGTCTTGCCGCCTGGGCAGTGCCGCCAGGTCCCTCGGGTTTCTCTCAGGTTCGTTCTCTCGGGTTCCTGAGGCCGCCAGACCAGAGCCGGGCCAGAGCCGGAGACGGGAGATGGATGCCCAATGCGATGCTCTGCCGTGTTCTTTCATGCCTCGTCTATGCCATTTTCATGCCTCTCATGTTCCGCGATGCTCCCCGGTGCTCCACGATGCTCTATGATGCTCTCCGTTTCAGCCGGAAGGGGCAAATCCGCAGAGGCTCAGCTCCCACCGCCGCACGACGCAGAACGGGGGGCACACACCACCATCGTCCGTCAATCTTGATTTACCCCAACCATACCATTCCCCTTCTGAGCGACGCCCGCCTGGTTCCTATTTGTTCCGCCCCTTTGGGTGTCATCCACACTCGTTTTAGCGCCTAAACCCCCCAAACCACGTCCGCCTTGAACTCGGCGTTCAAAGTGACATGTCGCAACCACCTCACCAGCCACGCTTCTTCACCTCGTCCGCCTTCACGCTTCAGTTCCGCTTCACAGCGACGACCACTGAGAGTTGCGCCCCCCATGCCGTGTCACCCACTCACCGGCCAGGTGCCCAATTGCCTTCGTCTGCCCGCCCGCTGCCCAGCCGTCCTGAGCCTGTCTTGTCCCGGCTTTTGCCGCTGATTGGATCCTCCATCCCTGTTCCACGCTCGCCCAAACCTCAGACCCGAGACAGTGTGTTGACACAAACATCTCACTGCTGGACTTGCCGCAACATGACGAGAGTTGGGCCATATTACTCCAGTAGATAATGAATGATCCGATTGCTCCTACAAGGTAACGCCAGGTAATCACACTCAACACTTTGCCATTGAGTGATTTAGCAGTTGAAAACCGTGTCATTTTCGTCCGCCTTTTCAACCACCTTGGGTGCATTGATCCAAGGATCTTGGGCACATTTCACAATACCACGTGAAAGTACAGTGTTTGTAGTGGCGTATTTTTAGCACTCAATTCATTCGCCTCCCATTGGCCATGTTAGCCTGTCCGGTCATCGCTGGCATTGTACACATCCATCTCATGGCTCTAGGGTAAGGCCACGTCTATTTGCTTTGAGGAACAAGACGCACACACACCATGACACATTTCGTGACTGAAGAACACAGTGAAAGCTCTACGTATGCTTCTCGGTGCTACGCAAAAATAAATGTCCACTCTTTAGATAGCAAAAGTTCAAGCCATGAAACGTGCACACCGCTATCCCTCCATTCCCACAACTCCTTCAGCAGATCGATGACCCACAAGTTGACCGTGATGCGGTTCGTAGAGTATATCGCCCTGAACCGATCCTTGACTTTCTCTCTCAATCCATCATCTTGCAGGAGCTCTGCGCCAGTTGTGAGCCATATTATTGAATAAAAATTAAAGCATGGAGCACTAGGGGGAGTTTGGAACAGTCCATCCAAGCTCTCTAATGCTAGCGACCGTATTATAGGACTGCTGTCTTCGCCAGTGTCTAGCCCAACTTCCCAATACGATACGGGCCGGTCTTCAGGTTGATCTAGACGCCCGCAGATCTGATAGAGCATTATTAAGCCCTGATTTCTATAGGCGTTGCTGAGATCAACCAGATTCTGATCTGTATGGACGGGCTTCCACGCGAGCAGCTGTTCTTGAAGAATGTATTCAAGGGCTGGGTCCTTCATCCCCGTTAATAGGACCTTTCGACAGTGGCGACCCAAACGGGCAAGTAAATATAGCAGCTCGGCTGAAAAACCGATCATGGAATGAAAGGTCAACTGCGTCGTTTGTGTCGCAACAGCATCTAATGGTGGTATATCGTTTGGTTCTGCAATGAAGGAACAGGCCATGTCCCAGTATAAATACCACCCGAGGATGAACTGGATTAATGGATCAGATTGCCTCTTCTCATCTACCATCATTTTGTCCACCAAGGCTCTTGCGCCAAGGAGACGCTCTTTACCGTAGCAGCGAGGGTGGTCCTCGGTCCAGGACCACGACATGCCGAGCACGAAGACGGTGAGCGCTGACGCAGACTTGATTTGTCCTGGATCCTGGAATTCCTATCGCAATGACTCGAGCGCGAGGCCGCGCTCCTCTAGGCACGTGTTCAAGCTTGACTTGTCGAAGAAGTGTTCCTGGCCGGCACTCAGGCTCTGAACAGCATGGACCAGCGACGGTGTGGAAAGGAGATGCTCCATGAGCGGAAATGACAACGGGTTGTTGACTGGATCTGAATTAAGGCTCATCGTTCGACTCGACTTCTCGAGCCAGCAATTCAGCAACCTCTTGTTAGGCTTCACCACGCCTGGCCACGGCTCGCTTGTTGGCCGTTCAATCCACGGCATTTTAGCGTGCTGTTGCGTCGGCGGCGGGGCAGCGAGACATACTGAGCCCCGCCGCTGGCAACGGAGACACACGGGGAACGTTTCGTCGCATTTGACACGCCGCAGTCTGCACTCCTTGCATCCGCTGTTGCTCTTGACCCAGGCCTTCTTCACGAGCTGTTTCGATGCCCAGCTTGATGGAGGGGGCGAGCAGGATACTGCAACACTCGCAGAAGGTGCTGAATCAACTGCGCTCTGGTACTTGGGGTCGACTGCAAAGCGGACGCGGTAAAGTGGTTTCATGGTTGAGGGCGATCGTGAACTGGGGAAGAAATGGCCTGGTTTCGGGCAGTGAAACAGGAATTTAGGACGATGGGGGATGGATGTAAGGCACAAATAAACGATTGGTGGTTTGGGGTAGGCCGGCTCCCAGATCTGCCACAGTGTGTGCAGCTATTGTTTAGGCCCTTTAGGGCGCTAGGCTCATGCCAACCGATGAGGAGATGGGGAGGGGTACCAAACCACTAAAGTTTTAGTAGGGACGACCTCGGTAGTCGTTAGTGTTTATCTAGATAGGCTTGCTAGGAGTGCGAGGCTCCAACGATTATGGTCTTATTTCTCATGTGTATTTCTTTTTACGTATTTTTCACCTGGTAGATACCTTGGATGTGAGTAAAAGTGGTGGATCGGGTCCGCTACGCCAGGTCTCTCTCCCTTGGATGATGGGTTTTGGGGCAAGGGGAGAGAAAGTACATTGGTCCTCCCCGGCTGATTTGACAGACATTGGGCAACCTGATTCATGCTGTTAGGTCATGGTTGACTCATTTGGGCCCCAGCCTATCCTGGGTCCTGATTTAGTTTGGTTGGTGCTGTAAGTCAACCAAGACTCGTACATCTCTTGGTAGCAGGCCATCTAAGATCTTGGTCATTGTTCTATACGAAACAACAATGGCGATGTAGAGGAAGAAGTGTTAAATAATCTATTTACTCACATATTTTCTTTATAAAAATGCTCGTTGATGTTCATTTCCATGATACCCTCGACGTATCGCCACTGCCCATTGGAGGCAGGTCCACACCCTCCAGATCTACGTAACCATAGCGCTCCATCTTCCCCGCATCTTCTTTCATCACCTTCTCCCACTTCTCAGCGCTCTAATGGAAGCACTCGACAACAAAATCCGACGTTAGATCTATTGGAGCTTGGGTTCTGCTTAGTCGTCGGATCTGAGTTCCCGCCACCGTCTCGCTCAACTCGTAGTCTTGGTTGCCAACCTTTTGCTGGATTGCCCCCGTCTTTACTCTGCCTTCCAATATGTCTTTTGCGAGATAGGGCTCTGCACAGAACGGCCTGGCCAGCCCGATGCCATCAACCACGTCCATGGCCTTGACCATGGTGCCGACTGCACCTAAACCTCCGGTGACGAACGCCTTGGTCTTGGAGAGCATGGGGATGATGGCTTAGGCAAATTCAAGAAAAAAGGCTTCTCGCTTTTTGGTCGAATCGCGCTTGTGCTCAAATGCCATGTCCTCATAGGTGCCCCCCAGAGAGCTCCACGAAGTCGAATTGGCATTCTTGTTCCAGGAGGACACAAAGATCAGCACACTCTTCTGGCGAGAATCCCTTTTCGTCGAATTCGACTGAATTCAGTTTGATGCCAAGGACGAAACCTGTCGAGGCTGGGACCCTTTCGCGGATAGATGTTGCCATTTCTACAATGATACGCGCCCTGTTGGCGAGGCTTCCGCCGTACTCGTCAGTGCGGTGGTTCGTTCGCTGGGAGAGGAACTGAGAAAGCGGATATCCGTGGGCCCCATGTAACTCTACGCCGTCAAAGCCGGCTTTGTGCAAAAACTCCGCAGCATGGGTGAATGCTCCAATGAGTTCTTTGATTTCTCCCTTGGTTGCGGCGTGGGCTTAGCAAACTTCATGCCCCAGACCTCCTTATTCAAATGGACCGGGGAGGCGGAAACAGGGCCCTTTTGGAAATACTCTTGCACTTGTCGGCCAGCGTGGGAGATCTGGCCAATCATCAAACTGCCAAGATGGTTTCCGGCTTGAGCAAGACTGCGATAAGCCGTCATTCGGGGGCCCTCAAAGGGCGCATTTGATGGTATAATGAGATTACCAGGGCCCTCGATATTGACGGGGTCGACCATGATGTTGCCAGTGAGAATAGTGCCGATACCACCCTTGCCAAACCATTTGTAGGCGTTGATAATCTCTTGGGAGAGAAAACCACGCTTATTAAGGTTCTTTAAGTCCCAAGAAGACAATCACTCAGTCATGACGGCCTTGAGAAACCTATTCTTGGCAGTGCGGTCAGAAAAGCTGAGGGAAAGAGGCCTCCCCAATGGCGCGGGATCGACCTCAACCTCTCCGTATCGTGGCTTCGACATGTTGAGGGATGCACGGGGGTTTGTGAGATCAACTGTCACAAACTAAAATGGGAATACAGCAAAGCCAGAACGTTTAAGAAGGTGCTAGTTGATATTCGAAGTCATGGGACGAGGAAGACATTTATATTTGAAGGATTAAAGTCGAGTCCTCCGCACAGGTTGATAATTATTGAGCCCCAAGCTGCACTTCATGAGGCCCAAATACTGGTATGAATTTGTTCTAGGTGTCTCAAGCCTGACGCATGGAAGCGAATGTGATTAGGCCAGGCCTGCATCGGCAGAGAGGCCCCGGATCAGGGCGGATTAGGATCGTGCAGGGTGCATCTGGGTTCGAGCCAGCTCTTGCCTAAAACGGCATCATAGCGAGTCAACTACTCATCAAGCATCCGTGATTACCAATCCAGGGGACATGATCTCCTGATATCCATCGCGGCGTAATTGTGCACTCCCAAGGTTTGAAAAGGTTAGAAGTCTAGATACGAATCATTTATAATCAAAGTTGTATCAATGAATAAACCAGGCATTACTATGTTCATAGTTTCTATAGTTGATTAGGTCGTTGTCACGCGTAAAACCCACTATACTCGCGACAGTAGTCAATTCGCCACAAACCCCTCGACTATGACCCCTTCGAAGAGGTAGTTCGGCTTCACGCCGTTCAAGAGCCACTGGATCAAAACCAAGTTCTCTAAACATCAAGTGCCTATCAATAAACCCCACACGGAGATCAAGGCCTTCTTTGGTGCGTAGTGTAACCACGCACAGTTGTCAGGACTCAACAATTCTGGAAATATGTCGTCAAGTGTTAGTCAATATATCTCGCTTACCGAATGTCGAAGCTATCTCTTCTTAGGCGGCAGCAGGTGTGTATCTTTCGAATCGAAACCAGCAAATTACTATCAGACTCTGTTAGACGAGGCTTGCAAGCGTTGTAACTGAGATGCTTCGATAGCATTGTCGGTGAATGAGGAGACTCGTTACAAGCGGTACTTTTACGAGAGTGGGAATGGGGTTGCGGCGTGCACTCCTATCTTTTAATCCCATGGCCTCAGCAAGAGGTGTTCAATAGAGCCGCTGCATTTGTCCAATGACAAGGCGACTTCCCTTGTGTTCTATGAGGGTATGCCTACAAAATGAGAGAAAAGTGAAGCAAGAAAAAAGCTAAAGAAATATGCAGTACTAGCCGGACTATTATAGGCCCTCGGAATGGAATTCCTAGTTGAATACAATAATTACTTTTCATCTTGCTGTCTATAACTTCTCTCAATATTGTGGAACACATGATGACAAACCTGATCGGGAATTTGACCAATGGAAGCTGACCTCGAGCACGAAAGCCTAATTGCTACATAGAATACAGAAAGCCATTAGTAATTATTTGGAAATGCGGACTAAGGAGGAGGCTACCTAGTCAGTTGGAAATGCGGTTTTTCTTTTCGTGAACAAAGAGCCATCACGTGAAGCCAACTGAATTAGTTGCCTATTTAGGTCAGATCGCGAGGTTCCCTTGCCACCCAAAGGTAATGGGCCAGCCCCATATCAGCGATTGTTGGGTTTGATTAGGGAATATACTTTTTCGAACCTAGTTTGATTCACTGACGATATCACCCATGACGACGGGATGTACCGAAATAGGAAAATGCCGCTTCTTTATCTCCTTATCTCATTAACATCCTGGTACATGTATGTTGACCTCAAATGATGGCGAGGCTCACAGAGAGACATTCCCCAAGGAGCTGGCTCCTCGCTTGCTAGTTAACCCATGCTCGAGGTATCTCTGCTAATATCACTTGATTGTTCTGATATGCATCATCTCTAAGGAGCTGATGGATAAACAGCTGGCAACTCGCTGTTAAATTTTCTTGTCTGATCCATTGCTCGTCAGACCTTGTTGTAACCCATCTCCGAATGACTGATCATTTTCAAAGATGTTCAAATCTCATATCTATTAGACAATTACTTGCATTTCATTCCTCATACAATGTGTCCTCCGTAAACCGGTCTCAGACACGCGGAATGGCTTTTATTTTGGAGTTACGAATACCAACTATGGCGTGGATTATTTTCTTGGAATGCCTTTCGCCAAGCCACCTGTCGGAAATCTTAGGCTGAAGTCGCCGAAAAGTCTAAAAAGGAAATGGAGTGGGCTTAAAAATGCGACCGAATATTGCTACGTTTGCCACGGTTATGGCGATGACACTCAGCTAGCATTAAACGACTACGTCAATGAGGATTGCCTCACATTGAACGTCATTCGACGAACTGGGGTTCAAAAAGGATCCGAATTACCTGTATTGGTATGGATTTATGGGTTAGTCCTGTCCACAAATTGGGTTCATGATCTAGCTGACCGCATTCTTAGGGGTGGCTTCATTGAAGGTTCAGCTCTTGATCAGCGATACAATCTGACGTTTGTGGTTGAGCATTCCGCAAAAATCGGGAAACCTATTATTGCTGTTAGTTTGAATTACCGTCTTGCTGCTTACGGGTTTTTATGGTCCAAGGAAACTGTTGAGGCGGGCTTTGCCAATCTTGGGCTCAGAGACCAAAGGTAGGAGATAGCCAGCCGTTGCAAATGATAACCCTACTAAAATTGCAATTCAAGGTTAGCTCTGCATTGGATCAAAGAAAACATTGCAGGTTTTGGCGGGGACCCTACTAAAGTAACCATTTGGGGAGAGAGCGCGTGAGTCCTGAGTTCCGCGCCACTGTTAACCAGCCAGGACTAAACCGGTCCCAATCTAGGGGTGCCCTTTCTGTTGGCCTTCAGATGAAGGCTTTCAATGGTAAAAATGATAATCTTTTTGTTGGTGCTATTGCTGATTCTGGGCCCCTCATGGGATTAGGTGTAGGTGGAAGCACTCCGACGGGTATGACTCCAAAATCTACACGCAGAAACCATTCTAAATTGGAGACATAGACCTTGCAGAACAGATATATCATAATCTAACAGAGTCTCTAGGGTACTCAGATGCTGAATACAAGCTCAAGTGTCTTCAGAAGGTTCCTGATAAGGACTTTAGCAAGGCTACAGAGGCTTCTCTGAGTATTCCGCCCTACGGCTTCTTGCCGTACATGCCAATAATCGATGGAGACTTTATACCCGAAGGAGGCCTCTCTCAACTTGAACAAGGTAAATTCTTCGAGGTACCACTGATACTTGGTAACAATTCGGATGAAGGCGCTGCATTTACTCCCTTCGGGATTATCTGTGATGAAGAGATAATTTCCCTTCTGTCAGGCTTGGGCTTGTCTAACACGTCGCAAACTGAGCTTCTTAGATTACATCCTGCTAATTCACCTAATTTAATCCTCTCTGATAAAGGCACGTGGGGTTCCACTATCGGTTCCTAATAGAGGCCGAATGGCATCCATCATTGGAGATATGATGTTTCTTGGTCCACGATACCTGTCCACCAGAACCTGGGCCAACAATACTGACACGCCCCTCTACAACTATCGATTCAACGTGGTTCCAAATGGAGTTCCAGATTACTGCTCGGTCACCCATTTCATGGAGATGCCTTGGTTTCTTCGCAACTTCGAAGGCACGGGCTTTCCGAACATTTCTTCCCCTTAGGTCCAAACCCGTTCGATGGGCTGCCCCAAAGCGCATATAAATTATCAGATATGATGTGCGAGATGTTGACCTCCTTTGAGTATACTGGAAACCCAACAAGCATGACGGTATTGTTCTCATCATATCACGTACGACTAAGCAATGTGGCTGATGCGTGTCATAGAAAACTGGCCCATGTGGCCCGCCTTTTCAATGGAAAGCCCAAAACAAATGGTGTTCGACTATAATCCCACGAGCCAAGTCATGTATGATGAATTAAGGGGCAAGCAGCTCGAGTATATTTCAGCTCAGTATAGAAAGGGGTGAAGCCTTGGGATGGTAGGACTCGCCAATGAATACAGACACGATACCTTGACGGAAGGATGTTCTAGGAAGATGAGTCGGAGGGCTGTGCATTGAAGAACGACTGTTTGAGCTTTCCTGAGTTCCATGAGTTCACCCTGGCTGTAATATGAATGCGGCGACAGGAAAACATTGATTTGACGTCGAACACTCTTCCTGCGTCTTGAAAGGATTTGAGTACTTTAGCTCCGCTCGATATCACAATGAGATCATACTTCTTGTTTCTTGATAATTTTTTAATGCAAAGCAACTCAAATTGATAAAAGGAAAGGTCTCCAAATAATTTGTAATGACTACAATCCTTCTGATGCAATATATTATCGTTGCAGCGCCTAAGAGGTTGAAGACACTATACCTAAAGCCCCAGAGCTGAAAGTGGGCCTAGAATGCTCTACTTGTCCTTTAGCATTTCAATAAAATTGAATAAACTTGTGAGGAATCTAGCCCTGAGTCTCTGGAATATTCTAATGCGCCAGTGGGACCCACGATGCCATGTACGCCTTGCCTCGTCCATCCCCATTGTTGTGGTTTATTTCTTGATGCTGGTTGATCATGGCCTCCATCTTTTTAAATTCCGATTTACAAATGAATTAACCTCGGCAAATTTATTTAGAGAAATTACCTGGTTGGTGGCCTGCTGGTACTTGGGTTATCCTTCAGCCAAGGAGGAATAAAGCAGTAGAAAATTCCGTGCACGACACAGGCCAATAAATCCGGTACCCTAGGGAAAGAATATTAGACATTATGGAATTTAATCCAGCTCCAGTTGATGACTTACCAATGCACCCAGTGGTAAGACGGAAACTTGCTTCCCACGAACACACCGAAACACCTTGCTGGATTTAGCCCAGCCCCTCCGTATCCGTATCTTGTATATGCCGTCGTAAATGTCAAGGTACCCATAGTTAACCCGACAAGGAAGGGAGCCAAGGTCGGACCAACGATTTGGCTTTGTCTTGGATCCAGACCAACTCCAAAAGCAAGAAATAGCAGAATGGTGGCCGCGACAAATTCGACGACGAAGGCATCCTTCACTGGCACATGATCGGTGTAAATCCAGCAGCCTCCAGCCTGAAAGTTTCTTGTACCATAACTAGCTCTCACTAAAAGGCCAGCCAACACACTACCTCCTAGCTGGAAGAAGACGTACAAGATCATGCGCGGTAGTGAACATAGCCGCGCGCAGAACGTGGCGAATGTGATGAGAGGATTAAAATGGGCACCAGAAACAGCACCGAATGACGTGATGAATAGTGAAAGGAAGAAAATATTAGCGATTCCACCAATTAGAGGGCCTATAAATGCAGCGTTGTTGAAATTGCCCAGTTGTGCTGTAGGTGGTGTGGGAATAGCTGCTGGAGCGGTGCTTGCCCAAGTGGTGATGTAGACTAACAGCAACGTCCCTACAGCTCGTTAGCGGGGAGTACGAAAAAGAGTCCCATGCGGGACTATTGAGATTGATTGCTTGCCAAGGCCCTCAATAATCGCAGCCTTCCATAGATTGGGATGCAGCAGCGGCCGCAAATCCATCAGCTCCCTGATGGGCATGAGTGGCGTCGCATCCGGCTCCTTTTCCAAAAGCGAACCATCGTCTGAGAATTCCGTCGTAAAGCTTTGGTTAGCTCCCACTCGGCCAGCGAATGCATGGATATTGTTGCGATACACCGGCAAATTCGGGTGCGGGAGAGTTGCAAGATTGTTTGCCATTGTGTTTGTCGATTCAAATCCCATGATGAGGGATTCTCTCTGTTTTTGGGCAGACTAAGCAACATCACCAGCCCATGAGAATACGGACGGTGCTCATCATATATACCACACATTGTGTAGTAATCGGGCAATGCCAACACCAAGAAACCCTAGCCCTCGACGCTTCCCACTCAATTCTATGTTGCATGGGTGCAGCCCCTCATGCGTCTTCCAGAGCAGCAAGCAAGCGGAGGGCCGCAACGCTGATCTCCGGCTCAGGCCTAGTGTCGCTCGGAGGCGAGATTATATAACATGTTATCATAGCATGAGTGATAGGCTCTTCTTGACAAAGACCCGCAGTAACCAACGGTGAAACCTTAGTAAGACTCTTGGTGCGTCTTACACAGGATGACAGAGGATGACCAAATTGACCTTTCGAAGTGGCTCCATCCGAGAGTGCCGGGACCCCGAATTTCAAGATCTGTTTGAAATTTTTGCGATTAGGTTTCGCAAAATTTCGATCCGATATTGGTTTGTAACCTGTCTTGAAACCTTCATTCCTTAAATTCACTGGCACTGGATTGTTGCACACAGAACGAGCTGGCGGCCGACCCTGTGGAACCCCAACATGCTAGCGCCAACATCTGGATTTTCCGTCTTGACTGAGCTTGTCGCGAGTCAAACCATTGCCCTGTGCTAGCTATGTAAGGTTCAAAGTCATGGAATGCCGTTCCAAGTCCCCAAGCAATGCTGTGGCTTGAAAAAAAAAATCTACCGTTTCATAGGATGGTATTGAACCGAAAAGGATCGTGCTTGTAGGGAGTGTGAGCAAACGCAACAGCTCGTCGGCTTTAAGCGGGTCATGGCCAGCTGAGAAGCTAATTGAGACCCCCAAAAATGTATGCACTGCGCAATTGAAACCATCAAGATATAGGCACAGAATATTAATATTTTGGATCAATTCTATATCTTATAGCCAGTTGCCCACGTTCACATGAACGGCCTTGGTGCTAGTGTATGCGCAAATACCAGCCTCACCAAGCTCACGACCGATTCCGGATTGCTTGACTCCACCAAAGGGAATATGGAAATCAGAGTCATTATTGCTGTTGATCCAGACCACTAAAAGGAAGAAAATTATCAGCGACATGTCTTTCAGTCAATAGGGAGCGATGGTATCACTTACTTCCAGCTTCGATTTGCTTCGCTAGAACATGAGCACGGGTAATATCCTTAGTGAACATGGCAGCGCCGAGACCATAGATGGAATCGTTCGCACGGCTGATGACCTCCTCATCAGTCGAGAAAGGACAGAGCATAGAGACAGGTCCGAAAATCTCCTCGCGATAAATAGTCATGTTGTCGGTGACGTTGGTGACGGTAGGCTCAACAAAGTAACCCTTTCCGTTCATGCCATCAAAAGGCTTGCCACCAACAGCGACGCTAGCGCCCTCCCTCTTACCAGTCTCAATGTAAGACAGAACGCGGTCATACTGCGCCTTGGTGACCTGCGGACCTTGGAAGGTGCCCTCAGCAAAGGGGTCGCCGACCTTGGAGGTCTTCTTGAGGTGTTCGACATAGAGCTTGACAAACTGGTCATAGATCTTCTCGTGGACGAGGATCTTGCTGGTAGCAGTGCAAATCTGGCCCTGATTAGCCATGCTGCCGTAATGGGCCCATTTAACAGCGTTGTCCAGGTCTGCATCCTCAAAGATGATGACGGCAGACTTGCCACCCGACTCGATGCACATCTCCTTAAGGTTGTTTGCTGCAAGCTTCACAATCTCCTTGCCAGTAGCAGTGGATCCAGCAAAGGCAATCTTGTCGACATCCATGTGGCCAGCGAGGGAGGCACCAGCGACGCGGCCGAAACCGTTGACAATATTAACAACACCAGAAGAGAAACCAGCCTCCTTGACCAAGGTGGCGAAATAAAGGACTGAGAGGGGAGTCTTTTCAGCACGCTTGAGCACTACAGTGTTACCAGTAGCCAAGGCTGGGGCGATCTTCCAGGCGGCCATGCCCAGAGGGTAGTTCCAAGGGATAATCTGTCCGCAGACGCCAATAGGCTCCACCGAGGTACAAGCAAACTTCTTGTCGGAGGTGTTGATGACTTAACATAGGGTCAATAATCCTCTGGTTCAGGGAGAAGTTACAGGCTTACCTTAACTGAACACCTTGCCGGCGAAGCTAGCATAATGACGGAGGGTACTAGTCAATTCAGAAACATCACTAGCGGCAGAGGAAAGTCGCTTGCCTGAGGATGTCAGAAGGTCAACTACAGATATGGGGTGGCTTACTCACCGTTTATTCCAGTTGTCGATAATAGAAATCTCCTTGGTCTTTGATTCGGCAAGGTTGGCCAACTTCAGCATCAACTCTCCTCGCTCCGTAGGAGAAAGACTGCCCCAGGGACCCTTGAAGGCCGCTCGAGCAGCCTTCACGGCATCATCAATGTCCTGAGCACCACTAGCGTGCACCTTGACGATTTCGGTCTCGTCGCTGTTGGTATAATTAGAACCGGGGGTTAGAGGCTTTCTGGCGGTATAACTGACGTGGGGTTGATGACTGTGATAAATTCGTTTGACTTGGCGGCGTGCGACTCGTTATTGATAAAGAGACCTAACAGCTGGGTATAAGTGCTGCCGTCAGGCGCAGTCAGGTCCTTGAAAACCTCAGCGGCCATCTTTAACACTTAAACGAGTGCGCAGTTTGTATTTTGATTGCAGTTGCAAGGATGCACCGAGTCCAAGCAGAGGCATTGAGAGAAGCTTAAATACGTTGCACACTGCTCTCGGCCGAAAATGTCTCGCGGAGCTCCCGCTCTTGATGCCAGTACCTACCACATCTGTCATCGGCATTATGCCCAGATCGGCGACGAGTCCCCTAAACATGGTACCAGCTTTGTCATGTACACGTCTAGTTCCCAATCTTGGCCACATGGATCTCGCAAGCTGGTCAAAAGAGGCAAGTCTCGAGTGGTCGTAGGTGGGGTAAATCCTCGTGCCGTGGTGGGGTTGGGGGATCGAGATTATGGACGGCAAAATCTCATCTGTCGCCGTGTCTTGCCTCATTCATCTGCCCTTGGGGATACAATCGGCTATAGATTGTGTATTCTTCTCTATCAGTGTGGCTTTATTGTTACAAGTCGTCGGGTCTTTGGTACTACAGAGCCCCGGGCTGTACCATGCTGTGTATGTGGGCTCTGCAGTACGTACTGAGGGATCCAGCAGCAAGCAGTTAGATATTGGGCTAGACCTGTATGAATCGACGGACTGGCGTCTTAGAGATCATTTCCTGTCAGAGGTCCTCGGGTATGAGTGTACTTGTAGATTCACGACTTCAACTAATGCAACATGGAAGCTGATAAAGAGCTTGCACATTGTTCCCGCACGTGACAAATATCAACAACTCCATCTCCTTGTCCAATAACTTGGGTACTGAATCTTATCCTGGAGCAGATCTCAATCACAGTGCACCCCGTTTGTCCCCTCTCTCTTACAGCTCCTCCAATGTTGCCACGAGCTTCTGCACCATAGCTCTCCTCTGTAAGATGTGACGCACCTCACTTCGCCGGTCTATTTCGGTGGCATTATGAGCCTGGATTAGCATAAGCAAGAGGAAGCCCTCGACTATCATAGTGGGTGTGTTGCAGATAAGCTGGGCCGTGACAGACCATCCGAGTCCCGATGCAACGGCGATTAACCCGATGACAACGGCGACACTCCCGACCGACATAGACCTCATGGCGCAGACTCTACTGATGGCCTTACTGATGCGCAGCCCTAGAGAATCTCTCCGGGTCTTGTCGTCTGCAACCTCAGCTGCGCTGATGATGGTAGTGGGATCATTGACGCCGAGAAGCACCAGCAACCCCCGGTCCTGCTCTCGTAGCAACGCGAAGTGACTGTTAACTAGGGTAACTTCGCGGGCGTAGACGTTGCGTAGCACAAAGCCGTCAATGAAGCCGACAAGTCCCGTGTAGGTGCCGATGATGAGCCACCAGTTGGCGTTCCACCCCATAGGGTCGCCAGCTGCTATCCAGCCTATGCCGACGAGCACCGAGAATGCCACGCCTATGATAGACCCGACGATGAATGCATATGTATCTATGCCACGGTCTACACGTACCGCCCATGGCCGCGGCTTGTCTGGGGCCTGGGAGTGGACGACCGGATTTGGTTCGGCCCATCCTGTGAACCGCCGGAGACGGCGTTCAATGTCGACATCAATCTGCTCTACCGAATCGAGGTGTCGTCGTAGATGTCTTCCGTGTTGGTGTCGGATGCGCTGAAGGAACATGGAAGTGAAAGTCAATTCAACAGCTGTGGCGGTGTTGATATAGAGCTGCCACTCATCTGAAAATCCAAGTTTTTTCCCCATGCCGAGCCAAACGATGATCCCCGCCCAAAAGATAATGGTGGAAGCTAGCGAGCCCAGGATGATGGCCATCCAACTGGAAATGCGGTCTAGGAACGATTCCTTCACAACGGTTTCAGCAAGGGTAGATGGCGGGGATTTATCTACGGCTGGTACCACTAGCAGAGTGATGGGACGCCCATCTCGCTCTAAATCATGACTGTCCAGAGGCAGTCCTGCATTTGGTTCCCCCGATACAAGGGCCCGGGCCCCGGACATCTCGATGGCCTCATGGTTGCGAAGCTGTAGTTCAGCTAGGCGCTCCGGGGGTAATGACTGCAACATAGATTCGGCCGAGCGGAGCCGGGACATGATTGTGCAGGTGGCCACAAGGAGCGATTGGCATGAGTTTTGTTGTTGCCGCATCAGGAGCGTGTCCGAGAGGTAGCATTGTATGGATGAAACGTCCTGGATGACCACCTGCCAAACCTCAGTGGCTCCAACAACAATACCCAAAACGGCCCAAAGAATCAGCAACAGGATGGTAGAAGCAAAGACCCAACCCGAGCCGGCAATGTTGGTAATAGTGTCAAGTGTCTGCTGCCCTCGGAGCATCGACACACTGCTGATCTCTGCTCCCTTTTCAGCCACATCGTCACTGAGCGTACAGAGTACTGTCGATTCCTCATGGCCAGGCTTTCCTTGCTCGCAAGTTACATGCGATTGGTTCTTGGCTTGCGCCACGGACAAGGAGGTCTCTGCCCCTGTAGGAGATGCATCAGCCCTGGCAGCGGCGGCTGATGCTACGTACTGCGCCGTAGGGCCATCACGAAGGATTTGATAAAAGTGCTTGAGATGCTTAGACCCTAGATGCATCGAGAAAGAGTATTGGGGGTGGGGGTTTAAAACGAGTAAGATATGAGCGCAATATAGATATGAAATTATTCCAAGGTGTGTTTCTAAGACGGCGGTATTTGAACACCAGAAGACACGACTAGATGCGTATCTTTATATATGTCGCACCCAGTTTCACTCTACGCTTGAGATAATCTGCATTCCTGATTAAACGACAGGAAGCAGTAAAACTACGGGGACAGTGGGGGGAGATTATCAAAAATACGCTTGATCATCTGATAAAATGTGACGTTGATTGATAAAAGAATCTCAGAAAATGGGGTACTGGGATTCTAGGCCTGTTGAAAGTGCGCCACAAATCGAGCACTGCCAGAATCGCGTTACCCTCGCCTGTGTACGTAAGACAGTCACGAAATAGTGTGAAATTTTGGCACTCTTTGTTGCTCATTTTGTTTCCTTTCTTTCTTTATGTAGTTGTGATTTAGCCTGCCACTCCATGCAAAGCTTGTTGTGTTATTCTACTCCTCATGCTGGCTCTACAACTCGCGCATATTCAGTCGCCGGCTCTTGTCCGTCGGTAGATGGGCAAAATCAAGAAGTTATGGGAGACATGGATTAGCATCGTATTTCCCATATTGAAGACCTCTGCGGATCGCGTTCAGTTGAGGCAAAAACATGTGATTAACTAAGCTTTGCGCGTGATGAGGCGCGAAGCACAGGCTAAATTTGACAACGGGTCGCTGAAGAGCTGAAAACAAAGCCAAATATCAGCCCAGCTGTGCCCCCATCGTCTTGAGCGCTCTACCATCTGGCTGGGAAATCGACAGAGGAGATCGAAATATGATGTGATCCCAGAAAATGTAGGAACACCTCAACCTCTCTAGATTCAAGCCGTACAGAGGTTCGGCGCTATGCGGATCTCCGCGTCTTGGAGATCAAAGTAGACATACGATCATCAGATAACACATCCCCCAAGCGAGCCGTGCAGACAAGCGAGTGGCGCACTCTCGGGACTTTTGGGCGGAGAACAGTGGGGGGAAGCACCTGAAAATCGTTGGGAGCTTTATCGATTTTCGAGCACCGTTTTGTCGTTCTGTCTGTGTGCTACCAGAGAATACTGAAATGCGCTACTTCTATACTTTCGCCCCTTATTTGGGGGAGAGGTGAGCCATGTAGTCGAAATTACCTCCGCCGGTCTTCTTTCTCTTTGATCAAATGCTGCTCAACCGTAAAACCATGTCACGTCCATCGCCCTAAAGGGCAGGTATAAAAGAGACAACATCCTAAGTGATTTGACTATTACTACAACCGAAAATTGCTGGGCTGATGCTTGAGCTTTAGTGCATGACACCCTTCGATCGGCATACGAGGCATTCAATCAAATGGTCGCAATTTCTAATCCTCGACGACTATTGGAGCCAGCTATCACTGTCTTTAAATGACATTGAAAGTGGAATTTAAAGTATTCAATGGCCTGAAAAGCCTTATTTAGCTGTTGAGAAGCAAGTCAGGATTGTAGAGTTTCTAAGTTAGTAACCTATGAGACATGTGGGGTATTAGGTCTTGTTCCATCATTATTCTCGTCGATTTGACCCACGTCACAGGTATTGAAACTGAAGTTGTGATAATTTTGGCCAGCCATGTCGCGGCTGAGACTTCATGGTGCAGTACATGAACTCTCCAAAAGCTGATCAGTGGCTCACGCGACATCGCCACGGCACCAACCACAAGCTTGAAGAAGGTAGTGGTTGTTTGCTCGTCGTTGCCCTGTCTAATAAACATCCCTGTTCTAGCTTACCCTTGTCCCAGCTTTGACAAGCGGGGAAATCTCGGAAAAGGGACGTCATTGTCGAGGCTGGTGCCAAGAAAGGGACTGGGGGATTTGGCCGAAGGAGTCTATCAGTGTGGGAAGATGGTCCTTGTTCACAAATTCAACTGTGTTCCATGGGATATATTTGAACTTAAGAATTGGGCGCTTCAAAAGGCGCTTGCTTCCCCATGACAAGCCAGAGAGTTTATGAACAGGTTGGGAAGCGTGGGGCTAAAGGCACTTGCTGGTGACCAATGACGCACATCACATCGCGGCGTAGCAATTCTTGCAGTCGAAATGCCTGCCGAGCCGCCCGCATATAGTTAATACAGGCCTTACAGGGTAGCGGAACTAGACTACTGATACCTTGTAAGCACAAACTGGTAAATTAGATCAGTGTTTCGTTGGCCAGGTAGGAAAGCTTGGCATGCCAAGGTGAGTGACTGAATTAACACCGCAATACCGAGAATATGACAGGACCACAAACCCGAATGGGCTCCCGGCGGTACCAACTCGTTATGCACTTGATGTTTTTTTTCGTGACGAGGTTGACTTTATCCTGCAGCTTAATCGGACATAATGTCGGGTATAGGTGACTAATTTGGGGCTAATTAAGACATTAAGTCCGTAGAGAATATTTATATCCGTATAGCAGCATTGATAAATTCGGCGCCTTGGCACGTTGGCATCAACAATGTTCGATGCGAAAATATTGCAAAAATTCCAAAACGAGCCAAGTCAAGCACAGTTCTTTCTCGGATTCTCATCTTTCATTTATGTTGAAATATGTTGCAGCTTTGAAGATATCTCAACCTGGACGTGTTATCTCACCGGTGACGTCATCCCTCAGAATATCAAACATTCGACGTAGCTTCGACAGAGCCCAGAAGTATTGTGAGTACTCGGCATGACTCGGCATGACTCTACAAGTAAACTAAGGAGTTCATTCATGTACTGATAGAATTTTTGTTGCAGGTCGCATTATGACGTCTCAAAATACGAGGTATCTTGTTCAAGGGCAAGGCAGTCCGTTGGAAACAGCGACGGCTGAAAGACCGTCCGCGATCCAGTCAAGTGAAGTGTTAGTCCGCGTTGAGGCGATTGCTATAAACCCAGCCGACTGTAAAATGATATACGGGGGCCACAGAATTAGTTCATGGCCCCTGGTATCAGGATTAGACGGCGCTGGCGTTATCGAGGACGTGGGACCTGGGGTGAAGCGCTTCTCCCCGGGCGATAGGGTTATCGCATTATTCACCCCCGGAGATCGGGCGGGGTCCTTTCAGAAGTTTTCCGTGGTACAAGAGGCTAAGGTGGCTAAAATACCATCGAAATGGTCGTTTGAAGATGCAGCGACACTAGGGTAAGCCATTGGTTCTTGTTCTTCATTCTCCCTTTTATGTGGTGTCACGATTTGCTTTGGCCCGGGTCTAGGTGGGGTTTGGATCGATGCAGAAAACTGAATTGAAAGTAGAGTATGTTACATGACTGCGATGACTGGGCTTGGGATTGGTTTGGGAGCTTCCATACCCTTTCTAAAGGACGGACCAACAACCGGGTCGAGGTTCTCCTCCATTCTAATTCTGGGTGGCAGCTCTGCACTTGGCGCGGCCGCGATACAGCTTCTTCACATTGCCATGCCGAGTGCAGGCTCTTCACGACGAGTTCCTCAAAGCACCATGCATACCTTGCCAACAACCTGGGAGTTGACAGGACTTTTGACCGAAACTCAACCTCACTACCCGCAGACGTAAAGTCGGCAACTCCAGGATCTCGTGGCGTCGACGCAATTTTCGATGCCGTTGGAGCAGGTGCTACACAGAGCGATATATTTAAAACACTTGATCCTCATGGTCCAAAGAGATACGCACAAGTTTGGACTGGTGATGACGAGATCAAGGCCCCAGATGGTGTGGATTCGATAATGTTCAGAGGTCGGGACCTCCCCAAACTGCAGGGTCATGAGAATCTCATGTCCACTTTGCAGAGTTTGCTGGAGGATGGAAGGTACAAATTGCCACTCCCAGTGCATAACATGGGCCACGGATTCGATGCCATTGTACAGGGATTGGAATTGATGCGCAAGGGTGTTAGCGGAGAGAAATTGGTGGTTATGATTTGAAAGGCTGAATATTGTTTGACTGGAAACATATCCAAAATTGAGTCAACATCGTGGTTTACTCTCAATACCCCTTCTCCACACATCGACCTATTAAGTTATTTGCAGTTAAGGAGGAGTAGTACTTTGACATAGATGGTGTATTCCTTCAGATTTCTTTCCTGGACAACTTTGTCCTGATGAAGTATCGATGTGGGAAGAACTGGGGAAAAGCAGTGGAATTACTGATGAAACGAAATTACATGATGCTCCATGATGGAGATGAAGATGTTAGTCTAACACTTGGCAAGCCAGCCATTTCAGGGCACATAAAACTGTATTTCTCATACACATTGATCAATATCAACAGTGGGTTATGCGTCACCACCAGTTAGGATCGGTGTATGGGCCGGTCATTCAATCTGGGACACAAGAGTGCATTCGGCAATGTCATCGACAGGGGTGGACTCGTAGGACCTAAAGAGCAACTAGCCCGAGAACAATGCCGTCATCTAGGCTAAGCATGAAGCGTCGCCATGTTGCTCGCAGGAGCACATGTGCACATATCAGTGGATGCGTCAGAGGGTTCGGTGCTCGTGTACGTGTTGCCGTGACGTCTGAATCCAATGGGGGCCATGTTATGCCAGGCTTTGTGAACGCCTTGCTTTCACCGAGAGGAAAAGGCGCTACAGATCCGTCAGTAACTAAGTAGTTACGGGGTGAAATCTTCCGAACCTGGGATCCAGAATTGGTTATCTGCGGGGCCTCTCCAGACCGAGATACGATGATGATGAGCTTAGCGCAAGTCTAGACATTTTCTTTCCCTTTTTGGACGCGATGCGAAGTGTGGTACCGGAACCCGCTTGCATGACTCAACGAAAACCCGGCGGGCTACCCTCTTAGTCTTCGGCAAGTCGGGGCGCAGGCTAAGCTGTTTAAAGGCTTTCGGAAATTTCAAGACTGCCTCTTCTGAACACGATACGACAAGACGTGCTGTATACTCTGCTAAAAATGTGTGGCCCTGCGGCTTGCATTGCGGGGATCGACCACGGCTTCGGCCCCAAGCTCTGGGCACAATGACATGAGCGCGGAGCCAGCCATAGATATTTTTCATGGCCTTGGTACTCGCAATTCATCTCCAGTCTCCCAAATCATTCTTCGCCATCTCTTCTAACCTCTCATTGTCAATTTCACCTTGGGATACGCGCTTCAAGTCAAAACGTAAGGACTCCGCCCTGAACCGAACCGCCCGTCACTAACACGAATTCATCCGCAGGACACACAATAACCACAAATTTTTACCCTTACAATATGACCAACGTAGTTCACGGAGACTAGGATTCTTTTGAGTGGGTCCCATTCCCGGAGTACGCGGGCAGCAAGTCAATTGCCTATCGGTCCCCAGACGGCTTGATTGCTGCCGGCGCAGCTCACGAAACCGGCACGACGACTTTGACGTACCCGTGCGACGAGTTCTTCTTTGTTACCAAGGGATGGATCAAGTGCGAAGTTCTAGGAGGCGAGACTTTTACTGCGACCGAGGGTCAGGTCGTCTACTTTCCCATGGGTACAACTGTCAACTTTGAGTTTGGCCCTGGGTTTAAGAACGTGGCGATTTTTATCTCCAGGGACGACAAGCCCGTGACACTGGTTTAAAAAAGAATCATAGAGCCGAAATTTATATTAATAAATAAATAAAGAGCCAAGAATCCATTACTATAATTCTGTGCCTGGTGTCTATTCCTCTACTAGACAAGGAAGCTTCATTTAATCGAGGTAATTTAACACTACTACGAGGGTCATTTGAGGACCCCTCTTGAAAAAAAAGAAAATTTAAAAAAAAAACATATTCGTATGCTTCAGTATCGGGGGATCTTCAGGAGATAACCAGGTTTGCATGACTTGACAGCACAAGCTGATGCTCCCAAACACAACATCGGGATTCTACCGTTTCGTTCCTCAATTGTAACCCAAGGTCCCAACTAGTCAATCCAGTCACGATCTGCTGGGCTACAATGAGCCCCCACTCCCATTCAGTCTGCCGACACATTATTACTCGATCTGTCAAATAGGCGAGAACCAATGGCGTACGGCTTTCCGAACAGTGCGCCTTCAACCACAAATATCTCCCGTTATATCGCATCATGAGTAGCTCGATATCAGCAAATTTCACTTAATCAACCTGCCGTTGCAAGAGTCAGAAGATACGCCCGCCCCGACATGACCGTCCTGCTGCCGCTCTTGGGCATTGCTGCTGTGCTTGCAATTCTTATCTACGAGTACATCCTAAAGCCGGCCTTCTTTTCTCCCCTGCCCAAGATCCCTGCACCGCATTGGAGCTGCCATATCTCTCCACTATGGCTCTTGTGGACGAAATGGACCCTATGGGAGAACCGCGTCGTCTATGACAATCACATGAAGAAGGGCAAGGCCTTGAGACTAGCACCCAATGTCGTCAGCCTCAACTGCTTCGAAGGTGGTTTAAAACAAGTTTACTGGGGAGGATTCCCCGAGCCCAAATTTTACTGGAGAGGATTTGCCAATTACAAGTGTGTCAATAATTATCAGATTAGCCCTGTGTCTCGCTAACATTGCATTACAGCACCGAGAATATTTTTACGTTTGAGGACAATGCGACTCACTCAGCTCCCAAGCGAATCATTTCCGGGGTTTTCTCCAAGTCCAATGTCATGGCTTCCGAGACTGCTCGCGCATCGACAAGGCATGTCCTCTACAGCCGCCTTCTCCCAGCCCCGCCGTGTGCCAAAGCCCTGCTCTCTCGGAGGCTACGGCAACATCCCACCCGGCACGATCGTCCAATCCTACGCGTACTCTCTCCATCGAACCCCAAGTGTATTCCCTAAACCGGACAAGTTGATTCCCGAACGATGGGTCAATGCCAGCCCTGAGCAGCTCGCCGAGATGCGACGATGGTTCTGGGCCTTCGGAAGCGACGGCCGCATGTGCTTCGGCAGCAATTTTGCTTATTACTGCAAGTGTACCTATCACATTGAATCAGAACTCGGTTTCTAGGAATCTCTTTTTTCAGGCCCAATCATGTTAGAGCACTAAGGCCAACACCCGACAGTGATGAAACACTGTGTTGCAAGCATCTACGCCAACTTCAAGACCACCATTCACGAGCATGGCGACATGGAATTGGAGGATAAATATCTTGCTGGGCCAAGTCGGCACACCTTGTACCTCAAGTTCCATACCATTTAGATTTGCCACAACCGCGCTTTCGTCCAACCTATGGTACTTCAGTAACGTCGGAACGAGAGTTGGTCGCGGGACGGACGCGGTTTCCATATCTCGATTCAAATGATCGCTAGAATAGATTGTCGGATGAACTCAAATAAATGATTAAATTTTACTTTTTATTTTCTAATTCTCTTCTTTTCTTTTCTTCTAGTATAGGGCTTTATGATGAAATGCAGTTAGGTGTATGAGCGCTGCATCGAAACGAGGATCAGTTAATTCGACCCGGAAAAGCGGAACAACTTCAGGACAGGCCACATGACAGGATCTTTGATCTCCATTCATCTCGTTCTAATACTATTTTATTTATAAAAAAATTGAACCCCAAGATAACATACGGTTTTCCACGTCTTGCGAATTACTTTACGCCTCTGCTCTAAAAACTTCAGAGGTCAAGATGTCACCTACAGCTTTGAGACCGGCGGGACTGAAGCATACAGCTCCTTGACCCTGTCCCTTGGGTCCTTCAACCTCTTCTCCAACTCTTCAAACAGCCGGGGCAACCCCGTGTCGTTGTAGCTCTTCTTTCCAGCGACCATTTCTGCGATCCCCTGCGCAAACAAAAATACCTGCGGCATGCCGTGGCCAGTGAAGCCTCCCATTATGAACATGCCAGGGCGACCTGGAATAGGGCCAACTCTGGGAAGACGGTCAGATGAGTAACCCATGACTGTTATCCATGTTAGTAACCGGCATCCAGAGATTGCAACTCGAGGGTAGCACGCACTTCCAGTCCAGATGTCGTCTACGTATGCTCCACTGTTTTCCCACCCGTTAAAGTGCCTCTGCATATAGCCATCAAAATAACGACGAGCTCGCTCAATCACTTTGGTATCGTCGACACTACCATACCACTGATCCGGGTGGCGGATGTACGCCCTGCGAGCTCCGCCCACGATTATGCTCCCGTCGGGTCGTGGAATCAGGTAGTCAAAGTCCCAGTCAGCGAACCGGAGCGCATAGCTGTTATTCAAAAACGGCGATTTGCCTGGAGTCACAATCCGGCTGCATATGGCTCGGTACGGAATGATCTTTTCGGCGTATTCGGGGAGCAGAGCCGCCGTGTACGCATTAGTTGCCACGATGACCTGCTTAGCCCTGGCTTTGCCTCGACTTGTGAATAAGGTCCAGTATCCGCCTTGGTCTGGGCTTGTTGGTATTTTATCGACCGGCGTGTTTGTCTGGAAGTTGATGCCTTGTTCGATCGCTTTCGAGAACATATGGTGCATTAGCTTGTACGGCCACATGTGCCCAGCAGTGTAGCTGAAACATCTTTTGGCTCCTTTGACGCCAGATACCTAAAACCCAATTAGCAAGTCCACAAACGTAGGCGAGTGTGGTTGGCTCGATTCTCACTGTTTCCGCCTGCTTTAGTGGGATATAGAATGTCTTCTTTGTCGCCTCGATCCCCGCTGCCAGTAACCCGTTGTATCCCGCCTTGATGTCGTCCTGTAGCTTCTTCGATAACTAAACGTCTATCGCCCGCGCGACGATGAAGTCGCAGTCCACCTTTTCTTCTCGCACGAAATTTGTCACAGCGGCGACGTTTGCTGATTCAAAATCTGCGACCTCGGCCACTGCATCGACACGATACTCCTTGGCTAGTCTTGCAATCGCGTGGTAGGAATCCGGTTTTAGATGGCCTCCTACACAATCGTTAATAATGCCGATACATCTCAGGTGCACATGCGATGTGATAAATACGCACCATTTCGCCCGGTGGCTCCTGAGCACAGCTGTCGGGTTTCCAAGACAAGAATTGAGGGCGTATTCCCTTTTGCTCAAGAACGGATGTGGGTTACAATGGCTGCGCCCGAGTATCCAGCACCAATTATTACAATGTCGCATGTCTCTGGCAGATTTGGCGTAGAGCGGTAGTTGTCCAATGTTCCGGTCCTAGTCCTCCAAAAGGACCTCATCCCATTGGGCGGGGGCAAATCGGTCGAATACACTTCCGATTGATCGGCTGGTTATCTGACTGATCTCAAGCAACGCAGAGCTGTTCAATTTAGTGTACTCAATGGGTCCAAGCAACTGGCTGGATCCTCTCTGATTCGGATTTGCTATCACTAGAAACACACAAAAGTACGCGAGTCCAGCAACAGGCCTCAAATAACGAACCGGTGACAAGAATTGAGTCACAATGCACAATTCCTCAACTCCTGTCTGTATTCATATTCTTACACTATAATCCGTACCGAGATTCCAAGAAACGTGTCCCTTGTCTGTTCTAGCATTTGTCCTCGCCGTCGCGCTCACGCGGCTGATGGCGCTCTCGATACCACCCAAACCGGCAAATATGGCAGCTCACAACGGCAATGGTATCCCCGCATTAGGCTCGCAGCCTCCACCTCGAACTCTTGGAGACGCTAGATGCAGGCGGTTCGCCCATCTCGCATTCAGGCCCAAATAGGAAATTTTCACATCCTGGGTCGCAACGACGGCCGAGCTAGTGCAGATTGGAGGCGACGCTCAATGGACCCCAACGAATCACAGAGGGATCGTTGACATTCGGCATTCGAACTCTGGGAGCTTGTCCGCATTGTTTTGAGTCGCTCTATAATCCTATCATGTGAAGGGTGGCGAGCTCCATGGGTTAACGATATCACAATGCTCCCTATCTCAGTCGCAGTGGCTTCTCCCGGGCGGCGACATCGGATCCCCATCGGCAGTATAGCTACAAACAGGTAATATGATGGGCAAGTCGAATGACTCTGGCCTGATTCATCGGGTGCACGGTGCTTCGTAGAGCGTCCCATGCTCAATTCGCCGACACTCAATTTCCCAGCTCAGCAGAATTCCGAAGTGATGATATCCACTCTCCGTCAACGTGGAGGCAGCGCGCACCAGGGTCGGGTGGATTGGAACAAGATGCAGTTCAAAAAGAAAGATCAAAATACTAGTGCTACCTCTAAGTTGATCCGATTTCCATAGTCATACATGGCATAATTGTTCGTTTCCCAGATGTTTGGAAGAAGCAGCCTATCCCAGCGTCATCGTCCAGCCCTTCTCCATCATGACTTCCAGCCAGCTCTCCTTTCCACCTGCATCCCGACGCGCCCATACTTCCTCGAGAAGTTCGATTGCTTCCAAGTTTCCTCGGAGGTGATTGAAAGAATACAGTTCCTTGAACCGTCGATACACCAGATCTCGTTCCTCCTTCTCATTTAATGTTAGTTCAGATCCCGCAGTGAGGAGCGGAATCGCCTGGAGGTTGGTGCAAGCATGGCTTGATAGAATCGAAGTCAGGGTTCGGATGACCTTTAACGCGTAGCTATTGCTAGTACTTTCCAATTCTTCGTCCACGTCGTCGTCATCCCCAAGACCTCCAAGCGACTCTAGGATCGCTTCCGTCTCCCAATCGCAAAATAGCAGAGACACGACTTGTTTCCTCTCTCTGGTCCATCGCCGGTGGCAAATGGCATGGAGATTTATCACCCCGTGGTATTTAAACACGTCACTCATCAAGCCGAGCTCGTGGTTCCCACAGTTAGGCTCAAATTTGGTCAATTGATCTTCCAGCATCGCCTCCAACACCTCGTCGCGAATCCCGGTATCGACCACCGAGCGACAATAACGGCCGACGTTGCCGAGAAGATAGAATATTTCGGTCGAATAGCCTCCAATTGGGTGATATTGTCCGCCAATGTCCAGAATCGCAGACACCATCTCGTAGGTGTTAGTTGAGTGGAGTTTGCTGGGATGTGAGAATGAGCAAAGCCATGGCCATGTCCCAATACAAATACGCGCCAACCATAAAGTTGAAGAACGGGAGTCTTTTTCCCGGGGTCGAGATATCTTTGAGGAGCAAATCCACTAAAGCTCGAGCACCGCGAAGGTGTTCATGGCCAAAGTCGGCGGTGGGACCAACGGTCCACGCAATGGATAGACCTAACAGCAAGACGCTGAGGAAGACTAGAAATAAGTTTTCGGCGGGTGATGCAAGCTCTTCGATGACGAGTCGTATCGCCGAGCTGCGCTCCTCGAAGCATTTCCATAATTTTGTTAGTTCAAAGTATTGTTGATGAGCGGCCCCGACACTCTGGAGGGCGTGTTTGAGGCTGGACGACCGCTCAACGTGCTCGAAGACTAGAAATGAGAGAGGGTTAACGTCGGGGTCAATGACCATAATCTGGCTGGCACGCTCCAGCCAATATTTCAATAGAATCGCATCTTCTGGTGACCTTTCGGCGGTAGATATTTTGGTTATAATCAGGCTCTTCGGACGGGTCATCCAGGGGGGCCTCCGTTTGCCGCTGCCTAAGACGAGGTGCCGATTGGCAAAAGGAGCCTCGTTTCTGGCATCGTAGACACACTGGAAACGTTTCTTCGCACTTGACCCGACGCCTTTTGCATTCAGCGCAGCCGGACCAACTCCTACTGGGCTCTTGTGATCTGCTGCATTTGTCGTTGCTGGGAGTGCTAGGAGCCGGGCTTCCGGTAGGTTGGCGATGGTTTAGCGCTTGGCGCGAACCAGGCTAGAGGCGAATCTTGAGCTGGCCAGTCTTCTTCTTCATGGTGTGTGAGCCTCACGGGAGGTAAATGCTGCTACTGGGGCGAATAGAGGTAATGGAAGTAAGGAATGGAGGATGGGAGGATGGTTGGTTCTTCTACCACGGTAAGAGGCCAAAGGATCGATGTTGGGGATGAAAAAGAGTAGTCATGATTCCAGAACCTAAAACGGCCTCGGGCAACATGAATATCTTATCCATCCTGGACGCCCGCGAATTGTCTCAGTGCTGCCGACCAGCGGACTGGCACTGATAAGACTTCCCCGCATTCTCCACTGCTGGTGCTGGTGGCTGACCAGGGATCACAGACTTTGGGTCCTGTACCTCGCGCTATCGAGGCCTGTGAGGCTACGTAGCACGAGTACCAGTACTCCGTACATAGGATCCGACTTTAGCATGCGCACACAGACAGAGCTGCCCTAAAAGCCCACTGCCACAGGCCGAGGTAGGCCCTTGACTCAGGCCGTTTAGGTGTGCTTGGGGGTCCTGCCCACCCGATAGGCTGTGTGTTCGGCGCGTGGCAGCCATTGATCAGGCTCACGCCCTGAAGTCCTCTCGGGCATGTCATGGGAAATACCGAAGTCTGCGTATCTTGTTATCCGTATCTTTTCCAGAGTCCAGAGTCCAGAGTCCAATGCGGCTCCCGGTATCCTTGCAGAGATAAAGCGCTTGATTGTGGCTCCATCAACATTGTCATAGCTTCTGATTGCAAGTGGAATTGGCGAGAAGACAGAGTAGGGGGTCGATTCTCAGCGACAAGACACCTATTCACCTCAATCTAGCCATCAATAGCTCGCATTCTGCGTTCTAGGTCAATACAGCCCCTGCCGGCCCTACCAGAACCCTGTGTCCATCATGCAAACCCCTACCACCATCTTCCCTTTCCATTGACGAATCCCGCCTTGGCATTCGCCGACAGCAAGCCGTTCCTGCATGATAATAAACCGCATTGCATCATCATCTGGTCCATTTTCTTAGTTTGGGTATTTCCTATATCAAGACTCGAGCGCCTCCTGCGCAGCTGCAATCGCGCGCGCCTCGCACAACGACCGGGTGAGGCCCTCACGAATGCCAACAAAGCCCTGCATCAAGATGTACACTGTTCAAATATCAGCGATCCTGTCGAGAACCAAGATATATGCGCTTACTAAAGGGTGCCAATAGCACAAACCCAATGCAGTACGCTGTAATAGCCTCTTGCGAGCCCACTTGAGTGTCGTCGAGCCAGAAGAAGGGGTACCAATCTGTAGCAAGTTTGCCAATAGCAGCCCAGCCGAGATAGAGACCAGCCAGGAACAGCAATCCAAAGATGTGAGACCCGAGTGCCTTCAATAAAAGTCAGCAGTTGGGGAAAAGGTAGGATTGGTGTCTTACGATGGGACGCTTGATGCTGTTGAGCCAGAAAATCTCAATCACCATGATGACCGAAGTGATTCCGTACAGAGCGACAATAATGAAAGCATTGAACCAGCCTTCCCCAAAAAGGTCACTGACTACACCACAGTCAGTTATTGCAACTAAGATGCCCATCCCTGAAAACTTACAGGGCGCATCAGGGACGACCATATTAACCCCGGACCATAGCAACTCCTCGCCTTCTAGAATATCAACCTCTTGCAAAGTCGAAGGTTCGGGCGAACCACCAGTTTCGTGTTGACGGGTGATGAACCAGTAGATGGTAGAGTTCATGAAACTGGCAACGACAGTGGCCGTGTAGAACATTGTAAAGTAGAATTGCTTCCGAAGGCTTGCCATGTTTCGAGGGAGAGACATGGCGGCGATGATCCAGGACTCGATGCCGCCTTCGCAGTCTTCTTTATGGGGATAGTAGAGGTGGGTGAAGGTCCATGACTTGGCAAAAAGCATTATGAGTCGCGAACTCATACAGAAAAATGCAAACAGGGTTATAGGTTTGACTCACAAAAGTGATGAGGTGGTAGAGTAGAACCATGACGAAGCTGATGATTGCAAAGTCAAAGACGTGTCGCCAGCCGGTGTACTCGGACTCCTCGTGTGTTTTGAAGTATGTGACCATGACACCTGTGGCCACGATGAAGGCGAGCAGGATGCCTCGAAGAATAATGAGGATATTTTGGGGAATGAAGCGCCACGGCGAGTGGCATGCTCGAAGGAAGGCCGGCTGTTTAAGGCATCGTGTCAGAATCTCCCAAGTCCATGGGGTTCGAGGGATAAAAACGCACATGATCCTTCAAGACGTTGGGCCCAGGAAGGCCGTCAACGGCGTCAAGAAGCGGAGCGGTGTCCATTATGATGAATAGATGAGGCAAACGAAGCAGCAAATGCAGAACGACCAAAGATGCAAAATAACAAATGAAGACGATAACGGCTGTCGAAGGGAGAAACGGGAGATGCTCGGGCCGGAGTTGAGGAGCCAGGGCTGAGCTGGTGACGGAGAATCCTAGTGGAGGTGATGCGTGATGAGGAGGCGAACGACGATGCAGGTGAAGGAAGAGCAAGATATCAGATGGTTGGGAGTGGAGGTTGGACGTATTGTCTTCTTGGGCATGTCAGAGTGAAAATAGAAGGTGCGTTCTGTTTACCTATGAGAGGCAGGTGTCAGAGGGGCAACTTGGTGAGAGGTACTTGAAGAAAAATACTGAAAGAAACCTGGATATGGTGAGTTGTTGGGGTGAATGTTCATTCCGGCGGGCTGTTAATGTAGTGGTTTACGAAGCACATCAAGACGACAGAAAAGATTACGTTGGTTACTTCATGAATTCATCTCCCACAATATCTTACACTGCATGTATGCATCTTGGCAGGCTCATAGGCCCATGCCTAGTCTGCCTTCGATTTGCTGGCCGCTCCCTCTTGCCGCATTCCTTCGCAGCCTGTGACCTTGCCTGCTATCTCCTCGATCTTGCCGTAGCCCTGGCTCGCGTCTCGCTGCTCCGAAACTCTCTCAAGCGCAGCCAGTCCCGCCGCCTTGTCTTGCTCGCCCGATGACTTCCACGCGTGGGAATTGGTCAGGACGCCGACCGTGGCCTAGGTAGGTGAGAAAGAGGTACAGGTTAAGGATGCCCCAATTGCCTACCCTGGAGCTTACACATCACTCAGGAGCAACTTACCTCCGCGGCGCCTTTGACGTACTGGTAGTGGCTTCCTATTAGCCCCGGCTGTTGGGGGCTGTGAGGTTGCTCTTGGTTGCTGTGATTCTCTGTCATGGTGGTGATGTTGTGCGATGTGAGTCACGAAGACAATGGAAGCGATGCCAACAGATTCAATCCGGTTCTAGTATTTGCGAATGATGAAAAACGATTGGCAATTTTCTAATCCCCTGTTCCCTTTTATACTCAAGACGGCACCCAATACAGACTCCATGTCGCCCTCCTAGAGCATCGCAGTGATGACATCGATCTTCCTTTCAACTTGCGTCCATGACATCACAGAGTTGTGGCTGCCCTCCACACTCCCTCCCCGTCCCTGGCCTTGTCAAGGTGCATTTCTTGTCTACAAATGGGGGCGGAGGACGATCATCACAAGCCACAAAGCCACAGTAATTACGCCACCGGAGCACATGCATGTGCTCAGGCAGCTTCAATTGAGACTAACAACCGACCAACCAAATGAAAACGGATTCAATCCGGGGGTTCAGAGAGACCCATGCACGAACAAAATAATTGCAACAAGCGATATCCTCAATCCTACCATATCCTAAAATCACAGGGAATCGCCAGACCCGGGTATTTCTTCAGCGAGGTGAATCACTCCAACTTGTCTTTTCTCCCTCGGGCTTTCCCAATGGCGGCTTGTGCCGCTTGGGCGGCCTAATAAGCAAGGAGAAGGATTAGCTCTTGCATTTCCACTAGCAGTTTAATAAGTATCACTGCAGATGCACTCACAGTGGTGGCTTTGGATACGGCAGCGGTTGTGAGGTCCTCGACGGATGACAGCAGAGAGATGCGCTCTGCGTCTTCAAGGGCGCTGGCTGGCCAGATCGAGTTGTTCAGGCGTCCGAGGATGCCCTGCTGGCTCCATGACCTCTGAGAACCATGGTTGAGGGCGTGGCAGTAGCAGCGGTTACTGTTATCAGTCTCATTCATGGTGGCGGAAGATTTTTTGTGAAAAAGGGAGAGAAAAAAACAGTGGGAAAACAATGTGTAGTCAAAGGAGTGGACTAGACAATGAAGTCAAGTTGGTTTGTTCAAGGAAGGAAGGGAATGAAGGAGAGTAGAATGAGTGAGTGTGTTGAACAATGAATCCTTTAGGACGAGACAGTCGGGTTTAAATACTCAATGCATGATATACAAACATAAAAACCGGAAGTTTCATTCCGTATACTCGCAAGCGGTGGTATTCAATCCAAAGTTAATGCCGCTTTCATAGTAGCTCATCTCTTCCTGCAATATACGCAACCAGTATAGATTCGCGATGGCATCCACACTGCAACCAGCCACAGGGTCAAGCCACCGCCGCACCTAGACACCTGAGACGAATATGCACACACATGTGCTCCACTACCTCAATTGAACACATCAAGCACAAGCGCAAGTAACCTCCAGCCTGGCCCGTGCGCTCCCCGGAGCCACCATGTCCATTTCTCATGGCGCCTCAGCTCGCGCCCGCGTCTCAGCATCACCAAGCTTGAGCTTGCCGTCTCTCTATCTAATTCGGCCTCCCGCGCAACCCGCCCGCATTCGCCATGCTTTCCAGCCTCCAGAACCCTCGGCAAGCTGCCGCCCAGCTCATGAACTTTGCGCTGATCCTCTCGACCGCTTTCATGGTGCGCCCGCCTGCTCCCAACCCCCATCCCCATTCCCATCCTATCGCCCCTCCTCTTTGCTTGCTTGAACTTGCAGCTAATGTGGCCATTTCTTTGCCCTGCAGATGTGGAAAGGTCTCTCTGTCATCACCGACTCGCCGTCCCCGATCGTCGTCGTCCTCTCCGGCTCCATGGAGCCTGCCTTCCAGCGAGGCGACCTTCTGTTCCTATGGAACCGCAACATCATGCGCGAGACAGATATCGGAGAGGTGGTGGTCTACGAGGTCCGCGACAAGGACATCCCCATCGTTCACAGAGTGGTCCGGAAGTTTGGCAAGGGGTCAGTTAATTAATCCCCCTTCCTGTTTTTGACGTTGCAAGCCCGCCCGGTGAACAAGAACGAGCGCTGACATGTGGACGGTTCTTGGCGTTGTAGACCGACGGCCAAGCTCCTAACCAAGGGCGACAACAACTACTCCGACGATACGGAGCTTTACGCCAAGGGGCAGGACTACTTGGTCCGCAAGGACATTATCGGAAGCGTTGTCGGATACATGCCTTTCGTTGGCTACGTAACAATCTTGCTCTCGGAGCACCCGTGGCTCAAGACGGTCATGTTGGGCTTGATGGGTCTGCTGGTGGTGTTGCAACGGGAATAGACGGCGAGGGCATCCAGGGCCAAGAAGCAAAAAGAGGGACTAAGCAAGCGATGTGGAGGATAGAATCATCTGCCATAGGCATTAGGCAAACTGGATTTGATACCCACTTTGACGAAAGCACATGTTGAAGCTCTCCGTTTTTAGAACTGTGAATCGCCCCCCCGTTGTTCGTTGTTCGGAGGTCCGACAATCCGGACTTGGTTAGGCTACACGCGGCGATCGGGTTTGGCTCGGGCGATGCCGAGAGAGAGCGAGGGGGAGAAGCCGTGTGTGAAACCTGGCCATTCTCAACCTCGCCAGAGCATGCAGAACAAGGAGCGCTTAGCCTGGCGAGTCTGGCGCCTCCGAGCCCAGGTGGGCCTGGGAGGCGATGATCACTGCCGGAAAAGCACAGCAAATTCATTTCCCAACGCAAGTCCGTCGTTGATCTAGATTGACTTTTATAGCCAGATGACTGTGGCGTTGGGTACAGGCGGCGGCCGCCATGAAATTTCTCTCGTCGGCCGGACGGCGGTAAGTACAGTGACATGTTAGGGTAGGGCCAAGGGAAAAAAAAAAAAAAAAAGAAGAAGAGACTTGTCGTTGTCTGTTGGGCTAGTTTGGTGCCAAGGATCCATGCTGGGTGAGTCGAATGAGGCTTGTATGGGACGAGTTCATTTGAATGTTTCATGTTCACGACCATTGGCCATCCATCACACATACGGATGGTCTTGTTGTCGTTGGTGGCTTTCGAACCAACATCGCAGCACCAATGGACTCAGCCTCGTGTGCTTCATCTTTAGGCACCACCAGCCAACTCCGTGATGAAGCGGGACACGAGGAAGTCGGAGCGAAAATGGCTTGCAGATCGCGACGTCTAGGTAGAACCGCATCCCATCGTGTCCATGATCACCTGGCCTGATCCACAAGGCTGTCGAATGGGCCGAAATGTCCTTACTTTATTTCTACCTCCCACCACCAGCGGTCGCTCACCACCCAATATGGCTCGCCCAACACCCCGGTGCGTTCCCGGAACAGAAGTCACCGGACTGGGGTCGCCCCAGCGGGCCCCAGCGCACTCAAGGGGCACTAACCACACGAGAGGGACGCTACAGGGGTTCACAAACGCCCCTACCGCTCGCTGTGGCCAATCGCTGCGGGGGACTAACATCGTTTTGTCTTAGCAGAGGAAAAAAAACCGTTCGGGCTGTGATCCTTTTTTTATCGACAGGCGATTTGCCCCCTTCTCCCAATCAATTGCCTCCCTGCCAGGCGCAGCGCTGGCAGAGCATGCATGCAAGAATCGCTTAATTACAGAAATCGACTAGGCTACCAGAAGGATTTGTAGTGGAGGGGGGAAGGGAGGGTGACACTTGTGGTTCACGGCTCCAGGCATAAAGCACCAATTTCCCTTTCTGCTGCCATCTTTCTCTCTTCTGCCTTGAAAGGGACTTGTCATTCACGCCTCGTTCACGCCTCGTTGATAACGTACTTGTAGTTTCTGGGATCCTGTTTCTCTTCTTGACTCTCGTTTTTTCTTGTTTTGCTTTGTTCGCCCTGTCTTGACCTCCGATCTACTCCCGCTCACTTGACGCGGCGAAGCACCCACTCAGTTGTTTTTTTCTTTTTTCCTTTTTTCTTCTTCAAAAACACACACACGATTCTCCGTTTAAACTCGTGAGCGCACGAGACTAAAAGGCGATACGCGGGAAGACAAATCGACGTCAACGCCCCGCGTGGAAACACTCGGCAAACGACCCGTTTTCGACGAGCGCCAACCATGGCGGTTGGAGAGTCGTCTCGATCAGCAGCCGGCGCAGATGTGTCGGCGGCAACAACTCCCACAACTCGATCTCCACCTCCCGCCCAGCAACAGCAACAGCAACAGCAACAGCAACAAGGAGAATTCCAACAACAACAGGGACAGTTTCAACCCGCCTACTTTCAGCAAAACCCTCGCTCCTACGGCCAACCCTTTCAGCCATACGCCGCCACTTTGCCTCAACCGCAGTTCTACACCCAGCAACAGCTCCAGCAGTACCAGCAACAATTCCAGCAGCAGCAGCAGCAACAAGAAACACCCCCACACGTCGCCAACGCCATCAAGTCCTGGGTCTACACCAAACTCGCCCTTCACGCCTTTTGCATCGTCATCTCCATCATCGCCATTGGTATCAGCTTCTCCGTCGGCACCAACACTGGCGCGGGCTATGCCTTTCAGATCTGTACTGTTGTCGTATGTTCTAACACCTCGCCCGTGATGCGAACTGTGTCAAGATACTGACTCTTCTTCTTCTTCCTACAGTACTTTGGAGCCATGTTCTGGGGCATGGCTGAGATTGTCACCTGGTTCGTCCGCAACAAGCAGGCCGGCATCCACCCGGGTGCCCACGTCGCCATGTCGCTCATTCTCTGGCTGATTGCCTCCATCATGGGCGGCGCCCAATGCACCTATGTCGCCGTCTCCGTCTACGACGCCAACGACGGCGAATGCTGGAGCTCCTCGCAGCGCAAATACGTCGACTGCGGTGACAAGTTTGGCAACAAACGAGGCCGCTTCCTCGTCGCCGCCATCATCACCTGCTTGATTTTCGTCAGCCACTTCATCCTCTTCGTCGGAGCATGCATCGACACTCACAAGTACAATGCCGCCAGGCGCCGCGTCGTGGTCGTTGCGCCGCAGTACTGGGGACACGCCGCTCAGGGATGGCAGCCGATGCCGCAGCACTATCCGCCTCAGGGCCAAGTCATGATGATGCAACAACAGCCACCGCAGCAGCAGCAGCAGCAGCAGCAAAACATTCCCCTTCAAAACAGGAGTGTTGCACCGCAGCAGCAGACAGGAGATGGAAAAGCGGCTGACCGAGGTCAGTCGAGCACACAGCCCGTCGTTGAACCCGGAATTAAGGAGTACTATACCCCTGGCAGTTAAGGAGCTTGGTGGGCAGGTTGAAATGAGCAAAAGTCAACTTTAAGCCGTTGTGGTTAGAACCACACAAATATATCATAATAATTATCACGTTAGAAAGAAGCAAAACGGCCGGAAATCACACAGAATATGGCATAGCATAGATATCCATCCATTACTGCAGGGTCAAGTTTGACCCCCCTGAAACGCAACAAAAAAAAATACCCTACACCTCCATCACCACCCAATCATGTTCCATCTCATCTATTATCTCATCTTCGGCACAGAATGAATTTATGGACAAACCCACAACTAGATATCGACAAACATTTCACGAATGGGTATACTCCAAGCCCTTCCTGACAGAATCGCGCAATAATAACAGAAAAAGAACCAAACCCCGCCCTTGCCTGTCCCAAAAAGTCTATCGCCGAGAGGGAGTCCCAGAAATCATCTAGAAAACAGAAAAATGCATAAACAACACCATTGGATGAGCCCCAAGAGACCCGCAGTTGAAGAAAATCAAAAGTCCTACTCGAGATTGTCGTGCTCCTCCCATCGTTTGGCCCCTAGCTTGCGCATCTTCTTGGGGCTCCCTGAACTGACCCCGCTGGCTGTGCGAGTGCTCTCGCCGCTAACTCGCATCCGCTCCAGCTTGCGGCCCAGGTTCGACACGCCATCTGAGGCCTTTGTGCCGGCTTGTGGTGCGAAATCGTCGCGCTCCTCCAGGGGACGGCGCTTGGATGGGCTGCGAGACGCGAGCTCGCGCTTCAGAATGCCATTTTCCCGGCGCAGGCGCTCGACTTCGTCTTCAAGGTTCTCAATGAGAACATTCTCCTTGTCATAGTCGACATCGTCGTCAGTCGGCGCGAGACCTCGCTCAAGGACCTCGACCTTTCGGTCCCAGTGCTCGTCGTTGCGCTCCTGCTCGAGGGCCATCGACGCCTTCCAACGAGCCATCTCAAGAGCCAGACGCTGTTCAAACTCAATGGCGCAGTCCTCGCGGATAGCGGCCTCAAGGTCCAGCATCTTATCCTCCATTGTCAGGAGGTGAGCCTCAGCAGATACACGCGCGTCTGTCTGGATATCGACTTCGGAACGCAGCTGATCGATCTCGTCACTAAGGCGGGCGATCTCCAAGGCTGCAATCTCCATGGTTGCGCGCTCGTCCGAGCTCATAGGTGGGGTGTAGTTCCTATATGAACCTGATCCAGGGGGCATGAAGGGACGAGTGTGATGATGCACTGGGCTGGGCGGGCGGTTGTTGGCCATCGCCGGGGGGTGAGCGAGGATGGTGGTTGTGATGGAGGGAATACGTGGTACAGTGACCTCACGTGCCAGAGCGCTGTATCGCAGGATCTGGGAGGTAGCGTTGAAGTCGCCTACAGGGTCAGCAGTCACAATCATCACTCCGCGCTGAGGGTTGCGTCGGGGAGCGTGAGGGTGAGCGGAGGGGGAGGATGAGGGGAATGAGTTGGAGAAGAGGAGCTCGGTGAGCTTGCATTGTCTGAATGGCACGAGGTTAGGCTGCGTCATGTTAGTACAACGTTGCGCGAATGTTGGCATCTGGGAGTATTTCTCACCTTGCCAGAGGTGCTGGCCTCGCTTTGAGTCTGGAGACACTGGCCAAGATACATCAGACTCTCGTTGATCTTTCCAGCCTCAGCAAGCGTCGCACCCTGAGTTTTGGCCTCTCGCGCACGCTCGCTGCCGGCCAGATCGACAATGGTAAGCCGGTTGCCCTCCCATGAGCTGCTTCGCCCGCCGCGGGCTCGCTTCTTGACCTCGAAGCAGAAGAAGCCGTGACTTCGGCTGGAGACACTGTTGCTGCCGGTGCCGGTCACTTTGCGCTCCTGAAGTCCGGCCTCGACCACCATGAGTGCCTCGTTGTAAGTGCTGCAGACCACCTTTCGCAGGCCAGCAACAACCTTGCGATCTGGCGAGAGCTCTGTGGACTTGAACAACAGCGGCCGACGACGAAGCTCCTTTGTGGCTCCGGACTTGGTGGCTGGGGTGAGGAGGTCGTAGATTCGATCGTTGTGGACCTCGTACATGGAGATAATGACAACGTAATCGGCGGACGTATCGCATGGAACTTCGATGCTGCTGACATCGGGGGACTGAGGCAGCGCCGACATGCGCTGAGGTAGGCGTCGCGGAGGAGACATGACACTGTGATCGCCCTTTGTATCATTTTTAGCATTGTTCTTGACGCGGGTTGAAGCGGTAAGGGACATGAAATTCTTTTCCTTGGCTCGCTTGAGCGCAGTAGGATAGTTAATCGCACTTGCTGACCACTTCAGATCTCCAAGTGGCGTTCGCTCAGGTTCGACAGCGCGATCCTATCGGTCTTCGAAACGAAGCGATTCATGGATTTCAGGAACAAGCCGAACACTTTTCGGACTTGTCACTGATTCTGGTGGAAATGTGCTAGGCAATATCCCTAGCAGCTTCGACACTTGACGTGTGACATTGGGGGAATTGACAAAAGAAAGAGTTGCTTGTCGGGGTCGTACAATCATTGGTGTGGCGGCGCGAGAGCCTGCCCGGGACGCGGCGGTCTCGCTCGATGTATCAAAGAAATGAGAGGCGAGCGTCAAGGGCGATTCCGAGGCGTCGCAAGCCTGGAGAGAGTCTTGGACGGCGTAGAGCGAGTAGGAATCGAGCATGTTTTCGCCAATGGATCGGAAGACGACGTCCATGGCCAGCTGGGTCAAGCCGCGCTGGCTCTTGGAGCCCAAAATGGTGTGAGTCTGGTTTTGATCAGCAGAACGTTCCTCTGTTTGTCATGATACTCGAAAGTATTTACCTTTCCTGAACCAGTAACGCCCAACGTAGCCACGACAGCATCTGTGCCATCGCCGGTCTGAGGTGCCAGAACTCCCTCAACGAGCGAGGCAATTTCCGTGCTGTGGAAAACATCGAGCTGCGAGGCACCCTCCTGGAACACCTGAGTAAAGGCGAACTTCTCGATTGCGCGCCGGCGGTCAGTAGGCGGGTTGAGGGTGATGTGCGTAGGGTGCGACTCGGTCTCGGTCTCGGGGTCTTCGACATTCAGAATGCGGTCAGTGGTGGTGTTGCCGTGCGGTGGTGGTCGCAGGCGGAGGTAGACCTCGAAGAGGTTGTGAGAGGACTTGCGCGACGCGTCCATGGTGGATGGCGAGGCTGGTGAAGATTGCTTGACGACGATGACGACAAGAGATACCGAGGTGAAGCTCACGTCAAAGAGGCAAAAGTGGGTGTTGTGAGGTAGCAAAAATGGAAACAAGCTAGGTTCATGGATAGATCATTGGTTGTTACTAACGGTGTTGGTTGCATATTTCATTTGCATTTTGCTGTTTACGGATCCCAAAGTGATACATGCCGCTGGCCGGGCAACCTGCGACCTGCGATTGGGCCGATAAGATAAGGGGACCACTTCTTTTAGACGCTTTTGGCGCGCGGGAGAGCGCACCATGCCTTTTAGGACCGGACAGGTACGTACCGCTCGTCCCGATTAGGCGCGAGCGTCCAGAAGCCCATCCGAAGCCATCATCCATGCGAGTAATTTGCAGGCTGCACCGAGGAGCAAGGAACCCAAGTCCAGCTCCTGCTGCTGGAACCACGGGTTGGCAGTGGTGTCACTGGTGTGATCAATCGTAAGGTTTTTCAGCGGATAGAATGCAGCCACAGGCGGCCTGGCTGGGAAGGAAACCGCCTATTTGCGCTGATCTCATTTCGTCCCGATTTTTTTCTCCCCCTGCGATGCCGCTTTCTTGCATGTCTCCGTCATTTTGCCTTGGAATCGGACCAGGGAACACTGAGCCTCACGTGTACAAGCGAGGCTCAACCTCGAAGCATGCAGTTTGCATTGACTCGACCTGAAAGGCTACTGGGTTGGTGGGCAGACATGAACAGTCAATAGTCATCAGAGAATGGAAGTTGGAGGGTGGGCGGCGATATGGCAATTAACTCGGGCCAATCGGCTGAAGTGCCTGTGCAGTCTGACTGCTTGATGGGGAGATCGTCTGTGGTGGGTTGACTCACAAATGTCACAGCTACAAAGGCAGCAGCGTCCAGAGGAGTCACTATGTGATTGCTGAGATTGCCGTGAGCAGAATAATGACCCAGAGCTGAGCACTAGCTTCAGCCTCGGTAAAGTGCTAATGTTTGCAGTCATCGTCATCGTTGCCTGTAGTTACGCCGACCGGTACATACATTAGTACTAATGGCGCGATAACGATTGGCGGTTGGGTGGCGGCAATGGAGGAGAAGGAAAAAAAAAACTAAAAAAACTCTGAAGGCCGATCCAGAATCTGCTCTGGACGAGGGTCCACGGGCACTATGGCCACCTTGAGGAGGTCCCTCACTTGCTAAAACAATGGCGCGTGCTCTAATGTCGCGCTAAAAGACTCTGATGACGGCAGTGCCTGTTGGGGCGGGAGGGGCGGCCGAAGAACGAGATGAGGGGCTGCCAGCGAAAGAGAGGGGAAAGAAGAGAACAGATATGATGGAGACAGGCAGAGAGATTGATGAGAGATTGGGGTTGAGATTGAACGCAGAGGCCATCTATGAGGGTCACATGAGGTCCAAAGTAGGTTCCGGACGGGGGATGAAGTGAGGCGAGGCGAAATATTGAGTCCCAACTCCCAAGACAGGGGAGACCTGGGGAAAAACAAAAAAAAAAAAAAGAATTCAACTGCCATTGTCAGTCTCTCGGGCGTTTTCCTGCCGAGTCAAGACAATCGGAACGGCCACCAGACTGGTGCATTTGTCCGCCATTCCCGCTCGCCTCAATGAAATTTCTTTTTCTCCTTCTCTTTTCCATCGATCCTCATGACCCTTTGACGGGAGACGTCTAGACTGGACTAGCCGCTTCGTCGAGGCCTAAGTCCGTTGAGGAGCCCCATCGCGGTTGTGGAGGCAGACGGAGAACCACACTAGGTGGCCGTGGCAACATGGATGATGGAGGTTGAGGGGTATTGCCTGGGACGGGGGAGAGAGAAAAGAGTGATTTACGTATGTCAATGTCATTGTCACTGATGAATGAGTTGAGGACAATTCGTTGAGGACACCCCTCCCCTATCCCGATCCCGTTGACGAGTACGAGTGTGAGGCCGTCGATTGACAGCCTTCGGTGAAGATCATTGTCGGTGTCTTTGTTTCTCGTGCTGGGCGCTGTCTGGGGCCAAGTCGCTTCGACAAAGCAGAGCCAGTGGCAGTTGTCGCCTCAGCCGCCAATGTTCCATGTCCCTTGTCATTGTTCCAGCAGCGAGATGATCCGTGGACCCATAATGCCACCATGGAAGCACAAGCACGAGCACGAGCGCGCACGCCCCCCGTTTCCGGTGGTGGAGCTCGTCCGTCATTGCGGATCCAGTATGAGGGGAAGGGGAGGCGCTTTTTGGCTCGTCTGTCGACCTTTTTTTTTCTTTTTTTTTCTTTCCCTACGTAGTCCGTAAGTTCCATGCCCATGCTCAAGCCCATGCTCAAGCCCATGCATGCCCATGTCCCCATGCCGGCCCAATGCGCCCAAAGGGAGCAGTTGGCAGCCAGATGGATGCAAAGCAAATGGAGGCGGCGACCACGAACGGAGCATAGAGCCTGCAGTAGACGGCCTAGCAGTTCTTGCGCCCATGCAAAGAATGTACCATCGTATGTACGTACATGGCCCATTTTACTCCGGACAGGGCCATGATGGGCCATTACCGTAGTATACGGATACGCTGCTGCACCGTACCGAAGCCTTGGACGAATACCCATGCTCATGGAAGGGGAGGAGGAGGGAGGAAGGGGGAGGAACTGCTGGAGTGAAGCTTCGTACCGTGTACTCGCGGTCTTCTTTCTGACCACTATACTCTCTGCCTCCCTCGTCGTGCATACACACATGCATGAGGGCGTTATGTACCGGCCGGGAGAGCTTGAGACGTAACCTCCTGAAAGTCCCCGTCCCATTCCCCGGCCGAGCATACTCCGTACATACCGGTACTTCATACATAACATAAGACGGGGAGCATGTGCAGCATGAGGCGGCCCCCTCCTTGATTCCGCGTCCAGCCATGTACATCACCATGTAAGGTGTATGTACGTATGTACGCCTTTAGCTAGCTGCCTATGTAGGTTCTCACAATGGGCCACTTTGATCTATTATTTGCCGTTGTCGTGTGTCTCCCTACCACTTGTTCGTTTGGTGTATCAGCGTCGAGTTTCCAACGGTCTCGCGTTTCTGTTTCTCCATGCTACCTTGGTGTGATATCCATCCATCCCTTCGCAGTGGTGCACTCTGTGTCAATGTCTCGAAACTCTTGTTTCCCCTGGATCATCATATTGCCCCAGGCTAAACCAACCCAGATCAGGCCAGACCAGGCAAGGGCCCCATGAGCTGGCGAGGGATATCGAACATCGTACACACAGCCGAGGCCACAGAGTGCCCTAATCCCCTTGTCTTTGTGCTCTGCCGTACCGTAGTCGATCGGGTAAATTATTTTTTGAAAGCGAGGGCTCAAAATGTTGTGCGCATTTCGCATCTCCCGCCCTGCATCCTTAGCGAACGAAACAGATTCAAGCTCCGCCCCCGTGAGGATCGCAGGATCGCCAGCTCACGTCTCGACACGTCTCGGGAGACGGCTGGCGATGCAACTGCAACAGAAGCCTGTGACTCTTCAACTGCCCTCTGAAGCCAAAGATTCGAGGCTCCAAAGAGCGGTGACGACGTACCAGCGGCCCCCGAAACGGCCTAGCGCTCCCTGGTGGGGTCGGCCCCCAGCATCTGGCGCATGGTGGGCGTCGTAGGGGCTTTGAGAGGCGCCGAGGCGCTGAGGAGAGGCGCTGAGGGCTGCTGAGGACTCGCTGGAGGAGTCCAACTGAAGCCCACTGAAGCCCACCGCGGCGGGTGGGTGTCAAGGCATTCGTAGGCAGGGGCCCACTGCAGGTCGGTCCCCTGGGGCGCTGTGGTGGAGGCCAGTGGAGGCCAGTGGAGAGTGGAGGGCAGGTACGTACCCCGGCCTTTTTTAGTGGGTGTGCAGCGTCCTGGACAATGCGCTGGTCGTTGCAGCCAATCAGCGTCGACCCCACCGTCCGCGAAAAGTTTGGGAATATTTCTCTCCTCCTCCTCCTCCTCGCCTTCCTTTCCTTTCTTCCTTTTCGGCATCACCAATCCACCTCAAAACCCCAAGACAACGAAGTCGCACTTATCCAGATCCCCGCATCAGAGAACATCCAGTACCAAAACTTTGTCGAGTCACAATGCCTTCGGCCACCGCTGAGCTGTAAACACCCACTGCGGGCCATGGCCGCTCTCCCTCGGTCCTGGTCCGCAGTCCAGCAGTTCTTCGAGTTAGCACCCATTCAATCCACACCTCGACCTAGTTTTCCACAGGCTTTCCCGCTCCTGAGCTGTTTTGCTCAACCGAGAGTCTGTCTCTGAATTTCACGATCCTGCGACTTGCCTCATTTCTACGAGGGGCTTTTGAATTAGACACACAATCCACCATCCTCACCTGTACCACCCGCCCTCACTTCCCCGTCACCTTCTCCTCCACCGGCCTCTGTTCGACTGCCCTCCTGGTCTTGTCGTCTTCTACCTCCCTCCTCTCTTCCTCCTCTCCCTAACAGCCGCTCCAATACTTGGCTGAGCCTCTATCTTCTCTCTTCCCACGACCCGGAAACGACCACCACAAAATCATACACTAAAGTCGACCACATATTTTCGACAAAACCAGATATTCCCAGATAAACCCGACAACAAACTTGGAAGTCCAATAGTCCCGCTACATCTTCAGTCTTTTAACCAAACAGACTATCATCCCCTCCACCCGCCCCAAAATGTCTCGCAACGTTCGGCGAAAGTTTCCCTCCACCCCGGTCAAGGCCACCAAGCGGCGCCGCCGGGTTTCCGACACTTCCTCTTCCTCCTTCGACCTATCAGATGAGGGCGGCTACTCTGCCGTCGAAGACATTAGCGATTCCTCTGACGACGACGAGGACGATGTCGCTGCGGCCGAGGAGGAGAACATCCTCGAAGAAGCAAATGTTCCTACCCCAATCGCTCCTCGGCCGCGAAACATCTTTGATGAAGCAGAGAATGATGATGATGATGAAAACGACGACGACGAAGACGAAGACGACGATGAAGCTGCCGATGTTGACGAAGACGAGAACGGCAGCTGGGCCGGCATCATTTCCGAAGTCGATGAGAGCAACGTCTCCGACTTCTTTCAGGAAGCCAACGCCTTTGGCTCTGATACCCCTGTAGAGCGCCATGTTCACTTCGATGTGCCCTCAAGTGATTCTGACTCCACCGATACCGAAGATGACCATGCCGATCTCTTCCCTGACATCTTCGTCTCTCAAAACGCCCTTGATCCCGCCTTCCGTCGGGAGATTGAGAACGATCCCAATGAGTCCGAGGACTCTGCCTCCTTCTGGGACTACAGCTACGGTCAGGATGATCAACCCGATTCGGATGCTGAAGAGATCATTCGACAGCTATCTGATGACGAGACCCCAACCGCCACTCCAGTGGCTTCTCAGCCTAACACCGCTGCTTCAACTCCTGTGCCTGCTTTTGAAGAGCCACAGGAGCTGGATGGTTACGAGAGTGAGTCCTGCCACCTTGCGGGACGCCCAACAATGCGCATGCTAACCCTCCTCTCTCAGCTGATGGTGACACCACTGAGGAAGACATCCCGAGCCTCCCGTGCGTAGAAAGATTCGTCGCCCTTCAAACCCCATGAGCGACATGTCCGACTCCGAAGCCGACAGCCCAGTCAAGCCCCAGCGGGGTCAGCCCCGTGTCGGCCGTTTCAACCTGGACCGATCTGATAGGAAACCCATCGCTGTCCTGAACCCGCACACCCGGAAGATGATGATCTTTACTCCCCACCGCCGACGACAGCTTGACCTCTCCCCAGAGCAGTTCCATCTCCCATGGTCCATGGAGGAACAGACATCCCCCATTTTCAGCAACTCGGCCAACATGATGCTCAGTGCCATGTTTTCTTCCAACACCTTCGGTGACTTTGTCAACACTCAGGCTATGGGGCCTGCAGAGGCCTTCTTCCCCTTCCCTTCCGAGGCCAACACCGCCGATGAAAGCTCCACTGCACCTAGTCTACCGGATGATGAGGATGAAGCAGAGAAGAAGCTGGACATCAACGACTTCATCACATGGGATGATGGTGAATCCTCCGGAGATGAGGGCCAAGACAACTGGGATCCCTCCGCAACCCCCGTCCGGCCCAGCACCGCTTCCAGCGAGGTTGAGGTCTTGTCCCATCTTAACTCGGAGACGGTGGGCGCTTTCCGTCGTAACCAGATCAATCAACAACTCATCCTGAGCAATCAAGCTACACAGGATTCCCTCGCATTCAGTGGTCCATACAACTACACAGCTCTCAAGGGACTTAAGTCGGACCGATTCGATACTGCCGCGGTGCCCCTGACACCCATGAGAAGACACAGAAAGCATATGAGCGATCTCTCACGAAGCCCTCTTGAGTCGATGTCTGCGAAACGCAAGGCATCCGGCGAAGTTGGCGGCGGCCACAAGAGGCACAGAAGCATCTCAGACGTGAACTTCCTCCGTATATGATGCGGCAGCGGAGCACGTCAGCTACACCTAACACAACACGTGTGAGGACGGCATAGCTTGCATGGCAGCGCTATCCTGGCCTCGCCATTTAACGAGTTCATTCCTTTGACATTACTCTTTCCTTTATTATGGTTCAGCGAACCTTCTTTCCTAGCATGCACAGCGTAGAGCCCTCCCAATCAGTGGGAAAGGGCAAAAAGGGACAATGGTACCCTGGAATCACTCTCCTGGCGTTCTGTTGTTGGTTGGGAACAACAATGCTCCGAAACGAGGGCGAATCAGCGATTCACACTCTGAGGGAACGCAGCGAGGTCCAAGCGTGGCTTTGATAGCCATTGTTTGGGGAGAATAATGCAGCTAATTGTGATTGATGGTATGCATGTGTTGATACAACGCTTTTTTCCTTGATGGTCTCAAAATAAAAGTTCTTCATGTTCTTGATGGATCTCTTTTGCTTGTCTGGTTTGATAGTGTCTTGTACGAATCTAGATGAGGATAGACAAAATCCATCGTGATACGATTATATATCTGTGCCCCTTCATGCTCCGTGCAACAGATTTATTCTGCTTTTCCATGGTAGAACTAGAAAATTCTTGGCGAGTTAAGGATGTGATTCACTTTGTTTTCTCAAAAGACATGGATCCATATAGTGGCGAAATGGCCAATAATTGGTGGCTTCGGATCAAGTCAATAAATAATCACGTCTCACATACGGAGAAGGAAAGACAAATAAGATCTTAACATCTAGTCAGATGTATTCCTATTCTACATAGCCATCGTCACCAAGCACCTACGAATACTTTAATATTGCAGGGCTGCAGGATTTACGTATTCTCTTTTCGCCAAATCTCGTTCCCAGCAAAACCAGGTGCTTTTCTTCACTTGTGCCATCAATCTTCCAACTCAACATCTTCTTTTAATCTCTGTACCCACCTCGGATTCATCGTAACTATCTTTTAGACCTCGATAAAAATAGAGCATAATGTAATGGTTATACAAGACCCGGCCCACAAGAATATCCCAATGTAATGCCCCAGATCGCTCCAATGGATCTCGGTATCCGTATAGATAATCATCTCTATCCCGACAACTGCAACCCCAGCGAACCAGCAGCATATTAGGTAGCGTAAAGCGGCTTTCCATCTACCCTTTACTGGGCTCCATTCTAGGTAAATAAGCAAGTGAAGAGTGGCCAGCAAACAAGCTGGGACAAGTAACACGTAGAGTACCACGAGCACTGCTCCAGCACTAGGAGAGATCTTGATTCCTGTAAAGTGTGTATCCACATCTTTTGAAAACAGATTCATCCCACTTTTAAGGACCATCACTACCAAGGACATCGTAGGTGCACACGGTACTATCAGAGGGGCAAACCCCTGGACCTCCTTGCAGGTATCTTGAGTGTGCTCTATCAGACTCAAGAACTCTGGCTCACTGGGAAAGTTACGTTTCGTAATATCGGAATTGTTGATGGATTCATCCTTAGTCCCTACTTCAGAGGCTTCACCAGTGTTGCCTGCTCAAATTGTCAGCTCGATTGACCTTTGATCATTTGCGTGCTTTCCAATGCCCGCCGTGAACATACAGGGCCTGCTTGTTTGCGGGTCGATATACAGGCCTCAATATCAGGGCTTTGATTTAACTTTCTTCGGCCAAGTTGACTTAAACTATTTTGGCTGTTCGGGTTGCTGCTGGTTGAGATTTGCTCTGTCTCCGGGAGAGACAACGTGTGGCTCTCCACCGCAGGCGGCGAGACTACAAGCCGAATTAGAAATTTAGTCACCCTCCTAGTGGTTGGGATAAAGCACACTCTCGTTGAAGAAGCGAACACGGAGCAAGTCAACGATGGTCCAAGCAGGGGTTGCAAGAAGGACCAAGGGAATGACTTGTCCAAATGACCAATTGTTGTCTCCCGAACCCCCCAGCCATCGTATCTCGGCCAGACGCATTGTACCCCAAATAGCCGATATTAACAATGATAATACCTGCCAATGTTAGTTTAAATGAAAGCATTGTTGGCAACCTCAAGAAAGTGCCCACCTCAAGCAGCATTGAGGAATAAAGATCCAGAAGTGTCTCCAAGGTGTTATGTATACTGATTTGCAAAGGTATTGTTATAATTGCTGTTCTCCATGTGATGGTACTAGGCCTTATTTTCGCAAGGGCCCGCGTAAGTGTGTTAAGAACCTTTTGGTTGAGGCTGTTGAGTCTTTTGTGAGCCTTGTCAGAAATAGCGAGAGACGAGGTTTGAAAGAGTTTGCAAAGTCGCACAAGAGATCCGTAGGTAAGCAGAAGAAGGGAGGCAACCATGGAAAGAAATGCTGAGAGCCTCTGGTCCATCCCTCCTTTAAAAAAGCATATTGCGGGATAGGAAGCGATTACAGTTACCGGGAAGTCTTTCCAAGGTGATGAAGAGGCGTCGACTTCCGTTTTGTTCGGCAGAATCGTCATGTTCCCCACATCAATAAGATAGTCGCCTGTGTTTTTCACACGGATCACAAAATCAGGCGCCAGGTTTTCATCCTCAGAGGTCCCATCCTCCATTATAAGGTTAAAATGGCCAGTAGGTATGAGCCCGATAAAAAGGAGAATGAACAGAGCCGAAATAAGCAAAAGCCTCCAGGCACGAGCCTTGGGGTGTCGCTGTAGGTAATTGCGAAGACAAGTCAGGGCCGACATATGGGTAACACATGTGAACCATAATAAATAAACGACCGTTTTCCAGTGGTATGCAGATAATCCATCTTTCAAGGTGTAATATCCGCTTATAGCAATGGCAATTCCAGTAGCTAGTTGAGTATCGGCGAATGATAGAATACACTGTGAGAAGGCATATGTCAGCCAAAGATATAATACAGTTGTGGTGCCAAGACTGTGTACTTTATTAAATGCATCCATCAATTTGTTCGTATCATCATTTGGATGTAGCTCCTGGCTTGAACGCCGTAGAGCTGAGATCACAAGAACGTCAATAGCGTTTGGTGAGCTCAGGACCGGAGATTCTTCAGTATCTTTTGGATTCCTAAAAGGGTCGAGCGTCGGGTCAAAAGCAAATGTATAATATGCCATCACTACAATCACAGCCAGCCATGTCGTGATAGTGAAACCGAGGATGACCTATTTACTGGGTAAGCGAGATTGACCCCAAGAGATTTCGATGTTATTGTTGTGACTTACTCCGAGCCCAGATACATCCCCATAACTCTGAATAGGAACAAAAGTCGTGTTGCCACAAAGATCAGAGTGTCCCATAGTGACAAGGTTGATTGGAGAGGGAATTCGCGATGAAGTTCGATACCTCACAAACCCTTTGGGATTTGACAGGAGAAAATAATTGCGAGATGTAGAGTATCATCACCAAGGGTGCCTGGCTGGGTCTGAGTAGAGGCTATAAAGAGGATGGTCATTACTTACATGGACTACGTACCCACTGTGTGGCGCATGAGGCTGTGACCGTCAGCAACTTTGGGGGCTGACCGCCCTGGCATCTTACCACCCTTCCACTGTGGGCCAGGGTAAACAGGGAGTGGAATAATGATAACAATTCTATGAATCATACGGAAGATGTAGGTCGGAACTGTAGCCTATGAAGCAAATACGGGGTTGTTGAGGGTGACAATTGAGGTGCTAAGGTAGCTCGAAGATTGTGCTTAATTTCTTACTAACTCTTACTAACTGCTACTAACACTTACTAACACTTATTATTCTAGAATACAGTAATTGATAAATGAAAGGGCGATTTAAACCGTGTTTCAATATGTGCTGTTCCAATAACTGGCCAAATCACCTGTATGCTTCGCCTATAATACCACGGTTCAAGCATGTACACTGAGTCACCATAGCGGTCTTCTCAGAATTACCTATTCAACCCAGTAGCCTGTCCACTCCTTCTCAATAATTATTATCAAAATTTTACATGGTTTCAGTTTATCGGATTGCTCAAAGACATAGACACATATCGGATCTTGACGAAGATAGAATACATTAGGATAGTTGCATACAGCCCACCCCACGCAACCGGCCCCAAGAAAATCAACACGATATGAGACACCGGACTCCAATCGAAACTTAGCGGGGTACCGCTAAGGAAATACAATATTTCCATCTCTTAAGAAAGAGCAGTCAGAGAAAAGGAGGAGCAAATTAGAAGTCTAGTGACCAACTTCCGAGTGCCTTTCTAAGAACTCCGTTTAAGATATACGAAGGCGTGAGCGGCATATTGCAAACATATTGGCATACATATGACATAGAGTCCTACTATCAGCCCTGCACTAGAAGCAGTATATGGGCCGTCATAAGAGGGTCGACTAGGGCCGCTTTGAAAATCCGAAAATAGGGCCATGCCGTTTTTGAGAAATTTGACCAAGAGGAACATTGTGGGCGCTGATGGAATGAGCAAAGGGGTAACCCCCTGGAACTTACCGTAGAAAATTTTGCTATTTTAATCATGATAGAAAGATCTGAGTTGCTCAAATGGTTGTCTTACAGGGGGGTATGGCGATCAAATATTGGACCTTGAGATACCCTGTCAGTCGAGTGTTCACAGGTCCGCCCTACCGCATATCAGTACGATTGCCACAGTCGTATCTTAATACCTAATAAATACCTGTGAGAGAGCATCCACCAGGGCCAGATTCGGGTATTAACGCCTGAAGTTCGACATTTTGGGATTCATCTGTTACTCGGGCCTCATCATTACCGAAAGATTCTCGATTGATCGAGGTTTAACTTTCATTGTACTGGAAAGTCTTGTTTTATTATCCTCCTTTTTAGAATAAATATCTAAGAGTCATTAGTTTCGACACCGCTTCTTTTTCTAGTTCCTTTCTCTCAGCTTACAGTTACGAGAGACGTATGCCTAGATCACCTCGGATATAGCCCATGTAGGAGTTGCCAGCAGGATCAATGGAACCATTTGGCCAAATGACGAAGTATTTTCCTCAGAGTCCCCAAATTGTCGGATTTCTTTCAGCCAAAGTGTGCCCTATATTGCCGAAACGGTTAGAGACATGGTCTAAGAATATTAGTCTAGATCAGTTATGTCGAAATTGCCCATCCCTACTTCCACCAACATCGAAGAATATAATTCCAAGAGAATCTTCAAAGTGCAGTATATGCTGGTTTGAAAGGGGACCAGTATTACTGCTAGTCTCAAGGCTAAATTCTTGTACTTTCTTCTGAGAAGGACTCGTTCCCATCTGTCCAGGGACGTGTGGTGAAGCCCGTCAGGCCCTTTATTTGCCTGGCGAAAAATGGCCATGGAAGAGATTGGAAGGAGCTTGCATAGCCGCACAAGGTATCCATAAACAAGAAGAATGAGAGAAGCAACCATAGATAGAAATTGAAATTCTGTTTGGTTCATACCATTCTTGAAAAAGCATATTGCGGGAGACGTTGGAACCACATAAGTCAGGTTTCCTTTCAACTCTGACCAATCGAAGACACGATCTGGGTCTTTCAAGTAGAAGACAATGTTTCAAACATCAATCAAGCGATCCTTTTCACGGGCTGAGCCCTCAGATATAAAATTGAAGTGGCCAGTGGGGAAGAACTCAACGATGAAGAGTATTATCCGAGCAGACATAAGTAATAGTCTAAAGGTACGAGCCATTCGGCGATAGTATAGATATGTGTGAAGAGAAATTGGGGTTGACAGGTGAGTTATACATGAGAATCATACTAAGTAAGTGATGGCTTGCCAATATTAGGCTGACAAACCTGTTGTCAAGGCATAATAATATTCACCGATGGAGATGGCAAATCCGGTGACCAACTGTGTATCCGCTAACAAGGGAATGCATCAGAGGCGATAGAAGACTCGGTTTTCTCCCCAAAAATTAGCATCAACGGAAGTTGCTCATATTAAATACCCTGTTGAATGCCCCCGTGGTCTTCTTCTTATTGTCGGGATGTTTTGAAGCAGAAACCTTAGATGCGACAGGTGGGAATAAATAGCAACATCAATAGTGTTGGGGTCGGACGACAACTGAGGACTGGTCGCATCCTTCTGGTCTTGAATGAAGTCCAAACTTGGATTAAAGGCAAATATGTAATACGTTATGAGCACTATCACAGACAGTCATGCCATAACAGTGAATCCAAAGATAAGCTACATACCGGGCCAGCTCAATTGCTCTCAGAGACCTCGGCATCACTTCCACTTACTCCCAAACCAGATACATCGCTGTATGCCGGAATCGGGGTTATCGTGGTATCTTTGCAGGAGTATGAGCTGCTGTTCATGATTCGATGCTCCCACTTTGAGCATAAACATGACGACGAAATAGAATGCCCATTGTTGATGGCGCTATGGAAAACGAGAAGTTATAAATACGGACAACTTTAAAGTCTCTCTTGTCTTCCACCATTTCTGCAGGCGGAGAAACTTGCATGGGTGGCTACGTAGCCAATGAGTGAATCCGGTTAGCCCCTCCAAAGGACTGGTAATCTCTTCTTTCATAATCGCCTTCTTAATATAGACAATGGGTCTCTATTGGCATTTATTTCGTCTGAAGTGATCGATTAGAAGTATAATTATGCTTAAATTTCTGCTACAAATGCGCAGTTGGAACCATGTGAGGACTCGAAAACAAAGAGATGAAGCAGTTCCGGGCATCGGCGCCAGGCCCGTACCCGTATACGATAGCCCGGCGCAAGGCTCACTCTTACCCCTTACACTATTTTCTTTCCCAGCAGAATGTATGTCTTGTAGCATGCTCCGCCTCTTGGCAAAGGCAGCTGAAAGTGTGTTACTAATGGTACACAGCCAACATGCATTCGCCCACAACACCCCTGCAGCCTTGTCCGCTTTAACTTCCTTGTCAAGTGCAAGAAAACCCATTCTCAAAGTATGTATTATCGATAATATCTAACACTTCCGCCCGTGCCCGTTAAGAAGTCGGCAAGTTACTCCAGTTTAACGAGAGCCCAGTACACGAGTACAGCTGTGATATGACCCCATCACTACTAACCTCACGATAAAGCTCTTCGCTCCATCTTTCATACATACCAGCACGATAACCATAACAGCGGTTAAACTCTGGAAATCTCTTAAGGTGTATTAGTGATTGGGTTGTAATTTGGCAAGCGAAAGGCATGTGGACCACAATACTGATGGTAAGGTCCCGCCCATTGAGGCTCCGAAGATATTGAGAGATGGCATCACCTTGGAGAACATACTGTGCCCCGAAGGGCGAAATTGAAAGCGCCAGGAGCAAAGAGCAGGTGCATGGCGGGAAAATAATAGGCCGCCCCCATATGCTTCCATAGCCATTTCGGGTGTTTTTGGCACAACGGCCCTGGCCTTATTAAATATCTTGTCTATCTTTCCCTTATTCTGAACTCGCTAATCAATTGGGACTCTAAATCTTTGCAAGGTTTGAAAACAAGTACATCAACTGGGTTTGGTGAACGCAGCAGCGGAGTAGTGGTGTCATGCTTGACATCGCAGAAGAGATTTACACAAGGGTCAAACGCACGCATGCAGTACGCCAACACAGATATTACTGAGAGCCATGATGTGATGGAAAATCCGAAGATACGCAACCTAGAAACAATGTTAGACGAGCCGTGCGGGCCAAGGCGTTCACTGATCACCAACCCAAGGCCAGGTCATTGCTCAGCCTGGATGTAAGCTGCAGGGTACAATCGGTACAGCCCAAAATGGGTCGGAATCCTCCATCGCTTCAGCATGTTTGGTCGGCGTGAATTTACTCTGATTTGAGTGAATGCCAAAGAGACTTGAAGAAACTAAAGAAAACGGTAAATTAAATTGTAGGAGTTTTTGTGTGGTTTATGAGGCCTTGCATCGTAATAGTTCGCAGGTCCAACACGCCATTTTGAACGCGCTTGTTAGCAGCTACACTTAGCCTTACCACTAACCAACCACCTAATTATCATTGTCTCTACACACCCTATCAACAGATTGCAAAACTCAAATACTCAGCAATTCACTGAGAGTCCTTTTTTCTACATATGAAGTGCAACATAATGGCACAATCAACAAGAAAGAGCAGCCGCATCTCGTCAAATCTGACGTGACTTTCAACTGGCCCCGATGAACAACACCATAGGACAAAACGTCGTGCCGGCTATCCCATACAAGGCAACCAAGCCAGACTAGTTTCAGTACCAACTAACTAACACCTGATCGTATCGAAGAAGAAGGGATAAAAGAGGCAAAAAGATAGACGACGATCTAGCTAGGACTCGAACCTAGAACCTTTGCCACCGGAAAGCAACGCGCGGCCATTGCGCCACTAGACCGTTGTTGGTTGAGAATGACGAGGGGGATCCTGTTTGGCAAGACATTGGCAGGTTGCTGCGAGCCTCGGGCATGCAAGGAGCAAAAAGTTGATACCCAGTCCGCATAGATTTCATCTTAAAAAAGAGCAAAAAGAAAACGAATCGATCTAGCTAGGACTCGAACCTAGAACCTTTGCCACCGGAAAGCAACGCGCGGCCATTGCGCCACTAGACCAATTGTTGGTGTGGAGCTTGACTTTGGGATTTATATAGCCAGCGGTGAGGGTAATAGCTCAGGACTCGAATTTCCACTGGACTCGAGGCCTGTTTCAATCCACAATATCGTTCCTTAAGGAGCGGCGAGTCTAGATGTCGAACAGTCTTACATATATAGCGACTCATAGTCCAAATCTTGATGTTTTTTTCTAGTTCATTGAATGTGATATAGTTTGGTGTCCTTGCGAGGGCGGACTAGTAGAACTAGCGAAGTCTGACACACAAACAGGCCATTGTCTCGAGACTCAGAAATGGATATATATATATATCCCATGTCTCGGGCTGTCATTTTGTATGGCTCATAATCGTCATAAATATCTCCTACTTCTCTCGGACAAACACAGGCATCGTGTCCAACGGACACTCCACTTCCACAGTCTGCCCACCCTCGTACTCTTTGTCCCCCTTGAACAGTTGCCATTTTTCACCCTCTGGCAACGCCGGGAAATACACAGCTAAATTCCTCTTTCCAGACTCCAAGATGGGACAGCAGAGATATTTGTGTCCGTACATGTACTGCTCCTCAATATCCCACGCCTTCGGGTCTTTGGGAAACTCGTAGAACAGTGTTCGAATTACAGGCGATCCCTTTTCATGAGCCTCTTTCATCAGCTCACGGGTGTAATCCCGCAACTCTTCTCGGATGGCCATGTACTTGCGGCAAATACTGTAGACCTCGTCTCCAAACGACCACACCTCGTTTGGCGCACCACTCAGGCATCCAGCACCGCCCGTGGTGCCATGCTGCGGCTGCTGCGGGAGGCGGTTCCCGTGTAGGCGCATAACGGGGCAGAAGGCCCCCCACTGGAACCACCGCACGAGCAACTCCCGGAAATCCGGATCACGACCGTCACCACCGTGGAACCCACCAATGTCAGTCGTCCACCAAGGAATTCCAGAGAGACCCATGTTAAGGCCCGCAGCAAGCTGGGCGCGGAAGCTCGGCCATGACGAAGCGACGTCGCCGCTCCAGACGAGGGCGCCGAACTTTTGGCTTCCGGCCCAAGCGCAGCGCAGTAGGTTCACAATGTTGGATTGGCCCTCTTGGGCTTGGCCTTCGTAGAAACCGCGAGCATACTCGCGCGGATAGAGGTTGCCGATTTCGACGTTGGGGCCACGGTGGTAGCGGTAGTTGTCGAAGTCGTAGATGCGATACTCGGGCTCGGCTTCGTCGAGCCAAAAGACCTTGATTCCCTTGGAGAAGTAGTTTTGCTTGGCCTTGTTCCAGACGTACTCGCGAGCTCCTGGGTGGGTTGTGTCGTAGTGGATGGTGTCGCCCTGGAAGTCGAGGCCGGTTCGCACGCCACGGTCTGTCCGGATCAGGAAGCCATTTTCAAGCATCTCGTCATAGTTTTCAGACAGCTTGTCGACTGTGGGCCAAACAGATACCATCAATTCGATACCCAGGTCCTCCAACTCCTTGATCATAGCGTCTGGTTATCAACAATTAGCTAGTGGGCTTTTTATCTGCCTGTCCGAGAAACTCACCTGGGTCTGGCCAGTAGGTGGGATCGAACCGCCAATCACCTTGCTTTGGCCAGTGAAAGAAATCGACAACAATCAGGTCAATTGGCAATTCTCGCTTCTTATATTCTCGAGCAACTTCCAGAAGTTCTTCTTGGGTCTGATATCGCAGTTTGCACTGCCAGAAGCCGAGACCATACTCTGGCATCATCGGAGGCTTCCCTGTGACCTCCGCATAGGCTTGGACGATTTCAGCTGGGGAATCGCCAGCCACAACCCAGTAATCCAGCGATTTGGTCGATAGAGCTTCAAAACTCATGATGTTTTTGCCAAAGATGGCGTTTCCAATGGATGGGTTGTTCCAGAGGAACCCGTAGCCCCGGGAAGAAACAGCAAACGGAACGCTAGCTTGAGAGTTCCGGTGCGCAAGCTCAAGCTGAGCTCCCTTGACATCAAGATACGGTTGCTGGTACTGGCCCATCCCAAAAATCTTTTCTTTGGGGTCCTGGCTCTCAAATCTAGCAACGAGATGATAGTCCCCTCCAAGGATGGGTCTAAATTCGCGAGCATCGAGGTTCAGGGAGCTGCATTTAGGATCAGCAAGGTCAAAGAGACTGCGAGAGTATTCCTCCAGCAGAAGCTTCCCATCAGAGTTCCACACTGTCAATTTTCCACCAGAGCTGATAACAGCCTTGATCTTGCCGTTGGTGATTGAGCCCGAGTTTCCTTCAATAGATACTATCGACTCGGTTGAGGGAACTTCATCAAGGGCCCAGTTCTCGGAGGGCATGGAGCCCATCTTGGTAGCTCTCACACGGAACGCGTTGGGCCCCCATGGCTCAACCCACAGCTTCTCGGCGTCGTAGGCATAGACGAGGAGTTTGTCCTTTTGGAAAAGCATGATATTTTCAAAGTGTTTTTTGTTTTCAGACTATTCAGTCGTGATATCTAAGGAATTACAGGAAACGAGACTCTCAAGTCTCACCGAGGAGGGGCTTTAAAGTGCATAGATGGTCGGGGTTCAGGCCCGCAATGCCGAGTGCCCCGCGACTCAGCTGATACTGCCTGATGATTGTCAATGGCCAGCTGCAGCATGCTGAGGGGTTCTGGAGGACGACTGGATGAGAGGACTGTTTGTTGGGGCTTGATGATAGTGAACTCCGGTGGAGAGAGTGGGTGTAAATATATGGTTTCTGTACCCCACCGGAGCTCTCCACCGGAGATGTGGGAGACGAACGACAGCTGGCAGCTGGCGAGGATAAAGCTAGTGTGGGCGAGAACGAATAGTTGGTCTTATGTGACGGATTACAATTGAATCGCCTGTCAATGGGGACTATAGAGAGGGAACGGGAGCTTTGAGGCTCAGCGACTGGAGTGATATGCCCGATTCGGACATGGTGTAAGTGGAGTTTGATGAGCATTGTGAAGCGAATTGCTCCCTGGAACCGATGGCAGAAGTCCATTCCGCGGGTAGTGGGGGTTTGAGTATGTCAAGGGCATCAAGACATTCATTCTCACAGGCGAGACAATGCAGATGACGCAAACAATGCAAACAATGCGCAACACATGGCTCATGATTGCCATTGTTGTTTTCCAAGACACGGGTGGCGCGCGGGGCGCCCAAATCACATTGTCAAAGGCCATTCCATCACATCAAGCCGTATTCCGGCCTCTCCGGGGAAGCCGGACCCGGTCGATGTGGATCTGGCATGGATTCGATGTAGGGTTCGGGGTCGGCGATCCACCCAAGGCGATCTTTGCTCGCTTGGCCAGGCGAGAGCGACGAAATGATGACAGGGGATGGGCCGGTTTCGGATAAGCTAGGTTTTTTTTTTTTCTTTAAAAAGGGAAGAACAAGGAGGAGGGGAAGGGAAACGAGAAAATGAAAGGAGACTGCTGAGGGGGAGGAAATTAGCTGTAACAGAGGCTTCAATTAGGTTTGCATCATGATATAAATTAATGTTTTGGCGTCCGGGAGCTTCGCTGTAACCTAAGCGCCGTGTTTCACGCTGGACGACACAGTGTCGAGTGCGGGCAGAGACTAGCAGTCTCATCGATGCAGGCGGTGGGCGCTGGTGGGTGCTAGTGGGTGCTGGTGGGCGAAACACAGCAAACGATTAAGTAAAAGGATGCTGGACCTGTCACAGGCTGCAGCACTGCCCCCCGTAGATCCCAATCCCACACTGTGCGGCCCGGAGCGGCCACTATTCCCGTGGCAAGCGTCCTCCGCCGCACGCCAGCGAGAGAAACACCGTATACACGGTATACAATTGGCATGTCTGTGTCTGTGTGCTGAGTGCATGCTTGCTGCAACAGGCAGGAAGAAGGAAAGAGGAGGCAAGGCACAGCGCAAGTGGAGGAGGAGGAGGGGATGAGGAAGGAGGAGGCTGGACGGTCAAAGCCAGTCAAGGCCAGCGCACACGCTCTGTCCCTACTCCCCATCCCCCGGTCGCATGACCTTTTCTTCTCACCAGATACCTGCCATCACCACCTTTATTATCCCTCCCAACTCTGCCTTTATTTCTTTCTCCTCCGCCCATCCTCCGCCCATCTCGACCGTCTCGTCTTGTGCTGCTCCGACGCCGACCTCCAGCCAGACAGCGAGAGCTAATCCGGTCCCCGCGCTGCCCGACCGACCGATCGATCGCTCCCGCCCACTCGCCCTAGCGCTGTGGCGTCCTCTGTCATAAAAACCCAGAGCACTGACAGCCCTGCGCGAGTGACTGTCGTCATCGAAAAACCTGCCCGCGCCCGCCCTTGCTTACACCACGAAGCTGTCATTCCTTGGCCACGCCCAGCACCTCAGACACCCGGTCAACATCCTCGCCGCGGGCGCAATCATTCATCATGTCTTGGGACGAGACTCAGCAGCGATTCATTCGCACCATCAACTCCAAATACATCTATGGTCGACTTGTACGTTATCTCTCCAACACCTCTGCTGCAGCTGTTGCTTCCGTCCACACCGCAAACAGCGGCCGCTATCTACACCACCAACAACTGCTGCACACTCTGAACCCTGTTGCTGTTTGACGATCCGTCGCCACCAACTCCTAGCTTCTCCTCGGCCCTCTCTCCATCATCATCATCATCATCATCTTTCAACTCGCATCGCATCCTATCCCATTTCTTGCTTCAATATCTCCCCTTGACAAGCTCAATCGATATCAATGCGACCAACTGCTGACAATTATCTTTCCACCTTGCGCAGCCTCTCCTCCATACCATCATCTTCTTCATCGAGATGGCGCTTGCTGCTCGACTTACCGCCCGATTCAACTCGTACTATGACGAGCGACCACGTACGTAACAACCCTTGTCCGTCGCAAACCGCCATATCGAATCCAAGCGACCGAGCTTGCGATAGGCGATGGCCCCATACCCCGCACAATTGCCTTTAGTTGCTGACGTCCGGCGCTTAAATAGTCATGACCATGATGGTCACCAACGCCATCCTTGGTGGCATCGCCGACACTACCGCCCAGGTTATCACCGCGGTCCGACACCGAGTCCAGCGCAAGACGTTCAAGGAGGACGACCTGTCCATCTCCCTCGATGGGTTCGATCGCAAGGGCGGCTTCATTCCCGATTCAAAGTCCCTGCCTCCTCCTTTCGACTTTGAGCGCCTGACCCGTTTCATGGCCTACGGTTTCTGCATGGCCCCTGTCCAGTTCAAGTGGTTCCGCTTCCTCGAACGTGCATTCCCAATCACCAAGACGAGTGCCTTTGGCCCAGCCATGAAGCGTGTAGCCTTTGATCAGCTCATCTTTGCGCCGGTTGGTCTGGTCATCTTCTTTACCACCATGACTATTGCCGAGGGTGGTGGCCGCCGTGCTGTCACCAACAAGCTCCGGGACATGTACATCCCGACGCTCAAGGCCAACTATCTCGTTTGGCCCGCCGTGCAGATTGTCAACTTCCGCCTAATGCCAGTCCAATACCAGCTTGTAAGTATATGCGTTGACTTAATAAAGACGCAAGTTTCATACTAACATACTGCAGCCTTTTGTGTCGACGATTGGTATCGCCTGGACCGCTTATCTGTCCCTGACCAACTCTACCGACGAGTAAACGAAGCAACTTCGATCGACCGATACAGCCCAATTGCGGGGACAAGCCCTTTCTTATGTCACATTGCCACTAACTCGCACCGATGCCTTAAACAAGGTCTAGTGTGGAGATGAGGTGGTTAGATTGCTTGGTTTCACTTTTGTTGGTACACATTTCCTACGGCTTCGACCCAATAGAAGGGTTGATTGCATTCTCTTGGAGCATTGACAGGGGATCCAGGCCCTTGTCAGCTACTTTTGGTTCTTGGAAACGGCGTTTGGTTAGGGCCCTGAGGGCAATTGGCTCTCGGGTTGGCCTTGTCTGGTCCTGGTAACGATTCACTGGGCCAGGCAAGGAACCCGGTCAATGGGGGTTTGTTTGTGTATTTAACAGACAAGGCGGTGCATAGATTGCATCCACACCAAGATAGAGTGAAGAAAAAACAATTCACCATACATGGTCTACGTGCACATACATGCATGACGGGTGCAGCGTGGAAACGTCCCTGAGCGGGTCAGCACGATTGAGCACGAGTGAGCACGAGAATACCGCCCCTCCTCCCGGAACCTGGTTGATGGATAAAGGCTAAGCCAGGACGGAGAGCGTGATGCGATGCCGTTCCTTTCCCTCGGCCCGTGATGGGATGCTACAGTTCCCTAGTTCCGTTGGCCGGGGTGGACCAATGATCTATTGAATCGACAGCTTCGATCCGAAACTGGCCGTTTTGCTACAGTCGAGTAGTCGCCTGGGCTGGATCTAAGATCCACTTGGAACACCCCAGATCCCTCCTGGCATCCTACCTAGTACCAGGCGGTGGCATGGAGAGACAGCAGCGGTCCCGCATTTGATGCCAACGGCCATGCCATGATGGAGCGAAGCTCTTGTTTGGTGTGGTATGTGGCATGTGGCATGTGACCTCTGAGGCCTTGGTTGACCGCGGGGAAAGTTGGGCGCTTGCTCCCGGCCGCATCCGTGTTCCCGCGTCCGCGTCCGCGTCTGCAGTGCTGCAGCCGGGACGGTTTCCATTACCGCATCGTCGCCGGAACCCGGGGGGATTCGGGATGGAGCGTCACGGCATCTGCCCGAGACTTGTGTGCGCACACTTGCTTGTGTGTGTGTGTGTGTGTGGTGTTTTCTGTACAAGGAGGGGGGTGCAAGAGAAGGAAGGAAAATGAGGGAACGAGAAAAAGAGGGAAACACGTTTAGGCTGGAATAATGGCGTCTTGGACAAAATCTGGCTTGAGTGATTTTTTTACATGGAGCAATTTTTTTTTTTGTTGGGTTCCCGTTCAGGCTCGTGGAGTTGTTTTGGTTTTAGCAGTGATAATGACAATTGACACGGAAACCCATTATTAGCATTAGGTGACACGGGCGAGCCTCCAATCGTCACCTCACGTCACTAACATCAGCACAGCGGACAGGGAGAGCAAAATGGCGGTGCTAAAACCCCACTGAGGGACAAAAAAGCAAGATACACACCCACGCCGAAGGTGGGAAAGGGGGGGAGGAGCCTTATCCACCAAGGTGTGTGTGAGGCTCACCGCACGATTAGCTGGCAAACCACACCACGCGGAGGCGCTGCACACACCACTACACCGGGGGGGGGAGACAGGGCAAAGCAGCCGAATGAAGTGACGGAGTAGGACCGAACAGGCCCGTGGTAGACCGCCCATCGTCGTGCCGGCAGCAGCGAATCTCGATACGGAGGCTGAAGCCCGTGCAGCAGCTCGCGCTGGGTCTTCGTGGGTACAGTACTGTAGTGGTTTGGTTTGGATCTGACCATGGTGACGAGGGTCAGGATGTTGGCGACGATACCGGTGCAGCAGAGGCAGGCGGCCCAGGCACAGGAGCAACAGGCGGCGGCGCATGGAGCAATTGATTTGCTGGCGTCGTCTTGTACTCGAGTGCCAACCATGGTGGTGGGCGTGGTGGGAGTGGGAAGAGTAACAACAGCGTCTTGCTCGTCCTCCAAGCAACCATCCATTCGCAAACAGGCCCTCAAACAACAGGCCCTCAAACAACAGCCCCTCCAACAACAGCCCCTCCAACAACAGCCCCTCCCCCACCTTGCCCACCTTGCCCACCACGCCCACCACCGCGTCGCCCTATCTTTGGCCAGAAGCTATGCCTGCTCTGCTCGCTATGCCTGCTGCTATGGCTCCAATGGCTCCAATAGCTCCTCCTATGCTGCCTCCTGGTGCTCGCCGCGCTGGTGCTCGCGCTGGTGCTCGCGCTGGTGCTCCTGCCTCCCCTCCATCAGACCACGGTCGACGCCCGTATTTCTTCCCTCACCGTCCGCCGCGACCAATTTCTCGACTTCTTCCTTCTTCTCCTTCTCCTTCTCCTTCTCCTCCTTCATCACCATCCATCCCTCATCACCATCCGCAACAATGTCTCTGTCCAGCAAGCTCTCCATCACCGACGTTGACGTCAAGGACAAGCGAGTCCTCATCCGAGTAAGTTTTGCCCCGCCCCCTCCTCAACCAAACCACCGCCGCCGCTACCACCACCACCACCACCGCTGCTACGGCTACTTGCTCAGCAAGCATTGCCCCCTTCCATGATGCCATCGTCAAATCCCATTCCTTCAGTCGTGGTCCGATTCAGAAGTTGAGCTTGTTGCATTGCTCCAATCCTCTTCGGTTCACTCGCTATACATGCCCATGACACCCCTCCATTCGCCCATCATGTTTTCCGTCGTCGTCGCCTGCCCCCCTCCTCCTCCTCCCCTCTCCTCAGCGCTGCCCCGCGTCCCCTCTCCAACGCTGCCATGACGCTAACCCTCTCATTTCTCCCGCGCTCCAGGTCGACTTCAACGTCCCCCTCGACGCCGACCTGAACGTCACCAACAACGCCCGTATCGTCGGTGCTCTCCCCACCATCAAGTATGCCCTTGACAATGGCGCCAAGACCGTCATCTTGATGTCCCACCTCGGCCGCCCCAACGGCGCCCCAACCCCAAGTACTCCCTCCGCCCCGTCGTCGGCGAGCTTGAGAAGCTCCTCGGCAAGACCGTCACCTTTGCCCCCGACTCTGTCGGCCCCGAGGTCGAGGAGATTGTCAACAGCGCCGAGCCCGGCTCCGTCGTTCTCCTCGAGAACCTCCGCTTCCACATTGAGGAGGAGGGCAGCTCCAAGGACAAGGAGGGCAAGAAGACCAAGGCCGACAAGGCCGAGGTTGAGCTCTTCCGCCAGGGCCTTACCAAGCTCGGTGATGTCTACGTCAGTGAGTAGCCCCATTCCATTCGCATCTTTGTCTTTCATTTCAATTACATGCCCCCTGTTACTCTCGAGTCTGTGCACCTCACCTCACTTTGTTGCGCAGTCTTGAGATCCGCCCCCCCTCCACTCCCCTCCATTTCCTCTCGTATGATGTGATGCTCACCACAATCCGCACAGACGACGCCTTCGGCACTGCTCACCGTGCCCACTCTTCCATGGTCGGTGTCGACCTGCCCCAGAAGGCTGCCGGTTTCCTCATGAAGAAGGAGCTCGACTACTTCGCCAAGGCCATTGAGTCCCCTGAGCGTCCCTTCCTTGCCATCCTCGGTGGTGCCAAGGTCTCCGACAAGATCCAGCTCATTGACAACCTTCTGGACAAGGTCAACACCCTCATCATCTGCGGTGGCATGGCCTTCACCTTCAAGAAGACTCTCGAGAACGTCTCCATTGGTAACTCCCTCTTCGATGAGGCTGGCTCCAAGATTGTTGCCGATCTTGTCAAGAAGGCCGAGGAGAAGAACGTCAAGATTGTCCTCCCCGTCGACTACATCACCGCCGATAAGTTCGCTCCCGATGCCGCCACTGGCACCGCTACCGATGCCGAGGGTATCCCCGACGGCTGGATGGGTCTGGACTGCGGCGAGGAGAGCATCAAGCTCTACACCGCTGCCATTGCCGAAGCCAAGACCATCCTCTGGAACGGCCCCGCTGGTGTCTTCGAGTTCGACGCTTTCGCCAAGGGTACCAAGGCTACTCTCGACGCCGCCGTCAAGGCCGTCCAGGAGGATGGCAAGACTGTCATCATCGGTGGTGGTGACACTGCTACCGTCGCCAAGAAGTACGGTGTCGAGGACAAGATCAGCCACGTCTCCACCGGTGGTGGTGCCTCTCTGGAGCTCCTCGAGGGCAAGGAGCTGCCCGGTGTTACCGCTTTGTCGAGTAAGTAAATGTTTACAAAAAAAAAATTAGCGTACGAACCTGTGATGACGGGATATTAAAAAATCGTAAAAGGTCGGCTTGGAAGGGCTAGTCTATAGCAAGCACACATGCAAAACCAAATATAATCCGACATTGAAATGAAGCTGTTCAATCCAGTCACATTTGAGTATCATGTCTCAAGTGTGCGTGTGTCATGCATGTCATAATCACAGTAGCGACGTCAGCCGTAGAGGTCGTCGTCTGACCGATGGGGCAAGGCAGCGACAGGGCCAGTTCCAAAGTTTTTTTTTGTTGATCATTCATTAATAAACGGAGCAAATCTATGATGTTGATGGTCTATCTCCGTCCCCATTTCTCGTTCCCGTTGCGTGGCCGTTATTGTTCATCTCCGTTTCGACGCCTCGACCTTCTTGAGCTCCTCCCTATCGGCGGTTGTTAGCACGCATCTCCCAAAACAACATGGTGGCCAATAGAACCCCCCGTCACAGTCCGTTTTCAGTCCATCAAGGTTGGCGAATAGCCAAAGGAAACTCTTGTTAGGACAGGGGGACGGATGTACGATAACGGAGGGGGGGGGTGAAAATGGAAGGGAAGGGTAGAACCCACTTTAGCTGCGCCGAGAAGTCATCGGTGGTGTCGTCGTCGTCCCAGCTCTCCTCCCACAAGTGCTTCGTCTCGTGGCTGGCCTGGGCGGCCTCGGTCTGGTCCTCTGGCCAGTCTGATGCAGGATCTTGTTAGCTTTGACATTGAGTGATGGAGGGATGACGCCGGGCGGTGGCAGCTAGGTGAGCTAGCTGGACGGACAGCTCTCTCCAGGTAGAGACCAGCATTGCGGTCCGCGAAAGGCATCTGTGTACGGGAGGGGACAGTGTGGGGGTGTTCGTACCGTCGACGGGGAAGTCTTCAAACTCGTCATCCTCGCCCAGCGCGGCGGGCTTCTGCTCGGGCTTCTGTTGCTCGACTGGCTTCTCCTCGGCGGGCTTGGTGTCTGAAGCCATGGTAGCGGCGGTGTGTGTTTGAGTGCGGGTATGTGGTTGCAGAGGGATGCTGACGGAAGGCTGCTGCGTGGATGAGAGGGAGCGGATGTCAGATTCCCCCCCTGGCGGTAATGTTTTTGTGTATGAAAGGGGCCTGCGGTGGGAAGCTTGCGACGTTGGAGATCGGAGCCTTGCGCAACGAGGCGGCGAGACGACGGGTGGGCGGGCAGGCCAGAAGCGTGGCGGCGGAGGTCCGGGCGCGGAACAAGTAAAGGGCCGTCTTCTGGATGCTTGCGGCGGCGGGTGTTGGTGGTGTAGGGTAGGCTGGCTTGGGATTTGTGGAAGGCGATGGAAGAGATGGATAAGCAGACTCTTTGCAAACAGGGATTGGCGGCGTTTAAGGGACATGGAACTGTTTGTAGGTTAAGACGACGCGAGATGATTTACGAAAACTATTCAGATGGGTTATACGAGTCAATGCTGCTAATTGTGTCTGCAAGATACACAATGGAGTTGTTGGAACTTCACCTAATGCGCTCTAGCACCCATAGCAAACGTCTCAAACTTCGTAGAATAGTCGTCTATACACTTTGCGTGTGATACTGGGCTGCTTCCTCGACCCTCTTAAATTTTTTTTTTCATTTCTTCCAAATCTTCCATTTAGGCATTACAACCCGGATCCTCAGGTTCGACGTCATCTCACAGTCATACGAGCATGCACACTGTCTGATGCAAATGGGAAAGATCTGACTGGACTGGCATGTCATCGTGCGCTTGTTGCCCCTCCCCCGCCCAAACCCACGGGAGCAAGCTCGCCAGCTAGGACAAAACCAGAAGGGACCACGGCCGCCACAGACGCTGTAAAAAAAACAAATCAACAGCAGGGTCTAGCGGAACGGGACAGGCGTAGACGGACGTGAGGCGTAGTGGGCACGGTAGGGCAGGGCAGGTTGGTGGAAGCTCCGGAGGCCAGTGGAGGCGGAGGCATTCGAGGACGGACCCTCCAAAAAATGCCTGTGGTTTAGTGCCATACGGTAGGGCCGAGGGGACGCTGCAGCGCCCTTTCCGCCCAAAGCCCACAGCGGCCGGCCTATGACAGGGCGTCCCACGGCCCCGAGGTGCCGGTATCTCCATCTGTCTGGGCCTCTAGCCTCTTAAGCCCGCGGGCCCGTGGAGCTTTGACATGGCCATGACGACGGGAACGGGGGGGGGACGCTTCAATGCTGGCCCGCGTAGCTCTCTTTTTGCTGCAAATCCCGCTTGCTGGGCCTGTCCTTGTCACCTTACACATGTTTTTCCCCTTCTTTCTTTCTGTGTATTCCTTTCCTTCTTTTCTCCGACGTCTTGTTCTCTTTCTCGTCTCATGATTCTGCGGGTGATTCGTCGTCAACGAACCCCTTGAAATTGATCCCCGGAGACAGGCCAATTGAGTCCGACCCAGCCCTACCTGGCTAACCCCTCGCCGGAATCCCTCCCCGCTGCTACTGCTACGGCTGCTGCCGCGGACATTGTCTCTGTCACGTCACTGTCACTGTCACTGTCGCTGTCGCTTGTCTTCACTGTTACTGTCGCTTTCGCTCTGCTGCTGCTGCTGCTGCTGCTGCTGCTGTCGCAACAGTGCATTCCAACGGCGGGGTTCAACATCTCCCCGACGCCCGAAAGCGAGACCGTCGGTGTTAAAGGCTCCTTCTCCATTCAGCCTTGGGACGTCAGCATTGGGGCTGAGCTAGATCTTTCGAAAAAGAGTACGAGAGAGAAAGAGAGGCATAGACCTGATTCCGGCCGGTTTACGACTTTGTATTTCTTGCATCGATTGCCCCGGGATCCACGTTTTGTTGAGGGGCCATCTTTCTTTCTGTGCTTGCGCTTGCGCTTCCCTTTGTCTATTTCGGGACTGGGAAGGATTTCTCCATCTTCTAGCAAGCACTGCTTTTCCGCGCTCACTGGGGGGAACAGCAGCACGTCGAGCCTTGGCGCGGTTTAGGCTCGCATCTGCATTTTTTAACGTTTGAGATCTCGTCTCTCACACTTCTTGGCGCTCGCAAAGAAGCCGAATCTTGATCCAACGCTTGTTTCAATCAAGTCATCACCACCCTCATCATCCTCCTCCCCCACTCCCCCGCTCCCCTTCTCCCCTCCTGCTCCTCAATACCCGCTCCCCTCTTCTCTCCATCGACCCAAAAGAAGAAATCATGAGTCGATTAACAGGCTGGTTTCGCTCCAGCGCAAAGCCCGATGACGCCAGCGCCAGCGACAGCGACTCCTCCCGCGACAACAATGTCTCCAAGGAGATGGAGGACATTGACGATGCTATGAACTCTGCGGGGCTCATCATGAATGACGACATCGACGGCGCTTGGGAGCGCCTCCAAAAAGGCGATTCCTCCTTCCACCTTTTGGGGTCCGCCGTCACTATTTTTATGCGCTCGGTCCTGGGTTTCGAAAAGCAGGTCATGGCTGAAACCACGGCCAAGCTCGACGAGTGCGAGGCCCGGGCCTGGAATGACTTCAAAAAGGCCCAGAGGCACGGCAAGGCTCGCGCCGGCAGCAAGCTCTACCCGCCAGGCACCGAGTACGAGCTCGTACGCGCCGAGACGCAGCTCATGGGCGCCGTGGTCGGTGTTTTGCACGAGAGTCTAATTGAGGCCATGAAGAGCTTCATGAAGCTGAGAAAAGCCTTCATCACTCTCGACGCCATCATCGCCGCCGAGGAGAAAGTCCTGGAAGGCCAGTCGGAGGATGCAGCCGAGCAGCTCGATGAAAAGGCCGACGACGACTCCAGCAAGCCCGACTCGGTCTATGCCAAGGATTCCTCCGGTCTGCAGACGCCTGTCATCATCACCGAGCCCTCAACGGGCGCAACCACTCCCGACACCATTGGCGAGGAGAAGATACCCGACTCTCGCCCTCTCACCCCGCTTCAGATCCGATCCAAGTCTGTGACTGCCGACAATGTCCAACTCGACAACCCGCTCGATGTTTTTGTCCACTCTGGCGCCAACATGTGCTTTGGCATCATGCTTCTCATGCTAACCCTTGTCCCTCCCGCTTTCTCCCGCATTCTCTCCGTTGTTGGATTCCGTGGTGATCGTGAGCGCGGCGTGCGCATGCTTTGGCGCTCGACTGCCCACAACAACGTCAACGGCGCCATTGCTGGCATGGTTTTGCTCATGTACTACAACGGCCTCTTGGGCGTTGTTGATATCCTGCCCAACGAGAAAGACTTCGACGAACATGCCGAGGTCTTTGGCCCCCCAAGGGAGAAGTGCGACGAGCTGCTGGCTTCCATGCGAGCCCGGTACCCCGACTCGAGACTCTGGCGCGTCGAAGAGGCTCGACAGCACTCCAACGAGAACAACCTTCCCAAGGCCATCGAGATTCTTACCACGGGCAAGGAGGCCAAAATGAAGCAGGTGGCTGCCGCCAACAACTTTGAGCTGTCCATTAGCTACATGTTTGTCCAGAACTGGAACGGTATGCGCGATGCCTTCTTGAGATGTCTCGAGGTCAATGACTGGAGCCCTGCCCTGTACTACTACATGGCTGGATCTGCGTCACTGGAGCTCTACCGAGACGCCCTGCAGAGCGGCGACGAGGACGAGGCGCGGAGACAAAAGACCAAGGCTGAGGATTTCTTCCGCAAGGCCCCCACCGTTGTTGGTAAGAAGAAGTTTATGGCTCGCCAGATGCCCCTTGAGACGTTCTTGCAACGCAAGGTTCAAAAGTGGGAGGAGCGAGCCAAGGCCAACAGTATCGATCTGGCCGATGCCATCGGTCCCAGCCCGGCCATCGAGATGGGCTACCTGTGGAACGGCCCCAAGCGAATGGGACCTGTTGAGTTGGAGCGAGCACTGGGAAACCTCAAGTGGGAGCGATGCACCGCCAAGCCAGAGGTTATTGAGATTATGAAGAAGGAAGCTGATGAGATGGGCATCTGGGCGCTTTTGCAGGCTACTCTGTTGAAGAGGCTGGGTAAGGTTGACGAGGCGAGAGCTCTGTTGAAAGAGCATCTCCTGAAGCACGATCGGTTTGTTATTCCGTTAACCCGAACAAAACAACTCGCTAATATCATTCAAGTTCCGTCTTCAAGGGCCCTACAAAGGACGACTATGTCCTGCCCGCAGGAAACTATGAGTTGGCCTCCATTGCCTGGGTCGAGTGCTGCAACCCTCCCGAGGGCACCGTCGAGGAGATTGCCGAGTATAGACGCAACAAGTACGACGAGTGCCAGAAGCAGCTGGACATTGTCAAGGTGTGGGAGGCGTACCACTTGGACGCCAGAATCGGCATGCGTGTGCAGAGCGGACTTGAGACGCTTGCATGGTTCAAGAAGAAGATGGACTACAACTAACTAATGTAAAATGATGATGGGGCATTGATGGGTCACGAATCGGATAGACCTGGCCAGGCCCTCATGAGCTGGAGACTCGTCGTCTTGCACTATAGAGCGAAGGAAAATGGGTACTTGGATACATACAAAGGAAAATTCATGGAATTAATAATGAACACCTACTTTTAAGTTGCAAACCCGACAAATTGCTGAGAAATGAGGAATCGCACATGATCCTTGAAGCGAGCACCTGATACATGATAGCTCAAGAAGAGCGCTTCGATCGCTGTCTCGGACTCCGCCTGGTGCCATTTCCACCTCTCAACGCGTCAATTCCATTCTGAATCACGCCAGCACCGTCGTCAATCTTCTCCGAGGACCGTTCCTTGAGATGATGCTTGTCGGCCCCAGCCTTGACGTCTTCCAGCACGTCCCCGCCGCGGCTCGTCCCGTTGAACCAGTCCAACAGTCCCCAGGCACCGTAGTTTGACGCCCCACGTCCGGCATAGTGGATGACGCACCGCCGCGAGATGCCGCCCATGATGATGCCCGGCACGATGCTGTAGCCAGACATGGCGAGTGTCTCCTCGCCGGTGCACAGCGCGATGAAGAGGAAGTAGGTGAGCAAGTGCGGGCGCAGGATCAGCGCGGGCAGGTAGATGGGGAGGAAGCGGTGCAGGAGCAACGGCAATGGGTGGTCGGCGAAGAGCTGGAGGCTGTAGGGGACAGCGGCGCGGGCGTGGGCGTAGCGAGCGTGGTATTTTGCTACTTGCGATCTGCCGTGGAGGACGACGCAGTGGATGTAGTAGAAGAGGATCTCGCGGGCTGTGAAGAGGAAGACCATGTGCTTGGCCATTTGCCAGGGGAGCGGCAATGCGGAGCTCGTTTTGAAGTCTGCCTCTTTGAAGATGTACGCGAAGGCGAGGCTTGAGCTACCTTCTGCAACTGTGATGAGGGCGAGGTTGAATAGAGCTAGGCCGACCTGCTTGAGCACTCGTCGAAGATGATGAGGAGGCAAGGCGGAGCGGCCCCCAAGTTTGATGGACTCGGCGAGGCTGGGGACCCCGAGGTCGAAGAGTAATGTTATAAGGGACGGTATAAGCCATAACGCAACTCGAATGGCGAGGGAACCGACGAGGCGAATTTTGAGGGGCGAGTGTGAGAGCACGAGGGTGGTCCATGTCATGTAGAAGAAGAGGACATTGAGGGAGGTGGACCATGAAGAGGTGGAGGGGGCGAGGAAGTATGAGGCTATTGGAAGAGAGAGGAGGACGTCCATTGCGAGTATTGTATTGAGACGTAGATTTTCATGTGGTTGTTATGATAATGATGATGATGCTGGATTGGTGTTGAGGAGTTGTCATGAGGGCTAGCGACAGATATGCGACAGACGAACTACCATGACGGCATACGTGCTTGAGCTACTAGATTCAATGTGCGCCGCGCAACGCCCAACTACAGAGGATGATACGCCTTCACATCTCAGACACCATCCATCTCGACATCATGACGTCGAAGCCTCGTCGATTATCCACAAGCATAAGTTACTCGTCTACGTAACCATCGCTTGTTGCACAACCCTGTTTTCGCCTGGGGTGTGGCTGGAGCTTACGGGCGGCTATGACGTAGTAGTAGCGACGAGCGAAAAGAGACCATTTCCCGGCCTGACTGGGGCCCTCCCTGGCGCATTTTACCAGCCCTACGGTACGGTACTGTACAGCGTCGGAAATGATGGCATCTTTGGCGACTCAGCACTAGCAGGTAAGCGACAGGTGATTTAATTGCCTGTGATGCCTGTCTGGCCGGCGGAAGCCACATTTTTTGTTTTTCCGTTTGGTAGACGGGGGGTCAAGGCAGGGATGGGGATGGTTTGATCACTGGCGGAGAGCTAATTACAGAACCGTGCCATGCACATTTGATGCGAAGGGCTGTTGTGGCCCTGCTCTATCAACAAGATGGGGTGACCTGCTCCAGAGCCTCTAGTCCACCGGTCCCTTCAGAGCTGGGCTCATGTAGGACTTCTGATTCTAACCGCTTGAATCGCTCCTCGACCTCCTTCGCTTTTTCGTGCTGCCCCGCCTTCTCCCACAACAACCGGAGAACGGTGAGTTGATAAAGGTAACGAACCGGGCTTAGATGTTCGCCATGCTCGCAGACCAGTTCCCTGTACGCGGCAGCAGCTACAAAATCACGCTTCGTTTCGTAATATCGCGAGATGCCCTGGTACGCTATCATGAACGACCCCCGAGGATCTTGCCCCTGGACCCGGGCCCAAAGCTTTGATACAGCTTGATGAGGGAAAGGCATTCCTCCAAGAAATTATCGTTGAAAAGACGATGGACGGAAATGAAATCCAGATAATCTCCGAATACCTGCAGTGGCATTGGCTGGTTTGGGCCGAACTGCTGTAGGGCACTATCGTGAAGGCTCCGGTATAGCTCCGTTATCGTTCCGACCGTCTCCATATTGAAGTGGATTCCATGCGACAACACTCTTTCGTACAGCTGGACGGAAATGAAGTGAGGCCCAGACTTGGACGAGAACGTGTCCGCCCATGAGAAGCATAAATTGGTAAGCCTGCGAGTAAAGCCCTCGATGTCGCCAAAGTCTGCTCCCATGATGAACCCTATAATTCGGTGAAACGCTTGTGAGACTGAGTACTTCTGGACAAGGGCTGATAGGTGGCGCATATACACTCTAAGAATATCGAGGTAGTTTGCTGCGGCAAGACGCATGGGAAGGATGAAGAACAGGTCCATGAGGTAGAAAGGGTGAGGATGGCTGAGGACCCTTTCCATTTCAAGAAATCCTTTCCGAAGCGCGACCCATGCCGTCTTATTATTTCTCTTCGGGAGTCGTTTGAGGGCGTACGTTATGGTCTTGTATAACTGTGGCCGCCCTGCTTTGCCAAACATTCTGGAACCACTGCGATAAGGACTGCATCTCCAGTACTTGTTCTGCTCGAAAGTTCCCAACACAAAAATGCTGGCGGCGCTGAGAGCACCGCTAAAGAGGTGGTCTTGAGTGTTGCAGTGTAGTAGATGAATAGGGAGGGTGGGGGAGCTGCCTCTCGGACTTGCTCGTTCCACCTCAGCTCCTGGAGAATGCAGCTGGCTGTTGGAAGCCTGGACCTTACGCGCGTGGAGCCTCCTGCAAGTCTTTCCTTGCGTTGAAGCGACTATGCTTCGACCCTGGGCCACGCTTTTGCGCTTGCTGGCCGAGTTGTACTTGTGCCACCCCCACTTGTCGAATCGAAACTTGTACATCCTCTCGCTGTCCGAGGTCAGCATACGATCGTGGCTGGAGTTGATGAGGCGTAGCCTACCTGGCGAGGAAGCCGTGGCTATCGCTCATAAATGTTCGGAGCTCAGCGAGGCTCATGTTGTTTTCCATATAATTCCGGCGCAGAATTTCCTTGACGGCATTCCACTCATCCTCACTATGCTGTCGTTTCACAGCGACGACCGGCACCGAGACGACCGGCACCGAGATGACCGGCGCCGGGCGCAGGGTTAGGCTACTTAGCGCCGGCGGCCTGGAACCAGCTGGTGCGGAACAGCCCACATATTGGTGGCCTACTGCCACTAGGGTCATGGTCATTGGCGAGGATCAACCTAGTCCCTTGTGACACTATATATCCGTTATGCTGAGTAGGCGAACAAGGCTGAGTGTTGCAAAGACAGTATGGTCGAGCTCGGACAACTAGGCGGGAGGAAAAAGCGCGATGTACCGATAGCGTTGAGAAGAGTTATGCTCCAGTGGTGTACCATTTCATGATTACAGAGGGAAAAGTTGAGGAGGAGAAGGACAGTCTTAAATTTCTTGGGCAAAATGAGGCTGAGCTTGATGTGCTGCGTGAGCGTCAACCTGTTGTTCTTGCGCTTTCCAGCGAAACCCATGATTGGCTTACTAGGATGCCTTACTGCGGCGTCAGGGACATATTCGCGAATAGCATTCGCCCATGCGGTGAACTTTTATGGATCCATGCACTGGACTTTTAACTAACCCATGCAACGTACTTTTCATCTCTCCAATGAGACGCGAGATCCAGACATCTCTGAAGGTGAGATCGAGGTGCGTCATCAATGGTGGAGAGAACCTATCAAGTTAGGCAACAGTTGCCCGAATTATGGTCTCGATTGTGCTCGAGACAATTTTGGTGCGTTTGGGGGTGACCTTTTGGATGAGATTTTACGACTTATGATGGGAAGAGCTAAAGATGCGCAATGAATACTTGTCTAGGTATAGACGGATGTACTTATTCCTGCGGAGCCTGTGTGTTTGAAGAGTTTGTTAATACGCATCACTTGGAGACACGACGGTCAAATGACCTGGCTTGACGAACAAACCCCAGTTAATTCCCTCTTGCGTAGTATAGATTGCAACATAGATAATTTTGACAGCAGGTATCGAGGTAATCGAGATAACCAAGTTGGAGCTGCAATCATGGCAACCTGGTAGGTTCATTCTTTTCTTCTTATGCAAGTTGAGCTTTGGTCTTGAAAGGCTACCACTTCTCCATGCTCGGGACCATATCCTTAAAAGACTGTCAACTGCAGTTCCCGAATATGCGTCATGACATCAGCAGCTTCATCTACTTGTCCCATCTGTACCAAAACCGTGTGAAGGCTGAGCTGACTCTTCAGAAGCTTATGGGGTTCGGTCCCGTATTGAGATGCTAATTCCCAATACCGTGCGGCTTTCGCATAATCATCCCTTGCCAAGTAAAACCATGAGACGCATTAGTAGGCTCTCGCAGTCATATCGGAGGCCTCCTCAAGCTTCTTGAACGATGCAAGGATGTAGTGACACTGAGTCAAATAGTCCGCATCGAAAACAAAGCTATCAGGTTTGCAAGTCAAGAGATCGAGAAAAGATGTGAGTTGTTTTCTTTTGTCACTAGAATATTCCTCTACAGTTTTATAGCGAAGAGTTTGAAACCTGTTTATTGCAATTCTGGATGCCTCTCGCCTTCGAAACTCAGAGGTTGCGGATATTGTACGATATCAAAGAGCAGAAGTGTAATCTTATTCTGGCGGTGTCGAGCGCATAGTTGAAAAGCTGGTCTCTGGTGTTGCAATGGAGCAAAGGACTTGACAAGGCAAGCATGTTGTCTCTCGTCTTCGTAACAGACGCTTTTGGTATCGCAGCATGAGGGGGTTTGAGGCATTTATGGCGTGGTGTCGTCTGCAACTCTTGCCTTGAGACATGGAACGCGAGTCTCTCCATGGAAAACGAGTTCCATCGACACTGGTCCTGAAGGGTTGAGGTCTTCAAACTCCATCACTTCTTGGCTGGGGGGCAAGATGGCCGAAGGCTCTTGACTAGCTGAGCAGTTGGCGTCCTTCATCATTACAGCACACATGGCTGCGTATACTATCTGACATTAGACAAGGATGGTTGTTGGTGGTGTAGGACTCAAGGGGCAAGAGTAACGGAATGGATGTCAAAATTGGCGAGTTGGTGATGGACTGCCACTTCTCTTCCGCAGCTACGGGAGGGGGAAATGGTCTATGTAAAAGGTTTGATGTCAAAACGAAGCTCACTACTATAACAGCGCATGATGATGACTCCGCATGATGGTATTTTTGCATGATTGGTTGCACGGACAGTTTGCCTGATGGTTCGCCGGTGAGGCCATGGCTTTCAGCGACCAGTCGCGATATCAGCCAATCGTTCTGCGACGGTGGTGTACTTTTATGCAGTGTCCTTTCACTGTTTTGGCCATGGACTGTGATTGGACTTATGCAATGTTCATTTCCTGTCCCAATTAGCATCGGAGTTTGAACAATTTCTCTTTGTGTTTCCACGAGGCTGAGCCGGGAGTGGTGTTGGGACATAACATGCAGCGTACTGGAGATACATGGAAAGACATGTTCGCGTGGCCAAGGAACGATTTCTTTAAAGCCTCCGTAACCGAGTGCAGAAGTAAAAAAAAAAAAAAAAAAAAACCGCCCGCAACGAATCCACCATTTCAATTTACTTGGGAAGTTATAAAATGCGCTCGAGTGGTAGATGTGCCAAATTGATGCCTCGGATCCTGACAATACCAGGGTATACAACTCAAGCTCGCTACCAGCAAGAGTTGAGAGGTTATTCATTAATCTTCGCGGAACTCCGGAACTCCGAAAATGCATGAACTTTGCCTAGTTTTCGTCTTACATCTCAATGTTCGCAATTATGTCCTTTTACTTAATTCTAACTTATGCTTTGGCCTGTTGTTAGAAAAGAGGTCAATCTCAACTGGTTAACTCAACCCCACCAATTGAAGGCATGCTATGGCAGATACAGGTGTCAGTTGTATTGGTACTTGGACAGCCTAGAATTAGATTATGTATCTATCATGCGTTCTACATGCGTTTCGATGAACCCCCCCCCCACCCCCCTCGGACACTCCATCTGTATGTAGGGCACGCAGGAACAATTGGGTCGGATATGGATATGAGAGTCAAATGGAGATTGAAGTCCCCAACAAGCTGTGACACTCGCGAGGCCAGTGGGACCGAATAATGAAATGTTTGATGTTTGCCCAGCGGCTGGCAAATCAACGTGGGATTGACGGTATGCATTTGCGCTGTGGGGAAAAGCGTGGGCGGCCCCCTGTCTTTAATGTGTCCTCCCTACATTTCCCTACATTGTCCAACATGCCTGTCTTTGTTCAGTTGAGTCGAGTCGAGTCAAAAGTCATCTCGTCATCTTACTATTGCTCGGTCCGTATGGGTCCCGGGCCAGGTCGTTTATTAGGGGAGAGCCCAGCGCACAGGCGCACCCACCAACAAGCGCTCCCAGCAATTTAGAAGGCGCCTGTAGAATGCCTGTAGAATGCACGCGCTAGGGAACCGGCGGGAGATCAGTGGGTGCGTTCCCACTGGCCTGGGCGGCCCCACAGGCGACTGCCCACAGCGCGCACCCGCACTGGCAGTCTGGCACACGCCCTGGTGCTGGCGAGAAACGAAAAGCGGGCACCCTCCAGGCCAAGGCCCAAGAGGGCGAGTGCCCCTGGAACCTGCAGCGCAAGCCTTTGCATTCCAGAGGGCGACCCCCTGTTAGCCCGTGTATAGCGCAGTTGGAGCTGGAGGGGGGATGCATGAGAGCATGGATGATAGCTCTTGGGTGGCCTTGCGTTGCTGTTGGGGTCAGTTGGGTCAAAAAGGCGCGAGTTTCGATAGTGAAATTGCCCAGTTGGTTGATGCTGTCGTTTGAAAGCTTGTCGCCGTTCCACTTGCAACCTTGGCAGTGACGCTCAGCTGGGCATAGCCGTGGATGAGGTGCATGATGATGAGGGCCTCCATCTCATCAATCTCATCAATCAGGCCCTCCCCTCCCAATCCACATGCTTCAGGTACCGAGCGTGGCCATCGCAGCCAGCCAGCGTGATCACGCTGGGCGACATCAGCTCCCCAGATCAGCTGTTCACCCTTCTTGACCCCTTAAACTCCATTCCTGCGCCCAGAGGTCAACGGCTTTCCAAAACTACGACAGCAAGGCCATTGGCTCAAAGTTAAATCGTTCCAGTCAGGTATGTCGCCCCCGTTCTCCTGCATCAAGCCTCGTCCGAAACAGGGCAAACTCCACACTTGACATCCCGTTCTTGTTTTTTTTCCTTCTTCGGGGGCTCCCTCTTTGAGGCGGTCTAGCAGCCATCCAAGCCATCCATCCCGTTGACGAAGGATAGGTGACGAATGGGGGGGAGAGCACATGGGATGACATGGGATTGGGGGGGGGAGGGGGCGTTTTGCAGCAGCCTGATGCGTCGGACCGTGGTGACATGCACGCCACAAAGGGCCGAGAGTGGTTGAAGGGGAAAATGGGGAAGGGGAAATAGGCACTCCGTGACCAGGGCAGAATGAGGGGAAGAGAAGGAAGAGGAAGAGGAAGAGAAGAGGCAGAAGAAGGGGCCAACTCCTGGCTTCTGCTGGGCATGACCAATTGACCATACCATCTGGCCATCATCACGAAACAAGCATCCGACGAAGCTTGCACCTTGCGGGCATCAACCCCGTCAACCCCGTCAACCCCGGGGCCATGCGCGGCCGCATGAGACGTCGCATCGCATCGCATTGCAGTGCCGCATACATGTAGTGCAGCTACTACGACTGTATGTGCAGATATCGCATTGCGTGTGAGTGAATGCATGACGGGCGTCGCAAAAAGGGTAGCATCCTGTAGTGCCGTACCGTAGTAGCGTCGACAGGCCCCTTGATGATTGATGATGGAGATGTCACCTTGGTGGGCGGTCCCGACAATGGGAGAAATCAATCGATGCCTTTGCCCTCTGCCTCACTCTCCGTCTCCGTCGCTCCCTCGCGATGATGACCATTGACACCCGTGACCTTTGGTCATGACCATGGCCACCACGACTCATTCACGAGGCCCCGGGCGCGCGCTTCCACCAGCTACCGCCTCCCGGTGGCCGGCGACCCCTGGGCCCCCGACTCATCCGTCCGAGTCAACCTCGTGCGTCGACGGGAGCCGCAGCAATCAATTGCCTGTTTTGGGGGGAACGTGCTCTCCTTGTCCGCACAGGTGGTAGTTTGGTACCCGTATTTTGGGAGTGCCCCATATTGAGTTTTCTTTTTGCTAATCTTGAACCTGTTTCTTTTTCTTTTTCTTTCGGCCTCATCCCTACGCAGCGGAAAAGTCCCTAGCGAGCGATAACGATAGGGAGACGCAAACACCACACGCACACAAAAGCCGTCTTTCGTCTCATCTCACAAGCCCGCTCTCCCATTGCCAATTCGACGACGCCACTTTTGTCGTAGCTCCGAGCCTCCCCCCCCAGTGGCCCCCAGTGGCCCCCAGTCCCGGTGGCTCCCCCCTCTCCCAGGCGCCCCTAAACCCTGCTGCGGCCCCAGCAAACGAACGGGTGCGCTCGAATCAGGAAATCAAATCAATGCTGCAAGGCCCGCCGCCGCCGTACTTTTTTTTTCTTTCCTTCTTTCCTCGTCCCTGTCTCACTTGTCGTTGCGCGCGCGTGAGGCGTTCTGCTTAGTCTCTCTCTGTCTTTGTCTGTGTCCTGTCAATGGGCGGCTGTAGCTCTTCTGGCATCTCTCGTTCCTTTTGACTCGTCGTCGTCTCCGACCACTGCTTGTTCTGCCTGTGATTTTTATTTTTATTTTTATTTTTTACGCAGATTCTCTTTCTTTTTCCGTCTGATCTATTGCGGCGCCGTGCATTTTCCCATTGACTTCTCCATCGACTCCTCTCCCTCCTGCAAGGCACCACACGCCCCCCCTCCCCTAACTGCCCCCCCCCAGACGCTTAGACCTGGGCCTTGCAGCTGTTGCTGTGCTTAACCTGCGAGAGAGCGTGCGTGCACAGCAACCAGAAGCATATCCGTGCTGGCTCACTTTCACTTCACTTCACTTCACTTCACTTCAATTCGAACCACCACTTCCACCGTCTCTTCCTCCATCCACACCGGGGGATTGACTGCACCGTTAGCGTTACTCCCTCCCTCCATCCCTCCCTCCATTCCCTTTGCGCAGTCGACATTCATCCTCCTGCGCCTTTCAACCGTCGATCGCGTCCCGTCCGCGTCCAGCAGCACAGTGCTTGGTGACTTCTGGAGACCCTCTTCGAACCCCCTAGGCCTGCGCCGCCGTCGCGCGAGACGTCGATTCAGCTACGCCCCAAAGACAGCCAGCCCACTCCCGGGCGAGACATCGGCGCACCGTTCATATCCTCGACCCTCCCACTGTTTGCTTTGCCTGACCTTGCTCTCTCTCGTCCCGTCTGCGCCGCCGTCATCTTTAGGTCGCAGCCCAAGGTCCAAAGGTCCGAGGTCCTGCAGCACGCAAGCATCCCCAAGCCCGCCGCCCCGTCCGCGTGCGTGCCTGTCTACGTGCCTGTCCGCGTGCCCGTCCAAGCCGGTGCAAGCACCGTCGCAGCTCCCATTTCCCATTTCCCATTTCCCATTTCCCAGTTCCCAGTCTCGTCGAGTCGACTTGGACTTGACCTCCTCCAGGCATGGATCTCGAACCCGCCGCTGAGGCTCCCCCTATCCCGCTCCGCGCCCGTCACCATCACGGCCGCCCACGACCTATCCACCACGCCTCACACGCTTCACACGCCTCCAAGACTGCCAACCTGCCTCCCGCCAGCCCCGAGGTCATCTCCAACCTCATCACCAGTCTGAGCGCCATCTCCAAGCCCGCCAACTCCCACTTCGAGGGCCACCCGACCAGCCTCTCCGTCCCGACGAGCCCCTACCCCGGCCACGGCAACGGCCACGGCAACGGCCACGGCCACGGCAGCTTCGGCGTTGATTACGGTGCCTACGCCCATAACCTCGACCAGCTGAGGCAGGAGCCTGTATCTCTTGACGACCTCGCCGCGAGCCCGCCCGTCATCCGAACTTCCAAGCCCCCGAGCGGCTACTCCCCCTGACTGCCGTCAAGAGCCCCAAGAGCCCCAAGAGCCCCGAGTCCTCCGGGGGCCTTCGGTCCTTCATCCGGAACAGCACCTCGCGCCCGTCGTCCAAGGGATCCTCTGCCTCAAACTCAAAGAATGACGACGCCCAGAGCATTGGGAACCTCTCAATCGAACGACGCTCCGCGCCCACCCCAGAATTGAACCACCAGCGATCGCATGACAGCTGGGGCAAGAAGACCACCCGGAGCTCAAAGGGCCTCATGTATATGAGTTCCAAGGAACAGCTTCGCGAGAAGGAAGTTGAGCGCAAGCGCGCCTCGGGAGGCATCTCCCACTCTGCCTCTGGCGGCTTAGGAGCCGGCAGCAGCACCCACTCCGGAGGTCGAGGAGACCCCTTCTTCGCCGAGACGGCAATTCACGAGGAGCCTACCTCGCACAGCGACAACGCTGCGGAACGAACCATGAAGGGCCCGCGCCCCATCCCCGCCCGCGACTCCAGCCTAAGGAGGACGAGCCAGACTGAAAGGCGATCCAGCGCACGGCGCTCCAAGCGGGACAGCACCGGGCCGCCAAACGAGGCCATACCCGAGACCGAGGAGAATGGCCGGTCTCGAGATCAGACCCGGAAGAAGCGCCACTCTGGACACGAGGGTCATGATAAGTTGAGATCGGCCACCCAATCTCCCGTGTATGGCTTCGATGGCTCGGCGTCGCCCACCAGAACCAAGACCATGGCCGGTCGAAGTTTCCTAGACGTAGAAGACAACGATGGTAACGATGACGAGGACGAGGGAGCCCCGTTCCCCGCTGTCGCCCAGGGCCGCCGCCGCGGCCGAGACCAGAGCAACGAACGAGTCGGCCGCCGACGATCAGGGCACCACAGCCCAATTCCTCCAGATGGCCTCAAATTGAAGCGCAGCAGCTCGCGACTAAAGCGCCTTTCGGCTCCCCTAAATTCGAAATCCGAGGAGCGACAAGAATCCCCTGCGCCCGAACCGCAGAACCCTATGCCGGCCGGCTATGAGCGCCCTCAGTCTGCCGACTCCATTGACGATGCCGTCGAATCCTACCTGTGCTCGCCGCGCCTGTCGCAGAAGATCAGGCACCCTCAAACTGGCCGTGTCATTTCCTTCTCCGAGGTGGGAGACTCTGAAGGTTCCGCCGTCTTTTGCTGCGTTGGCATGGGCCTGACGAGATACATTACCGCTTTCTACGACGAGTTGGCCTTGACATTGAAGTTGAGATTGATTACTCCCGACCGCCCCGGCGTCGGCGATAGTGAGCCGTACTTGGATGGTACGGCCACACCGCTTAGCTGGCCTGGTAAGTCGCGTGCTGTTTTATACGATCGTGTTTTGATGTAGACCCTGGCACTAACTTGCTGCAGACGACGTCTATGCGATTTGCCAGGCGCTCAAGATCACCAAATTCTCCATCCTTGCTCACTCTGCCGGTGCCATCTACGCTCTTGCGACCGCCCTGCGCATGCCTCAGCATATCCGGGGTAGAATCCATCTGCTGGCACCGTGGATCCCCCGTCGCAGATGAACGTCTTTGGCACATCCCAGACTCTCCCCCGACCAACGCGATTCCTACCTCGCAGCGAATCCTCCGCGCCCTCCCCACCCCGATCCTCAAGGCCGCCAACAGCAGCTTCATGACCGCTACGAGTAGCTCCATTACCAGCTCCCTCCCCAAGAACCCCCGAAGGAAGCGAAAGTCCAACACGAACGGAAAGGATAACGGAAACCGAAATGTGACGCCGAGCCTCGACAAGGAAAACATTGGACACGAAGGCTACGGCAAGTCCACCAACACCAACGCCGCCATATCGAGCAGCGATTTGCCTCTAGAGCAACCCAACGCGACGGAGAACATGGATAGGATGCACCCGCCTCAGGGTACGAGGACCGGTGAGGGTTCAATCCTCGCCGCAGCCGCAGATGCCATGGCGGACAAGGAGCGCCAGATGACGTACGATATTCGTTTGACACATGCCATCTGGGAGCTGGCCACGACGGGTGCCAACCCTGCCGTGGATCTCCTGGTGTGCCTGGAGCGACGACACACGATTGGATTCCGATATGTCGACATTACCCGACCGGTCGTCATTCACCACGGAAGCCGGGACACGCGAGTCCCCGTCGACAACGTCAAGTGGCTCGGAAAGACGATGCGGCGCTGCGAGGTCCGCGTGCTTGAGGGAGAAGGCCACGGCCTCATGGCGAGCGCCAGCGTCATGGGGTCGGTGTTGATGGAAATGAGCAAGGAGTGGGAAGACTGGATGAAGGTGACTGGAGCCGATGGCCGACGAGAACGCGAGAGAGGACGACGAGGCACCATTGGCCGGTGAGGCAACCACGTAACGAAGGGAATGCCACAAGGCGATCCAGCCAACGACATTATAATACCACACCGGAGGAAGCCTTAATAATTACCACGCATGAAGTACGGAGTTGGGACGAACCGCAACGCCCCCACATGTAATAAAAGCCAGGGGAGGCCAAGAGACGACGAGCCGACACCCACCCATGGAAACTGGAGTCTATTCGGACGCCACGCAGTGCACCAAGCAAGGACCTTTAACGGATCTTCCCAAGGATGCTCAAGAATGGTCTGATTGACCTATCTGTTCCGGCGTCGAATGTGCGAAACGAATATCCAACATGGAAGACGGAGAGACCTCGGTGGTCGAATTGTAAGAGAGTATATGGCATGTGTGAGAGGGAGCCCGGGAGATGGTTGAAGGAGAGCTCCGTCTCGTTCTACCTCGTGTACGACTATCCTGGAGGGACCCGAGGTCCCCGAGTAGAGTAATGTCTTAATTACATTGACCCAAGGTCGATTTTCTTCTGTTACCTGCTGGACTTGAAATGTGCTACTGTGAAGATGTGTGATGTGACTGACTGTATTGTATTTTGTAGTTTTTGAGTATCAGTCATGATATCCCTTGATCCATTATTCCTTCATGCCTAGCCCTTTTTTCATTTAACTGGTCTTTATCGTTTTTGATGTGTTGTTCATATCATTTTTTTTATAGGAGCACCATTGGCTTCATGCCTCTGCCAACATTCTCGTCCAGTCAAACTTTCTCCATCCCTTCTTGAAGCCCTCCACACGCGGGTCGCCCCTCGACCACCGACCCTGCTTCTTGATGATATGCGGCTCCGCGTCGACGATGCCGCCTAGCACCTCGCGCGCAAACAGATCGCCCTTGGGCCAGCGGCCGCTGTCCTCGACGACGTGGCCCAGGCCGCCGTCCAGGGTGAACCACACGTGGAAGTATGGCGCCTCCTTTGCGAAGCTGCGGCGGAATGCGGCGCGGCCGAGGCCCTCGCGAGCGCGCTTGCCAGTGTCGATGACCTTGCGGTGCTGCGACCACTCCTCGTCCGACGACAGGAAGGCCTCGCGGAAGTAGGCCGGGGCCGTGGCGCCTTCGTCGTAGGGGATGGGCACGGCGACCATGGCGGCGTGGAGGTGGCGATGCGGCATGGCGGCGTTCTCGTAGAAGACGACCTCGCGGCCTTGTTCGTGGTACATGCGCGTCAGCGATTTCATGAAGTTGCGCATCTCCTCCCACTCGTCGTCGTCGCACTCGAGCAGGTTCTTGCGGTGCGCAATGGGCGCGATGACGGCGCCGCCTGCGCTGACCTCGGGTTCTGTGGCCAGCGTCATGAAGACGCGCGTGCCCAGCGACACGACGGGCGCCAGCGGCGGTTGGCCCTTGTCCTCGTGGTGGCACAGAGGGCACGACTCGAGGATGCGGTTGAGCTTCTGGAACTCGTTGACGGCCATGTTCTTGAGGTTGACCTCGCTCTTGTGCACACGCTTGGCCAGCTTCTCGGCGTTCTCGTCCATGTACTCAAGGTCGTCGTCGTACTTGGAGTCCTTGGCGATGCGCTCTGCCAGTCGCATGCCCTCGCCGCCCATCTGCGTCTTGGTGCGTCGCTCCTCGCGCACCATGTCCTCGATCGTCATCTCATCATTCTCCTCCACCGTGCCGCGCTCACGACCGCGCTTGTTGGTCACTGCCTTGACCTCCCCACGGGTACCAGCCAGTTGACGGTTGTCCATGACGCCGAGAACGACAGCCGCTGCTTGGGAGCCGCCCTGTGCGAATGCTGCAGCCGCGCGGTTGTATTCTTCCTCCAGCTGGGCTGCGTTGGGGGCTCGACGGAGCTTGGCCTTCATCATCTGCGCACGGAGCCGGTTGAGCGTCGACTGATCGACCGCGGGTGTTGCAGAAGCAGCTTGCTGTTGCACAACTGGTTCATGCTCCATAGCTGGTGGCCGTGGCTCATTCTTGTGCTGCTTCTTCAGTCGGTCTTGATACAGCTCCCCAGTCGGCTTGTCCTTGCCGTTGTATCCCTTTCCGTACAGCTTTCTCCGATCAAGCTCCTCCTTCTCCTCACGTGCGTCGTCAAAGTCTTGTAGATTGCCAAAGCGCTCTAGTGCCACATCGTCGACGGAGCGACCGCCCTCCTCGGCGGCGGTGTAGACTGCTCGGAGCTTCGTCATGCGCCATGAGGAGCCTGCGTCGCCGATTGTGTATTCGACGGTTCGCTCACTTGGGACGTCGAGCTCGTCGAGAATCTTGCCCTCATTTAGACCTTGGAGATGGGTATTGATCTCGCGCTTGGAAATGACTCGCTTGGGCTCGGGCTTTGGTGAGGGTGACCTGGCAGCTTTGTCTGGTCTATGAACGTAGTCGACGTCGAGGGCAGAGGGCGCAGTCATCCAGGAATCGCGGACTAGGGGCTCTGCTCTGTCGACAGCAGCATCCTCGCTCGCCGGCTTCTCATCATCTGGAGCTGGAAGATCTTCTTTAGGATCTGAAGTCTTGTGGTGTCGCTCGTCGCGATGTCGGTGTTTCGATCGATGCTCGTCGTCGTCGCGTGAGTGCCGCGAGCGCTTGTGTCTGTGTTCATCATCATCGTCGTCTCGATGGCGCCGGTGTCGATGCCTCTCCCCATCCCTATCCTTTTCTCTTTCTCTATCTCGATTTCTGTGCCCGTCCCTGTCTCTGTGCCCGTCACGATCACGGTCACGATCCCGCTCCGAATCGTGGCGATGGTGGTGTCTGTGTTTGCGATGGCGTCGCTCCTCACGGTCGTTGTCTCGTTCCCGCTCTGCTTTCTCGGCCGCCAGAGTCTTTTCGAATTCATCGAGGCCGTCCATGATTGCGATGACGGGCGACGATGCCGCTCACGCAGAGGAATTGGTACGGGCGAGTGTGTTGCAAGGGTTGAAAAGATCAAAGCGGACAAGGCTGCTCTGAACGTTTACGTCAAGTCTGGTTCGGCCTGGCCCATGCGGCTGGAAAAACTGACTGTGGGGCTGGTGGCTGGCTGTTGATCAATGACCAAGTCTACTAATTACATGCAGTAATGGAGAAACCATCAGTTCGCAAATCAAAGGTCGGGGGAAAAAAATCAGTTCAGAATAATCAATTAATCAATTCGGAGCTTCTCCTCTCATAATATGCCGTTGGTAGGTATCCTTGTAATATCGCAAAATGCCGCCTCAAACGCCGATGCCAGTGTAAAGTGCCAGGTAGTTGTGTATAATACAATGCCATGTCCTCATACCCAGTAGCTCTAGGTTTTATTGTAAGAAAAATAATCGCATTAGCAAAGGAATCGGTACGCCCGTTTCCACATTGGCCACTTCATCCTCTCTTCGCGCTCGTCTTCAGGCGAAATGTGCACTCGGAAGTATCGACGGCCAGTCTCCACGTCCATCTCGTCGACGCGCACCCAGCGCGTGCGGAACCAGATCTTGTGAGCGAGGTAAAAGACGAGAATGATGGGGATGGCCATGACCTTGAGGAAGAAGGTCTGCACCCTGCCGCCCGTGCTAGTATCCTGGTCAGGGGTGGGGATGGGCGAGATGGCGATCCAGATTTGGGAGATGATGACCAAGGAGTAGCCGACGACTCCAAAATACGAGCCCCAGATGCCCATGTTGGAGCGAAAGGGCAGCTGCTCGAGGGAGCGAGACGTGAACGACCAGGCCTGGCGGAAGCGGATGTGGCAGAGGCAGATACTGCCCCAGGTGAAGAGCGTAGCCAGACTGCTGATGGACAAGAGCCAGTTGAAAATGGTATCGTGAGCGGAAAGGTCGGCAAGGAAGGCCAGCAGGCCTATACAGGATGCAAAGATGATGGCCATCAGAGGACGGCCTTGCCTATCGACGTAGGCAAAGATGCGAGGTGCGTGGGACTGCTCAGCCAACGCAGCGAGAGTTCGAGAGGATCCATAGACGGCAGAGTTTCCGACGCTAATGACGGCAATGAGAATGACAACGTTCATGACGCTAGGGAGAATCGTGGTTCCGGCGCTCTCGATGGCAATGACGAAAGGGCTGGCCGAAGCATCGGCGCTGCTCTGGGCTCCGACGAGACGGGGTTCGTTTGAAGGCACCAGCAGGCCGACGAGCATAAGGGCCACAATGTAGAAAATGGTGATACGCCAAAACACTTGCTTGATGGCGCTGGGGAGCGACTTGCGCGGGTTGGCCGTTTCGGCGGCAGCAAGACCGATCAGCTCGGTCCCGGTGAAGGAGAAGGCCGAGGTGACGAGGACGGTGCAGAAGCCCTTGAAGCCATTGTTGAAGGCGCCGGGATCGTGCCAGTACTGGCCACCGATGTAGCCGCTCTCAGGCTGGCCGCCAATGTTGATGACAATGCCAAGAAGGCTATAAATGCACGGTTAGCACTCGGGCGATGCAGAACAGAGGGTTTCTGGCAGGAAATGGGCGAGCGGCTTGGACACACTTACATGAAGCCAATCACAGCGGTAACCTTGATGATGGAAAAGACGAATTCAGCTTCACCGTAGGCCTTGACGCCGAACAGATTGATGGCGACAATGGCAAGCAGGAAAATGGCTACAAAAATGGCTTTTGGCAGATTCTCGTTCCAGTAGCTTATGGTAAAAGCACCAGCAAGGATTTCCAGAGGCAGGGTAAAGAGCCATTGCAGGCAGTAACTGCGAGGTTCACTGTTAGTCTTCCGCAGCAAAAAAGGCCCAGAGCAGCGTCTTGTAAGTCCCAGACAGGGGCACGACGACGTATTTCCTAAACGGGTGACACCGGAGACGGGGAGAAGGACCAAGACTCACTTCCAACCCATGGCGAACCCCCACGAGGGGTCGAGGAACCGTGTCGAGTAGGCGGAAAACGAACCGGCAATGGGGAACAGCACACAGAGCTCGGCCAGGGCCTGCATGGTGCAGTACTGCATGGCACCGATAAGCACGTACGAAAGGAGCAGCGTCGCCGGGCCGCCCTTGTAGAGCGCGGAACCTGAAGCGACAAAAAGACCGGTTCCTGGGAGATTCCAAGTTAGCACAACGGCGTCGATTCCCGGAAGAGGGGGGTTCTCCGAGTGGCAGCACCGCCACGCCGGTCGACAGGTCGCCATCACAGCGTCCAAGCCAAGGCCAGTGTTGTTCAAGTGTCAAAGCCATAGGACCGGGGGGACGAAGAACCGCGGACGGAAGACGGGGGCAAAGACTCACCGATGGAACCGCCAAAGGCAATCATCTGAAGATGGCGGCCCTTAAGCTCCCTAGCCAGGGCTGTGTTTGCCGTCTTCGCGTTTGCGGCGCGGAGGTCGTAGTGTCGGTCGCCGTGCATGGTCGGGGCTTCTGCGGGCTGGTAGCCGCCATCGCGGCTCTTGAGCGGGCGGCTCTCTGCGCGGCGGAAGCCGTCGATCCAGTCGTTGGGCTCCTTGGGCAGTGCCTGTTTCTTGGCCGAGATGTTCCAGCTTGCGGCAGCGTCATCGCCGGCGCTGGTGGCCCCGATGATGCCGGGCGACCCGAAGTCCTTCATCTCGACGACCTCGACATCGCGAGTGAGGACGATGTCGCCGGCCTTCATCTTGGCGGACCACTGTTCCTGTTTGTTCCTTTTTGTTTTTCCCCTTCGTTTTGTCTGTTAAATTTTTTTTTTTAGAGTTGTCTTTTCCCCTTATATTTATCGGTGGTGGTGATGAGGTGTGATGACGACGACGCTGACGGGACCCGCGCGGGAACGGGGGGGTGTGAGACAGAGGGAGGAGAACCTGGGGTTGAGACCGGGTGGGCGAGACAGCCTTAAAGAAAGAAGCGATTTCCCGTGGAGAAACAGGCCAAAGCACGAGGGGGAAAAGAAAGAAAGGGAAAGGGAAGAAGAAAAAAAAGAAAGGAAACTATGATGTAAAAAGAATTATTATTCCCGGCTTGCGTCTGGGGTAAGGAGTGGATTCAGATGGATGCAGATCCCTCTTGCGACACCGACTAAGAAGAGCCGAAACTCAAAAAACCCGAGCGACGTGCAACGGGCTGGTGCTGGTGGGCTTCGAAACGGCTTCTGGAAGCGTTGCACACGCAACAGTTCGGGTAGCGGGCGGCCGTTTTTTTTTTCTTGGTAGTGGAGGGGTAGGGGGATGGTTACATGAAACCAAGGGAAAAGGCGCGCGATTGTGCGGGTGGCGTTTTTTTTTAATGCGAGCGTACGCCTTTCGCTTGTCTTGCGTCGTCTTTGCTTCACCTCAGCGGCTGGTACAGCACCCGGTGCAGAGGATGACTGACAGGAAAATCGACGGGCATACAACTCCAACAGACAAGGGGAGGGGAGCGGGAAGGGGAAAAAGGGAAGGGGGCTGGTATTTTTTCGATAGAGTGTTGTGTAGTGTAGCGTAGTGCAGTGTGTTTCCTCCTTGTTTTTGCCGCGCCGCACCGGTTCCAAGAGGATGGCCCGGAAGGATTGCGGCAAGAAGCGAACAAAACACCTTGTCGCAGGCAAGCGATGGCTGGATCGGCGGCGCCGGCACAGCAGCAGGAGTTCGGTCGTCGGCTGCGGGAGAAGGAAGGGAAGGATTTCCCCAGAGCCGCGCTGTCGGGAAGTGCTGTGATTGATTATGCGCAGCTGCGGCGGGCGCTCGCACGGGAGTTGGGAAGAAAAGTGAGGCGAGGCGGATATAACGTGAGGTGAAGTGAGGTGAGGTGAGGTGACCACAACGATGGACGGACAGTTGCGGTGGAACACAGTTATGGTGGCGGCGGCAGCGACGAAGGATTGGTATTATATTGCAGGAGGACCAGATGAATGAAGGACATGGAAAAAAAGGAAAAGGAAAAAAACAAGTCCAAGCTTCCAACTCGACACGGACGTCTTGTCGATGAACGATGGGAGGGGAGGGGGGAAGGCGACTGGAGCAGTTGACGATGCGGGACAACGACGACTAATGAATTCCGTCTCAATTACCTCACAGATGCAAGGCCCTCGTTCGTCTCGTCTAGTCTTGCCGCCTGCTCCTTGTTCCCTCACTCTTCTCTTTCTCTTCGTGTTCCCACTACGGAGTACTCGGTTGTTCGTCCACTCTGGCCCGTCTTATGCCCATCCATGTCCAGCCTTGCGCCGACTTGCCTTGTTGGAGCATCCATCAGCTCGCCATTCTCCGCAAGGGCCCGTTTTCCTTGGGCGGTTTGGTTCAACTTGGCCAATGCCCGCGCGCCATGGCGTGGCCCATCACCACTACGACTGCTACCGCTGCCACTTACTCGATGTAAGCCGAGGGGACGGGGAGGGCGTGAGGTCAGGTTCCACGTCGTCGTCGTCGTCGTCTTTTCGGATTTTAGTGTGCGCTCCCCAACACCCTGCGGATCGCCTCACGCCCCCCCTCCGCCTTTACGGTGATGGTGTCACCCCTGGTTCCTCTCTGCCCCCCCGCGGCTACTCACCGTCTTGGCCTTGGTTGGCTTTGGCCTTGGTGTTGGGGCTCCTGATCTGCTACTATCGCGTCTGGCTAATGGCGGGATAGGCTGTCTCCGGTAGGTGGTAGAAGATGGAAGGAGAAAAAAAGAAGCTAGTTGGGGAAACAGACCAGGGCCCCCCCTCGGTCGATGTCTCGATGAGCGGCATGGACAGTGCCATGGTCCGCCGGGGGTGCCAGTGAGACTCGTCGTCCCTCGTCCCTGAAGCCATCAAGCCAGGGCTCGTCAGGGCCTGCAAGGGCCATCTTCTCAAGGGCCTCAAAGCCTCCCAGCGCATTGCCTCATTAGGTAGGTGCTTTCTCTAGACCCTTGTCTGGCGGCGTTCCAGGACTCGAACTACGGCTACGTATCGCGAGTGACGCCGAGCCAGCTTCCATATCTGCACTTTCAACAAAACGGCTCATGATAATGCGACGGGTCACACACGCACACACACACTACTATGCACAGATTCGCACACGCACTCTCATTTCTGACGCTTACATAGGCGCACTACCACAACGCATGGCCACAGGGCCCGCCCTCGCCTCGCATCAACTACTATGTAACTCGCAAGCTGCTGGGCTGGGGAACGAAAGACAGCAGCTTTGGCCGCCACTTATGGGTCCCCGCGGCTCCTCTTCCCTGATGCCCCGCCATCCGCTGTGGACTGTGCTTTTGCCATTACGTACAGGAATTGCCCTCTCCAGAGATTGTTGATGTGCACTAAATTACTGTATTTCAGTCAATCAATCGTCGAGACATGCGCGTCAATCAATAGCCTGCTCGGTTGCCGTGTGCTCGAGTCAGACACATGGCGTGGTGTTGCCTTGCGGGGCGGAACATGGCCTCACAATCTAGAAGGAGAGAAGAACGTGAGGGTGTAAGCGATTTCGCCACGCTTCACTTCTGAGATGTTTTTTTTTCTGGGGCAATGATTAATTGAGCAATTAATTAAAACCGAAAAATGCAATGCGGAATGAGTTTCTGTATTCGTCTTGTCATCAAGGGGATGATGTGGAAAAAAAAAACTCGTCTTATTGTGACCTGAGCTTCTGGACAAGTTCATACAGCATCCCCAGCCATCATCGTCATGTTGGGCTAATATTAAACATTTGGAAAGTGATACACACGAGAAAAGACAAACAAAGATATCATCCAAGAGGCATAACCCGCCAATATCCGCGCCAAAGCTAACATCTACCTGTCCGTAAAAGGTACGGTAAATCAGACAAAAAGAGATTTAAAATATAAGAACAAGTTTAATCAATCATGCCCTTCCGCCGCGGATCGTGACAGTGTTGCCGCGCTGCAGGTGCCCGTTCTCTCCAACCACAACCACAGACGGTGGGCGGTGGGGGAAGTCTACCCGCGTGGCAATCTCCACTGAGCTGTTGCTTTTGTGAATCTGATCTCGGATTATGAGCTCGTCGTGGCTTTGCGTGGGGCTCACGGGACGGTTCTCGCTCGAGTCCTTGCGCGCGTCGTCTGACTTGGATATCGAGTCGGTCGTCGTATGAGAAGCCCCGCTGCTCTTCCAGATGCCCTCGGTTGTCTTGACGGGCTGTCCGTCCTCGCTCTCCTCCTCCCAGCGGCTGGCCACAGTGCGCGTGAGCTTGGTGGGCTGAGACTGAGACCGCGAGCCAGAGTAGCCGGAGTAGCTGTTGGAGCCCTTGAACTTCTTTCGCTTGACACCGCTGTCGCGCAGGAACGAGCCCAATGCCACCGTGTTGCCCACTCCCGTTGCTGCGAGGATCTCAACCGAGGCCCACATGGTGCGGTCCACCTGGCTGCCGTTGTGGCGGATGATGAAGGGCATGCGGTACAGCGTGATGCCGACGGTGATGAAGACGAGGCAGAAGAGCATGACAAGCAAGATCTTGCGCTTCATGGCGATCTGACTCGAGAGGATAATGGGGATGGGGAAGGCAATGAGCACCAGGTCCGTGGCTACGTTGCACACGCCCATGGTAAGCATCTGGACCAGACCCTGACGACATTTGCCACCTGGGTCAGGAGTAACCTGCCAGTAGTGGTCGAAGGGCTGGCACTCGGCCAGATCGCTGACGATGACGGCGACGAATGTAACGAGAAGGGTCCAGCGCATGACGAGGATGATGGTTGCGTGGGACCGCTTTCTCGTTGCGCCTGCGAGGCGGCTGAAGAACTCAAGTGTGGTGTACTTGATAATCCATAGGCTGTTTCCAAGTAGGTTCTTGTATTAGTCTCGAAGGTGGCTGGGGTGACACTCTTTGGAAGGGGAAAAAAAAAAGGGACTTACACGGCTGCGTAGAAGACGCGGCTGGCCATGACAAAACGGCTGCCGGTAATTCTCTTGTCGATCTGCTCCTGGGTCAAGTCGAGGCCGTTGAGGTTAACGTTGTTGGTGCCATTCTTGAGCACGAAATGCACGCAGATGGCACGAAGCAGCAGAGGAAGCAGGGCAATGGCGACGATCTTGTCCTCGCGGAGGAGCTTCTCGACTCGCACGTAACGACCGCTCAGACGGAGCAGGATGATGATTACGCAGAAAATGGTGATCCACCACATCACAAGCAGCGTGGGCTTGTCCTTGCTGAATTCCCGAGCCTCGGGGGCGTCGGAGTAGATGGACATGATGTCAAAGGAGTGGACGAGGCGATGCCCTCGGCATACATGTGGGGTCTAACGAGGATCCTCTCTCTTGCAAGATCGAGGAAAAAGTAAAAAAAGAAAGAGAAAAAAAGAGGGAAGGGGACCACAAAAGGAATACTGATTAAAAAGATGAATTTGTCAAAAGACGGGGTGTAAGTCGGATCGAGGGGCGTTTGGGTTTGTTGAAGTCGAGGTCAAGGCTGACGAGCCTCAAGAGTTAGAAAGGTCCCGAGGAAGAAGTTGACAGGATGCACATGGGCCTTCGATCAAGAATGACAGCCGCGAAGGATTTTACCAAGTCGAGGAACGGCATGCAGATGAGGATGAATAGACGCTTGATCAACAGTCTGGGCTAGTGGTGGCGGCGGGGGGGTGAGGGAGGGGGGGAGGGATATCCAGATGGTAGCTTATCAGGAAGAACAAGGCACCCCCGGTGGGTTGCTACGAGGGCTACGAGGGCTACGAGGTTCTCGAGCAAGCCCATCTCGGGGGTTCAGTGCAAGAAGAGGGTGTGCAAATGTAGATGAGTGTGTGGCACCCCCCCCTACCTTGTTGGGGGAGACTCGGGAGAGTGAGAACCTGTGTGTGAGTGAGTGCGTCTACTGCGTAATGTGTAGGAGAAGTGCGTGCACGCCAAAAACTTCCGAACTCCGGGATGCTGTCTACGGATAGGTGACGAACGGGCTTTTCCCCAATTTGATTCCCGCAGGGGGGGGAGGAGAGACCGGGGGGATTGATGCCATAACCATACCATGGCTCTGTCGGGCTGTTCAAAGCGAGATGGCGCGGGTGGCCAGGCCCATGTGTGGAAGAGTTCGCGAAGCTCGTTGGCTGCGTCTCTAGTGAGTCTAGCCCCAGACGCCAATCTAGCTACGTAGCAAAGGGAGGGACAAAAGACTCCACAGCACCAACGAGGTAAAGCACCAAAAGGCAAAGCACCAAGCAAAACAACTAGTTAGCTTGGAAGCTCGGGGACGGTGGGTGGCCTCTTCTACATAGGGCCGTACCGGCGGCACAACGTCTGTGCCAAGTGGGAGACGACTGGGGAGATCGTATCATGAGCGGCTTCAGAGCCGGTAAGGCGTCAATGGTTTGGTCTGAGAAGGCGAGCGAAAGGGGTGGGTGGGGGGCTTATTCTAAGATGGGAAGCTACCGCGCAATAGCACAACACGGAGCTGTGCAATAGTACAATATTACAGGACAATATGCAAACAGGTGGTGGTGGTGGTGGTGGTTTCGTACGGGACAAAACGCATTTGTACTGGTACATGGGCCTGGCAGAGCAATGTAGGCCGTAGATTTGGTTAGTGGCAGCGGCGTGGGCCATGATACAGGCTTGACAGGATTACAGGATACGTGATACGTGATATGTGATTACCAAAGGACCTCCACAGGACACCACAGGACACCACAGGACACCACAGGACACCACAGGACACTACAGGACACCACAAGACGTACATGCATGGTACTCGGCGGTCGTACTCGCGAAACATGGCAGGGTTCGCGGAGGGTGGGCGATGAGCTCGGCATGCGATGCGGGAGGGTGGGAGCAGGGCTGCTGGTTCGAGCTGCCAACAACATGACAGAGGCTGCAGTCCTTGGTGATTGCGGTTTGGAGCTTGGGGATTGGAGCTTTGGGGCAGACTTGGAAACTTGGGCTGTGCGAATGATGAGTGAGCATCGCTGAAGAGTCCAGGGTGGTGGTGCTCGATGACCAGGGTTGTTTGGTGTTTGATGGGGCCCGGATGGAGAATCATGGTAGGAGGTGGAGGCTGAAATGGGGTCGTTGGAGATTTGCACGTTTTGACGCTGTGGAGTGGCCAGCCTTGATGGAGGAGACCTGAATGGAGACCTGAAAGGGCTGAGGCCGGAAGAGGAACAGGAAGAGGGAAGGATGCGCAGTAAGACTCGTGTCACCCCTGCGACCTCTTCGGCTCTGCGTCGTCGTCCTCGTAGCTCATTGGCACTGGACCAGAAGGATTCGGGAGGAGGAGGATCTCTTTTTTTTTTTTTTTTTTTTCGGAGGGGGAGGAGGATTCGCGCGCAAGTACTGCGGATGCAATCTTACACAACGATCACTAGGATGCACGCGATCACTTGCCGGATTCTGCACGTGCTTTTCGGCCATTACTGCGCGAAAACGGAGCAGAAGGAATGAAATAAATAAATGAGTGAATAAAATAAAGAAAGAAATTGAAAAACTAACAAAATCTCTCCGATGATACGAAACTTGAATTGTCGCGTCGATTAGGTCAGATGCGATTACGGAGGAGACAACTGGATGGTGCTCCGAGGTTGATTCTGGAAACCAACGACCAGGGGCCTGGACGGCTCTCACTAAGAATAAAACGGGCAAGGTGGCGCTGAACGGGCCGAAGCAAAATGAGAACAAGGGAAACAACGACAACAGATGAGAGAGGGAGAGAGCCAAGACAAAGAAGGACGAGGCAAAGCGAATGTGACACCAAGGAGAGGGGGCAGAGAAAAAAAAAACCCGCACATTAATCTTCTTCTTCTTGGTTTGCAACCAACGCCCGCAAGGATTGGACGAAGCGCTGACACAAAGCTATAACATCATGGCATCGACAATGGACAAGAAGAAGCGGCGCTGGGCCAGTCAGGCGCCCCTGCTGTGGCCTCGGCGTTGGCTGCTGGGATTGTCGCTCACTGTGGCGCGCCATAGAACCTGGCAGCGACTGATTGCCATGCCCTGATTGGGACTGGTTTAGGCTGGCCGGAGCTGGCTGGGACTCACTAAGGGCCGTGTGCGACTGGCCGGTAGGGGTTGAGGCGAGCCTAGAAGCGATGGCGCGGGTCCGAATTTCCTTCTCGAAGGTGTCGCGGCGGCGATCCGATGCGCGCGTATCCGTAGATGCGGCTCTCGCTGGCGCCCCTCGCAACCCAACCCAAGACATGTCGTCGAGATAGACTCGAGTCACTCGACGTTGCGCATCTTGGATCTGGGGAAGCAGGAAAAAGAAAAAATTGGAGTCGAGTTCCACTCGCCACGCCTTCAAAGTCTGGAGAAGAACGGGCAGATTCTGGGGAAATGCGAATTGAATTGTCACACTCTGGGGAAATGTGGAAAAAGGCCGAGGCTGGCCATAGAAAAGTGATGCTGTTACATAAACCCAACGTAACGCATTCCAGGTGACAGATGGCGATTTGAGAAGAGCCGGCGCATGGGGTTCCATCCATAGCAGGTAGCCTCCCTAGCACATACATGGCACAGCGCATGGCTCTCACCGCACTAGGGGGCCGGAGCCAACCCCGCAGCAGAGTCCCAACACGCACCCAAGCCGCCTCGACGCTACAGGGCACCAGGGGCAGGTTCGAGTCCACGCAGGGGACACAGGGGCCACCAGGGGCACCCACCACCCGCCACTCACCACACCGCGCAGGGGGGCTACAGGGGGATGGATGTGTGGACCGGGGGGGGGGGAGCCTTTCCGCCCTCCCCTCCCATTCGCAATTCGGGCCCTCTCCAAAACGGCACAGCATTCACGGAACGCAGCGGTTTGGGAGCATAGCGCTGGCAGCTCTCCACTGTTCAGGGGCCAGCGGAGCGGCGCACATGGCTACCTGACCAACGCTTGGACGCCAGCCGATACAAGATAGAAAAAAGAAACCACAGGAAAAGTCTCCATCCGATGCTTCCACCACGCCGCATGCAAACAGGCAGGCCAGGGAGTCGGAGTCGGGGGAGACAAGGCCAGGTTACCCCTCCCCGGGCCCCCTCCCCCCCGGGTGATCTAGTCCTTTCAACAGGAACTGCCAGGGAACGCCAGAGAAGCGGAAGCAGAAGCAGAAGCAGAAGCAGAAGCAAGACCCACGCACGGAGTAGTGGAACCGAGGACGCACTGTCCCTATCACGCTGCTGCTGCTACTGCTCCTCTACGGATACCACGCATTGCCGCGTTGGGTGAGGCCGCCGTCACTACAGCGGCGCGCCAAAGGGGCAGAGCAAAGTCAGCAGAGTCAGAGTCAGAGAGAGGGAGAGAGGGCTGCTCCGTACTCCCCAGGAGGAGACTATGCTGAGAAGCACAACTTTGCGAGCACGTAATTACTTGGACGCTGTATAGGCTGGGAAAATGGTAGCCCATCCCCACCCCGCTAGCAATCGCATCTTATGGCGCGCCGAGGTGCACTAGCCGCCAAGACTCCACTGGAGCACCTGCTAGCCAGCGAACCGCCGCCGCACCGCCCACAATCAGCTGCTCCATATGGAAGCTCCTCATCGTCCGCCATCAAACTTTGGCCATGGCATCATCTATGCCAAACGTCTCTCGGCTCCCTCGCTCTCATCCCCTCGCTCTCATTGCCTTGATGGCTCATGCCGTGCTTCATACCCCCGCACCCGGCATCGTCTGCGTAGCAATCGCTCCGCTGCTGCTCTCGAATCAACCCCCAACACCACACCCCCCGCCGTCCTTCACTTTCAGCGATACAGCATAGGTAGTCTGTTATAGATCCTCCGCCATCCCCATTCCAGCTCTCGGCGCCGCGTGCCTCTTCTGCTCGCCAGCCGACTGGGACATCAGCATCTTGTCTTGTCTTTTCCTCCGCCGTTTCCGTTGCCCTTGCGTACCCGCTGCCGCGCCGCCTCCTCGATTACGCTGGGTCCTTCTTTCATGTGTCCTTCTTTCATGTGTCCTTCTTTCATGTGTCCTTCATATCTATCTATTCATGCGCCGGCCGGTTCATCTTTATCCTGTGCCGCCCAGCCCTTTCCCTTCTCGAGCCTTACTCCGCCTCCTCATCATCCCCGTTTGCAAATGGAGTCTTCGATGCAATATCGTACCCAAAAGCAGCAGCGTGTCATTCGCAGCTATGGCCGCCTTCTTCATTCTCCAAAAGAAAAAGTGGTTCTTTGGTCGTTGTAATCGTCCCACGCCCTACCCTTGGTCCCTTTCTGCCTCTACCTTTGCCTTTGCCCCTGCCCCTGCTTCTCCGCGAGAGTCGGGACCCGACGTGGACCTTGCGTCCTGGAACGGCGTGCCTTTTTCCCGAAATCTCACATCACCAGGTCGCAGAGACACACAGCATGTATCCAAAATGAGGCTCGGAGCCCGTCAATGCCACTAAGACCCCATCGTACGAACTCCTTTTGCCCTCCCTCTATTCTCCGTTCTTGGGTCCGTCATCCTCGTCACCGTGCCCAGGGAAACGTAAGTTGGGTACGCCGTACCTTGCGTCTGGAACCTTTCCGAATGCAACCCTTCATCAGGTGCTCATGCATCCGTGTCACTGCCGAGTGTGCTGATTTATCCTATTGCACGTCCCGTTCGTCCCGTTCCTTGCTGTCGGTTCAGTGTGTGCGTACGTGCACCACCTAAGTGGGCTATGCCAGGCCAGACCAGAGATATCATCGTTCAACCATACCACGCTTATTTTTTTTTTTTTTTTCCGTGTGGATGGTGCCTTGATGCCAGACTGGCACCAAAGACCAAAACCGGACCGGTCGTTTTCTAGAACCCTTCTCTCAAGCCATCTCGTAGTCCATAACCCGGGCCGGTTCCCTTTTCTGCGTTATCCTCAAAATATTCATAGTCTCATATCTCCTCCCATGTTAGTCCTTGGAGGGATCGAGTTTAGTCAATCGCCGTAGTGCCTCTCGCCCGCACCACGGCGGTTCGTTCCACCTCCGCGCGGGACAGTTGCGTGGTCTAACCGCTAGCCCTGATCGCTTGGAGCTTGAAGATGAAATGGGAAAGTGGAAGTCGACCCTCAGGGCTAGTATTATTAGCATCTCACAAGCACGCCAACGACAGCCTTGGCAAGCTACCCAGAGTCCCGACATCGCAGAGTTGCATTAGTGTCCGGCGACAAGGCCGATAAGTTATTTCACCCGTCTTTGCGTTTGCTTGGGTAGTCTACATTGTCAACTGACAAAGTTATGCCATGTCTTGCAATGCAGTGCTATTAGAGATCAAGTTTTGCGAAACTCAAAGTCAGCCTTATGATTAGCTTCCACCTCAAAATGTGATGCTGCATGCTAGGGGCGACGATCTCTACAGCAAATGCCATGATCCTTCCCTCTCCGCACCCAGCCTTCAACCGCTATCTAGGCGACCGACCGCTGTCTAACCAAGCGATTCCCGCTTGTCCCCTTTTGCGAGTGAGTCAGGACACACCAAGCCGTCGCCGCCATTTCATGGGCCTAGGAGAAGCTAACGAGGAGGCGCCGATCTGCTAAGCTAACCAACCGTTGGATCCTCGGAGGCTGTTTCAATTGTCCACCGCCGGCCCTCCCCCCCCCCCCCCCCTTCGAGGAAATGGCATCTTTCTCCAATTTGGAGACGCTTCCCAAAGAGTGTTTTGACTTTGCCGCTAGCTCGCGAATGCCCTTGTCGTCGCTTCAGCTGACGAGACGGCATGCCACGCTGCGGAACCGATTCTTATTGCGGATGGACATATGGGCCATCGACTGATGATTGCTTGCTTCCGTCCAGTTTCCGGGTCAATTACGTTGCAAGATGCCATAACGAGGGCAATGCGGTATTGTGATTGGCTACATTCTGGGGTTTGTCTGAAGTAGATGTGCATGTGGTGTTGATGTGAGACTAACAACGCTCGTGTCCTTGCTTGGCTACAGGGTAGGGATGTGACCGCGACAACACAACTCAATCAGAATCTGGAGAGCTGAAGAAATTATTTTCAGATTTTTAACTTATAGGTGTAGTAGTTTTGATATGTTATTTGGAGGATTTCGTAACTTTAAACGACCAGATGTCACACAAAATATCTGGTTCGTGGAAACTCATCCATAGTGTTTCTGCAAAGTCTAGGTCAAATCATCCTTGCGCGGATGATAAAATTCGCGCTCAAATTCTAGTCGAGCCTTCCTCGTCAGTTTCCACGATTCCCTAAACAAACCTCGAAAATTCTTCTACCCCTAATCATAATCTCAATTCGTTCTCGTAAATTCGTTTTACTGTCAATCACAGTTCAGTCCTCCTTTGTGTTCGGTGTGCCGATCTCAACCCATCCACCGCTTGAAGCGTCGTCGAGCCCGATCTATCACAGGAGTACGATATCGAGGAGTCCTTTGAGCCGAATTTGACGTGCCCGCAAGTCTGTCGGCCTTGGAACCCCTCTGGATCTGTTCTGTACGAATTCAGCTCAGAGTCACCAGCGCGATGACATCCTCCTCGCTGCAACCCAATCCAGATCGAGGCGATAGAGCAAAGGACTCGGCATTGACGGAACGGCTAAACTCTTTGACTTGCTGGAGGTAGACCTCCAGCTCGCTCTCTGGCCTCTCCGTATTGGTAGCTACGACAAAGCAGCACATGCAACGCTTGCTTGGTCTTGCGGCCATGAGGGCATCGCGGACGAGTTGAAGAGCTTTGAATGTCGATCCCTTGGCAGAGCTGTATATGTACATGATTCCATCAACATGATGTAATTCGTAGTCCGTGATCGCGCTGAAGTAGCCGGCTCTGGCTTCGAAGAGATCGTAGATCCTGACTAACAGGAAAGTTGATGATAAGACCAGGGTGGATTGGGAATATGGTTGTAAACCATAGACTTGTTTGTATCTGTAAGTTTATTTTGGCTCTAAAGCAAACTCAGAGTATCCCCATGGCGTCCTAAGAGTTTGGATTTCAGGGATATGAATGCAAGTAAACTTGATTATCAGCCATAATTAGTCGTCTTTTACAAGAGACGTGTCGATATCATTGAGTATTGGTCATGATTTTATCCCCAACAAAGACAATATCGTAGCCGAATATTTCTCATGATGAAGCCGGAGCTTCGTCCATGAAAAGAAACTATGAGAAACTGCATAGAGGAATTGTAATATGATTTGTACTTTGAAATCTCGAGATACAATAAGCAATAAAATCATGATTTGGGACATGATCAAGCTTGCAAAATTGGTTGAAGAAATCTACGTGCATTTGAATAACTCGACTATGAAACCTTGCATCAGAAGGGTCCATGGAAATCCCTAGTTACGGCAAAGTTTCAATACTCCTAGGGTTGATATGGCCGTGATCTACATCACTCAGGTAATTGACGTGCTCAATCGCCTCACGTGCTCCATTCCACGCCTTTCGCTTCCATGTTTCGAAAAGCCGATGCATGTGCGGAGTGTTCACCCCCCAAGCCATCTTTAGACGGAGTTTTGATTCTTTTTGAAAGAATGAAATGCCCTGTCTCGTCCAGCCTAGATGCTCATACATTCCGGTGCCAGCCATTTGTGGACAAACTTGAGCCACTCATGCGCCTCAGTGGTGCCCTCGTACACTGGGAGGGGTGTCTCCAGAGTCAGTTTCGTGAACCAGGCTTGCTGTTTCCGCACCTGAGCTTCCATTTCCTCAGCTGAAGGAAGCTTCGAGTTTCCTGCCCAGATCTGCGCGATTGCCATTGATGCCAACTCCCTACAGGTGGCCGCCGTGTCCATAATGACGATGTAGTTGAGGCAAGCTAGGGAATCGGCGTAACCGAGGGGGAATATACCATGGTAAAGATCAGGTATCGGCCGCAAGCTTACATGAGGATTTCTATAGCTGATAACACTGTCTAGAATTTTGAGGGTGTTTTGGTACCCTGTGCAGGCAATGATGCTGTCGATATCATTTAATATTGTACCATCATCCAACTCAACGGAATGTGGACCTAGGATTCTCCGAATACCGGCTGTCGAAGAAATCTGCCTATTCCGGAGAGCGGGAACAATATCATCGTTTACCACCATCCCGGAGATGGTAGTGGCATAGTATGAGTTCCTGTCCAGTCGCCACTGAGGGTCCAAGTTGCCCAAGGCTGTTCTCACAATCCACGAGAATACAGTGTGGAAAATAAAGCGATGAACCAGAGGAATGAATTTGGCCATCCAGAATCCCATGCGTGTAACTCTCCATGAAGCAGGAGCATCGAAGCGAGTTCCGTCGACAACACGGGGAAATATCAATGCACCTCGGCGGTGCGACCAATATACCATGGTTGAGTGTTGTACCGGATCCTGACACGTGGTTAGATATCAATATCCAAGTGAACTTCCACTGAACGTACAACTGCGCAGTCTGCTGCCGTCCTTGACCAAGCACAATGACCCTCTGGCCTGCAAAGGAATCTGGTCTACGGAAATTCAGTTATGAAATGAGGCCGCGTGCTGAGAGTTATTGAATCACTACCCTTTATATGCCTGACTGTGAAGAAATTTGCCTTCAAATCAGTTTAATCCTTCAATTTCTGGGACACTTGCGGTGATCTCTGAGCCAGTGGCGACAATGACTTTGTCGAAAATCCGAGGGAAGTCCTCGCCAACAATAGAAATAGCCCACTTTGTGTCGTCTGTAGTTCTTGAAACAGAAATAATGGTAGAGTTGAAAATAATTTTCTGCAACAATCCGAAATGTTTCGCGTAATTTTGATAATAGGTTGCGAGATCTGGAGCCGTTGGGTGGAGGGGAAAGTCTACACAAACTCCCTCAACCAAATGTATGTTCTCTTATCACCGCCGAGGCATAACCTACCGTCTGGCATTGGATAATCGTTAAATGGAAGCTATTGCAGTTAGAATGCCGCAAAACTCCGAATGCCGAGTTTTAAAGGTTTACTAAGAACTTGCGAAACTGTGCTCGGGTAGATTTTGTAACAGACGTGTATTCCGGATTTTCCGAAAAGGCCCAAAGCCCACCGGTTTCCGGCCGTCGCTCAAATCCAGTTACCTGAAAGCCTTCTTCCATTACGGACTTGATCGCTGCCAGACCTGCGGGCCCTATCTTCTCATTAGCGGGGGCTACGCTCATGGGTCCTAGTGGTCCGTTCGACTTACCGGCTTCGATTACAGCGATGTGGATGTGAGAGTTGGCCATCCTGAAATAACGCGACCCTTCTTTGAAGTTAAGAGACAAGATAAGGGAGGATCAAGAAAAAAGTTGAGTAGTTCAATGGAAGAACTTTTCAAGATGGGGAGTGTGCGATAATTAGGCATACGATACTGCGACGCTATCGCGATGGAGCACAGTCAAACGATCGTATTCGGACTATTCGATGCAAGCGAGTCGAAAGTGATACTGCAATAGGCAATAGTTGATACTGATGCTGAGGTGAGACCCAGGAGGCGCTTATGCAGATGCTGCCATTCTGACAGGCACAGAAAGGTAAGATATCTCGCGGATTCTTTCCCAATTAGGGCTGATTTGCAAAGTGCTAGTGCGATTTCTTCACGATCAGCCCAGACTGACCCCAGACATTAGAATTTAGTTTGAGGAATGAACAAACACCTAAGTTTGGTTTCATCGTATCTAAGTAGGGTAAATGTTTGGTCGCAGGAACTACTCCGTGTGTCAGGGGACGTCGTAACCTTGGCAGTTCCGAAACCAATTCTCAATGCGAAAACCGATACCTTAATACACAGTTGGTGCCTACAGTGACAAAAAGAATGGACAGATCTGAAAATAACACAAGGCGACAATCTCAAAAGATGCTTACTCTGGCTGAACAGTTTGGAATCCAAACACGAAACAAGACTATTTAAACCTAAATTATTCTCCACGGTACTTACTAGCGGAAGACATTGCAGCGAGAGTTCATGAGCCCAGATCGTCAAGGCAGTTTTCGGAAATTTCACTCATCTCAAGGTGAGAAATAGATTAATTCTTCAATGCATGTATTTATACACGGGATGATATGTGATTTACAGCAATATCCACTATTTACAAAGAAGATAAACACATCCCATGCTTCGGGTTGCAGTTCCTAAAATCCTTCCAACAATACTACTTTAATACCCCTTAAGCCACGACACCTCGGCGCATGAGCTCCTCAGCGGCTCGCTTCTCAGCAGCACGCTTAGCAGCACGCTTGGCCTTGCGGAGGCTGCGCTTGGCAGAGCAAGAGCCGGCTGACTTGGTGGGAGTGGCGGCGGGGGCCTCAGACACGACAGCGCTGGTTTCGGCGGCGGCGGCAGAGGTAGCAGCGACGGGAGTGATGGCGGAGGTCACAATGACGCTGGCGTCGGCGGCGGCAGCAGTCGAGGTAGCAGCCACGGGGGTGATGGCGGAGGTGACAACCTCGGTCTCAGCGGCGGAGGTGGCAGCTGCGGCAGAGGTGGCGGCAGCAGCAGAGGTAGCAGAGGCAACGGGGCTCTGGACCGCAGAGCTGCTGGAGCCAGAGCTGCTGTCGCTTCCAGTGCTGCCAGTGCAGTCACCGTCGCTGGTAGAGCCGTCGAGGTTGGCAGTGTGGTCCTCACAGGCGTTGGGCCAGGTGACGGGACCGGGGGCAGTGTAGTTCTGGGGAGCTGGGTAGTAGATGTTGATCAACAGACCGGGCTCCTCTCCAGTGTAGGCACCGGGGAGCTTGACAGTGGGAGAGGGAGTGCCGGAGCCGGATCCCTCAACCTTGAGTTGAGCGCAGCCAATGTAGAACTGAGCACCGGCCTTGGTGCTGGCACCGTGAAGACCAACGTGCTCAGCTCGCATGAGGTAGTTTCCAGCGGGAAGGGCATCGGGCAGAGTGAAGGTGAAGTTGTGGATGCCCTGGTTGTTGATGTAAGTGGCCCACTGGAGACCAGACTCGGTGATGGAGCTGGTGGTGAGCTCGTAGACCTTGAACCAGTCACCGTCGCCGAGGTAGTCGGAGGTAGCAGTGCCGTCGGGGCCTTGCTCATGTAGACGGCCAAGGGACCGGGGTGGCCGATCTCGACGTTGACAGTGAAGCCAACCTCGTCGCCGGGAGAGACGGTGTAGGTGCCGGTCTTGGCACGGATGGTAGCGTCAAGACCGCCCTGGTTGCAGATGATGTCGTCCGAGGTGACATCGGTGACGGGGGAGTTGGAGTTGGTGGTCTGGCGGACGAACTCATAAGGGTCCGTGATGTTGCCGTTGACAATGAGGGCCTCGAAGTTGTAGTGGGCCAGAGCAGCAGGCAGGGTGGCGGCAACGGCCAAGATGGAAGAGAATGAGGGACGCATTTTGGACTGAGAGAGACTACGGAACAAGGTTCTCAAAAGTTGGTAGTTGATGGTAAGGATTCGTAAAATGGATCGTAAGGAACGAAAGTCGAATAGCTAACCACCAGGGCTGCAAAGAATGAAATGACTCTTAGAGACAAAGAAATGAATGGCGCAAGCAACAGCTGCAGCGAATAGGAACTGAACCTCGAAGCAAAGAGAATGGGATGAGAAGAAGAGAGCAGAAGCAGGCAAGAGGCGAGGACGAGGCCGACCTTTATTAATGGCCTCATCAAGACGCTGCGCGCCCATGCCAATGCCAATGCCAATGCCAATGCCCATGCCCATAGACTACGACGATCTTGGCTCTGTCGCCGCTGGGCCTCAATTGCTGGGAAATTTCCCCTTGGTCCCAAGGGACGGCCGCACATCGCCATCACGCCGGAGTCTGAAACAGGGACTGTTCTAACCGCCTGGGGGCCATCGCGGGGCCTCTTCCCAACGGGAGCCAATATCTTGGCGGATTCGAAAAGAGGAGCTCCAGCACGGCGTTTGAGATTTGGCAATTCGGCAATCCAGCCTGTTGCTGCCATGCGGCTCTTCCCTGCAACCCTGCCAGGAGGGCACGCAAGACGTCTCAGAGCTCGGGCTACGGGCCATTTTGGGTGCCAGACCCTTGGGAGAGACGGCGAGACGGAAACGGATCTGCCCGCAAATCATGCAGTGATGCCAATCGTTTCTGCGCGAGAGGGAGAAACGAAGCAAAGAGCTGTTGCGGCTCGCAAGCGGAACAAGGCCAATCCGCAACCCACGCTCGACTTTCAATTGCGTCGCGAAAGGCTTCCTCTCCTCCGCGATGCATCCGTCCTTCCCCTCCCCATCCTCCTCCCGATAACCTCGTCAACGATGCTTCCGCGACAAGGCTGATATAAGCGATTGGTGGAATTTTGGCTTTTGCAGGGGGCACTCGTCTGGCATGGGTGTTGTTGTAACAGGTGGGTGGATCTCCCGATCTAGGCGCCAAACACCATTCATGGAAACCATCCATGGAAACCGACCCTTGGAAACGGTGAACAGGATCAGACGAAATCTGACAGAAGATCGCTAAACATGGCATTTGAATAAACTAAACTAAACTTGCAGCACACCTCGGAACGAAGCGGCCGACAAATCAATCGCTGGCGCGACTCTAGCTGAGACGGCCTGAATTCACTGCAGACAATCAGCACCGCGCTTACATTTTCACGCGCAATGACTCAAAGCCCAACAAGAGTTCCTAACATAGTTGGTAAAGAAAAAAAAAAAAGAAAAAAAAAAAAGCTTTATGGATGGTTACGTGCTGAGATAATCGACTTATTTCGGATGCACCAGCAATGTTGCACCACCGTTCTTCTCGCCTAAGCCAGCACTGGCCTCCTGCCGAGAGACCCGAGTTTCGTTTCGAAGTTTTGGTCGAGAATGAGATTTCCAAGGCCATCGTCGGCAATGTCTCTTGAACAGGGCTCCTGGCCGCCACTGGTTGCCCTGCCGAGCCTCGCCTGGCCCGGGAAGGCAACTTTGGCGAGCAAAACTGACAAGCGAAAGCAGCCAACTAGGAGCTGAAATCTGAGTTGGAGATGAGCAATAAGCTGAGAAAAAACTCGCTAAACTAGATATGACGTCGCCTAGGGCAATGTCCAGGGTCTCAACATAGGGGTCCTCCATGCCCATGCCTGACTGCTCCAGCTTTCGCTAATATCTTATTGATATCATGGCACTCTCCCCCAATTTATTTTTCTTGTTCTTCAGGGTCTTTAGGGTAAGGCTATGCGGATGATCGAAATCGCCTTGTTCACTAGCAACGACACTCTGCATGAACATTGGTAATTGTTTCAAGATTTGCCTTTAACATTCAATCTTCATCTTTTTACTTCTGACCCTGATTCTAGTAGTTTCCATGATCCATTATATACCAAAGCTCCCTTGACTTGAGTCCTTGCGGGAAATTTTGACGTCACTGAGCCCCAACCCTGCTAACCTCTAAAAACGTCATGACACCACCCTTGAGATCACCCTCCGTACGTAAGAAAAAATGTGTGTCGCTTAAACGCAACAGCGGTTCATCTGCAATAGGCAATGAAGATAAGTTTCCTTGTAGCACTTGGGTTTGCGCTGGTGCCTCCTTTGAAGCTTGCTTAATCCCTCTTCGAATCGTGCTTCCGGTCATGCTCAACTCTCTTCACCTTCTTAATTAGATTGACTCCAAAAGCTTGACTAGAGCCATCTTCTACTTGCTTCGTCCAGAATGCGTCGTTTCCAGTCACAAGGACCGACTTCCTTCGCTCTCTCTCGGCAACACTGAGCCCAAGACCAGCACGTTTGTTCGCCTCCATCTCTTCCAGGTGCTTCACTCGATACGCGTACCTCTGGGCTCGGTCCTCTCGAACTCTCTCGGAGCCGGTATGTTGCAAAACGAAGCGCACCAAGACGCGGAGGAGAAGGAGAACGTGTTCGCTAATAAAGACTGTGATTGGAAGCATTGTCCAGCTGTCGCTACCAAAGGCGTTCTTGCTGAACAGATGCACGATTGCAGCGGTGGAAATACTGCCAAGCCATGTCAGGGCATCAAGAGAGTGGATCCAAGGTCCGATGCCATCGGATCGAACTGGGGCAGGTCGTTGATGCTCGATGCAGATCTTGACAAAATCCGACCGCAACTCGATCCAGTTGTTGATGAGAAATCCGATGGGGATAATCGGCCACACTGGAGAAAACAACGCCAGGTACCCGAATTGGAGAACGATCTCGGAAATGTCTTCTTGAACATTGTAGTCGGCTAAGGTTGCCTCATTTCTGCATCTAGCCAAAAATTCTGCCTCGTGAGGATCATCGGGAACGATTGACCTGAGAGTAGTTTCTTTGGAGTAGGCCTCACGATAATCGCGGTACCATCCGGACATCTTGTGCTTCACCAAAGGCAAGATGTTTTCCTCAAAAAAGCTTGAAATCTGGCCTGTGACCGTCAGAGCAATGACTTCATTTCGAAGTCTTCCCGAATCAACCGTGAACTTCACATGCGTAAATGATGAATGCCCAAAGCTGTTTAAGACTTTGGTCAGAATGGCTTCGAGTCTAGGGACCACGTCATCGCCGAATGGAACATAGATGAAGGCGGTGAGGAAAATCGGGAGGTAGTTGGTGCACATGTTGAGGACAAACACCTTTTGGGTGAGCGACATCTCGTGGCGGTCCGCTGTGCGATGATTCTCAAATTCGGTCATCCACCTAGCAGCGTCTTCGAGGAATGAGGTGATGTAAGGTAGCGATACGGCTAAGAGAATAGTAGGCAAGTATTCCTTCACATTGATTAACAATTAGTTCTCATGCACAACTAGGGCATCTTGATGCTCACCAAGTAGAATTTGTAGGGGCCGGCATATGTTTCCGAGATGAGAATTTCAATGGCGAAAACGGACACAATGGTGGTGCCCAGAGCTGCAATGGCGATGCCGAGGAAGGGAATCTGTAACAGTTGACGAGTGACCTGTTTCCACTTTGGAAAGTAGTGGACGGTACGGCCACTTTCGTCCAGATAAACCTTCTCATATTTAAACTGAGGCCTGTTGACTTTGACGGTATTGACACCCTGAACTCCCCAGTGCAGGCTGAGATCAACTTCCCTGGTCTTCCAGTACTCCAGAAAGACTGTACACCACACACTGGTTAGAATTCCATAAAACAGGGAGTACTGAGGTAGCCAGAGCCAGGCGACGACACCTGTGACGGCAGGGACAGACAGAAACAGGAGATAGCTTTGGATGAAGGCGAAGTAGAATGCGACCTGATGGAGTGAATATGAGTAATGGAGTTGGAATGGGTCGGCCCGTTCTCACCTTGGCGCCGAACAAGTCGCGAATGGAGTCAAGATCCTCTTCTCTTAGAAAGATTCTCTTGCTTAGCTGTCGGAGAAGAGATTGGTTGACTGTTGGATTGTGCAGTGGAAAGATGGACTTGACATTTTCCCACTTTCCAGATCCTGGCGTGATACCTGCACCACCGAGCTCCTTGGGCCAATGAACTAGATGGTAGACTGATAAGATGTCTTCAGCTTCGAAAGCTCCCTTGGACACGGTATCCTTGTCTCCACCAGGGTGGTTGGGTGTGATGCCGTATAGCCAATCTTTGATTCTGCAGTGGCTTAGTTTTGGGCTTGAACCAAGCGGTGGATTTCATTGCCAACATACCGCGACTTGTGGACTGCGCGGCCGAGAAGCTCACGGGGGGCCTTGACAAAAACCAAGAGCGATTGATCATAGCCGGGTCTGACTTCGATGTCGAGACCTGCCGAATCCAGGTCGTCTAGGAGGGTTTGAAACTCTTCAATGGCAACATCATGGTCTGCAAGTTGTTCAGCAACAATCACCACAAAAGTCCAAAAAGGACAGAAGAAATAGCAGAAAATGGATACATACCCGCATCGGCAAAATCATACAACACGACATACTTGTCGTTGTACGTGGTCTGATCGACCTGCAGCCTTGATATTGTGTGCTCCATACCAACAACACACACGGCGAGCTAGTATCGTTATCGACAAATTGGCGCCAAATGCGGGGTTTCCAGCCCAGTCCACACCACTACGGAGCACACCCCGGTTGGCTGACGGAGGGGCACACACAAACGTTTGGTCTGTGAGGATGCTGGCGATGTTGACGCAGCGCAGCCTGGCCGGACGTCGCTTGTCGTTGAGAAGAGAGAGTTTGTCCATCTTGAAAGAAAGGCTGATCGAATCCTCCACGTAAGCATCTCCACTTGGCCAAGAGCAACAAATGGACAGACTGGATCAGCCCTAAAGGCTTGGTGTGGACCAACCGGCGGCTATACGGCACCTTTTACGAGCGCAGCCTCGGCTTGGCGGATTCTTGGAATGCGTGAGCGTGGCTTGGCTTGGATCAAAAGCACTTTTCTGCGCTCGAAACTAGGGCCAATTGATACAGGTCGAATTCGATAAGAACCTACGCGAAAATGCGGCTCAATTGACACTGATTTTGGGTGCCCCGTCAACTAACAGAACTCTCTGCGAGTCTCAGTCGCTAAACCTCATGATTGCCTGATTTCTTCCCAGAAATACGCGCCAAACTTGTCTTGTCAACAGCGAGTCAGTTGGAATTCAACAGCTGTAACGAAGAAAGTCTGCTAATCGGCGCCGATAGGCGGTTAAGGCGAACTAGAATCACGGTCTCTAGCTGAAGTCAATTGTTTGCCTAGTCCTAGTGAGCCGCGTGCCGGTTATCCGGGCTCGGCTTTCCCGCACAGACCACAGGTGTCATGATCCAATAGCCTCGAACAACAGCGCGCATGGGTCCCTCCTAGAAGACGACAATGCCGAAAACAATTCACTATTGAAGAAAGAAAGCAATCTTGTTGCGGAATAAAACGTCGTTGGAATATCTTTCAATGATTTTGGTACCGCTCAAACTCTTTAATCATCAAAGCCCTACAAAGACTGGTTGTGTTAGAGTCATGGGGATAGAAAATACTGTGACAACAAACCTCCTTGACAATAAGCCTACTCAAACTCTGTGCCACCAGAATAATGGGTTTAATTGTCGTACTGGCTAGTAACAAAAAGCTACTATGAAATGCTCTCGCAAGATCTTGCTAGTTTTGGACACTGTTGCTCTGCGCAACGCTGGAGTCGGAACCGTAGGTCATCACCCGCACCATAGGATCGATGGTGTACTCATTGGTGATATCACGTAGAAGAGAGTCTCTTAGCCACATGTGATCCCTAAATCTCTCTTTATATGATCCGAAAGCGTGGCCACCAAGGCCGGATATTGCAATGACACTGCTACGGTCAATACTGGCCGCCTCTTTTGATGAGTCTACTCACTCTACTTTAGGATGATCCGAGGTCGGTTTATAGAGGGTAGTGATGCTAAGGAAACCATGATCAAGTGCTAAAATCTGGCCATCCGTGGATGTCTCCTTTTTCTTCTGCAGTGAAATCGGCTAGGTTTGGTTGTTTCCAAGCGCTCGGAGACTAGAAGGGACATTTTGGAATGTCATTGTAGCAGTTCTGAATTGCCTTGGATCTCTTCGGTGAGGGACTTAACAATCAGAGCAGAGAATGCATCATCTGCTAGGCTAGATTGCAGGCGATCTTCGCTTTAGGGAAGTGACAGACTGCGAACACGAAATGCTTTATCTCCTATCCATGTTTCTTTGATCTGGGGCTCGCCGAGTGAGAAGCCAATAGGATGAGATCGCGACAATGACTAGTGCGGTGAACTGAGAAGAATTCATCACATCTATTGATTTGCCGTAGGCGCCCTCTATGTTTAAGCTAGCTTTAATTGGAGTTTTGCCCCAACTATTGTTTACCAAAAAGATATTCATTTATCAAAATCGTTGCCGCTACTTTTGTTCACTTGAGAAGGATGGTAATATTAAAGGAGGACTGGAGGAGGAAATCGAATGAAGAAACGTTTAGGCAACACAACACGAACATTGCATCGCGATGGGTTTTTAATTACAACTAATATCGAATAAACGAAGAAAAGTATCGATCTACGTATCGAATATTAAGTAAACTACTACGCCATGCTGCTGCCAACTAAGTAATCCCACTAGCTAATCGCTTGATCCTTAACGAGCCACCCAAAAGGGCTGTAAAGAACTTATATATCACCTCATAGGAATTTTTTTCCTCAGAGAAAATTCTTTCTAAGCTTGGGAATGGACTTCACTAGATCTAGAACTAGAAGAATGTCTGAAGCTTTCGGGTAAAACTCCCGGCTTGTTCCAATGCGGTAGAATCAGCGATTTTGGCGGAACTCACGCAGCCCGACATATTGGTACGGTACGTAGATCTCCTCATTTCACGGACAGGAAATCAAACACTAACAGTAACCGGAAGTCGCGTGACAAAATGTAGTCGAATTATCTGCGAGGCTACTAAAAAAATTCACCGGTGTTACTGCAAGTTAGGAGATTGGTTACATGATGTGATCGCAGTATGGGCGATGTCACAGTAGCTTTACAAGCAACAAATGAACAGTCAGAACTGAAGCCCCATTGTTGGAAGCTTCAGTAGCAGTCAACATCCATGCGACCTGGAGATGCATATTTGAGTTTGGGGTGTCATACCAGCCACAGTATTGATAGAACTGTATTCAGCGCACATCACTAGGAATCGCGCGAAGAAATTGTACTGCTGACGCCACATTGCACTGTGGCGAATGGCTCGTCGCAATGGTTGGTGAGCATCTCCAATTGAACTCGGCAGATCATCAAGCAATGACGTGTGGTCAACATCACTAACATGGGATCATAGAAAAATGACGACACATGTTGCAGTGTCGACTACTGATCACGAGTATATCAGGGAGCTACCCCGCTCCATCTGGACCCCGATAAAATATAGAGGTTTCTGCTATTTGAATTGATTTTGAAAGTTGCCAAATACCATCTTCGAAGATTTATCACCAGGACTAATATCCCGTGCTACCAACATGAGCGGCTACACAGACCAAGCAGTCATTCAAGGTCACGACCTCATCCATGACGCCGAGGTTGCAGAGCAAAAAGTGAGTCATGTTGTCGTCAATGAATCACAAAGGCAGGTGGCTCTAACAATAGTTGAACAGCTCCACGGCGCCGATGCCATGACTGAGGAGGATCCTGGACCAGCCCAGAAGGGCGGTCTCGGTGGCGCACCTCCGAGCCAACCCAGCAAGCCAGAGCAAAAGGGGTCAACATTGGACAAAATCAAGGATACTTTGCACCTCAAGAAAAGTTGAGTGATGCAGTCGAGCAATATTTTAGGAATTCCGTGTGAGGACCGAAGCTTTCTCGTTTTTTTTCCTTTCACGGACCCGTTGGGTACTCATCAAAATTGAAAGGTCAAATTATGTACGGTATTCATAATCATTCTGTGTGTGCCTGTGACATCCACAAAGTGACTTTGACGCGTAATACTAGTTGGTAAACTATGTAAAATCCAGAGAGCGTATAGAATATTAATAAGAGAAGCCTCGCCTGAGGCTCACAAGAAGGAGAAAAATGGGTATCAAGACTGCACCAACCATCCAACTCCCAAGCATTTGAACTCCGTGGCCAGCCAAACCATGCCCTGTGTACACCTCAAGCCTGCTGAGTTTTCGAGATTGTATGTTGCCGGATCCCTGCCTCATCATAAACCCGTTGCTTCCATGAGCCTAATATGTTTTCTTTTTTTACAACTCAAATCCATGGCATACCGATACAAAAGAACGACGAAATCAGCAGCAGTGAGATCAGGCTGAAGGTGGAAGGATGAGCTAATACAGATCCTTGGCTGTCTGAGTCGTCACTGGTAGTTGGGGCAGTGGTGTTGATGACGACGGATCCGTTTGTTGCCAATACTTTCTTGCCAGTGGGGTATTGGATGTTGTAAACGGGTTCATCGTTCAAGGCTACTTGCAGACCGAGGGTGTGAGAGCAATTAGCCTGGTTTGCGCTTGGCCAGTCCAAGTCGCAGACCTCATCATAACCAAGAGTGCAGATGGAGTCAACGATGTTATAGAGGGCGTAGTTTTCGCCCACCCAGCTGTCATTTTGGTCCAGACAACTGGCGAGAAAGTTCATGCTGTTGGAGGCACTGAGAGGGAACTTGCCGTCCTTTGTCGTGATGAGATCCTTGCATTTGGATGCGTCGACGGACTTGTAGGTCATCTCGACGGTGCCTCCAGATGTGGGCTTCTTGGTGGCCGAGTAGCCGGTGTAGAGATAGTTCCAGGCATCATAGCTGATGTCATAAGCACCCTGAGACTGATCCACGCGCAGGAGGTAGACGGAGCGGTCTTGATAGCTGAGTGAGATGCAGACATTGGTGCAGTCAACGGAGCTGGGCCAGTACGCAATGCGGTTTACCTGGCTGTTGTTTAGCGGATATTACAAGATACACGGTCATCATAGAGCACATACATCAACTTTACAGCCCAGCACCCCGATTGAAGATGAGTAGCTGTCGTGGGGCGTAGCCCAAACGGTGCCGCTGTCGGCTCCCACGGCGGTGGCGGCCAGGGAGACGAGCAGCGGGACCAGCGGAGCGCTGCGCCGCATTCTGGAAAAGAGTGACGTGACTTAAAGACAGTTTAGTGAGACATGAAAGGAGTGACAGTCCGCATCTTGTGGCGATACGGATTAGGGCGCAAAAAACGACGAGAATGAGGCCGTCGCGTGAGGCGTTGAAAAACCAGAGCGCGATAATTAGGGGTTGTTTAATGCGCGGCCTAATTGGGCTAGCCCGATGTCGGGGAAACGGTGGATTTGGCATTATGTCCCGGGAAGCGGCCTAATTGGGCTTAGTGCGTGCGGTGGGACAGTTGTCAAAACCGTACCTGCGGCACTGTCCAGGAACTGTTTGTTGATAGGTTGGTCGTGTTTAGCCGTTAGAGGCATGGATATAGAAGGCCTTGATATGGGAGCAAGCTTGCTCAGCGCAAGGTGAGGGCATTCCGACGTAGCATCCAGCCTTCAGCTCGGTGGGTAAGTGGATTCGTCAAGGGCGATGAATGAGTCTTGTAATGTACGTACATAGGCGCTCGCTACACACACCCACATTCGTCCCGCTTTAGCTGCATCCCTTGCCTGCATAGCGCCCATTGATGTAAGACACCACCGGCACGGCACGTTGGGCTTGTCGGGGTAATCAAGCTCAGCCTTGGCTCAGCCAGATGTACAGTATGTTTCTCAAGATGCATCTGCAGGATTTTCAACTTCGGCTTCTTATTCGCTGGCCGGGTTTTCTTTTTTAATGTCAGTGCCGTTTGCCTCATAGGCAGCACTGAAGTGGGGGCCGAGAGCAAGTAGCATCCTCGATCGTATTCATCGCATTCAGTCACGACGCGAGCGGGTGCGCACCCCGCAACTTCAGCCAATACAACCAAGACAGCCCTAGACATCAGCCACCTCCGGCAGGTTGTCTTAGCAGTGATGTACATACATGTACAGTACTGGAGCTTAGACCCGGATGTAGGTGCGGAAACGATTTGGTCCGATAAATACGAAAGAACCCGAATGGTCGGCATCCTCGTCGGCGACATACCTACGTGGCTGGCGAAAGTCACTGTCAGGACGGCATTCAGCGCCACTTGAACTTGCCAGTGTTACATGACTGCGCCTAAACTTAGCCTGCATAGAGTAGACTCGCAACATCAGGCCAAGTGCGGCCGGGTGCGTTGGTGACGAATTCTGCCCTGGGTAGAAAAGGCACATTTTGGGTGTTGACCATCTACATATATATCACCAACAACTCCTGTGCTCTCACCCTCCGTCATGCTTAACCAACTCGCATTGCCTTTTGACTTTTGATCATTCTTTTTTCTTTCAGGCTCAACCCGTTGCAATGCCTCGACTCAGTCAAATTGTGCTCTTTGCCCTTTCCATACCGCCTTGGGCAAGTGCAGGCTATGTCCCGGACAAGGCTTGTAAAGCGTTTCCCGGAAGTTCCGACTGGCCATCCAACCATGTTTGGGGCCGTTTCAATGAATCTCTAGGCGGAAGGCTACTCCATCCAAACCCACCGGGAGCTGTATGCCACACTGATTGGCCCGAATATGATGCCTCGGCCTGTTCCAAGGTCAGCTCTGACTGGAGCGTGTATGAGTTCCACTGCGAGAACCCAATCTCTGTCATGTGGGACCAATACAGCAATGATACATGCCTACCCAATAAGGATTATCCATGCAGCGCTTCTGGATATCCTTCTTACGTTGTCAATGTTACCACCCCAGAACATGTAAAGCTGGGAATCGATTTTGGTGAGTAATCGGCTCGATACCTTGCCTAACCCATCACTAACCATAATCTCAGCCCGAAAACACAACATTCGCCTGGTTGTTAAAAATACTGGGCACGATTACATTGGACGATCCATTGCCCCTGGGGCCCTGTCCATCTGGACGCACCATTTGAACAGCATCGTCTATCACGAAGGTAGCTTTAAGCTTGAAGGCTGCGACATCACTATTCCTGGCAACGCCGTTACTGTCGGTGCTGGTGCCCAGATGTATGACATCTACTCTGCCACTGACAAGTACAATGAGACAATCGTTGGTGGCGGAGGAAAATCGGTCGGAATCGGTGGCTTTATTACCGGAGGTGGCCACTCCCTCCTGGCACCACGTTATGGCCTCGCTGCGGATCAAGTGCTACAGATGGAACTAGTCACCCCTACCGGGAAAATTCTCACAGTTAATGAAAAGAAGCACCCCGATCTTTTCTGGGCTATGCGGGGAGTGAGTTTCTTTTCTTCAATCATACTTCAGATACTGACAGAGTAAAGGGTGGCGGTTCAACTTTTGGTGTCTTGACATCCATCACGCTCAAGACTCACCCTTCACCCAAGTTGTTCAACTCCGGTTGGCTGATAGTCACGGTCCCAGAATTCCCATATCTCTATGACTTGATCGCATACACCTTATCTCGGTTCCCCTCGCTCGGCGATGCTGGTTTCTCGGGATATTCGTTAATTACATCGAGATTTCCAAACCCTGTACCATCTCCTGGTGCACCCAAGGAGATAGCAGGGATTGTAGGGCAATTCGTTCTCCAAGATGTCGGTAGTGTGCAATACATGGAAAACCTGCTAGCCCCAATCAACCAAACAATTCAAACCCGATGGGCTGGGGCTGTGCAGTTTTACGCCGGTACCACATACTACGACTCTTTTCTGAAATGGTTTGATGACAATTACGACAAAGGAACAGCTGGAAACGACAGCTACTTGGTCTCAAGGCTTTTGGATAAACCAGCGCTCGAAAACGACGAGGCCGCGCTGTCAAAGGCGGTTGAGTCGGCATTAAGCATTTCCGGAGGCCTCACCGCGTTCATTGTGTCCGGTAAGGGGGTTCACAATGCCTCGCCTCGGGGAGGCAGCGACTCGGTAAATCCAGGATGGCGAAGTGCCTATGTTCATACCAGTAAGTTCGCCATCTCTTGATCAGGAAGTGTTGTGTACTAACGCATATCCTTAGTTGCTGGACAGGGCTTCGCGCCTTTCAATGACACCGCGAAGAGAGATGTAATCGACAACCTCAAGCGAGGATTTGAACCCATGCGGAAGCTAGCACCTAATACCGGTGCTTACATTAATGAGGTGAGTCCTGGAGCATTCCACCTCAAAACTGATTTTTAACCATCATATTAGGCCTTCCCATTTGAAGATGATTGGCAGCACACGTTTTGGGGCGACAACTACGAAAGACTGCTTGCTATAAAGCGGAAGGTCGACCCTCAAGACGTTTTTTGGTGTACGCCTTGTGTAGGGAATGAGCGTTGGAAGCCGCGGGCGGATGGTCGACTCTGCAAAGTCTAGCAGTGAGCTCCTTTGAAGTGCATACGGAGCGAAGTCAGCCTTAGCATAGAAATAACAAGTACATGGTTATTATATATTGAGTGGCATGTTCAATTACTCGTAACTCGTTCAAACTCCAACATCAGCCGATACCAGGTGACATTTCTATTTGGGCCGCATAATACCTAGTATGTATTTAGTTCTTAGGCTCACACACGGCAATGAAAGGAGAGATGACACCTGCATATGATTAGTTCATGTTTCTGCTGAGCGAAAATTAGTACTTACTGCTCATGAATAGTCGTCCTGTCTTGGCGTCGTGGATTACAGTCGTGGTCGCGGGAAGCTTTTCTCCATGCGCATCTTCGATGATTTTCTCCATGACATAGCCCTCCTCGGTCTTGCGAAGACGAAGAGCAGTAGCTGGCGGCCGAGCTCCATACGGATCGTGATGAGCCTTGAAAATCTCGATTCCCCTTGGAAAGGCCGCAACGTAGATGTCTCCGTTCATGTCCACTGATAGGTTGTCAAGCCCGTAGCCCACGGGGATCTCTTCAACTTTTTCGAGTTCGTTATCGGCCAAGACACGAAAGACAACAATGGTCCCGACCATGGCGTTGGGTACGTAAATGAGCCCGTCCTGTCCGCGACTTAGGCCGTTTGCGAACTTCAGCCCCCCTGCAACAACTTTGCAGCCAGTGGCCTTGGCGCAGAACGTTACATCGCCTGTGCCAATGAAAGGTGAGAGGTAGTGATTCTGGCTTGCGTTAGTGACAACCCTACACTCAAAGTGAAATTTCTCTCAACTCACCAAGCCAACTTTGTTTTGTCCGTGGTTGTTGGTAAAGTAAAATGAGTCGCTGTCCATGGCAGCAACACGGTTAGGGGTTGCAATCTGCTTCTCAGCATAGGTATGGATATGCTTCAACTCCCTCGCATCGGGTCCAGTTTCGAAAATTTCAATAGTGGAGTTGGCACCGACAACTGAATGAGCCAGAAACTCTCCAGTCTGAGAATCGATAGACGGGCGGTTGTTGACTACCATCAGCCTGATAGTACCTTGATCGGGGTTATCAACCCCAGTAAATCCGACCAAATCAAGAAAGCCATCCCCACCGGTCCCGGTAAATCCCGGCGTCTTTAGTGTACGCAATTCAAATCCATCTCCGATAGGCTTATCAATATCCATGACAACCACAGCGTCCTTGCCGGAACGGGCAGTGTAATTGAAAGAGGCGACGCTGTCAAAAAATACATGAGCATTTGGAGACATGAAATCTCGCATCTTGCAGTTTCTGACAGCTGCAGGGGCAGGTGAGGGAGGCTTACTTGGGCATCCAATGGGCACGCACGCGTGGATCCGAACAGGTAAGGAATAGCTGACGGGTTGATTCTGAGAGCCACATATCCTCGCAAGCTTCCATTTGGGAGTCGAAAATTGAACGGCAAGTATAAGGGAAGTCGGAAATTGGCTGTATCGTTTTGCCAATGCCGAAGCCGAGCCAGATGGCTTCCTTGAGAAAAACTTGGAAGAGCACTGCTAGCAGCACAACGACCAAGAGGCCCCCTTTGAAAATTGTGCCGGCCATGTTGCAGAATCTCTGAGAAGTCCCTGAATTGAAGTCGGTGAGGGACAAAAAGGAGAGGTCAGAACCCGATAGATATAAGCACAGGAGAGAGAATTCGGGGTAGCGATAGACCCCACCTTGATCCTTCCTTCGACAATTGTGGGTTTCCGGGGCCGGGGTTCTTTTTGAATGAATCCCGAATACCCTCGGGAAATGGACAGCGGAATTCGGAGCAACTAACCAGCCACGTGAATTGATTTTCTGTATTTGAATTAGCTGAGGTCACCATCAGTTATTACTGGAGATTTTGAATCACAATGATAAGTCTCACTGGCAACCATACGAGCAGTTTGAAATACATAGAGCCCTGCCGTATTTGGTACGAATACGAACAGATTGCACATTAGGGAGTTCACCGCTAATCTCCGACTTAGCGTTAGTTGATCTGGGTCTATTTTGGCGCCGATGTGGGCCGGATACCAAGTGGATGGGAATAGTTTCCACCTTGACCCATTTCCCGGCAGCTTCGAATAGCTTATTGAATTGTAGTAACCAACAGTCGCGCCGGGACTCATTATATTGGCGAGGAGCATTTAAAATGTGACACTCTGGACATCTGTTGTGGCTTAGGACAATTAGAAGTAGTTCAAATGCGTGTCATGGACCGGCGCCGGCTCGGGCTGTGGGTCGTTTCAAGGCCGATCAAGCATTCTTGTCGTCTTAGAGGCTACAAATATTAGGGAAACCTGTCAATGGTAGTGAAAACGTTTATTTTAATGCCATCGACCCTATAGGGAACACATCAAATGAGACACTAAGTACTCGTAATTTTTGACAAACGCTGGACCCCATAATTCGTTTAGTCTTAGATAGCAGACAGGTTGCACCATTCTTTTCATCGAACAATGACCCGAAATTGAGCTTGAATGCGGCAATTCTGCCCAATTAATCCGGCTCAAAGAGCTTTCAAGGCGCCTATGTTCAGGGCGTGGAATGCTAAGTCGTGGGTTGAGTATGCTATGTACCCCAGCCGCTGAGTCGAACGGCGGCACCCAAGATATTGAGAAAATATGTAGCCTCTGATCCAGCATCGAATGGGGGAGAAATGTTTGAGATTTGCGACGGGGACCTTCACACCTACGAATGCTAATCCTCATCAGAAAGTGACACTGAAAGCGAACCAGCCCTGAAAATAATGGTCTAGGCCATACATGGACACAATTCAAGTAAAAGCTTAGAACACGTGATTTGAATGTGCAACAAAATCCTTTTTATCATACATAGCGTTTAAATAAATCCTGGTATAAATAAGGGTTCATCCCAGACTTCGAGAATGGTAATTGCATGCGACATATCCAAAATCCACTATTTGGATTAATTATCTCCTCCAAGGGTCATGCTAACATCGATTTACGTAATTAACTATCAAAGTCCTAGATGACAGCCGCAAGGGCAACACCCATGGCCGCTGCAACAAATCCGGGAGCATGCCAGGAGGCACCACCGGTGACGGCGGCGGGCTTGGTTGGCTCCGAGCCTCCCTGAGTGTATGTAGGCGCCTTGCTTGTGGCGTAGTAGGTAGCAGTGGCGTTCTTGGGAGGAGCACAGCTTGAGCATCCTGGTACTGGAGTGGGAATGGGGTTCTCGGTGGCAGGCTTAACAGTAATGACATAGTCATAAGTCTTAGTCGAGCCCTCACCGCATCCAGAAGTACCCTTGCCGCAAGTGACAGTCTTGTGAAGGGTATAAGTAGCAGTAGATTCAGGGCAAACCAGTGTCGTCGAGGTGATGACTTCAGTCGTCAGCCCCTTGGTGCAGCTTCCCTTACCAGGGCAAGAGGTGACTGTGTAGGTTCGAGTGGATGTGAAGGTAGAAGTAATGCTGGTGATAGGGGCCTGGGTGGTTGTGGCCGGGCAATATGTCGTATAAGAGGTGACAACTTCAGTCGTCACGGAACCAATGGGGCACTTCGTGACAGTTGGTGGGCATGAAGTTATGGTGTAAACCTTGGTGCTGGTCATGGTAGAGGTCAAGGTCTCGGGGGCATTGGTCGTCTTGCTACCGGAAGTATTATCGGCATTCGTGGCAGTTGAAGAGGTGTTGTAGTATCGAGTGGGAGATGACAGAAGAGTGGATGACAGAGTTGTGGGCTGGCTGGTTGGTCCAGTTGTTGTGCTCTCCGAGCTTTCTGAGGTTGTAGTCTTGGAGGAAGCATCGGTAGTGCTCTCAGTAGTGCTCTCGGTAGTGCTCTCAGCAGCACTCTCGGATGTGCTCTTTGATGTGGTCCCAGATGCGCTCTTGGATGTCTCAGAGGTCTGAGTGGTCTTGGTCTCAGTCTCGGACTCAGTCTTGGATGCTGATGTGGTGCTCGTGGACGATGGTGCGGCAGAGGTAGTGCTCGTCTGGGAGCCGCCACACTGACCGGTGACGGATGGAACAGCATTGGTGCCGGAGCCAATGGCAACGAGCTCGGAACCGCAGTCCTCACTCTTGCCGAGGTGAATCATTCTGTTGTCCCAGTCATACACGACATAGGCAGCTCGAAGGAAGGTGTCTCCAAGAACGGGGAATTCTATAACAAAAAGATCAGCCATCAGACTTTCCAAAGAAGAGTGCTCCGTAATGCGAGAAGGTCTCACCGTCATCCTCGAATGCACCAAGGACACAGATATTGTTCTGGGGTTGCTTCCAGATAAAATCGTTGTAAGGAACCTTGATCACGGTGTTTCCAAAGGTAAAGTCAACAGTGCCATCCAGGTTGCCAACACTGCAATCCACCTTGTACATGTTGGATCCGGAAATCGCGGTGGCGGTAGGGAATGCTTTGAGCAGAGGTTGGAAGATGCTGCTAGGCAAGGCGCTGATGGTGTAGCCGCTGTCGAGCAAGACAGTTTGGGCACCCGAGAAGATTGATACCTTGGTGCCATCATCCTGGGTCAGGGCAAGACCATCAAGGGTAACCCAATAACTAGTTAAATGTCAGTATTGGTTGAATCATGGCCAGATATTCAATCATACCGAGTCAATTTGTCAGGAGACTGGGAGGCTGGGACAATCGGAAGCTTTTCAAGGCGTCCTGAGTATTTCTTTGTATCGATACCGCCGAAAATGACAGAGCCTGGAGGTTGATTAGAAAGTTATGGCACAACATTCAGCGTGTGACCTCATACCTCGAGTGCTCCCAATGGAGCGGATATCCAGACTGAAAGCTCGACTGTTGATGAATCCTTGTGTGGTCAACGAGTCGATGATCAAAGGATAGCTGTTCTCCCATCCATTTGTGTCGGGGCCAGCACCCATGATGCCGACATTGCTAAAAGCGCTATCGTATGCGACGCCAAAGATTTGTTGGCTGAGTTTGGCGGCTTCATTATCGATTTAGGTTAGCATTTCATATTCGTTAACATCTAGGCTTTGGTCCAATGAGACTCACATCCGATAGAAATATAGTCCTGAACGTAGTCGAATGAGGCATATCCAGTGCCATAGACAACTTGCCCCTGGGCACCGAGTGATTGAAGAGTGCTGCTGCTGGTGAAGCGATCAAAGGCTGCGCAGAATTCCGGATCATTGGCTTTAGAGCAGATGGGGTTGACCCAGAGCTCGTTAGATCCCGTGTCAAAGTTGACGCTCACAGTTTGTCCCGGAGTACCTAGTTTGATGTCGATGGAGTAGAAAGAGCCGGTCATCTGGTTTTCTAGGGCAATGTCGCTTTGTCGCTTGGTGATATTCTTGACAACGGGAGCGCCTTCGGTGACGCGAAGAGGAAATCGAAGTAGACCTTGCTCCTGAATAATGCTGTTATCATCGGGGACTTCGAATGCCTGTGCCAACGCCGGCACGGCCAGAAGAGATAAAAGAGTGGATAGCATAGTGAATGGTTTTCGCAGCCCGGCTTAAAGAGCGACCGGTGAAACTGAAGGGAGAACTCGTCGTTGGAAAGATTGTATTTGGTCAGATCGTAAACGAGCCACCTTCAGGACGAGCAGTCGAGGGAAAACTGAGAGAGGATTTGGTATTTGTACAGCACTATGGAGTAAGAAGCCGATGCGTCCATGCGTTTGGTCTTGCCCCCAGATCCTTGCCCAACACACCTAGTTCGAGCCCATCCTGAACTGCAAGAGAACCTATAATCGTTTAGCGTCCGAGGGATGTTCGCCGAGGCCGCGGGCTTCTGCAGGTCATCACCATCCATAATCATGCATGGGGGAAATGAGCAACGGTCTCTAGTTCATCCGCTCTTACAAGGCTGGCCGAGGCCAGCGGTCGTCGCGTTGAGGAACCAACTATCTAAACCCCGCACACGGCAGATCAGTGCCTGTGCTCCAATGAAACTTAATGTGGTATTTTCGTCCATCAACGTTCCGAGGCCTTGACTGGACATAGCAAATGAAGTGGTTTTTGCCTTGGACGCAAGGCCATTGGCCGCGATAGATCTTGCACGATACCCGAAGAGGGAGGAGACAACGGCTGAAAACACTTTGGGGGTGGATATTTCGTGGAGTGCTCAGCCTTGCATTCAATCAAGATCGAGATGAAACACGCCGTTTTTGGTGGCTTGCATCCCAGGTCTTGGCCTCATCCGAGCGACACTTGACATTGACCAGACGAATGCTCGGATTAGGAACATGATGTAGCATTTTGGTCGTCACCCAGGGCAATTGGTCAAGCGTTTGCGCAAAGGAACGAGTGAGATATTACAGAACTCGTGATTTCCAAAGCGTAAAACAAGCATCTTGCTGGAGCAAACAGTACGGGTAAGCATTCGGCCCCGTCGCTTACTGACCGTGCTCTGAGTCTATTTCCCCTGGATGCTTGGCGCGCGGGTTGAGTACCCGTGACAAGATGACGGTGCTGTTCCTGCATAAAGCACGCACTCAACTCCGAAGGGCCATGATTTCGGCTCGCCAATCGAGAGACTGGGCGAATGCAGTGCCTAAAATCCTGCTGATGGAAACGGCAAGGAGCCCTGAAGTTTCATCACTGCGCTATCATCAAAACGGATAGACTCTGTCTCCATCTGCACCTGATGGGGGATGAGAACGCCGAGATGTCATCACACCTCTCAAAAGAGCCCAAGGTAAATTTGGGTATCGACAGAGCAGGCTCCAACATTTTGGGCCCCCCAAATGGCCCAATATGTTCCGTTTGTGCCTTGATCAATGAAATAGTGTGTATTTGGCGCCTTGCACCGTAACAGCGGAATTATGGTCTATTATTAAACCGGCCGGAGCAACTACAAGTCATCAACGGGCGCTGATGGCACCGGCGCCAACGTTTGGCGCTAATAACTAAGTCCCATCAATTCAGTTCATCCGGAGGCCGACTACAGTAAGTTGGTGAATCAGCAGAACGTGGAGCAGACAAGCGCGGGTGCTCCATGTTGTCTGTGCGAAAACATGGTTAATCAAGGACCATTAGAATCCCTGCCTCGATCGCAGAGTTAAAGCTTTGCCTCGCTTGGCTGGGCAATGGCAGGGGCAACGGTGCAGTCTTCTAGACCGTCTGAGCGAGCTCACAAGACCAAGGTCTAGCAGCGAGTACAGCAAAGATTGGCTCAAGTGTGACCGTGACTGCCCTGACTGAACATTCAGGCCACACTACGTCAAGACACTCCCACTCTTGAGCTTTTGGGCACGCTTTTCGTTCTTCATCACTGTACTCCAGGGCCATTAGGCTGCATAAGGCCCAAGAATCCAATCACTCATTTGGTGGGAAGCTCGGACGTTGCCATGTGAGGAGCGCGGCTTTGGCCATTATGTTATATGCACAGACTCCGGTCGATCGGATAGAGTTAAACACAAACGTTCGAGTGGTATTTTCATCCGAACTATCTTAACTTTTCAATGTCCGAATCATGCTAGGTATACTTTGAAGTGGTGAGACTCAAAGTTTGAGTCATTAGCTCCTACAATCGACGCGGTTTTTTATGGACGACCAAGCTTTTACCATCAGGGGCTTGGGAATTATCACTTCGATTCTGAAGTGAGTCTCGTGCTAACAAAAATATCCTCGGTTTGTTAAAAGTATAGAACCCAAAGTACTACTTGTTTTCGGCAAGGGGGTACCTCTAGTTTTTGCTGAGGTGCTATGGTTCAATACGGTTCTCTGCCTACCCTATAACTTGTCATTGATCACAACCAACCACATCCTACGCCAAAAATTCCCTTTCATGTCCCTTTGGATTGAGCTGCGCGATCTAACAATAGTTGCACGTAATTGTATTTCAGTTTCAAGTAATTGCTAGTCTGGAGTATCCCGTATGTTTGGAAGTATTCTCCTTTTACTCGCGAGGCGTTAGTTGAAGTTGGTTCGAGGTGTCCCGTTCCATTCAATACCTCATGCAATAGGCCTTCTTTCATACGATCAATAGCATTTAAATCAATAGATGTTAAAAGGATTTGAGACTGATTTGAATGCAAAAGTGTGCAAAAAAGTTCTCTATTCGCCCTGCTTAACTTCTCAGACGATTCATCGGAAATATTGGCATATTTTATTAATTTGCCTCTCTACATTGAACAAGATTTTGGCGGCCCCAATGTGGACTTTGCCTTGAGCTGAAGAAGAGGAGACAGAACATGGTAAAACTATGAGGAAAAAGAACTCTGACATATGAGCATAAGCAAATAAGATATGGTATGTTGCAAACTCCCCAAAGATTGGCTGAGAAATTCAAATGCATTTGGCCCCCTAGGATTCATTCAGGCGACAATGCATGAAACCTGGTCAAAGGAGTGACAGGATGAGCATCCTTCTCCGCTACTTACCGCCAATAATTAACTTGTTATTAAACTTTTGAAAGGGACTTTCTTTTTTCCAATTTCGTATTTTAAAAAAATCGTTTCTTTTTTCAACTCTTCCGTCTTGCCGAGTACAACATAGAGCCAAATACAAATATCGGCACCACCCGACGGCTGATCGATTGTGTACGGCCATTATGGCGCATGATTACACTAATGCATGGTATCGTCGGCAGTTTTGCTTTTTTGGTTTGTTGCCACAGAATTGCTGGGATATTTAATTTAACTCAACAGTTACGGTCCCAGTGTTTCAGCTGTCATACCATGATCTCAGTTCCTAGATTGGTTGGCGATTGATGGTGATAGTGGGGAACCAAGGTGCCCCTGCGTAAATGTTACGAATTCATCCGATGGAGACCCACGACAGGATGTCACAGCTGTCTGCGCCTCTATCACCGTGGCATCGCAATAATGGAGAAATTGCATGTACAATGAACACATGAAATAAATTCAAGTAAGCGGAGACTCATCCTGGAGGGATCTATTGTGCTGTCTATACTATTCGGCATGTGCTTGGTTGTATGCGGGATAGTCAATGTACCCAATAGTTGGGTTCTCAAAAGGGCCGTAAAATCGAGCCCTATCATACTGAGCCAGTGGCCAACCGTTGCGTAGTCTCTCTACAAGATCTGGGTTGCTGATGAAATAGCGCCCATATAGAAGAGCGTCATACTTTCCGGATTCCAGGATACCCCAAGAATTCTTGTCGTCAAATCCGCCCGCAGAAAAGAAGGGGGTGTCACCGAAAATGGATCGGAACAGTGACAGATCCACCGTTGGCAGACCCCAAGAATCGAGAAATTTTTGCTTTGCAGACTCGGAGAATATCTGCTCGTAGCGGGGTTCGACAAAACTGACATACGACAACTTTGGAAGTTGTTTCTTCAACTCGAGGCACAGGTGACTCCAGGTTTCAAGACGCTGCTCGCCCCTGGCCTGGTTGAACAATCCGAAAGGGGTGAGACGGAGGGCCAGGTCTTCCTGTCCAATAGTCCTGGCCAAGTCCTGCATCAACTCGAGGAGAAAGTTGCAGCGCTTTTGCGGCGTGCCACCGTACTCATCATCCCGCCTATTGGAATTGGAGCTCAAGAACTGCTCAGGGAGATATCCATTGCCTCCGTGGACCTCTACACCATCGAAACCAACTCCCATTGCCACCTTTGCAGCGTTGCAGTAGTCCTGAATAGTATTTTTAATGTGCTCAACTGACATTTCAACGGGTGGATACTCGGAAATTTTAACTGGTTTTGTGTCATGAGGAGCCGGGTAGGGAAAGCATTCAGTAGGATCGTCCCATGGAACCGCCGACGGCGCAACAATGGGGGTACCAGTTAACTGTGGGATATTGGCACGGCCTGAATGCCAAAGCTGGGCATAGATAAAGCCGCCTTTTGCGTGGACTGCATCGACGACCCTCTTCCAGCCTTCAGCTTGCTCTTTAAGAAAGATACCGGGCACTCCAGGCATTGCATTTCCCTACTCCCAAGAGTTAGCTGAGTTTATTAGCAGGAAGGAAGTGCGGTCATACTTCTAGAGATGGCGGTAAACCCTCAGAAATAATGAGACCACCATTGGTGGCTCGTTGGGAATAGTATTCGACCACAAGGTCATTGGGAACCCAGATTCGGTTGGGGGATTCTGGCGTGGAATTTGCTTTCAGGGGAGTCCCACGATTTCTCGTCAGTGGCGCGTGGACGACCCGATGTTTGAGGTTAATCTTGCCATTGGCAATTTTCAATGGTTGGAATAGCTGAGAATCCGATCCGGTGATGATATAATCGCCCATTTTGCACGCTTTTGATGTTGCGTACGTAGTTTCTTTCGTGAATTGAGGCGTGCACGTTGGTGGTGGCAGTCAATCAGAATTGGGTTGAGGACCACTCTTTAATAGCCGAGCGTCCTCTTTGAGAACCCCGACACGGAGTTGTTGGCCCAAATCCATATCAAAAGTATTCATGATCTAAGCAGGGTTGAAATAACTTATCTGAACAGGATCAGGGATGTCAAAGCAACATCGGAGCTTCCCCTGCAGGTTCTGAGAACTTGCCCCTCGGATCGGCTCTCGGCAGATGAGGGTTGTTGGATCCCACTGCACCCCAAAGTTCACATGCAGTCCACAGCGTCGATGCTACTCAGAGTAGTATGGCACCTCCATACCCAATAGCGCAGCGATGCCGAGCAAAGTGTATCATTCGTCCATCACAAAGACCAGGGTTCTTGCTTGCTTAAGTGTCGCAACTGTGGAGACTGCAACGGAGACCTGCGGCTACGCCAACAAAAATCCACCAAAAGCAATGCGAAAGCACCTTCAAATCTTGCTGGAAGCTCGGAACCTGTAGTTACTCTTTATCAGGGTTTATGAGCCCACGCGATGGAGCAAGAAAATTTCTTTCATCCCAGCCCCTTGAAACTACAAGAATGCCACGCTCCCCGCCTCGATATTATCATTTGATGACCTTTCTATCCCAAAGTCAGCTTTCAATCGTATATCAACACAGCCTCTCTAGCAATGAGCTTTCCGGGTGCTGCCCAGCCACCATCAGGCGTTGAACCAAACCTCGCCAACCCCAGAGATGTTTTGAGAACATGCACCTACGTGACTCAAGGACTCACAGTTGCATTCGTGTCTGCCTTTGTCGGATTACGCCTTTACACGAAACTTAGATTGTTTGGAGGAAAGTTTTCATGGGATGACTGTAAGTTTGTTCTATAAGGTGGCATCGCATCCATAGTTAATTCCCTCTAGACGCAACATACACTGCATACGTATGATAAACCGTTATCAACTCCTTAAGTTATCAAGCTTACGCAGCTGTAGTTTTTGATGATGGGCTATTGCATAACGGCTTGCTTTGGTGAGTAAATGTCTGAAAAGGTTTCATTCAATACGTATTCTGATGACATCAGCTGCGAGTTATGGAGGTGGTTTGAATCAATGGGAAGTCCCCAAGGAAGATATCCAGTCTTTCTTCCAGGTTCGTTGCCAAAACGAATCTCAAAAAATTTCTCTCACCCTAGTATATAATAGTCTGGATATGCAGCGACAATTTTCTATGCACCAATGGCCTTGACAGTCAAGCTTGCACTCGTTCTGATTATCATCAGGGTATTTGGAACCGTGCATAAGAAGATAATGATCGGAGTTTACACTTTCCTGGCCATGATTGTGTTGTACTACAGTTCAGGCCTGTTCATCAAAATATTTGTCTGCTGGCCAATTGACGCCTATTGGAAGGGAGAGAAAGGAAAATGCTTGGATCAGAGCGCAATCATTACGGCTGATGCTATCATCAGTGTCGTTAGCGATTTGGTCATCTTGTTACTACCCACCCCTCTCACATGGTCATTGCAGTTACCCCTGAAGAAGCGACTGCGAATTATTGGCATTCTGTGTGCTGGGGGGATTGCTACAGCATTCAGCATCTACCGCCTGGCATTGATTCTCGCGGATGGCAAATCCACAAACCAAACTATTGTGTTCATCAAGGTGATTTTATCTGGGTACGTTAGAATCTGCACAAAAAAGACCTTTCACTAATCAAGCAAAGCAACGCCGAGGCAGGCATTGGATTGATATGTGCCTGTCTTCCATCTATCAATGCGTTCCTGGTCAGACATCAGAAGGGCTCTTCATACTATGGGCAACAAAGTCAATCATCGCGGAATTTCAGTCATGGCGGAATCATGCTTACGCGCTCGTATCATGTTGACACATCCAAGAACGTCAAACACGGTCATGCGAATGTCTTTGAGATGGGAAATGATCAAACTGAATTGGTGGCGGATATCCAATCAAACCCCAGAATCAATGAGTTTGATCAAAGATCTGGATCGACGCGCTAAAGGCGATCGATGATCTTAGGGAGGGTTGGGTTGTTGTAGTCTTCTAGCACAGGTATCACTCAGCAATACGGAGTTGAGTGAGAGGAGCGATGTTATCAATTATTTTTTAGTATACCCACGATATTATGCTTACCGTCAATGCAAGATTGTACCCTCTACATAGGAGGCATGTTGATGATAGCGGGAGTGAGAGGAATTTCATCGACATCGTTAGCATTCGCCCACCAGTCTTCTAAAAGTTTGTTACCAAACTTCTCGTCCCACACCACATAAGACAAATATCCCTCAAACTCCGCCCTGGTGTCGCATTTCATAATTTCCCGGACGATTTCGATGTGTGACACAAACCAGCTCCCTTGACCGCTTGCAAACTCCTCGGATGCCACAGCACCGACGAACAGAACCCAAAGTAACTCCGGGAGATGACACTCCCAAGCCGTAGAAAACATTGGTGCGAATCCTAGACAATCCCGTAAACGTCGCGACATTGTCCGTGAGATTGTCCCGGTCCATCGATGATCTTGTTTCATCGTAGCGCATAAGAACACATGCAATGCTAAGAATAGCGTGTGTATGGCTTGTTCTTGTGGAGTAGTGGGAATGTCCTCAACATGATCGAGTGATAAGAAGGCTGCAGAAAATGAAAGTGTACGAACATCTCGTAATGTTGGATCCATGTTACATTTGGTGGCCATAACTCGCTGCCGAAGTAGTTGGATGACTGCCATTACGGTTTCGTGTCCTGGCCCAAGGTTCTGAAGACGGGATAAGCTTGGATGCAAAGAAGCTTCTATAATGTGTCTGGGAAGTTTGACCCTGTCCAAGTCATAGTTCAGAGGAAACAAAGGCCTTCGGCCTCGAGCTGTAGCTACTGCAAGGTCCACCCTGGGATAGGTTAGATATAACTTGTTATCTTTGTTTTGGACCGAATTATGATTTTGGTAAACATACCAGTTAATAAACCGACCAACTTGGTAATTCTTGATAGACTCGATGCCTCCTCTTTCAGCTATCAGACCCTGTAGCCCTTGAAGATGGACATCTGCTTCTTCGGCTGCATTATCTAGCACCTGTGATCCTAATGTTAATGATCATGTACAAAGCGAGGAGTTAAACTCTAATTGACTGGATTTAGGAACTCACTGCAGCTTGTCCTAGGAATGCAATGGCAGCAAGTAAATTTTCGGATACCTGGCCGTCGTGGAGTAATGAATTGATTTGGTTGATGGCTTCGCCCCGAAGCTTCAATCCTTCAATCCGTAGATGACGACTAAATAATGATGTTTTTGAAGCGCCGAAAGACGCTGTCATGGAAAGGGAAACACGCATTAGGAGTGGGTCTTGAAGTGCGAGACTGAGCCAGGTCTTGTTGCTGGGGACTGTTGTAGTTAGGTAGTCAAAGAACACCATGACTGGAGGAGAGTGAGCAGATTGCATATTTTTATACAGGACCATAACCTACAGTGTTTTATTAACATGTCAATCCTGGGATTTTGTTGTAATGGAATTGTTCCAAATGGGTCAAGGATATGAATTCCAAGCTGAGCGATTTCTGGCAACTGGTAATAGATATCAGAAGCAAATACGCAATCAGTTGATGCATCTGATGCCTCGTAAAAGTCAGGATGGTGAGTTTTAATCAGTTTCTTCCCCCCCAAGTTGCGCTTCGGATCCTTTTTTGGAGCTGTTTCCAGTCTGAAGCGACCTCTCAGGTCCTTCTTGCACTGCACTATCCGTTTTGAGTCTGTTTCGCCATCTAGCGAATCTTCGCCCGCTACCTTCTTGGAACGCAGTTGAAGGGAAGTCTTGATTGCATGACTCCGAACAGATTTTGTGGCCGGCACTGGCATGCCATTGGAAACGAGAAACTCGTATTTTGGCATGTTTAAGATCCTGCTATAGGAGAGCGTTGTCGTCAAGTCATCGGTCAATCATAGAATACTGAGCTTGAAAACCCAAGTGAGACTAAGGGCGAAACATCCGGCGATAAATAAAAGTTGAAAAGCATGCTGCTTGTTGAAACGCACGTTTTGGGCCAGTTGGGTGGTGATGACAACCTCGAACTTTGCCACGAGTGGGTTCTAAATAGTAATTGCCGCAAATGCCGGATGCTGACTAAGAAATCTCTCAGTAGTCAGCAGTAAACTGCATGAGAAGTCTGGTCGCTTTTAGTCTACTGGAAGATATGCTTATCGCTTATGCTTGTCCACTCATCTCATACCGAGTCCAACAATTCTTGATCCTATCTGCTGAATATGTCTTTTGTGTAGGGGGGATGAATTGTTCCAGGAAACATCATGTCGGCCGCTGGTAACTGCTTGATAAGTTAGACAATTCTCAAAAAATGAGCAATGTTTGACTCGGGGCTTGGCGCCGAGGTGGTGGAACATGAACTCGAGAGCTCACTAGTCACGATGGGCGGACTTGTTGAGGGACTATGACGAGAGTGTAAATCTAATTGACTCACTTCTACATACATTTTGTGAATTGGTATCAACGACGAGATAGGCGTTGGATATTCCGCCCCCAGGACGCCGATTATTTGTTGAGCGATGTGAATTAGCAAAACTTGATCTGACTGAAGAATCAGGCGCCCTATGAACTATCTAATACTAGTCACTGTACGAATCAGGAGTAGAATCTGAACATTTTGGCTTCGAATGTCCCCTCCCTTTCTCGACTGTTAGAAAATAATTGCCTTCTTGTTAATTGCGGTTTGAATAGTCAAAAAGACTATATCTGGACAATGGACTCACTGGCTCCTTCAGATCATGGATTTGATTCGGCCAGGGCCACAATCGTGCCTTCTATCAGCTCTCTTGAAGTATAGCGTCTACTGTTGTTCGTAGAAATGTAACGAGGAACGCATTCTGGCTCTTCACAATTCTTTTCTGATGAATTCCAAGTCACTATTCCGAGGCACCTTTAGCTAATGCGGTGCAAAACAGTCGCGTCATAGAATATAGTTCTAAGGTTCATGGGATAGAAATGGCCTAGCATCAAAATTAAAACATGTGATTTATGATGGCATTGTACTCCCTCCGCACGGGAGCACTTTGCACAAAGCCCGCAGGCCTCCATCGCAAGCAATCAGCCTCGAGCGGAAGGTCATTCCTGCGCCCTATGGTGTGCCAAATTGGAAGAAATCGCGGTGAGCGACGCGCCGTGAGCCCAACCCTGCCGACCCCGCATCAGTCGGCATCAGCCGAATCGCAAAAGGGACCGCATTGGAGCTGTAGCAGAAGAGCAACATGTGTCTATGACGTGACAAGAGCTGGAGCTGGAGCTGGAGCTGGAGCTGGAGCTTGGGCTTGGGCCTGGAACGCGTGGTCCTGATTTGCTTTTTTGGTCGCGTCCTGGCCTTCACGGAATTCGGCAGCGAAGCCAGCATTGTGCTAATATTAACCAAACATGATGCACGCGCTCAGGCGTTCCAAGCACGATTGCGGGGCTGCAGTCAACTTTTGCTATGTTACAATTCATCCTCCTTTCGGCTTCGTGATGCCGAGCTCAATCGGATGGTTTCCGTGATCTGATTACAAAGAAGATGAGAATCGCGTCTTTCTGTGGAACAATAGAATTTTAGAAGATTGCTTTTCTTAGACTCAAAGCCCCTGGCAATGAGTCCAAGCAAATGCCGACCAACAGCACACAGTAGATTATCAGTGTCCAGGTGTAACCCCGCACCCACAGTTTACCCTACATCTCATAACTGGAGAGAAATATCTCGAGTTCAATGAAAGCCTGGGAATGGGGTATTCTCGGGTAGTGAAGCCCGAGGACAGGGAACGAATGAAACGAGAGCCAATGCAATTTGGATGAAATTATCGCAGAAAAATATCAGTCCGTTCAGTGCAGATTGGGTATTTGTTTGCATTGACCCTCACCATACCATGTTCATACGATGCTATCTGAGCGTAGGTGAGCTTCGAGTCACACCACTCTTCAGATATGCAAGCCCAGCCTAGGAATCCCATCTTCAAATAAGGCAGTGCAAAATGCGCAAGGTAATATGTTTAGATTCTACGCAAATAACAGCAACCTTTCTCTACTCTCTTTCTCCGTCTACACCCACTTCCCAGCGTTATGATGATAACAAATCGGTCCAAGCCAGGAGGGTCGCCAATATTGGAGCCGGAACCATGATGTAATCCCTCTCTCCATATATTGGTTCTGCTGATTGCAATAGCGTCTTGGGGTCATTTAGCTCATGAAGCCTCGGGTTTTCGACCATAAACGACCGTTCTGTACGCGCAGTCAGTCTCCGTACACCTCATGTAGTCAGCATACTCACATCGGAAACCAGTGGCAGTTCGATATCTTCCGACTTTCTTGTCGCATCTTTGATTGAAGAACCATTGATTCGTCGGGCTGCCAGCCAAGTACCTCCATCAAAAGGAAAGAATTCAAGCCTTCCAGACTCTCGTCAAACGCCAGTTGGAATAATGCACCAGCCTGCTGGAGTTTGGGATCCTTCGGCCAGCCATGAAGTGGGACCTTGTACTTTTTCTCGACAATATCGACAAACCCCGCATCCTCTATGTGCTGCTTCATGGTATGGCCTTCTACAATTTGGAACGATCTGCCAATCTTGTCTCCGGCTTTATAGACCAAATTAGCCATCTGATTGAAAACATGGTCCTCTCCAAATTTGACATGATCTGATTGGAGGTGGACACCCATTTCCAAATTTTGGAACCAACCACCTGGTTTAACGTGACGAAACGCCTTCTTGTACAGCTCAGCCCAGTCAGGAACGCTGCCATACAGCGCCCGCATGTGAATAAAGTCAAAATGATCCTCTGGCCAGGTCCAATCCAGAAGACAATCATCGATCATGAATTTGACGTTGGGTGGCACCCAGGACGGCTGGATCGGGCTGAGATCGGTACCAATCACTTCTGCGTTGGGAAACTGGTCAGCGAAATCAATCGCCCAGATGCCTGTGCCCGTTGCCACGTCCAACACCCTATCGATGGATTTTCCAATGGGCGCAAAGTATAGCTGGTCGTCAAAAAGCATCAAAAGTCCGTTGTGAATCAGATCCAGTCCTTGGTTTTGTTTCTCGTCATTCGGTGCCCAATACTCTGCTGTTTTTGTGTTCTGATATGTGCGGCCATGCAGACGGCGGTAGTCAAGAATACTCTCAGAAAGAGATGCCGTGGTGGAAGCTATAATACTACCCTGGTCGATCGCGGAGTCATTGTCGTCATCTTGTTGGATCGCCGGGTCTGCTTCTAGAATGGTTGGATGAGTTTCCGGTTCCTGCGGTTGCAGGGGCGCTTGGCCGTGAACTTCAGACATTGCTGTATCTGGATGGTTTGAGCAAATTAAGAGGAAATGTAGAAGGCATCACGAACCGGAATCCGCACTGAGCATACATTTGTATGAACTGCGTCCCGCCACTCGTGAGCAGGTTGATGCGCGATATGCATGATGAGTGGGAACTGGACCCCTGCAGGCACAACCAATAGACAACTTTAACAGGTAGAATGACCTGATCAACAGTACGAGGGTGGAGCCAGCTCGAAAAATATCTGCAAAACGTAGGATCTATTCGTCTCCTGTTCCCCACGATATTAGGCGTGTTGGCTCGGGTAAACTGAATCTGCAAACTGCGGTGCTTGTTTCGGCACGCTGCATTACCGTGCTCGCTAAGTGAGTTTATTCCTAGCAGCTGACGCGTCGCTTAATTGTTGGATTCCTGCATCCTGGTTCATAACTGTAGCCAGAGCAAACTATGTTGAGTCTCGTGTGCAATGTGGGCAGCCTTGACACACATAGGTTGGTTTCTATCGATAGACTGAGCAGGCATTATCAGGATATGCGGGAAAGTCGGACTACAGCAGTCAGTTTCGTTGGCCAAATTAAATTGCTATTTTTGCAGTAGGCAAGAAGTCGACTTAGAAAAGTAGTAATTAGTGCATGTTATGATTGGATTTGGTGACAAGAACATCTGCCAAGATGCGCCATGGATGCTTGATCTGTGAGGAGACTATCTTGGATCGATATTATTTAGCCACAAATCCACATTTAGAAGTAGTTTTCCCTCAAAGAGAAGCCTGAAGCAAGAAGCCAAGTATTGGGACGCCTTAGAATACCATTTCACCTTCGTGGAGATGTAATTCTTGGCATTTGTTCTTTGAGACATTGGGGGTTTACGAGGAAAACGAGGCACTCTCGCTATCACCCTATCATTTGAACTTGCCTGCGGAACAAAAGGAGTAGGATTATTATTTTAATTCTACTATAGATATATTTTTCAATATCTTTCTTGAGATATTAGGATTTGTCATTATTACCACGATCACGCCTCCTGGACCCCAATAACTTCAAGATTATACCAGCATCGCAAGTCTAATCAAAAACAAGCCAATTCTCATTAGATCTAATTTCATTTTTAAATCAATAGATGTTCGTATATTTTATTCTACATAGATGATCTGGTTCCTTGGCGGATGCATATCGCGAAGGCACTATCCCTGCTCCGGTGCCACCATAACATCCTAGAGTACATTGGATGTTCAAATACTAGCCAATAGGTGACTAAGATCTGTATTTAAGTTTCAAATCCCGCGAAAGGCAACCCAACTCTTGCATTACGTTAATGTGGTAAACTCACCACACATCTCAGCTCCATTAAGCCTGAGGGGTTGCTTGCAGGGGAGGGCTTGTGGAAACCTGATTGGCACGCTTGTATCGGGGAATTTGCCAGAACGAGACTACGGTGGTTCCATGCTTGGTATCATTCAGGACTTTTTACGAATACCAATAAGGAGGCGGTGGCCCGAAAACTAGCTAAAAAGCTGGTGTTACGTAGCATGTGGAGAGGACGAAATGATTGATCCACTGGGGCCTCTTGAAAGCAATCACAAGGTCGACACCCATTGGAGTAACGCAGCGATGTAACGTCCGCTTAGTCGCATTCATGGAAAGGAATAGTTCAGCTTCAGCGCCGGTGTATTCTTACATCACATGTGAATTAACTTTCATGTTTCAAGTTCCATTGCTCCTAGATTATTGGAATCCTACATTGGGGAACCTGTTGTGATGAACCTACCGCTGTCAGGCATCACTGCAAAGATCGGAACACCATTTCTTTTCCCCGAGGAGACGTATTATTTACGGTGATAAATAACTACGCCTACGCTTCACTCACATTAACAACCCTTCCGCTTTGATCCACTTCCACTTTGTGCTTCCTAGTACTCTCTTTCCTGGGATTGGGTGCTTCGAAGACTTCGCTCATCTCCTCGAGTGTCTTGCCAGCCGTCTCCACAAACCAAAAGTAGATAACGACCATTTCAACACCGATCCACACGATATAGATGACGTAGAGCTTCCATCCCAACTTTCTGATGCCTTCACTAATGCCCCACGTATTGACAACCATAGCAATGTTCAGAAACAGAAAGTTGAGTCCTGAGCCTTTTGCGCGAGTTCGATTCTCGAGACATTCGACAGCATAAAGTGTTTGGAGGGGTGTAAAACCCCAAGCGAAGAAAATTCCGAAAATATAAATAGCGACAATAACTCCATAGGACAAGTTGGGGTGGTTCGCGGTTTGAGCAGTGAAGGCTGTCAGGAAAATGTAGGAAATCAATGCTCCAGTTAAACCCCACAGCATCATTGGCCTTCGTCCAAGCCTATCTAGAAGCGATGCACCATAGACCGCACCGATCATAGAAAAGATGGGATTGATGGCGTTGATAAGGAGTTGAGTGTTGGTGTTAGTAATGCCGGCCGACTTGATCATCTCGGGCATGAAGTAGCTGATAACGTTAGCACGAGTTGAAAGTCATTCGATCGAGGGTCTCTCACCTAACAACATTGTTGCCACTCCATTGTCCAAAAAAGGACATTCCGATGACCATTCCCAAGCGATAACGAGCAGCTCGAGTATTGACGAGCTCACGGTAATCCCACCACGGGTTCTCGGTCCGGTACATGTTATTCTGCTCCATGATCTCACGATACTGTAGTTGTACAATCGCACTGTCGACATTCCCTTCGCCGTGATATTTCGCAAGGATGTCCAGAGCCTCCTCTGTTCGGTCTTTTGCGATAAGCCAACGTGGAGATTCGGGAAAGAACAGGATCACCAGCATAGCGATGGTAGGCATTCCAGCCTGAACAACTGTGGGAATTCTCCATGCCCATGAAGTGGTGAAGTGTAGGTTCGAACCATAGGTTGCCCAACCTGCAATGATATTTCCCAACCACCACAGATTGTTGTACCTAGAAGCAAAATTAGCATGAATAAATTCGGGGCGGGGATATGAGATTTAAACACTTACATGCCTGCCATGAATCCACGGTACGCTGGGTGGGCCAGTTCCACGGTGTAGGCTGGTGCTGCAGCTGACGCAATAGATGCTCCGAAGCCCAGGATAAATCGTCCACCGATGAACTGACCAAGTCCGTTTGAGGTCGCCTGCACGGCAGTCCGATATCAACAATAAGGCATCCTGCAAAGATACACCAACGTCTGCCAAAGCCGTCCGCAATCAATCCACAGAATGGAAATGCTGCAATCTGACCAAGATTATAGATGATGAAAACGATTCCAGTTGTTGAACCTGCGCCGTCGAGCCCGAAGGTCTCTTGGTAGGGAGTCATGGCGTTGATCGACCCCATAAGAGAGCTGTCTAGGTATTGTCAGTGCATTGCCAGAGGGGTGTTTGAGTTGGTTGCTTACCATAACCATTCATGGTTGATACCAGGTATCCCAAACCCATAATGAGATACAGCTTTATCATATTCGGGCTCCATGGGTTAGGTTTCTGCTCCGCAACCGCTGCGGCCAGTGCAACCGATGCAGTGTTGAGCTGTTGAGTTTCTCCATTGGGTACTTTTTCGTCTCCATTGATCGAGTTGGTGTCCACGGCTGGATCGCCACTTGTCCTACCCTCGGTAGCCATCGTAAGGAAGTAAGAGGAATTTCAAGACTGTTTCGGACGGTGTAACATAAACAAAACTTGTGGGAAGGGCTTTCGTATTTAAAAGTCCTTGGTTGATGGATATCGATGATGAGATAGGCAAATACGCCGGCATCATCACTGCCGAGGCATGACACCCTCCTCCCACCCTGGACGACCGGGGATACTGGGTAAAAGCCAATTTTTAGAGTGATAGGCACAGAATTTGCCAATTCAAGGTTGTAAACGCCTGCGACTGCCTGAAACAGAGCACTAGGGACATGATTTTCCGGGGTCTGGGGTAATTTGGAGAATGTGGGGTGGCATGATGAGCGGCTTCATTGCCGAATCAATCCCTGTACATAGTACCGCACCAACAGCCAACAGGCCTGCAGCTACTCGGTGTAACCTCACCCGTGCCCCGAGACGACGACACTCGTGGTCATAGTTCCGGGGAGTCTCGTAATGCATGGTGGAGTCAAGCTGTGCCGTGTAGCGGGGTCAGTGTTGGTTTGTCGATCACAAGACGTCTCACGCCCGGCGAAAAGAAGAGAAGGGCCGACGCATGGTTCGTACTGCGGAGGCCAAAAGCTGTCAAAAACATGGCTAGTTGCATATGATGCGAGGTTGGTGGTCAGCTGTCACCTGATTTGTTCATCAAAGCTCCATAGTTTGCGTAGAGAAACCATTGCTTGCAGAGTTACAGACATGCCCTCCCATTTGGCTACTTCAAAAGCTCCACAAACTCGAAAGGTTCCTATCCCGACTAAATATCCATTGGCTTGTGCCTTCTAACTGCATGAACTCGAATCCGGCCATGGTTTCCTTGGCATGACCACAATCTATCCAAACGATTTCAATCCACACGATTTGACCCCGTAGCTATTCGAAATTTCACCCAACCTTTTATATTTTCCCAATACCCGAATCGCGCCATTATGTGTGGCAAACGCCTAACTTCTGATGACTGGTGCTACATGCTTCGCTGCAAACAACGATTCGGGGACGCAATCCATAATTTTCGGCAGACTTTTTCTATCATCCAGTTAGATCCGCCTCAACTCACACTCTGACAGAACGAAGGACTTGAGTAATACCAGCTCAAGAAAGCTCAAACATAATTAAAAAATTCAGTATCGTCCCTGAAGTTAGGATATCTAGGTCAATAGTCGAGTCTTAGGAACAAGTATCGAATTGCTACGAACTTGAAATTATTCTTAAAAGCATTGGCAAACTCCATGCTAGGCTCCGCAAGGATAACGTATCTGCATATACACTTTAACCGCCGTTGATGGCTAAACCCGGGTTCTATCCATCTTCAAAGGAATCCATTATACTTTTGGCGTAGTCGGTGGCTCGGAAATAGTTGACTGGACAATTGCGCATCACCTGGCGTCGGTCCCTCTTAAATAAATGTTGAATGTCACTGACACACGAGACTTTCATTGCGCAGGAGGATATACTTTATCGTGGACGGTTTCTAGGCGAACTTGAGGTAAGAGCTTAGATAGTGAGCATACTTTTAGGTTGGTTTACTACAAAACGAGTCCACGATGCACTGTCTAGTCTAAGGGGCCGTGTCATGGCGTTATCAACGGCGAAAACCAGAAAACAAGACAAAACATTATGGATCCTGGAATGGCCGTGGTGTGTACCTTGCCGACGCTAGAGGTGGCATTAGACTCTTTGTTGCTCCACTTCAAAGGGTATTTTTATCTCAGATAGCATCGCCAAAGAAGGGACTTGGGTCGCCCATGTGTGCATCACGACTTCGGCGTCGAATCATCGAAGTCCAACCTTATCATCTGTGAGGCAAGCGTAGGCGAAACCCGGGTTCCTAAACTTCTTTTTTTTAATTAATACTTTCATAAATTTTCTTCAGCCCTCACATGTCATATTACCTAGGGTTTTGATCCACCCTACCAACCTTTGTGGGTTTGGTGCCTCGCGACCATATCTCAGTTGGTGCAGAGGTGGAGACCTCGAGTGGCGACTTTGATAAGAATTTTTAGCATGACACCTTCGGGCCTCAAATTCCGGCCCCAGTAAAAGAGAAATGGTACGTCCGTGTTTCGGAAGACTGGATTAAATATAGTTCTGGCCTCAAAGCGTTTCCAAATTTCTTCCAGGTTTTGAATATCAAGAGTGACAACTGCTTGCGTGGCCTCCATGTATCCTGCGACTCACAAGGCCCTCCACCGGGCGTCTGAAGACGCTGAGGCCGTGACAGATGGCGAACCGCTTGGTAGACGAACATCAGCTCTCGAAGAAGCTCCTACCCTGGTGCCCCCAGCTGGATTTCCTAGTTTACCTCTTGCCCGTCGACGAAGCAATGCATCCCGGGCAACTGTAGGAGATGATGGCCGTCCTGATAATTTAGACTCTTTAGTTCGGAGCGCCTCGGCATTGAGTCGGCTGCACTCAAGAGACAAGAGGGAATCTCAGGATAACGTGTTCGAACTTCCTTCTCTCCAACGCCCGCGCGCAGTGAAGCCGGGCCCGGAAAGTACCATCCGCGAGGTGCCGTCGACTTTCAACACGCCTGCTCCAACTCGCCCTTCATCTCCTACTCTCGCATTTTACAGTCCAGAATCATCTCCTTCGCCCACGCCATCTGGAATACGAACTCCAGGTGAATACGAGGCCGGTGTAGGCCAAGCCTACCCTGACGTTGGGACTATCGCGTCCTGGCGCGGAGCCGTGATCTTGTTGTGCACATGTGGTGCTCAGTTGATGGATAATGTTTTCATGACTGGGGTCAACATCGCGCTACCGGCTATCCAAAAAGATTTTTCAGTTCCAAGCAGCGATCTACAGTGGCTCATCTCGGCGTATACTCTAACATTTGGCGGCTTCCTGCTACTATCGGGTGTACTCGCAGACAGGTATGGACGACGAATGATATTTTGCGCTGGTATGGCTCTTTTGAGTATTTGGACGCTGGCAGATGGTGTCGCAACGTCCTTTATCCAACTAGCAATCTTTCGTGCTCTCCAAGGCATCGGTGCTGCAGTCACCGTCCCTTCAGCTGTCGGAATCATTAGCAATTACTTTGTAACAAAAGACCGCACTCTTGCTCTCACCATCTTCGGGGCCGCCGGTGCTGTTGGCTTCTGCCTTGGACTGATATTCGGAGGCTTCCTCACTTCATCTCTTGGCTGGCGCTACGTCTTTTATGTCTCAACATGTGTTACCAGTTCATTGGGAATTCTGGGGTGGTTTGTCCTCCCGAAGGATAGAATCGATGGCCAGACGAGACCAAAACTAGATTTTGCAGGAGCTGGATTATCCACGACTGGACTCATTCTACTCAGCTTTGTGCTATCAAGCGGAGGAGAATACGGATGGGGCAAAGCTTTTGTCATTGTGCTTTTGGTTTTGAGTGTTGGTATGATCATTCTCTTCACATACGTCGAGAAGAAGGTTTCAAACCCAATTATGCCTTTGTCGCTATGGAAATTGGAAAACTTCGCTGCACTTTGGATTGGCGGATTTGGTAAGAATAACACATCTGCTTAGTTTAAGACTACTTACTGACCACTACACTAATAGTTTCTTATGGTGGTTATCAGACCACGATTTACTACACTACCCTAATTGCACAAGAAGTGAATCAGTTGAGCGCGGGACAAACCGCACTCCGATTCCTTCCCATGGGCTGCACCGGTTTCATTGTTAGTCTATCAATGTCACGCATGCTTGAGTACTTCAACACCAAAGCGCTCTTGGTGGCCGGCATGGCGATCTGCGCCATAGCCCCAATACCTTCAGCCATAATGAGAGCGGAAGACATGGACTTCTGGAAACATGTTTTCCCAACTACAATCATCGGTGTTGCCGGAACTACCATTGTTTATTGCACAATTACAGTAGTCCTACTGGCCTCGGTGCCTATCAACGTCAAAAGTCTATGCGGCGGCATGATCAACACGGCCTTTCAAATAGGCAGTGGTGTAGGGCTTGCTCTTGCGAGTGCCATTGTTCAAGCGGTGGATACCAGCAAAGGCCATAGCATGCTACAGCAATATTGCACTGGACTATGGTGCTGTGTTGGGCTTGCTGGTATCGGAATGGTAGCAAGTGGTGTTGGTGTCAAAAACATTGGCCAAACATAGAGGGCCGTTGGCTGTTTACGCGCGATGTTCATCGTTTGACAGAGTGCATTCAGCTCTCTCCACTGGACAAAAAAGACGGTTAAGCGATTTGTTCACGCAAATAGAGAATTACTCCAGTGTTAGTTCGGGGAGAAGCGCATTGAAATGTCTACGAACACGTTGCAAGGGATAGATGGATCAAGTTACCATAGACTTGGATGTTTGGCTTTGATATTTTATAGAGAACATTATAACTATAACTAATGCGATATTTCTTCTCAATGGAAAAGAGCATGCACTAAACGCGCAGGGTGTGGGTAGATAGGATATTCCTGATGTTGATGCAAATGAAGCCCCTCAAGATTCTTAGGTTGGTGAAACAAAAGCAAAGTGCGAGCTGACAGAGACTAGTGAAAATGCACGGATGTATGTAACCCAAGAAGCAAATCTTTTATCCGAATTCAGGAAATTCGGTTAGATGGAGAACATGAATTCCATATTTGGCCTTATTTCCGGCTCGTAGGAGCTTGTTTTCTACTGGTTCATTGAACGAGGTCGTGCTCATTGGACACATGTGACGGACGAACCACATTTTCTGATTTGTCGCTCCACGTGGTTGATGAACTCCACTGCGCATCGAGCTAGTGCAAGCCACGTAGCACAGGGACAGGCGAATAAAGAGTCTGATATGATAGCAGTCTTTGAACAGGGGAGTTAGCTACGGGACAGGAATTCCGGAATTCCATTTGAGATAAGAGCATTCCTGGATAAGTTGATGAATAGATCTCAACAATAGATTGAGGCCATAAACATCGGCCTGGTCTGTTGAGCTTTCCGTATTTACAAACTATGGAGACTCTATTCTCTTTACTCCATCTCCCCAGTGCCCCAGAGTACATATTAGGAAGGGATTGCAAAGATACTGTATCAATCATAAACAATCAAGGGAGACGCACTGGTGATCAATAAGATGATAAATATAGTTTCTAAGCAATACGATGAAGTATCCGAGCTCTCTAATCCTGTCCTATTGTTCAATCCCACTGAATGATCGGCTTTACTACCTGTTGATCGTTGTTGTTAGTATAAACAACCAAGTCTTCTAATGGGAGTCATCGACTAACCTTGCCTTGACGTAAGTCCGCCAAAGCAACTTCAAAGTCTTTTACTGAATAGACTTTACACAATTTATCAACGGCAAAATGCCCCTGCCTGTGAAGATCGATCAATTGCGGAATAAACTGTACGTAGAGGAATAATGAGTAGCTGTCATCATAAAATTTGGGGCGTACAAGAACAGACCTTCTGAGGATGGGAGCCACCTTCGACAACTCCAACATAGCTCTTATTTTCAAGAAGGAAGGTCTGAGGCTCAATGCGAACAACGCTGTTTGGCGGAGGAACACCGACGGATGTTGCCGTGCCTCTAGGGGCCAAGCAGGCAAAGAGCGACTCGATAACAGAGATTCTGCCGGTACAGTCAATTGCATAATCGGCCCCTCCATCGGTAATCTCACGAATCTTGGCCTCTATGCCGCCATCTCCAAGAGTCCCAGGGTTAAGTGTGTGCGTGGCACCAAATTGTTTGGCAATCTCTAACTTGTCATCGAGAACATCAACTGCCACTAGTTGCTTGACTTGAAGGTAAGCGGCTGCCATGAGTGCAGCGATGCCAACACTTCCGACTCCAAATATGACGACGGATTTTGTGTTGTCAGGCTTAAGTGCATTCAACAGAGTACCAGCACCCGTCTGGAAGCCACAGCCAAGCGGCGCATAGTAGGGGAGTGATTCGGGGTAATTGCACTTCACCACACTTCTCTCGGCCACAACAGACATCCGAGAAAAGGAAGACTGTCCAAAACATTGACTTCGAACAGATGTTCCATCTTCAAGCCTGGCTGGTGTCGTGCCATCTGAAAGGCGAACCGAACCAACATTCACTGGAGAATGAATGTGGCAGCAAGATGGATTTTCGGACACGCACTGCTTGCATTTCCCACATACATTGAAGGATAGCAGGACATGATCTCCAATGTTGAGTGATTTATCCTTGACATCACTGCCCAGTGCTCGTATGATGCCGGCACCCTCGTGGCCAAAAATGGCAGGATACTCGACGCCCGGCAAAAGGCCTGACTGCAACAAAACATCCTACGAGAAGTCAATTTCTACCTCGATATAAACTTTGATGTACGAACCGTATGACAAATTCCAGAATATTTCATCTCGACCAAGACTTCATCCGAGCGGACTTCGTCAAGAATGATGCGCCGCATGACGAAGCTTTCGCCTGGTCGGTTCACGACCAAGGCCTCAGTTTCGATGTTTGTCGGCAGTGACATGATGAGTTTCACGTCTATAATTCACAAATAGGGAATTGATTCTGAGGGTCAAATGAATGGGACAGATTGAAATCTTGCGTCGTGCCTTACTTCATCCACGTCATCCGGTTGCCGACGCCACTTATATATCCCGAGTGACAGCCCAATCACCCGGCGTTCCTGCAAGATAAGATTTAAATTGCGACATTTTATTGTGTCACAATCATCTCGGAAGCGTTCCGTAACATCCTGGACCTACATCGTGTTGGATCAAGATTCCCCTAGCTTGTGACTAGCTGAGGGTGGAGAATCTTGCGATCTGACGCGGGGAATCTGGGGTAACAGAGTGGGGTTGGGTGCTCGTTGCGGGCGCATGGGATGTTATGTCTTCCTCTCTCGGACGTTTGGGCTGAATCGAAAGCCAATAAGAATGGATTCTCGGAATTTTCTTTGATATTCCGAAAAAGGGCTGTTCTGTACGGTTTCCCTTTGACAAATGTCCGTCCAAAACAACCGAACATGGCCGAGGAAATGTCCATTCCGCCGTGGTGAGCGTTGATGTTGCACGTGGGATGTAGCCTTGGCCCCTCACCGAAGCGCCCCTTGTCCACAAAATGATAAAATGGTACAATTTCCCTATCTGCTGACTCCTGTCTCAACAATTCCCCATCCTGGACTCGCTCTCCCGCTTCAAACTCAGCTTTGTCAGAGATCAGTTGGCGACGAATTCAGCCATCCATCCTTATGGCGACCGAATTTCAGCTCCAAGTATACAAGTAGCAGGTTTACTTCTGGTATATTTGCTAACGTTATAACAGGAGCTGGAGCAGATTCAGAATGAGCTGCAGATCGAGATTCTTCCTGGCACAGAGATTATGGCCGATGTTGGTAGCCATCACTTTGTGAAGAGTGGTGATAAATCCAGTCGAGTCCTCGTTCCCCAGCCTTCCAATGACCCGCATGATCCACTGAATTGGACAAAGGGCTGGAAGCTTTCGGCTCTCATCGCTGTGTCGACAATGAGCTTCACGCAAGGATTCGCACCCCTAGCACTTGGTCCCATGTTTGGCGCTCTAATGAAAGAGTATGACCGGACTCTTGAGGACGTGATTCAATTTACTGGGGTCACAATCTTGGTCCTTGGCTTCAGCAACTTCATCTGGTAAGAGCACTAGGATTACGTAGAGTCATGTTGCTTCTAATGCAAATTCGAACAGGGTCCCGATATCCACATCCTTTGGTCGGCGTCCGGTCCTCATTGCCTCCCAAGTGGTCTGCTTAGCTTCTCATATCTGGCGAGCCAAAGCGACAACGTACAATGGTTTCATGGGAGCCGCCATGTAAGTTGTGGCACTGCTGTTTAGACCCCTTTCATATGCTTAGCATGTTATAGTTTGAGTGGCATTGGTGCAGGTCCTGGGGAAACAATTCAGCCAAACATTGTAGCCGACATCTTCTTTCTTCACGACCGTGGGAAGTGGAACACCATGTACTGGGTTACATACACTGGAGCACTGATTGTACGTTGACTGCAAAAGTCCTGTACAGCGCTAATCGTCCTAGGTTGCACCTATTATCGCAGGAGCCATGTCCGACCACACCGGCTGGCCATCTTTCTGGTGGCTTAATGCTGCCATGACAGCCGTGTCTCTAGTCATCATTGTCTTTGGGTTTCCAGAAACAATGTTTGACCGCATGGAGTCCTCTGAAGGCCAAGTTCCTGCGCCTAGCAACATTCTGAAGGGTGATGAAATTCAGCACGAAGAAAAGGCCTCAAATCAACAGATTTCTCATGTCTTCAATGACAACACCGTCGATGTGAACTCAGAACTAGACCCTTGCCTCGGCAAAGGCAAACCCAGCCGACAGCAGTGGCAGCTTTTCCAATACAATTCGTCTCCACTCAAGTCAATCTTGCTCGATCTCTGGATTCCTTGGAAATTGTTTTCTTTCCCTATTGTGCTCTTTGCGTCTTTTGTCGTTAGTTGGAGCTGCAGCTTCATCTTGATTCTCAACCTTACTCAAACTCAAGTCTTTGCTGCCCCTCCATACAACTTGAGCTCCCAGTCAATCGGTATGTGAAAACTTTGACCCACTTAGCAGTATTCGCATGTTAACATGACCGAAATAGGCTTCACCAACTTTTCCCTGTTCGTAGGAGCCTTGATTGGCCTCGCCACCGCGGGACCATTTAGCGACTGGGTGTCTGCGTACGCAACTGCACGTAACAAGGGAATTCGTGAGCCAGAGATGAGACTCCCCGCCATGATACCCTATGTCTTGGTCATGGCGTTTGGGCATATCATTACTGCAGTTGGGTACCAAAAGAAATGGCCGTGGCCAGTTATTGTAGTCCTTGGCTATTCTTGCGCAGGAATCCAAGTTGCAGGGCTACCTAGTATCAGTAGCACATACGCTGTTGATAGCTACAAGCCTGTGGCCGGTTCGCTCTTTGTCGCAATCACTGTGAACAAGAATCTTTGGGGTTACGGTATGGGCCGGTTTATTACACCTTGGACAGAAGCGAGCGGGTAATATCTCCTCCCTCCGCACAAAGAACATAGAACTAACTAACACATCTTCATAGTTTCATCAACCCATTCATGATCAATATGGCACTCACGTGCATATGGTCCTTGTTTGCAGTAGTATTTTATTTTTTCGGAAAGAGGTTTAGACGATGGACTAGAGATAGCATCGTGCATAAACTATAGAAGATGGCCTCTTAATTCTCCAACGGCTATGTTATAACATAGTGGGCCCTGATCTCGCGGTCTAAGAGGTCTTGTCGGGTGTTGAATCTTCTCGGATGACGGATAGACAAGCATCGTAAATCATGAGCCTTAATGGGCTTTTCGTGATAGGTCAATAGAAGAATCTCATGCGAAGAACATACCCAAATTCCGTCAGTCATTCTTGAATATGATCAGATATTGATCACCGTTGACACACGAGTTTTTTTTATTATTCACATATTATATTTTATTTTGCAGTCTGAAAATCCCTTTACGACAACCAGTGTAGGAAAGAAGGAAAGGCTGTCCAGAAAGGAGAAATCTCTATGCGCCTAAAGTATATCTTAAATAAGGATTGATACAGCGCAGTTACCAGGGTCCATGACCATGTAAGGAATGCTGCCATCGTCCATGCCCTTGCTAGTCAGGAGGAACTCAACCTCGAGTTTCTTCAGACTAAGGTAGAACTTCTCACTAATGTCCCGGATCTCTTGATCTTCCTTGTCATCGCCGTGGTGTGCTCGCCACTGGGATTGCGCAAATGTGATCAAACTTCGATCGCTGGCGACCTTGAAGCTGAGAAGCCAGGGCACTTGCACTGCAAGAAGCCATTGCCTTTGGCGGCCAATGGGCAGTGCATTGACTAGGCTGGCCTCTGTGTACTTCTTGAGCTCGTCAAGACTCTCAGGCAGTGGGCTACATAGGCAGGGTGGCTTTGCGAGGACGAAGGCCTGGTAGAAGTTTTGCAAGTAATTGACTGCACTGTGGAACGGAGCAGCAACGTGGATGCTCATGGTGATGGCGTCACACAGCTGATCAAATGTCTGGATGGTCGGGAAGGTCTTGATCCAGCCGCTCGTCTGGATCTCCTTGCACCAGTTTTGCACCTCTTGATCAGCCTGAACCTGTTTGTCGGCGTCCTTCTCATCGTAGTGCGTCAACAACATGCTTCTGACGTACTCCCGAATGCACGACCACATCGACAACATGTTCTTGGCGTAAGCGTAATTCTTGTATTTCTTGTCCGCCAAGCCCTGGGCTGTGTTGGCGAATCCTCGGCGCTTCAGGTCGTTGGGCACGTAGTTCTTGACGTAGTCGAAGTGCTCATACTCATAGCGAACGAAGGCATACAGGTAATCTGGCTTGAGACCAACCAAGTCCTTGATGACTTGAGGCACAAGCGTGGACCTTGCAGCCGCGTTCAGAGAGAGGGTCTTGTACCAGTGAGGCTCCAGAAGTCGGAAAACGATGTGGCTCATTGGGATTGTTCTGTGAGTGGCCACGATCAAGGCCTCTTCGATCATGTGCGCGCGAGTGAGATGCACACCAACTTCGTGGCGGATCCAATCGGCGACTTGAGCACACGTCTTGGCATATCGCCAGGCCCAGTCGTTCTCTTCTGAGGAGGTGGAATCGGTAGGAAGTTTGCGCTTGTTGAAAATGGTGACTGAGTTTTTCATGCTGCTCTTGTAGTCGCAGACGATGGCGATGGGGTGCAGTTTTCCATCTGCGTGAAGCTGGAATAGAGTGACGGCCGCACATGCCCAGCTGTTGTCGGAGACGGGCTCTTTGTGGTGCAAATCTTCATTTGGTGCAGCGCCGACGGCCTCTCGGAAGTAACGACAATCCTGGACAAAAAGCGAGGCAGGGTCAGTCTTGGGGAGGGTTTGGGCCCAATGATTGTCGCCAACTCGCTTGGCAGTCTCGATAAACTCGGCGAGGAGATCCTTGGGAATGGCCTCGATTGTGGTGGGGTTGGTTCCCGTGAATGACTGTTCGGCAAAGCGACGGTCGCTGAACCAGTCCGGCAGAAGGCCGATGTTTGCTCCCTGCGCAATGTCTGTGCCAGACTTGCGGTGGTTCTTGTTGTAGGTCTCGTAGGCTTTGATTGCTGAGCCTTGATGGGGTGCTCCGCTGACATTTCCATTCACCAGCTCAAGCAGCCAGGTCGCAGTCCTTCCGAGGATGCTGTCGGGCACGACTTGCTGGATAAGAAGCTGGGTTTCTGCCAGACCCAGGGCGTTGAAAATCCTCAAGATGCTAACATCATCGGCCTTGGGGATGGTTTGGAGGTGAGGGGGATACTGGGCAAGAGTTCCATCCGGGTTCTTGGGGTAGGATGTGAACTGGTAGATGTTTTGCTTTGCTGGAAGGTCCGTGTAACGAGGCAAGGTGGGCTCGACTTGCAACACGTCAAAATAAGACTCGTAACTATGTCCAAGTTAAAAAAGAGATTAAAATTAAAAAAAAAAAAACCCCGCGCATATTACGAGCGGAAATTCAATACATACCTGCGCTCAATTCGACTATAGGCATGGGTCAGGGCAGCCTGGGTCCCCGAGTATGTGCCTTCAGTGATGTTACCCCCAGCCTTCTTTGGTGGGTTTTCGAGGTGCTTAGAGTCGGGCTTGACGTAGAGCCTCAGTTTAACAAGCTCCGAGTTGAAGACACCCGGGTCAATGTCGGAAAAGGGCACATCCTTAATCCCAACTTGAAGTTCCTTCTTCCTCTCATCAACCGAGGGCTGCTTCAGAATGTCGCGAGGGAGGGTGCTTCAGGAACGTTGGGAGGCCGCACAGGCAGCGCAACAGCTGGAGCAGTGGGGGTGGCCATGTCTGTCTTGGTGTGTTTTGTGAAAGCGTTGAGAAGACAAGCAAAGCACGATGCACAACCTGGGCTCTTTGGCATGGAGAACAGACCAGAAAACGGCCTGGACACGCTGGCTACGGCTACTTATAATTATGCCCTTGGCTATTGATTGCCTTGCTCTATGTAGTTATGCCCCAGAGCTCTGAATTCTCGAGTTCCCCGCATCTTTGCCCTGTGTTGCGAAGCTCAGCTGCACAAAATGGCGGACGAATCTGACTATCGGCTTCAGCCCAAAGCTCAGCCCCAGCCAGCCACCGACCGGTCGTCCACACTAATACCGCCATGATGATTGGGCGGGAGAAGCGGTTGTGACACTTGCCTGCTCAATACATATACACATTCGAAGGGCCTAGACCCGATGAAAGAGTAAGCGGGCCTCATTTCTGAGACATTTCCTTTGTGTTTCTGGGCAGTGACAGGCACGAAAATCCATGGTCGAAGGCTAGTTGATTGTGGCCCTGTACAGCGCTGCACAGCGCTGCACAGGGCTGTAAAGGGGGGAGGGGGCGCACAGGTACCGCTATTCAAGACGTTCTGGTCCGAGTCCGTCGTTATTGACCGCGCTGGAATGGTTTGGCAGACGTCTCACAGCACCGTTTCTCAGGGCTAGATTCGACTGGGCCTGTAAGGCGATTCGGCCCTGGTCCTATTGTTTGTTACCGGGAAACAGTCGGGATTGTGCTTCTGTCCAGCTACCAGATACCAGGACTCCTGTCCTGCCCTGTCCTCTGCCCTACATATGAATAGTACCCAAGGTCAAACGTGGCTGCTGGTAATCATCAGCGCCACGGCGCACCCATCGGCGTCGCGCGTCCCGAGCACCATCGGCGATGGTGTCGACAATGGGAAACACAAATCGCTCAACCCCGAAAACGCAAAAGCTTCTGCAACGTGATGAATCTCTTTTGGAGGCGGCTGACGTGAGAGCTTATGCTAGTGTACCGTCGGGCCGCCCATTGCCGGCACGCAAGCCCATAGGCGAACGCCTTCAAGGGGTTGCCTCAAACCTCATCTCCTCATCCAGATGCACGACTGGTTGGCGACCATCTGAGAAAGGGCGAGACATCGAGCGGGCTCTTTGTCAAACCCAGCACATCTGAGCCTTGATTGGGCTGCCTCGCGCACGGTATTTGGATGCGAGAAATCTGAGCTCAGCGGGCATCAATCGAGCCGCATATCACGGCTGAAATAGTGTGACCGCTTCCACAACAGCCCGCCGAACCGTTTTTTTCATGTTTTCAATTCCAAGCGCCATGATTGGCTTGTGCCTTAAGCTCGACCTAGGCCAATTGCAGTCAGTGGCGCAGAAGGTGATGCACACAATGCGGCGTTACCCGCTGTGTGAGTAATTGTTTAGGACAAGTTGCACATCCGGGAGGTAGGAATTTGATCCCGTTAGACTATAGGAAGAGGAGGAGAGCTTTTTTTCAAGCCCAAAGCGTATATCTTTCTCTCTTCTTTTCACTTCCACTTTGGAGTTTGTACGGATACGCGCCCTTGATTTCAAACCCAATCGTGCGAGGCTTTAAGCGAGCGGACGGGAATTCTTTTTGCAGCTTGGCTCCACACAACCTTGCATGCAATTGCGACCCTAACGGCCTCACAGTCGAATGCAGACAATTATCGGACCCGTGACTAGGTCAACGGCCGATCGTACGCTTTGGGAATTCACACAGGCGCGATGAAATGCATCTCTCTGCTTCAGGTTATCACAACTCTAACGTGTACCATCAACCGCTCCCGTTTGGCCAACGAAAATGCTAATACATGAATAGACAATGAAAGCGCAGCAGTAAATAAATGGTCGCCCTTGAAATGGGCTTCATTTCAATGAGTTTTGATATTCAGTTCCGCTTTTAGTTTCTGTGTCTCTTTCATTTCTCAGCTTCCATCCATACCCATTTCATGCAGACTCGCAACCCAGCAACGCTCTTCGATCCACTTCGGTACGAGAACTGGCATATATCATCTACCAGAAACGAGAAAAAGTTTCAGCCACAACACTGCACTATTTTCAGAAACTTCCTGCCAAATTGCGCTTCATTTAGGTTTATAATTCAAGGTTTGTCATATTACTGTAGTGTTCTTTTAATACATCTCAGGCACCCACCCAATCTCTTCAATGGGCCATCTAATCCATAACCGATACTCATCTTCCAAGACCATATAGATTCTCCTAATTAAATGGACCCCCCAACCTTCAACCCACCAGTATTTTTCCAGCTCCTTGAGCAATACCGAAAAGTAGGCGAGCACGCAGAGAGCTTCGTTGTCCGCTTCCTTCAACAGCTTGAGGTAGTCATCGCTAATCGCAAACAACCAAGTATAAAAACCCCGAAGTTTGTCAGGTTCAGTGAACCCTCCACTATAGAAAGTGTAGCTGCGTTTCAGGGCATCGACAGCTTCCAGCAAGACTCTCTGTTTGTCCCCATCTTGGGAAGTCAAAGATCGGATTCCTGCTTCTAGTTGCCTAAGGCCTTCATTTTCCTTGGGAGAGTGCGATTTCCAGTAATCGAAACTGTCATTTGTGCGACGGAATATCAATGACACGGGTGAGCTCAGAATACCCTTCTCCGCCTCAACCATGGCATCCATGCCTCTCAACAGGTAGAGCCATTCCGGTATCACTCCGTTGCCCACAATCAGCATGTCATCGTCCCTTTTAGGTCGAGCAACGCAGAAGAATAGAGTTAAAACACCAAACAAGAAAAGATTGCTCCCGTTTTGTGGTGCTATGCCAGGAATGAGCGGCAGTGCCTGTTCCAAAGACAAGGTGTGGTGATGCGTGGCTTGGGCGATGAGAAAGTCTCTTCTTGCCGGGTTATACCGGCTCATGTGGAGTGCTGCAAGAGCCAGGATGCCATCGAGAATGTACCGGGTAGAGAAGCCGATCTGGGGTATAAGGACACGCCAAAGCTCCCGTACTTGCGGGTCTGAGGTGAAGGTTGAAGAGGTGGAAATGGTGTAATGGTGCAATAGTTCTAGTTCCACGTTGGGGTCGGTAACAATTGGCGAAATAGGTTGTGTTGATGACTGAAGAAAGTCACATGTAACGCCTCGTTTGATACAATTCAGGCACGACGGGTGTTGTTCATCACACTAGGCTGCGGCATTAGTTCGTCTGGAGCTACGTTGTTTTGGACAGGACCGACCGCAAGGGGCCCTTATCAAAGCAGACGCAAACCGGCCCTATCATGACCAGCCGATATGGATATCAACCATGCTTACCTTGACCTTTCTCGCCTTGCAGGCTTGACAACCCTTGCGAGACTTGGTACGCCACTTGCGACGAGAGCTGGCCGTGGCCTCTTGACTCTCCATCTCGGATGAGGGAGCGAAAGCTTGGGAAGATGATGCGCGAAAGATGGAGAAGCCTTCAAAGAGAATGAGGTGATGAAAGCTACTTTTGCCCTCGTCCCGAAATACGCACGTCCCGTTGCCATCTCATTGGGCCTTTGTGGTTCGCGGCTCCGCGGACTGCGGTGTGGAACAGGTTGAAACGTGTTTTCCCCACAGTTCTCATTTCAACACGAAGCCGAAGAAGCCGAAGAATGCGACAGATCCGAGCTGGCGTGCTTACGCAATGGCCAGCACGCTACTCCTTAGCCACCCATCTCAGCAGCGAATTCTTGGTATACGAAAATTGCGATAGAACGATGGATGCGAGCACTCATGCGACGTCATCATCATGGCTCGGCCCCTTGCATCAAATTATCAAATCCCGGGGATAGATCTCGTTCATCTCGCAATCGTGCATAGTCCCGTACCGTGCCTGAAATAGATCGGTTCACTCGGAACCACCATGGCAGGCATGATGGCAGCCGCGCCATATATACCGTAGGGAGCATCACACGTAAATCAGAAATAAATCGAGTACATTTCATCGATTTCCAAAGACTTTCCAAGAATCGCACGCTCTCTTTCTATCCACCTCCTCTGCCCATCATGACAACTCTTCCGGACGGATTGATCGCATTCGGCCCGGACGCCAACTGCACTCTTGACCTCTGCCCACTGGAAGCTAGTATTCTCCAATACCAGCCCTCGACAGCTGCGAATTTAACATTCATTGTCGTCTTCTCTCTCACAATGGTTGCACATGGTGTGCAGGGCTGGAGAACAAAGACCTGGGGGTTCATGGCCAGCATGATAAGCGGTTGCATCTTAGAAATCGCGGGATACGTCGGGCGCCTGATTATTCACAACAACCCCTTTGACTTTGGTGGGTTTTTAGTACAGATTGGTGAGTGGCATTTGCTGTGGAATTTGAATCTGCGAGGGCTAATGATTTGAGGTGAAAGTTTGCATCACTATTGCGCCCGTGTTCTTTTGCTCTGCGATTTATGTTCTCTTGTCCCAAGTGTAGATGGCTAAAGTCGATATTCAAGCAGTGCACTAGCTAACGAAGCATACGCCAGGATCCAACTCATCGATCAATCCATCTCACGGTTCAACCCAGCCCTTTTTTATTGGATCTTTATCCCCTGCGACATTGTTTCTCTTATTTTACAAGCTACCGGCGGTGCCATGTCTTGCGTGGCGACGACACAGGATGATATTCAAGTGGGTGTCGATATATCACTAGCAGGACTCATCTTTCAGGTTGTGACGCTAGTGATTTTCTGTGGGTTATTCGTCGACTACCTCTTAGCTTGTAAAGACTCCACACTGAGACACCGCATCACCCGACCCGTGGTGGTTTTCTTAGTCTTCTTGTTTGTCTCAGTTGTGTTGATCCTAGTGCGCTGTGTTTACCGCATTGTCGAATTGCACGAGGGGTATTTTAGTGAGCTCTTCCGAGACGAGCCTCTGTACATTGCCCTTGAATCTGTGTATGTTATTGCAGTCGTAAAACTATGGGAACCTCATGCTGACAAATGGGAAATAGGGTCATGTGCATAGCTGTTCTTTGTCTCAATGGGGGTCACCCAGGCCGGGTGTTCGAGGACAAGTTCTCCAAATCTGGTCCCCACGTATACTACGGTCAATCATCTACGAGTGAAGAAGTGATTTGCATCGGGAACCTAAACCAGGACGGCAGTTACTACACTCGGCCATGATGAATATAATCGATTGGAAAGAAGGAGAGAATTGGACTGTATAGATGGATTTAAGGTGTGGTGGAAAAGAAAACAATAGATACGGTTGCTTCTCACAGATGGGTCTACGGATACAGGGTAGGCTGACGATATTGGCCTACCTTGTTCAGCACACACGAACTGGATTGCGAATCAAGGAATAACAGGAACAACAAGGATATAGACATGGAGAACAAAACAAAACAAAAACAAAGTGAATGCATCTTGTACAGATGACAGCAAGGACGTCCATTTTACCCGGCTGGGCCCCGCTTCGCCAACCTTTGACGCTTCCTAACGCCACGCAGTGGGTATCTGTGAATAGCGCCCGATGACGCTCCGAAACTCACCCCGCGCCTTCGGAACGTGATGCCATTGGCTCGGAAGTCGTGCCCCGTCCATGGCTCTGAGTACAAGACTCAGTGGCCAGGCGAGATAGTCTCATCAGCAGCATCCAGTGAGCCAGGCGTGTAGCACAGGGCTTCTAACACATTGACATACCTTGGCAAATATGGCAGCTCAAGGTGATATTGAGGCAACCCTCAAGGCGTTGACCCTTGAAGAAAAGGTTGTGGACGACACGTTCTCTGCAAAAGTCACTCGCTAACTTGCTTCAGATTTCCCTCCTTGCGGGTTCCAGCTTTTCTGCAACAGCTCCAATTCCTCATAAAGGAGTCCCTGCAATCAAGGTATGCGTTCCCAGTCTCGCGAAGCATCGCATGGGCTAATTTTGAAGACCGCCGATGGCCCGAATGGCGTACGAGCACCCGCCACTAAGCCTGACATTCGCTCAGCATGCTTCCCTGCCGCCTGCAGTCTTGCGTCAACCTTTGACGTTGATCTCGCGCGCGAGTTTGGCAATGCTTTGGCGGAGGAGGCGCACAACAAAGGAGCAAACTGTATTCTAGGTCCTACTGTGTGCATCCATCGCCACCCGCTTGGCGGCCGCAATTTTGAGAGTTTCAGCGAAGACCCATTCCTTGCTGGAAAGATGTCCTCGCAGGTCATCCAAGCCCTGCAGAGCAATGGAATCGCAGCCACTATCAAGCATTTCGTGGCAAATGAGCAGGAGACGGCCCGGACTACGGTTGATGAGACTATCAGCGAACGGGCTCTCCGGGAGATCTACATGCGCCCCTTTGAAATCGCCATCAAGGAGGCATCACCGTGGGCCATCATGACCGCTTACAACCTTGTCAACGGAACTCACTGCGATGCACACGAATGGATGTTGCGAGACGTGTTGCGCGGAAGTTGGGGTTGGGATGGCATGGTCATGAGTGATTGGGGTGGCACCAACTCGGTTGCAGACGCCCTCAAGGCAGGTTTGGATTTGGAGATGCCAGGACCAGCTCGAATCCGAAAACCCCCTATTGTTCTAGAGGCTGTACAGAACGGCGAGGTTTCCGAAACTATTATTGACGACCGTGTCCGGGCGGTTCTTAGACTTGCATTGAAGCTTGAAGCTCATGCTAAGACCACCATCGTGGAGGGTGACGGTGACAGGCCAGAACACCGTGCACTTATCCGTGATGCTGGAGCTCGAGGCATCGTCCTATTGAAAAATGAAGACCAAATCTTGCCAATCACCAAAGAAAAGGCAAAAGGGAAAACAATTGCGTTGATCGGGTTTGCAAAGGACGCCCTTGCTCATGGCGGTGGTAGTGCCAGTGTCAATTCCTACTACAAAGTCACCCCTGAAGAGGGACTCCGCGCCGCCTTTGGCGACGAAGTCAAGTTCACCTACGCAAAGGGTGCCCATAGAGAGCGTTTGCTTCCTCCCATCCACAAGGACGGAAATACTGGAACGGTGACAGGCCTGGATGGGTATCCTGGATTCACTCGCATGCTCTTTGAGATGGGCAAAGATGAACCAGCATCGGTCAAGCACGGCTATCTGACATCTTCATACTCTCCTCTTGGTTCTAACGAATCATACTTCAAGACTTTGGAAATCGTCGGCGACTTTGTTCCTGTTGAAACAGGATCCCATTACATTGCCAGCTCAGGGTTTGGCCCTACCCAGATCTACGTTGACGACACGCTTGCATTTGAGCAAAAGGGAAACACTTCAGATCCTATGGGATCCTTATTTGGTGCAGTTGCTGAACCTGAGGTGCGATTCCAGTTTACAGCCGGCAAGACCTACCGCATCCGCGTGCGAAGCGAGCCCCCAATCAGGATTGGTCTTGAGATTCTCGAGGGACGCAGTGGAGTGCGCATGGGATTTTCTCTCGAATCCGTTCATGACGCAGATCTGGAGCGTGATGCAGCCCAAGTTGCTTCCCAGGCTGACTACGCCATCATCTTTACTGGACATGACCCCCAGTGGGAAACGGAAGGCCAGGATCAGGCATCGTTCCACTTGCCTAGAAACCAGGATGGACTTGTAAAGGCCGTCGCCTCAGCAAACAAAAATACCATCGTGGTAAACTCAACAGGTGTGGCTGTTGCTATGCCATGGCTCAGTGATATTAAAGGCCTTGTGCAGGCTTGGTTCCCTGGACAAGAATGTGGAAACTCCATCTCTGATGTGTTGACTGGTGCGGTCAATCCAGAAGGCCGGCTACCCTCTACATTCCCCAAGAGGATTGAAGACGCCCCTGCCCATGGAAACTTCCCTGGAGAGAAGGTGGATGGGCAGCTCAAGGTCGAGTATGCTGAAGGTGTATTCGTGGGCTACCGACATTACGATCGCGTGTCCAAGGACACTGTCAACTTTCCGTTTGGCTATGGACTTTCGTATACCACGTTTGAGTTTGCTAAGTTCGAAATTTCCAGCCAGAGTGAAAGCTCCATCGATGTTTCCGTTGGAGTCTCGAATACCGGTTCATTTAGTGGAGGCGTTCTGGTACAAGTGTACGCTGGAAGACAAAAGCAATCTCCGGAGCATCCTATCAAGACTCTCGCGGCGTTTAAGAAAGTACAACTCCAGGCTGGCGAGCAGAAAGAGGTCCAGGTTCAGATCGAGCCGCGAAACTTTGCATACTTTGACGAGAACACCAAACAATGGGTGGTGGACGAAGGAGAATACGAATTATCATTGGGTACATCGGCAGCTGAGATTATCAACACCGTGTTGCTGGAACTCCCACGGAGCGTTTGGGCCGCCTGAACGGTTCCCAGTTAGAATCCATTCCTAGAAGGGACGGATAGAATAGATAAAGAGTAGATCTGTATTTCTGCTTGTAGCTAGATCAACAAGATAAGATTCAAACAATTTTAGTCGCTCGCCAATTCGTCTTACGTAGATTTATACAAGATGTTGTATTTTAGTAGTTCGGCTGGCTGGAAACACACATTGATGGATGTGACCTTTTGAGTGATCTACACAACAATAGGCACATTCGACGCCTAGTCAAAACAACAAGCATAAATCCTTGGTCATTTTGAAATCTCTTTTCACATATCACTATTCTAATTGTTCTCTCACAATCATCTATCTAACAATGCTATGGTTGACAAATAATGCACCGCTGCCTCTAATTGCAATGCTATTTTACTGGGAAGCAGGTCGTCGCAATCCAAGCAGGTCTAGAAATGGTCCATCGTGAACTGCCACCAAGTAAGCGGTTTCCCCCTTCGAGTCATTTACGTGCTTAATCTTTGACCATGCGGGCACGGCAAAAGTATCCTTTGAGCCCCAGGTGAAGTAACTCTTGTTGCCAGAGGGAGCCTCTATCTCGGTGTGTCCCTGGCCTTCAACACAGTGGTAAATATATGAGCTGCTGTCCTGGGACTCAGCTACGGCTCCAGGAATGAGTCGCTCAGCCTGAACACCAAGAGTGGTGGAAATTGGCTTGCCATCGGGGTTTTGATAATCGTATATGGTGTGAGGGGCTGTAGAGGCATCAAGTTCCTTTTGAACTGGGGCCCAGGGGTACCTCCACTGGCATGGGTCACAGAGGCTGGAGGCTGTTAGTTTACCTGCTTCACGATGGGCCGATCTCAAAGTGAGTCCAGGTTGAACTTACGTGCTGGGGTATCGAGGATGGGCGTATCCCTCAGCAAAATGTACTGGAGCGTAGCGAAACAAGGGGAGGTTAAGCATGTCAAGCCAAATAACTGGGCTTTGGCTCTCGTTTCCGTGGTCATGCCACAACCAAGGGGGCGTGACCACGACATCTCCTCGGGTCAGAGGCATCTTCTTGCCTTCCACGGCAGTGAAGCCATCGCCCTCAATGATGAAACGACAGGCAAATGCAATATGTCGGTGAGCGGGGGCTGTCTCGCCCGGGTTAACAATCTGCAGGCCACCGTAGATAGTGTCCGTAGTGTAAGGCGATGCTGACAGGATGTGTTAGCCAACTCTCCGAACACCGTAACTATGTTGGTTGACGAGAGGCGTAAACCTACTCATACTAGGGTTGACTAGCATCAAGACTCGTCTTTCAGCCTTTTCCTCTGGAACCAAGCGACTGGCCTGCTGCAAATGCGGCAATGCCTGGGCATATTTCCACATGTACGCTGAAGCGGCCGGGTTCGGTGTAGGAGGGACCATCGCGTTCATCTGGGACCATAGGGGCTCCAAATGCTCCGATGGGAGAATGGAGAGGTACTTCTCCATCTCTTGCTCCTTGGTGTCCTGCTGGACAGGAATTGTCACAGTCGTCGTAGTCGTGCTCATGTTTGCAATATGTCTAGAGATGATAAGGCTGAAACTATGTCTCAGAGCGTGTGAGGTGGCTTGTATATCGCAGGTCTCTAGCTTCAAGTTATCATTAATGTAATGAAGGAGCTGTCCAGGCCCCTTGTACGGTGCCGTTGGATTTGCCGACAGGGAAATGCACATGCGCTTACTGGTGTGGGTTGCATTGCCGCTCCGAGATGAAGTCCCGCGGGTTTGTTCCGGAGGTCACGAAGCCAGCTTCATTCCGGTCGGAACCAAGTGTAATTGGTTCGGAACGTGCGGTCCCACACCTGACGGCCCTGCCTTTATTAGAGACATTGACACCTTGAGTACATGGCCTCATTCTCAAGATCGAAATGAGATCAATTGCGCAAGCAAACATATTCTTTTTGAAATCAATCATGTCGGCCAATTCGTGGAAGTACCTCATCCGATTTGTCGATGATAATGGCAAGGAGACGTTTGGTGAGCCTATTGTCAAAGATGACCAGGACTTCACCGACCAAATCGGAAAGGGCAGCCTTTGGGCCTTCGAGTACAAGGGACAGAGCCCCGTATCTTTGTCTTCGAAAGGCGAAAAGGTTCATGTAAAGTCTTTGTTGGACCTGCTCCGTCCCGAGGACGTGCCAATTATCCGCTGCATTGGCCTCAACTACATCAAGCACAGTAAGTTTTTCACTGTCCTGCTGGTTCGGCCAATTTTACTAATTCTATGAATCTAGTTAAGGAAGGTGGTCGTACTCCTCCTCCTTACCCCTCGGTATTCATCAAACCCTCTACATCCCTCGCTGGTCATGTTGAGGATGTGCCCATCACCAAGATTGCCCAAGACGGCACTTTGGACTACGAGGGAGAGCTGGTAGGTCCAATTAAGTTGCCGCGAATTTTGGCCATTGGCTGACAGAAAGCTTTCAGGCCATTGTGATTGGCAAGACTGGTAAGGATATTGCCAAGTCGGACGCTTTGTCGTATGTGGCTGGTTACCTTGCAAGCAACGATGTCTCCGCCCGAGGGTGGCAACGCGACCCCAAGAAGGCTGGTGGCGTGCCCCAGTGGTGCTTTAGCAAGGGCTTCGACAAGTTTGCTCCTCTGAGCCCACTGTTGGTATCCCCATCTGTTGTTGGCAATGCTTCCGATTTGACTCTACGAACCTGGGTCAACGGCGAGGAGCGTCAGAACACCAGCACTGGCGACCTACTATTTGGCGTTGAAGATATTGTTAGCTTCTGTAGTCAGGGTACCACCCTTCAAGCTGGCACCGTTATTCTCACAGGCACCCCTTCCGGAGTCGCCATGGGAATGAAGGAGCCCAAGTACTTGAACGATGGAGATGTTGTCGAGGTTAACATTACCGGACTGGGTTCCGTCAAAAACAAGATGGTGTTTGAGAAATAGAGATACAGATAGACTATAGATTACTCACGAACCTGTAAACGAATATATATCCATAAGCCCTTTCGAGATTTTGCGAATAAGAGAACTCTTGAATGAGGCTCAGAGGATCTCAAGTTGGAGACTGTAGAACTAGTGGAATTGCACTTGAAGTAGCCCCCACAGAAAGTAAGCTACCACCAACTCATGGTGGTGATGTAACAATCGTTACGGCGACTACAACCATCAGGACGTGTCTAGATTCCGTGCCCTTCGGACCTAGCGCTATCAGTGTTGTGGAACTAATTCTCATTGTGGGTAATGTTGACTAGCTGGGAGACATATAACGCAGACAACACCCCATCACTCCCCGATTAGCTGTTACCAGACTTGGATAAACAAACTTTTCAAAATGACTGCACCATACACCGGAAGTTGTCTTTGCGGGGCTGTCCGCTTGAACATCGCTTCAAAGCCGGTAACAGTACTTTCGTGTTACTGCACTCACTGCAGCAAGGGAGCCGGAGGCGCCAACCAACTAGTACGTTGCTGACCCGTGCTTGGAAACATCATGAGCGAGTGCTGACATCTATCTACACAAGCTAGCCAAATTTTCGACAAAGGATGTCGAGATTACAGCTAAAGAAGGCGACATTGTATCATACGAGCTTGCAGACACATCAAGTGGACAGGTCAAGGAGAAGTGCTTCTGCCGCGTCTGCGGGTGTCCCCTCTGGACTATCCCCGGGTCTGCCAAGGGCACGTTTCACCTTGTTCGAACGGCACTTCTCGACGAAGGGTGTGTTCGCCCCATAATCCTCTAACGGGAAATGCATTACTGACTACCCAAGACTTGACATTCAGCCGGCCAATGAAATTTTCGTCAAAAACAGGCCCAGCTGGATGACGGCCGCTGCAGGCGTTCCACAGTGGGAGGAGATGCGCAAGTAACGACAGGGGCATGACCAGGACGCGACTTGGAGGTCTAGAGGGTGACAGGGAAGCGGTGCCATGGGGCCATGCTCCAGGCAGGGTTGGTTTGCGGGGAAGCTAGTCTCAATAGCGCAGAGAGTTCCGGCAAAGTCCATTCATCCGAATGTCGGAGTCGTCCGGGAGAGGTCTAGCGGAGACTGGAGCATCACATCACATTCATTAGGGACTAGTCATACCGGAGTCAGCCGTCTCCTCGGATGCTCAAAAACAAATCCCCTTCCTCTCGGAGCTTAGTAAGATTTCCTTCCGTTGTCTCTTCTCCTTCTTCCGGGCTTGATACCCCAGAGTTCTTCGGATGGGGTGTCAACCTCGGGACTGAGCTCGAATCGCATCATTCAGCTCATCTCAGTGACCCCACACCCCGCAATGGATTCACCCCGGAAACACCGGCAAAAGAGGCTCAAGATTGACGTGGCCTGTGAGACCTGTCGTGCAAAAAAAGTTAGATGCGATGGCGCACGTCCTGGTGAGTGATGATTTGGTTGACGGTTTGCCAGTCGGTCGCATCCGAGCTTCGGCCACTGAGGAGAATCCTAGCCATCCATACGCTCCGACTAGGAGCCATGATGACTGGCCGACCTCTATCCGTATATGCAGATTATTCTTCAACATGCACCAATGAAAGCGTTAAATTCTGACCAGACATAGCGTGCGGTTATTGCTCAAGGAAGCTGAGCCTCCGGGACAACTGCCGATATAGCAATGATGCAGGCAATGGCCAAGGTCCCCTGGGACATGCTGGTCGGCCACTCAATACCACTGTGAAGCATCCATCACCCATGGCCAACACACAGACAAATCCTTTACCCAGCGATCAACCTCAAATTGAAGGTTCATCATTGACTCAGGAGCCTGTGCACTCGACGCCATCGTCCCTGGCTCGGGAGCCGCAAGAGAATCGGACATATCCAAGCGAGTCACCGGCGTCTTGGGTTGTCGCCAACAGAGCTCCCTCTGAGACGCGAGGCCCCCGTCCAAGAGTTAGGCCAAGACCGGGGGCATCTGAAAATACGTCTAGCCCTTCTGTTATTGATTCCATGACGACCGTGGTCGAGGAAGGCACACGAACTCGCGAATTTTTCGGCAGTAGTAGTACAGGGTCCTTCACAGCCCAAATAAAAAAGGCCATAGACATTCGCTTAGGGCTTTCAAATACCTCTGCATCAGAATGCGATGGTGATGCCATATCTAGAGAAGCCGGCAGGCCGACAACAACAATCTCCTCGGCCTTGGGAACTCCTGGCGATGTGTCCTATGTCCTCCCTGCCCGTAGGCAAGCGGATTATTTGATCGAGTTGTACTGGTTCTATGTGGACCCCCTGTATCCGTTTTTGGACAGGGAAAAATGGCACGTCCATTATAATTCCATCTTTGCGGGGACCGTTGTCGAAATAGATGAACGTCTATTTGTCGCCATACTATACGTTTTATTAGCTATTTCAACACAACTTCTAGAGTCATTGACTGCAGAACACAGAGAAGAGGCTAGCAGCAAGTACATGAAGATGGCTCAGGATTTGCTTCCCATGAATCTCTGGAGCGCCGGGTCACTCGAGATGGTTCAGTACTTGCTGCTAACTGGGCAATATCTTCAGAGCACAAACCAGCCGAACCAAACATGGATAGCTGTGGGCTCAGCTGTCAGAATTGCACAAGGGCTGGGGCTTCATCTTCCGGAGACATCTGCAAGCCGACCAGGCCAAGCTGAAAAAGAGCTTCTACGGAGGGTGTGGTATGGGTGTGTGTTAATGGACCGGTTCGTATTGATGCTCCCCTTCATTTTCCTGACATGGCTGACTATTTCTGTTAGCATGGTATCCATCACTCATGGTCGGCCTGCAATGGTTTCAGAGCATGTCGCGACAGCAGTTCCTTTCCCTGCAACATCGGCAGCCAAGGTCAACGGGCTTGACACATTACTAGGTAATGGTATCGAGCATTGCTTGTTCTTTGTCAAATCGGTCCAGTTATATGAAGTAACCCATCGCGCCATTATTTCTCTATATGGCGGTGAAGGGCAACGAATCAGAGGCAAAGGGACATCGTCACATCAAGAGGGCATCGACGAGGAAGAGCAGGATGTCGACATGGTGGTCCGGTTGGACAGATCCTTGACTAAATGGCAGTCGGATTTACCAAAACTCCTAAAATGGTGTCAACTGAGCCAGACAGTCAATAAAATTACCCGAAGGCAAATTGTCATTTTGCGAATACGGTATGTTGACCCTTACGAAATGATCCGGTACCCAGGTTAGAGTCGGTGCTGACATCAACCCAGATTTCTCCACGCAAGAATCCTCATCTTACGGCCTATACTCTCCCGATTCTGTCATCTGCATTCGCCATTAGAAACCCGGGAATCCGGATGCGATAATCTCCAAGCACTTGTAGTTAAACAAGGTGCTCTTCTCTGTGTGTCGACTTCCCAGCAGATTGTCGCGCTCCTATTAGAACATCAAACCCAAGACGGCACAGTTGGCCTACTTCCCGCCTGGTGGTACCGAGTTTACTATGTGTACTCGGCGGCCACCATTCTTCTGACCGCAAGACTGCGACCAGAGATTTTCCCAATCACAGACATTGCCCGTTCATGGGCCCATGCCATGTCTCTCTTGAAAGCAGACGAGAAGTTTGGGAATTCTGCACGCCGTTGTCTAGCCGCTCTGCACATCTTATCATCAAAAATGCTGCAGCTTGTCCCAACCAGCCAAGGAGGGCAGGATTGTGGAGCACAAAGAAGTGGTGATGAATATGAATCAACAGGCCCTATGCGCTCTCGAAATGCCGTGGGGTTGCCCACTGATTCAGGGTTGGTCGATGAGCATCAGCAACAGTTTATCGATGAATTTGCGCCACCTATTACGGATTTTGGGGAATTGGATTTTGAGGAATTTGACATTGATGTCAATGACATGTCGTGGTTGAACGAAATGCACGCTGCGTGGGGATTTCTTAACGAGTAGCGATGCATCAAGCCTATACCAGAAACTTCACAGGCAACTACTCAGCAGGAAGTTGTAGAAGGCTCTATGTAAGAGTAATGCGATTCAAAAGTGGGTTACATATGTCTAATTTATTCCATTTAAATGCTGATTAATTCGGCGTGCTGGTTTGGATCAGTCAGATCTGCAGCTAGTGACTCTTTGCTCATCTCCGCTCACTTTATGGTTTCCCTTTATTTACCCGCTGCTCCCTTAAATTGCTTCCTGAATCATGTTAGTCATAACAATAAGCCACTGTGCGACTTGCCGGTCTTGTCAGCGATTGAACGAGCTCCAAAATGGTGCAACATATCTTTCACTCAGTTCAAGGGTTTGAATGACTAACATTGGTCCCGATATTCGCTGGATTTTCGACCCAAATACCTTGCGGTAAAACGCCCAAAATGGTCTCTTCAATGGTATTCTTTGCTGAGACGGATCTTTAATTGAAATATTAAAACCAGTAGACCAATGAATATCGCGTTACTCGCCCCGAGAAAAATGGCTAGCTATCACTAAAGGGGAAGCGAATACCTTGTACCACTCGGGCCCGGGTAAACTGAATTTCCATGGCATGGTTCTCTCAGCAATGCCTGACCGTCTATCTTTAGCCCCTCTGAAGCCATGCACTAAATGAGGACAAGGATTCGAATATACTCTCCTCCACTCCCAGATCCTTTCTTGAATCTCTTCTCGCATGGACGAATATGATGGGAATTCTCCAGCTGGGGCTGTCTCCAGGCTTGAGCAGTCAGCGTCTCTGGAACGGTTGTCACCCGAGATCCTGCTTCCAATCGTCACCAGCCTTCCGGGCCTCGACACTCTCTGGAACCTCCTGAGGGCATCGCCTCGAGCATGGCGCCTATTCAACAGTCATGCTCTTGCCATCACCGAAGGCATAATATCTGGTCCCAACTCGATACTTCCACCCCCGATCCAAGAACTCGTTCGAGGAGTAATACTTGCTCGCTCAAAGGCCCTCCCTTTTAAGAATCTGGACGAGTTCCAGGCCCGATTCTTGCGCGGCATGCTCCCTTTTGCTGCAACAAAATACACAATATTCAAGTCTCTAGGGTCTGAAAGTCTGTCGGGCTCGATCGTGTCAGTGGCAGCACTGCGATCCGTCGTTGCAACAGCATATCAGATCTCTCTTCTCTCACAAGAATGCTTGGCATCGTGCCTAAAGCTGTTGAGAGACCCGGACTTCAGGCCCTTGCACGCCTTTGATCCTGAACCCCATTACACACACGACTATGGCCCGAACGGTGGTTGGGTTCCGGCTTGGGATCGCAAGTTTGTTGGCACACCAGCCAAGATGGTAGATGCAGGGCAACCCGGCTGGGTAGAGGAAATGCGAGCTTTGCGTGCCATGTGGATCATACAACTAACGGGCGAAGTGCAGTGTCTGATTGCAGAAAAGGTGCACACCCTTGGCTGGTCTGAAGAAGACATCGACATGCTGATCAATATGGACCTGGCCGAATTTTTCAAGACAGGTTACTCCCCAGTTTGTAACGGAGAGGAAGTCGTGTCGGCGATGCAATATTTAGCAACACACGGGGACATGACGAAAGATGTATACTACCGATTGCCCCGGCCACCTCCCGCCTCGGCGAGTACTAGGTGGATAACGGCGTTGCCGAAACGCAAAGAGTGCACTTGGGTTTTGCGTGGTTTTCGTCGGGACAAGAAGTTCCATCCTTTGCTAACAGATTCTCCTGTACCAGAGGATGGCACCCCAGTCAAATTCCCAGTTCCGAACGACGCTTATTTTTGGGGCCAGACTCAGGACGCCTTGGCGATGGAGGCTTACGGTGTGACTTTTTTTAGATGGATTACAAGCGGTGCTGGCAATGACTCGCCTATTCCTGGTGTCAAGTTCGACTCTTTTCGTCCCCTAGGCTTCGCATTCTGGGATCGGCGGAGGATGCATCTCTTGGGTCTGACGCCTGGTATAGATTCCCCAAATCATGGAAACGAGTTTTACTTCTTTGCATGGGAAAGTATTCTCCCCTCAGAAGAGGTTGCTACTTTAAAAGACTCGCTGAGGAAGGCGAGGATCAATGGTTTGTCCTGATACATTGTTTAGACTCTATATGCTTAAAAGATTTCAATTCTTCGCTACTGAAAGCTGCTATAACTTAATTGTTAGGTACGAGTTAATTAATCAAGTTGCATATTTTATCATCAGTCTCTTCAATTTGATTGGTGCTGAGGTCATTCGCACCCCTAAATCTATCAAATGCCTAAAGGTCAGATATCTATAGAGCCAGGAGAATGATGATTGCATTTGCTCTAGCAGAATTATAGAATATCTTGTCAATAAATAACTGCAGAAGCTTCACCACAAGGTTCCAATTTCCTCATAAAAGGCAAAGCGAATGAACCTGTTGCCACTAGAAAACCTGACTTAGTCATGGAGTAGTAATAGTGAACAGAGCATAATCTTCGCGTCTTCGTCTATCGTAGAAGCAGTCCTGGCGACTGCACAGGGAATATTAGTCGTGAATATTTCAACCCTGGTGGCCGTTCTTATTCCGAGTTTTGCCTTGTGGGTTAGGAGAAGACATGCTACTCCTACTCCTTTACGGCTGCCAAGTACAGCATGGCACTCATTCGGATCCCTCCCTGCATCAAGCGTTATACCATTTTCCCACGTGCCAATTGTTAGGTTTCCGTCAAAGTTATTTATCAGTGCCTGGAACACAATTGATAGAGTGTTGTGGTTGACAATCCAACATTGAATAATGTACATGAGGTTGGATACATCAACACTGTGACGCTCGCACATTTTTGTCTACAAATACCGAAAATGTGAGGCTAGCTGCTCTCTCTTCTCCTGAGTGGTAATTATCATAGGGGTTGTTTTTACTTTCATTTGCTACACACAATAAGAAGCAAGGGCGTGGCAAAGGAATCGGAAGTAAGATTTCGGCTATCTTACCCATTGCATCCATGTCCCGTCACTCCAATCTTGAGACTCCAAGTTAGTGGTTTAAAAAATGGCGAAACCTCATTTAATTCAATGCAAATACCAAACTTACTCGGCGAATGTTTGTTACCGGAACAAAATCTTCCCATGCAGGGATAGTTCTGTCCATAGAGGGCTTGACTGCAAGGTCCGCAATTATAACATCAGGATTCACAATGAAGGAGTTAGTGAAGTACGGTTGAGAAGACTGCCATAATCACTCAAGTCAGCACTGCTCACACCCATGTTGCCTGATTTTAGCCCATATAACGGAGGGTTTGTAAAAGAGACTGTCTGAATATCGATTTACCGGGATCCGTAAAGAACTTACATGGCCCATGCTATCAGCTACTTCGCCAGGATCATTAGGGTCAGGCCATAAACGCGGTGCTCTATTGTTTATCCAGTAGACATGGATGAAATTTCTGGCGATGCCGAGACAGGTAGGTGTTTCGTCTAGGCATATTCTGAAATATGACGCGCGAGTGTCTGACCCATCTGCATGCAGACCAAACCTCTTCTTCTTCTAATCCCCAGTGCTGCAAGAACTCAAGATCCTTGGCGAAAGCATTTTGTTGGCCACCTGAGCAGCTTCCTCAGAAAGGGGCATAAGACAATGTAGTTTGGCTCCCTTCTCGCAAGCTGCGCCATAGGCAGTCTACCGCTCTGCGAGATTTGTAACCACATTGCCATGGAAATCGCGCGCGGTGGCAGGTAGCTGAGGGCTCAGACTAGAAGTCTGAGATGGCTAAGAATAAAAAAGAAGACAGATGGAAACAACATCGACAGAAAAGAGTGTGAAGAGTGACATCCACGAGGATTGAGGCCTCAAATCGATCCTGTATCGAAAGGTATTCAACATATCGTTTGAGGATGATAGGGTGAGGGAATTGTAGAGGACTTGGTTCTGCTTTTGACGTAGGAAAGACTCCCAGGTCTAACCACTAGCACAAATTGTAGTTAGTTGGAGTTGATCGATACAGAGGCCGAGTTTGTACTGATTCCACCCCTACTTGAGAATGGGGCTGGTTACACATTGTGCGCCCTGGAAATGGGGTTGGTTCTGGGTTCTTGCGTGTCGGATCATTCCAGCATCGAGTAGTAACTATCCCAGCTGAGTTCCACGGATTGAGACGTCCAACAAAGCTATCCCTAGGTTGGTTTCTACGTATGTCTGTGCTAGGAAGAAAGTGATGATGGCCTCGATGAACGAAGCTCTCTCTACTTCCGACCTAGCGGATGGCCTTCACCTATAGATAGTGGCTATGTAAAAATGGCCGATGCGTATTTTGCTGCTATCGAAGAGGATGAAAAAAAAAGGCTGGATCTCTAAGCCTGGGACGGCGCAAACATCTCCAGGCTCTACCGGTCCAGCAAACTGCAAATTAACGCCATCTTGGTACAGAGTAGGGCAGATCGCGAATGGGGCAAACGTGTATGTCGTTTCTCTTCCTAGCAACATTTTCCCTCGGTTAGGGGACAGACTGACCTTTATTGGATTCAGAGCTACTACTGACGGTCCGTGTGTGCCCTGGTAGTAAAAACGTGGTGTCGTTGCGGAATTGGCTTGCCCTCGTGACCAACTTCAGCTCATGGACCTTGAAGGTGACGGCTTAAAGGATTATGCCTGCGTTGATGCGAAAACGGGAGCAGTCAAGGTTCATCTCAATATCACAGACTCCGAAAAGAAAACATCTGGAAAAATGGAATCCTCTAGGGAATGTTGTGAATCCAACGGTAAAGCGGGATGGAACAGGAGTTATGTTCCCGGAGTGACTTTACTTCCAATCTGACTGCCTTGTCGGCTAAACGTTGCATAATTTAAACGGAGATGGAAGGGACGATCGTATTTATGTAGACCCTGATAATGGCGATGTTTTTGTTTGGATCAACTGGCTTGAGAAAGATGGAGTATGGCGATGGCAGGCGCTTGGCCGCATTGCTGGGGGAGTCGGCGCAACAAATGACACCATTCAAATGGTGGACATTGACGGTGAGCATTAGGCAGCTTCTTTCTCATCTTTCTATCTATAAAAACCCAAAAGCTTCGACTACATTTCCTTTAGCTCTCTGTTTGCCAATCATAGAATGAGATAGGTGATGGACGAGCCGATCTTTGTCTCGTCCACCAGGACACGGGGGAGGTAACCGGCTGGTTGAACACTAGTGTCGACACTATGCCTGGCTCCCATAAGCTTGGAGTCATCGCTACCGGGGTCTCTGCCAAAACGGTTGATAAAATAGTCCTCGGTTGCCTAACAGGCGAGGATTGAGTTGAATAATGCTCGTCGGTGCTGGGGGCAAGGTAGAGGCGTTCGTCAACCGACTGCAACAAACTTCAATGGTGCCCCGGTGGTCGCAAATGTTTACTTTTGCTGGAGGAACAGATGGCGCTAAACAAGTCTAAGTCCGGCCGGTGGAAATTGCTAATGATGGTAAGGTGGACTACCTGCTCGTCGAAGAAAATGTGAAGGTAGCCCTATGGGAGAGCAATGGAAGCGGAGGAAAGTATCAGGAAGGAGAAGGGGTCATTCTGTGTGACCGTAAGTCTTGAATATCATGCCCTTGATCCTGTACACACCCAAAATGAAGACCAAGTCAATCATATTTTAGTGAACGGCGATGGTACAAGCGACTACTTCTGGGTCGATCACGACGACAGAGGCTGGCGCTACTTGAGCGAAGGAAAGAAAAAAGACCCTTGGGATGATTTGGGTCCTATCACAAAAGGGACAGGTTATCCTAGGGAACAAGTCCGGATGGGGGTTCTAACGAATAGCGGTAATGCAGATTACATCATTATTGGCGAACACTATGGGAAATCCCCATGGTGGCAGAACAGGGGCAGTGAGGGAGGTTGGAGTTGGGTGGAACGTGGAGAGTTCGCCTTGAGCCCTAGCAACACCATTGAGACCAAGTTTAGATGGACCTTCAAGTCCAAAACGTGCGATTTGTCGAGTAAGTTTTCTGCTAACCCCCACCTCGCTGTCCATGGAACCAGGATCGACTGACACCAAATCCGACTTAGCTTGGATGGCGATGGCTTAGATGATTGTCTCTACGTGAACGATCGAGGGGCTGTTGTCATGTGGAAGAAAAAAAGGCGCAGGCACAACCGATATATCATGGGGTCTCCGCTATCTAGTCACCGATGGCGTCGGCGTTATGGCACAGGATGTTCAGTTTGCCGATACCAATGGCGATGGCCGTCTGGACTACGTGGTTGTAGGTCGTGTTACTGGCCGCTCATGATCCTGGCACCATCTTCATCGAGACGATGGATCTGTTCGCTGAACAAGCCGCTAAGTTTCGCCGAGAGTTGGATCTCGTGGATCTGCTATCGGAATCACCGAGGCAAGTGAAGCTCACCTTGCTCCCGAATGACATCCCTCGAGCTAACCTAGCTTGTATTTTGATTAGATGAGTGGAGATGAACGTGCCGACTCTGTGTCGAATGCCCCTGATACCGGAAGACTCAATCCCTGGCAGAATTGCCGCTGGCCCATCAGTGACTCCGATGATTCCAGGGGCAGTGGTGGTGATGGCGGCGATGATCAGAGTGGCAATGGCTCCGTTGTTTATATCGACCCGACAATCTGGAGTTCCAAGGAACTGACAGCAGGATGTCAGCCGCCTTGTACACTTGTACCATTGCCATGGCCACTCCCTTCCAAAACTGTAATAAAGTTTTCCAGTCATCACTGAGACCATCAAGGAGACTTGGCCCGAGACCACCGGCGGGGGTACCAAATACCACACAACTGCAATCACCGTTCGGATTAAATTACCACCTGTAACAACCTCGCGGATTCAGGTGTCCATCCAACTTACGTTAAGTGATTTGACGTCCAACATTGTTACCGTACAAAGCAGTATCGTTCCACCGCCTGTGACCTTGACAGAGCCCACTCATGGCATTACTTACACATACAAGCCAGGCCCCTATCCGGGTGCATAGAATCAGCCACCAATTCACGCGTAGTGTTTGATAGTACAGGTCCATATAATTAATCTGTCCTTATTGCGCCATAAGTATCTTGATATCTAATATGATGCAGCTTTTAAGAACGATTAAAGTGATGCCATAATTTTCCCTTGACTAAGCAGCAGAGCAGTGATACATCAACACATTCATCACTCTCTCTGGCGGCGATGTGAATTGGTCATTTCCGATTGGAGGATCGCCATAGACCCTAGTCGATTCAATCAGCAATATCTTCTCCATCGGAAGTACGGTGGAAAATTTGGGAGTTAAGTGCCGGATTCAATTGCCTCCCAAGGCCGCCTCGGAACCATGTTGGTTGGATGTATGTCTAGAACCAACTGAATTCACATCATATGACGGACTTGTCTCCAGTTCCATGGCATTGGCTGGTGCTGAAGCTGTTCCAAGGGCTGCTAGTGCCGGGGAATGGCGGAAGACCTCAATCCATCAACTCCACTTACCGCGACTCCCCAGCCATCATGATTCGTCAATCTGACTGGGGCACGACTCCAACTCCAGGGGGTTCGTCATGGCCCCGGACCCGTTCACACAAAAGTGGAGGTGCCATGGCGAGCTACTCCGCAATGTAACCACACGACGACCCCTTTTGCGCCAATGCGTTTCCCCACGGGGTGGAAAGAATCAGCTATTGCTTCCCCGCGGACTAGCCTTGCTAAAGTCGCAAGCCTCGTGACTTGTGCAATGGCCATGGCTGGTGTCGTGGCCTGGTTCAATTTCGGAAGGTTGAAAAGTATACGTGCGTGTGATAAATATCTTGCATCGATGCCCAGTTCGATTTCTTGTCATTGAACAGCTTGCAGCATCTCGCATCTTCTTTCCCGACCATCGTCTCTTCGCCCTTCATACGACAGCTTTCTTTAACTTCCCATCAGTCGGCATCGCTGATTAGGTCTTAGACCATGGCTGTGAAAAGTGAAGCCGAAGCCGCAGCTGGCAAGAAACTCAGCGCAGTAAGCATCAATTGCCATTCCACACACGTAGAGACCTATGAAGTCTAACACGGATCACGCAGGTACTCCCACAGGATCCCAAGCCATGGTATCGTACCTGGTATTTGATCAAGCTGAACCTGGTCCTCCTTATTCCTCTTCTGTCGTCGGCATCTATCGGTTATGATGGTTTGTCCTCTTTGTCCCTCCCCGCGACTAGGAGCATTGCCACTGATTGAATGGTTGTTTTTAAATAGGATCCATGATGAATGGCCTCCAGACTCTCCCTCAATGGCGCAAATATTTCGACAATCCCGAAGGCGCAGTGCTCGGCCTGATGAATGCCGTCTACCCCCTGGGCAAGGTCGTCTCGCTTCCGGTTGTAACCTTCGTCTCCGATCGATACGGTCGCAAGATCCCTCTGATGGGAGGCCTAGTTGCTTGCGTCGGCTTTGCCATTATGCAGGGCTTGGCCCGAAATTTCGGCTCATTTGTGGCAGCCAGAGCACTCCTCGGTTTCAGCACCAGCTTCATCAGCCAGCCAAGCCCGATTCTAATCGCCGAATTGGCATATCCATCACACAGAGGAAAGATCACAGCACTCTACAACACGTTTTTCGTGAGTAATTTCATTGTTTCAATAGTTAAAATCTGGATTCTGACCCCACTTGCAGTACTTTGGTTCCATCTTTGCTGCTTGGTGCACGTACGGTACTTTCAAGTTAAGCTCAGACTGGAGTTGGCGAATCCCATCGTTGCTCCAAGGTGCTGTTCCTATGATCCAGCTTCTAGGAGTTCTGTTCGTTCCGGATTCTCCAAGATATCTCCTGTCTAAGGGAAAGGTCGAACAGGCGCGGAAAATCTTCGCAGATTATCACGCCGACGGCGATGCGCAAGCTCCCTTGGTTGAGTTTGAGATGTCCGAGGTTCAAGAGACTCTTGCTCTGGAATCCGAGGTATTGTCCTCAACATCGTGGCTCGACCTCGTCCGAACGCCAGCTAACCGTCGCCGCACTGTGATTGCCGTCATTGTTGGTTGGTTCAGCCAGTGGAATGGTGTTGGTGTTGTGAGCTATTACTTGACCCTCGTCCTCAACACCATTGGAATCACCAAAGTGAAGGACCAGACCCTTATTAATGGCCTCCTACAAATTTTCAACTGGCTTATTGCCACTTTCCTCGGTGCGTTGATGGTTGACCGTCTTGGCCGTCGCACTCTATTCTTGACTTCTACTGCCGGCATGCTGGCCAGTTACATCATTTGGACCGCTCTGACGGCTCATTTCGTCCAAAGCGGTGGAGAGTCAGTTGGAAGGGCAGTGGTTGCGTTCATTTTCATCTACTATTTCTTCTACGACATCGCCTGGACGCCTCTCCTCCAAGCTTACCCTGTTGAGATCTTCCCATATACCCTGCGAAGCCGTGGATTGACAGTGACCTACATCTCGGCATTTGTGGGTCTCATTTTTGGCAACCAGGTCAACCCCATTGCTATGAGAAGCATTCAGTGGAAGTACTATATCGTATTCTGCTGCATCCTAGCAGTTCTATTGGGCCTGATCTGGCTTCTATTCCCCGAGACTAAAGGACACACATTGGAAGAAATTGCTGAGATTTTTGAAGGAAAACGGGAGCAGCTGAATGAAAGCAAAATGGAAATGGGCGAAGAAGATACCTTCGAGGCTAAGAGAGAAAGGTCTACTGACAAGAATCAGACAACGTCGGCACAAATTGAGCGTGCTGCTTGACATGCTCCATGAGCGACTCCCAACAAACCGATGCAAGGAAGAGCTAGCAAGGAAGGCAGCTTGAGATTTCAAAACTATCCCTCATCAAGTCAATTATCTCCTTGAACCAAGCAAAGATTACTATAACTCCGGTTTTAAATTATACATTATTTGCCTCTGCATGAACCTATGCTAGTGCTGGTTGCCTTATAAAAAACGCTCGGGAACTCTGATTAGTCAAAACCTTGGCCATACGAGACTTGAAGGAATCAAACGGACTTTATGAACGAAGACCAAGAATAGCATAGAAGATAAAGAGTGAATTTTATATTAAATCTCTTAGCACGTCATTTGCCTTTTTCAGGTCTGGTGCTTCCACTGCCCAGTACTCTATGACCTGCAATGCGGAGTCAATTGCTTCTCTCCACCGATCTGGAAGCTTCAACTTCTTGCTACGAGCTGCTGCAATCAGTAGCAACGCTCGAGTTATCGAGGTACGGGCAATATACCAAGTACCATGGTGCCGGTGAAATGGATGAGCTCTCAGCTGGCATTGAACACAAAGTTCAAGGCATTTCTCTGCAAGAGGCAAGGCTTGAGCAATAAAGGCATCATCAAGGGGTTGATGAATAACGTAGTACAAGAACGGTCGGTGGATCCATTCTCGACAAGCTATTGCTCGCGCACGCACATAGTGTGCCAACTCATTATTTACCCCTTCACTCTGATCAAGGTTAATCTGAGGCGGGATGTGAGAGCACCTTTTCAAATATTAACAATACGAAAAGTGCTGAGGATTACCCACTTACCAGACGTCTAATTCATGGTTGAAAGCATGGCATTGTTGAAGGTTCTGTTGGAAATCCTGGATCCAACCTAACTCTCCTCGGCTTCCCAAGGCTGCAAATGCCCGATTCATCATTCTTCGGAAAGAGATCTCCGCCAGGTAGTAAAACCAACTTCTTTCTTCTTCCAGGTTGATGACATCCCCGGGACTGTCAGTGCTTTGGTGGATGGAAGGCGACGAAGCTAACTCGTTGGGAGGCGATGGAAAGATGTTGGGAAACCCGAAACGATTGATTCCGCTAGCTGGCGCGGTGATTTCGCATCTTAACTCGCTAGCAGCTCATTGCGTTAGCTCTGTTAACAGCCACATTTATTTTCATGATTACCATTCAGATTTCATACAGGACCAATAAAGTCGTTGTTCCATCCGACGAGTCTCGCGCGAGAGATCACCTATGGGGTTGAATTGGGCATGTCTCTGCCTCCAGAGAAGATTTCGGAACTGCACGCATGCCAAGTTGAAGTAGTGCCAGGCTTGTAGGGCATCCATAAAATACATTTCAAGTACACCACAAAGAAACAAACACTGGATGTAAAGCAAGGACGGCTTCATGAGCCCCAGTCGCTTCTTTGCGGCCAAGTAATAAGCCTGGCTTGTGTCTTTATTAGCGAGAATCGAGGTTGCATTCGCCAGTGGTCCTTCGGTATCTTCCATGGACCTAAAAGGTGAAGCAACACATCCCAGGGAGCAAGCAATCAGCTATCAATAAGTAAGTCACTGCCTTGACATATCAACACTTGAGTAGCTTGGCAAAGGGCTTACCACCAGGCACGATGGCCCATCCCATCGTAGGCCTGTCTCTGCAGCATCCTTGACGAAGCTGGAAAACTCTCCAACATCGAGAATCGGATTTTTTGTGTGAACAAACCCGAGAAACCTTTGAGATAAGGAGATAAAATCCTCTTCTTGAATACCTCTTCCCAGGGTGCTTGGACCAGATCGAGGCTCTAGCAACCTGGATGGTTCGTCTCCTTCGCCATCACTTACGAAGGAATCAATTTCAGGAACGGAGCCATGAAATATGGGCCATTTCAGTACTCCTTCGCAATTGTTACTCGCAGCCGGAAAGTTGGGCGTCTCTTCAAGAAGATCATCCTCGAGGTCCATTTCATCCAGCGGCGCTTCGCCTCCGAGGGAAGTCGCCCCTGGATCAGGTTGCTGTCGCCTAGAAAGTGCTTGATGGTGAAAGTTATTCTGTACTGGCTCCGATGGAACCTTTTCCAGTAAAAAAACAACGTGGTTGAGACGATCTAAAATTGCCAGACTCGCGGGATCGAACCTATAGCACACAATTCAGTATATGAAGAATATAGTAAGAAACTGGTTAAATGCATTAAACGTACGACGAATGATCGTTACCCGGGTCAGCATACGTACACTGCGCACCGTGGCGAGTGCAAAATCCGCATGTTGGCCTCACATTGTCGCATTTCGTCTTGCGGATTCGACATGGCTGACATGCTGCCACGGCTCTTTTGCGTTGATACATACCGGAAATCCTGGGCCGCTTCTGCCCAGGATTATGCCCACTCTCTGGGAGCTCCGGCTCTGACATAGTCGGCTGTCTGATGCTTGCTAATCCTGGTTGGAGTCGACAAGTTGCTGCTGCTGCTGTGACGACGCGGAGCGGGGAATAGCGGAAGACGGATGAGAGAAGTGGATACGCGAGTCACAAATCTGGCAAGGTTCGCAAGATGATCTGCCTCCCTTCACTGCGAATTATGTAATTGCGCTTGGAATACACATCGCTTAGCTGAATATTTGAGCTTAATCAGAATACAGGCTGTGTTTGGAGCTTCTTTCGACCATTTTGTTAGGCCTGCATGACTCTTACCCACGGCTCGCGGAACAGATGATCTAATGAAGTGATGGGGTTTTCTCGTGTTTCTGTCATTTAATTTCTGAAAGCTACTCTGAGTCTTGTAGAAATTTAGCGCCACCTTGACGTCGAATCTCGTCTAATAGTCTCAAGATGCGAAGTGTCTCACTCCATGGCATGGTGTCGTTCTGAGTTCTTCCTGCGGCAATATCTATGGCGACCGCATCTGCCTCCCAGTAAAAGCCCTTCCCGGGACGCTCAAACTCATACTTGGTGGGCTCCTGATCATGCAGCTGCACGGTAAAGGATGCAGGTACGGATGCGACAAATCCCTCCACGGCCACAGTTCCCTTGCTACCTTCAATCCTGCAGAAAGTTGCAGGCGTTTTCGACATGGCGGAGGAGGTAACGATGCCCTGTGCGCCACTGGGGTACGTGAGGATTACAGAGGAAGCCACATCAATGCCCTCAAAAAGTCTTTGTGCCGCAAGAATAGATGGGTCATGGTTTGGCGTCTCTGCTTCCAGTGCCAAGACGGCCCAAGTCAGGCTGTAAATGCCAACGTCAAGAAGTGTTCCTGCACCTAGAGCTGGGTTTCTGAGACGTGATGTTGCTGGTAGCGAAGGAATGTTCATATTCATTGCGAAATCACAGAAAACGCGATTCACATCCCCGATGACCTTTTCCTCGTGAAGAACACTTCGGAGCTTCTGGACCAATGGGAAGAATCGTGTCCACATGGCTTCCATCACGAACACCCCCTTTTGCCGGGCCTGGTCAAAAATTTCCTTGGCGTCCGCCTCGTTGAGAGTAAAGGCCTTCTCGCACAAGACATGCTTGCCAGCCTGAATCGCATCCAGGCAATTTTTCTTGTGGAAGGCATGAGGAGTTCCAATATAAACAATATCAACCTCAGGGTCGTTGTAGACCTCGTCGTAAGTGCCATACACACTAGGGGATTTCCCCGCAAGGTGTTTCTCGACAAAAGATTGACCCTTTTCGACGCTGGAAGAGCCTACCGCTTGGATAATATGGTTGGCGTTCTTCTTGGGCCGATTAAGAGACAGGTCAGCAACAAACCAAGAGGATATTAATCCCGTTGCAATAATTCCCCATCGCAGGGTTGGGATATTAGCTGACATGATGGAGATGATTGAAAGGAGATAAAATCAACTGTGTAGACAACGAATGCCACTATAGATATAATAGATAAAGATGCATAAAAGCGAAAAATGGACATTCGATCACGCTGACTAAATAGGGGAGAACACAGGGTAAAACATCGGAGGGAAGATTCGGTGACTCCGGAGCCGAGTTGCAGGGACAAGACATCACAGCCAAGATGTTCGGAAGAGAGAGACCCTCCGAAAGAAAGCCCCGGAATGCAAGTTCATTTAGCCTGAATTAGCGGTATTGTGGGGAAGACCAGTTGTGGGGAAAGTCGTGATCCGCTACTCCGCGGTTTCCGCTACTCCACGCATGGCTTCCAGAACCATACTTGGAGTTCATAAATATGTACATGACGACCTTGCTATTAACATGTTGCCATCAGTTGAAGCATCCAAAAATCGACAAATTTGTTCAATATGACAGACTCCGTACACGAATCAAATCAGGGCCCAATTCTGCGAATCGGCATCATTGGCTGTGGTGAAATTTCGCAGGTTGCCCATATCCCCAATATCAATTTTCTTGCACATCGATTCCGCGTGACATATCTCTGCGATATTTCTGAGAAATCACTCAACTACTGCGCACAGAAGGTTCTTGGAGGAGCCCCGAAGACCACCTCCAGTGCCGAGGAGCTCTGTGCGTCAGACGATGTCGATGTAGTCGTCATCGCCAACGCGGATGCCTACCATGTTAAACATGGAATTTTGGCTCTTCAGAATAACAAGTATTGCTTGATTGAGAAGCCAGCTTCGACATGCTTCCGAGACATCGATGCTCTCATAGAGGCTGAAAAGACCTCCAAGGGAAAGGTGTTTGTTGGAACCATGAGACGTTACGCTACCGCCTTCCTGGACGCTGTTCAAGAAGTTGGGGGCATGGATAAGATCATTTACGCGAGAGTAAGGGATATAATCGGACCTAATTCGACAGCCGTGGCCCAATCCGGCACATTTCCTCAACGATTCAATGATTTCTCTGCCGCAGACTCTGAAGACCGGCTTAGCAGAGAGGAGGATATTTACCAACAGGCCTTGGGAGAGGAATTTGGAGTAACAATTACTCCAGAATCAAAGAGGATATTGAGGGTTCTTGGAGCGTGGGTGAATCAAAACTACGCTTTGTTGGTTCTGAAAACTAACTAGAGCAGACTAGGAACCCACGATCTTTCAGCGATGCGAGAGATTATCGGAATGCCTCAGGCAGTTGCCGGTGCAGTGCTTACCCTGCCTGGCATCTTCAATGTACTCTTTCAGTACGACGGGTTCCCCGTCAGCTATGAATCGGGCCTGTCCGGTGTTCCTCAATTCGATGCACACATTGAGGTTTACTCACCTGAGAAAATCGTCCGGGTTGAGTTTGACAACCCCTACATCAAGGGACTTCCTGTCACTATGACGATCCGGGAAAAGATTGGAGATGGCGGCTTTCAGGAGCGAAAAATTCGAAAGACTTTCGAGGATCCTTACACTTTGGAGTTTTTGGACTTGTACGACTGCGTTGTGCAGGGCAAGACTCCCAAGTGCAGTGCGGCAGATGCTAGAAAGGATGTGGAACTTTTCCAGATGATTTTGAGGGCAGGTTTCGGGAAGAAGAACTAAAGGCTTCGAGAGTTTTTGAGATTTCTAAATTTAACCACAACGCCCACTGAAGAATTTGAGCATCAATTAGAGAGAGACGTCTAGATTTAACAATGATGAGATAGAACTTTACCGTCTTTTCGCACAGATGAGCAGACCTATCGGCCAATAAAATTTCTTCTGACCAGTATTCACTTTCATATTGATAGGCCACTTCACGTCGCCCGAGAGGTTTATTTGACATCTTCGATGTTATCAGAAAGGTATAATCTGAGCACTTCCCAAACGAAACTGTTTTCAATGGCCATATCAAATAATCTAAACAAAAATTGAGCTGTTCGACATTGATCCGTTTCAGGATGAAGCCGTAGTCTACATGTGCCTAATTAAGGCAACGCAAAGAAACTTGACGATACGTCAAATGATCGATATTTTGGTCCCAATAGTTCGATCAGGCCAGCTCAAGTGACCCTCCATCGACGGGGGAGTAGTCATCTTCATCAGGATGCTGATACTCGCAAAGCGTCTCCTCCGTCTCGTTGGTATCCAATCCAGCCGCCACATATCTACATATTCAGGTTAGAATAGACTAAAACGCAAAATCATAACAGGTTATCAACTTACTTATCAGTTGCAAGAACCTCAAGCCCGGGAATGCAGTCAATCAAAGCAATGATGGCAAAGGAGCCGCATCCTGCCCAGAGGAATCCAATTATGGCCTCTATAATCTGGATGCCCAGTTGTTTGACATTGCCATCAAAGAACACACCACCCTCGATTTCAACACCACCGTACGCGGCGACCTTCTTTTGTGCAAAGAGGCCAGTGCAGATGGTTGCTGCAATACCGCCAACGCAGTGGGTTGCAAAAGTATCCCCATTATCAACCCATCGCCAACGTCTCGCCCAGTCGGTGAATTTGATCCGGAGGGCCTGGCGGCATAGCAGCGCACCAAACATGCCGAAAAAGAACGAAGTTGTCAGATCGATGAATCCAGCTGCAGGTGTGATCATCACAAGACCCGAGATGGCACCCATAAAGATGGCATCAATAGACCAACGTCCAGTTTCATAATAATTCATGAGTGCCCAGGTTAGGGCCCCAGATGAAGCGCAGAGGTTCGTCACTGCAAGGGCCATCAGAGACTGGAAGGATAGGGTCAGGGTAGTGCCAGCATCAAAGGCAAGCCACGAGCCCCAGATGATAATCAGAGCCAGCAGCTGAAAGAACGAGTTTCCTGGTCGATGTAGGCGAATGTGTGCGGGAGTTCTGCTGCTAGATCTGCGGGATCGGAACAGCGGATAAGAGAGGTAGAGGCTGATGGCAGTGGCTGTGGCGCCAGAGCAGACATGTACGGGGGTTCCTAGGAGGCCATAACATGTAAGTTGTCTTGTTCTTTGTGTTCAAAGCTAGGGAATCTCCTTACCTCCTGCAAAATCCAGGGCACCGAGCGTGTCTCCAAGAAAGCCTCCGCCCCAGACCATATGTGCTAGTGGACAGTAAATGAAGGTTGACCACAGCTGCGCGGCACGTTAGATCATGTTTCACCTCCTACAGCATTGATGCCGGGGAAATCCGAAGTTGAGACATACGAAAATGAACGGAATGATTGGTAGCAATCTCCCACGCTCGCAGAAGCCGCCTACGGCGATGGCACACACGGTGGCCTCGAAAACAAGCTGGAACTGGCTGAAGAGAAGCGCGGGAATTGTGCCAATAGGCTCAGCCAGGACTCCTCGGTGAAACAGGTGCGCGAAATCCCCAACAATCGAGCCCCCGTCGCCGTAAGCCAAGGTATAACCAACTATCCACCACTGGATTGAGCAGGTCATGATGACAAGTACCGCAGGAATGGCGCTGGAGAGCCCATTGTACTTCCATGAGTATCCCCCATAGGCAATACCGACCTACACATGAGAGTCAGCTACGATGGATTGCGTGGAATCGGTTCCACATCGGGTCGGCGGAGAAGTTACCGTTGGAACAATTGTCCAGCATATGCAAGTACAGACAATGATGAACAGCGTGTCCGTCTTGTCGCAATTCGCCCAATCCTTCAGCACGGAGTCCGCCATGGTCACGGTCGGCGATCAATTTCACAAAAGTGCGTGTCGAAAGTCAAGAAACTCTGCCAATTTACCCGGCCCCCAAAAGGAAAGCATGTTTATATATCCGTATGTCCCGTCCCGCCTCCCCATAGCCCATACACGTCCTCTTCCAAGACATTTACCCTGCGTTAGATAAGAACATGGCTTGGCTCGTTATGAAGATCTGGACTTTTTTGCCTGATATGGACTAGCGTTATCTGAGGTGATTCCTCTGCTGTGGTTGGCCAGATTGTGTGATATCGCACGGCCACATTTGGTTGATATCAAGTGTGGCGCATTGTGGCTGAGGCATCGTCCTCAAGTCTAGGCAGGGCAGCCTTTCATCATCAACTACAACGAATCAATGTAACACTAATTCGATTCAGAGATTCCTAGACACTTTATAGGGTCGTATCTCCATACTATAAGCTTGAATAGCGGACCAGGTGCTGTTCTACTAAACCCGAGAGTTCCGCCGAGACCTCGATCCATGGGGCGTTTATCAACCCACAATACAGCCACATCCAAACAGAACAACCAGGCAACAGTTCTATTTCATCAATTATACTTTGACTTACGTATACAATGCGAATTCGGATACGCTTTAAACGAGAAAGTCGTTGGTCATGCAACGGGGAGCGATCAAGACTGGCCTCAACGAATGAATCCATGATATCCATGACGCCATCTTGTTTCACCGTCTTGTGGGCTGATTCCGATTCGCAGGCCAACCTCTCAACGAGAATAGCATCTGGCTGCTTGACCAATCCTCCATGGTTCTATTCATTGTAGGAGACCTTTCAACGATGCTGAGAGCTTTTTGGAGGAGGTGACAGTCTGCCTAATAAGCACGTGAAACGGTGGTGTGCTCCATTCGATCGACGAGCCCAGTCGACATGCCCTTTCTTTAATTGGCTGTGGCCTGACACTTGACAAGTGGCCCAACATTCGAACCTCGGCGGGCCGCGGGGTCCGTGGGTTGCGGCTCCCGTATTTAATGCTGGGAAATCTCTCTCGTAGTTCAAGCAACATACCGAATTCATCGGACGGGAGCTCACGGATTTGGCATGCCGAGCGGGATCCACAACGTCCCGACCAGCCCCCCAAATATCCAGACCGCAAAAACCATCCAGAAATCTCAGTATCCCAAAATCCCAATATCTAGCATCTTTTAAGCCCCCTAAGCAAGCATCATGGCGCCAGCCAAGACCCCAGAACACGGGCAAGGGAAGTTTTTGAACTATCCCGAGCCTTGCCAAGGGTACGCCTGGCCCTTTCCAGCGTGACATGTTTTCCCAGCTAATGCGATCAGACCTGTCCTACCATATGATGGCAAGCAACTCTCCAACCCCGTGCTTAAGGGGCGTTTTTTGGTCGTCGCAGCTCACTTGTATGTCTACTTGTCGCCCTGCTGCCGAGTGACCTGCTTCCAGTGATTAACCTTGTGCAGGATGGAATGGTCGCGCATAATCCGCGAGTCGGCCTGGTCCAACGCTGGCTTCGATAGCATACGTCCGATTCGGGACTATCTGCGGGACTATGAGCCCTGGTTTGAGCCCACGGTTATTCCTCTGCCGGATCCAACCGCTGAACTTGAGCGCAAAGAGCCTGGAGGTAGCATGGATGGCCAAACTGAAGCACCAAAGAATCCCAAATTTTACTCCGTGTTTGACTATCACGCCATGTATTTGTCTGGCGAAGTCACGCCAACCGATGTGGCGCAGGCACTGCTTCCGCTAATCCGTCCAGAGGACGGCTCATCAGGGAATCACTCTGTCGCGTGGATGGACACGAAGGTGGAGCTGGTTATGAAGGCTGCCGAGGCGTCGACGCTTCGCTACAAGGAGAAGCGGCCTATTGGTGTCTTGGATGGAGTTCCCACCGGAATCAAGGACGACTACGACATGGATGGATATGCCACCTACATTGGATCAGTCATCAACTACGCCGAGACTGACAGTAATGAGTCCATCACCGACTGGAGTGTCCGCAAACTGGAAGAATCTGGAGCGGTTATTCTCGGGAAACTGACCATGCACGAGTTTGGCTTAGGTACGTTTTCTTCTTGCGCACTTTCTACATCTAGGGCCAGCTGCATTGCGAGACCGCTGCTGACTGAATCCAGACACAACTGGAAATAATCCCCATCACGGCACTCCCCTCAACCCCTTTAACCCAAAATACTATCCAGGCGGAAGCTCTTCGGGTCCTGCCTGCGCCGTTGGCAATGGTATCATCCCTATCGCCCTTGGTAGTGATGGAGGCGGCAGCATCCGCATCCCCTCCTCGTTCTGCTCCATATTCGGTCTGAAACCTACTCACACCCGGGTATCGTCCTATCCCAGCTCAAACTACTCGCCTACATGCGCTGTCCAGGGACCCCTGGCTGCAGACATGCGTTCCCTAGCAGCCCTATACAAAGTTCTTGCCGAGCCTCATCCTTCAACACAATACCCGCCCCTGTCTCTCCAGCCAGTTCCAGTATTCTCCAAGGTGCTTGGAATTCATAGGAAATGGTTCTCTCGCGCTGAGCCTGGCGTCCAATTGCTTGTTAATAATCTCATCCAGAAGTTGTCTTCGGAGTATGCGTACAAGGTCATCGATATCGACATCCCGTTTGTCCAAGAGGGCCAGGTTGCCCATGCGCTGACCGTTCTAACCGACGGTTCGACGTTGGTTCCGGAGACTAAAGACTTGACGGCTGCGAACAGAATTTTGCTTTCACTGGGCCGCACGACTCCATCTACCGACTATCTTCTTGCACAAAAGCTGCGTGGACTTCTGATGAGACATCTGGCGTATCTGTGGAAGACGTATCCCGGAATGATGATTGTGACACCAACGACGGCATGCGGTGGATGGCCAATTACGGGAGGAGCCGGGGAATTGAAATTTGGCATCAACGACGGCAACCGTACAATGGAAAGCATGGCATACGTATGGCTTGCGAACTATTGCGGTTTGCCAGCAATCACTGTCCCCGCTGGGTACCTCGTGCCTAAGGGACAGAAGACTGCTGGCCAGCCAGCCGACGAGACCACTGTGGGAAAAGTCCCGGTCGGCTTGATGGCCACTGGAGAATGGTGCAGCGAGGAATCGTTGCTCAAGTTTGGCTTCGATGCAGAGGCTGCGGGCGCCGATATCAGATCCAGGCCCCCTAATTGGGAGGACGTGATAGCGATGTCACATTCGCATACCAAGTTGACTCGGGTCGAATCGGGGGCCTCGAGACAACCTCTCATTCCTTCCTAAGCGAACAAGAAGTTCGATTTAACTTCGTCTGCCAGGAAGCTGGCGATTGCCTCGTGCAGATCTAGGCTCGTCACGCCCGAATGTAAGAGAGAAAGAAACTAGGCAGCAATGCGCGAACAAAGCAAGTTTTGGAGCAAGCTAGAATGAACATGCATGAATGGTCGATATTCCTAGGTAAAGCTATCACTCAATGATACCTCGATTTTTTATTATGAACGGGCTGTATGTATGAAGTTGTCATGTACTTTAAAGTGTCAATTAGTCGTTGTACACAGAAAACATGGAAAAGCTGTCTGGGTTACGTGTTAGACAATAAGCAGGCCACACGAGACATGGATACGAGACATGAACACGCAAGCTTACAGAAAGAGTCACACGCCAACATCTTGAACCATTTGTCCAGTGGCGTTTGGGCTATTTTCCAGACGTCATCCAGTGCTCCAAAACACCCTGGTCAGTTGCTTGAAAGGGGAAGCTCCCAGCCTTACTTGTGATGCGTTCCGAAGAAACCCCGCTTTGTGCAATCCAATGGGGTTTCGCTCCGTTGCCCGGACCTGCATCAGTGCGGGGATTGTTAGTCAATAAACACACGAATCAACAGGCCGCAGATATACGGCGTCCAATCTTCAACACTTGTGGAGGAGTGGTATACTCATAAATGCTCAAGGAACGCCGTGATGCAGTTCCCATTCCAACGTGTCTTCGGCGCAATCTGCGTCTTCCTGGCCGTGTGCCTCTTCTTGGGCGCGATATTGGTGGCACGCGTCAGCCCCACGGACCACGGGGTTCATGACACACCATTTGGCTATGAGCCGCTGAATAGGACTGGTATCAAGCCTGGGAAGGCTGTGAAACCAGGCACCAAGTTGCGGATCCTTTGCGTTGGCGACTCCATCACCTCTGGCTGGCTGAGTGATCAGGACGGCGGAGACGGCAACGGATATCGGCTTCAGCTGCAGAAGGACCTATCACGTAAGGCGGTGATGCAAGGCAACGTCAAGTATTGGCTAACAGAACACAACAGAGGACGAGGTCGTATTTGCTGGGACAGAAACCACTGGTACCATGCCTGGGGGCTATTTCGTATGGTGTTCCATTTTCTCAACTTCCCCTTGCGATGTTGGTAAACTAACCTTGCATTCGCACAGGCGGCTTGGCCAGGCATGACAATTCAATTCATGAACGAACATGTCAGTCCATCGTTGGATCAACGCCCAAACATTATTCTCCTGCATGCTGGAACAAACGATATGGACAATAGAAGGTACGAGGAAAACGGCCCTGAGGGTGCAGCCGACCGTCTTGGCAATCTTATTGACAAAATGGCTGCCGCCTGCCCTGATGCCGTCATCCTCGTTGCCATGATCATTGATGCATGCGACCCTCACAAGGCGCTGGAGATTCCAAAGTTCCGGGCCTTGATTCCAGAGACTGTCCGAAAACGCCGCGCGGCCGGCCACCGTGTCGTCGCGGTGGATTTCAACACATACCCAGAGAGTTGGTTACGCGACTGTGTCCATCCGACAAATGAAGGCTACCGAGAATTTGGGCATTATTGGTATGACTTTATTACTCAGGTGCCAAGCAGGTGGATCCAGATTCCAGTTGGAGATGACCCATCCCGTGAGCTGTGATAGAACAGGGCGTTTTTATCACTCCTCTGGGTTCTCGGGAGATGAATAGTGTTGGGCCAAGATATAGCTGGTAACAATGAGATAGGCCGAGCTTTCTATACAAAAACAAATTTCCACAATTTCATGGCTGATAGACAATCCTTGAGGTCAGAGGTATAAGACAACTGATGTAATCTAAACTGAAGTTGTTTATACGTAGCACGGCGTGTTTCAATGCAAGTGAAATCTCAATCTAAGTATATTCAAGTCTCGCTGAAACAAGGCTAATATTCTAAGGTGTTATACATATAATTACTAAAGGAGGCAAGCAGGCGTGTCATGACTTATTTCATGGCAGCCTTGCTCTCGTCTTCAGGGCTAGAGCTGGTCTCGCCCGAGAAATCATTCTCCACACCATCAATGTCACAAACCTCGAGGCGGGTCCCTTGTAGTTCTTGCGGCCATCGAAGATCCAGGTGATGAGAGCAATAATGAGGATCACACCAAAGGCGGCAACACAGTAGTTCATGTTGTTGGAGGTGACATCCATTTCAGGAGGGAAGACGAAGAGGACAGTGGTCAAAATGGACCAAGCAATGCCAACCAAGTTGCAGACCCAACGAACAGGGGCGCTCAGCTTGAACATGCGAGACTCGGGAAGCTTGTTTCCTCCGCGGAGGACGTTGATTGCAGGGGGGATGGCGTAGGTGACACCAAGGGCGACGACGGAGGCAGCGGTGATGGCGTTGAAGGTGCTGCTAGATCCGAGAAGAATGAGACCAAAAATAATAACCCAGACGGTGGTCCAGATGAGGGCATTCACAGGGACATCCAGGGTGGGGTGAACGGTAGCGAAGAGGGAGCTGAAGGGCAGACCGCGATCTCGGGCAAATGCATAGGTCATTCGAGCACTGGTTGTCATGATGGCGGTAGCAGTGAAAACCATGCACATCAGGGGGAACATGACGAGGCAGACGCTGCCGGCCTTGCTGCTGGTAGCATCGAAGAAGATCTGGAGGAGAGGACCGGCTCCGGAGTTGAGGACGGCATCCAGGTCCTTCATGACAAAGAGGAGGCAGCTGAGGAAGACGAATCCGGAAAACATGCCAATTCCAATGCAGTAAATCATAATCTTGGGTCCTTCCTCGCGAGCGTTGGGGATTTCCTCAATCATGTGGGCAACAGCGTCGAAACCTAGTTGTGCTCGGTTAGCCATCCGCATCGACACCTTCGACAAACCAACCAAACATCGAAATCAAGCAATCAAACAAAGGAAGACTTGCCTGTAAGCGCAAATGCGCCTTGAAGAAGTCCGAGAAGCCAAGCCAATCCATCGGGCCATCCGACTTCGTTGATGAACTTTCCGTAGACAAACTCGCCGGTCTGGTAGTTGGGAGAGGCGCAAGCCAGAACGGTGATACTAATGATTACGAAACCAGCCATGCTCCACAGGAAGGCGGCCTTGTTGAAAAGAGGAAGGATTCGAGTAGCGAATGTGTTGAGGACAAGGGCAAAGAGCGTAAATCCGACGTAGATGAGGAACTGGTGCCAGGTCTTGGACTCGTAGGAGGGGCTCATAAAGGCGATGGTGTCGACGATGATGGTGCTTCCAAGGAGAGGTGCAGTTGCAGTCAGGGCAACCCATCCGGCCACGTTAATCCATCCTGTCACGTAGCTGATGCCTCGCGACCAGCGCGGCCAACTGACAATGGCAGCCCAGTGGTATTGGCCACCGGCGGTGGGATAGGCAGACAGGAACTCGGCGAGGGAGGCGGCAAGGCACAGGTTGCAAACGCCAGCAACCATCAAGCCCCAAATAACAGAGCTGGGACCGCCAGAGGGAAGGGCCAGGTTCATGGAGGTGGAGAGAGCAGTCCAGGTGTTGAGGATGGCAAAGGCGAGACCCAGCATGGAGAGCTTGCCAAAGTTACGCTGCAACTCTTGCTTGTGGCCCATCTGAGCCAGAGCGGCGGCATCGTCATTACCCACGACTCTCCCCTTTTGGGGTTCGTACACGTCGTCCATGTTTGGGGGGTGGGTGTGTGATTGTTGTCTGGAGGGAGTGTGATTTCAAGAGAGGTGTAGATGAAAGGAGAGAATGGATTGGGACTCCTCTTACAACGTTGTCTGGGGGAGTGATTCTTAAAGAACAAACTTCTCTTACTTCCACGCTTTGTGGAGCCAAACAGCATACTATGCAACGCCGTCTCACAATCGGACCGGAAGCAAACCGGGAAGAGTCCGGGGACCCCGCTCATCTCCGGCCCGTTATCAAAAAGACGCTCTCATTCTGTTTGCGTAACAAGCCTTCACAAACATGAGGGTTTGGGGGAATCGTGAGGCTCCACGGGCTTCAAGGGGTGGTGGTCCACCGTCTCCACAAAAGTTGACGTCGTGTTGTCGCCTCATCCCCTGTCAGAACGCTCAAACTGTTCTAGAACAGTTTGGGAAACCCACAAATTTGCGGCATCGACGCATTCACTTATCGGATCCGTCGTGCAACCATGTGGACCGTCGGAAGGTCTTCCTTTCCAGAAGCTGTCGGGAACGCGGTCGCTTGGGGCTGATCTGACCATTCATGCGTTCCTGGCCTAGGCGACTAGGACAAGGCGAGGCTGGCGCAACGCAGCTGGCAGCAGGGCGTTTCTTTTTGCGGGTGGATTTTCCAAACACGCTTAACGGGATTCTAAATGGTGCAGATGCGGCTCTTCAGGGTTTACGGATTTTTACAAACGGCTAGCTCCTTGGAAACGACGTCCAACGGGACAGGGCTGGCACGACGACTTGTGGTTGTAAGTGTACGAGAAGTCGTCGCCTACGAGAGCATCAGCAATCATTCACTTTGACCTCAGAGCATCGACTCTCGGGGATCCGCCGAGCTGACCTAGACACGGGGATCACCGTCAGAGATGTCGCGTCGAAGCGGCAGCGGCAAAAAAAAAAAACAATACAAATTCATATGGAGCCATCCACCGCACACGGGGAGAGTGTCATGAGACCGAAATGGAACCATACGATGGCCAGCTAAATACCTCACGCCTGGGCTCCTAGACTCCGCCAAAGGCCCTCCATCGAAGGAGCCCAACTGCCAGCCAACAGGGACAGGCGGCATGTCATCAGCCTGCGACGCCATCATGTCAAAGTCCAAGGGCGCGCCGCCACCTCCGCTGGGGTTCCCCGTGGGAAGACTCGTGGGACGGGACATGGAATGGAGGCATGGAAGATTTGCGGGTGGCAAAAGCGGAGCGCGCAACGCTTAATCCGCGTGGTTCTGCGTGGCATTGGCTGCCTGTTATTCATTGTCCTTGCCAATGGATTCATGGTTGAGGCGTCTTCCTCGCGCTCGACCCCCGTAAGCTGGCATCCGACATAGCCGGCAGCTCCATTAAAATACTCGCTCTCAGGGTCAGCGGGGCTCGCGCCCCGGGCCAACCGAGCCGCCCACAATACGCTCGTGGCCAGGACGGGCATTTGGTTGGCGGTTGACCATTTCTTTTACGTACCAAGGCAGATGGAAAGCTGGAGAGACACGGAGAAGACGGAGGCAAAGAGCGAGGATACAGCTTCGGGTCGTCCAAGCGCCTGGGTAAACTGGATATGCTGGAGAATATGCTGGAGAATTTACTGGAGAATTTACTGGAGAAGATGCCGGAGCAGAACGCATACATATGATTTGTGCCAAGTCAAGCCAAGGGTGCCAAGTGCGCCAAGGCTGGGGTCGATCCCGGATGGCTGCGTGCTGCTGCGATCGATCCACCGTTATCTTTCAACCCTTCCATCTTCGGGCTTCGAAATTGCTGAATCTGTCCGTAGACGGCATGTGGCGTCGCGGCAGACACGGCAACGCGCGGCGGGAGCAAGGCCAAGACGCCAAGGTGCAGGAACTGCGAGCGGTTCATCTCCAGTGCTGGGAGTGCCGATCCAGGGAGTCGGGACGATCTGCCGGCTATCGTTGAGGCTGATACCAGCCGCAGCCGCAGGGCGACGTCGAGCCGCTAACCTGTTAACGTCCAAGAGCGCTTCAACGACATGGCAGCCCTTTTCTTTGCGGCTTTGGCTTCGCCTTCTTCTGCCTGCGCTGCGCTGCTCGGCTTTGCTGATGCACGCAGCATGACACGGTTTCGCCGAGGCCAAAGGGGCAATTATCCAAGCGACTAGCGCTTCCTCAGGGTCCGTCCCGAGCGCGCTCTCCGTCCTCGAAAAGTGGCGACTCGCAGCCTTGAGTAATTGAAACTGCGTACACATTACCTAATAAAGGCGGAGAATTACATGAGAAGAATCATTCCCCAGCTTCCCTCCGCCCGATCGATCAAGGGAAATCTCGCCGCGCCTGAGCAGTCAGTCGGACGAGACGGGGAACCACAAGCTGCGCTCCGAATTCTCGTCCAAGGATGGATTGTTTTCCATCCCGTCTGTTTGAGCGCTGCCAAGCCGCCTGCCAAGAGGCCAAAAATGCCCGCAAAGCTTGTGATGACGCCCGGAACGCCGTGTGGATGGACCGTCAGTCAGCTCACAAAAGCCCCGTCGTCACCGCGGCACGAGCCGTCGTCAATGGTGCCACGGTAGGTTTTTCTCTGGTATTCCCGGGCTCGTCGTCATTCTGGAATCAACACTCTCCCCGTGTGCCGCGTGTTTTGCCTGCTTCGGGCATCCATGGGCCATGGGCCACCGCCAGTGCCCTACCAACTTCATCATGCAACATCAGGCGATGCGCGTAGCTTTAATGAGAATCCTCGCAAGAGCCGACCCAGCTCCAGCGAGAGCAGGGGTCCGAACCGCTGTATTTCAGATTGATTGAAAGCACTGTCCCACGACGCTACCACCACTTAGTCGGGGCCCAGTTCTTCTACCTAACTAGTCCAGGAGCTGGACCGGTAAAGACCGGCATTGAGTGGGCTGGACTAACTCGATCGCGGAATTTCAATGATTCTTGGCGACCTTCTAACATACAATTCCATGCTGGACACGCCCAAAACCTTTGAAAAATCTCCTTTTGCTCTCATGTTTTGGACAAAACTATTCCTTCGGGTAGCATCACCATGGCGCCCTAGTAAACCACAAAGTCACCAGACTCGGAAAGAATCGATCCTCGACAAGAATTGCCTCAAGCCAGTATGAGCTCATGGTGAAGAATCAACCCAAAGAATGATGCAACCAAAAAAAAAAAAACGTAAAAAAACCATCCAGCGAAGGAGAAAAAAACCCACCAACCGAGGGAATAAAATGGAATACAATGAGTTGCAAATAATAACCATAATAACCTTACTTGAAACTGAGGGCTTATTTCAATCATGGCAACTTCTTGTTCTTTCCCTGCTCACGGTTCGTGTAGATCCTCCTACACGAGTCAAGGGCGCATTGAATCTAGGGTTTTGGACCGGCCCGGTCTCGTAACATCTCACCAAGCAAACCCTGCATTCAGTCATCTTTTTCCCCATAATGGAGACACGAGGAAAAGGAACCGATCAATATCTTTCTACAAATTCCATCTTGTAATTAACCTTACTTGCTTCCCCCCACGAAAGGGGGGGGGATTATCAAGTTTTACCCACTCTCACCCCAGCATTTGTCCCATCCGGAGACCTGCAAAAGAAACGCAGTTGCATGCCAGTCACCCCATACCGGCCTAAAGCACCGGATTCCCCAGTTCTATCAAAAGACCCGAACCAGTTACTTGGTATATGCTTATCGTCCAAAAGAAAATTGCAGATTCGGTGATTAGGACAATATGCAGGCACTAACAGCGGTTCGATTTACAACATCGAAATAGCCGCGCCTACCCTACAGCCGGTGAGAATTTCATGGTGTGACACATTGTGGGAATGCAGGAAACCAAGAATTTCAAGATTTCTTTTGAATGTGATTTTCGAGTAGAATAAAGGCCTTTGTGGGGTTTTTAATCGATAAATAAGTGTTCGTTCTTGGGTTAGTTGAATGGGATAGTAGCAATCAACATTTGAAATTTATGTCAAAGTGTGTCAACATTTTCCCCCCCAAAACACGATGCTACCCTATAATGCAGGTACTTCGTGTATGAATACGCGATAGACTGCCTCAAGTTGTGTATAACCGCACGCTCCTTTCCTCACATTGAGAGATGTTGTTATATTTGAAATAATAGCATCATAAAATTGCGTTCACTTGTGACTTGTTTGTTCATGTTCTTCACTGACCTGCAACACTGGAGTATTTTGTAGAATATAACAATCCCATTCCAGCCATACTTGACCCAGGATTAGGTCTCTCTAAAGCAATGGCAATACAAGTAGTTCAATTGCATAGTACACCCTTGCTGATTGATGACGCGTTTGCGAGCAAAATTAGGACAATCACTGATGAAAGTCGAATTAATTGAGGGTCTGATGGATCTACCTCGGAGTTAACTGGGTCTCCATAGCTATGACAATAGTGCACTTGGTGCTTATCTAAAGTAACATGGCCTCATATGCAACAAGTGCCATTGCCGATATCCGAAAATGTCTTCCTAGCTTTTCGGCTACTCCGAAGCAGCCGGCGACGCTGATGTCACCGCAAGCCCCTTCTGTCAGGCGGTTTGACCAGGGTCCACCTTCGAGATCTGATAAGATCACTGAGCCTCACACCGATAACTGCTGATAAGCATTGAGGCTGACGACTGAACAAATTAAAAGTGCAGAACCTATATCTGGGGCGATATCATGATTGAAATGTATCAGAGAGAAGAAGGATCTTCAATGGGGAAAGGAAATTCGTAAGGACAAACTAGGGGTGAAATGAGATCTTGAGGTTATATGCATGGAAACTGGCGAATATCTGACTCCGGAACATATACATAAAGCATTGAGAAAAAGAAAAAGAGATTCGAGTGGTATTTAAATCATTGAGAAGAACCGGAGCTTGTCTTACATGGTATTATAGGCAGAAGGTAATTTGAGAAGCAAGTGGCATGTGTCTTTGCTTCAGATCTGTTTTATGATAAGTGAGGGAAATATTATATCGGTCTTAGGTGAACCTTCTATTGATTGGCCTTATGCCACACTTAATCTGATCTACCCATACTACAAGAACCGCATTTGACAATATTGTTCAGGACTTTTAACGCCTAAAATCGCTGTCAACAATCTATAGGCTCTCCAGTCAACCCCAATGCAATCATACCTGAGCTGAGATGAATGCTAGTTTGGATTGATAGTCACTGATTTAAATTGAAAATTCCCTCTCTTCATCTTGGAACACGATTATCCTAGCGCTGGAATGATACGTTGGTGAATATACAACATGCCAACCCTCAAGCACTGGACTGTTCCCAAGCTCGAAGATGGAGACACCCACGTCTTTATAATCGGTACATAAAGCACGAAATCTAAGAGTTAGGCCGGTATTCTCTCTGGGGGTTGAGTCATAGAATGTCTGCTCTTATGACTATTCCTAGGTATATGCAAACATCTGCCGATGGCACCTACATATAACAATGGAGACTGCTATTCTCTATTAATTTGCGGCATATATCTGTATTTTCTATGAGCCCTGCCCAAAGGGTATGTTGTAATATTCGTTTGAGTCTCTGCTTTACACTTTGCTCTACCTTTCTGTTACCCCAGACCGTGGTACACGAAATCATGTGAATCTAGCTCGATACTGAGTTGGGGTCTAGGGTAATGTGGATCAATCTGTCATCAGGTTGGTCAGGAAGATAAAAGGGACCTCAGAGACATAGGAAATGAACAGGCAGTTTTCTCCAACCAATTTTTATTTTTGAAATCCTGAATTCCTCGCATTTGGACTCTATTGAAGTCCCGGTGCAGCCCCGTATGACATTCCCTTATTTATGACTTTCTGCCCTATATTCTTTCTTTCTTTTCTTTGAGGGACACTCCAGAGCATTTGATCAAATGCTCTAACACTCTTCCAAGTTGTTCGCAGCTGCTTGGGAAGGCTATTCGGTCATCACCGAATCTGCTTACCCTATACCCTTCTGGGTGGGGTGTGTGTTTTGGCCAGTGTCCCCGTCCACCAACAAAATACATCACTGCGCAATATATTGGGAGATATTTCTTTTAGGATTATTTTAGTGTATGCTTAGGTAATTTTTTCTTGTTAATGTGTTCTTGTGTTGTGTTTTCGATAATAGTTTGCGTTTGTCTTTGCAAGCGGTTCAATCAGCATTGTAGCAGTGCGCAAGCGGACTACCACCATCTGTTTCTGCTACAAACACAGTAGACTAACAATTATATAGCAATTTTAGGTAAATTTGGGTGGAGTTGATTCCTTGGCTTACACTGAAGGCATGCGAGCCCATGCATATGTGCTACATCTAAGCGAGAATGAAATTGCTGATTTGTTTCACCTTTGCAACTTGGACAATATCCACTTTAGGATAATCAAGACCAAACGTTGGCGATAATCATATTTTGTCTGATATAATGTAAGGGCGAATGCCAACGTGGTGACATTTAATAGAATTCATAGCCCAATTTCCTGTCGTTTGAGACATCCCAGTCATGCCAATAACCCAAGCAATCTAGATTCCCTCTATAATTTTCCGCTATTATATATATATATATATATCCTTATTTAAAGTCGTGCCTTTTCGGTCTGCTCGCCGTTGCTGTCGAACCAAATCTTGTTGCCAGTGATCATTGACTGCTGGAGGGCAGCGCCAATCTTCACAGCGGCGACGGCAGACTCGAGCTTGACGGGAACCTTGACATTGTCAAGGCAACAGTCTGTGAACTCGACGGCCTCCTGCTTGAAGGCGTTCTTGAATCGTTCCCAGTAGTTCTGGGGAAGCTCGTGTCGGATTCCGCCGGGCTGGTAGATGCGAACCAAGTTGCTGGTGGGGACCAAGTTGATGCTGAGCTTGCCCTCGGTGCCGATAATCTCAGTAGTGTCCTCCTGGCCGGCGGCCATCATGCGGGAGGCATAAAGGTGAACAATTCGTCCATCGGTGAATTCGATGAGACCCATGGCGTTGTCACGGTCGTTGTACTTTCTCAAGTCAGGCTCAACTGCGGTAATACCAACGGCAGAGACGGACTTGATCTTGCTCTCGCCGTCCTCACCGAAGAACCACAAAGCAAGATCGATATCGTGGATGGAGCAGTCGACAAAGATGCCACCGCTGAACTCAGCGTAGGCAACAAAGAAGCCCGAGGGGTCCAGGACATCGCAGGTCTGGCTTCTAAAGACGGAGGGCCGGCCGATGGCACCGGTGCTCATCTTGGCGTAGGCGTCCCGATAGCTTTCATCGAAGCGTCGGGAGAAGCCACACATGACCTTGAGGTCGGGCCTCTGTGCGGCAGCGTCGACAACAGTTTGAGACTACCCCTGGTCAATGATTTGAACAAGCACAGCAATAGCACGGAGAGAAACTTACGACTTCAGCTGTAGTAGCAAGGGGCTTCTCGCAGAGGACGTGCTTGCCAGCCTTGATAGCAGCAATAGTCTGAGGGGCGTGGACGGCGGTTGCCGAAGCGACACAGATGGCCTCGAGACCCTCGTGACGGATCATGTCATCGTAGTTCTCGTACACGGCGACTCCGGACTCTCCAAGGGTTTCCTTGGCCCACTGCCTCTCAGTTGCGTCGGGAGACGAAACAGCAACCAGCTCGGCTCGGGGAACCGACTGAAAGAAGTTGAGGGCGTGGCGCTTGCCCATGCGGCCGAGGCCTGCAACGCCAATCTTGAGTTTTCTGGGAGCCATGGCCGCGACTAGAGGAGGAGCAAGGAAGTGATTTTGGGGATACAAGGGACTGGGGATGGACCTGCTAGAGCCATTTGGCCAAAGATCGGGAACCCGTTTTATAGCCAGTGACTACCGAACGTCTGGGGAAGCGGGCTCTGCGAGCTTGTGGAGGATCCGACGCCTAGTTTGCGGAGCCATGATGGCGGGACTGAAACACGTCCAATAGTCTCAATTGTCTCGGACGCCATGCAGTTTGAGACGAGATCGTGATGGAGGTTGGCGATGCTCGATGACCTGTTTGCAGTTGTTGCGGCTTAGATCCTCCACTTTTTGAGCCGTGACGGGGCGGACGACTTTTCCCGTTCTGGCAGACGAGGTGAAAGCGTCCGCGGCTGAGGAAACGGGCCCCGGCGGAGTGGTTTTCCACGGCGGAGCCATTTTCCTCTCTTGGGAGATGCGGCAAAGAGCAGCGCTCGGGGCCACTGTCGGTGAATCTGGTCGATCCGGGCGTCAGCCAGCAGGGATCGTCGCTCGAAGCCGTATCCCATACCTATTGCATGGCTCCCATGGCTCCCGTGACAACTGTGGGTAGTGGCTCGCTCGTGGTGTGACATGGATCAGCGGCTCGGACAAGGATTTCGTCGTTGAACATTGTGTATTAATTGGCAACGTAACTTAATGCAGTGCTAACCAGGGGCGCTTCCAATTGCCTGCGCATTTTCTCCTTCTTTTTACCCTCTTCTAATTCGTGCTTCCTCTTCCACCTACGGACGGATACCTACTGGTTCTTCTGTTCGTGCTTACTCCCATCCCCAGGCCCTCTTTAAACTCACCTGCGCGCCCGCCGTCGGCCAGAAGTGATCCGTCTCCGTCTTTACCAAAACGTCCAGCAGCGCGGCCCGCTCCTCATCGCGGCTGAAACGGTCTCCGCACGAGGCAATGCCGAGGGACGCGGTGAAGATTGCCGGGATGGTTCCCCTATTCGACAAGGCGATGCCGCACAGCTGCCGGATATCGTCCTGCACCGCCTGTTCTCGCCGCTGCTGGGCGCTCATGCGCGCAGGCCCCAGCTTGGGGAGTGTCGGGTCGTAGCATTGCAGCAGGGCCCGTGCCAAGGTGCCGTGGGCAACTCCAATAACTGACGAGTTGTGCATTTGTTAGATTCCTTCGACCCACTTGGCGGGAGGTTGTGTGCGTCTGTCAAGGAGGAGACGGACGGGGGAAAGAGACAGAGGGCTGGAGGGTTGAGGGGTCGAACGGGAGGAGGAGAAGAACAAGAAGAAGAAGAAGAAGAAAAAAGAGGAGTTGCGAGATACTTACCGACGGCATGATTCATGTAGACAATCTGGGGAAAATGGTTGCCGGAGCCAGGGTCAGCTGGCCCATATGCCAACGGGAGAAACGACGACGGCCGCGCTCGAAGCCAGCCGTCGTCATACTCCTTCAGTGCCTGATACTCGCTGGCCTTTTGGTCGCCGTCGCCAAAGCAAAACTCGATGACGTTGGCGCAGTGCACGATGATGCGGTTCGCCCACACGTCGTCGCTGCCCTCGCCAAACGACTGGTCGATGAAGCGGTGGCTCAGCGAGATCTTGATGGACCGCTGGCTGGCAAACGCCATCGTCACCTCCTGGCGCAGCCCGATCCAGAACGCTGCCTTTCTCATCTCCGTTGCCACCGCCGTCGAGTCTTGGGCGTTCATGAAGACCTGAATGCCGAGCAGATGGCCCTCGTGGTCGGTTCCCAAGAGTGGAACTATGACAACATGGTCAGCAAGGGGTTCAGTCCCATGGAATGGAATGGGACTGGGACTGGGGTCCCTCCTCAGCGCACTGGTGGCCCAACTCCAACTCACCGTCCAGCTCTTCTAGCGTGCGCAGCAAAATGGTGGCTGCTAGTAGGTCATCATTATTAAGAGCCGAAGAATCATTGGATATGCTCGACAGTTGGCGTAGGCAGTTTTGGTGATACCGCGTCGACGCATACTCGTCAAACTCCTCGTGCATGCTCAGATGCCGGCTAGAGAGTGCGAAGATGGCACTCAGCAGCGTAGGACATTTCATAGCCCGCTTGGGAACCTCGAGCGCAAAGTGCCGAGACGCATCGCATAGGTCAAACTGGACCCAAGTACTTATTAGGTTGCCAGGGACAAGGCGTATGTGAGGGCTCCGGTACATACCCATGTGCACATGTACTCGAGATAGTACTTCATCAATCTTGCTTCCTGAATGCTCTGCAATGGGAAGCAGGCGTCGTAGGCATCGTCGTATGATGATCCCGCATCGCTGTGGAGCCCTAGGTTCGATCCCGTAGGAAGACGAGATAAGGCCCTCTCATCCACAAACGGATCCGTGTTGTGCGGTGGTGCGTCTCTCCTCACGAGATTGGAGACGCGGTGATTCTCCTCAGTTGGTTGCGTCTGCTGTTGTGGAGGTTGGTCACTGCCGTGGGATATCCCTGTTGGTGAGTCGAATGTGAAACGCAATGCGGCTGAACTTTTATCATCTGCATTGTACAGAGCCTCCAAATCCTCAGTTTCGTCCACGAAGCGCACTGGAACACACTTCATTGTTAGACACCATCATGTCGAATTAATTTTTCTTCTTCCGTTTCCCCGGCCTCGATTTGGCGCTGGCGGATAGAAGAAAAACTAGAAAAGCTCACCTCGGCTTGGATATTTGACCCATCGTTGGTCATCTGAAGAGCACAGCCTGCATCGGGTGTTGAGAATCAATAACGGTAGCTCGGGACGGGTTTGTAAGGAGTCATGACGGGCGTCTTACTCATTTGAGTGATGTTTGAATCGCGTGTTTTCACCCGGAATGCATGTCTCCCCAAGAGCAACGCATTTGTCGCATGATGCGTCCGTCTCGCCGGCGGCTTTGCTCGAATCGACGGGCTGGGCCCAGGTACATTTCGAGTGTCTCTTGCGACAATTCTGCCCAACAACAATCAGCGTATGGCTTCACCCACGACGTCAAGCATCGATGTAACCATGCCAAACTGGGGGTCCGTCGCCGGCCTTGTACCCGACCGAGAGGTGTCGCAAGGGTCGCGGAGAGAAGTCCTTACCAGACAAGCAACTTGCAAGACGTGAACCTTTCCCGGAGCCATTTCGTCTCCATCTCGAGATGGGTCTCGCAACTGCAATACGTCTATAAGAGGTCCGGACAGTCGGGGGCACTTCCAGAATGAGCCGATCAGGGCGCCGCGACCAGGAAGATGCCGGAATTTTGTACCAGGAGGAATATTCCCCGCAGTCCCCAAAGAGTAATGGGCGGCGCCACTAGCTGAAACTTGAGACAGACCCGGCAAAAAGGAAGAAAACCGCGCAGTCCGTGGACGAGAGAGTGTGTCCTCGAGTCCCCTGTCCTGGTGCCCCAGTGCCCCAGACCCCACACGAAATTGGAGCGACCCTCGTCTCGCACAGGGCCACAGGCTTCTCCAACTTCACCTTAGCGTTGGGGAATCATCGTGGGCTGACTCGGGGAGACCATGGGGTTTTGTGACAGGTTGGTTTGTCCCCGCGGGCCCCGTGCTGAACCGTTGGAGCTAGGTGAAGGAATTGGCTGTTCCCCGATTGGTCTTTGGGCTTGCTTGCCGGGTGCGCGTCTGGGTGTCTGGGTCTGGGTGTCTGGGTGTCTGGGTCTGGGTGTCTGGGTGTCTGGGTGTCTGGGTGTCTTGGTATCTTTGGTGTCTTTTGGGGTTGGCTCAGTCAAGTGTTTTCGGGTTGCAACGCAAACTATATAAATCCACCTTAGAACGCGGCTTGAGTTTATTTTTTTCTCTCTTTCGTCTCAGGTTCATCGTGGGCTTCTATTTCAACGACATCTTTTGCGAAGACGTGTTCTCCCCTCATACTTGTTCATAATTCTTCCCCTGTTGCACACAGAGCACATCCCTCTGCCTTGCCAATCGCCATGGATCACCACCACCCCAAGCTCGAGGCCGAGCACGATGAGGGCGGTATCGCCACTGAGTGGGAGGTGGAACCCTACGGACCATCCGGTACGCAAACGCGTGGAGAAGCTCGTGCAGAATCAAAACTAACCCACCAGGTTTCCGCGGCATCTTCAGTTCTCGCTATGTGGCCCTGTGCGCATCTTTCAGCGCCATCGGTGGTCTTCTTTTTGGATACGAGTGAGCAATCCTTTAACGAGTTGAAACGAGAAAAAGAAAAAATAAAAATAAAAAGGAGAGCATGATGAATTAACGAATTTCTTACAGTCAGGGTGTCATCTCCGTGACTCTGGTCATGGACGAGTTCCTGGAGCGATTCCCTGAGGTTTCTTCCCATGCGTCTGGTGCTGGATTCTACAAAGGTCTCATGACGGCCATGATTACGCTCGGCGCTTTCGTCGGTAAGTCCGACACTACCAATTGAGCCTGATGTGGCGACTAATGCGGCATCCCAAAAGGTGCCCTGAACCAAGGATGGATCGCCGACGCCTACTCCCGAAAGTACTCCATCATGATTGCCGTGGTGATCTTCACCATCGGCTCAGCTCTCCAGACGGCTTCGATCAGCTACGCCATGCTGGTTATTGCTCGATTGATTGGTGGAATTGGTATTGGAATGTGAGTTGAACACTGCCAAGCCTTGCCATTGATTGTCTCATGTGCTAATTTTCCCCGTGAATAGGCTGAGCATGGTTGTGCCTCTGTACATTTCTGAAATTTCCCCGCCCGAGATTCGCGGTACTCTGCTTGTCTTTGAGGAGCTGAGCATCGTCATCGGTATCGTCATTTCGTTCTGGATCACCTACGGCACCCAGTACATCGACTCCCACTGGTCCTGGCAGCTGCCGTTCCTCATCCAGATCATTCCTGGTCTGCTTCTTGGATTCGGTGCTATTCTGCTGCCCTTCTCTCCCCGATGGCTGGCTTCGCAGGGCCGCGAGGAAGAGGCCTTGATCAACTTGGCCAAGCTTCGACAGCTAGACCCCACCGACGACCGAGTCCAGCGCGAGTGGGTTGATATTCTTGCCGAATCGCGATTCCAGAAGGGAGTTGCTGCCCAGCGACACCCCACCCTCCTCACCAACGGTGTCGCCGTTGGCGCGATGAACAAGATCAAGCTCGAATTTGCCTCCTGGACCGACTGCTTGAGACCCGGATGCTGGCGACGCACCCACGTTGGTGCCGGACTGATGTTCTTCCAGCAGGTGAGACTCCTTTATTGAACATGAGAGAAATCTGGCGCTAACTATCGAAAGTTTACCGGAATCAACGCCCTTATTTACTATTCGCCTACCCTTTTCGAGTAAGAGACTCTTCCTGGACGTTCCTTATTCGGACTTTGACTAACAAGCACTTCTTTGAATTTAGGACCATGGGCTTGGACTCCAACATGCAACTGATCATGTCTGGTGTTCTCAACGTTACCCAACTCTTCGGCGTCGCTTCCAGTCTCTGGACCCTCGATCGATTCGGCCGACGCAAGATTCTCATCGCCGGTAGCATTGGCATGTTCGTTGCTCACGCCATCATTGCTGTTCTCGTCGGAAAGTTCTCTAACGACTGGCCTTCCCACACCGATGCTGGTTGGACCAGTGTTGTGTTCCTGCTTCTCTACATGCTTGCCTTCGGTGCCAGTTGGGGACCTGTTCCCTGGGCCATGCCTTCTGAGATCTTCTCCAGCTCTCTCCGTGCCAAGGGTGTCGCCATTTCCACCTGCTCTAGTATGTCTCCTTAAATTCCCGACCGGTGTCACTCGAACAAGACTAACCAATCGCTTAGACTGGATCAACAACTTCATCATTGGTCTCATTACTCCTCCTCTAGTTCAGAACACCGGTTTCGGAGCCTACATCTTCTTCGCCGTCTTCTGCCTGCTCTCTGCTGTCTGGACTTTCTACATTGTTCCCGAGACCAACGGCAAGTCTCTTGAGGAGATGGACGAGGTTTTCAAGGACTACGGTGGCTCTGATGACATGGCTACCAAGAACCGTCTCTTCCTCGAGGTCATGAGGGAGAAGCGAGGCAACGAGGGTCTCCCTTGAGGTACAGAGATATTTGGTCTTTGACCTTGGATCTGCTGCTCCACTTTGTATAATTAAAACTCTCCATGTCGGCGGGCAAACGAGTGGCTAGATAGTCCAGCGCTTGACAATATTACACATATGAAATAACCGTATCACCACAATAGTGAGTTGCATTTTCTGGGCGAAAACCCTGTGACGACAGCAAATTTCAGCGTCAACTCTACTTTTAATTCACAATGGGTAAGGTCCGCGCATGTGACTGATAATGGCTTGCGAGCGTTGATTTCATCGCCACGTCTGCTAGAACCTGCTAACACACTCAATCACCTATCAAGTCGCGTTGGAAAACGGGTGAGTTGAGGCCGTACTGAAGGATGACTTTGCAGAAACTTTGCTTAAATTTGCATTCTCGGGTTAGTCAGCAAGGCTTGGAATATGTTGAGAAACCTCGTTTTCTTCCGTTGGGTGTTTCTGCAACAGCATTTGGGAAATTAGCCTAAAGGTTAGCTCGCGAAGGCAAAGCACAGGAGGCGAGGATAACCCCGGTTCATGAGACAGGGGAGACGAAAAAGGAAAGGGTTCGGTGACTGCAGTCTACCCGAGGTCTAGTGAGAAACTTAATAAAGTAGATGAAACAAATCCGGATGTGGTTATAAAGTAATGTTTCACATTCAACCTTGGTTTCGCTTATGGTGGCATTTGGTATTTCTATGTATCACCACTGCATGGCAGTAGGACACAATGAAGTGATGAGTTGAGGCTATGGCTGGTTTTAGACTTAGAATTCATGGTGAGGCAGTGAAAAAGATGACAGAGAAATTAACTGGTGAGTCTGTGCAGATACAAGACGAAACTAAAGAGTCGCACGGGTCCGGAACCTGTTTGTGTGAGGTAATGACAGGGCGGACATGGACCAGACCTCGACCAGACTCGGATGTGACACATCGTGAATTTAAGAAGAAGATGCATGCGGGGGGGGCCATGAACTACAAGGAAAAGGCATCCATCCTTCGGGATGTGGGCCAACGGTTCACCAGAGCGGCCTCATCCACTCTCGATGCCGCTGCAGCGAAGCAACGGAACAGATGAACGCTTCGGCTCGGCTCTTGTGCAGTGACCTCGTGGGCTTCTACCCCGAATCCAGCCACTCCAGGGTCCCCGGACTAACGCGCAGTTGGAGATTTGGAGAAGGGCTGCATCTCGACAGCTATTTTCGGCAACCTAGGTCCGCCGTGGCACCCGGCGTGATTCGATCAACAGCAGATTTCGGTTCCTCAAAAGCCGACGCCCAAGCATGGAACTATTCACGGCCACCTTGTTTGCGGGGCCCCGGGAGAATGCGGAGGGCCGAGATGCACCAAGATACCCCAGATTCATGGATCGAGCAGCTTTTTGCGACAAAGTTAGACCGAACGCCACCCAGAGAGACGCCTCGCGGTGCATCTCAGCTCTCAGGAGGGCCCCTCAGTTCGGTCAACGTTGCACCGAGTTGTGCCCTTTGGCGGATGGCTGTGAGAACTGGACGGTCGTACTGTTGGGGCTCATGTCTGATCCAACTGAAGCGATCTGGAGGGCAGCATTGCATCTGCGGAGAATCTAGGGCATGGCATATAAGTTGTAGTATATCTAGACTTCTATATCCCCGCAAAATAATATGTGGGTTCCAATCCACATCTCGGCAGCTTCAGCTCTAGTCGACGCCTCCTCCTCCTCCTCCTCCACCGCCTCCTTGTCCCCACAACGCGATCCACGCCGTCTCCGGCCCAGTCTGCGCTAAGATGTTGTGGAAGAAGCAGCTAGTCGCCGACAATAATGTCGCTACCGCAGTCCACCTGACTGTTCGACAGTCACTGGTGCCAAACTTGTCAGGTATGCATTGACATATTGTAGTAACGATTTGCGTGCAAGTCTAACCAAGGTTGCTATACAGTCACCACTTTGTTTTTCCTTTGGGGCTTTGCCTACGGCCTTCTCGATGTCCTCAACTCCCACTTTCAGTCGTTGCTCAACATCAGCGGTTCCATGTCTTCCGGACTGGCTGCTGCGTACTTTGGCGCCTACTTCATCTGCCCACCCACTTTGTCCGGCTTCATCCTTCGAAGGTTTGGATTCCGCACCACCTTCATCACAGGCCTGTCTATTCTCGCCGTCGGATGTCTTTTGTTCTGGCCCTCTGGGTTGAAAAAGTCATTTGGAGGCTTCTGTGGGTCCATGTTCATCGTGGGTTGCGGCCTGTAAGTGCTCACCATCTGCCAACTTGTTGGGGCATCGCTAACTACCCATTCCGGGTAGCTCAACTCTTGAGACTGCTGCGAATCCTTTCTTGGCCATCTGCGGTCCCCCGAAATACTCCGAAGTCCGCCTCAACCTTGCCCAAGGTGTCCAGGGCACAGGATCCTTCGTTGCGCCACTGTTGGCTTCTCGCGTCTTCTTCGCCGACACCATCGACACTGAAGATTCTCTTGCCAATGTCCAGTGGGTGTATCTCGGCGTCGCGGGTTTCGTCGGCTGCCTCATTGTTGTCTTCTTCTTCGTCCCCATGCCCGAGATTACCGATGCGGACATGGCCCTTCTCGAGGGTGAAATTGGCGAATACGACCCTGGCCCATTCCGAAAGCAGTACAACCTCTTCCTCGCCGTGTGGTCACAGTTTTGCTACGTCGGTGCTCAAGTTGCCCTTGCCAACTACTTTATCAATTATTGCATGGACCACGGAAAGACAAAGGCTCAGGCTTCAGACTTGCTCGCCGTTTCGCAGGGACTGTACACAGCAAACAGATTTATCGCTGCTGGTCTCATGCTGATGCCTGCATTCAAGCCTCGTTATATCCTGGCCACCTACCTGGCCTTATCCGCAGTTTTCATGGCCGCTGCTATTCCAACCAAGGGCACGGCCGGTATTGCTGTTCTCATCATCGTCTTTTGTTTCGAGTCGGCTTGCTTTGCTTGCATTTTTGCCACAGGTACGTAATCACCTTCCACGCTATGAAATATTTGCTCAAGCTAATTCTCATCGCTTAGGCCTGCGCGGGCTGGGTCGGCACACGAAGCGAGGCGGATCTTTCTTGGTTGCAGCTATCTCAGGAGCTACCGTCTTTACCCCGGCCACTGGTGCTGTGATGGATGCCACCAACGCATCAACTGCCATGGTTATTCCTTTGGTCGGCTACATTCTGGCCTGGGTTTATCCCCTGTACATAAATGTGTGGAATAAGGACCTCATGGATTCTCATCGCGCTACAGAAGTCGGTATTGAGCCTGAGCAGACGAAAGACATTGAATTCATGAGTGGAACGCGCGACTAGGACGTTGGCCACACAAATCCGAGGTCAGCTCACGTTGCGTGAGCGGGGATGAGAACTTGATTTGGTGAAGTGAGGGTAGTTGCGTTTGAACAGACTACTAATGCAAGTTGCTGATAGCGATTAATGAAATCTATCTATTGAAAATCACATTGCTTGGAAACCGAGATGCCAGCTCGCCTCCCTGGCGCCCTATGATGGACGAATTGGATATATTCACGTGAATACGCCACGAAGAGAAACTGTGCACTCGATTCACATTTGATACGTAGACTTTATTGGCACCGATCATTGTCAACCCAATTTACTACACATATGTTGACTACAGGACCTAATATCATCCCACTATCGCCTAACGCCTGTAGTAATGACCCGGCCAGTGCTCAGTAGCTCTTTGTGAACATTTCGAAGTGTTGTCGCCTTGGTCGAATACATTTCTCCTTTGGCGCCCAAGACCTGGAACCTTTCTTCCCTGTGGCTGGAGTTGTTGCTAATAACGAACAAGCCACAATCTGTTTGCTTAGGCGTGATTCACAACCTCCAGTTTGTTCCCACCACGCTACGTACCTGTTCCTCAAGCATTGTTTGTGACTTTTTTGCGTATTTGTGAATACCTAAATAATTAATAGGATGTGCGACCAGGTGCCAGGGAGCGAGGTGGAATGAAGTGCCCCCGAACACTCTACTATGCGCAGCAACTCACCCCTAACTGTACTCATGCAAACGAATCAACTTATTTATGTTTCAAAGACATGTATTTTTTTTTGGCTAAAAATGGATATTCTGTATTTCTTAGCTAATATAAAAATAATAAATAAGCTTTTACTTACTGTTTTATTTGTAAGGTTATTTCCACTTTATCAGCTCTATTGATCAAATCCAACGAGAGGGTCCAGAAACAAAAATGAGCTCAATTCCTCAGTGTCTTCAATAGTACCATGAAGCCCAACGCTTTTTCCAGGCTGGTGGACTCCTCCTTCGGAGTGTAGAAGCGCCCCGTACTCCCCTGATTCGAAGTTGAAACTCTTTATGATTTCGTCGATATCAAAGTTTGTGAGAACTGGGTCTAGAGGTGTATTGGTGCTGGCCCAAGGCTGCTGCATGCTTGGGTTATTTCGAGAATTGGCTTGAGGCAGCGTTTCCAGTCGGCTAAGAGACCCCGGTGGTGGGATTTGTGATTGAATCATCAGATCTGCTCTCGCGGAACTCTCTACGCTGACATTTAATCGATGCATAACCCCTCTGAGGATTCTCATTGTCCTCCGAGGTGCGTGGCAGGCAATCTCGTGATGACCTAGAGCATCCAAACATGTCTGGAGGCGTTTGTGTGCATCGGAATCCGAGCCTCTCTGAGAAGCAAGGCGCACATGGATTGTGGCGCTAACATAGGTAGCATAAGATATGAAATACGGTGCCGTCATCATGCAAAATGACTTTTGGTAAATCACGAGTATCTTGTGGATCTCGTGGGCTGCGGTTGCACAGATGCTGAATGCATCACTTGCTGCCGATCCTGGAAGTGTATGGAGATGGCCGTCTGAAACAAACGGTCGGTGTAGTATGATGACGAGGGAGTGATACATTGCTCTAAAATCGGATGAGTATTGGGAACGCAACGAAGGATATAATAGCATACAATAAGGACAAGGAGTGCGGCAGAGTTGGGATGGAGGAGGTAACGTCGAGTTCAACCATGAGATGCTTAGGTGCCTCTCCTTTCCAGCATCTCAATTCGCTGTGAAGTTTCTTCATCGTATCTAATAACTCAATGGGGTTGGTGGAACTTCTTTCGGAGTATAAACTGTAAAGTATGCGGTCTGCGATGAGGTACAACTTGCAGAGCTGCTCCATTGTTGAAACAGCATACGTTGGACTATTCATCGGCCCCGGGGTAGCCGAGAATGTTAGGGTGTTGAACTGATCAAGTTCATCATACTCATCCAAGAATTCGATCGGCACACGGTTATCCGTTCCTCGTAGTCGGGCAGGCCGGCCAAGATAGATGGACTGAACCTTGTCCAAAACTATGCTCCGGTCAGTACACATGATCCTGTCGTGATGATGTGATGCATACCAAAGGCAGTCCAAAATACTCTGCGATGTATCTCCAAATCCTCTGGTGACTTGCATGCAGCAGACCGAGGCCCATCACCCTCGACGTGAAGACCCAAATCCAAAATCATGTTAATAGCAATCCCCATGTAGTGCCACGCGAGGCTTTTCTCGTCACACCACGAGAGGAGCACATCTGATATTACCAACAGTGCCTGAATTGTCGTTATTTCGCTTTTGAGTAATATTTGCGAGCCAGAGCTATATAAATCGGCCTCGAATTTCCGTCGAAAAGTGTACCCTGCCTCTTCGCTTTCGTTGATATTGCATTCACTGGTTCCTTTTGAGTGCCGCGAAGATGAGAATAAAATAGCATTCAGCAAAAACTTGGAAAAGTAGGGTCCGTTGCATGCCATGTCTCGCATAAAGGCTGTGCGATAAACCATGCTGCCCAGATAGTGTTGTCGGTTCCAAAACATGGCCAGGAGGCGCAAGCAGAGATCGGGATCTGCTCCGTCAAGGTCAAGTTTTCCTTGCTTAAGATTAATTGCTTCTAGTTGTCCTGGGTTTATCTGTTAGTCAGTTGGAGTTGGTGATTTGTAGCCATTACAGGGTCTAACTTACGTTGCCTAGTGGTGGCAGCCAGCAGCTTGTCCTTTGCGTGAGAATCCGCAAACCTGGTGGGGCCAGGGCTGCTCGTTGGGTTTAAGCCTTCTTCATCAAACATGGATGTGCTTGTATTGTGGAAGTAGGTTTCGGGCTGTATACTAGGGTACACTTGGTTGCTTGAAGGGGTTGAGGGAGACGGTAAACCCCGATTAGGCGCCGTGAGCATGGATCTTCGCAAGTCGCGATGAACATCAGAAACAGGTCTACTATCAGATGCCAAAGACTGTTCCTCCATAACCTCATCCTGAGTCTCAGAGTCATCGGGGGTTTGGTGAGCAATGCTCAGCCGAGTGCTTTCCGCTTGCAATGACTTTCGGAGTCGCGCATTCTCGGCTTCCAATTCGTGGATTCGATCATTCGTTGGCCTGGACGTCTAAGTTTCTGAACAGCCACCTTTGGTAAAGAAAGTGTGTGATTTACAAACCTGGCTTGCTTGACTCTCCTAGAGTATGTACAATCCGCATCTCGCACCTGGCAATTCTCACATTTGGGTCGGGCATTGTCACATCCGAGCTGATCTCTGTTAGTTTGGACACCGGGAAGGCAATTCTTAGAGGATAGAAACCTTTCGTCGCCGACAGAAATCGCAGGCAACCGAGCTGCGATCTCTCCGCCTTCGACTTCCGGCAATTTGTTCGCTTGTCATTACCGATTTTCGAGGAATTTTGGTGACAACGATTAGAAAATGAGCAAAGGATTGTGGAACATGACGGAACATGACATTCCATCCACTCGTCATCCGTCCGATTCCAAGTGGGGTGTTGTTTGGTGATAACGTAAGCGGATTGTGATGATCCGCCCAACCAACTCAGCCATCACAACACGATAGGAGCCGCCCGTATCATTGGAAATCGCATCACGTCGAGATAAGAAACGGAGAATTGTAATTTCTATTTACCTGAAAGAGAATAGCTATGAGATACAGAGGCACATCTCCTCAAACGATCTAGTGCAGCTGTTTGAGCTTGGTCCGTTGCTCATTCCCTTGTATCAATGGCTGAATAGTCTCGGCAGATCGCTCAAAGAGTTTTGTATAATAGCCTTCGGAAAGCAATCCCGAACCATGGTCAATAATGAACCCCAAGTGATCCGGATGTACATCCACTGGTTCTGTTTCTAATTGATGTTTCCCAAAATTGCCCACAGGGGTGCGATCGATTGGTGGCATGAATTCGACCGCAAGCCCCCCGATATAGCCGACCTCAGCGAGAGCAGCAATGATCTTAGGCCAGTCAAAGTTCCCATCACCGGCTGCCAGTCGATTGTGATCGGAAACATGGACATCCACGATACGAGATCTACATGCTCGAATCGCCGCGAACATATCAACTTCCTCAAGTGCCAAGTGGAAGGGATCGAAAGTAATTCCGCAGTCAAACCCGACTTCGTCGGCGAGAGCGAGGGCTTGGCTCGAGCGGTTCAGGAAGTGCGTCTCAAACCTGTTCAAAGGCTCCAATCCAATTCGAATGTTTCTTTCTTTCGCAAACGCAGCAATCTCACGGAGACCTTCAACAGCCCATCTCCATTCATTCTCCGCTGTGGATTCCGGAATGATCTTTCCCACCTTTCCCGGCACGACTGTCACGATTTGTCCACCAAGCTGAGCTGCCATTTCCACGATATCTTTGACGTACTGGATACTATCTCGCCGTTGCTGGGGATCGGATGCGACCAAGTCCCTCTGGCCTTGTTGGATCGTCACCGTACCCCAACATCTCAACCCGTACTTGGTCAGCAGGCGACGAGTCTCGTCGATGGGGTACAAGTTAGGCTCTCCAACAAGCTCCACGCTATGGTATCCCAGACGGCTAAGGCGCTTGAGCGTATGCTCGAGGGGTTCAGGGCGCATCCAGGTGTGGGCAGAGAGATGCATGTTGAAACGGATAAAGAGGAAAGCTGAGCCGATGAATGCAGCAAACAAAAGAATTTTATGTCGAGAACTGACTTCATATAATTTAAGGTGTGATAAGGATCTAGGTGATACTTCAGGGGCTGAGTTTATAATGTTCGCTGGAGCAGACAATCCGTTGACGCTGAATCAGTGAAGCTGAGAAATGCGAGCGGGAAATGCTTATCCGCTGAGCTAAGCAAGGCGGATGTCCACAACATTGGATGGCTCATCCCACTCACTCCGAGTTCAATCATGAGCCTTGAAATTATGATTGAGCGTTTCGGTTGTTTTGTTTCCGCTTTGGATGCTTAAATGAGATAGAGATATCCATCCTGTAAGAGAAAAGATATTTCGAGGATAGATCGCTGCCATTAGAGGCATGTTTCGGAACATTCAATGAAGTGGACAAACAATATAATAGCTCGAATCTAGAACTAAATGATAACTGGTTGCATCAATACTAAAAGCTAATGTAAAACGATACTTAAATCTTTACCATACGTTTGCATAGTTAGCAATACCCCCATGCTTTGTAAACATGGTGGGTGATGTTGCCCGACGGAATGTTATCATCCGCTCCGCAAGTTCGTGATGTGCCCGGAATGTATGTGCCCGCACCCTGGGACATGTACATAAATGTCCCCTATTCTCGGACTTCTTATTACTATCTGTCCCACCACACAATCAATTCACTCCAAACTTCGACCTTCATCTCAATCACCGAAAACTCTAGAATCCCCTTTCACAATCTTACGCAATGTCGATTCCTTGGCCTACCGATTCCATCTTTGAGCCCTTCGAGGTCTCTGAACACAAGTAAGTACCTTGTTCTATTTGACTTAACTAATATGGCTAACACAAGCAGGTACAAAACTGTCGGCTCTACGGATATTAAATCGGCTATTTTGATTCCGAAGAACCTAGAACCCGGTGTTCACCCTATCATCATCAACTTTCACGGGGGTTTCTTCGTCACAGCACACTCCCTGTTTGCAGCCTTTTTCCCGATATGGGCTATTCCGCTTGCCCTACAGAATTCCGGGATCATTGTGTCGGCCGATTATCGTCTACTGCCTTCGGAGAACGGTATCGCAGACAGCTTGGAAGACTTGGAGGATTTTTGGCAGTGGATCAGATCAGAGCTACCGAAGGTGTTCCGGGAGATTGCTCCCGGGCATACTCTTGATCTCTCCAAAGTGACTGTCGTCGGTGGTTCTGCAGGTGGATACTGTGCTGCACAGGTCGCGCTGTCACACTCGGATGAGATTAATGCGCTTGCTCTGAACTATCCATTCCTCGATCCAGAGGAGAGACTGTACCACCATGGCCCCGCTGAAGGAGAACCAACTATCCTGCGCACCCCTATTGAGGACATTCCATCACCTGAGGTAGGGCTGGCTTGGCTTGAGGCGGAAGCAAAAAATCCAGCACTTACGAAGGCTGGGTTTGAGAGAACTCCATACGTCACCTCTCTGGCACAATATGGTCACTTCATATCGAAGCTTTGGGACCCTAAGAATTTGAACTCAAAGGAGTTTCAACCATTTGAAAGAATCAAGTGCGGTGCAAAGCTGCCCGCTAAAGTGTATGAGGAATCGAAGCATGGTTTCGGATTCTGAAGCTAATATTCAATAGGTGGGTGATCCACGGCGATGACGATGCAACGGTGCCGGTTCGTGGGTCACATCAGTTTGCAAAGCTCATCGAGGAGCACCTGCCCGATACGACTTTACGACTTGACATTTTCCCAGGAGAGGATCATGCATTTGATTATTTTGAAGATCGATGGGCGGGTGTGCGACCAGCAGTGATGGCGTTTTTGAAGGAAGCCTGGTTAAAGAGTGAATAAAAAGTAGGCAGCCGGAGAGCCGTGTCGAGAACATCAGCCAGGAGGGCTGGCACTTTTTTCTTCTACAGTAATGGCCCCGGCCATTGCGATCAATTGCAACAGATCATCAGATAATTCACTAAGTGTATAACCTTGACTAAAAATCTATCAACCAACCCACACAACCACTCCTACTTTTTATGAGGTCAAATGCCCACTGACGCGCCCAAACGAATGACCTAATTAATGGTTCGTAGCCGGTAGCTCGCGCATTTAGGGGCTTTGAGAGCACTCAGTCAGCTTAGGGCCTGTTTGGAAACTCGGCAATGCGGCTGCTTCAAGACAGACAGGTCTACAACGGAGATGGAAAGTATTGGTTTCTCTCGTTCAGCCGCATAATGACCAGGCAATCCCCTGGCCCATGCAGCACCAGTTGGTGGCAAACAGAATAGATGGCGGCGGGAATAACTGACAGGTGAAACAGGCAGGGCTGTTAATTAGAAGGCCACTAACGCGACACAAGGCATTGATCCATCAGTCCAAACCCGTCTTGGCCTCTCTCCCGACGCAGCCATTGAAATTCTGCAGGAAGACGGAGGCGAGATGCTGTGGCGGGCGTCACTTGACAAGGAACGCATCACGCTCCTTGTTGATGCTGGCAATTGATTTTCTCAGCCAATGCGCCACGATCAATTGACGTGTCGTAGGGCAGGCCTGGATGATCAACATGCGGATGAACATCAAAAACAGGGGGCGGGTGTGGAGAAGTCGCGACGTTCTTCGTGATGCTGTCACGATTGACTGCTGGAAATCCAAGGATCGATCACAGGCCAACTCTTCCATTTGCTTCAGGCCTGTCATCAGTCGTACTCTGTTTCAACGGCACGGGTGCACGTCTGCCTGAGTTGGAATCCGCTAACAGAGGCATGGGGCAAGCGGACATGGCCGCTTCGACGTGGCTTGCGCACAGCACATCGCCTCAGCCCGTTGCTCGAAGACGAGGCTCGGGCTAAGCTGACAGTTTTGGAAAAGCCCAGACAAGACAGGATGGTTTCAAACGCAACACCCAGTGCGCAGCCCCACCGGTTGATTGAAGAAAGCTTAGCTTGGCTGTGTTGGTGGTGAAGTTCTCACCGTGAGGGACACGGCAAATGTCGGACTCGAATTGTGCGCGGTGCTCTTCAGGCTCAGACATGGTCGTAGTCATGCTCTATTATATTCTATTTTCACCCTTAATCCGTAAGCTAGTAGTAAGTCCGTTCCCAACAAACGCCATTGCTATGCCCAAAAGCTTCCATTAATCCCGCCCGTCAGCCTGGCACCTCGTAGACTTTGCCAATGCTGGGTCCGCTGTCGTATACTGGCAGCTCATGATTCCTCTCCTGAGTAGGCGTTTCCAACTCTGATGAAAACGCATGGCCATCTCCCCCAGGCATCTCATGCCTAGACGGTTGCATTTCTTCCATCGATTTTTGGAATCCATAGTCGCTCGACACGTTAAACACCGCCTCCTTATCAGATGGGTCACGGTCGCACAGCGCGACATTGTCTTGGGCGCTCTTATCATTTCCACCCTTCTTGACACAGCGCCGCCAGAGGAAAAAGGCCAACAAGGCTAGCGCAGATAAACTGACGGCCGTCACCCCAACAGCAATGCCCGCAACGGCGCCCGTCGAAAGTCCATTGCGCTGTTCAGTAGTTGATTCAATAGCATCAGAAGCCGAAGAGGAAGTCGATGATGGCAATATAGAAGTAGTCGCGATCGTATTCTGTGCTGTTTCGGAAGTTGTCATGGATGTCAAAGTGGCGACAGCACTTGTCGCTGAAGATGCCGAAGCGGTTACTGACACAGATGTCGAGTTCGATATAGTGAACGATTGGGATCGCCCTCCCTTGGTAAACCCGGCCTCGTAAAGCCTAAAGTAGAAAGTTGACGAGTTGAGCCGTGTTGCATCTAAGCTATCGTTTCCCTGGACAAAGTTGGTGAGCGCGACCGTCCATCCGATATTGGAAACTGTCGAGTTGTCTGTTTGGCAGTTTGTTAGAAAAGTGAACCCTAGATATAACCTCCGCAGAGTCGCACACTCACCCAAAATCCAGGCGCTTGTGTGGCCACTATCATCGTCGCCAAATACTTGGTAGAGCACAAGGTCAATGCTGCTTGAGGATGTCGTCCAGGTGACGTTTAGACTGTCCCCGATCTTGTACACCAGAGAGCTGGAACCGGAGGTCGGTGGGTTCACAAATTGGCTTGACGAGAAAGCAGCGTGAACCAGGGAAAGCTCCAGGAGAAGTCGCAAGATTGGAAACATGGCGGGATGTCGAAGCCCGAAGGACAATCTGATTGATTGAGATCGTGAAACTTGGGCACAGGAAAACGCAGACTTCTAGTACACATATTTAAATTGGTGCGCCAAACAACACAAAAGCACATAACTCAAGGATGTGAAGCCTATATCGTTCAGCACCAGCACGCTTTGTCCCATTTTGGGACATTGTCCGAAAAACTGTGCGCAGCACGCCTTGTTGGTGGATGTCATCTGCAAGGCACGCCCCTGGTTTATTCTACATGGTGGATTGCTGGGGTCAGCCCTGTATTAGGGTCCTTAGGGACAATGCGCGTGCGTGCACAGCCAACGAACCCTTCAATGATTGAACAGATTACGGAGTGCCAGCTAGTAGCGTCGCCCTACAAGATTTCCTCTTTTTCTTATTCCCGATGGGATGTTTTGTTGATACTGCACGCCGGTTCCAGCGCCTCGCATCATTCGTAAGTTTCGTCACGTTAAGCCAAGGAAGGAGCAATTCTTACAACCTTCAATCCTCCCATTACATCTAATTTCAATCTTTGCTAGGTCCACCCAATAAGAATCGCCCGTTATCTTTGGATGAGTTACGCCTCAACTCTTACAGAGAGTGCGCAGTACCATACGAAGATACGGCGACTCCGAACCTTCTGCACTGCAATCCTAGCGTCTCTAAAGCACTTTACTCGTCTTTTACCTCCCATTGCATTACACTGCAATTCTAGTGTCTTTAAAGCACCCCCACCCATCTTCCTACAGTAGGGCTACAACTCAAGTACCTTGCATTATTTACAAGTCCTGGCAGCATTAAATTGGGTGAAAGATGTTTTTACACAATCCTTCACATCTCCTGTTAGCTTTGCTATTAATCTTAGGTAGACTTGGCCTTTAATGCGTCCGTTTATTGTCGGTTGGGCTGTGTTTTCACGTGTATCTGCACCCCAGGGCGACTTGCGTTCACTACAATTCTACTGTCCTCTGAACCACCATTATTACCTCTTTCAATAGCACAGCCACTGCGCGAATCATATGGCATTCCCTCTCCTTGGCAAAAAAAGTACATGTCACTGAAACCCGATGAGGCTTGATTTTCTAATAATGTATGCACTTCTTGGGCCAACAGCCCTCATAGTTCCCTGCATAATGGATCATGAATAAATATACACAAGCCCCAAATCAGTCGCATCATTCGGTATTGGAACTGGTTTTACTCAAGGTGCTCCTGGATATATGCGTGGAGCGCGGCCAATCCCGACTCCAACACTTCCGTCTCACAAACATAGCCCATACGAACATAACCCTCAAATTCCTTTCCGCCCCCAAAGCAATGAGAACCAGGCACGAAAAATACCTTTGTGGTTTCCAGCAAGTGTTTGCAAAACTCAACATCATTGATCAATTTTCCTCGCTTCCTGATCCGAATGAAAGCCGTTGTCCCTGCCTTGGGCTCAACCCATGATAGAACTGAGTTGTGAGTGTCCATGAATTTCTTGAGTATTTTGATGTTTATTCTCGCCAACGCAAGATTTCGCTCAACCAAGGGCTCCCGAACCTCAGGCGAGAGAGCATACGAGGCGACTTGATCATCCAATTGGGAAACACTGATTGTCGTATAATCACGGGCGGACACAAGTGACTGAATGATGGATTTGTCTTTCGTAGCGATCCATCCAACACGTATTCCAGCGAGTGCGTATCCCTTTGACATGGATCCAGTAGAAATAGCTTTTTCGTATCCCAGGGTCGTTGCTGGTGGGGGGACGGCCATACTTCCGCTCGATCCGCCATGGAATAGCGGGCGGTAGACCTCGTCGGAGAATAAAATGATGTCCCTTTGCTTAGCGACATTTGCAATATTTGAGAGAACCTCCGCCGAGATAGGGGCTCCAGTTGGGTTGTTTGGATTGTTAATGATGATCATCTTCAGAGTTTTAGCAAGAGGAATCCAAGTAGGAGCTGATAAAATATACCTTAGTATTTGGCTTCAACAAGGACTTTAAATCATCGAGATTCGGCACAAAGCCGTCTTCTTCCTTCAACCGCCACAACGATACTTCGGCACCTACACTCCGAGGCACTTCATACAGCTGCTGGTAGGTTGGGTATACACAGATTACATGATCGCCGGGTCCCAGGAGCGTATACAAGGAGAGAAAGTTGGCACCAATGGCGCCTTGTGTAATGATCACATCATCGGCGGTGAGTTGAACTTTCTCTGTGCTGCAATGAGCTGCAACGCGCTCGCGCAGTGACTGTGAGCCGAGAATGGGGCCGTAAGTCAGCTTAACCTTGATATTAAGAGGATTTTGAGTGGCCTTGTCGGTGGAGAGCTGCATCAAGTCGGCGACTGAAACGGAGGCTGCACATGTTTCGGCAATGTTGAGGACACCGGGAGTAGTCTCGTACTCGTCCATCCACTGCTCCACCGAGAATGCTTCAATTTTGACCATTGTGGCTGCGTAGTCGCTTGTGCGGAATATTCTGCTAGATAGAATGATGATGTTGACGAGATTGACTTTCTTGAGAGAGGGACGATGAAGTCGTATTAAATAATAGTGGTTTCCGAGTGTAGGGTAAAGGTTGGCTGTATTGGGCATGGTTGATTCTCGCACATTGACCCACTCCACGCCCTTTGATACGTGCAGGTACCAAACATTTGTTGTTCGGCTTGGCACGGCTTCAGTCAGTGGAGTTCCTGCGAAAGGGATCGCTTGCTCATGGGATATTCTAGACCTTGAATATCACAAAACTCGCTTCCGAATCGAGTTTAATCCAAGACCCTTCAGATGTACGTTGTATTGGGATATGCATGTAGCTTGGTAGCAGCCATCGAGCTCATAAATCCAGGTGGTTGCGATTATTCCAAGGCTTCGAGCTCCGGCGCTATTTGACAAGATCAGAAAGGTTGAGTATATCTTCAACAGGAAATTATAAGTTTTGGGATGTTAAATTCGTCGTTCCGTGAGGTCACGAGGGCTAAGGTATATATATAGAAGCCGCTATGACGTGGCACGGTTTAAACTCCTGCACTACCATCTCCAACATGCCCAACATTATCACAATGCCTGCTCAACTGCTGTTCACACTACTAAAGCGGACGCCTCTTTGCCACAATCTTCACAAGCTATCAAATAAAATGGCTTAATATACTGCGGCGGGTCTATCGGAATCGATCCCGACACGGATGAGCTCGTCTTGGGGACTGTCAAGGATCGTTCCCGTGTAGCCCTGCGTAACTTGCAGACTGTGCTCGAGGCCGGAGGCAGCAGTCTTGACCGAGTGCTCAAGGCCAACATATCCTTGACGAATATGAATGACTTTGCTGCAATGAATGAAGCTTAGGATGAGCTCTTTAACACAACTTCGAAACCGATCACTTATTGAAATGCTTATATCGAGGCCTTCGGCGGATGCAATCATGTAGTGCCGAACGTGCGTTGCAGTCCATCAAATCCCTCTCGGGACGGACGTTGAGATTGAAGTGACTGCTATTCACGAATAATCAGAAAACATTGCAATTTTAAGGATACACATGCAGAACTGGTTGGCTAGTTGTCTTTGATTTGTATCCAAGTAACTGGGCTGATCTGCGTCCCCTGTCACCTAAACTTGCGACTCATTCAATTGATGGAGAGAAAAGCAAGTCAAATCAAATCAAATCAAAATTAATATAAAACTGTGAGAAGTGAGGTTATAATGTATCGAAAAGGATGCGATAGGAGCAAAGACAACCGTTGTGCAGCGGTGCTGATGGATGGCATCACCCCCCCTCTCCGTCAGGACCATCCATCGATTCGAAGTCTTCGCAATATCAAATAGTTTGGCCGGTTTGTGTCGGCCCAAAACCAACATAACTTGGCGTCAGGATACCGGAACTGCCATCAATAGGGCGTGGGATCTGTCTTGCGGAGAAGGAGACTCCGAAGTGGGAGACCAAAGACACGCTGATTCAGCTTCATATGGAGATGGCTTTCATGTGGGGCAATTCGGAGTCTCCTTCTCTCAGTTTGATGTGACGAGCTGTCAATGCATTCATAGGGCAACCTTTTCAAGAACGAGACAGCCGAGAAATCAAACTACACCGTGGTAGGCAACATCGGTAACATCTTGCCACGGCATCCCAAACCACGCCAGGAATAGTCTTATCCGTGGTCCCACTCCGAGAAGCGACGCCACCTTATAGTTGCTGCGTCTAAAGGCTGGTAATGTCTCGTCTTACTGGCTGGCAGCGTGTATATTCCCCACAAGCTCGCTATCACCTGCACTTGGGGGAATGAGAGCGAAGGACAATTGCTTTTTCTTTGTGTCAGGGACCTGAGTCAGGGACCCTCTGGGCGCATTGCCTGTCAGTCACTGTTCTGTTATCCCGCGCTGGGTCATCTTACCGTTGCCTGATTTGGTCGTTGTGAGGGGAGGCCAGTCAGCTGCAAACTGGACCGTTGGCTTGGGGTGTTCTCAGCAGGCGTATTTGCATCGCTACGATACGCGAAGCATTTTGTGGTGGTGCCACGGTGGGTCCATGTCTGCACAGAGTAATTGAAGCACCGGAAGTGACTGTAACCGGGCGCTCCAAGAAAATGCCCGTTATTGCTATCGTATCAATCGAAATTCCCCTTGGGAACGGTATCTTTGGACCTACAGAGAGACGCAGCAAGATGCTGCACACTTTACCTCACAACTTTGGCCTCTCTGCCTTCAGGTCGGCCAAAGCCTGAGAGGCGCCATCCTTCCCGCTGCGCAAGGCCCCCTCCATATACCCTCTCCATGTGTCTGCGAATTCTGTCCCAACGATGAAGATGCCTCCATGCTTTTTTCGCATCTCTTCAATTGATGTCCCGCTGAGGGTCCCGGGTGGAGGAGCAGCAAATGGGCAGCCCCATCCAGCATATCGATCCTGCATCCATCCTGAAGTCATTGACCCGATGAACTCTGCTTTGACTTGCTCGTAGCCAACGGCAAACAGGGAGCCTAGTTGCTTAAGGACTGCCTCTCGACGACTTTCATCGTCCATAGCTGCCCATTGTCGGCCGGTCGTCGCGCAGAGAAAGCACGTAAGCGCGAAATTGTCTTGTCCATCAACCGAGGTATCGCGGCAGTGGTTAATAGGACCTCGGAAGCTCTGTGCAAGACCGCAGGCACCTTGGCGCCGCCAGAAAGGGGTCTTGAATAGGCAGATAAACTTGATGAAGCAACCGTATCTTGTTGTTGCGACGTAAGCTAACTTGGGGACAGGAAGGGGCGGGCTGAATTCAATGTCCTTGTAAGCTGGCCCCGGCACGCTGACAATGACTTTTCGAGCTTCGAATCGCAGCCCTGTTGATGTCATTACATGGTAAAGGGATGGCGAAACTTGAAAGATCGTTGCTACTGGAGAACTCAGCTTGATCGTGTCTTGAGGAAGCAGTCCTGCAATGCCGAGGGCGATGGACTGGGTGCCGTCCTGAAGACGGAGATGCTGCGCTCCATCTTTGGCATCGGAGCGAATGTTCACGATACCAAGGCCGCCGCGGGCTACGTCTATAAATGCAAGCGCTGACACGTCACTGGGGTCCTGGCCCAGGATGCCTCGAGACCAAAGTCGAGCGGTCTGCAAAGCTCGTTTGCCCGCTCCAGCATCCCGACACCACTGTTCGAATGTCTTACTGTCAAGTTCTCGAATCTTGGACGCTGATTGAGTCTTCAAACTTTGAGACGCCTCTTCTAGGCTGTCACGCAGTGAAATTATATCATTTACTTCAGCCGTCTCAAACTACAAGGAAGTGAGTACAGCAGTATGAAATACTAGTATAGATGCAGGATACTCTTACCTGGGGCATCTCCCCGAAAGGGAAAAAGTGACATTTTCCATCCGCATCCTCGCTGGCCACAAGGCCCTGCGTATTTTGGACCACTGTTTCGAGGCCGAACTTTTCACAGTAACTCCAGACGGATGACTGATTTGTATCATTGAGCCATGCAGCCCCAATTTCTTGATTACCCTTGCCATCAGGTCGCTGAACTGAGTTGGTTTTACCCCCAACTCGGTCTCGAGCTTCGAGTATGGTTACCGAACACCCAGCTTCATAGAGGTCCAGGGCCGCCTGCAGGCCGCTCAGGCCGGCTCCAACGATTACCGCATCGAGAACTCTTGTTTCCGCCATGTTCCCTGTATAATTATAACAAACAAGTGATAATTTATTTTTTCGCAAAGGATTCTGCTAGTAACCGAGCCACGTTTCAAGTGAAGATTTGGTATGTCGGGTGCTTGCCCCCAGGGCATTCAAGGCTTTTGAAGGAGAATGAGGGGTAACGACGGCTAACACACTTGCTGAATCATCTGCATGATATTATAGATAAGACCTAGCTCTGACTTAAATGGCACTTACGCATGAGAAGAGTAAAAGGTCCACTTAAATGGAGTGAAAGGGAGGGAGCCCTCGCCAAAACCTGCCGGCAGTTGGATCACTGTGGCGGTTGGCTGTATTATGCCTGGATAGTCTCAATCAAGTGTTTAGATTCTGCATCTTTATCCACCGAAACTTGGTGGAAGTTCCAGTGTATCAAACAAAAAATGAGGGTTGCATAAATTATATAGTCTTCAGTACTGCTATGCACAAATGAATCAGGTTTCCCCTCCATCTACAGTGATTGCCTGCCCAGTCATGGAGTCATTCTGGGCCAAGAATACATATGCTTGTGCACAATCCTCCAATGAGTCAGTAATGCTGTACAACAAAACCGGGGTTTTGTAGTTCTCACCTTAAGACTGGCGATGCGTCTTAGTGGGTTGGCTCGCTCAAGTTTCTGAACCTCTTCTGCTGGAAACTGCTTTCCCCAGTCGGTCATTATGAGACCGGGCTTGACAGAATTAACACGGATCTAAAGAGAGGGTTAGCCAAATAAAGCCCCAAGACATGTCGAAAATAATTACCTTTGGTCCCTGCTTCTTCGCTAGAGATCGCATGAGGGTGTGCTGGGCAGCCTTGGTGACTGTATATGGCATACTGGAGGCATCAAGGACGTCGGCAGCATTGCTATTCGTCATGATAAAACTTCCTCCACCAGAATTCGTTTCGAACAAGGGCTTTGCTTCTCGCAACAATAGCCAATGAGCTCTCACGTTGGCTTTCCAGCACATGTCCCACTCATCTACAGACATGGATCCGAGATCTGTCCAATCTGTCACCGTGTTAGAGGAGAGAAATTGTCGGCATTTAGGAAAGCATCTCGAGGCACACCTGCGATTTTCGTCCATCCAACATGGCTGATAATCTGTGATAGGAGTCATTTAGCTGGCTTTCTGGATAAGAAAAAAAACTCAGAAGCAAAATCTGGCGTACAATATCGAGACCATTTAGTAATTGCGAGGCTTCTTTGATCGTTTTAATGCAGCCCTCTTCCGTGGTTACATCGCTCTGTAATACATAGGCATCAACGCCATACGTTTCTTTAACGGACTCAGATAGAGAAATTGCTGCATCGCGACTATTGAGATAATTGATGACGATCTTACAGCCTTCCTCGGCGAATGTGTTGACAATTTCTGCTCCGAGACCTACGGTGTCTGTTAGCACGATCTGGTCATCTAGGCAATTAGGACTGTCGTTCATTGCTGCTCGTACCTCGGGCCGCGCCTGTGACAAGCACTCGGTGTCCTGAAAGATTCTTTGGCATTGTTGACTAGGCTCGATGTTTCCAGGTCACATGTGTGGATTAAAGATTTGTTGGAAAAGAAAAGAGCTCATGTCGGTAGATGCGTCGTAACCTTGATAAGGCTCCTCCAACGAGCGGATCACATAGTGGGACTTGGTTAGGATCGGCATTCTCGGCAATCTAGACACCAGGCCGTTCATTATTGCGGCTTTCTACGCCGAAATCTCCACATTAGTGTCGGATCAAACCCGAGAAGAACCCAAACCCCGTTTGCTCTACTCAACATACGGGATATGGCACACGGTTGTGGTACTGGAGTTGCATGGATTTCCGTACGAAATTAGGCACCTCAGCGTTGTGTCCAGGTGGGCCGGTGTCACTTCTTGATGGGCCAAATGCCGACAAAGTCCGATACCGCGGACGACAGCCGGCTGTTCGCTATTCGCTCGGGACAGGCAATGATGTTGCCCATGGCCTCGACATCCCTCATCCATTAGCTCCCTCGAGGATAGATGAATGTACAGAGTGATCCATTTACAACTCATCTAGCCGGCGAATCATGAACTCGTAGCCCCAAACTGCTGCAATTCACATGATAGTGACCAACTGATGGCATTAGTTGTAGGTGGCTGAAGGGCGAAATGAACTTCCAAAGGAATTCTCAAAGGCTGGGCTGAAAATTTTCATGTCATGGCCCACTTGGAAACTTTGTGCCAGTGTGTAGCTTGAATGAATATCCGGGACTTATGTTCAATTAAACATAATGTCAGATGGCGAGAAGGTCAAGCCCAATCACCATCATTTTAGAGCACACTCAAACTTCGCAAACCCGCCTGGGGTCCCTAGGGCTCGATTCTAGATTGCGAAGATTTAATGCAGAAAAAGAGAATTCGTTGATAGAATCTCATATTCAAGTTGATCACGTGGATATCTTAAAGAGGCATCCCCACAACATATTGTCCCAGGTCATGGGTCAACCAACAACCCAGGGGTCGTAACCAATAAAACAGCCTACTACAGGTTAGAAACATAGAAAGGGTGTTGATCTCGCTCTTCTACTCAGGCGACATTGTTATTTTGTAATCTTGCTGCATCCTATGGAAGTCCTCCTCGGGCTTGCTAAATACGGACGTCATGCCGACCTTTTCCAGGCTCTTACGGAGTTTTACGCCGTGCTAATTCAACTAAGTATTGCTACGGAGCAGATGCTGCACTTACAAGAGCCCATAAATGGAATAAGAAGCTTCGAAGCAAACGAAGTTGTGGCTTTGGGAACTGGATTCTCCTCTGAAGCTGTGTTGCTCATGGCAAGACTTCCATACCTGGATGTTTCGTTTGAGGACGCAGACGAGAATGGATTCAATGTCAAAGGCGATGTTGAAATAATGCCAAGTACCTTTCCTCTCAGTTTTACTACGAGAGATGAGCCCGATGTGGGCGATCACGAAGCTCTCCGTGAGATGGACGATGACCCAATGGACTCAGAATATTTAATCCCAGGGACATGCACTCGACTGTCCATTCAACACGCCTATGGTATAACGTGGTTATATGATACTGAAACAGGTAAGAATTAGGGTAGAAGATTTAAAGTTGCGTGTATTGACAATTTTGGGCCTTTTAAGAGAGTGGGTAGCGTTTGATTCGAAACCCGAAGTCAGAGGATTTAATCATCTCCCTGCCAAGCAACTTACTGAGATATTGGGGTCTTGGACTGAAAAGCATCGCAAATTGCAGTTCAGCAGCTATTCCGGCCTGGTAGAATTTTCCCCAGATGAAGACTGAATCACAAGGGAGGACGTATCCGAACAGAATCTTGGTAACTGGCAAGCAAGTCACGATCATAGGATGGCGCAGCTGATAATTCGGAACATGTGTCTCGAGTGCGGCTAGAATGTGCAGTCTAAAACTCCGGAGGCTTTCGACAGAAAGAGGTTCATCCATATGAGAGAGCGCTTCCGCGGCGAAGTGTTGAACCTGCTGTAATCCAGGGTCGCTTGGTATTGTAACCGTGATTGTTCAATGGAGCTCCTTCAGGAGACTCCAGAAGGGCTCAACTAGTTGAGAGCAGCCGATTATCTCAGTTTGAGAGTAGCTGATGGGCTATGAGTATGGCCTTGCAGTAGGATCCACAGTTTCAAACCCATTGCAAAGTAATGGCCTGGTATTCTCGAATCATGAAAGATTTCGGCCAAAGGGGGTATTCCTAGCCCAACACTTTCTCATTGTGCAAATTCTCTCATCGCTGACATTTCTTGTTGCATATTAATAACTCCAAGCACTATCCCCGGTAGCCCTCCTTCGAAGGTGCACATTATTCCTTCTCCCACTTCGACCTTGTACCAGTTTTGCCTTGGTATCCCAAACCCAACCAGGTACGTGTTGTAGACTCTCATTCCGTAGCCCGCTGTTCCCGAGGCCCTTTGGCTCTATCCTGTCGCTGTCAACGTGATGTATCCTTCGCTTCTCATTATGCATTGTTCCCCCAAAGTCAAATCCTCCATTAAACCTGTTATCTTGCCTGCCAACTCCGTTTCTCCTTGTGAATTCTTGGGTTTGATGCCTCTTCCGGCGTTGCATCATCTTCTCCAGCCAATCACCAATCTGCTCACCCTTATAGCCGTATAAAAATGCAATTCCTAGAACGGTGACTGTCACAGGAATCGCTGTCATCCAAAATATCCGCTGAGAAAACTCCATATCCCGCACATCAGCCGTGTTCATTCCCATGAAGCTCGACACAAACGACAGCGGCAAGAAAAATAGTGTCACGATAGTGAACACTCTAATAGCCTTGCCATGGTCCTCTTCCATAATTTCGATCATTTGCTTCACCTCTTCTTTCAACGATTTGGACCTTGATTTCAAAACATCAATGTCTTGCAGTCTCCGAAGGAGCTGTCCGCCATGGATCGAACTTGTAGCGTATTCTATCTCATATTGGCCAATTCTTGTGGTGTTTGTAATTCGGAAGGATTGAGGACAGATCACGGCAAGATATTTTGTTATTGCCATATGTTGTGTCTCCACAACCATTTTGAGTGCGTCAAGCTCTTCCTCTAGGGCTTGAATGTCGAGAAAGACTCGTCTCTGTGGCCGGCGATAGGCTTGGAATCGAAGCTTAGAAGTGTACTGTTGGTAAAGCGCAACCAAGTCAAGATTTTGCGATGGCAAGCTCGATGCCTTAGCCCGGATTTTCATATTCTGGCCTCCACAGACCAAAGACAGAGCTAGAAACTCTGCACCCACTGCTTCGACTCCTAGACCATCGATATCGCGAGATGTATTGCCAAAGATGATGATATCCTTTTTGGTATCATCTAATAGGTCCCGCGCTTGGCGGATACAGTCTTGTTCCTCCGTCAAAAGTTCGTTTATCTTGTCTTGAATAAAATTGACAAGATCTGGGGGCGACTTTCCATTTGGAAACGAAGAATACCGTCTATTTCTAAGTGACAATTGCTGTGACCGCAAGACGTAAATCAACATGATTTGATGAAAAGCATAAACCAGCTTTCTCGGAAGTTGCGGTCGGGGAGGTTCCTTGTCTTGAGGTTTGTAATTCCACGCATTCGCAACGAGAGCGTGCAATTCTTTGAGCGAGCTGTTGATTGATGTGAGAGTCTTGATGAAATCTGTGACATCGTCGAGCATGCTTATGCCTGGTCGTTGAAACTCGTAGCCGCCTGTCCACACGCGACGAAGCCACACAAAGCAAGGATCATTATATGGTCGTTCAGGCTTCCCATCGCATTCAAGATGCTCCTTGTGCAAATGTTCCAAAGCCTCAGTCGCTGAAGAGTATTGCTTACCGGTTAGACAATCCGCACAATCCGACCAAGGCTTCTTTCGAGCAGAAGCGGCTTGCGAGGACCCGTTGACAATTGTTGATCGTGCATCGAAGTCAACGATAACATACACTCGTTGTTCAACTGGTCCACGGTTGGAATCTTCCCAGATCAATTGCTACCATTGTCAGCATTCAAATCCTGGGCATCCAAGATGTGCTTCACTCACCCGAAAGATGCAGTCTACAGCACCCCAGAAGCGGATGCAGACGTTGTGTATCAGTGGGCTCCCCTCTTTCGGCAAAAATGCCCAGAGAATTTCCTGGCTGACCTCCAATAGTTGTTTCATTGTGAGCTCGCCATGGCCCATCGCTTGCATGAACTGTGGTGGTTGCTCGCGAGGAGGCACATTCTGACGATTCCCATTTTCTAAACCAGTCTTCTCGTTTTGGCTTGCGTCGTCAGAATTTGATTGTTGATTTGACCCAAAGTTCATTGAAGTTACATTCAGATTTGCGCCATTCCCAGCAGTCTTTTGCCCCTGATGTGTTGGTAGGTTAAGACCTGCCCTATTTGTTGCATCGTTGATAGTTGACGAGTTGGCTGGTACTTGGTTGATGGCACTTTTCCCCATCTGCCCAATACCCGCTGTTGCGACGGGATCCTTCTTCATGGCATCGTTGAGCAAAAAGTCGTGCCTTCTGCACAGGTCGTGCAGTGTGCATTGGAAAGTCTTCACATATAATCTACCGGCGGTGTCGCTGGAAATTGATCTATGCAATCGACCCAGGATTTTGACAAGGACTTTTTCTACAGCATGAGGTGTGTGTTCATCCATCTCATTACCTAGGCGCCAGGTAAAGAAGGGCAGGAACGTAATCATGGGTGAGAGCTCAAGCGGAGTGGTTCTCACGAGGCGGCCGGGACCGGACGTGGTTGTCTCTGGATTGTCTTCAAATCGGACTTGACGATGTCCGCTGAACTCCGGCTTGCGTGCTTCTATTTGACGAGGCGAGTTCCTCCTGTTAAGCATAAATGGAAAATGGTTTGTAGGTAGCGCGGAATCAGTCTGGGGTTTGTCAATGTTATCAAGATTGGTAATTTGTTCGGCACTGCGTTTGTTGAATCCTTCGTAAAGTACCAACTCTCCCAACATGGTAGGTGATTTTTCATCATCCCATTTCTAAAGATGGGTTAGTGCCAGGACAACCAGCGTAATCAGTGATATTTACCTCTTCAGCATCTGTATCAGGGCCCATGTCCTCGTCAGAACCGTCTCCAATTTCGTATAGTTCAGTACCTTGCTGTCTTTGTCCCGGTGCCATGGATTGATCATTGACTACAAGACCAGTTTCGAGAGGCTCGTCAGGGGCATCATCGTAACTAAATCTATGACCTCGTGACTCTAAATTGGAGAAGGAGCGTGGATGAAAGCTACGTCTCGATAAAATAAGTTCTCGAGACGTCATACGAAGTGAGCTCTCTTCCAACTCCGGACTCGCCCACGTAACTGATCGGCCCTGATTGCTTGGAAAATTCGACTCTGTATTGGGGGTTAGCTGAGTGTTTATTCGTTCACATCATCAACTGCTCTTACCCGTAGTTTTTTGTTCTGATGGGAGTTTCCACGACGTGTCGAAAATGGAAGGACGAGTGATGGGATGCGAACTGTTCATGTAATCATGCCAGCCGTCGGCCAAGTAATACGATTCAGTTCCCGTCCCTATCGCTCGATGTGTATCAATTTCTGGGCCTTTTGCTTTCTCTTGCATATCACTGTCGGCCCTGTCTGTTAAGTCCAACGACGGGTCGTATGGAAAACTGTCCAAAGAATGCCTACTTGGCTCTGGTTCCGGTTCTGTCAGTTTGTCAACCTCGAGATCCATCTTAGGGTGAAGAGCCCCCTCAACTGAAACAGTCTCGCTAGTTCCGGCTTGTTCGAATCGATCTCGCAACCCGTGTGGTGATGGCTGTTCACCGCCGTCCGAAACCTCAGGTTTGCTAGATGGATCAGAGGTCTCGAATGGGTTCTCTGTAAAATCTTTAGCCCCCTCATCCGACATTGCTTCAATGTCAAATAAAGAATCATTAGACTCCGCCTGAGCCCTTGTTTCTCCAGAATCCTGAGATTTATCAGAGCCATGCTTCGTCTTGGAACCTGTGTGCGAGTCTGGATTCTCCGGTATAACTTCGAGCGGTGACCTGTCGAAATTCGGGTGTTGGGTATTGGGATCAACGCTGTCATCTTCTCCTTTCTTATCCTCGTTGGGCCTCAATCCCTGATTTGTTTCAGCGTGGCTGGGCTGGTCATCAGGTTCATCAATTTTGTCGGCCCGGCCCGACCCATCTTGGCCTGGCTCGGATCCTGGCTCAGATCCTCCATTTGATCCATCTTGACTCCTGTGCAGTGATTGAGCCCATCTTTGAAAGTCAAATGGCTGTCGAGGCATACGCATCAAACTGCGACCATTCTCCTCTAGTTCTACCTCGCTTTGCCTCTCCCTTGCTGAGTATGTCGTCCGACCTCTATGCCGGGACGGATTTGGGCCTGAAGATGTCCTGAATTTCAAGGTCGGGGGCACCGGGGCCGGTTGTTGATGCCTGCGCCATCCCTTTTCTCTCAGAAAGAAGGTGTGGGTTTGAGAATTCGATGTTGTCAAAATCTGGATCCATCGCGCGGGTGTAAGGCTCTCATCATTGCGCTCGAAAAGTTGATATTCCGATACATCTTTCCCACTGCCTTTAACTTGGGTCACCGCATGCCTTAGGAAATCAACGTATGTGTAGTCGGGCTCAATGGCAATATTGCATTGGGACATGTCCTCGTCAATGAGTCGAATGATCAAGGGCTCTCCGTTTCTGGAAGTTCGAGAATCAATTGTGATAAACCCACCTCGAAGCTTCTCAGCAGACTCGTCCGAAAAGGTGATTAAAATCCCGGTGCCGATGAGGAGACACCATAATTGGTTGACTTGGAGTACCTCTTTGGACTTGATCTCGAGCATGTTTTGCACGATTTGCCGACTCTCACGCGCACGACCGACATTGTATCCGTACAGGCTCTGGAGCAGAGTCTGCGGACTACAGCCATCCTTTGCAGCATTGGAACTAGAACTTAGAGATTGAAGTGTTACCTGGGGGGAGGAGAGGAAGACAACTGGTGCTGTTTCCTGAGGGCCTCGATAGCGGCGCGCTTCTGGGTATTTACCAACGCATCGAAGCACGCATCCTGGTGTCATGTATCCGCCGAGCTCAGAATTGGTCATAAACTGCTCTCTTACTCTATCCAGTGCTACTAAAGCAATAGACATAAGATCTTGAGGAATGAAGGGACAGTTTTGGACAAGTCTCTATCTCGTGTGTCAGCTGACTAGCCAAAATCAGATGTTTCTATTCCTACCTCAATGACTTTCAGGTCCAAAACCGGCCGTTGAACATGTCTTTGAGTCGTATCAATATTAGCCAAGTTCCATGTAATGTCAAGGGATGTATTCACCTACAGCCATCTCAATTGAACAGAGGACGAGTCCACGTCTTCTTTTCGTGGTCCCTCGGGGCAGATCAATGTCACACGGCCGAGCCCCTTACTGTCGGCCACATGCTCAGCAGCATGAACAAGATGAAGTTCAGTCAGCGTATCCTCTGCGAGGATCATCTTTGGCTCTTTCCAAGCCGCCGCTTCGGCGTGTACCGCGGGATGTCCACGGGAATCATTGCGCTCGGCCCCGAGTATGGTGCTGTTCTTCTTGACAGCAAAGTTGAATGATAGTCCCATAGTTTCCACTTGATCGAAATAATAGTCGTTAATATACTGTTCCTCGGAGTACCGGGGCAGCCAATCATCGTACGCATCATCATCATGAGCGTACATAGGCTGTGGGTCCGAGTGATAGGAAGGAACAGGTGATCTTGGAAGGGGTCGTTGATATGAGAACCTTGTTTGATTATTCCCTTGTGGGAGTGTCAGAGGCGTTGGCCTATGTCGTCGACGTGACTGATAGTAATCGCGTTTTGAATCAGTCTCATCTTCATAATAATCATTCTCTTCACCGTTGTCCTCGTCCTCATAAGATTCAGATTCCTGGTCATAAAGCCCCGAACCTGAGCCCTCGCCATGAGATCCACCTTCACTTCTCCTGTCAAAGGCTTTGGCCCTAGCTAGACTGATGTATGATTCTGCAAACTTTTCATTGGCATTCTGTCTTTGCCGTATTCGCGAAGTCGTAACCCGAAAGTTCTCATTGGATTCAGAGGGGTCTTCCTGCTCATGTCGGGAATCGTACAACGAGTCGTTGTCGTAGAAATCTTGGTGGCGGCCATAGCGACGGGAACCGCTCGATGCACGTCCCGATGACCGCTGGGATGCATGATCTGCGGGGCCAGCACGATCGTCCTCACCTTCGGAGTGGTAGTCCTCGACATAAGAAGCATAGTTGTTGGAACGTGAGGTCGTCGACTCCCCGGCTCGATCCGTGTTGCCTATTCGGATTTGGCGCTGCATCCCGAGCAAGCGATGCCTGCCTTATGACAGCGCCAATACAATGTTTCGTTCCTCAGCAAAGAGACAACGAGTTCATTCAAAGGGTAAGATTTTTCTTGTCGCGCGCAGGCACGTGGAGAGCGCTATAATTTCCCTGCTCAGCCTTCGACCAGGGTCCCGGAGCGAACAGGGTAACAGCCAATAACCATGCCCCATATGCCGCCTCTTGAGAGCAGCCTGTTCGCGTGAGATTCGCATGTCTCCATGCAGATCATGATAGCAGGCGCTAATCAGCCGTACAGGTCAAATCAGCCCTGCCCTAAAATACCTCAGCCCCACCAAATCATCAACCTGTCGGTCAGCTTGGACAATTCGGGAATTATGGAACCTATATACAATCCGCTTTTTCCTGTGCTAGCATGAGCATCCAATTTTTGCTGGTTGATGGTTGTGTGCTATGCCGCCTCAACTGACACCCTACACTAACACTTCTTCCAGAACAGCCGACGTGAAGATATCTCTCGTTGGCAGTAATGTGACAAGTTCTAGACTATCAATAAATCTATATTCAAAACTAGTTCTTTTATAACCACAGATTAATAAGCCAGTATTCTACAGTTCCTTGAGTGACAAAGCTCTATGCTGACTTGCTGATGTCGCCACAAAGAGCACACGATTGGCAAGCTTGAAAGGGATTTGATGAAGGGAAACGGTCCTGATTTAATGACCAAATCCTTCCTTTGGCTGGTGTGATAGATAGGAAAAAAAAAGGGCGAAGTGAATATGAAAAACATCTCGTTCATCATCCGAAGCAAGACCTTTTATTGATCCGTAGCAACCGATGATAGTTATGTACCAAGAGATCTAGCTTATTGTTGATAGACAGATTTTTTGGCTGGTTAGGCTGTCATATAGACACCATCAATTGGGATTGCAACGCCAGTCACCCAAGAAGCTCCCTCACCAGCAAGCCACACCGCACAATTCGCGATGTCCTCTGGTTTGCCAAGTTCACCCCAAGGGCGCAGTGCAACAGTCTTTGCATTTAGGTATAGATTTTCCAGCATCGAGCTATCCATTGCTGTCTTGACAACTGATTGAAGCAATTAATTCGCATACAAAACGCATCAACTGAAAAACGAGGGAAGACATGCAGCCTGGGCAAATGGTGTTGAAATGAATTTTGGATGGGCCGTGCTCCCTGGCCTGGCATTTTGTCAAATGAACGACCCCAGCCTTACTCGTAGAGTATGATACTGACATAATAAGTTTCGGTCGTAGGATGGATGTGACATAGACCTACCGTATCCAATCTCTGGCTTGAGACCATAAACGGAAGCTGCATTTATGATCCAACCACGGTCACCACCTAGCGATGGGTCTTGTCGTAGAAATTGACGGATGGCATATTTACAGCCGAGAAACACAGACCATAAGTTGACACCCATTGTCTTGTCAAACGTCGACTCATCAGTTTCAGTTATGGGCTTTTGGCCAAGCTGATTGTATGATTCGAGGCTAATGCCGGCATTATTGACCATGATATCTAGCCGGCCGTGCAAGGACACAGCTGTTTAGATACGCTGCCGGATGTTTTCAGAATTAGATACATCTGCATAAGAAATTCGGCCTGCCCTAGCTGGAGACTTGATGGCTCCGATGGTAGAGCAGGTTTCTCCTTTGGGGACATCATCGTCGAGGTCACTGCTGATGACTTTTCAGCCCTGGTTAGCATAGGCAATTGCAATAGCTCGTCCAAGGCCAGAAGAGGCTCCAGTCACAATGGAGACCTTCATTGTGTTGAGCAAGTTGTGAAACGGATACGTAGCGGATAGGTAAGGTTGTAGGTTGCCATGAGACCATGGTTTTATAAGTATAAAAGTTGAGGGATGAATAAGACAATGGGTAGATTTTGAGTCAATCAATGAGCCGTGAATATGTTAGTGAGAAAAGTACATTCCTGCGAGCGTATTAGGTAATACTTGGCCGTTACCTTATCTGTTACGAAGCGTGACTTATCATTGCATGAAGTGAAGCATGTTCGCGAATCTTATAAAACCGCACTGGTGCAGTGGTCCTTGTCACGTTCGGACTTGGAGACAAGCACTTAAAACCAGCTGTTTAGTCTCGCAAATTCGCTTTCTCGGGCATAGGATACGGTCGCACATTAGCTAATGTCTATAAGAGTGCCAAATCCCTACTTACCGAATGCACGGAATATCATTTGTCCATTACTTGATAATATCCGATCGTGTGGTGAACGAAGATGGTCTCGCACTTCAGTCAGTTTAGGAATGGGCATTGTTCGCCTGGTGGTGTACTGACTAGGCAATGGCCAAAGCCATGGCCATGGTTAGCGCTTAGAGTCAACGAGTTGGTCAACTTTGGTGACAGTCGAGTGTCCCCCATCGAGTCCGTATATAAAACACAACCAGGGATAGGATTGTTGGGCTTTGATCTCCTCTCCTATAGATACTCATTTTATTGTCTTTGTGATCTCAAGACACTGCGAATCCTGTATTCATCTCTTTCTGTACCCAAGTTCGTTTCAGTATATCTACGAACGTACAATTATCTTTGCCCAATGCGCTGAAGTATGAGCAATCAACTGGGCTCTTCATCAACAATGAGGTCATCAAGGCCAGCGGAGATGATTTCGGTGTGACCGGTCCTGGGTGAGTGTCAGTCAGTGTTACCAACCTTTGATCCATCCTAATTTGAACTTCAGCACGGAAAGATGTATTATCGAACTTCAGGGAGCTTCGGCCCGGGATCTTGACAAAGCTGTGAAGGCTGCTAGGCAGTGTGTGAAGGGCCTTGGTCCGAGTTGGCGCATAGTGTTCACGGTGGGCCTCAGCAGCACTCTCCAGGGTGTGGCGCAGGGCATTCAAGTGCCGCAGCCATGTTGAGGCGTGATCGACAGGGGGTTCACGGGCGGGGGGAAATCTCCATGTTGAGACAGGCGCTGTCGTACCAGTAGCAGAGCGTCTTGTTCTCGTGAGGCGAGAGGGATGTGGGCAGTCCACTGCCACGGTCACTCGATCGGACAGAAGACGAGACAGCTTCATGCCTCCAGAACGCAAAGCCTGGATCACCCGAGCTTGCTATCCTGAGCTTCGGGAACTCATTTCACGGTCGAGGGTTCGGTAGTCTGTCTACCACCTGTCCTAAGGCCTTTCGCGAGCTTGACATTCTAGGCCTTAACTGGCCCCTAGCTACCTTCCCTGTCCTCAAATACCCTCTGGAGAAGCACATAGAGGAGAAAATTGCTGAGGAGGCCCGATGCCTCGAAGAGGTTAAGCCGCTTATCGCTACTTGGCACTGCCGTGTCGCCGGACTCATCACAGAGCCAATCCAGAGAGAGGGTGGTGACAATCACGCATCTCCTAGCTTCTTTCAGGATCTGTGCGGCATTACCAAGAAGTATAATATAGTTTTCATTGCGGATGAAGTTCAGACTGGCTTCAGCGGCACTGGTTCCTTCTGAGCCTATGACTACTGGAACTTGACAGGCCATCCTGACATTGTCACCTTCTCCAAGATCCAAGAAGGCTCAGACGGCTGGATACTTTTTCGGAAATGAACAGCTGATTCCTGATAAGGCCTATTGCTAGTTGAACACGTATGCGCCCCTGTTTCTCCAGCTTCTTTTTAGTGCTAACAAGCTATAATTGGATCGGTGACCCAGCCCGTGTTGTAATATGCAAGTACGTTGTTATAGAGGTCCTTAAGTAGAAATTAGTCGAACCAACTGCTCAAACCGGCAGCAAGCTGTACGCCAAACTCAAGTTTCTTGTCTCCAAGTATCCCGGCCTCGTGGGGAGTCTTCGAGGAAAGAAACGCGGCTGAGTTTAACTCTGAAAAGATGGACCTATGAAGAAATGATTCGAGCCGTGTTCCAAAACATTCATTGCGTTTTATACCAAGGACCCCATTAGCCTTGTCCAGCTCATGCGCCAAAACGGTGTCAACATTAGCCTACGCCCTATGCTCATTTTTGACGACTCACACAGTACGCCCTCCTCTCATTCTTGGAAAGCTGTATAAGCCAAGCTGACCCGATCTCATAGTCCATATCCTTATTAATCCTCTTGACCGTGTTTTGGCTTCTCAGAAGCAATTTGACATCCGAAAAGGACGAGCCAGCCTGGAAAGGGAAAATAGGTTACCCGCGTGCAGGGTAAAGGTACCGAAATGACAACCAAGTAATGTAGTCTTAATAGGCTTCGGGAGTACGGGAGATGGAACCCATAGGAGAATGGTATAAGAAAATTCTTCTCAGTCTGCGTTGACATTAAGATTCATACACAAGTCCTCAGAATCTACTACAAAGACGCTATTCTAACATTTATAAGGCTACTGTAGCTGTAGCTAAACTGAGATGTCTTGGGGCCTTTCTAGCAGATAAGTATCTGTTAGATGTTGCTATGACCCTTCGGTCCATTAAAGCAATCCCGCAGTATCAGTTAATGAAGCAGTTGACCCAAAATCCTGTTCGCTAAAATGATAAATGTTGGATTAGGAACGCTATCCCAAGAAAATTAAACAGGTTGAGCCAATGATAGGATGGTACATGTCAATAGTATATGATGAGAAGGCAGTAGGCGGCCGCAGCCTAAATGAAAGTGCACCGTCAGCGACCTGGCACAATGCTGTTGGCCGTCGAGGTGGCATGTGACATACTCTGGTCGGCCTCCCGCAGAATCGTCAATTGTAATTTCAAGCCTGATGTCAGAAAACATATTGAAAAATTAAAATATATAAATGCATCCCCTCTTCTTTTCTTCTTGACACATACGTTGACAATATCAAGAATCATATGGATGACATTAATCGCCGTGCTCCTTCACTTTCTAAGAAGCGTTTAGCCTAGTCACTGTTTTCAGGTTGTTTCATGACGCCGTTGATTTCGTGGGCGTCACATAACATGGGTAAAAGGTTCTACGCAGTTGCTATTGGAAGGGCAACTGGGGTATTTGATTCCTGGGAGTAAGTCATTCGTTTTTGCTTTGCTGGCGTGGCTATACTTGCGACCAACAGATGCTAATGTGCGACCAACGCCACAGTCAGGTGAAGCCACTTGTTGATCGCTATAGTCACGCGAAACACAAGTCCTTTGGGACTCTAGAAGATGCAGAACACTTTGTACAGGTCAACAGCAAACAAGATTCTCTTCAATCAGAGGATATTGATACTGTCGTCAAACAAGAGGACGAAAGTGGGACAATTCAAGTGCGTTTACTGTCAGCGCAAGAAATAAATGAAAGGCCAAGAGATAGGTACAAAAGTCCGAAGAGAGGTGAGAAAGGGGGCTCTCCAGGAATAGCTGCTCGGAAGAGGAAAATTTCTGATCTCACGGAAGCTGTCAAGAATTTGAAGATTGAAATTCAAGTGGCTTGCAAGCATTCCGACACAAACTAGGGCACAAAGGTACGGGTAATTGAAAGTGAGAACGATGATTGAGCTAGCACAGGAGATGCATAGTTGATGTCTACGGATGACTGGTTAAACGAGATGCTCACTTTGTGTTCTCGGCACGGTGTGCACGTTTACGTGACAGGCGTGTTTGGAACCAAGCTGCCTTGACCCGCCGGCGGCAAGTGACGTCACGCCTCGTTGACTGTGAAATAGGAGGACGCGGTTTGCAACGGGTGAAGACATTGTATACAAGCAGAATGATTGAATAATATGATGGTCCATTACGAAATCGAGTGGGTTCCTATCGCTGGCACGTTGACTGTGTCTGGAATTGCACGACAATTTTTTGGTCTGCAGGCGTATGCCGACATTAAGCGCAGCATCATGCTACACAGGCCCTAGTGCAGTGGAGTGAGGTGCTAAACACGGGGATGGGTGTTCCGCCGGCGGGAGAGAGGCCGTGGAGGAACAGACATGAAAACAAGGGGGGCACGGCAAGTGAAGGATCAAGAGAGGATTGCTGGCGCGGACGAAGCGAGGATGAAGGCATCGCGATAAGCACGACTCGGTCGAGCGACATCGGCGGCGGGGTCGGTGATGGTTTGCGTCGGGTTTGCGGTGACAGCGTAGTCGAGGCCGTTTAGCAGAAGACGACACGAGAAGGAGTCAAATCAGTTGAAGCATGGAGGATGAAGGAAATGAGAAGCCATCTCGAGGCTATTCGAGGCCCAGGACTCTCTCCCGACCCGCTGATTGCAATGGCTCGCCGCGCGTTGGCTGCTGGACAAGGTGCAGCGCTGGCAGTGTCCAATGTCCAGGGCCATACCGCGTGGCTCGCAGCGGCATCGTCTTGGTGGTGCGGGGTAAATTGACAAGCCCCAATCCACCTGAACCCCCCACATTTCGCAGCTTCATCCGGTGGCCGGCGGCCAAATTAATTCACGACGCGGGATCCAGTCACCAAATTCGGCGTCCAGCTCAGCTTGGCTTTGTTTGTTTTAATAAAGCCGGCGTCACTCTCGCCGTTGCAGCTTGTTTTGCGACGTGACTTTGTTCTTCTCTGTATACAAACACACAAACACACACACACACAGCCATACTACCCGACACTCTACATCACCACCACAACCCCCTCCACCATGGCTCCCTCGCTCAAAGAAGCCCAGATCTCCTTCGTTGGAGGCGGCAACATGGCCGCCGCCATCATCGGCGGTCTCCTCGCAAAGGACATCCCCAAGCAGAACATCTACGTCGCCGAGCCCTGGGAGGTCAACCGTAACAAGATGGCCGCCACTGGCGTGCGCACCACCGCCGACAACGTCGAGGCCTCGCAAGACGCCGACATCGTCATCATCGCCGTCAAGCCCCAGGTCGCCAAGGTCGCCTGCACCGAGCTCGCCGCCGCCTGGGCAGACCGCAAGGCCCTGCCTCTGGTCATCTCCATCGCCGCCGGCATCACCGTCCCCAGCTACATCGAGTGGTTCCAGGCTGGAGCCGGCCGCGCTCCCCCGATCGTCCGCGTCATGCCCAACACCCCGGCCCTGGTTGGCGAGGGCGCCTCTGGTCTCTACGCGACCGACTCCGTGTCCACTGAGGAGAAGGACTTGGCTACTGCGCTCCTCGCCAGCGTCAGCAAGGCCGCCGAGTGGGTGGACAAGGAGGAGCTGCTCGACGTCGTGACTGGCATCTCTGGTAAGTTCAGCTGCGGCTAACCCGATCAACACATCGACATTCGTACTGACAATGCGTCCAACAGGCTCCGGTCCCGCCTACTTCTTCGCCTTTGTCGAGCACCTCATCAGCGCCGGAACCAGCCTCGGTCTCTCCGAGGAGCAGGCCTCGCGATTGGCCAAGCAGACCGCCATGGGAGCCGGAAAGATGCTCGTCGAGGCCACCGAGGAGCCTGCCCAGCTGCGCAAGAACGTGACGAGCCCCAACGGCACCACCTATGCCGCCCTGATGAGCTTCGAGAACGACAACTTGAAGGACATTGTTGCCCGCGCCGTCAAGGCCGCCACCGACCGCTCAGAGGAGCTTGGCAAGGCCTAAGAACTGCAGCAAACACAAAAACAAAAGACATATATATAAGTTATCCCAAAACTAATAAGAAAGTATAAATAGACAAAATCTAGAGCCAGATATCTTGGCCTGACGCAATCTTCATCCGAAAAAAAGCTTGAAAAAACTTGCTGAAATGTGAAACAAATTTCTATCGACCAATTTTAATGCAATGTGTAGTCTCATAGTTCCCAACTCCTCGCTCGGCATCGGCGCATATGCCATTAAACCAACCCCGAACCCGTCCAGTTGTGCACCACCGCAATAAAGTCATTAATCTCATCATCATACGTAGCCCAAGTCGTCAGGAGTCTCACCACCGCCTGGTCGTTTCCGCACTTCTCCCACACGTAAAAGGTAAACTGCTCCTGGAGCGTGTCGATGAGGCCCATGGGCAGGACCGCAAACACCTGGTTCGTCTCCGTGGCGGCGTACACGTTGAACCCGGCATCCCTGATTCCGCTTGAGAGTTTCTCTGCTGCCGTATTTCCCTTCAACGCTAGCTCAAAGTAGAGATTTTCGTTGAACAGCTCTGCAAACTGAGCACCCATGACCCGGCTCTTGGCCAAGAGCGAGCCATGCTGTTTCACATAGAACTCGAATTCGCTTGCCAGGTGTGGGTCCTTGACAACCACAGCTTCTCCCAGCACAGCGCCGTTCTTTGTTCCACCAATCCAAAAGATATCTGTGAGCTCTAGGATATCATGCAATGTCATGTCATTGGCCTTGGACGATAAGGCTGCTCCAATTCGAGCTCCGTCGAGAAACAGGAGGAGATTTCGCTGTTCACAGAGATCTTTTATCGCTCGAAGTTCCTGCTTGGTGTATATTGTGCCAATCTCTGTCGCGTTAGAGATGTACACCATCCTCGGCTTGGCCATGTGAGGAAAATGCCAGTTGTCGTCGAGGGCACGGGAAATAATGTCGGGCGTAAGTTTGCCGTTTCGAGGCGTCGCATTGATAATCTTGTGGCCGCTTGCCTCTACTGCCCCCGTCTCTCTCGTGACAATGTGCCCGGAGCTGGCAGCGATGACGGCTTCGTGTGGGCGCAGGCACGCCGCGATGGAAATGGCATTGGCCGAAGTGCCGCTAGGAACAAAGAAAATTCCCACATCATCTCGACCGAGGCGAGCTCGAATTCTCTGTCTGGCCAAGTCACTATATGCGTCGCCGCCGTATCCCGTCTCCTGGGAATAGTTGCTGGAGATGATGGCTTTTAGAATGACCGGGTGCGCACCCTCGCTATAGTCATCCAAGAAGCTATACTTGGTCTTCTTTCTGGTGCTGATTGATTCGGGCATTATGAAATACACCCGGAGAATTGAGACTCCAGTAAATATCGCCTTTGATTCGTGTGCCGCTTGCCAACTCTCCTCTTCACCAACAAGTCCATCAACTGTCGCTATATAAATCAAAGTCGACCATGCTCCACCCAAGCTAAGCGGCCCACACCACCTCGCCGGACATGGAAGCTGTTGAGGTTGTTAGTCACTCGCATGTTAGTAAAAATGCTCGAGGGTGGGTCTCTACGACGCCATTACTCAAACTTTTGCTGACGGCCATCGTCACGGGCTCATCCGTTGAAGATTGCAATTATGCACCTCATTTGTCGGGCCACGGTGGGGACTGAGCAGACACACGCACGCGCGAACGATAAAGATTTCTGGATAACATGCAATGGCTCTATCAACAGGACAAAATCCCTCATCAAACTGCGCAAATCAAGATGCCGGTAGGTATCCGCGAGCAAAAAATAAACCTTAGGAAATGGTGGATATGGTGTTGGCTGCATCAAGCGAAAAGTGAATAAAACTGCGATACGTCTCCACAATGCCCGTGTCGAGGGGTTTCGGCCAGGTCAGCCTGATTTGCAGGTCTGGCTTGAGAGGTATCCCACTCGCCGTCATCGGGCTCAATGGGTCGTAGAGCTCAGGGTACTTGCCGAAGAATGCCGGGTCTATCTTGTAATACGAAGCGCCGCGGTTCATGTTGAGGTACTTGAAGGCGGCGGCGGCGTATTGAGGGGAGTTGAATAGGGATGCAACATCGGGTGCGGGTAGCGTCGCTTCATTGCCAGGTCGCGGGCTGGTCGAGGAAGCCATGCCCGTGATGAGATCTGTGACGCGGATGTAGACCTTCAAAGTCGGCGCCCTGAGAATCAAATCGGACATGACGGCCTCGACGACGTAGCCACTGACCGCGTCGCAGAAGATCTGATCTATTTGGGGATTGGCAGCATGGAGTTGGATCAGCCGATCTCTGATAGAGGGGAACGGGATCCAGTCAATGACCAGAGGGTGGGCGTGTTTGATTTGCAGTTCAGTGGGCCGGTATCTCTCGTGAAGCTTCTCATATGTGCCAGTAGAAGGGTAAAGTTGCCAGGCAGTGAGTTCGATGATGTGATAGAATCGTGTCTTGGCGTACCATGCCATGACATCCGGGCGAGTGAGGCTGTTGAACATTGAGAGCACCATGAGGACTGGCTGGTAGAGGCTGCCAAGCCATCAGCCCCGTTCTTCTGCTCGCACTGGGGCAATCACTCACCTCAAAGTTGGCTTTTGTATATTTGGAATGACCCCCATCATGTGAAACTTATCCTTGAGCATGTTTTGAAGGATCTGGATGTGATCTGAGAATGGAGAGTTGGAGTGCATCCATTCTTTTCCCAACATGAGGCTCGACTGTTGAGTGGCCGTCATGGCATCGATATATGGTTCAAGACCCATTTGATATTCGAATGACCAAATATTCGGGATCTGTTGGTACAAGGGCTCATGGTCTAGCATGGACATATCTGGCAAAGGGAGACTAGTCTCTGGTTTGATGTGAGCCATTGATCGAATCTTTTTAATCAACCGGCACTTACTGGCTGTGAAATCTGGCACACGTGAAACCTGAGAAGCGCATTCAATGACAGGAGTCTCTGCAATTTCGACCGGCATCTCCATCGGTGTTATGTGTGAACCTCCTAGACCAGGGCGTTTCTCTGGGGTTCCAGTGTGTTTCGGGAGGGGAAACTCCTCTTCCATGATAGCCTCGCTCTCCACTTTCCCGGCCTTGCCACTCGATGGGATACCATCAAGAGTCTGTGATACCGAATCTGCTAGCAGCTGAACGGACGCCATCAGCCTGGAAAGTTTACTTTGGACTTCAACCAGCTTCGTCCTGAGCTTGCTGTTCTCATCCTGGAGGCTTGATATTTGTTCATTTTCAGGCCTTTGCTCGGCATTAACCCTGGTACGCAGTTCCCTGAGAGACTCTGCTTGTCTGCGACGAAAAGCTCGCTGCGACAGGCGGTTCCGGAGCTTCCTAGACGCCAGAGGTCAGTCCAACTGTGCCGCTGTCGTCCAATGGATACGCGAATGAGACAGCCGCGCGTATCAAACCCGTGCATACTTTCTCTCCAGCTCATCGCTTATCGATGTCTCGGGGTCAGCCCCATGCGCAGAATTGTCGGAAGCCATGAATGTCTCGCCTGCAGCCGTTGTGCGCAGCCTGCGACAAATCAAGTCGGCTCAATTCGTTGCAATTTCTGAGTTTCTGGATCATGACCGAAATCGCACGGCTAAGGGCGGACAATTGCCTGATCACGGCGGTGGAGAGCGACCCCACCAGTTGCCAATACCATCCATCTTTGGTAAGCGGCCGGCTAGATCGAAACGGTTGAAACGCAAATGCTTGATACGTCGGATTACTTTACTAGTGGGACTGGTTCCTGAAGCAAGATCGGTTGATTCCGTGATAAAAAGAAGGATTTCGTTATCATTGCGCTACGCTTGATCTAAATGCATCTTTGCTCTTCTCCCCTCGAGTTGAGTTCTCACAAAACGCTGACGTTTGACAGGTTAAGAAGTGTTTTCCGTGCCCAAACTCCATATCAAGAGATCAAGAGAACCATTGAGAAGAAAAAGACCGCCGCTCGCTGTCATTAGTGCTGAGTTGTGATCCCCAGTTACAGAAGTGAACCTTTCAATCCCGTCTCCAAAAAAAAAACCCCCAAGTAATGCCGCTAGCTATCATCGTGGTCGTTGCTTGTACAGTGAGTGAGAGTGAGGATGGTCAATCTGCCCATCCTCGATTATTTGGGAGAGACGGCCTTTCCGGCAGCCTTGCTTGCTGCCAAGGCGCCGAGCAGGCCGAATTGAGAGGAAACGCCTTCGACACGGTGGGTCGAGTTGAGGTTCTTGACCACGACAAGCTGGAAGCACGTGGCCGAACCCTGGCGGGAGGCAATGGTGGAATAGGCCAGGAAGAGTTCCCAAATCTATGTCATGTTAGTCTGCGAATAATTTCACCCTTGCCCATGGGAATCTTACCCTGAACCATCGCTGTCCATAGGTGGACTTGACCTTCTCAGCGTTGCCAAGCCAGTTGCGGTACCATCGCCAAAGGGTGCCAGAGTAGTGAACTCCGACGGTATCGACGCTGCAGGCAATTGTCAGTATAAGATGAGAAAAGGCTGTATTATTAGAATGCATAGATCTCACCTCTTGACTTCGAATCCGGCACTCTCGAGGCAGCCAACGTAGAAGCTCAGCGGGGTGGAAGCATCAGCTCCAGGGAAGATGTACTTGTTTAGGAACAGTCCCCAGATAAAGTCCTCATACTGCCACGACTTTCGCAGACCGGAAAGCTGGACGTACATGGTGCCGTCGTCCTCGAGCATGTCGTAGCATTGTCGGAAAAAGGTTGTCAGTCTTCTGACACCAACATGCTCGGCCATTTCCAGCTGGGTGATCTTGTCAAACTTGGTCTCGGGGATGTCGCGATAGTCGCTGCAAAGGATCTGGCTTTGCGACTCGGGAACGCCGGCCCTCTTGAGCGCATCGTTGCCCCATTCCGTCTGGTTGCGGGCCAGAGTAACACCGGTAACCTTAGCGCCGTAGTTGACGCTTGCAAACTTGGCCAGAGTGCCCCAGCCGCAGCCGATATCCAGCAGACGATCGCCCTCCTGAAGTCCGATCTTCTCGCAGACCACGGCCATTTTGTTGTCCTGCATCTCCTCGAGGGTTTCCTCCCGAGTGGGGTCGGAAATAACGCCCGAGGTGTAGATCATGCGGGGGCCAAGGAACCAAGCGTAATGGTCGTTGCCGCGGTCATAGTTGGGGCGGACCTGGTCCTCGTCTTGGGATCGGTGGTGCAGGATGGTGTCTGGGGCAAAAGTGAACAGGATATACCGGAAAAGATCAATGGTGAAGTTGAAGGTTGCCCACTCGTGCCGGTATTCCATGACCTCGAGGCAATCGCCATTGAAATCGACCTTGCCTTCAAAGTACAGCTCGAAGAAGGTCTGCATGGGGATCTTGTGCCGTCCGTTCCATCGGGCCTTGTGGACGGGGTCCTTGAAGGTCAGGTAAAATTCCACCGGACGTCCCGGCAATTGAACCTTGTCGTTGAGACGCGGGCTCACAGTGGACATGAAGGACCAGATGACGACCAAAACGGGGACCGTGGTGAAGATGCTGAAGAAGACGATGGTCTTCAGCCCTCCGTTGAACTTCCAAGCAAACCATGTTGGGACTCCGACAAGCGCGGCAATCAGGGCGGTATTGGAGAATTGTTCGTATCCAGGACCGTCCGCGGGCAGAGGAGGGTTTTTGATGGTAGGGGCCTTTTGATGCTTGTTAGCGACGATAGCTACAGGAGGAGCTACGAAACCGCCCCAAATTCTTGGGTAGAAAATTCTTTGCTTACATCAGTGACCCTCACTCCGCAAGCTCTTCCCGTCCCGAGAGTATCCTTGGGAGCTGGGGGTGTCTGGATGAAGTCGATGTCTCCCGTCAGGTGGGCATGGCCGTTGACTTTGGGCGCCATGGTTGGAGGATTCGGGCGAGGCAACGGGCAACCAAGCTGCGGTCCTTGAGCAACAAAAAAAAAGCTGTAGACAACTTCTCTTTTTTTTTTTTTTTTTCCTTTGCTTTCAGGAGATGAAGATGCCAAGTTGGAAAAAAGACAAGCGGTCAAGTGCTTTCATGTGCTCCTGGGCAAAAGCACCTGAGCTCTATCTGCCAGCGGGGCGCCACCCCTGCGACGTCGGCCGGGGTGGACGGGTGACAGTTGTCATTGCGCAATGCATGTCACGGCATGGCTAAGACAAGGCGAGTCAAGGCAAGGCAAGGTAAGGCAAGGCAGGCAGAGGACAAGACCAAACAGGACCAGACAAATACGGCGCTTGCTCGACCGAACGTGAGCACGACGTTGGGGCGCTGGCACACCCGGATTAGGGCGCTCACAGGCCCGCGCGGATAGCAAATTTGCCCATTGCCCATTGCCCATTGCCCATTGCACATGTCTAAGCGAGAGAAGCCTGCGTGTTGACTTATTTCCCAACACGTACGTTGGCCCAGGCGGTTAGCCCATCATGAGGCCATGGTCTGATGCCCAGAGCACTGCGCTACAGACGAATGAGGGCAAAGCACATCTCCGGGACGGCGGAACGGGAGCTAGGCCACCGTTTTCTCAGGGGCTCAACAGCGTGGGTGTGGGGGTGAGGCCGATGTCATCCGCAGGGATTTCAGATTGGGTTAATTAGCTGGTTCTGGCTGCTGCTCTGGGAGCTACGGTAGGTATACAGATGGACGGTGGACGGATGGCAGAGACGGAACAAACGGTGCAGGCGTTATTCCAAGTACCTACCAGTCCCTCCCTCGCCCTCGCCCTCGCCCTCGCCCACGGCACGGGGACGTTACGATGGCTCTCGGACTGTCGGGTTCCGCAGATGAGGCCGACCACACAAAGGCGCGACGCCTCGACTCGATTCCAAATGCCGTAGCAAGCCTTTGGGTGCCGGCTTGCGCGGAAGCTGATGGATGTGCCCAACCAAGCCCGACGCCCATGCACGTTCCACCCACTTGGGTGACGTGGGATTCTGTGGTTGTGCCTGGCATTCCGCGCCCTGCATCTCGCGGAATATGGGAGCGTGAGATAATCCGAGTTTTGCAGTCGTCATTCGTCGTCGTGGCTTTGTTTTTACCCCGGGTTTCATTTGTGTGTGTGTTTTTTTCCCTGGTCGGGCGCTAAGTCGACGATGCGTTGTTGTCCTGTCCGTCCATTTATCTATCTTATCAGCATCTACTGGACAGTAGCCCTACCAAAACCATTCCAGCATTCGAGGCCAGCGGTTACCATCGCCTTTTACAGACTCACCGATATTTGAGTGTTTTTCAAGAACAAAAAGGCCTCGCCAAGATCGAAAGAAGCCAGCTGATAGAAAAGACACGACGCAAACATATACTTTTCCAATGTACACATCAAGTATCAAAACCTCGCACGTGACCAGTCCAACATCTCCAACGTCACTTCACAGAAACATGTCAGGCAATAAAAAGTGAAAAGGGTAAACCGGAGTCTATTAGGCTAAAACTATTTAGGAGCAGTGGACAGCACCGTCGTCGTGAGTGTGGCACTCCTAGATCCATTCTGTTAGTACTATTCAACATCAACTGCTTGCAACGGGTAATTTCAAACTCACCTTGGGAGCCTCAGAGGTGGCAGTAGCCTTCTCAGTCGCGGTAGCGCTAGCGGACTCGGTCTTGGTCTCGGTCTTGCCAGTGCAGCCAACGCCGGGGGCGGCAATGTCGTAGGCGTAGACGTCAATAGCAAAGTACTGAAGGGTGTCGCTATCGATTGGGCTCTTGGAGGGGTCGGTCTTGGCAAGCTCAAGAACCTCCTCGTAGTTCTCGGCGAAGTGGTCGACCACGCTCTCGCTGATGACGGGGACATGGAGAATTCGGTGCATCAAGTCGGTGGCCCAGTAGGTGTTGAGTTTGGACTGAGCAACGGTGTATCCGAGGCCGCAGACTGAAGAGAGAGGGCGGCGGATCTCGAAAGAAAGGTTGCAGATGACGGTTTCAGAGGTTGCGTTGCTACCTCGCCAGTGGCCAGCCCACTCTGCAATGTTGATTAGCTTTGTTATATACAAACCATCAAGGCCAAACCGCATTTGGATACGGAGAAAGGCGATTACTCACTGTCCTGGGTGGCACAGTTGCGGTCGGGGTCGTCGCAACGGAAGAGCATGCCCGTCCTGTCGGCGTTGATGATACGGTCGTACCAGCCAATGGCACCAGAGGTGGAACCGTTGCCAAAGTACTTCTGGGTGAATTCGGACTTAGTTCCGAACTTCAGAAGGTGGTCCTTGGCGTGCTGGGCCAGCTGGACAGCCTCGTCCAGTCCGTTCGACAGCTGGCGGCGCAGGGTCGAGTTGCAGGACTGGTGGATGGCGTAAGACTTGGTCCAGCCCGAGGACCAGTCGTAGATCTGGGGAGTCTCAGATGCCTGGGTGGAGGAGACCGTCTTGGAAGCGGTGTTCTCCCTCGCGACAATGGGGGAGGCGAGGGCGCCGCTGAAGAGCAGGAAGGCCACGGAGGAAGACTTGAACATCATCTTGAGGATTTGGGGGCTGGAAGTCTGTTGTTGACTGCTTGATGGGGATGATCTGGTTCATGCAGGAGAGGCATGCGGATACTTATAGGGTTGTTGTTGTGCATGGCGCTCCTCATCCTCGTGGCGACGATCTGTGACCCAATGCTGTGGTAAGGGTATAGCTGCATGAAGCTGCCTGGATAGTTCCTCTGCTAGCCACGATCCCGCATCCTGACAATTTTTTTTTCCCTGTTGGCTCGGCCAGTCGACCAGCACATGGCCTGTTCGAAGTCGACTCGTGGGGGTTGGCCGTTGAGGAGTTGCGATGAGCCTCGACTACGTGCGGGGGTTGGCGATGGATTGATGACGGAAGTTCCGAGACGGCCGGCGAATCGCAGCCCTGGAAAAGGCTCGAGTTCAACGTCCGAACGATCGCTAACAAACATGTTTGTCAATTGTCATGTCAGCGCCTTTGCCATCCGGGTTCTTGGTTCCACAGCTGCGAGGCCATCAAGGTGTTTCCCGCCTCCAGCAACTGGGCGTGTCTACTCCACATCCCTACCAAAAACCCACTCGCGTGCGGGAATGCAGGCCATTTCAAGTTAAGAAATATGCTTAATTTCTAAGCCTAGGGCCATTATGTGACGATCCGATGAAAGTCCGCCACTTGTGTTGTCGGGATGCCTATGAATGATGCGTGGACGGGGCCCGCTCTCGTTGGTCAGATATCTCGGCTGCTCCATTGGCCTCACACCTTTTGGATTCCTCTGTCCAGGTTGTCAGAAGGCTGTTTGCTCACCGACCTCCACCAGGCGGGGCTCTTGTTGATAGTTCTCTTGAGCCAAGACTTTTCTGAGGGATTTACCAGCTTTTTGCTTGACGATTCTTGCGATTCGGCGCATGGATAGTGCCAAGATTGTTCTTCATCGGCCAACTCGGCCTTGTTTGCCAAGCTTCCTTGATGACCGGTCTGGTAGTCTGGCCCCATTCGCCGGGCACCTTGAAGGGTGAGCTCGTACACGAGTACGTAAAGAATTACAGGGTTCCCTTATAGCATTTTCTCTTCATGATATCCCTAATCGGTTTTTCTGCCTCCTCGTGCAGCTATGGCACAAGTTTCTTGAACCGGATAAAAACAATAGCACGGAAGCTACTTCTTCTTTTAGGGGAATGATGATAGTGAATCAAGGTTCCAAGGCGAAGAACTAGTACAAATGCATGAAATATCTGCGAGTATTGGTTGCTGTGTTTCATTTAAAGAGGGGCCAAGCCTTGTTTGGGGTCAAAAACACATTGAAACACACATGCTTGTTTCAGTGATTCGCCAATCACGAATTGGGATGAGAGCGTCTTCATCCGAACTCCTTCACCATAGACTCCATCTATCACATGGCATTCGAAGACGGATGAATACAAGCTCCAGTTAGGGACTAGCGTCCAAATCCCATGCACGGGTCCCGAAAGACAACACTTTCGGCGAAGCGTGGAAATCACCATATTACCATTTGACTGCACCAGAGATGACGAAAGATTTGTTCAAGCAATTTTACTCTTGGATATACTATCGGCTCTGAAATGATTTGCAATTATCGTCACGGCCAGTTAGACTCTGGGTGATTGCCGGTGCTTTCCCTCAATTGCTTCCGCTTCTCCCTCGCCTCCCAGTACGTCTCCAACCATCTCTCGGTGTGGCCTTTCAAGCGCTCAATCTTCTGATCAACCAGGCTATTGTTAGCCCAGTTGAGGAGATCTTTTACATATCCCGGCTCGGATCCATCCTGGGCTAAGCTGTGGAACCCTCTTCCTCGTCCAGTTGTCTTGACCCTCTTTTCATACTCCTGCCTCATAGACTCCCGGGTAGGCAACCTTATTTTTCCTGAGAAAACGCGAGCAAGAACCTGTGCTTGGAAATCAAAAAGGGAAAATGTCGCCGAGTAGTACGGAACTCCGATAAATGCTAATGATGGATCCTCAATATAGAAAATATCCTTGTGCAGGTGGTGAATCATATTTCCATCAGAAGTCACGAGAATCCCAGCCTTCGCCTCATCGATTGGCAGGGTATCGGAATGGTACTGAGAAAGAAAGGGATATGACGTCAGGTAGCCAGTTGCAAGGACCACATAGTCGATGTCTCGTAGAGTTTCGCCTTTTTTTAACACAATGTGCCCTCGAATTGATGATGCGGAACCAGCAGTCGTGATCGAAGAAGCCTCAGAGTCTAGTACAAATTTGTCAATTCCTCCCACGTGTTCAACAGTTTCGGGGAGCATAGATGGAGGCAAGTCGAAATCGCCCCCTCGGGTGCTCTGGATCACTCTCTTGGCCACACCAGTTGACTCCCGGCAAACATCCATGGCGGAGGCACCACCACCGATTACCAAAACTGTCTTGCCACGATATTCCTCTGGATGCCGATACTCTTTCGTATGGATAACTCGGTCGGCATGTTGAGCCTTCCACTCTGCGAGTCCGTTGGTGTCGGGGATTCGAGGCAAGTTGTAGTGTCCAGATGCAACCACAAGGGCATCAAACCGCCAAGTACGCTCGACAAAGCGTGGGGTTCCAGTTCCTTTGAGAAGAGTTACTGTCCGGAGAACCCAATGTTTGCCGTCTTCTGATTTGCGAGCGTCCTCAACCCGAGTATAAAACAATGTGACATCATCAACGCCGTTTTGAGAGCTGAGTCCTTGGAGATAGCTCTCAATATCATAATGACTGATGATGTCTTCGGTTCCTTCAGGCCACGGTCCCAAATTACTGTATAGCAAGCTAGTTGGCACATTGTTTCTCAACCCTGCGTAACACGGCCCAGGAGGTGAAAATGCAACGCGTAGTGCATCTTCATCTTCGGTATTGAGAGGGTGAGAGCTATCTCCATTTTGAGTAGTTGACGGCACTTTTGGAGAGGAAAATTGACCAGGTTTTGATGTCGTATAGTCGCCAGCAGAAGGTGATTCGCTGGGGTAGCTCGGGCTGTTGGGTGACTTTGGGTCGTAGTGCCACACTCCAGAAGTAAGCCCCGATCGCTCGAAAACCGTTACATCGATGCCATTCTTTAGCAGATATGCAGCCGTGGAAATTCCGCTAACGCCTGCACCAATGACAGCTACCTTGGTTCCTGGGCCAAATTCCTGGGCCCCAGGCAGTGAGTTGCCATTGACAAGAGAGGGACTCATTTGATAAATATTTCTTGTTTTAGCCAATTGAAGTAATTGAAGCCTGAAGAAGCGATCTTCTATGGAATCACTGATGGTTTGGAGCGTCGTGGGCTCATTCTTTTGCGAGGGATGTCAACAGATATATTGAGTCAAGGTGGGCAATGGCAGATGTTGTAATCCAACCCCATATCTTACGACCAAATTTCCTCCCGCTCGGCTCCGATTACGTTGTTTGTGCCTCCTCCGGAATGGGATGGCCCGACTTGTAGCTATCGTGTACCAACTCAGCTGGCCGCCAGTGCGGTGTGACAAGGTCGTCAGTGCGTCTTCAAAGCACGCCATCTTGGAGATTATGTGACAAACTGCTGGCCCATAAATGCGCCCACAACCGCATACTGACGTCTTAAATATTATGAATGATGTGCAGATATAACAGCCTACTCGTCCTGAATTCATTCCGAATTCTTCTCTTAATCGTACTGTATTTGCTTCCTTTCACTCCGATCAAGCTTACGATACTCTAGACTCTGAGTTTCTGACAGCCTCAATCCAATGAAGACGAGAATAAGCAATCAAGTTTCCGCATTATCCCGCAACATGCGGCTTTATTATCCTTTGGGTCACTATGCTGCTTGAAATGCATTCTACATAATGTTTTACTCATTACTGTCTCATTCAAGCTACAGCCCCGTTTTAATGATGGTCTTGTTGATTCATCGCGAATTGCATCCAGCTAAATTTGGCCTTTAACTTGTCAGAGCTGTCACACGCTGACATGTCTCATGTCTAAAACCTTCTGACTTCATTTAAGCCTAGCTAACACTACCATAACGGGCACTGAATGATCGACAATGCCTATCCTGCATGTCAGATCTCTCCGACAGCAGCCGCGGACCTTTTCGCCAGGACCTCTTTTCGATGCAAGAAACGAATTAACAAGGCATTGGCTGCCATAGCAATTGCAAAAGCCACCATTGTAGGATTGCCTTTTGAGTACCTTGGTGCCTCCGTTGTTTTCCAAATCAGCAGGGGTAACCAAGCTTGAAAGACGTAGGCCATTTCATTCATGCTTCCAACCACCAAGGCCCGTTCCTCATTATCATCATTGCAGATTTCATGGGCCCAGGCAAAGGTCAGGCCGCTGATGCCTCCACCAAATCCTACCAAGACAAAGCAGGCCCATTTCAAGCTCTCTGGAATGCTCCAAGCGCTCAAACATGAATAGAGAACCGTGAGCAAAGCGCCGGAAAACACAATTGGTTGCCATCGTCCACCCCTGAATATGGTGTCTGATGACCAAGCATAAATCAGCGTAGTAATGACAGTAACGGCTTGGGTGATGGTCGGGTAGGTATTGACGTGTTCAATACTATATCCCTGGCCCTTAAGCCACAGCTGGAAACCAGGCTGGGCCAAGAGTCCACATCCATTGTTAAAAAATATGTATAGCGTGGTCAGGAGATAGATATGCCAGCTGGAAAATATTTTCTTAATCTTTGCGACCGTGTATGGTGCACGGTTAGCGCGGCCTTCAAGCTCCATCCGCTTTTGAGCTATAGCAATGTCGTTCTTTGTCAGATACCAAGATCGGGTGATCTCAGGAACATCCGGAAAGAAGAAGAAGCCAGCAACAGCAATAGGTAGCGAGATGACCGTATCAATTATGAAAAGCCACTGCCATCCCTTGAACCCATGTGTTCCGCCAAGGTGATAAACTGACGCCATCAGATAACCAGAAAACATGCCACCGATTGAGCCACTGGCGTGGAAGATGCAAGATCGCTTGGCAAGTTCATCTCTTCGGTACCAAGAACCAATGATGTACTGCATTCCAGGATAAAACGTACTCTCTGCGAGTCCAATCAAGAATCGTAGTGCATAGAGTTGTTGAACATTGGTACATTTCGCCATGCAAATTGTAAGAACCGACCATGTAACTTCACAGGCAGGAATCCAAATGGATGGGCGAATCCTAGTTAACAACAGGTTGCTGATTTCTATTGTTAGAGAAATTTTTCAAAACTGCTGCCTTGATACGGTATATCGGTAGTCGATGAGCGTCCACATACCTAGGGATTTCGCCAATAACATAACCCACAGTCCAAAGGGTCTGCAAATAGTTGAGCTCATTCCCATTCATACTGAGATCTTCCTTCATTCCAGAAACATATGCATTGTTGATATTGATTTGGTTCAGGTTCTTGATAAAGTATCCCAAACAAGCAAAGGTGAGGATGATAGAATCGAGCTTCAAAAGGAACCTGCGTTCCTCCTTGGGCTTATCGAGGGTGTCCCAGATATAGGATTTCCACGTCTTCTGCGGAATCCCATCATCTGAACTACTATCAGTCTCTTGGCCTCTATAAATCACACCCTCAGTGACCTCTTTGGGAGACAAATTGTCTTGGGGTTGGCGCTTAACGTCGGAGGTCGACATTGTGTGCGCTCTGGATCACAAAATGAAGAAAAGAATAACCTAAAGAGCTCAGTGATGAATAGCATAACGACGATAGGACTTATCAATTGGCGTGTCTAATTTATAAGTATGGCACAGAACTCCTTGGTGGTCAGAGCACAGTTTGGCTCTTGCATGGCAAATGACGTGACTATCGACAGTGCAGTTTTATCCCACTCTACCAGACGAGAGATATTTGCTCGATACGGCTACATGAGATGAAGTAACAGTCTTCCAAGAAAAGATTGCAAGGGATTTGTGGTCTGCCAAGCATCAAGTCCTAGCCAAGCGCCCGCGAGCAAGGCTTTGTGTGTTGGATCCAAGCCATGGTTCGGCCGTGTCCCACTTCGTTGTCCCATCGAAATGCATTCCAGCAAGCCTAATCGTTTGGGGAATCTAGGTGGAGCGGACAAGGTCTGATAAGAAATTCTGGAGCATCTCGGTATCCCCAAATTTTCCAGGTTGCAACCGTATCACGCAATTCTAGTGTCTGCTTGTGCCCGCCACATCGTGGGGCATCCCGTTGCTAACGCCCCGAATGTCCGGGTTCACAATAGTGCGCACAATTATCCCACCGTATGGCGTCACCGCCAACCCATCAGAACCCAGGATGTAGGCATTGAGACGTGGGATAGCGCAACAGCTGGATTTATCCCGGAAACTTTAACGCACAGGCATTCGGCTTTTCAATGTCACATCAGCTCATTACATCCTTTAGACAGGGCCATAGGCCCGTAGGGACGGAAGGAAGACCCCTTCTCCGGAGTCCTAGTCTGGGGCAATTGGTCAAATACATATAATTAGAAGTAACGAGATGATTTGAGATGCATGGCCTTCATCTTCTATGGGGGCTTTTTGCCTCCACACTTACCGTTACTCGCAAGGATGAGCAAACGATGTTGGCCCTTGCACAACAACACTCCGTGAAGAGCGACACCGAAGAACATAATAGAAACAATGAAATATAAGAACAAACTCAAAGAAAAGAAATAAAATGAATCTAAAAAATAAATTTAGAATAAAAAGGGCCCTAGCGATATCGAAAAGCAGAGTTAGAAGAAATGTCTAATAGTCCAATCATTCTTCATCTCCAGTTTTGGTCCACACGTGGCAAACTGTGTTGACGTAGCCCTCCAGAATTACCCTCAATCAAGGTCATGGTTTCCTTTCATACTATGAAACATAAGGACATGTATAATGCGATTTTAGATGTGAAGGCCTTGGAGAGATCCAGACACAAAAAAATGGGGGGATTGTTCGTCTCGACCAAAGTCTGGGCTACTCAGCCAAAACCCTGGTCTTCGTGGTTTGAGGTTTTGAGTAACGCGAAAAAACCGTTATCATATCATCCCAGATTATATACTCACAAACTTCAATAGTAATTTCCCCTCCTAGCTTCATAGCTCTAATTTTGGTCGTCGTAGGTTGCTTTGCTTGCCCTCACGTATGACTCACCATTGACACAGAATAGATCAGTTATTCCCAACCGCCTAGCTGTTAAATCAGAAACATCTAGCCATATAGGCAACTTCTTTCTGGTATATACATAGCATTGTGGTGTTATTTACACACTGCCGTGTTCGTTGGCTTCGATACAGCATTGTTTGGGTTGGTTTGGGAACACCCATACAAAACCCCCAAGGCTGTGTCATCAATTGCGGCATTGTACACCGTTCCGCAATTAGGATCACTTGGCCGTTAGAATTTCCTTTCTTTAATTCTGTAGGATTCGCATACCTGGCACCCCCACTAGCATTCTCGAAATAGGAGCAAATATCGTGGGAGAAACAATCTTGTGTATAGGCATTCCCAACAGCTGTTCCTGTGCACCCTGCGCCACATCGACCATTGCATGAGTAACTAAAATCGTAAGTTAGCAACCCAAATGTTGCAAGGTCGATCGTCAGACTTACTCCCCGGATCCAGCGCTATTGGTGCCGTAGTTGCTACCCACAATACCTGTGAAGGTACATGTCTGGCCGGCACTGTTTGTCCATGTCGCAGTTGCAGAATTGCCAACTTTTAGACATGTGACAGATCTCTTCTCTATCAAAGGTAGAGCAGACGATAGAGTAAAAAGGACGGAAAAAAGGACACGCTGGAGCACCATTGTGAGCGAAATTGTAATATTGCTAGTCTAAAATATTCAGGCAGTATACTGTGGAATAAATAAAGTCGATAGTGCTTATTACAAATTCATAGAGAATTCCAGACAGAATACTGGCTCTGTCGTCATCGGTTCATTGTCTAGAAGCGGAATGTGTCGGGGAAATTCTCGGAGAGCGGGCCTCAGGGTTCAATCCCAGAACATTCATCATATGACATGCTCCCCAGAACCTTTGGGTAAAAGGTACGTTCAAGGCTGCTCATGCATTAACATAGCCATTCATGCAGATAATCTATGGAGAGCAGTCATCATAAAATTTACATGGTTCCTCAGGAATGCTAAGGATCACAGATTGTCTACTAAATCAGGCATCGAATTTTCAGCGTCAAATAGGATCAAATGGCTATGAGACTAAGGAGGGGAGGCATGTCCGAGGGATGCTTCCCTGACTTAGCACGAGTAGTCCCTGCCAGCTACGATTGAGTTCTGGCTCTAGCACTCCATAGTGGCCACTCGAAGACTTATTCTAGACTGCCAGCATTGCCCATCAGTATACTATCTGTATGAATAGATAGGCTCTTTAGGCTTGGTGGCTACTCATTAAATGGCAATTAATGGCTGGGAGATTATTAAGTAGCCAAAGGGCAACTACGGGTTCAATATGAAGCCCATTCATGCCTGATTATGAGCTGTGGGGCCCGTTCCGTTGTATCCGAGGTTTGAACTTTACACCCCTTGCCTCGAGGCCATCTTCCCCTACGTATTTCGGTTTGATGCTCGCTGCTCTATCATCCAAGGTTTCTCTGTGTCGATCATCTTCAAGCAGGAGGTTGAGCATGAATGTTGAAAGGCCTCGGCATAAATCCTCAACGAGGAAGATCCGCAAAGGCACAAATAGTTGTTGGGAGTGTGAGTGCACAAGGCCGCCACCCCGCAATTGTAAACTGAAGCCGCTAACCTGAACGAGGCCGACGCCGAAAGATGATTCAATGCAATTTTGTGGCTTCGAATGATCTCGTGTGCAGGCGCCGTGGCGGTCTTTGCCGTAACAAGAATTTGATGATCCGGCCGAGGCGTCGCAAATTTCTATTCGACAGCTAGGGCAACGGCTCGGAAGACTAGAGGAGCTAATGGAAAAGCTAGCCGACAGATTCATAGGAGAACCGCCTACTTCAAACAATGATTCTCATCAGAGAGGCATTCGGGAAGGTCAGATTACGAATTTGCCCTGCACGAGTGACAGTGGAAGTTGTGTTGAGACTACAGCCATTTCAGATGCAGATGCATCTCTAGAAGAAGCATCCTTCCAGTTAAGAAGAGCTATCAGTGTTACACCCAGCTGTCATACTCATCCCCACACGTGCTCCAGTGGTGGAAACCCACCAAAACCAATGCCTCACGAAAACATCGGGATGCCAATGATGTATTGTTACTTTGGAGGGGCGCCTATTTAATACTTAAACAAGACCCAAAGGATACATGTATTTCCAAATTGATCCCCAGATCCTGGCGAGAAGGACTCGATCAACTCTTACTAGGTGGTGATACTGCGCTGTGATGCCATTTAAAGCGAGATCCCCAACGCACCGATGATTCCGAACAGGTGGATGTTGATGCGCATTTCAACAATCTTTCCATTCTCCCATCTACAAATAGTGTAATGAAGCAGATTAAAATCCTTTCCATTGGGTTTCACGGTCGAGGAGGTCAAATACAGTGGCAAGTTCCAATCTCCTCTGAAGGTTCAAGTTAACATCGCAACAGTAGCCGTCCAATTTTCTGGAATTCAGCGCGTCATCCACTTTAGTCATTGATACTTTGTTTGAAGCGGAGTTGCTTTCGTTAGGGCTGGCCGATAGAGGTGTGAAAAATGGGTTGAGCTCAATGTCTGGAAGGTCTGCCTCTGGTCGGTAGGGCAGCACGCCGAGTTGTCGATACGTAGCAGGTATATCAAACTATTAATACTCTTCCATCATCATACCCCCATTCCAACGGGAAATTGTCATGAGATCGAAGCTGATGATCCTGTCTGTTAGAGGCAGAAATGTCCCAGTCAAATCTGGCAGCGGGCCGTCGTTGATACCACCAGCCTTGGCCAAAACAACGGTCCAATCGCCCTCTCCAAAGAGCACCCTGTAGTTGTGATTATGTGTTGCCGCATCTGAGTACGTCGAGAAGGTGAGGCGAAGATCTTCGATATGCTCCGTCAGGCTCAATGTAGAATTCGGGTGGTGGTTGAAGCGAGCCAAATCCCTAGCGGTGAGTGCATCGTCGGATACCTGCATTTGACGAGTATTCTGTGCAGCAGTCTAATGGGTATCATTGTCGGGATTGACGGGGTGCAGGCCGGTATCTTCAAGGTTGTTGGCGTTTCCAAGGATGCACGCAATCAAGGTTTGAGCCCAACCGCGTTTCATCATCACCCCAGCCGCTCTAGCTGCGAGAAGGTGGGGGCAGGTAGTGCAAGCCCGCAAGCAGATACGATGCCATCTGAGCTTAGGAATTAGGTTAAAGTTGAGGAGCGCATGATGTCGGGAAAAATTTTGACTTCTTGAAGCTGGAAATGTAGAAGTGGCGTTGTAACTAAAGTCGCGACAACAATCTCTCATTTATTTTCATCCAAGCATGAATCTGAGTGACCGCGAATCACAATTACATGTCTATTTTCTAAGCAGAGCCTTCATAATCACATTCTGTCACGAATTGTCCAATCTCCTGAATTTCCAATGCCCGCAAATGCGGCCGAAGTTGATGGTGTCGGAAGCCTAGCCAACCACATCCAGGATCCACTTGCGTAACAAGGCAAACATTGCAAATTGCGTTACGCTATACAAAGCACCCCAGGATTTTGGCCGAAATCAGAGGCTTTGGCCACCACCATCCATGGAGTTTAAGATTACTTCAGCATTCACGCTCCGGCACGCTACGTAACAATCTCAGTTAAATGGAATCAAATCACTCGCTAGTCAACCAATGAGGAGCTCTGCAAACAAACGATGTATATGTATTTGGAATGTTTTCAATGTGCATCTGGCACATGTTTCCAAAGTAAGAAACCTTGTCTACGATGTATCAGCCCTTCGTGTCCATTTCTTATGTCCTGCACTACCAACTCCCAACTACCCAAAATGAACAGATCTAAGATCACATGCCGCGATCCGACTGACGGGTTCTGTATGTGAAACATTGGCTGTGCAGATCTTCATCTTCAAACACAACAAGACGAGACTGGTTGGTGGACGGCGGCCGTGAATGTGTTTTAATCAACTACACAACCTCAGGCTACGTGCCTTATCAAGTTCTATCAAGCTCTATCAAGCTCTATCAAGCTCTATCAAGCTCCACGGCGCTCCATTGTGCTCGTAAAGTTTAGACGACCGGAAGCTCCCTTGCCGAACCCGCTGCAGCTGCCCTTGCCGAGATCCACTTTGCTGCGGGACGAAGCGCTCAGAGCCTCTGCTTCGGATTCCCGGCTTTGGCCTTGCTTGGCCTTGCTTGGCCTTGCTTGGCCTCTGCGCTTGGCCTCCGTACTTGTTCTTACTTGGCGTCAGATGTGAGTGCCTTGCCCGCGACGGCGATGTGGGCCATCCAACTCGCAGCCATCCCACTCCCGTGTCTCGCATGGCATCACTCGCAGGGTCCAGACCCAACGCCCTCCCCCTTTGTGACGTGTCCTCTCGTGTGGGCGCCAAGGCGAAACTATTGCGACTGGGCGGCTGCTTTCTTCCACGTTGAGGAATGAGTGGAGCAGCCATGACGCCCGCCACAGAAGAATGCGCCAGAGCACTCACTCGGTGATTCAGGAGGGGCCTTCAACGGGCTTGGCTGCCGACAAGACGCAGCGAGATGGCTAAGATGAGGGGCCAACAGGAGAACCATCCATTTCTACACTCGATGGGAGGTACAGAAGATTTGAGGCCTCCCGTCGAAACCCCTAACCCGGTGGCTTGCATCAATCGGCATATAAACCCTCTCTTTCCTCCAAACTGCAACACCTCTTCTCTCCCATCACCAACCATACCAATCAATCCTCACTTTTGACACTTCAATCACTCAAATACAGTAGTCATGTCTTTCCACGAGAGCGCCGAGGATATCCGCGTCGATGACGGCCACATCCTTCGGGCCAGGCTCCGAAACGACGATGGCGATTTCGTCGACGCTGAGATCGACCTCAACAACCATCTTGGAAACAATGAAGGCTCATTCGGCTGGGATGGTGAAAGTAAGTTCATACCTGAGGCTCATCGCATCAATGCCATGCTAATCATACAAGACTTCTCCGACTCCGCCGAGGAGATCCAATTCAGCCTTGAGGGTGATGGAGTCCCAATTCTCCGTGCTTATCTCTTTGATTCCAATGGAGAAAGACATGGTCGTGACGTCAACTTGTCTGAGCGCATCGGAAACAGCAACGGCGGTTTTAACTACCGTAAGTTCTTCACACGCCCGAAGTCATGGTCCAAGCTAACATGACTCGTTCTTAGAATAAGGCAATGTCATAGAACAACAATCAAATAAACATTAGAGACCAGATATGTGCCATGGCTCTTTAGCGTAGCAATGTGATTCAATTGATCAAGAAATGTTTGCGACGGTACTTTACTTGGCCGACTACTATTGCCATCCCATTTCCATGATATGTACCATTGCTAGCTTCTGTTTCAGACATTGCAACAAATGAATGATATGTTAAATCCACACATTCCGCAGATGGAAGTATTGAAGAGAAAGTTTATTGAAAAGGAGAGTGCGTTTTTCTTGGGTCGATAGATCATCTTAAACCATCAACGAAAGGACTGATGACCAATTTCGAGAATGATACTTGTAGAATGACGGGCCAAATGGCGTGAATGAGTACAACCCTCTGAAGACAGCATTGATCCACCCCCGAACCTCAACCAATCTAGCGTCGGGTACGTGCAATGCTTGTTTCAAGTCCTTTCTCACTGCACAGTGATGGAAGACGAGCCACTACTCTGGTACCCCTCGGTGGCAACAATCTGGTAGTTGTGAGTCCCCAAGGTCAACCCAAGCTTCGACCAAGCATTGAAATGGTTGCCGACTGTGACGGTCCCTCCAACACGCTTCGATGTGCGAACTGACCAATACTGGTCGAATGTTGCCGTGCCGATAATGGAAGGCTGGTTGACCCGAGTTGTCTTCAAGATGTCGTAGGTTCCTCCATCAGTAGTAACCGACCCGATCTTGGTAGCAGCAGATGCGGGGTTATATGTGCCGTAGGACTCGACGATGTAGTATTCAATGAGGGGGCTTGTAGTCCAGCCATAAACTGCCAGGTACCCGTTGCCACTAGGATTGAAACTGCCGGAGTAGTTGATCGTCCTAGCACTGCCGGGGTACCAGCCTTTCCCTCCGACAAAATTGCCACAGTTTACCCAAGATACACTGTACGAGCCTGCAGCTCCGTTGGTGTAGGTGACAGTGCCGCCATTGTCCGTCCAGAATGAATAGTAGTAGCCATTGCTCCACCCCGTGCTGCTTGCCGTCCCGGCACGTGGCAGGAGGTCGGGAGTGTCGATGAGCTCCGTGGCGTTGTACGGAAGTGAGAGAGCAGGGGTAATCGCCGAGAAGAGAAGAAGAAGGGTTGTGAAATAGTTCATGTTTGCTTAGTTGTAGGACTTTGATGATATGATGAGAATGATAGATATTTTGGCAGCATTCACCTTCACGAGAAACTCTTGGCTCTTTTATATGTTGAACATCTTGATATTACAGACACTATAGTATGCCGCTCGTCCGCGATGCCCACAGTTCTCATTTAACCGGCTGGAAAATAACAGCACAATTTACATATTTGCTCCGTGACAAAAGAGGAGAGCCGACATGATCATCGCATCCAGTTAGATGAAATAGAATAGAGCTGCACAAGATGTGGGAAGAAGATACTAAGTGTGGCGTCTTTCGAATATGTCTGAGACGCTATTTAGCCTATTTGGCCTGGGGCACTCATGTGGTACGGAGCCGATTTAACCATAACCATGTGCAAACCACTGCCTCGTGAGGCTGGCGGAAGCAAGGACTCCAGAATTTCCTCAAACAGTATTTGAAAAGAAAAGACTGGAGAACTTATCCTCTTTTTCAGGATTGATACCAACTTTTCCCTTCAGCATGGTTTCCAGGGAAGCCTTTTTGTCGTGCAAATTGACGATGCTCAAAATTACTAAATTGAGCCTGCGTTATAGGGCGTTAGACGATAATTGACTGGGCAAATTTACCTGGACAAATTTGGACGATCATTTCTAAATGCGATTTACTAATCTATTAGGACATGCTAGAATCCATGGATGATCATGTGCTCCCTTTGCTTGTTAGAGTCACGGAGGTGCATGCCCCGCATTGGCCAATGCTTGCCGGCATCATTGAGTGTTGAGACGGCTGGTACGGGTAGATTTACCGAACATCTCGGGATAAAATGTGGTTTAGTAATTTATGTGGAACGATTCGGAATAAAATTTCTCGTCATTTTATTACTCAGCTGTGCGTGTCATTGTATGCTAGTCCTTCATATTGAATCTGACCACAAACGACATCCTCCCAGGTGAAAAGCCAAAGGCCAATCCCATTCAAGTTTTCATTCATGGAAGAATGCGGATAAAGCCACCTTAACCTGATTACACCATTTGATCTGGGTGTCTTGTGCTTCCCACTGCTCTCCGAGGAATCGTTGGCTCGTCGTGGTGGAGACCCGTGTGGCCGTTGTCATGCCCGTTTCCGCTTCTAGGAGTGGCATAACTGCCCCATCCCGCCTTGCGGGTGAAGACTGCATCATACAAATCGGCACCATCGGTAGCATACACGAATGGCGAGCCTCGGTTAAGAGGGATATGGTTGAACCTCCAATCCCACACAGCAGCATAAGTCATCCGATAGGCTGAAAAGGCCATCATGGTGCCGATGACGGCTCCTGCAAAGACGTCATACCAATTGTGGAACTCGTCGATGGTTAGAGCACCTCCAATCAACACTGCTCCGAGAACGGGGGCGTAGATGACGATCAACTTCCACATGGCAGGGTGGTAGTTGGAGAAGACCTTGAGCTTTGCGTTGAGATACAGGTACAGGTAGATGAAGCCGGCAAAGGCAGCAGTCGTGTGACCGCTTGGGAATGACTCAAGACTGTCGTCGATTTGGTCTTCGTCGCCTGTGCATATTTCCCTCGTGTAGAAAATCTGCTGGTATCCTTTCTTATTGTAGCCTTGGTCGTTAGCCAAGCTAATATCTGGCTTGCACACATCCAAAAAGTGAGGGCGCAGTCCTCCGATCAACCATTTCAGGAACACCTGGAATACAGCGGCTGAGATCAGGGAATATAGAAGGCCAATAACTGCGTTGTTGACATCCCAAAAAGACCGTACTCGGATCTGCATCAGTAGGATGACCACAATAGGGATAACGCTAGCCAGGAAGGCTGCGAGCCAAATTGGAATAATCTCATCCCTCAGCGGATAGGCGAATTCAGGAAAGACCACCTCTCCGTCAGAGAAGGTGACGGCAAATGACCTCGAAGGGGCTGGATGCGCTTCGTAGACCTGTCAGGGTTAGATATTGATGCTAGTCCACTACGTGCTTATCATGCTTACCCCAAGCCCGACCGCACCCATGAGAATCATGGTGACAATATCCAGCCAAGTATGCTTGAGCCATTGCCCAAACCTCGGTCGCGTTGACATCGTGTATGGCTCATGCTGATGCTTGCGGGAACGGGAGAATTTTGCCTTGCCTTCTGGCGCTGGGCCTGATTGTCGATTGAAAAAGCGCATTCTGCCGAGCTCAGCTTTCCAGTACCTGGAGACTTAGTTAAGGAGAAGGTATCAAAACTAGGTATCTGAGATTGTGTGGAATATGATTCTTGTTCCAAGACAATTGCTGAAATATAAGTTGAGCGGTCGCAGGTCGAAGATCGCGATTTGCAATGGCAGCAGGGCAGACGATTCCCGACGTCACCGTCGTCATTGAATTTTCATCCATGCTGCCGTTTTTCTAGCACCACAGGAGCAATTACTCCCTAGAACATTCATTTGCATCATCCTCAAAACCCAGCTCGCGTTGTTTCTTTCTGTCTACTGATCGTCTCGACGTCATAGAAACGGCATATCCTGGCAAAAAGCTCTCCAGCCGGCAGTTTCGTGCCGACCCTGCGAATGAGGATGCATGTAGAAGTCGCTTTGCAAGGACCTCGCCCCGCACGCGCGACATTTACGTACTGTTTTGTGGCGATCCATCTTAGCAGCCAGCGAGCTCTAGTTTTCAATCTGGGGCGCTATTGGAGGTATTTGAGTGCTTCTCAAAAAAACAATTCACCCGACTTCATGGGTCAATACATGGCGAACACATGGCCAACACATGGCCAACACATGGCTTAGCGCGATAAATTAAAGTATTCAATGGGGTTTCACATGTGTAAACTCAGAAAACATACGCGCCTGATGTATATTTAACGAATTTTAAGCTCAATGAGACTTGATTAGGCCTAGGCGACGGTAGCTAAGCATACACACGAGCAGACTCATTCACATCCATCCGTTGAATCGAAAGAGATGATTCGCTTTTAATTATGGCTGGCAAATTGACAGAACTACATCCATTTTTTTACAACCTAAGTAGGACTTGCCGATGCCTAGGATTATGAGAAATCTCATATTCTTCAAACGCATGCTCACATCAGATACATCATTCTGTTTGGCGATCTGAGAGAAAATGAACAACAACGCTCTATCTACACTGCGAATCTGGAGTCTCTTCAAAGGCAGGGAACAGTCGCGGCGACGCATCCAGTGGAGACTTGAGCTCCAGTCGGCTTCTGAATTCGATCCCCACGGTGCGGCCCGAGAAATTCACAGCCACCAAATCCCGAGAGGGAGACCAAGTTACTCGCGACCACTCACACGGCCACTTCACAACCCCACCAAGGTGATTTACCCCGCCAAGCACGAATAGATCCCCCGAGCAAGTGACTAGATATTGGAGATTTACGTTCTCGACTACCTCTATATCCCTATTCAAAGGTTAAATTAACTTGCTACGATGGCTTCCACATCCTCCTCGATCGTGTCCCATGGAGAGCTTGAGAAAAACGCCACAGAGGTGTACGGCAACGGAAAACTGTTGGTACGCATGGGGTAAGGACTTCAATCAAGCGTTTTCAATATGAGATGTGATTGAGTGTTAACGATTTATTTCTTAACCAGCAATGGCGGGGCTGGTGAGTTATAGAGCGATAGAAACAACCGAGATCTAACACGAAGACGGCGATAGGGGCCACTGGATTACTCAAAGCACTTGCCGAGGCGTACCTGAGCACTCGCGAAGCCGCTGGGACAATTACTTGGGTATGCAATCACTCACGAAATACTCAATTGGCGCTTTTGAACGGATACATCGATGTGGGCTTCACCTACGAGCGTGACCAGGAGGTGATTGCGGAGGCTGAAGGATGGTCTCGCGATGCTGGGTGCGCATTCCACGATCACTTCTGTCTGGTTGGCCCCCTATCTGACCCAGCCGGGTTGACATCTTCAAAATCTCTTGGAGGCGCGTTTCTAAAAATCGCATCAACCGGGTCCCTGTTCCACAGCCGAGCGGATTTGTCCGCCACTATGTGGAAAGAGCGTAGCATCTGGGACGCCGTAGAGCAACAGCCATGGGACGACGTCGAAGCAACGTGGTATAAATCCAGCCTTCTTTCCCCTCAAGATGCTCTCAAGAAAGCAGATGCTTCGGGCGCGTATTGCCTGACCGATCGCTCGACACTGCTGCGACAAACGGCCTTGGGTACCATATCGAAATCCACCGTCTACTTCGAGCCCACTAACGAGGAAGACATCCTGATGAATAGCTGCCATGCTACATGTAGAACCCTGGTCTCAGGACCAAGCTCTAGGGAAACATCTCTATTTCTTGACTATATTTTCTCTCCATCGGGACAGGAAGTCATCAGCCTGTATGGAGTTGCCGAATGTGGGCTTCCATTATTCGCTCCGGTCGATGAGGGGTTCGCAAAGTCGACATTGGTCGGTGGTAGGCCGGTCAAGGGGAAATGGGTTGACCAGTCGAGGACGACAAGGCTGTGATTGGAACCCTATAACGTGAGCAGTGGTTTCCACGAAGCGACGTGTCGGCTGCGTTGAATAATGGTAGGGCGAGTACGCGAACCAAAGCTGTCGCATTGGAGACATAAGAATGAGTGACAGCCAGAAAATACAACCCCCACACCCACCATTACATTCCTTGCGCTGCTGCAAAGCCCATACACCGCCCGCTGGATTCGATTCATTGCCGGTCACGATTAGAAGATTGCCATTACCGGCTACATGCCGAGAACGGCAAGAAAGCGAGAGATCTGCCAAAGAGCAACCTCAGCCTGGGTAGAATCTCTAGATCACTTGAACATCACCTTTCCATTCTCACAGTCGTATCACTCTTCCTTAACCCGGCTAAGACACCACATCCATCATTCCCCGATCTTGTTTGGACAAGCACATTCAATTGCCGTTATTAGCCGGTTGTCAATTGCCGCTGTCATGTGGCATGAAGTATTCTAATTATGGAGAACAGCCCCGCGCCTAACCAATCCGCAGGCTACAAAACTGAGCCAACAGACTACAACATCAACGCCGGCATTTTGCTCCTTGCCGGTTGGATTAGCCGCCGCGTAGAAGAGATGTCATCATTGAGTGTGCTCGTTGTACTGTACCCCAGCATGGTGTGATGGCCCGGGAAGACCCTAACCACGAAAACAAAGGAAAAAAAACCTTATGATGCATCGGCGTTTGAAAAGGGTCCACGGCAGGTCTCTTAAATCTTCCTAAATAGCCATACTAGGACCTTTCCTATCACTGTATTCTAGCCGTTTCGGCAATCCACCATTGTCTATTTGCGCTGGCCTCAAGATGGATAGCCGATGGGTAGCCGATGGTGCGATTGCCGGTGGTTCAAAGCTAAAGACTTCCCATATTACACATCTATAGCCGTCACATTGTAATGAACGAGACTACGATTGGTTTCAACTGTATGAATTACGAGACATGACCTATTGCTTGTCACTATGGCAAAGCGGACTTGGACGGATGCGAACGAGCAGGAGGCCGGAGCAGTCACGGACGTAGAAGGAATGGCGCTGCCAACGCCTACAGCAGTAAGAAACCATTATCGAGAGTGATCAAAGGCAACAAGAATTTATCTGACATGGTTTACAGTCCCCAGAGCTTTCAACTCCCGAGCATAAAAGAGAAGGGTCGACTTGCCAGAGCCTCAACAGACTAGCAACTCATCAAAGCGATGGCACCCCTCTTCCGCCAATATCCAAGAAGATCAAGGCCTGCACTGCATGCCGAAAGCTCAAGGTATGTTGCCGCACACGATAAAATTCGAGATATATTGATAGTATTTTGAGATCAAATGCCTGATGGATGAGTGTGGCCCGCCTTGCCGCCGGTGTGCATCGCGCAAGTCGCCATGCGTTTTAACCAAGAGCTTGCAAACCATGTTCGCAGAGAAGTCGCAGTACGTGGTATTACATGCTTTGGCTTCGAAACCGCGTCCCTTGTTGCTCAAACTCTACATAGATTTTCAGAGGTCGTGGTACAGGATCTCGAGCAGCTTCACGGCGCCCTAAACGAGGTCCGGAGCAAGCTCGCCCTCAGGAAGCTTCAGCCCCTACAATGTCTCGATGCCTGCAAAGAGGAAACGCAGTTATCAAATGATAAGAAGAGCCGCAAGGACAGCCACAAGTCACCATCTCTCCAGGAAGAATATCAAGGTCTCGCGCGCGACGACTCATCGCGGGTGATACTAGAGGATGACTGCCTTCCTTTGTGCCAATTCATTCACTATATGCCCTTACGAAGATCAGCGCGCTACGCTCGCCTGATTACGTGGATGGATCCCAAAAAGGACCAGTGATAGACGATTTTATCAGTCGCGGCTCAATCTGTTTAGAGGATGCAGAAAGGCTCTTTGCAATGTACCAAAACCGGCTTGACCAATACATGTATGGCATGGGCCGTCGGTATCAAAGGCTTCAAGAGTTACGGCAAAAGAGCCCTATTTTATCCGCGGCCGTGCTCGCTGTGGCAGCCCTTCACGATCGAAAGGCTGAAAACATATACCAAACCTGCACTTCTGAGTTCCGCCGACTCTCAGAAAGGGCCATGTTTAGTCGGAGTATTGATCGTGACCATCTCCGAGCGCTTTGCATAGCTTCATTCTGGCTATGCGATATATCCTGGACTGTCACAGGGTACGCTATTCGCCGGGCTGATGATTTTGACCTACGTAACAGCTATCGTCAGGCGATCGAGGACGGCAGTCCAGACGCAGCTGACTGCGCAAGGCTGTGGTATGTTCTCTGCATCTCCGACCAGAACCTCGGTATTCTATACGGACGGCCACCGATTGTGCAACAGGACTCTTCTATCCAATCGTCGGATAAGTTCCTAAAGTCTATAATTGAACATAATGGGGATACGCAGTTGATGTGTCAAGTGACATTGGTGAAAATATTGAAAGATATTCAAACTCTGTTTGGTTATGACAAGAACGAACCTGTTCCTCAACTTTATCTCACCTACATTTCAGGCTTTCGCCATCAACTTGACCAGTGGTATGACCGCTGGGTTGAGGTACTTCCAAGTTAGTCTCCTTTTGAGATAGGTCCAAGTCCTTGACTTACTAAGGAATGACAGATCAATGGCCGGAAATCGGATCATCTCCTAGCAACGGAACAGTATTATACTACAACTTTGCCCAGCTTTACCTCTACTCTCAAGTATTTAGAGGGTTATCCAGCTGCGACCCTATCCCATATTACTTTTTTGATTGCGCGATGAAAGCAATCGCAGCAGCCACAGCTATTGTTGAGGGCATTGTTGCAGAACCAGAGGCGGCAAGAGGCATCGTCGATATGCCATTTTATGTTCATAGCATGACAGCTTTCGCTTGCATGTTCCTTGCTAGAGTCGCAATAAAACATGGGGGCGAGCTCGTGGAGACATCAAGCGTCCATGGCCTTGTCTCGAGTCTCATACAACGTTTCCGATCTCAGCCTGTTGGGAGATGGCACCCGACAAATCTGATGATTGATGGTTTAGAAAACATGTTAGATATGCTCAAACCTATCCTCCCAAGGTATAGCGAAGGCTTTTTAGATGTGGGTGCAGGAGGCCCCACGAACGATGGCTACAATGCGCAGGAGAATATAATGGGGACGAACGATCTCCTGACGAATTTAGAAGGCGGCATATTTTCCAATATCGACATAGGCGTTGATTTATCGGCTATGTTCAACTTCAATGCGGTGTGATAGATGCTAGTTTTTAAATAAAGAATATAGATCAAGGTTTGAAGTTGCCGCTCCTCGGCTCTCTTCTATCTGCAATTAGCCTTACTATTGTGATCTAAATTATACCACCAGGGCGCTATTGCTATTATTTCATTATTAACTTTCCAAGTGGGCGACCTCCTCAAGTCCATTTAGATTCTGGTTCTTTGAGGTTATTTACTATTTGATCGCCTTTACCATATATCCTCTGGCCACCCAAGCCTTCTCTAAGTCGTAACTGAAGCGAGTGACTTGCGCAAACTTGGTCAAGTTCCACCGTCGTTGAAGATCCGACCTGATCAGTTCTACAGCTTCGGCAGAGCTCATGAGGAACCCTAGTGTGTAGACTGGCCAGTTTCCTATATAACATCTTGACCATCCATCGTCATGTTGATGCTCTCGAATGATCTCGACCGCTTTCCTGACCTGCCAGCTGTCGCCGGCGGGTTGGGGATAGGGTTCAAGTATTGCGTCCTCATCGTAAGTGTGCTGTGATAGTTGTTCCAGCAGCAAGGAGGAAATTAGGGCGTACAAGTAGCCAGCATCTCTATAGTACCTTTCTCGGCCACTTGGTTGCTTGCCTTGGCCTGATTGTATGAGCTCCTGCTTGCGCAGTAATGCCCATTCCCACATCTCTACTTCATTTCGTATCTCATTAAATGTCTCCTCGTCCCGACACAATTTGTGTCGATACCCTTGGCGTAGTGTTATAGCCAATCTAAATAAGGAGACGGGGACACCCAACACAGGGCTATTTAAACTTGTGGAGTGGCCTGGAAAGAAGGTGGATCGGTCTAGCAACTTTTCCGCTCGGGTCCAAAACTCGACATCGAAGTGGTAATCAATGCCGGTGGGGTCGGTCCACAGACCTGTCGTAACCAGGAAAATTTGGTATAGAACGCTTTCGATGGCGAGTCTGTCAAATAGCCGATCGATCTTCAACGACTGACTAAAGAGCCTGAGCGAGAGGATGCGTATTGCGGCATTGACATGACGCGGAACATCCGCATATGTATCACAGCCCATACACTGTACGAAGCACACAAACACTCATGTCAGTACAAAGAACCAGTCAAAGGAGTTACAAATAACGAGTTGCATTCAACGGGAAGGAATCGGACAGGCGTACACCGTGCAGATACAGCAGCATTACGGACATCAGTAAGCCGTTGTGGGTTTCTAGTTTCGAAGCCTTCGCCAGGAATTTCGAGAGTTCTTTAATGGCTCTCGAGTAGTATGTAAGGGCGAGTTCTTGCATCTGCATCGACTCGTCGATAAAGTGGATGTGGGATGCTGCACATGCGAGCACCGAGTAGTAGAGGCTCTTGTGGTGCACCATCAGGTCCTGAATCTCGTCGAGCCAGCCATTGTAGAAGTTGGGGTGGCAATTGGGTAGAAGAAGCAACCCGTAGAATCTCTCGACAAAATGATGGGAGATGACAAGCTCAAGGTCGCGGGATATCACCCCATGGGCCACAGCGGATTCTGGGAGGATCCGAAGGTCCAGATCGATGGAGTTGCAAATGTGTTTGATTCGAACCGTCTGGAGGGTGCCATGGCTTAAATCTTCGTCTGGATCTTCCGCCTCGTCCTTTTGCTCTGTGTCTTCAACCCGGGGAGGGGTTTCGCGGTGTCGCGAGCGATTATGTGATGCGAATCGACGGTCGAGTAAGTCGGCCGACGTCGGCCACTGGCACGGCCGTCCAGAAAGGTCGCAACCGTTGCAGACGGGCAATCTCTCGTCGCACTTCTTCCGCCGTTTCCTACCTATCGACACGGGTCAGAGCCGAGAAGGGATGCACGGGGCACTGGGGACTTACATGTAAGACAGCCAGTCTTGGTTCGCAGTCGGGCTCGTGTAGCGCTGCTCATGGCGACGAGGGACGATCAAGACATCGTACCCCGCTGACAGAACAAAAGAGAGATGGTTCAACGGATGCAAGTCGCCGAGGACGCGAGAGTCGCGACGATAGCTGGCGTCATGGGTCCGGGGGAAGGGCACGACCTTGTTATTTGCAGGGTGGACAATCTGCGGGAGCCAGCATCACCGCCACCCGATTGGTTCATCAACGAGGCAGATAGTGATGGGGGCTGCTGCAAGAGATAAGGCGGGGGGCCGACCCCGCCGACTAGTGAAGTTATCCAGCTGCGGTGATTGGACACGACACGCGGGGAACAAGGAGGTGAGCCCGAACTGTGTGGCGATGTCTTTTCAAGAGGGGGTCGTTCTGAAAAGGGATACAAATGACGAACTTTCAGCACGTGACGATATCATTTGGACGGGTGGTGACTGGTCAAGGGTCAATGATGGTGGCATAGTGATTCGGTTTTTATATACCGGTACATCGCCTTGGCAAATTTCACGCGTGAAAGGAACCAGACCAGTTAATCATCACGAATGGTCCATTTGTCAAGAAAGTTTCCTGGATCATAGAATGCCCCTCCTTAATAATCTACGCTACTTCGGCCCTCGTCCGACATAGATGATGTTCCCCATCCACTAGTTGCCGTTCCACTTGGCCTTGTAGCCACTAACCAGCTCGCGATATCGGCTGGCACTCTTCACTCTAAATGCTTTTCCATACTTGATCATGATGAAAAATACGGAAGATGCAGCCATGCCGACGAACGCGGCAGAGATGAAGCAGTTTTGGTAACCCAGGTTTGTCAACCAAGGCGTGATGCTGCGGGGTTTGTCAGTTCTGGGTACTCTCTAGATATTAATAGCCGGGTTTAGGTCACAACTTACCCGTAGCTAATGGCGAAAGACATCGTGTTTCGAACAAGAATCACAGTCACAATGGCGTCGCCGCTGATGTCGTGGTAGCTGTCAATCATATAGTTGACACTCAGCGTGATGCCCATGGTGGTGCTAAAGGAGAGACAGCCCATGGCAAAGATCAATCCGAACCAATGAACACCATGCTGAGCACCAACGCCCCACAAGATCAAAGAGGCTGGTACCATGACAACGCAAATCACAAAGGGCCACAGCCGATGCTCGGCCTCCATGATGCCGTTGTTCTGGCGGGCGAGCTTGATGGTCAGCCAGTCGCTAAGCTTGCCCGAGATGAAGGATCCAATGATGACGCCGATGCAGCAAGACAGATAACTGAGTCCGACCATGGAGGAGCCAAAGTTATAAGGTGCACCTGACAGAATGATAGAAGCAGTCGCATTGAGCACGTTGAACCAGATGAGGTAGGATCCATACGAGAATCCTGCATAGAAGATGACAGGCCATGCGAGAAACTTTAGGGATCGGATCGCACGCTGGATCATGTTTTGACCAGGAGAAGGTTGCCACAGGGACATCTTTTGGACGAACGTCTTTGGGGCCGCATAAACCTCGCCAACCTCAGCCTTCGGTGCACTCGCAGTGGCATCGGGAATGGGGACCTTTTCATCTGTCGGGGAATCTGACGCCGCAATACCTGGCTCAGAGACTACAGCAACAGCTTTGCGGTTGTAATTGGTCTCCTCCATGAAGAAGAGGAGGAACACAAAAGTGAAGGCCAGAAAAATGGCGGGCCAGTAAAATACCCATCTCCAGCCTTGGTACTCGGCGATGAAGCCACAGATGACGGGTGCAAAGTAATTGCTGCCAGCCAGGGTGAATGCGTAGATGCCCATGTAGGTGCCTCGCTCGTGGGTAAAGTACTGTTGCTGTGTTAGCTTTTTACGTCTGATGTCGAGGAACGAATGAAGGGCTAGAAGAAATTTTCCATACAATGTCAGTGACGGAAATCTCTGGAAGGGCCTCAATTGGCGAGATGAAGAAGCCTTGTATGATGCATTTTGCGATCCATTCACCGTTGCTCTTTACGTATGCGCTAGAGACTGGTCAGAAATATTGCATTATCGCAAGCTGGTTGCATGCGTACCTCCAAATGGTTGTGCCCTAGGGTTTCTTATTAGTGCCAATTCAAAATATAGCAGATCATAATGTGCTCACAATAGCTCCTAGCACTGAAATGAGATATGCCAGGCGTTTGCCGTATCTCAAGGAAAATGGTTGCCAAAACAGCAGACTCCAACCCAGGAACAAAAACATGTAACCAGTGCCCTCGTTAAGAGTGGCAATGGAGACACCAGATGCTGAGGACAGCGGGACGAGCACGGAATATACTGTGGACACGGAGATGCCCGCAAACCAGGTGTAGCTATGCTCCAGGGTTAGTCAAAGCACTTCACAACCCAAATAAGAAAACTCACAGGTTCTGGCAAACCAATGAAAGTAATTTGCGACGCGGGGCCCAGTTTAGAGGATCATTTGGGTCTTCAGAAGGGGTTGGGTCAAGCACAATGTCACTGGTGGCGTTGGAGTGAAGCGCATGCATGGAGTGGTCAAGATCCACAAGGTGAACTGTCCCAGGGACATCCATGTCCGGGGTGGTTTCTGAAGCAGAAGAAGACATGGCCAATTCCACGAGTCAACACAAGATGGCAAAGAGATTTCCAAAAACCGAGGGGTGAAGGGTGATGGTGAGGGGAGGGGGGGCTGATCACGCCGAGAAGAGGATGAGGCACGGGCTTTAATATAGTCGCAGGCTTCGCCGCGCAGGCGATGAGATGCACAGGTTCCGGGGGTTCCCCAAAGGCCAGCGGCTAGAAGTAGCCGAGCGATGTCAAGAGACGCTCGCCAGACTCGCGGTCGCGGCGGATTGGGAAGCGGACTGATAAGGCCGTGTGCCAGGAGAGCCACCAGCACAGGGCCACCAGAAGGGCAATTTCCAGGGTCAAGCATCTCTCAACAAGCGACACTTCTCCGTATCAGCGTCTGGGGGAGAACCGCCCGTTTGAAGCATCGTCAATCGGGAGCTAATGAGACCCGCAGACGTGCGTAAATCCGCGTGATTGGCTGGACGTGGGTGTCATCGCATTCCTGGATCAGCGATATCGACGCGGCGTGCGCATTTACAGCTGATTGGTCGCTTCTAGAGACAAGCAAAAGGATGGGGTAGCTTAGTAGCTCTCTGTCTGTGCCTTTGCGTCTCTTGTTGGAGGGGCATGTCACAAGGCAAAGGGTTACAGCAGCATTCCGGCGATAATGCTTCCTCAATCCCGGGATCGAATCGAGATGAGAGATTAGAGCGGCTACGCTATTTGCATGGCATTCAGCCACTTTGCCATACCAGTGAGCAGCAGAGATAGACTAGTATCAGGGCGGCCAATCGAGGCCATTTGCGCGAGCAAAGTCACCTGCTGATGTGCTGGTGGTGGGTGGTGTCTTGATGTCGCGGTGTCCTAGCGATAACTAGCACGACTATCTGGCCTCGTCTACGATGCTCTCCTCTGCGACTCTGCGTTCCGACTTTCCGAAACGTTCCACGGCATATATATTCGGGCCAAGACAAAGCAGCTGCCTACCGTCAGTAGTCTACAATCTCGGCCTTGAGCAAAATACCCATCCTTCCCTCCCTCTACCCATGCTAGTTTATTCCCTTTTTCCCCGCCTTATCTCTGCGCATTTCCCAGATCCAAGCTCCCAAGCCGAGCACAACACACACCTTATTGGTGACCGGCGGATACACCTTTCATCACACAAATACAACCTCCCAGAATGCTCATCAAACTTTTATCTGTTGTCCAGCCCAAGGCTGTGCCAAAGGGCACTCCGGAATTTGAGGCAAAGCGTTTGACCATCCTTCAAGCACTCAGCGAAAAAGTTCCGGCTGAATACTATCTCCCTAGTGATATCATCAACAACCCACCAGCCGATGTCTCTGCTATACCCGCCACTTGCGGCATCTTGACACCAGAGGAGGTTGAAATCACCGAGAATTATGATGCCGTCGGCCTAGCAGAAGCCATTGCCAACCGAAAATACACTGCTGTGGCCGTTGCATTGGCTTTTTCAAAGCGTGCCATCATTTCCCATCAGCTCACATGCTGCTTGACCGAGTGGTTTATGAGTGATGCTCTCGAGCAAGCCAAAAAGCTGGATGCTCATCTCATTGAGACTGGAAAACCCGTTGGCCCTCTGCACGGCGTACCAGTCAGCATCAAGGCCCATATGCCCATTGCAAACACATTTTCTTCATTGGGGTGTCTTGCCAGTTATGTCAAGGACACGGAAGACAGCCAAATGGTCGCCATTCTACGCAGCCTGGGCGCCATCTTCTACTGCAAGACCAACCAGCCGCAAACACTCATGCACCTCGAGAGTGACTCTCTCTGGGGTCGGGTGCTCAATCCCTTTAATATCAATCTCAGCGCCGGCGGCTCCACAGGCGGAGAAGCAGCTCTGATCGCCATGAAGGGGTCCGTCCTGGGCATCGGCACTGATATTGGTGGAAGCATTCGCTGCCCGTCTGCTTTTTGTGGCATCTATGGTTTCAAGCCCACTGCCAACACTCTGCCGATGCAGGCATTCCTTGCGACTCCATCTGCAGCCGAACTGAACATTCTGTGCTCTACCGGACCAATGTGTCGCAGCATGAGGGACATGGACCTTTTCATGAATGGGATCCTTGGAGCAAAGCCATACCTTCTAGACCCAAGACTTGTCCCCATTCCCTGGAAGGGTTTACAGACACCACTGAATGGACGACTTAAGATCGGCATCATCGATAACGATGGCTTCATCGAGCCTCAGCCTCCGGTAAAGAGAGCCATGAAGTGGGCAGAATCCCTACTCTCTGACCCCAAGTACGCAGGGTTAGTCGAGGTCAAGAAGTTCAAACCCTTTGGGGCAGGAGACGCATGGTCCAAGATCCGCCGTATGTACTGGCCGGACGGAGGACAATCCAGTAGAAATGCCATTCTCAGCACCGGTGAGCCTCTCCATCCTCTCAGCGAGTGGATATGGAAAGACGAGGAGACAGCCGGAATGCAGGATGCCCAGGTTGTCACCTTGGCACGCAGAGAACGAGATGATTTTAGATATGCCTTTGCCAAGAGCTGGCAGGATCAAGACGTCGATGTAGTCCTCGGTCCTGCTTTTGTAGGGCCAGCTAGCGCTCACGACACAGCCTATTATTGGACTTACACATCCCTCTATAATTTGGTTGACTACCCTGGCGTTGTTATCCCTACCCCGGTCAAAGCAACTGCTACGGAGAAATACGACCCTGCATATGTCCCGTTGAGTTATGCCTGCAGCCACGTCAAGCAGTTGTGGGAGAACTCTAATTTTGAAGGTGCTCCCATTGATCTACAATTAGTCGGACGAAAGCACCATGACAATGAGTTATTTGGAGCCCTGGCAGTATTAAAGGACATTTTGAACTTGCCCTAAGTGAAGGACAAGTCGGGCAATGAACAGGTTGGGAGGCTACACAACAAACAGTTCAGTATTCCTCGGCTGCAAACAGTGTTTGGATTCCTTTACAGTTGGTATCTATTTTTAGGCAGTTGAATCGTTTTAAATATTTCTATGTTAAAAGTTTGACAAATGATGAAGCCACTTTGTAGGCGCTCATGTCTCGTTAACTAACATCATCTAATTATTTGTGTCACAACCTGAGAATATTAAACTATTTATCGTGCTTTAGAATAAAGTAATGGATACTCTCTTGTATGTTACTTGGGTGCTACCATGTTCCATATAGCACGCCGCTATTGAGACTATATACAAGAGCTCATATTACCCCCATCGCATTTCAGGTTGATATTGTACCCAGGGCTCATATGTCATTATTGAGACCCAGAGTTTACTGGTATTTCTTGGACTCCAGGGTAAACTTCCTAGTCGGCACCTTTGCCGCAAACAAGTGATCAAGCGTATCAGGTGTCATTCCCTTGATCTCAGGAAGCCTGAAGAACGCCCAGGTAAGAAGGCAAAGTGTGAAACCAGCAGCGGGGAATGCAGCCTTTCCTTGCAGGTTGGCCTCTTGTGGATTCAACAGATATGGTGAAACAATCACATTGATGATGGACAGTGCGTAATAAGTATTTCGGGCAAGAGAGATCGTCTTGACTCGAACGTTGACAGCGCCAACGTTGGCGGCAATTCCGTACGGTACGGGGCCAATTGTGCTGCCTACATGGAATTATCAGCGATGTTTGAGCTAGAATTCGTGGGAGGATATTACCGTAGATGAAGAACCACACTAGAAGCAGTCCAGACTGAACCCATCTGATTGTGCTCTTGTCACCGGTTTTGAGATCAAGGAATCCGACGAGACTCATAACGGGGACCATGGCAACGAGGCCGCACATGTAGAGCCTTCGCCAGCCAAACTTGGTCATAAAGAACCATGATGAGACAGTGCCGCAGAATGCGAGTCCGGCATTTCCTAATTTCGGCGTGTTAATTGTTGTCCAGAAGAGCGGGCTAAACTTGAACTCGGATCAAAATCTCAGACTCACCCAGGGACAATGTGAAAGAGTTGGAGGCTGACAGGCCGGCAAGTGTGAAGAAGTATGTGATGTAGTTTTGGACAGCGAATCCGGGCATCACCTGGCATCCCCAGCTGATCATGGCGATTTCCGTCCGGCGGAGGTTGTCTCCCTTGAAGCAGTCGGCGAAGGATCCCTTAATATTCATGCTTCGTTCTGTTTCGATCGTTCGAGCCATCATGGCAATCGTGTTCTTCGGGTTGATTACGCTCTCCGGAGCACTGCAAAGCCGTCGAATGCTCTGTTCGGCTTCCTCAACTCGACCCTTCCTGACAAGCCACCAGGGGGACTCAGGAGCAAAGTATATAGCGACAAGCATGAAAGGCGGCCACATCCACTGCAGACCGTATGGAATACGGTAGGACCATTCAGTCGGGTTGGTCAGCATTGCCTTTAGCACGCCAAAAGCAAGAAGCTTGCCCATAACCCAGCATAGGTTGACGTAGACTGTCAGGTAACCGGTAAGCTTCAGGGGGGCAACTTCGGCGGCGTATGACGGCGTTGCAGCGGCGAAGAAACCGCATGGCATAGAGCTGGACAGGAGGAAGTTCATGTCAGTACTGGTTCTCAAAGCCTGCGTACACCGACTTCAGAACTCACATTAACAGTGTTCCTACCAATAGAACTTGGATGTTGGGGGCGAAAAAGGTAACAAAGATGAAGCATGTCAGTACGACATGGGCCACCATCATAACCCTTCTGAAACCCCATCGGTCCGAACAGTATCCGTTTGCGAAAACGCCAAGGATGAGGCCGATGTTGAGGACGATTGTGAGGGCTAGTTGCCACTTTGCAGGGATAGACCAGGAACCGTTCGGGAGTTGAACGCCGTATTTCTGTTGAAACTGGGGGAAGGCGAAGAACGAATTGATGAGGAGAAGGTCATAAGAGTCCATAATAGTAGACATAGAAATGCCAAGCGACCACGCAACAGCCTTCCAATAGTATGAGAAGGCATCTTTCAAAGTCAGGTTGACTTCAACGCGCTGGGCCTCGTCAGCGGCAAGGTCCTGTTCGGCCGTGGAGGCCTTGCTTGTTAGAGGGCTCTCGAGGTGAGTCGCCTCAACTGCTTGCTTCTCCATGCTTTCGGCGTAAGTTTTGCAGATGTCCAGATAGCTCTAAAGATAAAAGTGGACGGTGTTGAAGGTAAGGACGAACCTTCATGCGCTGGACAGGGCCATTATATGGTTGTCTTAGATTCTTGCTCAGGGCACCATGATACCTCCTAGAAAGACTCTGCTCCCCCGCAAATTACCCCGGAAACTTTACGAAGCTCCTGAAAACTGGGGTAGCGTAGACTCGTGCGGTGGCCATGTTCAACCGGTAGTCGGCAAACGTGCGACTCATGAACACGTTTCCGGCAGTCGGCGATTCCTGTGTGGGTCCGGCTCATCAGCTACGAACACCATGCGTCAACTAGTAAGCGATTCCGATCACATGGACTGAGCCTCAAGGAGTTCTAGGACCTGTGGCGAGGTAGGATGGGCTTTCGAGCGGGGGTGTGGAGAAATACACCGCAGGGGAGTTTAAGCAGACGAGACTTGATCCATGTAATGTGTGTGATGCCAAGACGTTCTGGCCGCTGGGTTGTGCACACGAACATAGTAGCAATACCCGAACCGTCTAAGGAGGATCTGACTCACAAGGTTGCTGTTTGAGTATCACAGGGAAAGCTGAACTTCACCCACGTGGCGCTACCTTCGTAATCTGGGTATGTGGTGGTGAGAACTGCACGGGGTTGAATGTTGAGGACATGGTTTGTGGGACCAACCAAGGGGCCGGGGAGAGTCGTCGAATGAGAGATGTCTGGATAATGTGTTAAAAACTATGGTCAGGCATCGGGAATTCTATTTAATTTATTGCATATTTTTTTATTCTTTTCTAAGCTAGCACATTTTCTATTGTGACGAAGGCTAGCTCTCCATGGCCTTTACCCCAAGCCTTGTGTGTACAGGCTCGTCTCCGATTTCAAACATTTTATCCTCTAGCATTTTAGTCATCTTCTTAACCACATCGGCATATCTAGAGTCACTATAGCAGTTGAAGAGCTCAAGCGGATCCTCGTTGCAGTCGAAGAGTTCCCACTCCTTCTCCTCACCGCCAGGGCGAGTACCCTCCAGGCCGAAGTCCTCATTGTACCAGTAAATCAGCTTATAGCGCTGGTCGCGCACGCCGTAATGCGCGTATGCCTCGTGGATGATATCACGATGCATCCAGTATCGGTGATAGGCAACCTGCTGCCAATCGGCTGGGGTTTGACCCTGCAATAATGACCTGAACGACACTCCTTGCATGTATGTTGGGATGCGGGTGTTTGCAAAGTCCAAAAACGTCGGCGCGAAATCGACATTGCAGATGATGTCATTGCAGACACTCTTAGGCTGGATTTCCCGGGGATATTTGATGATAAATGGCATCTGGAAGCTCTCTTCATACATGAAACGCTTGTCAAACCACCCATGCTCTCCAAGGAAGAAGCCCTGGTCAGAGGTGTAGACGACCATGGTGTTCTCAAACAGGCCTTCGGCGTCGAGCCAATCGAGCATGCGACCAACATTGTCATCAATGCTCTGGATAGTACGGAGGTATCTCTGCATGTATCTCTGGAACTTCCACTCTGCCAACTCTTGCTGGGTCTTAAATGTGAAGACTTTGCCAGTCTGCTTGCACATCAGCCGCAGAGTGGTGACATCCTCTGGCGCGGGGATCTTTCGATCGTTCCACCACCAAATGTCAACCATCTTCTCGCCAATCTGACTTCTTGGGCCTTCTGGCTGCACAATGCCGAGATCATTATAAGTCATGTCCTCGGCAATGCGCATCTTTGCTACCTTGGCAGCGTTGGCACGGTTCTTGTAGTCATCGGTAAAGGTATCAGGCAAGCGAATAGGCTCTGTGTAAAGGTCCTTGTGCTTCTCGTCATATTCCCAGGACCTGTGTGGGGCCTTGTGATGACACATGAGGAAAAAGGGCCGGGACTTGTCCCGATTCTCCAGCCACCCGAGACATTTGTCCGTGATAATGTCGGTAGCATATCCAGGAATCCTCGACTCTCCCGAGGGCTCAATAAATTGCGGGTCCCAGTACTCTCCCTGGCCGGGCAGCACGCTCCAATAGTCGAAGCCGGTGGGCTCATGATCCTTGCCCTCTCCAAGATGCCATTTTCCAACCATGGCAGTCTGGTAGTTGGCCGGCCCTGACCTCAGCTGCTTGGCAACGTTGGGGATGTACTTGTTAATCTTGGAGTCGAGTGTCATGACTCCGTTCACGTGGTTGTGGGTGCCACAGAGGACAGCCGCACGAGAAGGGGTGCAAATGCTATTGGTAACATAGCAGTGGTTGAAGAGCATTCCTTCATTGGCAATGCGGTCCAGGTTCGGGGTGTTGTTAATTCCCGCACCATAGCACGAGATTGATTTGGCGGCATGGTCATCTGCCATGATGAAGATGATGTTGGGGGGCGCTTGAGACGTCATGGTGGCTGGACGGGGACATACACTAAGGTGATGGCTCAAAGAATGGGGGACAGGATCTGGATGGAGGAGACCAATTGAACAGAGGGGATCTCTTTATAAGGCAAAATCCAAAAACTCTACAACTGAGGATACAATACATCTCTGCCATTGCCGTGCTGAGCACCATCCTGCCGGATCCATCGTTCCTTGGGGTAAGGCGGGGTATGTCGGGGAACGGTACTCGGCGAACCTCAGGAAGTCGGGCATCTTGGAGTTTTCATTGGATCCTGTTCTCGTCGACACGACGCGCGCAGACCCGCTCCACGTTGCCGGGACCGCCTAGTAGCGAGTCTGGTGATGACGTGCCATTTCCCCAGTGCCCCCATGTTCTGATCTCGTTGCTTCTACCGGGCATGTCAGATCAGAAGTAGTTGGTATCGGAGTTGGGCGAAAACTCGGCCTGCCAATACCAGGGCGTCCAAGCATCCCAGTCGAGGAAGTTGACCGAGTCATGCATCTCAGGCGCGTTGTCAGTTGCGGCGTCATGCAGCGGATCGAGGGGTGCTGGCGACTCGAGGCTTGGAACGTCTAGCGAAGCACCTTCATTTTGTGTAGATGAGTTGATCTCAATTGTCGGGTAGCTTGGGTTCAATTGGTAGTAAGTAGGCTGCACCGCATGTGTAGATCCTTGTGGTTTGCTTGTGGCTCCCGCTTCGTCCGAGCTATCATCGATGAACCGAGCTCTACGCAAGATGCTGTGAACCCCAAGGCTCTGGTGTATTTTCATGGCGGCCGCAAACCGGGGTTGGCGACTCTCCGCACTGTCTTCCGCGGCCGACGTCTCCCCGCTGTGCTCAGCCTCGTCAGCGACGTGTAGGCAAATCGCGTCATCCAAGTCTTTGATCAAGGCTCCAAGAAGCATCGATCCTGAGTAGATGCGGTTCAAAAAGTCTCGAACCATTGAGGCCTGGCTGAACGCAACCGTCGGGGTGAGACTGCTGTTTTCGGGGAGGAGGTCAGACTTGCTGAGAAACATGACCAGCCGAGCGGCATGATATGTGCAAATCGCAATATCGACGGCAGCACTCATTATGCTAGCCTCGAAGCTGACCAAATCTTCGACAATGTTGATTATAGAATTCGCATGACGAAGGCACCTTTCCGTAGCTTGGGCAACGAAGCCGGGAGAGCAGGAAGAGATGACGGCCCCTGGTGCCGCTTCCCTGTAACCAGACAAAAATAGCCTGTAAAGGTCGCAATGGCATTGGTGCCAGGACAGATGTGCCATGAGGAATCTGACAAACCACCGTGATTTGGAGTACCTCTTGGACTCTTCTCTGCAATATGCAGGTAGTTGTATCTGCTGCAAAATCATTGCCAGCTCCTCAACCAGCCCTTCAAGTCTGGGCATAGCTTGCCCGAGGACGCAGACTTGACGTTTAAGCTTCATCACGTCTCGTCTGATAATAGCGGCACGGATTATCAGGGCGAGGAGCCCGTCTTCTGATACACCGTCCAAAGAGGAACCTGTGCTAGCGGCCTCGTAGCTCTGCTGCACGTTGAATTCCTCTTCCTTGCAAGGAAGATCAAGGAATATGCTATCATGAGAGCATGTTTCCGACCCCGGCAAGCCAACAGAAAATTGGCCATCCACCATCAAAAGAGACCACATCAACCGCCTGCGAATCTCTTGGGCCAGTCCACTTAGATCGATTCGTTCGTATTGGAGTCGCAGGGCCCCAGCAGCACGAGCAGCCATGGCTAGCAACATATAGGCTCGCTGAAACTTTCCCGCTTCGATGTGGTACTTGACAATGAGGAGGAGGGCCTGGGTTCTGAAAATTGTCGGACGTTCAATCTCTGACCAGATCATCTCCTCGGCTCTGTTTATCCAAGATGCACTAGAAGCGGGGTGATACTTGGGGTATTTGAGGTTTAGGGCCGAGACGGCGCAAATAGAATGGAGCAGCACATTGTCAAGGCTTCCGTCAAGGCACCTTTGAGTGGTAGAGACTTCATTGAGGAAGGCGTAGGTTGGTATCGGATGGAGATGACGGAAGAAGTCAATGATAAGATGAAGCTGTTCATGGATAGGCGGCAATGGGTGGCTCCTCCTCGCGCTCCGGGCTTCGTTACTGAAACTGGGCGAGGTCGTCCAGACGTCTGGTGAAGACGCGGGGTGCATCTCGGCCAAGACGCTTGGGTCCATTGCTACACTCGCCGTGGTACTTTCTTCAGTGCCCGGTGTCGATAGTGAAGACGCCTGATGGTAAGCATTCTGTACCGATGATCCTGCGTCGTGCAATGCGTCTTTGGTCAGTCGAGCTCGTTTCAGCTCCGGGTAAATGCATTCCTTGTCTCGCTTGAGGCAGGCCACACATGAAGGTAGCTCTCCCGAACATTTTGACTTCTGGACGCGACACTCTGTGCACGCTCTCGAACCCCTCTTACGCTCGGGCAGTCGCTCTAGTTCTCTCAACGGTTCAGATGGATGTGTAAACGAACATTTAAATCTAAGCCGATTGCAATTGGAGCACGAATCCGGTCCACCAGTACATCGCACCTAGTCAAGTCAGCAAAAGGGCTCTGTTTCTAAGTGAGACATTGAGGGTCAAAGACCTTGCGGATGCGGCACTGATTGCATGTTGTTTTCGATCTTGGAGGCGGCATTATGAAAAAGCCCAGTGTCTGAAAGGTGAAGTTGCAGAAGGCAAACACATCGTACTGGCTACCACGACTGCGCGAAGGCGACCTTAGTGGGAACCAGTGCCAAGCCACCTACCCTAAACCATCAATTTGGGAAGGGCCTGTGAATTTCCATCACTAACACAGGTATCGTAGAAGAGGGTGTGAATTTTAAGGTCTTCATTTCTATTTTCTGTACGTTTGGCATGGAAGTCTGCTATGTAAATGTGATCCTAGTGAAAAAATTGCATGCGAAGGGTCCATGAATAGAATGTGATGATGTTTCGCTATGCTCTGGCTTGGCCAAACTCAATTAACAAGTGGATAATATGCTATAGAATAGCTAGTGCACGATACTTGAATCATGGATTTATCAATCATTTTGTAATGCCATGTGAGCATTCGGCATAAACAAAATCTTCGGTATCTCATGGTGTTTTCTCCTCCTAACCCTCGCCCTTAGTGAGGGGCGGGTTGTCTTTGATGTTGATACCTCTTTTTGTGCAAGGGTCTCATCCCGATTGATGCATATTGCCTTTAGATGGGTTATACCGTAATATAAGGCTCAATTGAGCTACCGAGGATACCCTGGTGCGTTCAATTACTTCCTAATGCGGTAAGGTGGGGACGTGAACTGGCTTAGAATGAGACATTGTCTCCATCTCAGCTGAGCTTTTGGCCACTGCACTTTTGCATCGTAATATTCCCACGTTGGGGGAGTGACAGATATGGCGGGAATGAATGTGAAGCGAAGCGTTGGGCCTTTGGACAAACGCAGAAGCGTGACTCGTTGTATGCCCTGCGCAAGGAGACGGATCAAGGTACGAGAAGTCGCCTTGATTCTCAGTGGCGAAGCTAATGAAGTTGAATAGTGCGAGGGAGGCTTTCCCTGTGAGTACTGCACTCGAACAAGTAAGACATGCCAGCCCCAACAAGCCGTGTCACGCCGTGTGAAATTCGTCACAGCAAAAGAATGCATCAAGTTGAATCAACAGACCGGAGTACCGATGCAAGTTCAAAATGGTGCCGATGTGTTATTCCTGGATCATTTTGCTACTTTCATTCAGCGCTGTCAACTCACCAATGGGTTTGATTCTGTGATCTCTGAACTGCTACCCCTTATCCATACATCGTCACTACTGAGAGACGCGACTGTTGCCATTGGCGCGTTGGATGCGAGCAGGAAGTGTTCAACTGGTTCACTCTCTCAAGATAATTCACCTGAGCACATAGCCTTTCGGTCCTATGGTAGATCCATAAAAACACTTCAGCTTCGCCTACAATCGTTCGACACATTGATATGCGAGGATATTTTGTGGTGCACGTTCTTGCTCGGGCTATTCGAGGTATAAACGTTCGCCAGCTTCAAGTTTAAAATGCTGACATCCTTCTGAGCTCATCTCGGAACCAACCGGAGAACGATGGGCCAAGCACATGCTTTACGGCACATCGAAAATAATTCAGCTGGCAGGCCCCATGTGGCCGTTATCCTCGCCCAGCAAGGCTCTTTTTCAAGCATTCCGTGTTCTGGAAGCCAGCAGGGCTATCATTTATGGCGACGATACGTTTCTCTCGCAACATGCATGGTTGAGACACCAACAGCTGGAATCCAGACTGCCGGGCCCGATGGAAAAATTTATTAACTTCATGCTCGAATTGGCATCGTTCAGTAACTGGCAAGCATCACCGACATAATGTTCTTTAATAATAACTGACTAGTTGGTAGCTTCTTTGATCAAATCGAAGCCATACCGGAACTAGAACGGCATTCTCATCCCGTGATTGATGCACTCGCAAGCGAAGGAGTTCACTTTGAGAAAGATTTATATATATGGGGGAAGCCAATTGCTGAAGATTCTCAGAATACAGATCCCTATTCGGAACTTGCTGTTATAAACTATCACGCACTTTTATTGTTTCTGTGCAGAAACTATACATTTTACTTGTGTTGGGTAAAAAAGAAAATCCCTCATCTTAGCCCGGATGAAACAGATGAGCACGTCGCGGCTATAATAGCGCTATCAGACACACTTCTCACGACCTCAAACATACCGGGTATCTCATTGTTGTTCCCGTTGAGAATGGCGGGAGCGAATGCGAGACATAAGAGTCAAAGGGACAGAATTTTAAGCGTGCTGACTAAAGTATATCAACATGGATTTGTCGTCTCGGACAGGATCAAAATCGATTTGCAAGAGGTTTGGATGACTGAATTGATATAGGCGGCACTAAGCCGAAAGAAAATAGTTGTAAAAAATCTAGTTCAAACTATGAATGTCTAGCAAATGGTTCAAGAATGAAAATGAAACAGAATTTGAGGGGGTTGAGGGTTGAACCGAGCAGGCTTTTCAAGAACTCCTTGAATTCAACCTTGAGCTTGGATGTTGAAGTACTCTGTAATTACTCGAGTTCGAAGACTAGGGGAGAAGTAGTCGTATCCAACCACGACATTGCAGTTGTTGACGTAGACCGTTACCGGAATTGCACCTTGATACATGATATTCCACTTGAATTGAAACCAAATTAGCTAATATGACAGGCTAACTCGGAAACGAAGCCATGCACTTACGGCTGCGACGCGCTCATCAATGAATGTCCTTTGTACTAACCCACCAAAGACGGCGCCATTATTGACCAAGAACTTTTTCTCAAAGATGGGGAAATTGGAGTTGACATATCCCCTCCAAACATCTGGCTGAGTAGAATTTGGATTGTAGGTGGTCAGGGTATTATCCACCAAGCCGTCTTTGGTGACGTTGACATAGTTGAAAAATGAGGAAGCAATGCCGCCATCAAAGGCCTCATCCGCGCGGACGAAGCCCTGGGACGGAGAGTTGGTGATGTATCCAGTCGTGATATGCGACAAATTTTGATTCCTGATTAGTCGTCAATATAGCAAAAAAAAAAGGACAATTTTGGTTTGATACCATTTGTGCTGGACGAAATTGCATTTGAATTCCGGCCTCACCAACGGCGGCTCCGGTTGTTTAAACCCCGCAGAGAATTCAATCATTGATGAACCGAACGAAGAGCACCCGGTGGTTTTGGATGCCACCACGGAAGTGATTGTGGCGAGCGTTAAGATGAAGAATTGAAACGTGTGCATTTTGAAACTTGGATTGGACTTGATGAGTGAGGAGGGAAGATAATCGCTTTGTGCTGTTTAAGTTGTCTTCAAGTGAGCCAAGCACTCCCCTTTATAGTTTGTCTGTTGGGGCACTTTTGCAGTAGTATCATGATCATTGACGCGTGTACGAGGTTCAGCGCGCTCAATATGTTCCTGTTTGGGTTGTTTTTTCTGCAGATTGTCAAGAAGCACTGATGGCTTGTCGGGTGGCAGAGGGGCTGTGTTGTGACGCGAAAAGTGGAGGTGCGTTCAATTACTTCTCGATTTGGAAATGAAAGTCAGTTCTAGCGGTGGTGGCACAACCTTGGCATTTTGCTATTTCTACAGCCAAATCTACAGCCGAAATTTCAACAGGCTTGCTGATGTTAATATCGGGCTACTGACCCAACAATGAAGTCATATTCTTATTTGTCATTTCAGACTCCAAATCCTTAAAATACAATATTATAATCGGACCACATGTCGTCATACCATAGCCCAGTGGCTAGGCCGTCGATTCCTCCTCCTCCTTGATCTGAATCAAAGTCTGGACTCGTCAACACCCCGTCGGTGATGCTAGTGGATGCATTATTCACAATGTACTGCCCAAGAGAATCCAGGTCCCTCCACGAGAACCCATTCAGACCGTCCAGTTCCATTGCGCGATCGCTGTTGTCAATCGCTGGTTGTTCCGGGGCGCTCATTGGTGGATCTCGAAGAGATGTTCTTCTCGTATCTGCCCTATTCTGAGGTCTTCCTATTGACTTTCGCCATAACAGGCGTAGCGATCGTGCATACCGGTGGCCGAGACTCTGAGGATTTTCAGATGTCTTCTGGAGCCGAACAATAGTTTCATGAATAGCGCGGCGCATGCCGGTAGTCTCCGAGTTGCTTATTGCACCAGCTAATCTTGCCTACAAGTTGTCTCTCGTTAGCTCTTTCTTGTTTGAGTAGCAGTTTGTAGTTTTACCTTGAATAAAAATACGACCGCATAAATGGCATAAAGATAATACTTTAGTGGCATATACTTGAGACCATTGATGGGGTCGATAAAGCTATTAAGAGTACTGAGGAGAGAGTTCGCTGCATCAATGGATTCATATATAAATCGGGCATCTGGAGCTGCGGCCAAATCTGAGAAGAGTGGCCCCACGACCGGAGCCATGTTGGATGATGGCTGGCGAGTTGCAGCTATGGCTCGATTAAGTGTGGCTTGAAACGCAAATGCGTTCATGTATAATCGGAGGAAGTCATAAGAGAGGATCAATGAAGCCTTTACATGAGGCGTAACTGAATGGGATGAGCTAAGTTGGTCCAGAAGTGGATAAGGGTCACAAACAGCTTAGACCTCCCCAAGAGAGCTTCCATTTGCGCAAGCTGGATGACAGATCATCCTGTAAAATAGGTAAGCAGTGGGAAAGGAGAGGAGGGAGAAGTATTCACAATGTATCTAACGTATTCGCCCCCAATGTACAAGTGCTCTCTATGGTTTGTTGACGAGTATAGTACGTCGTGAGCGTTGCTAAATAGTTGGGTCAACTCGAGGTGTGCTTGAAACAGCAGAGCCAGGTCGTCTGATCCTAAATTTTGGGCCTGTAATGATGGAAAGTCTGCAGCTCTCAGGTTGGTCGAAGGGCCTGGGCCGCGAGACCAAAAACCTTTGCCAAGTCTGATGGACACTTGGCGATCACTCATGTAACACGCTGAAGAGAGACGGTGGTCAGCCATGGAAATCAGGCAGATGACGATAACTTACCCGCCCAGGCAATTCTCTTGCGACTGAAGTGCTCTGATTGGACGTCCTTTTCCTGGAGTAACCCTGTCTGCTCTAATCTTTGGAGATAACCCAACCGAATAGCGACACCAACCAACATCCACGCGCCTTGGTCTTCTTTGCCGCACCCGATGACAGAGTTTTCCTGTGGGTGTTGAGGGGCCCATTCAGCGAGGATAAGCAAAGCCTCAACTGCGCCGACTGTAGTTGAACCTGTGTATATCAACTTTGATGTTAGGCTCTCCATATGCTGGGAGCATGCCTCGTGGGCGCTGGCCCAGGTTGGATCATCTTTGGAAGCGACCGTGAGTATAGCCGTGAGGAGGTATTCTTCCTTTTTTATCCAGTCAGAGATCCTTTCGACGTCAAAAATATGCTTGTAGGCGATTGGAAAAAACGGGTGGAAGCTTTCGTGATAGCTGGCGGATCATGGTTAGTGGCGCCAATAGATATGATGGGATATCCAAAGCTCACTGGCGGAGGAGAAAGCAAACTCTTGATAGTGTTAAGGCTCCGTTTGATATGGGCGGATAATCGACGGTGGAATCATCGACATCTTGGGCGACTCCTTGAACGCGATTACTCGTGCCCACGGATCTTGATGAATATCCACGCTCATCAGGTTCAAGGTCAGCCACTTGGGCCAGCAAATCGAGAGCGTCGGATGGGTTGAGAAGATCTGCCGAAGTAATGCGGCCCTCAAGGCCATCCGAACCGCCTCGCAGGTGTGAATGGGTTTGGTCGTTGACAGAACCAGTATCACCTCTAGGCCAGCCGGATGTAGACTGTGGAGACGTCCAGTGTTCCATAACACCCGATCCCCGCTGTTCAGGCCTTGAATGACCCCTGTTATCATATGCTTCATTGTTCAACGGCTGCTCTGCGCCGAAATTGGAGTTGTGGCGACCGGGGTTCGGAGATGTCTCCTTTCTCGCCGAGCCGGAGGATCTCAACCCCCTAATTCGGCGGCCACCTCGTCTGGAGGTGGCCAGAACGCATTCCTGGCCCTCCTGGATGCATCTTCGGCAAGGCGGTTTCCCAGGCAATCCATCAGAGTCGCTGTTGGCTGGCGTCTTAGTTTCGTCTTGACGTGGGGCGATTGACTCACAGGTCGCATCGTGTCTTCCTCACGCGACAGGACACACAGGCTCTCGACGCGCGCTTGTCTTTCTCTGCGGCCTTCCCACCGCTCGAAGATCGTGCTGGAGCTGGCTGCATTGCTCCGTCGCCTATCCTCGGTATCGGTATTCGCGGGAATTGATTGACATTTAGATTGAGTCTTTGGAGCAAACGCCACGGATCTGCGGCAATGTCCTGCCCACGCAATAGCCGACAGTCGCCGTGGCTTCGCTGAATCAAGACTAGTCGCTCACTCCCTCGGCAATTGAGTCGGCCCTCATCCTTGCTGGGAACTTGCGGCTATTCGGATTCAATCCGTGGATTGCCTGATCAATACTCCACAAATGGTTACGCAGACTAGTCCAAGGAGCCGCTTAATTGTGGATTGGTTTCGAATAGCCTGATTTTAAATTTGAGTGTGACAGCACTTTGACGGGCGACACCTCGCCATGTGTTGGCTAGGATCTGCAAATTGCTGCAAGCCCAGACTCCAGACTCTGCAGGCTGTGCTAGCAGAATCCCAAAAGTTGCCGAGAAGCGCCTATGGGATGGAAACGCCGAATATTTGGCCTTGGTCTCTCAATATCCGGTTTGGTCGGCGTGTGTTGAACCCTCCCCCACGAGCTGCCCCGACTCGTTTCAGGCCGGCCTCACTCACATGGCGGAGCGAGCGGTGTCATTTGCTCGTAACATTCCACAGATACTCCAAATGAGGATGCAAGCTCAATTCGGCTACTAGATGAATGGGTCGCCTGTTTATGTGCAATCTATAACGTCTATGGACTCTGATAAACAATTGGATAAATGAAATGAAGTCTAAGCCTCCGTATTGTTCCTACCCCGTTTTGGGAATCAACGACCTCTATTTCAATCCTCCAGCCAAAACCACTTCCTGACCTGTCAGATAACCCGTCTTGGTAAACCTGGACAAGTCGGTTAGCATCTTGTATGCCTTAGCATGGGGTAATACCGACATTGAAACCACATTGGCCACCTCCTGAGGCGAGCCCAGCCGGTGAACTGGAACACCTGCGGCAATTGCCAGACCAGGATCAGTTGCCATGAGGCTCTGCAGATCGGTGCCTTGCTCCCAAGTTCTAAACAGATCAGCCTCGATTCAACTCACAAATTGCAAATATCTTACTGTTGCTTGGGGGTTGCAATCATGCCGGTCATTCCAATCATGGCGGGCAAAACCTGTGGAGGAAGTGAGCTCGTTGAAGCAATATCTCCGATTGTGGAGCGCCTTGATCCTTACCATGTTTACCGTTACACCGGTTGGAGCTAGGAGAGTAGCCAGATTCAGGCCCATGGAGCTCCCTGGAGTTAGCGTGGTCCAACTGAAACCTCGGAATAACGTCTCACTCACCAAAGGGCTCCCTTCGAAGCAGCGTAATGGCAGCCATTCAGGCCTCCGCCTCGACTGGCAATACTCCCAACCAAGATGACACGACCCCATGATTGGGCCCTCATTCCTGGCAAGCATGTCTTTGTCACCACGAACTGACTGCGGGTGTTTACCTCCATCATCTCGTCCCAGTCATCCTCCTCGATGTCCTGGATGTCTCGGATGCGGCGACCCAACCCGGCATTGGCGACCAAGATGGAAATTGCCTTGTGTCGAGACACGATATCTGGGTGGTCCAAAGTCGTCTGGGCGAGGCTTCGAGTCGAGTCACGAGACGACAGATCCGCCGCCACAATGACAAACACCTGGGAGGGATACTTCTCTTTGAGCTCCTGTCTCAGGGCCTCTGCCTTTGCCTAAGAGCTGTCAACTTCTATCTACAAGCGACAGAGATTATGGAGCGTACTTGGCTCGAAGAATAATGTAGGGCCACATCGCAACCATGGGAAGCCAATTCTTTCGCGCAAGCTGATCCAATTCCCCCACTGTGAAGACGTCAGGCGTGATCGGAACTTTTTTCTCTATTAGTTGCCTTACCTTGCACCAGTGACAAGGGCTAGGCGTCCTTGGACTTGATTATCGATAGGCTGAAGCTGGCAGGTGACCATTTTGGCGAATGTTTACTGTGGCGTATTGTTCCGTACCGTCCGGCAAGAGTGTAGGCAATAAACGTGCTCGTTTTAAACATGCCCGATTACCTCGACACGGAGTTATCCCCATCTTAATTCGCTCAGCATGTGACCATTTCCCCGGGTCTCAATTGCCGCTGTGGGCTCCTACGAGAGTGTCGTCTCCTGAGGTTGTCTTCGGTGAGAGTCCAAGCAGACTTCGGCGATTGAGCCGGCTTGATGGATTGCCGCTCAAACGCCGAGCCCCGCGACTAGAACCAAAGAATCACTCCATACCCCAGGATCATTCTCCGCATGATCTGTTGTGGAGACCCCACAACGCGCCCCCACAGTCGCGCTCGTGAGGAGACACTTGAGGTTCTGAATATTCTTAAATGTGGGTATTTCCCTTCTTTGGAGGAACCAAACGGCATCACCTGGATTTGTCTCAAGCAGAAGTCGGCGTGTTTTGTCCCTCTTGTTTAGCAGGACGTCAAAAGTTACGATACTATCTTGATTGCAGCAAAGGCATCGCCAACATGGGTGCATCAGAGCTCCAGGGGCGTTCCCTCATCTTCACCGTCAGCGTGCTGACCTCGCTGGGTTTCATGCTGATTGGTTTCGACAATGGCCTTATGGGTGGTCTTGGTAAGTGACAACTTGGTGATACTGTTCAACTTGACACGAGATCTGACCTTGCTAGTCAATTCGCCTGCATTCAATTCGACCTTTGACAGCCCCGGATCCGACATGGTTGGCGTTATCGTCGCTATTTACGAAAGTGGGTTGACTCTAAACTTTGGGCTTGACCCGTCTCACATTTGGTTGCAGTTGGTTGTTTCTTTGGCTCAGTTGCATCGGCAATTTTTGGAGAGAAGCTCGGTCGCCGACGAACCATTTCCATTGGCGCCTGGATCATGATTGTGGGAGCTATTCTTCAGGCCACCTCATATGGCAGGCCACAGCTCATTGTCGGACGCATCGTCTCTGGTGTTGGTATGGGAATCATCAACTCTACCGTGCCTGTCCTTCAGGCAGAGTTCAGTCCCAAGTCAAGCCGAGGCATTTGTGAGTCAAAGGATGAAAACAAGTTGCGACATAATATGCTCACAGTTCTGCAGACGTTTGCGCTCAGTTGTCGACTCTTAACTTTGGCATCTTTTTGGTCTACTGGATCGACTATGCCTTTTCCACTCACACTGCTAGCTACGCTTGGCGAGTCCCTGTCATTCTCCAGTGCTTCTGCATCCTCCCGATGTTGGTTATTCTAATGTTCATTCCCGAAACACCTCGCTGGCTTGCTTCCCACGACCGCCCAGATGACTGCCTCAAAGTCCTGGCCAGGATCCACGCCGCTCCGACGGATAACCACGAAGTACAGCGTCTGCATAACTCCATTATCCAAACTGTTGCCTACGAGGCCTCCATTGGAGCTGGATCTTGGAAGGATCTCCTGAAGAATGATCGCATCAAGTCCCAGAGGCGATTGCTCATTGCCTGTGCTATTCAGAGTTTCCAGCAACTGGGAGGCATCAATGCCGTTATTTGTAAGACCCTGCCTTTTCTTCACATCTAACTCTTCAATGTTGCATTGCTAACGGTGCCGCCAGACTATACCAGCACCTTGTTCGAGCACAGCATCGGCTTCAGCCCCAGGATGTCTGCCCTAATGTCAGGATTCCTCCAGACATGGTTCTTCGTTGCCTCGTTCATCCCCTGGTTCCTCATTGATCGAGTGGGAAGACGACCACTGGTAAGGACACCAAGAGCTCCATGTTTAAATATTTCTAACCTTGCTTCAGCTTCTCTCCATGATCAGCTTGATGGCAGCCGTCATGGCTGTTCAAGCAGGCTTGATCTACCAGGTTCAAAACAACACCGCCATCGCACACGCTGCTGGCATTGGCGCTGCAGCTATGCTCTTCGTTTTCCAAGGTGCTTTCACCGTTGGTTTCCAGGCTACGGTTTGGGTCTATCCGTAAGTATCAGTGATGCATGGTCCATTCCCTGCGACTGACATCTTTTAGCTCCGAGATTCTTCCCCTGCGTCTGCGCCAACGAGGATCATCCATCTCTACTGCTGCAAACTGGATCTTCAACTACGTGAGTTATATTCCCACTTCATTTTGGCAATCGTGTATTGACACACCATGTAGATGATTGTGCAAGTCACCCCGATTGCCATTGAGAACATCGGCTGGAAGACATACATCATCTTTGCTGTTCTCAACGCGACATGGGTTCCAATCATTTTCTTCTTCTTCCCCGAGACAAAGGGCTTGGAACTGGAGGATGTAGACCGCCTCTTCTCCGGCGAGGATGTGATTGAGATGCTGGATGAAAAGCCAGGCGCTGTGGACATGGTGGAGCACAACAGTTCCGCTCATGTGTAATTAGTGTCTATATGCAGCCCTAGACACCATAATAGAGATTAATGGTGGTATATAGCCAACTTGTATTACAAATAATGGACTGTTTCCCAAGACATTCAGTGTGTCGCCTTGCCGCCCCCTCAACGTAAGGCATTTCACACCTAGCGCGTGATTTCTCGAGAGCACTTAGTACTTCCCTAACGCTCCCGAAGGATGATTTGACATGATCCATCAGCAGCTGCAAACTCTATGCGAAATGTTTGACCAATTGTTTGGCCATGTCGTTCAGTGCTAAATGAAATTTTCAGCAGGGATCTTGAGGTCAGGGCCGGCCTCGATTCCGGTGGCGCGTGACATGCCCGGCAATTGATCCATTTGCCGATTGCCGGAGGCTGAACAAGACCAAAGGCCGGATTCCCCGCTAGGGCTACTCGCTCGGCTCATTCTGGACATCGTCTTTGGACTCTCGTCCCCCATGCTAACCTGTTTTATCACCTGCCGAGAGTTCTCTGTTCTTGAATATCCATATTCTGACTGTTCATCGAAGGCCGAAACCATGGCGGACTATCCCTCAGAGTTTCGCGTGCACCACCAGGCCGCAACCGCCCTTTTTGGCGACCAGCCGAAATTGGAGCTTCTCCATGAGAACACCAAGTACCCTTTTGCACACGAGGCTGGCGTGTACATTGAAGAAGACAGAACCCTATTCATTACCAGCAATCAATTCGCCTGCCCTGAAACGGGGGACCGAAAGATTCAGATAAGCCGAGTAGTTTTGCCCAAGGATGGAGAGGCGATTTGCTGCGAGGAAATTCACCCTAGTGACGTACCCATGGCCAATGGTGGCGTCAATTACAAAGGTGGCATCCTGTTCTGCGCCCAGGGCACAAAAGACACACCGGGCGGCCTTGCCTTCATGGAATGCAAGCCTCCATATAGCTCTCACATCATCGTTAGTTCCTTTCATGGACGGCCATTCAACTCGGTAAACGATGTGGTGGTCCACACTGACGGGACAATCTGGTTCACGGATCCCATATACGGGTTTGAGCAAGGAATCCGACCCAAGCCGTGTTTGCCAAGTCAGGTCTATCGCTATAATCCGGACACGGGCGCGATCCGGGCCATGGCGGACGGATTTGGCCGCCCAAATGGAATTTGCTTCAGTCCTGACGAGAAGACTGTGTATGTAACTGACACGGACTGGATTCATGGTGATGGCACCACGGATGACGCACGAGTGTCAAGCATGTGAGTTGAGTGTTGCTCTCAGTCCTAGCTAGTACTAATGCAAGCGCAGATATGCATTTGATGTTGCCACTTATTCAAATGAACCATTCTTAATAAACCGACGACTGTTTGCAATGGCTGACACCGGGATCCCGGATGGAATCAAGTGTGATGTACATGGAAATGTTTACAGTGGCTGTGGAGATGGCATCAATGTCTGGTCACCTGGGGGTGTCCTCCTCGGAAAGATTCTCGTCGAAGGAGGCGCAGCCAATTTTTGCTTTGGTCAAAGTGGAGAACTGTTTATTCTAAATGAGACGAGATTATGGAGGGCCCAGCTGCTGGACTCGACTAAAGGGGCGCTGCTGGGAATTTAATATTGCGTCTCCCATCACCAGTAAAAGAAATCAATACCTCAGGATTCACCTCGTGGTACTTTTATCACTACCTGAATGAGATTGTTTAAGCATGTTACTAACACCACTGCCATGGAAACTACTTGCTAATATAGATGTTGCGGGATTGCTCTAAGCTCCTTTCTACCAAAAATTTCAAGCTGAAATGTGGACTCTTTCTCTCAGCGCAGGAATTAGCGGTTGTCTGAAATCGCAGAGCTCATGCCATTGTATCGTAGCAGCCGCACAAACAGCATGGGCAAAGAAATATCAATTCTATCTAACCGACATGAGTTTTATGTCTCGTGCTCATGTATGATCTCAAATCCAATGACATCTCTGAATATTGTTTTAGCCACGGGGATAACCGTCGTTTTAAATAGTACACTCATGATAGTATCCACTAGTGTGTTTATTTTCAACTTTGCTCCTGGTTGAAAAGCGGTCGATGCATTTATTAACCTAACATCAAAAACAGATCTCTTTCTAAGCAGCGGGCTTCAATTGATATCGAAGGCACTTAATATCTTGGGATGCACCAACACCGCCATTTTCGCTTTGACCTATTACAAATTACAGTTAGTAAACACAAACCGTCTAATGCAAATAGATAGGCTACGTGGTTTGACTCACAATATTCCCAGGGCACCTCGAATGCCTCAAAACATCTGACACTGTAATCCTCCATTGGGTTGAGGATATCTTGATCAGTATGTTTCCCTTCATGATATTCACAGCCTGAAATCCAGGTGACAGAGAGAATAACTTTAACATCGTCTCCGGCATTTAGTGTTTTCGTAATCTTGTAGCCAGCATTGACCCTTTTGTCGGTATTTCCGAAATTGTCGTCGCAGAAAGTACTGGCAACTGATAGCATACTATTGGTAATCGTGCGGTGACTGGGGAAATCTGATTCCTTGTTGCAAACCGGGGACTCATTTTCCAAGAGCAAAGGAGGTGCTAGATTAGTACAGCCGTTGAGCCAAGCGCCAAGAGCCCCGGTTTTGGGGTCAACAACGATATAGTCTGCACGACTTCCCTTCTGCAAGTTTGCAAACCGGATGTTGTTGCCCGAAGTACCGACGCCTCCGGCGACTTCGCCGACGTCTCTCCATGTCGGCTGTTTGGGGTAGTCGTTTAGCCAAACATGAACGCTACCATCTAACGGCTTTGTCCAGACATAGTCGGCCTTTCCATCACTACACCGCCACCTGTTAGTATGAGGGGAACGCTTCAAAGTGAAAATTGGAAAAGAGAGAAAAGTGTGTATTTCATTGAGACGTACCCATTTATGTCAATGAACTGGATCTCTTCTGGTCGTTGTCCGATTCCTGAAGCATCAGCGTCGGGAAGTGGTTTCCACTTGTCCCCTGTATCGTTGGCAACACTGCGATAGATTTCAGTCCCGCCATTGCCCTTCAAGTAGATGTAATCGGCCATCTACGACATTCCACATTAGCATGAGAAGCAAAATCTCATTGTTCCGGACCAGGAAATTACTTACCCCATCGCCGTCAATATCCGCAAATCGAACGTTCTTCCCCTTACCAAGCCCAGTCGCTGTTTCTCCCAGGGGCTTGAAGTACCAGCCATAGTCGTTTGAAGCTCTGCCCTTATTCTCATACACCTTTAGTAGTCCAGTCTTTGGATCGACGTCTAGGTAGTCATCTAGTCCGTCTCTGTACTCTACATCAGCTGGTTCATTCCCCAAGTGGTACTGATTGTGAAATATGACAACGTACCCGTTCACATCACCCCATTGTACCTGAGAACCTGGGGCTGCGCCGGAGGCAATAGGCTTTCCATGATTCAGGGGGGCCCACGACCACCCAAGTGAGTCGGCAGTGTTTGGCCCTTTGTTAAGACTATAGAACAATTAGCCTTCTGTGAGAGTGACCAGGTTTGTATGATACATAGTGGCTTACTAGATCGTTGGAGCCCCTGTCTTGGGATCAATCCAAATATAGTCATCCGCCTATGTCATCTCGATTAGTAAATTGTAATTCCAAGATTATTCTTGGCAACTCACACCGTCTCCATCGACATCAGCAAACCGAATGCCGTCAATTACCATGCTGTCATCCGTTTCCCCTCGGTTATACCACAACGAGAGCGCGCCATTATCACCAACGTAGACATAGTCGTCCTTACCGTCACTACGTCATTCTTGTTAGTGGCGGTTGATAGAAAAGTAGACGTTACATACCCATCCATGTCGGCCAGGATGATCGAGCTGGGATCCTTCTTGATACCGTCCGCGATTGTCTTTTCCTTGCCCTGGTTAACGAAGAATGGCACACCATCGCTGTTTGTGCGCTGATTCAAAAAGCCGGTAAGACCACCATCTTCATCCCAAATGAGGTAGTCTGATACTAGTCAGTGACTTGAGGAAATCTGGCTTCCAACTCAGTCAAAACTCACCGTCGCGTCCATCGCCGTTCATCTATATTTAGTGTTAGCGGGCTGTGAACTTTTCATGTCTGAGTGATTGATTGACTCTCACATCGGCAAAGACTAGCTTGGAAATATCGCTAACAGCACCAGTGGCAATGCCTCCCTCAGCATGGAAGAGCACATCCTGTCCCCCAGGCGATCCGGTATTTAAATGGTGCTTCAATGAGCCGCCTTGCCCAAGGTAAACATAATCAGCTCGTCCGTCTCCATTTATATCAGGGAATCGGAGAGTCTCCAAGTTGGCATGGGGAACACCGGATGCAATTTGGCCCCCTGGCACAAACTTCCATCCATTGACCCAACTGTCATCAGGTCCAAAGTTCCACCAAACTTTGACGGAGCCGTTGGCTGGGTCTACGACTATATAGTCGGCCATCTGCGCAGAATCTGGTTAGTAAAGATGACCATGCGCTGCATCGTTGCGTAAGGTAACATTGACTGACCCCATCACCATTCATATCCTAGCGCCTGTTAGCGCAACTGAAACTGCAATTATCGAATCAGCAAATACTTACTGCAATATAGACATATTTAGACGCAGTCACTCCGCTTCCAATCACGCCACCGTTGCTTCCTGCTGGTGACCAGTCGTTGGGGAGGTTATTGATCCAGCAGGTGATCTCACCACTCTTTGGATCAATCCAAATGTAATCTAAGCGCATTAGACTCGACTAAGTTACTTGGAGATAGAGGCCGCGATTTAGGGCTGACGGGGAAGAACTTACCAGCCTTGCCATCGCCGTTCATGTCGTGAAGTCTTTCGTTTGGCTCATGTTAGTTCTCCCATCGCATGCTAAGCCATTACTCTAAACTTGCCTGACATAACGCTTATCCAAACCAAGCCCAGCGGCAACTTTGTTGCCTCCTCCCCATTTGTCATAATTGGCTTCGATCCAGTTCTTGTGGTATTGCCAGTCTCCATTACGACCGACACCACCCAGGGCTATTTGACCCGCTTCTTTCCACACTGGATTGCCGTTGCATTTGCGGTAAGTCCCATTCGTCTTTGCCCAACTCGCAACCTCTCGGACTGTACTTTGTGGCTTTTTTCTGATTGGCACGGTACCCCAGTCGGGACTAGGGATGTTCTTATCTAATCCGCCATTGGCATCAATACCATCACCATCAACATGACCAGGGTCATTTCCGGTGGGTTCCTTGATCCAATCTTTGGGGATTTGCAGGATAAAATCGTACCACCAGTCGCCCATGACCTTGTACCCGTCATTTGAAGGATGGACGCAGTCATCACGCAGGTTCTTGATGTCAAACTCTGAAAAGTCAACAGCAAGAACGTGATACTTGTTATCCTGTCGCTTCTTGACGATGTCGGGGATGAGTTTACGATATTCTTTGGTCCGTGTGTTTTGGTCCTTGTAATCAGAGTTACCACAGGTGTCAATAATCATGGAAACCAGGATGACAGCATCGGGGCAAGCGTTGATCATCTTGTCAATGAGTTTGCCTAGACGATCAGCGGCCCCCTTGGGGTCGTTGCCTTGCTTCGAGATACCTGGGCTACTATTCATATCGTTGGTCCCCGCAGCCAGTAGGATGATATTGGGTCGTTGTTTGAGAGAGTCTTCAACATGATCAGAGATGTATTGGATCGTCTGCCCCGACCATGCGGCCTGTTATTTGGTTTATATCATTAGCTGGGATATTCTTATATTTCAATGTCCATTTCTTATGTTTTACTCACATAATAGCCGTCTGTCATTGTGCCGGATGATTCTGTCCCCACAAACACCACCTTGTTTTCTGTTGATGAAGTTAGCAAATATTAGAATTTTGCAAAGTGCATAGTCATCTCGTACTGAGCAAGTCCTTCTGCAGTTCACCTCGATAACCGTTCCCATCCCCTCCATTCCTGTCGCTTCCATACCCAACAGTAATGGAATCACCGACTGGGAGTATTCGGAGCTTTATGCCTCCCTTTACCGCCTGTCCTGTCTTAGCTTTGCTGTAACCCAGAACGTGTTGGTCCCCTGCAGTTTGAGTACTGGTTGCGGAGCTCTGTGTCCTTGTGGTTTTTGTCGTAGAGGTAGAGGTAGTAGTAGTGCCGCTCGAAGTAGTGGTAGACTTCGTTGTAGTTTTGCCAGGATTCTTGATTGGACAAGCGGCTCGCTTCTGCTTTCCGTCGGATTGAAATACCTGTCCGACCCAGCCCTGACTTATCTTCTCTTCACTCTCTGCCGCCATCTCAGGATCCCACTCTGCTGTCCGACCGCCTAGAGGACGGCCTTCAAACCAAACCCTCCATGCCGCCTTGTCTGAACATGTCTTCGCTGGGTGATATTGTACTAGTAGCTTACCACGTGGAGACCGTTGATTCTCATCGCCAAGAAGTCTAGACCTTTGCATAGCCGTCATTTTATTTTCCACAACTGATAACTCATCTTTGTTTGACAGAACCACCGGTGAGTATTCAACGACATCAACGCGGACATTCTTGCCAAATACGCCGTCACTTCTGAAGAAGTCCATCATCTCGTTTACACGATCCTTGAACAGGAGTTCGCCTGCGTTTGCATCCTTGTTCATTCGAACGGAATCTTCAACTTGACCGATTTTGTCTTGGTGGACGCGTTTTCGTGGAGCCATAATGAAAATACGAATGTCTGGTTGATAGGTTTCGTCTGTGGCATCGCCGAATATGGTGCCTGTGTATCCTGGTTTTGCCCAACCTGCTTCATCACTGGTCTTCATGAGCTCGAGAATCCCCAAGGGGCTCAAGTTGTCGTTTCGTCCGAAGAGCAGTTGAATTTGAGATTTCGTTATGAAATCATCCTGATTTTGGAATGCGTTCTCCCAAATATGACATGCCCATGCACCACGTTTCGATATGATGACTACGGATGTGCATCCATATAGGCCCTGGACAGCGAGGCCAGTGACTTCATTCTGGAATAGAACGTAGTTTGACGTCGACACCTCCTTTTCATCCTCGGTTGCATAACTGTATGGAACATCGACAATCTTGCCATTAAAGATGCCTTGAAAGTAATAGGCGTCAAAGACCTCCCTGGCCACTAGAGTTTCTTCGATGGTATAATCCTTGCCTTTTGGATCTTTCAAGGGCTCGCGGTCACCAGGATCTAACCATTCTCCCTTCGATTCATCTCCCCGTTTCGCGACCTTGTTATCGAGATCTCCCGAAGTCCGCTTTCGTTTTGTATCACAAGAATTTGTGTTACACATGCCCTGCTGACAGATCAAGTCTTGAAATGGTGTTGCTGTAGCAGTTGTTGTGGTTGCTGAGTTGCTCACACTACAGCCGGTAACAGTCGTCCATACACGAGTCGAGCATCCAGCACTGCGCTGACTGCTAGTTCCTAAGTAGGGTGAGTCGGAGGACATTTTATTTCATAGTAGTTAGTAGAAGTACCTGTGATCGAACAAAACACGCTTTGATATGTAGCCACCATGTTCGTCGTGCAGGAAGTGGTCTCAGCTTTCGTTGATGTTGTCTCCCCTGTCGACTCAGTAGATCTCTCTGCGGATTCTGTAGGCTTTTCTTTCGTCCTAGAAGCTTGGTCTCCAGATTTTGGATCATTTTCGGAAGGTGGACAACTCCCAATGCTAAGCCCGATAATTTCGACGCAGAATGTTGGAGTGTCAATCTTTACTTTAGGTAGGTTGGTGGGAATGCAGCCGAAACAGATCTCAGGTGGACCTATGGAGGGAATAATGACTTACAAGAAGTTAGCAGAAAGGAATCAGATCTAATAAATTGCAATCATCACCTGGCACAACCGTTGGCCCGCTGCCTCCTGGAGAGGTGGTTGTAATGTATACAGGAGACGTGTAGGTCCCTCCTGTCAAGATGACTATTGAGGCGGTCGAGGGCAGTGTGGTGACAACAACGAGAGAGTCTGAGTCCATGGTTGTTGTGATTATTCCATTAGATGTGATAGGGGTTCTGGTTTCATTCGGTAGGTTGGTTGTAGATGGTTTTACAGAGGTGTCGCTCTCCGCAGTTGTTGTGCTGACTGTGTTTGTTGGGGTTGGTTTTCCAGGCGTACTACCTGCACTTGTCGCAACCGACGCAGTTAGCCTAACAGATGTAGTTGTTTCATGGAACAAGGTTGACCCAAAAGGATCAGGTTTGAGTCCGGTTGAAGTTACAGCGGGCTCTCCAGACCTGATTGGCCCATCAGACAGCGTCGGGTTCCCGGATGGACTCTCAATGGGTTCACCAGACGGAGTTATTTTATTGGATGTTGGGCCTGTAATGGGACTCTTAGTAGCCCCAAGTTCCCCGGATGTAGTCATGCCACTGGATACCTCTGAGCCACCGGACAAAGTTGTTGTTGGCGCCTCGGGTGTGGTTACTCCATTTGTAGCTGCGGGACTCCCAGATAGAGTTGTTATGGGAGCTTGGGGTGCGCTAACTGCTGTTGTTCCACTCGTTATTTCAGTCATGATTGGAGTTTTGCGCGTTTCAACCGGAGGCGATGTTCCAAACGAGTGTGGTGTCGTCGACAGCCGTGGAACGTCAAGTGTATTCCTATCACCTTGTACATCAGTTGGCGTCGACCCAGTGGGCCGTATTGGAGAGTGCTGGGACAGGTAAGTTTGTATTATAGGAGCAATAAGAAGAGATAGCTCACCACTGGTGTTGTTTGGTAACACATGCCACTTTCAAATTGTTGCATAGACAGGCAACCGATGGATTCAGGAGCCTGATTTTGTCGTGCTTCATAATGTCGCCAGGGAATGCGGAAGCCGCCAACAGGGACAAAAGCTGAGGCCAGTGTAAGCCAGCTGAGAGTTACCATTGTTGAATTGAATTCACTGAAAAACTGGAGTGGAGAAGAATGAACTGAGAGTGACCACGAATGGATATTTTCAACGAGCAAGACGAGGGACTACTCGCATTATGTAGAATCTAGGTGTATCCCCAGAGAACAAACTCAAGTGCTGAGCCCTACATAGTAAATCTGGAAACATGCAACGACTTTCATCACACATAATCAGCTCGAATGAACCCAACACACCAACGAGAGGTTTTCTAGCCAGACGTTGTTGGTTGTTCGTCGCCAGGGCATACAGGAAGGATGCAACGAGGAAAATCACTCCACGAGCTACTTGATACGAGCTGCGGCTATTACAGCCCGAGCGGCAATGAAACTAAAAAATGCACCTCTAATTACAAGGTGTGCATTGATGGAGTCAATCTAGCGTATCACATCAAGCTGTAGGCAACAACCTAATATACCTAATATACCCAACAAGCTCATTCAGCCGAATGTGACAAGGCTGTGTATCGTATGAAGAGCGGCTGTAAAATCGGAACCAACAACACCAAAAGTACCGCAAGACTACCAACACTTTCTCGAAAGAAACCGACACACTCCGCAGGTTTTTCCAGTGTTGGTGTGCCTCGATTTCTATTTAGAGGCCGTGGGTGAATGTTTCAAATAGCTGTGTCGACCAACAGTTGGCCAACGGTCGACCAACAGCCGCCCCACTACGCAGGCGGTTAAAGGCAAATCTCGAGGCCATCTCTCGTCCCACCGTCTGCTGACACATTGAATGTTCTTCACCTCGTCATACTGCGCGCCATGGATCATCCGGAGGTGCTCGACGCTATCCGCAAGAACATTGCCCAGGTGGAGCAGCTTCACGCCGTCCGCCGCGAGTACGAGACCAAGTTTGGAACCAAGATGCCCCCGGAAACAGTCGCAATGCGGGTTCGACAGAATCTCGTACCTCATGACGATACTCTCCCAGACTTGCCTCCGCGTCTTCGGAGGCCAGAATACGTCGTAACGGCAAATTTAATTGGACAAGACGATCGAGAGATCCAGTTTTACGCAGCATGCGAACTGGGTCTGATGCCACAAGTTGTGGCATTCGTCCAAGACTGTAGCCCAAGTCAAGCTGTGCGCCAGTACGGACTTGAAATAGCATCCTTTGGCATCCAGCCTGCCGTGGCTCGCTATCTCCTTGAACAGGGCACCTCTCTACATGACGGTGTCTTTCTGCGGTCTGGACATGCATCGTCGTTCCGGGATGTTAGCCTCTTCGACCGCGATAGGGAAGATCCACTGCCCGTGGTGCAGGTGTTTCTGGAGTTTGGCTGGCATCCGAACCAACTGTGGAACGGGAATCGGGCGTTTGTCAGCCTCCCCAAAGTTCCGCTTCTCGACTCTCTCCCCAACAAGCCACTGCTAGCCCTCTTATTATCCCACGGCGCGGATCCCAACCTCAGCCGCCTAAATTTGGGGATATACGATGTTGAAGCTTTGGATCGCCGCTGTGGCGTAGTCCTCAATGCCTCCGTCTATTGGAAGGACCCCGAAATTATTGGCCTACTTGTGGATCACGGCGCGGAACCCGCCTACGCATACCCGCTCCACTGCGTAGCGCAATGGCAAGGGAATCCATTGAGAGGCTCAAAGTTTAGCCAGAGACGCGCGGTGGCTGAATATCTACTCGCGTCGAGAGTTGCAGGCATAAATGATGCTAGGGAGGTGACATTCTCTGATACGATCGATACGCAAAACAGGTCCGAGGACATGACACCGTTCATCATCGCTTGCGCGGCGCAGGACTGGGAGTTTGCAGGGTGGCTGTTGGAACGGGGAGCGGACCCAAACGCCCTGGGCGGGAGGGCATATGAACCCATGATGTATTCGATACCAGACTGTGGGCCTAGCGATCCAAGTGTTGTGTACGAGTTGGTGGAGAAGGTGAGGAGGCGCCACAGCACCGACGAGGCGATTGATGCCTTGGTTTGTGCCACTACCGCACAGAGTCTTGAGTAGTTTTCGGGCACTATGCGTTACCCACCCTTCATCGTATTAAATATATTACTACGATAACAGAATACCCAACTTGAACGATGAGGAGGGATCTACACGCTCTGTGTTAGGCAGACTCTGATAGTTGTGGAGACATAAATTTCCAATGTAACGTCACCGAGCCTCCAGATGCATATGAAGGTTGTCTATGGGTCCAGTACCCCCTATTATGTCTAATTCAATGCCATCAGTTGTCAACCCCAATCAACAATCTGAATGCTTGCCACAAAAAGGTCCGACATTTATCGCTGCCGTTCGTCATGGCACCATTGTCTTCCGGGGTTGTAAACTCGTAATACTTTCAGGGTCCCCGCCTAAGCCCTGCTCGTGGCTGTTGTGAAGCACTATGCTAACACTGGTAGGGCTGCAGCGCGTGAGCCAACTTGCATGATGATGCGAGCGATTTCGATACGTTCACTCTAATTTACCGGTTTTCGCACTTCTCTCTACGCTATGCTGAAACCAGGCACCAAATGTCCCAATCATTAGTAAATTCGGCCACAATGTTCATCCACCGTCGTCAACGTCGAATGACCAAGATGCTACAAGTGTCATGATTGGTTCGTTAGTCCGCTACTCGTCCGAATCTCATCCGAACCATGTCCGCACCATGTACCGGAAATCTATTCGACCGCATTGTCCGAACTGTCCAATGGCTGATTCAATTTTCCGAAAGATATGTGGGAAACGATCCGAAAGATCCAGGCTAATAACAAAATTGACGGAATACGGCTCGCAATCCGAGAGTATAAGAGCATGATGAAAGAAGGCCGTATTGAGATCTCCTAGGCCATTCATCAGTTTTATTCTGCATTCTCATCCTACTCCTTCAATCTTAAGAAAACATTAAAATGGAGAAGCTTATAGTTGTCACTGGTGTCACGGGCAATCAGGTAGGAAAGCCCTTCTGCCCAGTCTAAGTCGAGTAGAGACTAAACGTTGCAGGGCTCGTCTGTTGCCCGCACATTCCTCGACTTCCCAGGATGGCAAGTTCGAGGCATTACTCGAAATCCCGAGAGTGATGCTGCGCGCGCATTGGCAGAAAGTGGCATTGAGATTGTGAAGGCGGACTTTGATGACAAGCAATCGTTACTCCTTGCGTTTGAGGGTGCATGTGTCATCTTCGCTAACACAGACTTCTTTCTCCATCTGCGAAATTCATTGACATCAACGGACTTGCCCGAAGGTCGCAATCCCAAGGAGCATGCCTACGACCTGGAAGTTGCACAAGGTATCAACATCGCAGAGGCTGCAGCATCACCTGTGGTTCTCAAGACACTCGAGCGCTTCGTGCTCTCATCGCTGGCTGAAGCCCGAAAATGGAGTAGAGGCAAATACACTGCCGTATATCACTACGACAGCAAGGCAGAGATGATCAGAGTTATTAAATCTCAATTCCCGGATCTTGCAGCACGGATGAGCACTTTGCAGATTGGTCATTATGTCACCAATTGGAAAGCCTTCCCTGCTGTGGCTCCCCAGAAACAGGCCGATGGTAGCTTTTTGGTTCAGAGGACTATTGGCCCAGATGTCAAATTCCCATTCGTGGTAGCGGACCGTGATACAGGAACATATGTCAAGGCACTAGTCGACGCTGCTCCGGGAAAGGATCTTTTAGGAACCTCGGGGATCATGTCCTACGCAGAATGGACAACGCTCTGGGGCGACACTCTCGGCGTAACTGCGAGGTATCAGCAGGTTTCTGGCGATGAGATGTTCCAAAATGTCCCAGAACCACTCAAGGAAGAATTGCAGGATGCCTTCGACTTCGTTGAGGAGTTTGGGTATACCGGTGGAGATCCAGATGTTTTAACTCCCGATCAGGTAAGTTTTTAACTACTTTGCAAGACTGCGGGCTAATCATTTACAGCTTGAACTTACTCTTCCCTTGACATCGATGGAGGATTATATTAAATGTGAAGACTGGTCAACAGTGCTCCACTGATGTGCGCAAATGCTTTTTATCACTGGAACAATCTCTCCAGTTCTGGATTCGTGTTGTCGGGACTGGCCATTCCCTTGGGCTCCAACACCACTAGATGATTGAAATACCAGGATTCTTTAGTTAAGGCATTGCCTTTTAGATAATCTTCAGTAGAAACAAGGCCCAATTGTTAAACCGGTGGAACTCTCGGAACTTTTAAAAATGGTCCGTTTCTCCCTGTGACCAGATCCACTTAAACCAGACTTCCACCCAAGTCAGTCACATATGCCTGACGCTAGATAGGATCGATCTTGACACCTAAAGGCTCTTTAAAGTATCTCAAAATAACTTCTGGAACCACTCTCCTTAAATTATTCCTGATAGAAACGCGATTCAGCGAGCAACCTTTGGAATGTTCGCCTCCATCAGTCCAAAAAGAAAGAATTTTGGTCCCTCCATCAAGATCAAGGTGGACAGGCTCGGGCAAATTTTCCATCGAGAGTTCAGTATCACGTCGTGTATCTGCTGTTTCCCATCGGGAACTTGGATCCCTGCGCAAAGGATGTGCCTTTTCCCGTATCACAATAATAAGGTTGAATAGCACAGTCACTACCGCAGGTGACTAGCTAGGAAAGGAACCTCGCTTCGGCCGGTATGTCTGGCTGCCAGACCTCTAATGGATAAGCCCCCAAAACCTAGGAAAGGGATATCAACTATCCCGAGTATAAAATAACTACCTCTTTCCCTTCAATTAGCTGGAAATCAAGCTCTTCGATGACCTTAATTCCATCCCTCATGCTTGTGATATCCCGCCCTTGCTGGGTCCTTTTTGTGTCCAATAGAGCTTCCCTGCCTCGACATCCACAGGAATGCCAACACACCACTGTGTCACATCAATGTCTCCGAACATCGCCGAACCAAGAATTCATGGCTATTCCCCATCGAGATCACGTCGATGAACGCTCATTCCCTCCCGATCGGAAAAGTATACTTACCGGTGTTTTTCAACAACGACTAATCATTTCGGGGTGTGAACTCTTCCTTCGCTGATTGAAGTCTAAATATCCGTACCATCCAGCTTGCTAGACGTGCTGGATCCGTCGCAGGGCCAGGTGCTTGGCCCATGTTTGTCTAGAACATGCGATTCGGGGAGTGGGAGAAATCTATTTTGTTGGTAGGAAGGGTCACCCCAACCCAAAACAAACACCCCGCCCAGAGCTATTGGGTATAGGGTATGCTAACAATGACTCCATCCATCAGCACAGCTAGGCATCTGCGAACTACCCAATTGTGTGGTAAAGCATCTGATCAGATGCTTTAGGTGGCAAGGCAATCATAAAAATAAAGACAAAATCAAGAAATTCATATAAAGACTAGACCCAGACAATCGATAACATTAGAATGATTACCGATATCCACATATACGCGAACTATTCTGCTATTTGTTGCAACTTGATTGATAGACTTGAGGTTTTCGTCAACACCACCGTCCGAGACATAGAGCATGGGGCTTGGACTAAATCCGGGCGTTGAGAAGATTTCTTGAGCTTCCATTGATGAGTCTTCCAAATAAAGAACTATTTTGTTTCAAGGGGGCCAATTACCTGATCGAATCCCCTCTTTTCCATCTTTCCCCCGAGTCTTCCCTAGGACAAGTATGTTTGGCGCAGCCACTCAACAGTCAGTGATCCATCTAGATGACTCTATTGGGTGTATGTATGTTCAATAGATGCTGCCATGTCAAGGCCAATTTGATCCAAGAGATTGCATGGCCACGTGCCAGCTAGAAACATGTGTTGAAATGGCTTATCGATTTCGCCAGGATCACTAATGCCCTCGGCTAGAATCATAAACAACAACCTGGTTACTTCAGGACATGAATGTAAATAGAATCCACTACATCCTTTTCTGTGTTTCTATCTTGTACCTATCAATGACATCGACTCTCACACCTAAACCTGTCTATCTTCCAGCTTCATGTCGATAATCTCTGACCACAACTCCTCTGCGCTTTGATTATGAATTCTAGATACCCACAAATAACGTCTCAAGCAGGATTTAAAGTCAGTCAAGTTGAATATTTTGCCATGGCAAGACAAAATCTCCACTACTTTCTGCAGTAGCCAGCATTTTGTGTCGGCGTTTGTGGCCACAGCAAGAGTCGCCGCAAGAGAAAATGACCAAAGATGAAACTCTATTGGAAGAGGATATGGCCAAAGCGAAGGTACTTGGGCTTGAGTGGAATCTTCGGGGCCGTATATACAATCTCTCACTACGGATTGGAATGCTTTTGTGACTCGTTGGCCTACTGCTGTTGAGGGTGGTCGCTCATTCAGCGTGGTGAGTGAAAAAATGATGAGAGTTCTACGACACAGCTCAAACGTCTTGGCTTGATTACTGTCACTAGACGTTGAAAAAAAGTCTAGCGACAGGAGCTGGTATTGAATATCAGTGAGCAAGTATCGAACCCGGGCAGCCTCGGTGGCAGTCGAGTGCTTCATTGAACTAGTATTTCCGTTCTGTTCAATTGATATTGTGTTGTAGAAACTGTTTCCATAAGCACAGAACTGGACAATATCCTCAAGACCATAGATGCAAGAGCGAAGAGCTCCATGTAGGCTCAATAAGCTGCCGATTTCATTAAATCCGTGACTTTGGAATTGCCTTGCTAGGGAAAGTTCAGGGAGGAGCAAAGATGGTCGGTCGAAGTACGGCAACTGCCCAGAGTCCAGAGAGCCATAAAGATCGGCACTATTTCCTGCGTTAGTTGAAAATCCCAATCTTGAGCTAAACAACAACGTCTGTAGCGCACCGATAAATCTTGTTCAGGACCATTGGTTCTGAATAAAGACTTTCTAGACCACGAATATTCACAAGCTGCTTGAGACCCTGCATATGAATTTTCCAGTGATGATGACGGCCTGCTCCTTTCTGCTCCAGTTAGCAAGTGCCTACAAGAAATTGATCGGGGGGCTTTTACCTCGAGCATGGCTATTCCTGCGATGACAGCAAGTGTTCCGATTGATGTCATTTCCTTTTTATCCTTGAGACGTTGATTAATGATAGAGATTGCTGTTCCCAGATGTCGCAATCCTCGGGATTTGTTATTGAATGCTGTGTAACCAAAGGCATACACATCCGCGCATCCAATGAGAGAATGTAGGAGAGCTGGATCCTGGAACGCTAGAGGAAGCCAGTATTCTTCAATCGGATTGCATCCCGCTAACATTTCCAGAGAATATATTTGTCTCCAGACAGAGGTCGAGACTCGCCTACATGTGAGCGTGAATTGAGAATTGAGCAGAGGTAGACACCTACAATACTGCAGCAGATCATGCATATATGGCTCTAGTCTAATAGGTGATTTGTCAAATGGGTCCACGCCTGCAATGGGATGAAAATTGCCATTGTCCACGGTTATTAAAAGGCGTCCCGGAGATGCCCGTCGGTTGTCCGTTGAGTTAGTTCGATGTCCTATCTGATATTTTCCGTTACTTTTAACATGTTTGCGAATTATAGCACGAGAAGTTCCATCAATAACGTTGCATTCTTGTGTGATGTTGACAAATTCGAATGCAACATGTGACTTTTCAACGTTTTGGTGTTTTTCTGCCCTGTTTTTGGCTATGATCATCATCAGATTACTCCAGGCATACGAAACCAAAATTAGACTGACATCCTTTAGGCCGGCCTCTTTTCCAGGGGCCAGGTGCTTTTCTTGTCTCACCAAAAATAGGGAAAACTTGATGGTGCATCTTATGTGGGCCGCTGCCCAGTGAAAAAACAATTTCTGCCGCGAGACTCATGGTCTTAGATTGAGGCCGGCAGATCATGGCAGTAAACGCCATCAGTAGGAACGAACGAGGAAATCAAGAAACAAATATACTCAGCCAGATTCATCGTAGTGTCTTAAACCAGCGCTCGGCAAGAATCCTGCAAGCTGACAAATCCATGATTCGGATATCAATATCTCACGGCTTACGCGCTAACTAGGTTAAGAAAGTGATAAATTCGATCAAAAGGGGAATGGCTGCCAAAACAAGGCTCCCGAATGGCTGACAACATGGTAGAACAACTCGTTTCAGTGCAAGGAAAATTTACGCAAAACAGGGTCCCTGCCCGCATTGGGCAAGCAATACATGGAAATTAAGCTGAGTTCGCGATAGTCAAGACAAGCCTTATAGCAGGAGGTTCACAAGGACAATTTTCCTTGTATCTTAAATAAATAGAAATAGGTGAAGGTTTTGGAGAGAATCCCATGTTAGACTCATTCAATCTCAGTCCTTGAGGAGCATGTCCATCCAACCGCCGAGCTCCCAAACTTTTAATTGCAAACTCTATTCAAAATGACTTCGTATCATTATGGTACAACAGCTGAAGAGCTCGCAGCAGATTGCCAATCTCACATCGAAAATAAGACCATTCTTGTTACTGGTGTAAGCCCTGGTGGACTTGGAGCAGCATTTTCCATTCTTGTTGCTAAGTACGGCCCACATGGCATCATTCTAGCCAGCCGTGATCCAAGAAAGGCCGAAGCAACAGCCAAAGAAATTTCTGCTGTGGCCCCAGAAGTCCGTACTTGGGTTGTTGAGCTAGATCTGGGCTCATTGGACCAAGTTCGAAGAGCTGCAGGGAAGATCATGTCTCTAGACCAACGCATCGATGTGATTCTCAATAACGCAGGCATTATGGCTCCCCCATTCTCGAAATCCAGCGACGGCATCGAGACACAATTCGCGACTAATCATGTTGGTCATTTCCTTCTAACTATTCTTCTCTTGCCAAAGATTTTGGCGTCCAAGTTGCCTGTTAGGGTGGTCAACGTGTCAAGCGGTGGATTCCGGTTCGGGCCGCCTCGATTTGAAGACTGGAATTTTGATGTAAGCGTGACGAACTCCAGAATCATGAAGTCGACTAATTCTAATTCTTTTATGTACAGGATGGTAAGAGCTATAATCGATGGATCGCATATGGCCAATCCAAGTCTGCCAACATGCTGTTCTCAGTATCGCTTGCGCAGAAGCTTGGAAAGGAAGGCGTGGTCTCCGTGAGTCTCCATCCAGGTGTTATTCAGACTGGGCTTGCGCGAAACCTGGAGATGTCAGATATTCAGGAATTCGGTAAGGAGTCCAAGAAGTCTCTTAAACAACCCAGGCAGCTTATTGAACGCTTTTAGTACAACTTGATCGAACTTTGGGGTACCGATCCTTCTGGGATGTGCCGCATCAATTTAAATCCCCATCCCAAGGTGTCGCAACGCACGTATTTGCCGCCTTCCATCCAATTCTAAATTCCCACGGTAATTATATTTTCTCGTGTTGCTTTGCACCTTTTACAACAATCATTCATTTTGAAATCCTCTTCATACCATAAGTCCAGATTGTTAACTTGAAACACTTTCAGAGCTGAATGGATCGTACCTCGTTGACAGCAATCCGGTGGATCCTAAAATAATACAGAGCTGGGCGCGAGATCCAGTGGACGCGGAACGGCTGTGGGAGTTGAGTCAGAACCTTGTGGGCCAGCAGTTTTCTTATTAAACTTGTCTTGTACTTGCAGGTATCATGTTACATATATTGAATGGGTGAAGAAAAAATGAACAATGGCACGGAAAATTGGGTGTTCCTAGATGCAAGGCGATACTCTGACGACCCTTGCCACCACAACAAACCGGGCTCTCAATTGGCAATCGATGTTTCATGACTACTTGATATATTCTTGGCGTTTTCGATCATCCCCAATGACAATTATGCCAGTAGTTTCCATTTCTGTTTCGTGTTTGACCCCAAAATAACACTTCCATACAGTGTCCCGAACACCAGCTTACAATCGCTTAACTTTGCCTCCTCGCTGCACCTAAAGTTTCTGCTCAAGAATATCGAGCCCAACCTTTTGTTTTATAGCACTATCCAAAATTCCAACCGGCAAAAGATTAGCTATTCGTACCAGCGATGCGTAGGTTCCTCGTGAAACCCAATGTGGTGGTTTCGTCTTTGTGAGATCCTGAACGGTCCTCTTGGCCCACTCGCCTGGATCGGCACCATTAACACGAGAATCCTCGCCTGACATGGTCTTCTCAATAACTTCCCTTGCAACTGCGTACAGCGAGTTAGGCGGCAGAGTAGCTGCGGGGGCGTTGTCAAAAAAGGTCGACTTGACAGCGCCTGTCACCATATTGATCACCTTCACGCCAAACGGGGCCAGCTCCAACCGCAAACACTCGGTGAGGCTTGCAGCAGCAGCTTTTGATGCATTGTATGCTCCGTACAGCGGGAGACCGCCAAAGGTCAATGATGCGAGGGAAGTGTTATTGACAACCATGGGATTGCAGGTCGATTCCATGAGAAGCGGGAGGAATGCTCGGGTGACCCTAATCAAAGAGAAGACATTAAGCTCAAATAGCTCTCGTGTCTTTTCAATGTCAACATCCATCAATGGCATGCAGTATCCGGCACCAGCATTGTTGAGGAGTGCGTCAAGCGAGCCCCCAGTGAAGCTTTGGATCTGAGAGACACTCTTTGTAATGGAGTCTTCGGAAGTGACATCTAGCTGCAAAGTTTCAATACCAGAGGCCTCAACCTGTTTAAGCTTGGTCATTTTGCGTGCCGATGCGAAGACGCGCCATCCTTTCTCGTGGAATTCAAGTGCCAGCGCACTACCCAGGCTGCCGTCTGAGCAGCCCGTAATAAGGATGGTTCTTCTCGAATTCATTCTGATGATTGAATGTATGGCCGACTTAAGATGACCCAGAAAGCTGATAGAATGTAAGATGATAAAGACTTCCAAGATACGCCGAGATATTGTAGGTCGTTCCAAGTGCTTCAAGTTAAGCATCCGCAGGCAGATCCGGTCCTTATTTTATATTTAATCAGCACTAAATTATTCCTCTTTCGTCGGCCTAGATTTGCGACCTTTCGTCGAATGTCAGGGACTCGGAGGCTTTATTTGAGTCAACTCGGAGGCTTTCAATTGACTTGATAGGTACTGCACCGGAGGCTTTGGATCGGAAGCTTTGACAAGCTCGCGGCATCTAATCTCCGCAACCCAAGTCAAAGTCACATGTGTCACCGAATAATGAAACCAAAAACAATCACATTAAAATCTGGGTCTTAAAACCGAGCCCGACCCCATGTCAACCTTTCTTACAAAGGCCTTCATTGTGTCGTTACAGCTAGCCTTGAAGAAAGCTAACATGCAAGGCATGGCTGGACCAGAGCTCCGTACACATGATAGAAGCCCAGATTAAATTCAGCAGCGTCAAACAAGCGAAAAATTACCACTGCCGCATGAGCCGTCCAAATCCAGATCTGGCGGTCATTCTAAGAAAAACATTCGAGATCTATCGATGATCCTACACCCAGTCTGGATGCGTTCCGTGGCTTAAAGAGAAGCAGAGCCCGTACGAGACAAATGTCTCAAGAGGAGCGAGAGAGCGTGCTATATAGACTATATCTAATTCGGGAATATGGAAGCACGGTTTCAGTGACCCAGGCTCTATTTGATTCATGGTTAGCAAGTCTGGGGTGTCTAGCTCAATGTTTTCTCAGTCTAATCCTTCCATAGACTCAATGATTAGACTTGCCTAGGCTCGACCCTTGTCACTTTGTCACTGTGGTTCGTGCTCGTCGACGGGTGTGGTTTCCCATTTCACAGTTTCCACGCCTTAGGAAATCGTGTTATCTGAACAAGCCAGCAGTTGAGAGGATGGTTTGTCGATCTCAAGCAGTTGCTTGGCCTGATCTAAAATATATCATACCCTTTGAGTTCGCCATAAAATGAATTCGGAGTACTACCACAAGACAACAGTGTTACCCCCTTGTCAAGAAAGAAACTCGCTAGGCTCGGCGCGTGCTAGATTTGAATCGGGCCGCCAATAGTCTCACTTGGTGCATGGACCTCCCCACCTCTCGAGCTGATGAATTTTGACACGAAATTGAGTCCTTTTTGCTTCGTCATTCCGAGGAATACGTGTCAGAAAAAGGAGGTAGAAAGGTATAAGATGAGTAAAAGAACACCACCATCAAGTGCGCTATCGGTGCACCAGCGCCCTTCGAAACACAACCGAACATTCTGTGCCTCAACAACCCGGAAGTTCTGGTACTCCAATCATGCCTGGTGATACTCAGTTGAGTCTGCAGTAGAATGCAGCTAACAGATCAGATGTGGGTTTTACGAAGGTTGCTTTGCCCGCACCGAATCTAGACCTCAAATTGAAGACCTCGGTCCAGGTCTTTTTGAAGGGCGCATTCACTTTCATCAGTACCATGAACAAGGAGGCGCTCCACGCAAAGCCTCGTATTCTCGGCAATGCTACTCAGCTGCAGGCGAAGATGGAATCAACCGATGGCTTCATCACCCAACTCAAGGCTACAGTCGAAAACGTCAATCTCGATCCAGGTCATCGCGATAATTCCTACCGTGAAAATATCACGGCAAGTCTTGCACAGGTATGCGTATCTGGACTCGCAAACGGGGCCTTGGTGGCTGCTGTGAGCGTCATTGCCTCCTCTAGAACTGCTATTTCAAACATTCCTGGTCTTCTTTCCGAGGGAAGTATCCTCTTAGGTAGCAATCAACACAGCAAGCCATATTATACGGAAGGCTGTAAGATTGAGGACCGAGACGATGAGATTCCTAAGACAAAAAGCTCCGAAGATGAAGATGGTGAAGAGGAAAATAGGAAGCCTTACGGTTCCGCTCAAGCCCACGCCAATGCTATTCAGGGGTCGCGGGCGGCCGTTAGTGCACTTCTCTGATCAAATAGGGGTGAAGCCCACAAAAGAACGCTTTCCAAAGCCATTATCGGCAAACTCAGCTTTGGGGAGCTATTCATATTTATTCAGCTCGTCAAATGAGCCATCTCAGCCATAGATCACACATTTGTCGCTATGAAACGAATCCAAAAACCCATGGACAACCTCTTACTGAGCGTAACTGAGATCTGCGACGTTATTGAGGCTGTTCACGCTGGATCTATCCAATTCAGACGGAGCTACGATACAGTCGCTGAGATATCTGTTTCTGCTGAGGATTCTAAAGAAATTAGCGAAACGTGGAAGAAGATTGGTGAGAGTTGCGAAGAATGGTAAGACTATTTCAAGTCCTAGGGCATCCCTCCGCTTCTGGGCACGATGGAATAGGGCAAAGCTTCATGTTAGTAACAACATCGAGGAAGAAATAGCTGAACTAGCACAAAAGTCTGTGAAAAATATATGATTGAGAAATATGCAAAACCATGCCAGTCATTATTCTATATGTATTCTATAGCATCAAGAATGCACTCTATTTATCCCAAATCAATTTCATCTACGACCGTAAAATGCATTACTAGTAAGGCAGCAAATCCATTGAGTCGTCCCGCCGAAACTTTTATTGACAAATGAAATGGCCGTTTTTGTTTTTGTATTTACACAGGACGCCTTGTCCCAAACAGTGGCAAAATGCAAGCATTCTTATCAAAGCAACCTGGCGTTCCCCACCTGGTGGGCATATTTTGGATTTTGAAGGAATTTTGGTACTGAGTCCTGTTGCACACTGTTAGGAACCGCCTGGAGTAACTTGAATGGATAAACTAACGCTAGTCATGAGCTTAAAAACGGCGCCCTGAGCATCCTCGTACAGTGATGTGACTTTTTGAAGAGTTTCTGCTATTGAGTTGTCCTGGGCAGCTGCCTTTGTCATTCGGCTTGCAAGAGTTTTGCGCAGTTGGTGATTAATATTGAGCTCGCGTGGGGAGTTGGGAGCCAAGTAGGCATTATAAATTCCATATGATATGGCAAAAAGCTCCTTTGCCTTGTCAGCGGCAGCTGTTGCGACGGCAGCATCGGTAGTTTGTTCCAGGTTTTTGGTAGTTGCTTTGCAGTTTCGAATGAACTCGTTGACTTCTTGGTAGAAAGACAGGTTCTCTTCACAGTGCATTTCCCGCAGGTTCTCTCGAAAGAGAAGGCGAAGAGTGGGATCGGCCAGAATCTTATCGAGCCTGTGAGTATTGGAGTCTTTGATACCAAAACGCTGAGAATTCGCCTCTCTGTTGGATTTTGAGGAGCTTCGGCTCAGATTGCCGCTATTGAGTAGAGCTTTCCCCCGCGGGGCGAGCCTGTATAACGCGTTCTTCGACGGTTGGAAGAGTTTACAGTCCGAGTACAAGGATGAGAGGTCTCGGTCCTGAAGGACTTGCTCAATGAGGTCGTGCTGAACGAACAGGCTAGCAAGCTCGATAGCCTCTCGCATATCCACGGTCGTGGAGTTATCCATAAGCCAGTCAACACTGGCCTTGCCAGTAAAGGTGTCCCGATAGAGCACACCGTTGACTCTTCTTTCGGCAAGTATTTTGACGCCAGCTGAACCTCTGTCGCCCAAACCCGAGTCAATCATGCCGAAACCTCCCGGGCTGCCTTGCCTTTTAGCCCCAATAAATCGGGGGAAAATAACTTCAATAATGCTTTGATCCTGGAATAACTTATCGGTTTTTATATCTCTTTCCAGAGAAATAAGGGGGATTGAAAATGCAGAGGTCAACTCTGACAGCTGTTTTACTTGCAGGCCGTTTTTGGAGCAGAAATGGTTAAGAACGACAATCCCCTTTGGCGTGAGTTGCCAAACTGTGCCTCTCATGGTGTACTCTTGCTCATGCTTCCCATCAGCAGATTGAATAAACCGGGCATTAAGAAAAAGTTGGCAGAGGGAGCAACCCATGTCTTTGGACATGGAAAAAGTAGTTGTTGCAGTGGTGGTGATGATACGAGAAGGATCCTTGGGGTCTGGCATGCGATTGGATTGCGAAAACTTGAGAGAGCCAAGGTTGTTTATCGCTTCCTCAGATAAAAAGGTATAGTCGATTTTTGTAAACCACACGCGGTGGGGTGAGAAAGGCATCAGACTAACTATGAGGGTTGAAAAGAGATCCTCCAAATCCTAGTAATGGTTTTGTTAGCAGGCCGGCCTCCCGGAGCGGCAACACAGACTATGGGCGGGAGAGAGAGCTGCAGGAACCCGCCGCGAGCGCAAAAAGAAAAGAGCAAAAAAAAGAAAAGAACGAAAAAGAAAATCATGACGCCTACAGTACCTTTTGAAAGGGTCTATCGTCGTCCGTCATGCGGAGCAAGCCCGTAGATGACTGGTTGATCCTGTTTGCCTGCATTTTGGGCTTGTTTCAAGTGCTGCGGCTGTTTTAACGAGGCTGTCGACATCTGGCAACTAACGCGGGTCGTGGTCGTGTCGAGTTTTTCTAGAAGCGAGCGACAGCGGGTTTTTGGGTTTCAGGCGCTCGGGATCTGGATAGATTGATTATTATAGCGCACGTCACGATTCCAGTGGCAACTGGTTGGGCTTTCGGTTAATCTTCAGTACCCACTGCGCTTGTTTGGAACCTGCCGTAGCGAGGAAGAGAAGCGAGCCTCGGCCTATCCAGGCGGTGACCCGTTGCCTGCAACGCTGTGAATGGAGGGCGACGGAGCAGAGTTGAAATGATACAGGCCCGTGCCAGCGGCGTGAGCAGCCGCGAGTCAGCAGAGGGAGACGACGAGAGAGAAGTGGTATTTTTCGATGTCGTCTTTTACGTAAGCACCTGCCTATTCCGGCCAAAGACGCCTGGCCCAATGTGGATAATGAAGATGGTGTGAAGCCGAGTCGGCTTGGGTTGGGACCTCTCTCTGGCGTAGGCGCCGCTGCATGGAACGAATTCTCACACAATGTGCGGGAATTGCACGTCACAACTCCGTAAGGTCCGGGCTCTCGAGGCCAATCAGAGCACGCACTAGCCCCTACGAATCATGTGTTTGTCGCGACACCTTAGACAATTATAGCTTTTAAGGGATTAGGGTAGGAGATGGTTGTCGGGTTATCAGAAACGCCGCCCAGGATGTTTGGGGAAAAGGGGGCATTTCCTACAGTCACTTGCTGTGCCTGTAGATCCAAGACGGCGATGAAGTAAAATAAACCAGCCCTCTGGAGACTTTGCATTTGGTGTGCATTCATTTCCTGGCCAGGGCCACGCACGAGGGTGGCGCAGTAGAATCAGGTTTCAGACACGAGGCAATTATTTGACAGGAAGACCGAAAACCGATCATTATGCCAGCTGGCTTTGGGGTTTACCGTTCCCAAACACATATACCGTTTCTTTTAAACTTACTAACAATCCAATCGGGAACAGGTATTCCATGTGCGATAGAAGTTCCAAGTCAGATGCCAAGATAGATAGGTAGGTATCCATGGCTTGCCGGGGAGACAAGCCCCAGGACCAACAATCAGACTTAGTCAGCAGCCTACCCTAAAGCAAAAGTTCACGTGTATTTTACCCTGATGAGGCGATGGAATCAACAATAATCAGCCCTCATATAGTAAAAAGGGGTATATAGTAGCTGGAATTAGACGTTGATGTATTATATTTCTCTGCTCGCCTAGTGATTCCTCTGTGTTTAAGAAAATGTGTCTTCTATCAGAGAAATAGCCCCGTGTCTGAGTATTGCATAAGTAATGCACGTATTATTTAAATTCTACTTTTGTTTTGCTAGCCTCAACGTTTTAATCGCTCGCTTAGCGAGGTTTAGGAGCGTTGCTATTCCCATCGTCTCTAATACCGTCATATCTGAGCCAAAGTTTATGTCTAGCCATCTCTCATCTCGATTGTGACTAAGCAATCAAGTCTAATATCTAGTAGCGAGTGCATCATATCGATCTTCTCTTCATCACCCAAAGCTTGCAGTAACCATCTCAGTAGCTGCATCACGATTGGCCGATCACCGAATACTTCGGGTGCTGCGTCATCAGGTATAGATGGGTTGCTGGCTATGGACACTAGGAACTCCACCAACTCAGCTGATTCGCCCGACTTGGACTCAGATGGCGGCACTCGGCCCTTGGGTTTGGGATTTGGGTGGAAAGCTGGCTTGAGATCGCTCTTAAAAAAGGGCGAGGGTGTCTCGGAGAAGGGTCGAATATTCCTCAACCCAAAAGCAAGTTGTGGCAGCTCCACAAATACTCGTGGCTTTGGCCGGTGCGAACCCGGGATGTTGAAACTGGGAAGGAGAGTACGTCGATGACTGGTTGGATCTGAGCTCCATGATACTGCAGTGCCATGAGATCCTTGATACTGTCGCTTTCTACGATATAACCATGATCAAATACCGCACCAAGTCATTCGCTGCAGCTTTCAAACCCAAGCTCTTCCGGTAATGCACAAACGCATCCAAGAACCTAAATAGCTTACCTGAACAATTTGCCCGATTCTTCCAGCGAATGAGCTAAGAAGAATGAAAAAGTCAAGGTCAAGGTTGAGTTCCTCATTGAAATCCTGCAAGTTTCATTCCATGTTCCTTGAATTTTGGGACCTGCAACCGCATTCCAATTCTCTATTGGCATCGCTCCGAAATGCGAAGCAAAATTACCATGTTTAGAACGCCTTTAGCTGGAAACGGTGCTGATCGAAAGGAATTCTTTACATCTCCTAAGCTGACGACGCTTCAGGGTACTGTGGTTGTTGCGCATCCTTGGCTTCAAAGTTCCTTGAAAAATAGTTCATTCTGTGCATTTTGACCAGCCGTATGAGAGGGGAAGCCGAGGCTTCTAGCTCCGCGTTCGACCATCCAATTCGAGATAACTCGGCCTATTCCTCCCAACTCACTAGTTGATAAGTATAATGTGGGGTCCTTAAAATCCAGTTTAATCGGGACTTTAGCAATCCGAAGCGATTTCTCATCAAAATCACTTTGTTGGTGGACGGGGACACTGGCCAAAACACACACCCCACCCAGAAGGGTATAGGGTAAGCAGATTCGGTGATGACCGAATAGCCTTCCCAAGCAGCTGCGAACAACTTGGAAGAGTGTTAGAGCATCTGATCAAATGCTCTGGAGTGTCCCTCAAAGAAAAGAAAGAAAGAATGTAGGGCAGAAAGTCATAAACAAGGGAATGTCATAAGGGGCTGCACCGGGACTTCAATAGAGTCTAAATGCAAAGAATTCAGGATTTCAAAAATAAAAAATTGGTTGGAGAAAACTGCCTGTTCATTTCCAATGTCTCTGAGGTCCCTTTTATCTTCCTGACCAACCTGATGACAGATTGATCCACATTACCCTAGACCCCAACTCATCACGCATAGAAACAACTTGCCTTCGAAGATGCTGTCCTTGGCTCATGAATCGGAAACAATCTGCAATAGAATCGACTGAGAAAACTCTGCAAGAAGACAATGTCTCAATATAGCCTTCTTTGTAGTAAGGGATGACCGTACGGAGCTATCTGAACGCATGTGAACATTGTCTTTAGCCATACAAAAGATCAAATACTTAGCGACTTGCTTCCGATAGCTGGGATTCGATCAGCAGTACATATCTAGTCTATGATATGCCCTATTCATTAGAAACGGAGAAAGATATAGCTTGCCATTACCAAGTAAATCTCTCTTACCAAGTTCTATCATCTTTCCGAATGGTGTAACACATTGCGAGGTGGCATGGAGCAACTCATCGGATAGTGAATTTTAGACGATATCCACCCCCCGGTCATTAGTCGCTTCTTCAATGTGCTCAAGGAATGAATCTTTCCTTGACTCAAAAGTATAATCTCTTCGATCAGCTGGAGAATTTGAACCTTCTCCTCACTACCCACAGTGCAAAATATCTCTGCACCAATCATCTTTGATATCTGGATTGCGGCAAGCTTAATGCCTCCGCAAGTAGAATTAATGAGGATAGATTGTCCCTTTTCCGGCCTTCCTATATCTTGAAGTCGGTAAATCGCCGTAGCAAAGAAAATACTCAAAGTGATTGCTGCTTCGCAAGTTAAGCTGCTGGGTAATTTAACTCAGACTTTCGAAGGTAGTTTGAGATGCGTCGTCGAACGATTCATCCTCATAGCGAATACCCTATCACTTTCCTTGAACTCTTTGACACGTGTCCCTATTCTGGTTACCACACCAAATGCTTCGTAGTCAAAAGAGCTACTCATATGCAGAGTTCCTAGGGTAGCGAGGATGTCCGAAGATTCATCCAAACCACTTTGACCTTGAACTCGACCTCATTAGTAATGAGCTCGTGGTCTTTCTGGGAAATTCTATCAAATGCTATCAAAATACTACTCTGGCCTAGGATCACTATGTCATATGGGTTGCTGCTGGAATTTTCACGTGACAATGCAAGTTCATCAAGAATAACAAACACTAGGGTAGATTCTTGCAGTTTTTCGAAGCTGGTTACAACCTCAACGCTTTGACCTTCTCTTAATAGAATTGGCTGATTTGAAATCAACGTGTCTTATAGAGCAGCCGTTGTAGTCGGCGCGTTTAGGATCTCTTTGTTGTATTTGGCGCATGGCCTCTCTAACTATGCCGAGATATGCTGCGCAAGGAAAGACTATATCACCTATTGTCTTATGGCCACACAGACAACCCACTCTTTCAATCATCAGTACACCAGACCGGTTCGGTGTCGGCGGTTTCCGGAACGCAGCTGCTAAGAAGCTCATGATTGGGACAACTCTAAAATAGTTATGCTTTGACGACACGGGACTCAACGAGGTAGTTATGATCATGATTCCATGAATGGGTTGGAAGATCTGAGAGAGTTTGTGCATCTCCATTGGGATTCAGGAGACTTTGAAACTGAGTGGCACGTCGTTTTGCCAAAGGGCCCCGATACCAGCGAGGAAGGACCGAGCAGAGTCTATCTTGCGCTCTAGGCAAGGCGCAGAATGATAATCAAAAGAACTTGGAGCTATAATTTGTGGCAAGGGCCCAGCCAGTGCTGAACGAGGGCCCACTCCAAGAAAGACTAGTTTTGTTTCGGGGTTCTATGACTTGGGCGACGAAACAAGGTTGAGGAGGCGGTGGCTAAATCAGAGCACAACATAAATACCGGTCCCATTCCCTGACAACGTGAGATAAGAAACCCAAGGCTATGTTGCCTGCCTTATGCTAGTCCTAAAGGGGTGACCAAAAAATGCGAGACCATTATTCAAGGGGCTCACAATGGCCAAGTTTGCGACATGAGACTGCCGTCGTGAGAATTTTGGCTAAATGCGGATCTCACTGCATCGGGCATGAGAAAAATCTTTCTTACTTTACTTGATTTTGGTTCGGGTCTAGTCTATTTCGCTTACATGAAGCCCGTTAGCTTCAAGCTTATAAAGATATAACATGGAGAATCGATATTTATGCATATGGTGCGTAGTTCCGAGAGTATTCTCGTTGAAATCACGATAAACTGTCAAACATTTCCGGTTAGCGGATCGGAGCCAATCTTCGCTCTCCTCGTTCTAGTCACATCCTTGAATGAGATCCACGCAGGGGCCCAGGCCTTGGTAGACGCTAGTCTGGAGTAGCCGAATAGTGTGCCACAGGACACAGTACTAGACCCACCACAACGAGTTTATGGCGCTCATTGTGTAATTACAGGAGAAGAGGCTTAATCTCAATTGGATGGTTCCATTTAGGTCGAGACAGAGATACGAATTTCTTTGATTTCTGGGAATTCTGCTCTTTATCATAGTGTTGGTGGCACTGAGATGACACGACACTCGCTGTGAGCGCCATGTGACATCGTTCTGCTGACGGCGTCCAGAACTGGGGCTGAGTCAGGGTAACCCATGGTTATCAGCATCACCGTATTGCGGCTGTGTGGTTACTAGCTTGTTTTGGCCATGTTGCTCTTGGTTTCTAGGGGGATGGGTGGACACCACTGAGCTAAATCTCATGCCATCTGTCAATACTGCCGACGGTACTTAACCGGCCCCATTCCACGTTTGTTTCTGCCCCTCATATGGATTATTCACATCCTAAGGACTGAAGCCCCACACCAGCATCCCCGGTGCGACAGCCGCTACCAGTGAATATGGCGAAGTTTAAGGTTATTATTATTGGCAGCGGCCCAGTAGGGTTGGTCGCGGCACACGCATTATCCCTGGCCGGAATCGATTTCACCCTGCTCGAGCAAAGGGATACTGTTCTCGGAAATGAAGGGGCGTTGCTTGTTCTCTGGCCTCAAAGTCTACGGGTTATGTATCAACTCGGAGTGCTTGACCATGTTCAACGTGAAAGTGCTCCGATTCAACGCCTCGAAGCTTTCAACACAGATGGCACCAAGATCAGGACAAGCGCGGGCCCTGAGTGTTCGACAAAGAAGTGAGTCTGTGGCTACAAAAGCGAGTTGGCTTATGATGACTGACCCATTTGTTAGTCATGGCACATCGGTTCTTACTTGCCCCCGCGCAAAAGCTGTTGAAATTCTGTACAACAGTCTACCTGATGCGACCAAACCGAAAATCCTTACAGGAAAAAAGGTATCAGATATTTCAATCACTGACAGCGGGGTTACGGTGACCTGCCTCGATGGTAGTATGTTTGAAGGCTCGGTGGTTCTAGGTGCCGATGGTTGTCACAGTTTAACACGTCGGTTTATGCGAAAATTGGCACTGGAGGATGACCCGAACATCAAATGGGATCCAGAAGTACCATTCACCACTTCCCACAGAGGCATGTGGTGCAATTTTAAAACATCGTCTCCTCCTGGCCAGGTCCTTGAATCCCACGATAAAGGCCGTTCTGCTGTGTATATGACAGGCCGAGGCACTGGTTCTATCCTCCTGTATGAGAAACTTGAACAACCGACTCAAGAGCGAGTCACCTACGGAGAAAGAGACGTTGAAGCCTTTGCATCTCGGTTTGAGTCATTGGTGCTTGCAGATGGAGTTTCATTCAAAGATATCTTTGCCAAGAGAGAGGCGGCAGGCATGACTAATCTACAAGAAGGATTTGTGAAAAATCGACACTGGCAAAGGATAGTGATTGTTGGGGATGCTTGCCACGCACTCACGCCGAACTCTGGCCTTGGATTCAACAACGGAATTCAGGATGTTGCAGCTCTTTGCAATGGACTGCAAGCATTGGTTGAAAATACAAACCCAGCCGAACCAGACACAAAATCCCTTGTCGAGGTGTTTCAAAACTACCAAGAACCACGACACAGAGCGATACAGATTGAGGCAGCCTTGGCAGCTCACACCATACGTTTGCATATGTGGGAGAATTTCGCTTATGCATTTGCGGATCGATATCTTTTGCAGTTTGGTTTTGCAGACAATCTATTATATGAATACATGTCTCGACAGTCAGTGAGGCACGGAGTAGTTCTGGATTATGTGGCTGCTGAAGAACCACTGTTGGGCGCCATGAAATGGACTCATCCTATGAAACCCAAAATCGAAGAATGATTCATTCTTGTGCGACGACTGGAGGCTAGATTAGCCCTGAGAGATATATACGTCTTCAGAGCTAGAAAATGAGATTAATGAATGGCCTAACTGGAATATTATAGTATCAGTAGCGGAGATTATCCGGCGCAGTGAGAATCAAGCTAATTCTGCAAGCAAGTGCCTATAGTCGCATCCTAGATCTCAACTCCCTTGTCATGGGAATCTGACACTATCTTCTGGCTATTGATATAGAAAAAAAAACGTGAACACTAAAATGACCATATGGGATCCAATTAGCTGGGTTGAGTTCCATACCATCATCTATCTCAGTATTTTAAGCACATCTCTCATTGTTCTGGGGTCGGTGTGTCTGATTCGCTTTTCGGCGGCAGGCGTCTATACTGTTCATTATTGCGCGACGTCGAAGATCTCTGCTCTTACGATTTTAAGACGTTCACTGAGCCCTCATGCTCCTACAAGCGTACCGGTGAGCTCCACCAACTGATAGATAAACAATTACTCGATCTAGCATCCATTTCATGTTACGGTTGCGACGTCAAAGCATGAAATAAGAGGAGTCAAGACATAAAGAGCTAAAACAAGGCTATTATGTAACATTCTAGTGAAGGTTTGCGAGATGGAATATAGAAATGACTGCTTCGGAATGCGCAGAGAGAGAGAGAGGGAGGATGGAAAGGCTGCGTAGTACGAAGTTTCTTCGTACCGAAAGGTATTGTGAATATCAAGGGATGACCTCTGCAATTGGCCTCAAAAGTGCACCAAAAACTGCCAATTGCCTTTCAGTGGCTGGCTACCTTGCAGATCCCCATGTTCTCGATTTTCTGCGGCAAACAGAAAAGTCTTTGACTCGCACTTGTTACCGTCGTAAATGCACAACAGACCCCTGTGACTTTATAACTAACAGTCAAGTCTCTATGGCACAGTAAATTGCCTTCATAAGGGGTGCCTATGTCAGTGTGAACAAAGCCATCCAGAAAGGTTTGACCAAGAAAATATCTGGCCAATCCCGGCCTCGATAGATATAGGATGAGATATAGTATAATAATGATGGAACACGACATTATATGGGGGGGGCTCGCCATCTGTGGACGGAATGGGTATATCTCCCTTCACTACAATGGCGTTAATCATATCATCGACTTCATCTTCCGTTAAGGCAATGAGGTTCTTTGTTGGCACATAATTGGATGCAGATTGTGTGGCCCGAGCTCCACCGATGGCCATGACGGCCCAATACGAACGAGTACGACCTCGTTCCATATCTCTTGCACGGTTCTGGTCTTTTTCGATTATACGTGTCTTCGCTCGATCAACTCGTTCCTTGTACTTGTCTTTTTTTCCTTCTCACTCTTCTGCGTCGGCCGGCAGCTATGCTTGACTGACTTATCATCGCCTGTGGAGGGAATGTGTTTGTAGTTATAAGTTTCCGGATCTCGATATCGGAAATCGGGGTCGCTATCGGGGCCGCAGGCGGAAGTATTGTTATCGTCAACCTTGAAGCCCTTTCTACGAGGATCGGCAACTTGTCCCTGGGCGCACTTCTTGTCGCCATCGTCGATGGATTGCGGATTTTCTGTTGAGTCATCCTGCCCTCCCACGGCGGGGTCAAATATCTTGTTCTCGGGGCATTTACCTTGATTGTGACCCTTGAACCTCATTGGATTTAGCATCGATGGAAGGAGCTTAATTAGCTAGAATCATTCAAACACGAGAGCAGTGTGTCGGAAGTTAGGTATTTATAGTATGATGCATCGTGGAATTCACTGCTGGATGCCAATTTGCCATCATTTGAGCATCTTCTTGTCAGGAACAAGTATGTAAATGCCATTCTAGGATCTCCCGTGTGCGCGTATATGTCTGTCAAAAGTCACGTAGTCATATTACTGCTATAGCCTCCACTGCTCCGTTTTACGTCTAGTGCCATTAAATGGACAATTTAGCAGCTATGCCAATCCCAACTCTCGTTGATACGGACCCATCTAGCTTCCTAGCTTTTCCTTCATACCCATTATTCTGCCAGCAAAAGAAAAGCCAGTTGGTGTTCTCATCATATCCACTAACTAGCGTGTCTCTTGACGCCCTACGTCGACACACTCCCAGCCGTTGCCCTCATTTGATTGGCATCATACATAGTCAAAAGTGGGGATGGTCTTATCTAGGCCGGCCGCATCCTTATGATGGCATCGCCAAGGCTTGAGGTGCAAAACACCAAGCTCCGCTGCCGTCGATCACGCGTTATCACGTCTTACCTGTGTAGAGTATGGGGAGGACTGCACTCGAACTCGGGAACCGAGGAGGCGTGGCATGAAGACTCAAGATTTGTCTTGTGTTCGGCCTGCAGATGCACTGATAACAGCACCCAAGGCTATTGCACAGGAATATCGGAGCGAAATTGAAAGTCAATTCTCCATTATTGCTGGAACATCAAAACCCGAAGATTCAAGAAGCAGAAAGATTATCACCGTGCTTCTGGACGTCTATCTGGACACTATACATCCAATGTAGGTTTCGTGGTATTTTGAATCCCGTGAATATACTGAAAGCGGATTGCAGGTTCCCTTTTTTCTGTGAACGCGAGATTTGGGTGGGATGGAGGGATGGGTCATTCCCGATGGGTGCCTCGGACTATATGAGCCTGATGTGCATGTGTACACTCAGTGCTCTCCATGCTGGAAACAGAGCCTTGTTTACTGATGACGAAGATTCATTCGATCCCGCAACATTCGCGCAGGACTATCTCAACGAAGCTGAGGCACCTACAACTACCAGCGCTAAGGATGCTGACCTAGTCAATCTGATCCGATCGTATGGATTCCTTACCCTGGCGGGAGCTCAGAATGGAAACAGCGCCATGTTGCATAAGTATCTGGGGCTTTTCCATGGTATAAGTGCGCATTTCAACTTCCACGACGAGTCGCGATGGCCTACCGAAATCAACGCGTGTGAGAGAGAGGTGAGACGCCGCCTTTGGTGGGCGATGTACCGTCTTGAGGTTCACACTGCCAGCGTGCTCGGCAGCCTCATCCGTTGTTCTGATACACAATGCGATGTTGGCTACCCATCAGGTTCGCATCACCCAGCTTTCATCCCCGGCCGAGATGGTCAGCTTGAGGAGTGGTTCTCGGGCTGGAATTCGACCACGGATCTGTATCGTCTGCTTGAGCATGCTGTGCTGAACTTCAGAGCTAAGCATAGAAAGCACTCATCAGTTCTTGCCAACATCGATAAATCGGCCACAAATTCTATAATGGAAAGACTCGCGAAGATTCAAGATGAACTCATGCCACAATTCGGATCTGTGTACTCAAGATCGTCTGATAGCGGTCGGACTCGTTGTGGATTCCAGGCGTGCAACATCCTATGCACGATTCACCTTGCTCCGATGATTTATTCCCTTGCAAGAGAGGATAGCATGGAGATTGCATGCAAAATTGCCCAGGACTTGATGGAGAACATGAACTCCATCCCCGAGAATACATATGGGCCACAGGGTCTCCTCTCCTCCAACAATTGGCGGGAGTTGGACACATGCTCCTGAGCGTTGCAAGAAAGCACTTGGTAACGCAAGTTGACAACCCCATATTTGGAGATGTACTGGCCTCTCTTACTGGGCTTTTGGCACGCTTTGGGGAATATAGAAAACTCTCCGCAATTGCACAAGTAAAGCTCTCTGTGGAGCTCCAAGTCCATGAACAACGCGTGGGTAACATCGTCTTGGAACAATCGGGAAATAAAAGTACCCCGGCCCTCACTGCACTGCGAGAACTATCTTTTTTGGATATGTTGATATTCAATGATCAAAATGAGCAGGATTTCCTCAATGCAAATCTACTGCGAGCCTTCACGCGGCCACACACGGACCTGAACCTCCAATTGCAGCATAGTAATTTGCATTTAATACTCGAGACTACTTAAACATTCTTACATTCCAACTTGTTCTAGATTCTTCTCAATCCTATTACTTGTGTTCTTTTGCTTGTTCGTTCTCCACTTATAGTATTCCCCACCCGTCATGACTGGATACTTCATCGGGTTACTCTCGCTAACGCAAGTAGGAAGTAGGAATCGGTTCCAACAACTTTGATCTGTTGAAGCCAAAGAAAAAGGGAGCTGAATATATCTCTCGCCTACTCTTGTTAATAACGTGATGAATAGTGGAGACAAACAAGTCGTTCGTCTGTCTCATGAAACAATCAGCAATATTGACCACAAGTGAGCCCGGGACAGGCTTAGCTTTGACCCATGTTCCATTTTTACTGAGCACCTCAAGGCCTCCAGATGAATCCTGTGTAACCATCGTGAAGCATTTCACATCGGTATGAGCCCTGATACCGTTCTGGTCATCAACAGAGTGCGTCTGTCGTGGATAGTGCAGGATTCGCATGCCAGCTTCGGGTTTTTGTACATAGGCGTCGAAATAGCTTTCAGGTAAATGAAGAGCCAGTACAAAAATCCGTGTTAACTGACGTGCAAGCCTCAGAGGCTGCGGGTGATATCCATAGAGTCCCTCTCGAAATCCTGGAAGCTGAGACGGCCATATGCTTGCCGAAGGTTCACAGTCGTCAACGGCATCGGGATCTTCTGCCGGGTCGTACGCCCAATTGAACGCCTCACTCAAATCTTCAAACCAAGGTCAGCGATCCATGTAATTACATCGCCGGTGACGATGTCGTACCTTGATGCTTCCAACCGTTCCTGTTGTAACATTCCATTGGATGATAACCCACATCCTCATTCGGCACTAGTCCCGTAAAGACTTCCATCATCTGTTCTTCGGGTAAGGCAAAGAATCGCTTTGCTTGCTTCATAGCTTCATCGGAAAACTTGGGATCAATCCCCTTGTTCGCGTTGTCAATGAGAGGCAATCAGTGCTGCGCCATCATTGCTAAATCAGATGGTTGATCAGATAAAAGAAGCCAATTTTTGTTGACGCGACTCGGATCTCTTCAGCCACAGCCTTTCGGTCTTCAAGATTTTGACTCCAGATCCTCGATGCATCGATGGCGGGGATTATACCGAGGTGTGCAGAAATGTTGGAGCCAAAACTGAAGACTGTGCCATTTTGCAGCGTCACCACAGTCTCTCCATTGGAAGGGTCGGACAGAGTGGTAGAAGGGGCCATTGGCAAGTGAATTGGTCGTGGGTGTTCACAATGAGAGTTTTCCAATATAACAAACTTGAGTAAAGATATGTCTTATCGAAATGTATTGTGATACCGATCAGGAAGCGAATTTTAGGCCCGGGTCCATGTGCAAGATATTGAATTTCAGTCCTCTAATATCTCTCAGGATCAATCCTAAGGTTCATTGGGGGCTAATGACATGATGATGGTGAGCTGACAAGCTGTTAGGCTGCTAAACTGCTAAACTGTTAAACTGGAAGTTATGGGCCTACTATCTACTCATCTTGATTGGCTCGGGCAAATCCTACAAAGCTGCAAGTCGTGCTCGACAAATGCTGCAATCTTATCGGTAGCCCCGCAATATTTGTTCGGAATGCTGTAGTCAATCACATTGCCGACGGCGAACGCTGCGCCATTATCAACTAAGTTATCTAGTAGACGTCTTTAACATGCCAGAGCCTATAAGTAGAGCAACTTGGGCAAGAAAAAAGCAATGACATCTAATCACTCCCTATCCCACCGCCTTGCCCGCCGACTTGAGGTTCGGTGAGATGACGACGCCGATGTCGATATCTACGTCAACAAGGATACACGGCCGCTGCCGCCTTCGCGATGAACCTATGGCCCATGGGAGTTTGTGGGCTTATGGATGATTACAGGTTCCTTCAACGTTGGTGGATGGACAACAGGCTCGTCTCTGATTCCTCTGGGTCTCAACGTGTTTGGGTAATGCACGACTTCTCTTACTTTTGGGATCAGCATTAACAGTTCATAGCAATCTATGCTAGCTATAGTTATTGCCCACACTATTGCTGGGGTCCTTTGCGTCGCTGGGGGTCATCCCGGAGCAAAATGGCACGAGCAATCCGCACACCTCATATGGTAAAATTGTGATGCTAATTGCAAAAGGCTACCCGCGTATTCCTCTCTTTCGTTTGGACGTCCACAAATACCTGGTATGGGAGCCAATGCCTCAAGGTTCTGCTCACATGCATCTGGCCCTCGTTTCTTCGGCTCAGTAAGGAACTAGCAGGCGGTGCAATGCGGGTTTGCGACTTGGCATCCTTCATCCTGTACCTTGTGCTCTGCGTGCCTCTTGCATGGTTCAGCCCCGAAAATTACCGCAAGCCCTTTTTCTTTGCCTCCGTCACTGTTGCCAGCACTGTATTTGTACTTCTCACCTGGTCTACCGTGAAGGCCGAGGGAGGTGGTGCACTGCTAGCTGATGTGAGCGGCATTTCTGGCATTAAAGCAGCCAAAGGAAGCAATCTTGGCTGGGCTTTCGTGGCCGCGATCACAGCAAACATTGGTGGCATTGCCACTCACATGTGGTCACAATCCGACTACACACGCTATGCTCGAAAGCTTGGTGACCAAATCCTGGCCCAAATGGTAATGGTGCCGTTGGGTACCATCGTTGTGGCCTGTATCGGTATTGTTTGCACGTCGTGCGTGGCAACGCTCTATCCCCAAGAAAAGAAGTTGCTGTGGCAGCCCTATGTCCTCCTGACGCAATTCGCAGGCATGAAGACAATCAAGACGCACGGGCTGGAGTTTCTTTTGCTAGCATTGCCTTCATGCTCTCACAATTTGGCATTGTCGTTGCGTCTACTTTGGTCGCTGCTGGTATCGACTTGGCGGCGCTTCTGCCACGTTGGTTCACCATCCGTCGAGGGGCTTATGTGACTCTCTTGTGCGCTTTCATTATGCAGCCTTGGTACTTACGGAATACAGCCACGAACTTTCTCACTGTAGTGGGAAGCTTCAATGTATTCCTGGGCCCGCTAATGGGCCTTATGTTTACCGACTATTTCATCATTCGGAAACGGACAACCAAGCTCACCGACCTTTACGGAGGCTCCTCGCAGAGCATTTATTGGTACACAAAAGGATGGAACTGGCGTGCTGTTGTTGCCTGGGTCCTTGGTGTCTGGTTTCTTCTACCAGGTTTGGCGCAGAGGGCGGTTGATCCCAAGGGATTTTGGGGTGGATGGACCCGCCTCTATCAGCTGGCCTGGTTCGCTAGATGTTTTGTTTCTAGAGCGGCTTTTCTCGCCCTAGATTATTTCTGGCCAATGCCAGAAAAATCTATTGTTGATGGTGCTGACTACTTTGGAATATTTGGGGATCCGCCGGTCCTTCGAGGATTTGAGGATAAAGTATCCCCTACTCCATCCATGAACGGCATAAATGAAAAGTCACAGGATGTTTAGAATTACTTGAAGCAACATTATTATTGTCCAAGGCTGAATCACAATAATTCGATTTTCTGAAACGTTCAGTTTTGCGCTATGCGTTCATTAAGTTTTTTTTACAATAATCCTATTAGCTTCGGTCAAGTCAAGATAAGCGGTAATAACAGTTTGGCTACATGCAAGTACCAGGTAGGACCGAGTTACCTTCGCCTTATTGTCCTCACTCGAAATCGAAACATAAATATCGACCAAGGCAATCTAAAATTCCCCCTTATGGTATAACATTTCGAGTAGATTAAAGTCCAGTTGTAGATAAGCTTCAATAGTACAAGAAGCCAGCTACCAACATCACTTCACTTCGAGGAAATAGCTCTTAACTTGCTTGGTTGGACTAGCCATTACGAAGAAGCATCTCGTATTTTTGAAAAATGTACATAGTAATTCTCTGCCTCGTCATCACTTCTTATGACCCTGGTGGCAACATCCTCGCTCAGCCCACCGCACGTATCTCACGCAGCACTGTGACGTAGCAAATAGCGGATTGAAGTGGTTCAAGATGTTGGGTGGCAAGCAATCTTACAGCGGCGGGACTAGAAGGCCTGGATGTGCTTGTGGATTCTCCAGGGTCTTATGGCCTCAACAATATCATACTGGTTCAACCCATGAAGACAAAGAGTCGACCTAAGTGGGCGACGTTGATTTGCGACACCAAAAGTGGCATTTGCCAAGATCCAGTAGCACCAGAGTTTGAGGCGAGAGGGTATCGAATATCTTATGGCAGCTTCGGTGAGGCCCCACCCCGTGGGCACGATGTGCCTGTGCTTCTTGACCGGGAGAAGCCATTCTTTGAAAGCATCACAGAGTCTGCGCTCGAGCCGCTGAAGAGTTACATTGATCAGCTTGGGGACACAGGTCTTCTTTGGCTTACTGCTCCATCCTCCACTCGCAACTGCCGTGCTCTCCGACATGCCCAAGTCATCAGCTTTGCTAGGACTGTGTGATCGGAGACGGGGGTCGACTTTTCCCCTGCGAGACTAACATTCTGGACTCATCTGCCGTTGTCGACGTCTTCGGCCGATTCAAAGAACGGCAGCAAGACGGAGTCCAGGGACCCGATCTTGAGTACGCAATCTTAGATGGCGTGGTCCGTGTCAATAGGCTCTTCCCTTTCTCCTTCAATGAAGAAGCTCTTGTCTCGTGGAAGATTTGGTGCGCGAAACCCACGGCAAGCACGTAGAGGTGGTTCTAAACTCGGTGGCCTGGGAGCTTCTGCATACAACTTGGAGATGCGTTGCGAAATGGGGGACCATGTTTGAGATTGGGAAACAAGACCTGCTCGGGTGTGGCAAGCTGGATGTGAGCATCTTCCTCGCCAATTGCAACTATTGATGCGTCGATATAGGCCTGATGTGGCGGAAGAGGCCTAGGGAATCAGTCCGGCAAGTGATTCAAGACTCTTCCTAGAGGATACCACCGGTAGCTGACTGACGTGACCATTTCTCGTCCAGGCTGCTCAGGGAGATGATAGGCCTATACCGCCATGGCAGCATCAAGCCCATTCGTGTGGCCAAAACGCTTAGCGCTAGCGCCATCCATGAGACTTTTTGGACGATGCAGCAAGGAGCCCACATCGGGATGGTTGTCGTGGAGATGTGTCACGGCTCGGACAAGCTTCAGCTCGGACAGGCAGGTTCATGCGGACAAGCTCATGCTATCCGGGAAAAGCCCACCGAGTTTGATGGAGCTGCGTCGTATCTGCTCGTCGGTGGCCTCGGGGGTCTCAGTCGTACTATAGCGGTATGGATGGCAACGAATGGTGCCCGCAACCTGACATTCTTGTCTGACTCAAGCTTTGTCGAGGAGCTCAAGATCATGAGATCTCGCCCACTGCAGCGTCACCGACCGCCAAACCGTGGGCAGGGCCGTCTAAGGTACTCTGGCGCCCCTAAAGTGTATCATCCAAATGTCCATGGTGCTTCGCAATCAAGTGTTTCAGCACATTACGATTGATGAGTGGAACTCCTGCGTCGCTCTGAAAGGGGCCGTGGAACCTGCACAACGCCACGGCCTCGCGCTAGGAAACGGTCCCTTTGAATTCGCAGTCGTTGACCGAGTTGGGCTTGGATTCAATAATTGCAGTTGAGATGAGCGCCTAGTGGGTCTGACATTTGGCTTTGGCATCAGCGCCTTGGAGATGCTCGGAATGGGAACGCTTGAGGCTCTGCGATAAAGAGCCGCCGAGGCCTTGATTGTGTTGCATGATGAGTCGATGCGTCGTCATTAAACGCCTTACCCCGGATATGGGTGGCTCGGCACATCACATCTCTTGTATCGCAGCCTTGGCAGTCGTAGCAATCTACTGGAACCAGGCAACTCTCCGGCTCCGTGTAGCGAGTTGGCTGATAAGCTTAATCTTCGGTCAAGGTTATACAGTTCATCGTCAGAACTCCGTCGTTTAGCTCGCTTGCTTGCAAAGACCAAGCTGTAACGGAGTGGCGCAGTCGCGCTTGTTAGACGTCATCAACCCGAAGCGCAAACAAGGCGACGAATCCAAGCGCTGAGAAGTCGTCAATCACACTCATCAACTCCGGTCGATCCGAGCGATCAACGCCTTTGCACTGTCAGCTGCAAGGTTGGGATGGTCAGATTAACGCCCCCACGTCAGCTGGCCACTGCACACACTCAGCTGGGGTCAGACATTTCCTCAAAACTGCAACGGAGATTTTCCATTTTCAAGCCGGCTCTAATCTCATGATGCTGAAGCCTAGAAATTCTTTCATATCCTATTTTCGTATGTCTCAAATGATAGGCTGGAATGCGGTTTGTATATCAGTTCTCACCCAGGCCGCGGAATCAATATTGAGCTGCTTCGAGCTCGCATTCGGACAAGGCGGACCTTGACATCGATTTTTTGTACATATATACCTATATACCCTTTTGTTAAACCTACTTTCTGTATATATTTGCCCCAAACCTAATCCAGGCCCCTTTTGCGGTGTTTTACCACTTTCAGCGGCTATCTTCGTTTCCGCCTATTCCGCCATGTCTAATGCCGCAACTGACTCCAAATCCACCCTGAGAGACGAACCAGAGGTGGATGATAAAGAATTAGATGAGCTATTAGACCAACTAGCCATCCGATCAAGCCAAGAAGGGAAAGAGGTCCCAGACGTCGTCTCAGAGCACCATGGCTCCTCTCTATGGCCCTCTCCTTCCACATCTCTGTACTTTCCCTTCTCCTCTCAGCAAGGCAGGATCTAACAAGAATCCAGCATCAAATCCCAAGCCAATCTACTTCGTATCCCTTTAAAATGTCGTGATTGTCATAGGCCAGATTTTCCGTCCAACTTTGTTCTATGTGGCGGTTGTGGAATGTCTCACTTGCCTGTGCATCGAACCTGCCTAGCCAGAAATGAGTTCCATCTCCCAACAACAGACGACAACGACGGATATGGTCGATGCGAAGAAGTCAATTTCCAGGACTTTGTGTTTACCACTAAAATTATGGACACCAAAGCACTCGAGCAAAATAAAAGCATTCTTCACTTGGAAGACGTGTCTTGTACGTGGATAGGTGTCCCAGACCAGCAAGAAGGCCGGTTGCCCCAACTCAATGTCTGGCCGCGACTTCAACGACTGCTGGACTCTTCAGATAGTGCCTTTGATCGGCAATATCCAAGCTTGGTTTCCTTTATTGGAGACACGGGGTCGGGGAAAAGCACGTTAATCCGGGCTATGATGCACTTGCTAAGTCCCAGGGATGCGAAGTTATCTGTGCCAGTACCGGGTGTGACGAATGACCAATTTGACTCGACAAGCAGTGACATTCATGTCTATCCCGACCCTAGTACTATTTCTACAGAACGTCCAATTTTTTTCGTTGGTAGGTGAGAAGTTCTATGATCCTCCAATCCGACTCTAATGCCCCGCAGACTGCGAAGGATTGGCGGGTGCGGAAAACCCTATTGCGCGCCAGATGATAACGTCGATGAGGAGGAAAGAGCCGCAAGCTGATATGCAGATCGAGGAACGCTCTCCGAAAAGCAATAAACCACCCGGTTTTGTGCTTCAAAAGCTTCGCGAGGAGACCAATGATTACATCAGCAATCCCACAAGTAAAACAGATCTTCGATGGGGCAAGATGGCAAACCTTCCTGCGCCATTGTTAGGAGAGAGCAAGCGTCGTGTTGATGCATCAACCCGCAAGGCTGTTGTCAAGCATCTCTATCCACGCCTTCTCTACGCCTTCTCAGACGTTATTTGTTTTATATCCAATAATACAAGGTAGGTTCTCTTCTGTCTCCTGTACTCTAGACTAACAGGGGGACAGGACAAGTCACAGTTTCCTCGAGAAACTTCTCGACTGGGCACGAGACGGCCACGAACGAACAATCAATCAGCAGGTAAAGCCAGCTCTCATCATAGTTCTAAACAAAGACGTCGAGGCCGGAAATAGCGATGCGACAGCAGAGCAGCTGACGAGCAAGTTGCTTGGAAGCTTCCAGAAAACATCAAAATATCAAGAGCTCAAAGCTAAATGGGAAGCGCGAGGAAAGACGATTGCAAATGCCTCTGACCTCATCCTCTGCTACTACGACTCCTTCTGTGTTGTGGCTATTTCTGCGTACACTCCACGAAGCCCTCCCGCTATCACCGCTTCAGTGGCTTCACGCATCAGGGGTCTATACGAAAAGATACAGACCTCAGCGAGTGCGATCTACAAAAAGCGGCTTTCATTAAACGCGGAGTTTGACATTTCGACTTTAAATGCTTATTTAGAGACGTCCTTGCAAATTTTAGGCAAGGATTACCGTTCGGCCCTCGACTTCCACGGATTGTCAGAGGGAGATTTGCAGATTCCCGCAACCTTTAGCGAGCACATGGCAAGGTCTATGTTTAACCTTGCCAAAGCTCGCGGTCTACACAACACAAACCTTGTTGGCGGCGAACTTTCCCTCGTCAATGATTTTACGCCATACGTCTCCAGCTGCATTGTTGCCCAGCTTCCTTTTCCAGCAGACAGAGGCGACCAAGCTTTATATACGGCCGAACTAGAAGCTGTTGAAACGCGAAAAGCGGCACTGGTCAATGACGCGCGACGGGGTCTCCAACTATTCCACGATCGATATTGGCGATGTGAAGCATTGAATAGCACAGGAACCAGCAGATGTGTCAATTACTTGGTTGGACATGAAAAAGGCCACCAGTTTGAAGGAGTTGACCAGACTTCCGAGACCTCTCCAGAGGGTTTGGAAGTGGGACATTACGCTTGCTCCTGGGACATTGGCGCATTTAACGACGAGCTTTGGAGAGGAATGCATCAGCTACGCACCAAAGAGGACGCAATACAACGACGGTTGGAATTAGCTTCGGCCATTGGACTCACTGAGATAAAATCTCAACGGACTTGTCTTGCTTGCCTAACCAATTGCCCGACCAACATTCTTCCTTGCCGACAGAACCAGCATGGAATTTGCGAGGCATGCATACGACTTCAGTCTAGAAACAGTGAGCACGACTCTGTCATCAACATTACAAAATGCCCCCTTGGTTGCAGTTTGACTGTTGAACCATGGAGCATCCGGGTGAAGCCTGGAACGGCGGGCCCAAGAATTCTCGCTCTAGATGGGTTTGTGACCATTTTGTTTGATCCGAGGATTACGCTAATTGATTACAGGGGAGGCGTCCGGGGCATCGTTGAGCTTTCGCTCCTTGACAGGATCGAACAAGAGGTCGGAATGGGCATCTCCATCCACGAGCTCGTTGACTTAGTAGTCGGGACAAGCACGGGTAGGAGAATAAAGAATTTCCTTGAACGGCTATAATCGCGGACTAATCGCTCTTATCAAGGGGGCATCGTCGCATTAGGTGTTTTTCATCAAAAATGGTCACCTGCGCGCGGCATCCCAACATTCCAAACACTTGTCAATGATGCGTTTTCGCTCCGACAGCGTCTCAATGTCCCAATGATCAGGGCCGTTGTCCAACCGTTTTGCTCATTCAGATACACGGATACCGGAATAGAAGAAGCGCTTCAGAATGCATTCAGCCACGATTCGTACCTGTTTGGACCCCTTTGGTACCCGGCCCAAGACGGCCAGGTGATCAGGCAAAGGTGGGAGTTGTGGCTTGTTTGGAGGGTCGCAATCAACCATGCCTCATCGCAAACTACTCCCGCAATCCGGAGCGGGGAGAAGGTAAGGGTTATCCCAGTATTCTAACTATCCTACATCACCAATATAGGACTAACATTTTCAGATGATTGTCTATCGCGAGAAGAGGACCAAGTGATGGACTTTAAAGTCTGGGAAGCGTGAGTATCCTGAATCACCGAGTTATCAATTGCTAACCCCAGTTAGCGCGAGAGCAACATCGGCGGCTCCCACCTACTTCAAGTCTTTCCTACATCCCAGAACAAATCGCACTTACAAGGATGGAGCAGTCGTCAGAAATAATCCCGTCAGGGTCGCAATGGAAGAGTATCAAAAGATCTGGCCCAACTCTGTCCAACCTGACATCATCCTTTCCCTCGGCACTGGCGCCGTGCTCAAGAAATCTGGACAGCTGAAGACTAGCAAGCGGAACAGAGATAAGCTAAAGTTGATTCTCCCAAGGGGCATCATGAAAAAGATTGAAACTGGCGTGGACATGATAGAGAGTACTATGAGCTGCCAACGGGAGTGGGATGACTTTGCCCGGTCCATATCTCACAATCGTCGCCTCGCTGAAAACAGCCACCGCATCAATATCGGACTGTCTCATCGCATCGAAATTGACGATGTTGCTTCGATGGGAGACCTTCGACAGCACTGCGAAAGCTATTTGCATTCTTCGCATGACTCGACGTACATGGACAAGAGGTACAAGAGCGCTAAGGCACACATCCGTGTTGTAGCGCGGCGTCTCATTGCCACATTGTTCTATTTCGACAAGAATATCCATGGAAACCTGCCCCAGGGTCATGTCTCTGGCTCTATCCACTGCAGATTGACCCCCCACACGGAAGCCGCTAAATCTCTTCTCGCTCACCGGCCGGTGTTTCGGCTAACAGAGATTGACGATGGAGGCCAGACTCGCGTAACTCCGATTACATTTGTCAACCTGAAGCAAAGTTTTGACGATCGCAACCTGTCAGCAAGTGTAGTGTTTGACGTGTCTGGAAGCTACGCGAGGTCTATTGAGGTCAAGCTAACCTTACGAGGCCCGGACTGGGAGCCAATTTCAGGCTTTTAGGCAGGTCGCAAGCACTTGTTAACATGTGCTGTAAGTAGCCAGTTCAGAATAGACTAGAGGTCATCGAAATTTCGGATAGCTCGTCTAAATCAAGCCCACGCTGTTTTAACCCTCGGTCATCGTATAAATCGTCATTCCAGAAAATGAAATGTGACAATCAACAAGCATTAGATCTGGCCACGTCATCGTCGAGAATGACATCTCGCTACACACCCTGTCAAGAAACAGTTTCACTGTGCTAACTAAAAACGCATGGTGCTGGAAACATCCGCGATTGGAAGCGAGCTGCTTGCGACCCATCTGGGTCTGCTGTTGGCACATATCTGTAGGGCCTATCGCTGGTGACAGAGCCGGGAAGGGCCGGATCAACATCCGCATGAAGTTTGCACACATAAATGGCGATCGAGTATCTCAGGAGACCTCGGGCAGAGTTGCCGCTGTGGGCCTTGAACCGATCGGCGTAGAGGTGGGATTGGTCAACACAACCTTGTAACATTAAACCATGCTCTTGAATGCAGTTCTTTATGCAGTTGGTTCGACAGTAAACATATATCACAAGACCGGATAAAGTTGGGTTGGTAATATCGCATTTGTGCACATATTTAAGATGGTCGACGTCCGTTCTCAACTAGAGGGTAAAAAAGGTTCATCTACCCCCAGCATCTGCATTGACGAAACCCAAATCTTAAAGTCATGGCACAACCCGACTCGTCTGCGTTTATTGAGCCTGATGAGGTTTGTGTCCGTCGATATTCTTTAGGCGCGAATGATTACTAATTAGGAACCTGTTGTCAATGATTAGGACTCTACGATTGTCACTGTATGGATCGATTTATGCAAAAACAATCACAGAGCTAACGAGACTAATCATAGGAAGGGAGTTCGTCAACGCAAAGTATATCAAGTTCGATCATAGACTACAGACGTGAGAATGGGAGAACGTATCATCGTTGCAAGGATGGCAGTACGTGACCACTCCACTGCCTTCTTACCAACCGTGGCCAAACAGGTTGACTGTTCGTGCATCATACTCAATCAACTTTAGAATACAATCTGCCCAACGACGAACAAGAGAATGATCGCTTAGGTAGAATTGGAAAACAGCCACTCGTGATGTCAATTACTCACCTCGCAAAGATCTCCAGCATCATTTGTGTCTGCTCACTTTCGACAATCGGCTGGGACTCGCTCCTGTAAACAATCCCAGCCCCAAGTCAAAGCGAGTTCTCGACCTGGGTACTGGCACTGGAATTTGGGTAGTGGACTATGCCGATGAGCATCCTGAGGCTGAGGTAACATTTGTAAAACCTGAAGGCACCATTCAGGCTTACGAACCCTTCTCCAGGTCGTCGGTGTTGATCTTTCCCCGATCCAGCCCGGCTTGTAAGTTTTTATACCGTATTCTCTCGACAAATTGGACCACCTTAGCGTCGGCGGGATCTCCGCGTTTTACAAGAAAAAGAAAGTTCCAAGTCACATAATTGGCCGTGTGCACGTTTTGTGCACTTTCTTGAAGAAACTAAGGTGGTCCAATTTGTTGAGAGAATACGGTATATTTCTGTCTGCTAGCCTCGTCAACTAATAACCTGCAGTGTTCCTCCTAATGTTCACTTTGTGATTGATGATATAGACGATGAGTGGACATATCCGGAGCCTTTCGATTATATCCATAGCAGAATGATGAACTTTAGCGTCAAGAACTGGCCGGAGTATCTCAGTAAAATCTATGAGTATGCCACCTTGACAATTTTGTCCCGACCAATCTAATCAGCATTAGCAACCTCGCCCCGGGCGGCTACGTTGAGCTCCAGGAGATGACCATTATTGCGCGATCCGACGATAATACCCTCACCGAAAAGCACGAGCTATCCAGGGGACTAGATCTCCTACATAATGCATCGGTAAAGGCTGGTAGAGCTTTTCGGGATATAGACAATTTCAGTGGCTATTTAAAGGACGCTGGCTTTATCGATATTGTAGATTCGCGTTTCAAGTGGCCAACGAACAACTGGCCGAAAGACAATAAGCTCAAAGAGCTTGGTACATGGAACAATGAAAATATGGCGAATGCCCTAGAGGCAGTCACAATGGCGCCGTTTACAAGGATTCATGGATGGGCAAGCGAAGAGGTCACTAAATTCTTGGTTAAAGTCAGAAAGGAGCTAGATGATCGAACAGTTCATGGATATTGGCCAATGTATGCGCGATTGAAACACACGTCGAGTTCCATGCTGATTTCGTTACAGAATTTCGATTTACGGGAGAAAACCAGAGTCCATGTAGGTAATTAGCACCAGTTGGGCTTAAATGAGTACATGGACTTCTCAAGATACAAATCCAGGTCGTCCGAAACAGCAGCTTTGTTATGATGCCATCAAACGCTTGTCAATATAGACCATAAGTGCTGCAGTCATGTCCTAATTCTGCCAAATTCATCTAGAGCTGAGACATTTCTCTCCAAATCCCAAAGAGGAGTTCCCAATATGCAAACCTCCGACCCCAAAATATCTGCGGTATGGCCGGTGTCGGGTGGTTGGGCGGTTTGCTGACCAAGCGCAAAACCACACCCTCACCTCGTCGGCCAGATAAAGCAATCAGCCTGTACCCAACCTGGGCCTCGGTTCCATCCTTTCAAAGAATTTGGCCCATGATTGGCTCGGGATCTTCCATTCAGCTTCGGCTCGACAAATTGTCTACCTCTTTATCGATTTGCCCCACCAGTTGAACAGGCGATGATCGACAGCGCACGCAGTGTAGTTTGAAAACGCGCCGTTTCGCGGAGCGCAATTTGTAAGCATCCGATCATGCACAGCAAAGTCTGTATCAGGCGAATACTCTATTGAAACCAGAATACCAGTCCCTGATGGATATAAAATAATGCTACCAAGTCAACTACTCCATCTCTAGTGCAGAATCGGGCTGTCGATAGTAGGCTCAAACCATGTCTCTTCCCGATACCTATCTTGCTTTTCGGCGGACTGCAGGTACTGCCCCTTTGACAATCGAGCAGTCCATCGAGATTCTCCCCAAGAAGCTTGGTTCCAACGAAGTGCTTCTCAAAATCCATGCTGTTTCACTCAATTTCCGTGACATCGGAATGCTGCATGATCGATATCCAGCCAAAGTAGAGGACCGGGGCATCGCGGCATCGGACTGCGCGGCTGAGGTGTTGGCGATTGGTTCCAGCGTTATGGATTTCACCGTCGGAGACCATGTGGCGCCGACTTTTGACCTTAACAACCTCACTGGAGATGAAGCGAGTCCTTCTCTTCCATTGGGCGGTAGTGCTGCAGGTGTCCTACGCGAATACGCCGTCTTCGACGCAAAACACCTTGTGCATCTACCTAAGCATTTATCATGGGAGGAGGTGCGTTCCAACTTGATAAGCAATGCCACCTGTGACGAAACTAAGATTTTAAATTGAAAAGGCGTCGACTCTCGCTTGTGCCGGAGTTACAGCTTGGGTAGCATTGAATTCTCCAGCGTCTCTGCCTAGACAAGGCATGAGTGCCCTGTTGCAAGGTAACGGCCGCCTCTATCAGGGAATCATCTCCTAACGAGCAATTCCAGGCACCGGAGGAGTCAGCATGTTTGCGCTTCTCATTTGCATTGCTGCTGGCATTCAACCCATCATCACTTCCTCATCTAACGAAAAACTTGCCTCCATTAAGAGACTAAATCCTCGAGTACAAGGGATCAACTATAAGAATACGCCAGATATCGCAGCGGAGATGCGTCGCATTACGGACGGCAGAGGTGTTGACATTGTAATCAACACTACTGGACCAGCATCTATTCCCAATGACATTGAAGTCTTGTGTGGAAAGGGGGGTGTCATCTCCTTTGTTGGGTTTCTAGAAGGGTATGCTAGTGATTGGGAGCCTAGTGTGCTCATGGGTCTCATGTCTAAGTGGGCCAAGTTGCAGTGAGTAAATGTCCTATCTTCATTTTGTTTGACAAACCTGACATTTTCGGGTGGATAGGGGAATTGGGGGAGCGGGCTCGAAAGCAGATTTTCAACGCCTGAACAAATTTCTTCAAGATAAGAAGGTGTCGCTCACGCCGATTATTGACCGCACATTTCCCTTTGAGGAATCTGAAGCCGCTTTCAATTATCTCTATTCAGGAAAGCACATTGGCAAAGTGGTTATCACTTTGTAGTGTTAAGGTCCAAGGCAGTAATACTATGACGGAGATGTAAATTAAGACAGAATGCACAAAGTTGAGAACGAAGTGTTCTTAGTAATTACACTTAAATTCAAATAGTCTTAAGCGAATCAAATTCAGTATTTCGAACGCCACACATGATCACTGGAATTAAATCGCACACGTGAGAATAGGGTCACGGGAATCAGAGGTATTTATTGGGTTGCTTTCGATCTAGGGTCGTATAATGCCTATCCAATTCAACACTGAAATAAGGCCGATATCGAATCTTCTGCAATGTGCTTACCAGCCGACGTGAACCGGCTTTAAAACCCGGGATTCGGCATGTCAAGATGAGTCGGCGTAATAAATAGGCCCGAACCCGACTTCACTCATCACAGGCCTGGATCCAATAGAATCTTCGCATAGCGATCCTGCAAAGAGCATACAATCTTCAGTCTAATCGGGAATAGTGGAAAAGCCGTGCGCAAGCCGGAGCAGTTCAATATTTACAAATATGGAATTACATCCCAGGCTTCCATGCTGGATGCTTACAACTAGATAATAGCCCATCTATGCTTCTTCCTTATTCAATATCTCAGCTCAGCTTAATTTCCAATTATACATAAATTCAGGCTTTGCTTCATCATTGCTCTCTTGATACCCAATGCCACCAAGATTAGTTCTCCAAACTAAAGTCTCTCGTTACCAAGTCCTCCGTCAAGATGGCTCCAATTCCACCCAGGTATGTCTGTTCTCAAGTACTCACAAAACTTCCCTATCCCGAAAAGTCATTCACAGGGCAGACTATTATTGTCACTAGCTCCAACACCGGTATGGGCCTCGAGGCACGGGCATTTTGTCCGTCTGGATGCTGGGAAAGTCATTTTAACCGTGCGCAACATTGGTAAAGGCCTCACCGCAGCTGCATCCATTGCGGCCTCGACAAAACGGGAAGGTGTTGCTGATGGCTAGAACCTCGATCTCTGTAGTTATGCTTCAGTTGACAGCTTCGCAGCTAGAGCGCGGGCCCTCAATAGACTGGACGTGGTGGCCGCTAGTGCCGGTGGCTAAACGCGCCAGGTCTTCCTTGTAGAAGACAATGAAACCAACGTTGAGGTTAATGTCCCAAGCACCTTGTGCCTCGCTCTGCTCCTCCCTCCTCAGCTCCGTGAGACATCTACAATCCTGCACAAGGATGTGGTACTTACCTTTACTGGTTCTTTTGTGCACTGGATGACTGAGTTTCCGGAGCGCCATGCTGAGCCTATCCTTCAACAATGTGTAGATGAAAATACTACAAACATCTGAGAACATTATTTTTCTATTGAAGTCCATTCAAAATTGTCACTCATATCTATCTGAGGTATTATGTATCCAAGTTGATGCAACTCCTTGCGTTTCGTGCTCTCGCCAATGAGCTCTCTGAAGCGAACAAGGGGGGCTGGATCATTTGCTCCACTGTACGGAGTAAACCCTGGATTTATAAATACAGAGGTACCGCGAGAGATCGGGGACCCTGCAGCCTTTATTTACAATCTTATGAAGAAAGTGCTATCTCGCACGGCTGAGCAAGGCGGAAGGACGCTCGTACATGCTGCGGACGGTGGCATTGAAACCCATGCCCCATGGGCAGTATCTGAATGACTCTCAGATCGGAGAGCAAGTCCATCCGCCCCAGCTTGAAGCGCCACGGTGTTATTAACCTTTGATAGAGTGTCTCCATTCGTGACAGGTGAAGATAGCAATAGGACATAGAGGAAATTAAGCAGGGATTACACAGATAAACTCACAAGTGTACGTACAGGATTCAAGCAAAACGGCTACTAGTCAGATGGTAGTATACATATTTTGCATAAATTGACAAAACTCCACACCGCACCTCATTTCAGGGCTTATCTCGGCCAGTTTCTTCAAGTTTTGCCTCAGATAAACTTTGGAATTCATTGTAAAACGGTCATACTGAAGACCTGTCGTTATTTCACATGTGTCCGCCTTTCTTCCCGATCCAATTGCGTGGTTCGACGCACAGATCGAAACGTATAGGGTAGGCATCCCCGCCACAAACATGAGAAGACGGATCCACAGACTTCCCCGCACCAAGTTGCCGGACCGAGACTCGTGATGAAGTTCCGGCCGATGGTCCAATCTTTTTGAGTTCCGGTTCTCAATCACGGAGCTTGACACCGATAGCCGTATCTGCGGCTTAAGCGCTCGCCGCGACAGATCCGAGGCAAATACTGCGACATTTCAACAACAGCAGTAATCACTCGCAACCGACAATTTGACATACATTGTGTCCTAATCATACAATCCATCCGCCTACACTTTCCGCGATAGCACAATGGCAGAGTCAAGCATAATGAGCATCGGCAATGAGCGTTTTAACGCTGAAGCTGCGGCGTGGGACAGCAATCCCTTTGTCCGTGCCATGAGTATCGAGGCCTGGAAGGCCATACAGAAAGCCGTCCCGTCTCTATTCGGCCCAGCAGCCCCTACTAAGCCCGATATACTTGAGATTGGTTGCGGAACTGGCCTGCTCACCCTGGAGGTGGCGCCCGCTGCAAACAAATTGGTGGCCATTGACGCCGCCGAGGGTATGATTGATGTGCTTTCGTCCAAGCTACGTAAGCTAGATGCCCCTGGCAATACTCTTCCACTTGCAATCCTGCTGGAAGACCCCGAAGATAAGAGACTGCCTCCTGCAGACGAAGCCAAGCTGGAAGGCTCGAGACTCAAATACGACCTTATCACTTCACACCTGGTCCTCCATCACATCCCAGAGCTCAAACCGATCTTGACAACAATGCTTGGCTGCCTAAAGGAGGGTGGGATGGTAGCTCTGACCGACTTTGAAGACTTTGGACCCGAAGCCCGGCGTTTCCATCCAGAGAACAAGATGGATGGTGTTGAACGACACGGCATCCCTCGGGAGTGGATGGCAGTGCTAATGCGCGAGGTTGGATTCAAAGACGTGAAAGTTGAGGTGGCGTGGAGGCATACAAAGACGGTGGAGAAGTTTCCAGGAGAGTTCAGCGATGAGCCAGTTCAAGGACAAGGTGAGATGATGGAGTTTTCCTATTTGATTTGCTTAGGCAAGAGGTAGAAGAAAACTTTGAATTATCAGACACAGGTCAAATCATGTGTGGTTTCCTGGAAGATGGCTTTTGTCACTGTTACATATCATCAAAATTCCTTGCTCACTTTGAGAAGCCAGTTCTATCAACGTGAATTGTCAACTCGAGCTCTTGAACTTGGTCGTTGGCCAAGGAATATAATGCAAGGGTTGGTTAGACGGATAATATTCCAGCTACGGCCAGGCCAAATCAAGTTGCCCTGTGCTTGACCACATCATTTTCTATTCTAATTTCCAGATTCGGCCAATTTTGCAATAATCCCAGCAGAAATAAACCTCCCAGGGTTCTTTTGCGAAACATGGCCTAGTTCTCTTGGCTTTTTTCGCATCACAACGTTGGCCTCATCATTGTCAAGTACCTCGAGCATTCCTTCAATAAGACACGCGGAGGTCCAGTTGGGGCTTGAATCGCGACAGCACCAAACCCCGACCCCAATATCCTCTGCTAGTCGCGCAAAAGTATACGAATCCATCCACTGGGGCAAAATAAGTGACGGGACACCAGTTCTAAACACGTGGTCAGTAGATGTGGTAAGGATCGGAGGACAACATACGAGATAGCTTCATGATAGCAGCCTGCACCTCCATGATGCACGGATGCCACGATGTGACCCGATTCAAGAATCGAAGTCGGGTCAGCCCTCAGCCAGCCTTCCAATTTTAGACGACCGTTTACGATGAAGGGATCTAAAGGTTCGATAAATTCATCTCCGTAATCCACGCCCTGGTCAAAGTCATAGGTAATCTTCCGAAACTTCCACAGAACCTGTACGTTAGTCTGTTTTAGAACCTCTGCAACAGCCGTCGCCATGGCTTTGGCATACGTTTCGGGATAATGGAATCCGCTCCCGAGATTGATGAGCATGGTGGGAGCGCGCGCAAGCCAGGCAGCCATGGCTGGATCCTGTTGTGCTACTGTAGCAACAGACAGTGTTATCGGACCGTTACACGTTACATTCTGCGGAATCACATCCACTGGTCTGGAGGCTTCCGGCAGAGTTTGAGTGAGCCAAGGTACATCTGGACGGTGGAGATTGTACAGGTTGATTGGGTCGGCAATTCCCTTTGACCTAAGGAACGCTTGTTTCGCCTTGATATCAGGCATGGCAAGCACGGCAAAGATGAATTTGAAGTTAAGGTGGATATTTTCCGGTCTCAAGCTCCACGGGACAGGGTAAGGAAACCCAGATCCAAGGCTGTCGAGTCAATGATCGTGTAGAAAGAAACACGCACAGTGATCTGCCAACTTACGCAGGATATTTCCAGAACATGGCGCCCCATGGCTGGTCGACAATGACGTTCTCAAGCAGAGAATTCGGTGTAGTCATTGCATGAAGGCGATTGCGATCCCGTGTGGCGTCAATAGCGGGCCGAAACATGGTGTCCAAGACGACAACCGCGGGATCCAACTCGTCAATTAGGTCCTGGATTTGACGGTATATTTTCAAGTGGACCTCCCCGCTCCATGGAGATATGTAAGGCTGTAAATCTTTTCATACAGCGTCGATTCTAGCTCTGCCTGGAGGGTGAATCGCATTGAGAAGGGGTTTTCCGGCTGCAATGGTTGCAGAGATGAGAGATTGGCCCTCAATCTCGTGAAACACAATCTCTCGTGCTGTCGGCGACTTGTATGACGAGATACGCTGCAACTTATTGGCCATAGGTGCAAAGGAACTGTAGTGCACCTCTACGTGAGGGTGTTTCTCCAAGAGGGCATGAGCCGTTGCCAAGTGCCCATTGGAGAGGCCATGGTCGCTATTGGTGAGAAACAGCACCGTGTTGTTTTTGCCGATGACGAAGGGGGCTCTGGGAGGCGACGGCCAGTTGAAGAACAATGCCAATCCCGCGACGAGCTAGGAGCCGACCAGGAGCAATCGGCCCAACATGGTCGACTGTGTGTGAGAAGAGGATGAAGAAGGCAAAAAGGATAATGGTCGATTACGCACTTCCGGCTTGTTCTGGCCCATAATATCGTGCTTTCTGATTGCAAGGGTGTTTTGCATCACCATGTGCCGGCGTGTTTGGCCCTTGTGTAATCCCATGTGCATGTAAGACCTAGGATAATAATAAATGGCCGAATAGAGAATAGCATATGTGCTCCAAGAACAAAAATCAGCCACAGAATGAGGCGGAATCCGCCGCAACTGCCACTGGGAATCTGCAATGCTGGGGGAACAGTGAATCGTGAACAGATCCACCAGCAGCCAGGCTATGCGGCTCACCGAAGTGCTTTGAGCAGCTGATCTATGTCCCCGAATGTTGCTACTGATTTAGTACTCAGTTATCATGTGCGATTAGGGTCATGCGCGCCGTCTTTAGAATTATGTTATGCCTTGTGAAAGATGGAACAAATAAGAGATGGCGTTCGTCGGTTGGCAGTTTTTGAATGGACAAAGCAGAGTGAATTCACAGTCGTAATCATGTGAATAAAGTAATCCAACCTGGAAACGGGAGTCTATTCAACCTGAAACACCTCCAGCTTCTCAAAAAGGAATCTTCAAAAAGGGAGAACTGGCTTCGGAGTATAAAGCTCTTCGAGATAAGTAATCTCGTCGCTTGTCAAGTGCACTGCCGTAGCATCGACTGCCTGATCAATTCTTTCCTTCGATTCCAATCCACAAATAGGCATGCAACCCTTCGAAATGAGCCATGCCTGTGAAATCTGCGCCATGGAACACTCTTTCTTATCCGCCAAATCTTTGACGCGTTCGACAATCGCCCGATTAGAGCCTTCATCATTGCCTCGAAAGAGCATTTTTAAGAATGGATCCGTTTGCTCGCGCGGATCGGTGCGGTCTGTCCAAGGATGTGCGAGCACACCAGCTGCCAGAGGTGACCACGGAACCAGGCCAACACCTGTTGCATTGCAATACGGGTTCATCTCTCGCTCCTCTTCCCGATACAAGAGATTGTACATGCCTTGCATGGAGATGAACTTGTGCCATCCATGCCTCTCAGCGACATTCTGAAGCATCTGGAATTCCCAAGCGGCCATCTATGATTGTACTTGTTAGAACCTCTAGGAGTGCATTCACTTAAGATGTCTTATTTGAGAAGCATCAAAAGGGGGGAATTGCTTACAGAGCTGGCGCCGATGTAGCGAACCTTGCCGCACTCAATGACATCGTTGAGAGCTTTCATTATCTCCTCCGGTGGCACGTCGCGGTCCATCCGGTGAATTTGCAGCACGTCTATGTAGGTGCCAAGACGCTCAACACTCCGATCCACTGCGTCCAAAATGTGCTTTCGAGACAGGCCTACACGGTTGACTCGCGGTCCGTCATTGATAAGGAGAGTCGAAGGATCAATGGGTCCTCTTTTCTCATCCACAAATTGGAAACACTTTGACATGATGACCAACTCGGAGCGAGGAATTTCGAACTCCTTGATAGCTAAACCGAGAATCTCCTCCGAATGCCCATTGGAATAAGTGTCAGCCACATCCCAGGTATTGATGCCCTTATCAAAGGCATATTTTAGGATTGGAAGTGCTTCCTCCTTGTCAAGAAGCCATGGCTGCCAATTTTTATCACCAAAGCTCATGCAACCAAGAATGACTTGAGAAACTTTGAGGCCAGAGCTACCGAGTCTTCAATTCATGTCAGTTGGTACATCCACACCCTCCAAATAGCGGCTTACCTGACGTATTTCATAGTTGACATGGTGATTGACGAAGAAAATAAACGAGATTAATGGTCTGTATGGTCGTTAATTTTCTTGGATAATAGCTGTTTATATAGCTACTTCGTCGACTCATTCGGCTCTAATGTTGTACTCAAAGCTATTACGGATATGGGATCTATGTGGAGTGTGTGTCAGCCGCTTGCGTGGATCGGCTAAGGGTTGCAGCCATGGTGGCGCCGAATGATTCGAACCACAATGACGTTTTGATTTACAGTCTTCACCGGCAGTCTACTCGGAACGCTCAATATCGAGGATGCATGCTCAGGATATTCGCCAACTCAACCATTCATTCTCACTATCCTGGTGCTCGCACGTCAACACAAATGCCGGAAATCATCGCAACAAACTAGATTTTAAACTCGAAGAGCATTGCCGAAAAATGCAGACTTTTCTACCCGTATGTATCCGTACCGGAACGCCTTAAGGCCGCGATGCCTAAACCCCCGAAATCCAACCGTCTCATTCATTTTGGAGGCAAAATCGAGCCTTCTGTTTAGCCAGTCTTGAAGATTGGCAGAGACACCCGTCAGCCAAGTGCATGTAGTGAAGTGTAACGTGGCGCATTTAGAGCGTCAGCCAGTTGCATGGATATTACATGGCGACCCACTAAGACTATCAACCAAATGCCAATTGCGCTCCCACATGAAGACGCTAGCTTGCAATCTCGAAATAGCTCACTCAGCATAATACCACAGCTTTGCCTTGAACACCGCCATTTCTTAAGTATTTTACATGTTAGCGATCGTAGAGACTTGCTAAATATGTAAGGCCCTCTAATTATATCTCGAGGGGCGACAGTGAAAGCTGGGAGGGAAGACGCTATATCACAAGGACAGGGGGGAAACAAAAGGCCACGGCCACGTGTGGTTTTGTCGTCAGAGCCTTTCGGAACGAGAGATAGAGAAGGCCACCTAAGCCAAAAAGGAATAGCATAGCGACCAAGGGTAGAACTTCCTTTCTGAGAGTCCTAGGGATAAGAGAGAGGAGGGTAAGGAGGTCGGGCGGTACTAAGACCTTTCGTTCCGAAAGGCATACTAGAAGAAGCACGCGGAGCCACGGCTCACCCACCTACTTCGGCTCAAAGATGGCATTGCATGCTGATCTGGAGAGCTAGCAGGCTGAAACGATGGGTTAGCGTTAAAATTCCGCAATACCAGTAACATATCCACCATCGCAAATCGTATCAAGTTCTAAGATCCCAATCTAGGTCAAAGCCAGTATGAATAGTCTGAGTCGATCGCCGCGTTCCCGACGATCAAAGTGAGTATGACAAGTTTGTCATGCGTACCATGCAGTCTAATACCTAATAATATGCAAACAAAACAACAAAAATATACCCAAGGGCCAGTCCCAAGCTACTCATGGCAGGCCTATTACATCCAGAGTGACCAGAGCCTTCGCTGTCACTGCTGTTGGTGCCAACGTTGGTGTCAGTGTCGTTTTTGCCACTCTCAGAATCACTATCGTCACCACAATCCACGGAACAATTTCAACCGGGAGAGTGGTGTTGGCCGAGTCATTATGAGCAAAATTCTTCCCGGGGGCAAGGAGTTGAATTTCATAGCCTTCTAGAGTTGAACAATTATTATTGGCATTCGCAATAAACATACCAGGGTAGTTGCCAAGGGCCGAGGAACGATTGCTAGAGGTATCAAATGGGGATGTGAGAGAGTGTGCAGTCATTTTGTCTTCAGTTTATGAAATAGAGGTAACAAGTAAATACCCCGTGATATCAAGCCTCAATGTAATTTCTCTTCCGAGTTTTTTGTTGGTCGGATCTCAATACTCTGCTACCACTAGCCGCTGGCGTGGGCAGTGAAGAGGATATTTTTGACCCGAGGCTCGCTTAGCGTCACTTCATAGCTTACCTGTATCATTTGCATTCCCGTTGAACAGCCGACCTGACAGTCATGCCACACGAGAATTCGATATTGTACGTGAAGCCATCGTTCCTGGTCTGGCGCAATGAAATAATGGCGATAATAACAGAGATTGGATGGCTATTGAAAACGAGGGCAGGGCAGCGGAAATTGCGATGGCGCTCACATCAACCCGCCTAAAGCCTCCGAATAGAACTTTTCCGAACCCCCATACAAATCACAAATTAGCCAATAAGAAGGTCAAGTAGTTTTCGAAGCCTCCATCATGGGTTAAATCGTAAATAATACTCGTCCAAGCCGGCTCAACGGTGTAAATTCATCTCCTAGTACCCGCTCTCGCAAATTACCCGACATACTCTTAGTATACGCACGTATATGAGATACAAATATTTCTGACAATGAAGGCATGGCGATTTCATGTTGCGACAGGTGGTGCCTGCCATACCTGGTCTTGACGGGCTAGACGTGTGGTGAGAACGACTGACTCCTCCATGCAACTCGGTCAACTTGACATGTTCCGGAAGCAAGAGAAGGAGGCCGAGGGAGCATTGTGTGAATACATAGTCGCATCCAAAGATAGTTGCATCACTTCGCTATTCCCAAAAATGTTGCACCCATCCAAGCTGCAACAGTGGGGACTTGCGGTGTAACTGCAAATCAGGCGATAGTGCCGTATATCCAGAACTCACAACAGGCTCCCAGCAATGTCTTTATCAACCGTGGCTCGGGTGGTACAGGGACATTCCAGATTCAATTGACAAAGGCACTGGGGTGTCATGTAGTGACATCATGCTCGATCTCAAACGTGGAGCTCTGTGAACACCTTGGAGCAGACAAGGTCCTCGACTATCTCCAGGGAGCTGTGGAGGACGCTTTGTCACACATGGTAGCCGAGGATCCTGCCTCTGCATTCGACTTAGTAGTAGACAATGCAGACTTACCAGCGAGACGATAAAAAGCGTCAGATAAGTATATGAAGCCAGAGGGATATTATATTCAAATTGGAGGCGACATCAGCTGGCAAGGTATCCACGAGCTGATATGGATCAAGATGCTACCGGACTTTTTAGGGGGAGGTAAAAGGAGCTGGGAGTGTATGGCGATGAGGACCAGTCGGGCAGATGCAGAATACGTATTGAACCTCGTGGCACAGGGCACGATCGTCATCCCCAATTGCGGCGGAATTTCCATTTATCGACGTTCCCAAAGCCTACAGAATGCTCAAACAGGATAGAGCTGGAGGGAAAGTTATAATTTATCTCAGTAGTTAGTGTCGTTCCATACTGACCCGATCGATGAAGATTGTCTATGGGAAAAGTATCAGCATCACAATCCTTGACATTTCTGAGAATGCAACGATTAAGTTAAAACAAAGCCCAATATGTGGTCGACCGGACGAGGTTTTGACAAATAGAGCTCCACTGCATAGCCTGGAGCGTTTCTGGACTGGTCATTCCGAACACGACTGGAACATCAATGGCTGCAGAATCCTGCCGAGCTTTCCGAGAACCCGGGAATTGTCGGCCTCTCTTCGTTGGCACGGATGCATCGGTCGTATTAAACTTCAGTCAGCCAGTAACCGTCGTGCCCAAATTCAGTGTGCAAATGGGGATAGCTGGGGTATTTACAGGGGAGCCCCTGCAAATAGTTGAAAACGAGTTGGCGCGGGCACGTAGAGTTTGGCTAAACTAATGCAAAGTTTATATGCCAACACAAGGTCTTCGCAATTTGTCGTATTCACACACAGGGGTTAGATAAACGGATTCAATAAATTCGCCGTGCACACCTCACTATCCAACCACTCGACTTCGTCTTTTCAGCAATTCAACATCGATACAAAATGAGAGCAGAAATTCTTTCAAGCCTCATTGCTTTATTTGGCGCACTAGCTGTTGATTGCTTTCATTTACCAACACTCAAGGAGAGATTCGTCCCACTCCCTTCTGGACTTCATGCAACTCGTCATCATCCCAGACATGTAGAACGCAAGGACAGCTTTGTTTGGAGTGGTGGGGAGGTCGCTGGCCCGCGGTTCTCCTCTGTGACAGCGGAGGTAGTCATTCCCAACATTACGTTTCCATACGGATACAACTCTAGTGCCTACTATAGCTCATCTGCTTGGGTCGGAATCGGCGGAGATCAAAATACCTGCGACGACAGAAAACTAGTCTACAATGGAGGACTTATCCAGGGAGGCTATTACTATCTTTACGACAAAGAGGGTGACTTTGGAGTCTTTGCATTTTACGAATGGTGGCCTAATCCTCCCGTCTTCCTGGACAACAAGTACGGCATCGAGACAGCTATCGGAGACCACGTGCGCATGACTGTCACGCAAAAGGACAACACAACCGGTACTTTTACGTGGGAGAATTTTACTCAGAAGAAAAAGTAAGTCATGCCGGATTGCAGGATTACATAGCGCTGACCAAAATAGATTCGACATTGACTTGACAGCCCCAGTGAACGGAACCCTGTGTACGAACCACGCCGAATGGATCATTGAAAGCTTTATGAAGTCGGAGAGCCCTGATTCATACTTTCCTGACTTTGATGAGCTATCCTTTACCAATATTAAAGCGGTTTCGGAAGCAGGGCATGCGGCATCATTGGCTGACGCATTTTATCTTGACGCTGACCCGCTACTGAACGGCAAACGTTTGACGAACTGCAAAATTCACCAGCCAGACTCCACAACATGCAAGTGGCTTGGGTACAAGGGTATTTTCAACTAGCATAGAAACATGCCATCTATTTCGGAAACCATCCTAGTATCTATTCTCCAGAACGCTGAACTGATTGATCCTCCCTTTCCCTGACCAAGGTTGATTAGGCTGAGCTCAGCATGTGACGTGGTTGCCGTGTAGAAGTCGACGGTCGCAATAAGCTCGCTCCCCGATCATCAAGCTTGCTCGTATAATTATTTGAATCATCCTTCACAAGTTACCTCCCGTAGCGTCTTGTTTTAGGCATCGTCTCAGCCTTGTATCACCACCAGGTTTATTCTTTTGCTCTTCAGGTAAATTTCCAAGGACATCTCTGACATCCCTTTGCTTCTCATCTTTCTTTCGATGCCAAATTTTGTATTGTTGGAACGGCCCAACTCAATCTCCTTCTCAATAAAAGTCACCAAAAAGCCAATGCCCCCAAGAGCAATACCCACGTACCATACGATGCGCAAGGGCTGCATAATTAATATGGGTGAAGATTGTGGCATGAAGCTTGAGACCATACCTAGTGAAAAAGATAAATCACTTCTGCGCTTGAGTTAGAGTCTTTAATGCCTTGTAAAAAGGCCTTTGTCACATATTGGCAACGTGTTGACGCCTGCTCGAAATTGTTATCGTAGCTATGACTGAGGCTGAGAAGCCGCTGACCTGATCGCAGTGCGGAAGCTTCTTTGACACCTTGGAAATAGAATAGTAGAAAATAGAAAACCTAGTACGTGCATGTGTGTGAAAAAATGTCATGAGTAGAGCTGCGGCTGAAGTCCTGTTGGAAATGATGACTCGTGGAAAGGAAGGCTCCTTGATGACAGTCCATTCGACGGGGGCGAATATTCCGACACCGACGAAGCCTAGGACGAGAGGAACAATTATGTGATACGTATCCCAATTATATACAGTGCCTCCCCAAGTTAATACAATAATGACAGCAACGATTGATGCGATGAAGATGCTGTTGCCCAGGATATCGATATGCGCAAGACGCTGCTTCCAGCTCTGGTCTCGATCGTGATTGAGACGTAGTGAGAAAAAAAGGGCAACGAATGCAGATGGGGTGTCGTTAGAATAACCCAGTCATAATTAAATGGTCATTATGTCTGACTCACTGCCACCGATAGGTACGTTGATGCAGAAAACCCAACGCCAAGTAGAGCGGCTGGTAATAAACGGGCCCAGCGCGGCGCCCAGTGTTGAAGTCATCTGTACCAGCGCCATGTACTCGCCACGATCCCGAAATGACTCGATGTCAGTCATGATCGTGTTGATCATGAGGGCGATACCTCCACCTCTGAGTCCTTGACTGTTGAATCAGTAAGCCTTCAGTATCCAGAATTCATCACTGTAGACGCATACATGATGCGAGAAGCAATCGGCATTCCCATTGATGAGGCGCCGCCACATAGGCCGCTGCCAAGTACAACCATGGCTACGGCGCCGGGTATCAACCATTAACGGCCAAACACGTTGCTTGCCTAGGCGAACAGCGGCAGAGTTGCGATCGAGGCCACGAAGTATGCAGTTGGGACCCATATATACGAGTACCCGCCGCCCAGCTGCTCCGTGATTGTGGGCACGGCGCTGGTGATGATGGTGCCTTCAATTGCGGAACAGAGTCCTGCAAGTGATAGCAATGCTAATATTGCCCAGAACCGCCAAGTTCTTTGGCATTGGTCTGCTGCCTTCAGTCTCTCCGAATGGGGGACGACGCTGTTTGTGAGTTGGTCGGGCGGCAGGGCGAGTATTACTGTCGAAAGCGTCGAGCAGTGCCTTGGGGTGCGCAAGAGATGTATGTTTATGAGTAATTTCGGTCCCAGAGATATGGCTTTTATTTGTTAAGGCTGTCAAATCTTCTAGGGGGCTGTCGTGTTGTACTGCGTTGTCCTTTTGTCAGACCCAGTCGCAACAATTATTCATCAAGCCTTTGAGTTTGGTCACTTTCGACCACTTTCGGCCGCATCGCATAGCGTGTGAATGAATCTATCACAACAAGAACGATGATGGCTTTTACGTTTCAGATGCCTTATCAAGCAAAGTTCATTGTATGAAGATCATTTTATCGGTTTATTATTCCAGGACTATGGACCATGGAGGCTTAAGACGCCTCTTAATCAAAACCTTTGCGTGGCACACGCCGCAGCCTGTCTTCACAATCCACCGTCCAATCCAGATGTTTCGAATTCCTTACAGGAAAACTATCTAATTAGATCGCCAATGTGACTGATACTTTCCTGAATACTAAAATGTGTCTGCTCGCATATTTGAATGATACAACTCAGTTACAGACCGACACATGAGTCGAGAGAAACCCCGTCAATTGCTAGTACAGTCATTAATCGACATGTATCATCATATGGCGGACCGGGACTCTGTGATTCTCGGAGTACCACGAGCAGGTTCATATATATATTGTTGAGTCGAGAGAAACAACCTAGAATTATTACATTCGTCGACTGATCCTGGGGTGGTTGTGCCGAGATTTCGGCTATGGACAAGGATTCTTTCGGCGCGCTGACCGATGTTATCTTAGCAACTAGGTTCCTTAGCTGGACCGTCATGGACAGATGCTGTCCTATTTTCAATTCTGTCATGCTAAATGCTTGAAGAGAAGCAACGCTTTGGGATTGCGCTGAACTCGGAAGACGTCTATCTGTGTACGACGGGTGTTGATACAAGGCAATGTTCAGTTCACAGAGTTGCTTAAAGAAATCGACATGGCAATCTCCCTGAGTTTTCGAGATTGAGTTTTCCCTATTCATGATTCCACTTGGGCCCCTTTTTATGGTTCTAGGAGGAGGTGTAGATGTGAGTGGTAGACTGCTTGCCACATCTAAAGTGCCGGTATCCTCAAGTGTATTTGTTGCCTGGTTGACATTGCTACTTCGACTCTGCGAATGGGGAGACTATAATCCATAAAGGTCAACCAAGAGTACGACCTCAGCCTCGAGGAACATATCCATCGAAATTAAACAAGTCTGGTTGATCTGTTGCCCTTTCGGGTACTGGCACCACGGTCGTAGGCACCGGGATAACGGCGTTGTCCGGGGTGCCGAGTTCATCAGATAGACTACCACCTCAGGCCTCAAGGACTCGACGAGAGATATCGCCTGTGCCGCATGATCTTCCGCAGACACCGCGATACTTTCCCAGCTACCGACAAGGCTACGATGGCTGCGAGAATGTCGAGGTGGTTGGCCCATAGGACGGCGAGGCTTTATGGTGCATTCAGCATTGGCTCGCGCGCGTGGACGGCATATTTGGGAATTCTTCTCCTGCAAGCAACGGAGCTTCTGGCCGCGACATCGATCACAGGCAGGCATTGAGACTAAAATGACAACACTGGGTATTATGCGGTGTCGTGGGGCCACCTGCTGTGATCAAGAAGTGACTATTGAGAAATAAAAAAGACCGACAATAAAAAGATAAAATCACTGCTCAGATACTCTGCTACGGAACCAATCGCGATAAAAGAGTTGCAGGGTGTTGGTCAGCCTCCATGGTCACGCTCCGATCAATGTTCCCAGCTGATGCCCATGCTTATGTGACTGATTCGATACGTCATGGAAATGAATGATAAGAAAATTAAACAATATAAGCCTCTCTCAATCTAACAGCATATTCTTTTGGGTGTAATTCAAAGTCAAGTGATATGGTAGGTAGTCTTTGCAAAGATGTGACGGACTTCCCACGCATCAAGCCATCCCATGATACGTGAGAGATTTGCAAATGGGAAACCTGCATGTGATAAAATAACAGAATGTTTGACCAAAATGTTTAGCCAAGGTTACTGTGGGCTCTACTACATTGCAGCACCCTTGAATGACATCAAATCCAGCCTCCACTTCTGCCACCAAACATTCGGCAGCTCCCTAATTCCTCGGCTTCTGGCATCTACTTGCCTCGCTGAATATCTGCCATATCTAGCGGCCGGGTATCCGCGTAGTCGCTTCCCATAGACGAGGAACCCTATCGTTTACAACAAGGCAATCACGCAAATGAGGGCATATGTTAGGAACATATTCTTTAGTCCCATCTCTGTGATCCAAAGCGTCAGCGCGAAGATAAAAGCTCTAGCAAGAACATTTCTGACCAATAATACACCGATCATAGCATCTGCAATAACCTAGATATACAGTTAGTAGATCCCATCAAGACGTCCATCCAACTTGGCCGGAAACTTGAAGAATTATGGAAAGACTTCCGTCTGTGTAAGTACCAGAGATGTAGGTCAAAATTGCATTGCCGAGAGGCGCTTGGCCAAAAGCAAAGATGCCATAGCCGACAGCGACGACAGGCCAGCTTGCTCCATTGCCAAGTCCATAACGGAAATAAGCGGCGATGTAGCCAACAGGACCCAAAACTTCATTACTGGCTCATATATTACTTTATTCTTCTTCGCAAGATACAGGACTGGTCGATCAGTCAAAGGTCCAGTCATCAGTGTTCCGAGTGTAGCTCCAATGAACAGGGGTATTCCCATCAACCCAATCTGAAATGAGTCGAATTTGGAAGGTGGTAACGTCATGTATGAAGATACAACTGTAACAGAGATCTGTAATCCGGCAGCTTCAATGCCGAATATCAGAGTGGCGTATAGAACAGCTCGAATCATGGCTGGGATGGCTAACAGCTGGTAGCTATGACATGCCAGGTGCCTCCATGACCCCTTTGAGTCGGACCACAAGGTGAATCGTTCCGAATATGACTTTGTTGGGGCATAAAACCTGTGGTTCTGGACTACGCACCTTGAAGCTCTAGATCCGCAGTTTTCAGCTCCTTGTGATCTCCTTCGTTTTTGTCGCAACCATCCTTTGTTCTCGAATCTTTTCCAACATGAGTGCGTCAGGGAATTGATTAATCCGCGACCTTGTGATGCCTTGTGTTATGAATAGTGTCTCCTCGTAAAGAGGAAAATGAAGAGAAGGATGCATATCCCAAGAAGTATGCAAACCTACCACCAGACCCAGCGCCATCCCTGACTCACGTCCCAGCAAGTGCTTGCTCCGACGCTCCTCGGCGTCGTGACACACTCCCTGGCAATGTCCGACCGCATCCACCTCGTCATTCAACTACCCAGTGATTCAGAGCATCTAGGCAGCCGTCTTCGTGATTTTTAGCCTCGGGCCCTAAAGCCAGATTCATTTCGTTGTTATCAGCGTAGCTGGAGCAAGGCAAAGCAGAAGCAGCCCCTCCCGTCTCGCTTGCTCGTGGAGCATGTCAGCATCATCCATTCTGGCACAAAACTTGCCTTAGCATGAAGGCTGAGAAGTAGCACTTTTTATCATTGCATCGCTGAAATTGGTCGTTTAGAAGCTCGCCTCTCGTGTACAGAGGCTCCCGGGCACTCGGTGATTATCATCAGCCACCAGTGTCACCTCCACATCCCGTTTAAACCCCGTCTCTATAGCCCGGGATTGTTCTCGGCGATCGGCATCTCAGCAACGCGAGTACGTCCTATCGCTTGGTTAATTTTGTTCTTGAGACGTTAGTTTTTTTTTTTTTTTTTCGACTTGCGCTATGCTGAGGTATCGGGAAGACGCCAGGATGCTCGATGCGTTATGGCTTGGCTAGAGTGTCAAATCTTTCAGTAAATCATATGCTACGTTGAGGACATGCCCAGATACTACTGCAGTTCTACCATTAATTATCTAGTCTATTCAAGGCACAAATCAAATGCCGCGTAGCTGGACACCTGCGTCAAGACCACCCCTGGACCGCCGCAGATCTTCCCTTGCGAATTGTGCATGTGCGCCTCATGTGAGATATATATATCTATCATTGTGACTGGTTCAAAATATCATCGATCCTCTTTTTTTCCTTCTCTCTCGCCATAATGAATTGTTTATACCTCTTCTCCCATTGCGCCACATCGGTACATCATCAAATCCTTCTTTACACGAGTGGATCAAGCATCACATTATTCTAGAGCAGGCATCAAATTATTTCACCATTGCGTGCACATACTTTTCAAATATTCTGAGCCTCAATGCTCGCCCTCTGAAAGGATCACTAGCAGGTCAAGATAGGCTTTGTTGTTAGGCGTCTGCCAGTCTTCTCCAGTTTCAACGTCCCAGGGAAATGGTGGCCGAATTCAAGCCACAGGGAGGCGTTGGTATGGTCATCGAGCCGTGGCTATGACGACGGCACATGCTATGGAAGAAAATTCAACTCAACGCAAGGGTAACAGGCCGCGTGGAGCCCTCTTCTTGGTACCTATTGACAGGAATAACGCGGTACTCTACTTTTGCTATACTTTGAAAGTACCCTATCAGAACCGTCAGACAATACTTTTCTACGTATGGACGATGCTTTATAAGCAGATGAGTTTGGCTTAAGCCAGTCCGGCTTATCGTTCTTTGTGGTGAGACGAGGGTATGATCTGCCGTTACGCGTCATCTCTTCCAGTTGATAAGCTGTCTGACGCTTTACGGCAGAGCCAGGTTTGAAGACAACGAGGTTAAATTGCTCAGGTTCTCGCACGCAAATTTTGAGTTTTATACAAACTCACGTCTTTGAACATCTTGACTTCCTCACAAATCTCCAATATGCATTTCAATCATCTTATTATTCTTTCCGCCGTCATTTCAACCTCCGCCGCCGGTCATGACAAGGGCGGGTACGCCGGTTGTGCCTCTGATTTTGACAAGGTGTGGTCGACCATTACCGATTATCCTACCCCTGCCTCCAGCCTCAGGTCCTTCCTCTCCGAGCAGACCCTGTGGTCACAGTGGTCTACAATTACCGACCCTTGTGTTGTTCCTACTGTTACTGGCTCCTTGGCCGGGGAATACACTTCCTGGGTGAGCTCGCTTTACAGTTGGGAATCCAAGCACAAAGACGACATTTCTGAAGCCTGGGGGTCTTGTACCGATGTTTCCTACACGAAGGACTGGATTGGCTTCGGATATCTCCCCTCCGAGGCCACTACTGTTTGCACCTCAGTAACGTGGGTCAATGAGGCTGCTGCAGCCTCCACGTCTGGTACCTCGTCTGATGCAGAGGGCAAGCAGGAAGATGGTGGCAATGCGGCTCCTCGTCAGGCTAGCATGAGCATTTCAGCTATCATGGCCATAACCGCACTTGTAGTCGTTGTCATTCTCTAGTTTGCATCTATCTGTATTTCAAATGAATTTTTCAATGAGTGGCTTTCTGTTGTTCACCTTGTACGTTCTTCATATGCAACATGTGTCAGTCAGTGATACTAGTTCGGATAGTTATGATAAATAGTCACCTCAATTGTTCTCTTAAAGATGGAAATCGGCCCTGGTTTTGGTGACGATGCAATCACCAGGTTTATTGGTTATGCTAATTATAACCTGCTGGTGACTTGTCCCCTATTAAATGGATGACGCAGCCACCGACATCTCGGTCACCGACGTCTCATCTCACCACACAAAGGATGAGACTTGCATGAAGTCAGCCAATTGGGATACATATATAAAACCCGAGGCCCCATTCATTGACCGATACCTTGAAGAAGGAAAAATCGGGTTTTTTGGTTGACAAGAAGGGCACACCACTGAAGCGCCTGCACGTCTAGCTTGCTGTAACTTTTTCTATATACTGTTAATTTCGCTACCTCTTGTCTCGATAGCTTATATAGTGTGAACATGATTAGCGCTTATCAAAAATCACTGACCCGGAGAGCAGAAACTGAGCACACGACAAGGTCAATTCAATAGCGTGAGTCACATCAGATTCTTTTCCTAGCCTTTGGAATGACATGATTAATAGAGTCTCAGTGGTAACAAATGCACGAAGAACACTAGCAGTGCCACAGAATACTAATTACCTTAGATTTTCAGATCATTCTCCATACCAACAATTTTAGCCGCTGCAGTCGATGATAACTATCTTGTTGTTGACACTACAATAGAATGACGTGTATATCGATCCTGCGAAGGAGCATTTTCTTTTGGTCAAGTTTATAGCTGATGCACTGAGTTTTAAGGTGATTCGAAGCAGTATGTTTATTGTCATCTTCTATAGGAGGATCCGCATCTTTTTTTACAACTTTTAGGGCCTCTTTGCCGCTCGCATTGATAAAGATATAGTTAGAAGTGTTACATGCCTGATTTAGGAGAAAGGTTAATCGTAATGGCGCTGTAAGGACAAGGCCATCCTAAGGCCCCTTTGATGATCTGAATTTTAATTTTTTTAATTCCCAAGCTTGGTGGTCGGCATTGGGAGACCCGAAACTACTCACTAAAGTGTTTTGACACCCTGCCATGGTTTGGGCAATTTCCGGGAATGAAGACCCTCCTCAGCTGTCCAACGAAGCGGTTCGGTATCGGTTTAGGCAAGTTAAATAATCAAAACGACGATTTCCATAACCCTGCTGAAAACTCAACATGAAACTCGATATTTCACCTTAAAGCCTATTCAGCGACTATTGATGTGTTTGCTTTTCCTTGCGTGTCTAGACAGCTTTCCCTAGACCTCTTTGCACAGGGTGCGTGTTTTAGCCGGTGTTCCTCTTCCACCAACAAAACGGGCTGGAATCACGAATGCGATAGACTTTGGGGTTAGAAGATTAGACCATTGGGTGATATGGTAAGGGTTGGAGACAGCCCCTGAATTAAGATCTTACGATTTGTTTACGTTTAGCCTTTTGTTCAGACGAGGCGAGAAATACGCTTTATTCATTGCTCCACTTTTCTACCCTCTACCGTTTGAAAGAGTACTATAAGAATCCTTGGAAAAACTTCACCAGGGCGAAATACTGAATCCCTACAATCAATCAACCCCCTGTAGCGCAATGCACAAGAAAAAATCTCCTAAGTCGTTCCAGGCTATACTGAAGTTTTTCCGGTCCAGTTGCTACCTTATAGCTAATCCATTTTACATGAAAAGGGTAAGCTCGGACCCGGTGTCTCAGAGTGGGAGATTAAGGGCTACCAAATTAATGGGGTTGTTGCCGAAATGCCGATCGTTAGAGTAGCTGCTATGGAAAGTTGGGTGGGTTTGGAAGCAGTCAAGGATTGCCGTCCGAGCATGTCTTGCGGTTGAACATAATTTGGAATTTAACTCTACATTTTCTTTCTTTATCCCATAACAACTTTTTAGTAATAAGAGCTAGACAATCTTTTACTCTAATTACCTACGTTCACTTGTTTTCGACCATAAGCCCATCATTATGCTTGTCCCCAAGTCTATATTCCTCAGGCTGGCGCTGACTGTCTGGACCATCACTGCTAATCCTCTGCTGGCCAAGCGCGGTGTCACCTGGGGTCCCATCGTAGGTTTCCAAGAAACGACCTCCGAGATCATCAGCACCGTCAGCACAATTTACCCCGGCAAAATGCCCTCCGGCCAAAAGGGCTACATGTTCGCCTGGATTGGCATCGGAGCCCAAACCGGTGATTTAATCCAAAGCATTGTAGGCTCATACCCCGCCGGCATGAGTGAGTGTACAGGCTCGGCGGCCGACACAACCTGGTGCATCTCCTCCGAAGTCTATGGCCTCGACAGCACCGGAGCGACAGTGCAGTTCGTCGGAGACAAGACGACGGCTGATGTCAACTACGAGAATGGCATCATTTTCAACTACACTCTCATCGACAAGTCGACATACCTCTGGCAACAAACCATGACGGACGCTGTCACAGGCGAGCTCCTCTCGACGTATCAAAAAAAGTCAGGAAAAATGACATTGTGGAACACGGCCATCGAACTGCAGGATAACAATGGGGCTGCCCCAACGGGAACCATTGACCCCCAGTACTACGTCAACACCACCATCGTCTTCGCTGCTAAGGATGCTGCTTACAAGGATGGTCTGTACACGGAGTCTGGAGCTACAGTTTCTGGGATGGCTACTGCTGATGGCGGCAAGACGGTACGCACTTGACTAAGAAAACTAAGGTAAAGATGAGGTACTAACTTGGTGTATTCGATAGTGGACAATCAAGAAGATCACTGTGCCGGCTATGACCAGCTCATGAGATGCTCTAAGCCTCGACGAGTGTACACTCAGTGCCCAGTAGTTGTGGCAGGTCAGTGTTTAGTAGGAAGCAGAAGCAGGACTTCAGTGGGGAACACAGCTTATGTTGATTGGGTGATTATAGTACCACCATTATAGCACCTGGTAGGCTGGCACACTGTCCGGTGGACTGATTCAAAAGTATTCCGAGTTGAATGATACTTGGCAAAACCATTCTGATTAGAAGCTTTAGTTCGGGTTAAATCAACTCGTCACTGTCCACTGATGATTTCGATTTACCTCATGTATTTATACAATTATTAGCAGATGATTCTGCTTGCTCCAAGTTTCCGATCATTCATGAAGTTGTATTCATCAAAGCATTCTAAGGTCTAGGATAACTTCAGTGAGCCAATAGATATTCAGGTGATGCAGGTTCGTAGCATCCCCTAAATGCAACTCGCATAGCCAAGATCTGCGCATCTGAAAGTGGGGAGGATTTCACAATAGACGTTACAACTGCGACTTATGAACTTGTATTTCACACTTCAAGGCAGAGATAGATCGCTTTTTATTCGTCTTATCCCGAGAGGTGCTCCGAGGCTGGTTGTCAATTTTTGGGTCTTCGAACACAATCGATCGAAATGTAGCAATACACGGAGACAAGACTCACTCGCAAGTTGTTCAGCGTAGTCTTTACTTTGGAGCGAACTTGTGAGGCATTTTTCTCTAATCTTGATTGGCTGTCTTGGTGTTCTCGTTCTCGGTTTCGTCCAGTTGATGATAACTGGCTGAGATTTGTCGTGGGCGCTAGTTCAAGTAGGCCACAATCCCACAGCTACAGTACCACAACCCGTAAGCCGCTAGTTCCATGATGCAATGATTTCGAAAAGCAAATGATGCTAGGTACCAATCAACTTTCAAGAGGATCATCTTTCGGGATGTTCGTATATTAGCGGGGTGGTCATCTCCCCCACCCTTGGCAATCAACAGAAGACATAAAAGGCCACAGCCTTGCTTGTGGTTTTAGGACAGGAGCCTCTCGGTAGAAATGATCAATGAGGAACTGAGGGCATCGGGGCCATCGCTGCCCCAATACCTCAGTTCAAAGGCAGCAGTAAGTGTAGCTGGTGACGGAACGGCGCCGCTACCCTTACTGGAAGGCAACCAAGCTATAAGGCAGTTGGGTAAGGAAGAATAAATAAAAATCCGGGTAATTGAGGGTTACGGAACGGCCCCGATACCCTTAGCTCAAATGCAACTCACAATTCAACCCACAACTCGGCCTATAGAATAGAACAAAAGAGCTGAATAAACAGGGGAAACAGCGGAAGGAATCACATCATATTCACGTGAGAGCCTTATCAATTATTATCCAAATTGCCTGATAGGGACGTATAGGAAGAGTGATGGGGATACGGAGGCCGCATAGGATGAGGACCTTTGTACCACTTCCCGCCTTCCTTCCATTGACCTGGCGCCTTTGCATCTAAGCTATACGCGGAGTTGAAAGCGGAAAATATTTACCATCCTCGTCAAGGGCCATCATGGTAATTCAGGACATTGCTCCAAAAGTCACTTCAGGCCTCTGGATTACGGTAATCCTGTGAGAATACTGGGACCTTGATCAGAAAAGGTTGACAATCCAAAAATAGAAGCTCGGGAAAAGACCGAATTACATTTCATGTTCAAAAGCTCCTGGAGTTAAGATAAATCAACCGTATATTCCGCATGCACATGTCGTCTTTTGCAAAGATGCTCGAAGCTACCATATGTTTGCTTGCGGGAGGATGAGGTACAGGAAATCATCATGCCCCACAAGCCTTCGGCCCTTCAACCAATCAGGTACTCGGGACAAGGCCAGTTCGGAAGTGAGACTCGTATGGTGAATGGCCAAATGCGGCTAATACTGTACGAGTCAGAACAGATATTTATTGGCCAGATCCTAAAAATGGGACGCTGGCTCAGGTGGTGTTGTGGCTCAGATGGTGAGATTGCGAAATACAGTTAGTGGTATACGAGCCAGAATAGACATTCATTGGCCAGTTCATACAAGTGGGGCGGCAAGAGAGGAGAGTCCCAACCCACGTAGGCACCGTGGTTAAGTTGAGAAGGGGGTTACTAGTTGAACTGGTGGTACGTGACGATGTTAAAACACATATTGGTTGGCTGGTTCGTACAAGCGGAGCCTCGGGGAATTGTACGCATTAAATTGAAAGGATGCGGTTCCCTGAGTAGCTGAGCAATCGAAACCAGTAAACTCGATGACACCTCGCTTAGGAAGTGGTATAAGTAGTTCCCTAACATCGCATTGAATGTCGCCAATTTCTCGTAAGCAACAGACAGCTCAACGAGGCACCTTCGGAAGACAACTAACAATGAAACAACTCGTGAATGCGCTCATTCTTTTCACAAGCTTGGGATGTAAAGCCCAGAGTTGGCATGATCGAGGAATGGTCTATGGATTTGACAGTGTGAGTCTTGGACTTTGTCGAACCACATCCTCCAAGACTTTCAAGCCTTCTGACTAGCCATCCAGCTTGAACCATCAGCCAACCTCACCTGGACACCATGTTTCGACGACTTTACATGCTCTAAACTGGAAGTTCCTTTGGATTATTCAAACCCAGGTCTTGGCAAGACGTCAATCGCCTTCATAAAATTGGTTGGCAAGAATGCCACTGTCGGGTCTCCAAGCATTATAATCATTCCCGGTAAGATATCAATGGGATCACTCATACAAAATTACTTAGAATCCATGTAACTAGACTAATAACACTTCGTCAGGCGGTCCTGGCGGTTCTGGCATCGAGCTCCTCCGCGCATACCGAACCATCGCAGGCCAAATGTTTGGAGAGCAGTACAACTTCGTCTCCTTTGACCCTCGCGGTGTGGGCAACAGCGGTTTGGGCCTTGACTGCTTCTCTGGGAACGTAGAAGCAAGATTGGCCTTCAATCGAGTTCACGTTACAGGCGTTACCAACATCTCCTCAATGTCGCTCGAGGAACAGTATTATTCAAGCTCTATCTACGGAGACTGGTGCAATGATGCGGTTAAGGACCAGTCACCTCATGGATACTACGTTACTACACCGGCGGTCGCCCATGATTTGCTCACCTTTATAGAGGCCGAGGCCCAGTTGGCCGGTCAGTCACCATCAGACGCCAGACTGTGGTGCTATGGCGTCAGTTACGGCACTGTCATCGGCACCACTTTCGCTTCAATGTTTCCTGACCGAGTTGGGAGAATGATTCTCGATGGAATTATGGACGCAGGGCAATATTATGACAATGACTGGAGGGCCAACGTTGACCAAATGGATGAGGCCATGGAAAAGTTCTCTAGCTTCTGCCATTCCGCAGGCCCTGAAAGGTGTTCTTTCTGGGGACCCACGCCAGCTGGCATAATGGCTCGAATGGACAGCATCATCCATCAGCTTCAGAACCATCCGGTCCCGGTAAGCGGAGTCCAAAGCCAAAACCTGCCAACACTGGTCACATATTCAGACCTGAAGGCCCTTTTTGTCAAGACTCTCTACATCCCAGTAGTGTCCTTTCCGGTCATGGCCGATATCCTACACCAACTCGAGCGTGGGAACGTGTCTGCTCTTGCGGGCATGGTTGACGCGTTAGGTATTGCGTCTGACGCCGGTTCGGTCATTAGATGTGTCGATTCATATCGCAGAAACAGGCTTACTACCATTGAAGAATTCGGGAGTTTCGTTGAGTACACGGTTTCTAAGAGCAAGTACATCGGTGATATCTGGCCCATCTTTGTGGAAACTATCTTATGTAGATCATTCCGTCCGCAATTGCCTGATAGCATGATGGTTCAAGGTAGGCAATCCACCTGTTGTCTGTTTCCCTTTCTGCATTCTCGAAACTTGATCTCCGAAAAAGTCAATAGAGACCTGCATTGGAAGCAAAATCTAACCACTTTCCTTCTCATGCAGACCCAATAAGTGGAGTAGAACGGCCTACGTCCTTCCCAATCCTTTTTGCGAGTAACACCATCGATCCTATAACTCCTTTAACATCGTATGTCTAGTCCAAACTCTCTCGCCATCCAGTGTGTTACTAATTGACTTTACTTCTTCGTAGGGCGCGCAAGATGTCTTCGCGATTTCCTGGATCAGTACTTCTACTGCAAGAAGCGATTGGTGTAAGTTGTTATCAAATCTCAAGTACCCAACCATCTCGAACAAGAGTCTAAGCTTACTTATGCGTTATTTCTATTAATACAGCACACAGTTGCGGACCAGGGGGGGTCAGACTGTTACTTTGGACATGTTCAATCCTATCTTCAAGGCTTAATTCCACCATCCAACACTACATGTGCGCAGCAGTACATTCCCTTCATAAACGGCTCTTTTTGAAAGCCATTCAAGCCGCGGAGGAGCGGCTTACCAAGTTCCAGGAACGAATTGGATAGTCCCAATACAGTGCCTAATAGTCTCTAGCGTCGCGGACCGGGTGTTTCCATACTCGGAACTGAGGTTAGAGGAATTGCAACTCAATCATGTGTCCATGAAACGCTGTTCTTTCCTAGAGCTTATCGTCGTAATGATCTTGTTGTTAGGCACAATTTTAACCTTATGTTTCCAAGGGCCCTCCAGAGCCTAGCAGATGGATCTGATGATGGCGAATTTACTTTTGCTTTTCATGCTATGATTATTGTAGTTTTTTAAAGTAGCATCAAACAACTCACTTGCTTGGATGACTCACTGGCTGATGGATGAAGTGAAATTGAATTAGCATTGCTTGAGTTAGATAAATTGAACCCAACGCTATCATAGAGGTAATAAGTGACTGTCCCGGTTTTGGAAATACAGGAAGGCATTAAAGCGTGCTACTTGACAACGATATTGCAAATCTCTATTTTTGCTGTGCGTTCCACACTGGCGTACCAATCGCCGTCAGCAGCATCTCGAATAGCTCGATTAAATCTCAAATAGATGCTTATTGTTCTCCACCCATTCCTCCAAGCTGGTGGAAGAACCGGCGTATTTGACCACGTTGCCTAATGCTTCTTCATACGATTTTCCTAACAATATACCATCAAATGGTGATTCATCTCTGAATCTTCGTCCCATATCCCGATTCAGTGACTCTGCTACAAACCTGGGAAAGCCTGAAGATTTCACGAAGGCATCAACGGCCGCATCCTCTCCCAACTCAGTAACCCTCACCTCCAGACCCATGGCCTTAGCAATTATGCCTACTGCATCTCTCTGCGAGATGAGCTTCGGGCCGGCGACAGTGAAAGAATTCCGGTGGGCTTTACCCTCAGTGGCTTGGATTCCCTTGACAAGTATAGTGCCGCACACTTTACCGATATCGTCTGGAGAAATCCAATCCCAAGACGCATCCAGGTATGCAAGTTGAACATTACCCTCGCGGATCATGCCCGACCAGAACCTGGAAGTGTCAATGGTAAACCAGCCTGGCCGAACAGCTGCGTAGCCGCTAGTGCCAAAAACGTCCTCCAATGCAAGTTCAACCTGCGCGTAGGCATAAGCAACTCCTGAGCTAAGCTGGAATTCTCGGAGTTCGCCTCGGACGGTGATAGCACTTAGAAAGACGGCATATTCGATCCCGTCAGTCTTGAGTGCTTTGATGGCAGATCTCATATAGTCATCTGAGCCATGAACGAGATAGATAAACGCGTGCTTTGCTCCAGTACTGTGCGCAGCAGCCTTGATGGTTTCTGGCTGTGTAAGATCGGCTTGAACACGTTTAAAACTAGCTCATGCTTCTGCTTTAGGATTGAGGCCTCTGATAGGCTTTTGTGTATCTCGTCAAGCAAGGACGACGTTTGCTCCAGGTTCTTGAGCTGTTCGAGCTGCGGCTGAGCCCACATTGCCCCATGGGCCGAAGACAATTGTAGTGAGTGCGGCCATTGTGATTTGAGTTTGATTTATGATTGAAGTCGATTGATAGGATTGGATTACTTGCATTCTTTTTTTCAGTGCTCGTCGCGGCCACTAGCATACTTATAATCCTGTCCTCTGCAATAAACTTGGAGATTGATTCACACACCGGATTTTTTTTCGCCAATAAGTCCAGAAGGAAGAATTGATTTTCTTGCCTATACACATCGAAACAGTACATATGGCTGCATTTCTTTCAGAATGCTCTGCAGATGATAGCTAGGGTCTCTTAGATGCTTCCTCAAGATTGGGCAGTTGCCTAACTCCGTGATTAGGTCCGAAAATGCCTAACAAATCTACAAGTCTGGACCATTCGGCGGAGTAACCCTCCAGATATTGATTTTGTAGGCTGACCAGCGGGAGAGCGATTGCCCAAATAGTTCTAGTTTGAACCAGAGATGGGTCTTCGTCGGAGACAGTGGTTAATGCTTACATAATATTAGTGCTGAACTGGTTCAGTAACAATTCACTAATCCTTAGTGATTGATTGGGTAGATGGTTGGTGTGCTCGTTCGAGCCCGCAATATCAAGCAAAAGAACCACTCATATCTGAGAGACTACTTTTAATGAAGACTACTGCCACGGAGTGTACTGCTGTAATCTATTTTATGTTCATTTCTCCTTCCTTTCCAGGCTTTGGCCAAATTGCAAATTATCACACAGAATTACCATTGCGTAAAATAGCAAAAGTATAAGGTACCCTACAATATGTACTTAATGCAAACAAGCTATATTTTCCGCGACACAAATAATTGGCTGGTAAGGTGAGAAACGATTTGGCATATGCAGAACATACCAGGATGGGTCAGGACTAGTGCGCTTCAGGTGTCCATCGGGGAGATAAAAGCCCGTCGCTCGGCTTGTAGCTTTACTGTCGAGGCATTTCGGAACAGGACAAAATGAGGATTAAATAGCCGAAAGTATCAGGGTACAGCTTCAAAGCAGCGATAGAGAATGTCTAATTTAGCCCTGTCTTTGACATCCATAACTTCACTTGACTTGGGTCTTAGGAATGTCCAGCGGCAAGGTCATCGGCTCCTCGTGCGAAAAGATCAGTCAAACGGCACCCAATTAGTGAGACAGCCGGTACCCTCTGCTGCTAAAGAACGGAGGCCCTGGGGGGTTCAAATCGAGTTCGACTGAGGCAATGCCAGGATTTTTGAGGCAAACTTCACTTCAGTGTCAGCTATTGCTTCTGTGTCGACTGATACTTATCTAAAGCTTCGGGTGCCCGTTGCTAGGCACATCCAAGGTGGAAAGCAATATACGGGGGCGGCTTTATGCGAAGAATTCGATTTCCCCTAGTAATATCACTATAGCACTTTAATCCCGAGCTATATGTACTCCACCCCATGATTCACCAACTAATGAGATAGATCCGTAAGAAATGAAACAGCGAGGGCATTGCCTATTACAACAGTTAGGCTAGACGTTACCACGATTAGAATGTAGTCTCTGTGGCGCGACTTATTCTTCATGAAGCTGGACATGCGACAAGACAAATCGTGTTTCGAGCACTTGACATTGAGTCGAAGGTGTTATTGGTCGGAGGTGGACTTGACGTGAACCAAGTTTTTAGTCTAGCCATTGCATTTCAATGATTCTGGAGCACCTAGAAGAATCCAGGGTACATGAGTCTCTTAAATGCCCATCACCTTCTGCTGTATGTCTAGAATGATTCCTCTAGTGGTCCCTTATTCGGTCCATTTACGTCAGAATCTTCATATGCATCCTTTGAGAGAGTCTTGTGGATGCCAGGCGCTTCGTAAAGACCTCCATTAACGGTTGCCTTTGCTAAGTTTGCACCTCGAAGATTAAGCCATTGTTGGCGGTAATCAGCACCGTGGATACGCGAGCAGATGTTTTGCACCGAATCACCACCCCCATCATCATCTGGGTAGTACGATGGGATGAGATCATACGTGCGGTTGTTCTTTGTCTGAAACACAACGTCCAGCTTGACGGATGCCAAGGCATGTCGTAACTGAACCTCAGTCCGGTCAATCTTTTCGGCATTGAAGAGGAACCGAACACGTTCAAGCTGCTGGAAATGATCGTTTCTTTCAACAAATTCCAAGAGCTCCTGCGCTTGGTTCAGGATTGCCCTTCCGCAGCCATGAATCTCCAGATGTACCAGATTCTCAGGGAGACATTCCAAAAGCCTTGGGGCTCCCTCAACCTCCAGTGGCAAGGGCCTGTTGAATATTTCCTCTGGCTGTCCGTCTAGCATTCCCGTAAGGGCCTGCATCCCCATAACCAGCGTTTTCAACTTCTTCATCTGCTTTAGTTCTGTGCCCATGTATATCCTCTGAGGCTCCTCTACCCAGTTGCCCTTATCCCAGTCGTCCTCAAAATTGATGTGCAGATACTCAAGCGTCTCTGAATGGGGCAAGATTATTTCCAAGAGGTCGCGAGGCATCAATTCGCTGTCATACATGTGGTAAACTCCCCGTGTAAACTCAAGCGCCCGAAGCGATTTGCAAGCGCCTACCATAGCCTGGAGCAATGATGCCGTTATTGCTGATTTCCGCAAGAATATTTCTTCCACTGTAGAAGATCGCCGTTGAATGGCCATGAAGTCTTCACCAGTCCCGTCCTCACCACTCGCCTGTATGCATTCATAAGAGCGGATCTGTGGCAGTTTAAACAACGGCGCCCCGTGTTCCGAGAATCGTCCGTAGCCATACTTTTCGTCCAGTCCCTCATGATAAAATTCTTTGAGATTTGATAGTGGTCCAAATGTCGGGTTCCCGCGCCCTGCTAGCTTTACAACACGTAGAAAATTCCGTGGCTCATCGGGCTCTTCAACACAAAGCGACTGGATCTTCTTGCAGGCAAGGAGTAACAATGCGATTTCTGCATCCGTCTTGCCCTTCTTCAGGTCTCCGATCCATTCGGCGCGGCCAGTTGCGTGGTCCTCGTCTGTATCTGGTCTCAGTGCTTGGTTGATCAGATCGCAGTAAATGCCCAATTCGTCAGTAAAAGGACCTTTCTGCTCCAATTCCGGTATATCATCATCAGAAGAAGAAAAGGCCCTTAGCACAAGGGCCTTGACGTGCTTTGCCAATTCGGGTTTTGTGATGGTGATGTACCGCAAGAATTGGAGGTTTCGGCTTCGGCGAGCATTCGATGGAGGGTCAACGGCTGAGTCCGGGTTGATAAAAGTGTGTACCGAAAGTGGTAGGGCCACATGATAAAGCTGTTTGCAGGTGTACAAGACGGGGTGGATTGAAAAGACCTTGCCTGATGGAATGAGGTTGGACAAGATGCGAGTCTGAAGCTCAATCGGCAGCCTCAGGAGAGGAGAGGTTTCGTGAGCTGCGTCGGCCATAGTTATAATCGGTATTGAGCGCGAAGTTATGGGTCTCAAAATAACATCTCAGTCATAGATGCTGGAGCTGTTGTTGGATATGTGCTTACGAAAGTCATCTTCTCGAGCGAGTGTGAGCTGACAAGTGGGGTAGAGTCGAGTTTCACGCTAACCGTTTCAGGCTGAGCACCTGTGACCATACCGATTTCTACCTTGAATTGTTGAAATAAAAAGAATAGTCTTCTTCTAATTGGCGCTTCTTAGACGTATGATGTGATTTAGATGATGCAGGTAAATTGACATTACGTGACCTAATTTTTTATTGTCTTGTAATCGTAAACAATTCGATCACAACCCTAATAAGCTACGGTTGCGAGAACCCCTTGTTCCATGTGCAGGCCTCCAATTCCAGGATTTCATGCTTCCATTTCAAATTCAACCGGGTTGGACATGAAACTTTAGTTTGTGGCTTTCTTGTAGCTTTCTCTGACATTTAACGTTGTCAAACGGTATTCAGGCGCGGCAACCGCCTTTTAGTCAACCCATGTGCTATTCAATAAGCATTATGAAAAGTTATGGGGCAGGTGCCGAGAGGAACTAATCGTCCCCTCTAGATAATTTGTTGGTGGAAGGGGACACTGGCCAAAACACACACCCCACCCAGAAGGGTATAGGGTAAGCAGATTCGGTGATGACCGAATAGCCTTTCCAAGCAGCTGCGAACAACTTGAGAGAGTGTTAGAGCATCTGATCAGAAGCTCTGGAGTGCCCCAAAAGAAAAGAAAAGGGAATATAAAGCGGGAAGTCATAAATAAAAGAATGTCACAAGGGGGCTGCACCGGGACTTCCGCCGAGTCCAAATGCAAGGAATTTAGGATTTCAAAAATAAGAATTAGTTGGAGAAAACTGCCTGTTCATTTCCTATGTCTCAGAGGTCCCTTTTATCTTCCTTGACCAACCTGATGACAGATTGATCCACATTACCCTAGACCCCAACTCAATAATCAAGTGCATTAGTGAAGCTTAAACATTGGCTGATATTAAAAACCTTCGTGGCCATGTCATAGAGTGGTTGTGCAAAAATTAATAGTTGGATAAATGAAGTGCGCTGTTGGAGATCACATCGACTACCCGATGCCAGACGAAACAGCCAAAGTATCGGTAGTACGTGTTAGCCAATCTAAATCACATTATGAACTGCAAGAAATTTCCAAGGTTGATCGGATTAGGTCTACAAAAAGATGCTTACACTCAAATAACATTAGACTACACAGAAAAGACAAGGAAACAAGAAAAGCCAAACTTCAGAGATGGTGGCAAAAGGAGACAATTTCCTACCGCCAAGGCTTGGCATGTTGTGATGACACGTTATGCCCACAACTTCTCCACTCTAGCTGAGGATCGGTTGGAGAATTTTGGGCCACACTGACGCGTTTGGCGTGGCGTGGTCCGGGGTCGCATTTCCCCATTGTTCCTTCACGAATTGGCGTCTTGATAACCTGGAAAGAAGTACAATATTGTAAGACAAATGAAAATTCCAATGCCTATAGGGCAACGAAATCGACCCTATTTACCTCACGTTTTGACTACAACCTTCACAGCTAACATGAGATGACGCCGGCTACCACCGGCAAGCCACCCCACGAACCCCGCCATCTGTCTACACTCTACACTCTACAGTGAGTGCCGCATGAGTTTCCACTCACTCCACGTTGACTACATTGCCGAGCGCGTGTCATGCTACTATTTTCATGGGAAACTCCTTCATTGGTTGCTTGCTTGGGACTTCGATTGTGATTTGTCGAGAATGACCGATCCATTGCACTGATTGGTCACCAGAGCCTCTCAAACCATCCCTGGCTTGCCATCCATAGACGCGCCAGTGAGATGTTTATCGCTTCAACAATGTGGCGCCGGAATGCGTTGTGAGAACCTTGACCTTCTAGGTCAGGAACAAATCCCACTCGGGCAAAGGCCAGCAGGGCCAAGGCCCAGGGATACTTGGCTAGGTTCGGGTAAGATCGGGAAAATGTGAGCCGTTTGGAATATTCCAAGACGGTACCGATCATTCCATGGCATGTGAGCTGGTTATCCTATCTCATTCTATGCGACGTAGCATTGGTGAGTGATACAGTTTGGCCAAGAACAAGCTGGGCTTGGCTTTCTTGGCCAGGCAAGCGGCTAGCTCTGGAAACAGCAGGTCTTGGTTTCCGGTCCTTTAAGCAAAGAACTCTAAGTGCTCCCTGCGTCATGCCAAGGGTCCATTAATCTATGGCACCTCAGCGGGTTGAACTTTGAATCATATGCTTGAATCAGATGCTTGGAATGGAACCTAGCAAGATGACATGCCACTATCCAAGCAACCGTTTATGACAGAAGCTTTGATGTAAACGAGGAATTATGGTGATGCTATTAGTTTCAGCAGGACCTCAGTTTTGTAAGCGGTGCGATGCTAAGAAATTAACCCGAAAGCCTCTTCGAATACTTTCCAAACGCCGGGGGCTTCTCAATGTTGTCTTGATGTCACAACGGCCTTCGTGTTGAGCGGCCACCTCGCGAGATGAAGTCATTCTACAGCCTTGGCTTACATTCTTGGTCAATATAGGAAGCCCTCGTTATCATTATTCCGTTTAGCGGCCCGCCAAGCCCTTGGTTTCAGCTCTTAATTAGGTAATCTGTGTCTTTTATGACCAATTACCACCAATCTTTAGCAAGCTTACCGCAATCCACCCCCGCATACGGTTGACCTTGATTGGGAAGCTCAGATGCCTTTCTCTCGCGCTAATTCAGGACGGAGACAGATGACCCTAATAATAATGGTTCCACCAGTATTCTTTGGCTTTGATGCTGACTAGATATCATGACTTGGCGCTTGCGGAGAGGGTACTTATACTCGGTCCTCATCCGTCCTGTAATTTTTCGTTGCCACTGTTCTAGAAGCTTGATATTATTGGTTCACTCCTCCTCGTTTGAAGCAATCGGAATTTCAACTAGGACTGATTCAACTTTTCCTGGATAGATACCATCCTCAAGGCAACCGATTTCCTCCATATCGACTGCTCAACCATCCACGCGTAACTCCCATACTCCTCGCCAAGGCTCTCTTGCCTGTGCCTCGTCATGGGTGTTTCCGTTCGAAAAATCATCAATTGGATTGCCCCAGATGCCGAAAAGGAAGATGATGGACGTGACAAATGGCCCTCGCGGGCGTCCTTTGTCCTTGCGGCTATGGTAAATACTACCTTGATCAATTCATCAGATTTATTTTACTGACACTCAGTCTGCCCATAGGGAGGCGCAGTTGGCTTAGGCAATCTCCTTCGCTATCCTTCTGTTGTATTTGCCAACAACGGCCTCGCTTGGTTTATCCCATATCTTATTGCACTATCATTCCTCGGAATCCCTGTCCTCATCCTCGAAATCACCATTGGCCAGGCCTACCGCGGTAGTGTCGTCGTCGCTTTTAATGGTATCAACAAGCATACCAAAGGCGTTGGCCTTGCAGTTATTATGACTGGCTACATAGTGGCAACCTACTACGTACCCATTCTTGCCTGGGTGATGCACTATTTTCGCGCCTCCTTTCAAAGTCCGTTGCCCTGGAAGAATCACGGGCAAGAGTTTTACATGGAGAATGTCATTGCAAACGAAGATCCCAAATATCCAGAAGGGTCATCTGGCTATGTGGAGTATCCGGGCAGCGGCATGGTCGGAGAAACTGTAGGTTGGTGTGCATTCATGTGGTTCTGCATTTGGCTATGCATGGTCAAGGGCGTGGGGACGACCGGCCGGGTCGTATACTTCACCATGGGCTTGCCCGTCATCATGCTGATTGTCCTGCTTGGTCGATCATTGTCACTTGAGAATGCGCGAGACGGCGTCAAGCTCTACTTTGCCGAATGGAATGGGTGGAGGCTTAGCTCTGGTGCCATTTGGCAGGGTGCTTGCGGGCAAATCTTCTTCTCCATCGGCGTCGGTTTTGGATACTTTACGTCTTATGCGTCATATAACTCGAAACACTCCAACGCTGTCCAGGATGCTCTCATAATCGCTTGCTGCAACTCTCTCTACGAAGTTATTGCTGGCTTCGCCGTTTTTGCCGTCATTGGCTTCCTGGGATACTCTCCTGATGACCCGAGTGTTTCACTTAGCACCTTCACCGTTGGATTTCTAACTTACCCGCTTGCGCTGGCGGAAATGCCCGGATCGAACGTCTGGTCCGTTTTGTTCTTCCTGACACTTGCAATTCTCGGTTTAAGCTCTGCCTTCGCTCTCGTGGAGTCGCTCGTGACCCTATTGTGCGATAGCGACTGGGCCAAAACCATGAAAGGCTCCAGACCTATCATCTCGAGTTCAGTTATCATGGTTACATTTCTCTTGTCGCTCATTTACTGCACCAAGTTTGGTTTCTATCTTCTTGACGCAGTAGATACATGGACCAACAATCTTTGTCTCATTTTTGTTGTCTGGGTTGAATGCGTTTGCGCGACTACACTTTATCGATTTCAAGACGTTACGGGACAAGTTGGTATAGTTCCATACATGATCAACAACGTTGGATACGTCGCTTCCATGGTCTTGGGGGTCGCCGTCGGCCAGGTTGCTGGCCCTGAAGCTGGAGCCGGCACGGGTTTTGGCATATTCATCGTCACCCTCGTCGCCGCCGTCTTGTTGTCGAAAACCCCGGATTCTCGAGCTCCAAGATTTTGGGGCAACCACGACGTCACTAACAAGTTCTGGTGGCTTGTGTTTTACTCGGTAGGCTGAAAACCCCCCTTCTTTAGCTCTCTTGGCAACAGTCTATTTGCTGATATGGAAATAGTGCAACCAGCTTCGCCGAGACCTGAACGTGGTTATTGCTAATGGAAAGAATTGGGGCATTCCTATTTTTTGGGCTCCTGTGCTTCGATACATATCTGCGCCGATTTTGTCCATTGTCGTATCATTTGCTTATCCAGCATTCTACGAAAAGCGACAAGATCCACTCCACATATTCGCATTCACCATGGCCCACTGCGTCATGTGTCTTATCGGTCTTGGGTTTGTCGTACCACGCTGGTTTGATGTATTTGTGCCTCCGAATAGAATGCACCTCAGTGAAGTGAAATACGCACCGCAGGTGCCTATGTCTCCTGATGATATCCGTGGTATGGCTACCACAGAAGAGAATATAGGCAGCAACACACCTGGAAAGCAGACAAAGAAGTGAGACTCTGAGTAGAGTGAGGGGGTTGCGACGGATTGCTGATACTATTGTTTGAAAGCGCACAAGCAGCAATATTATGTCTGTTCCTTGAATAGAATGATTCTTCTTACTGCTATTATTTCGAGTATTAAGTTGTATAATTATTATTATATAATTATTATGATTATCGTTATTGTTGTTGTTGCTATGGTCAGTTAAATCAAATCGTAAGGAGAAGGAGGAGCGCCAGTTGCGAAGTAGGGCCAAATTAATTTATCGCATTTTCGCGTTCATCTGCTATTCCATGGTTGAGTTTTTTTACGCCCACACCTACTGTCTCACCATGGATGATAAATAGGTTGGTTGGGGTCGTTCTTTTAGGCAAGTTATCTATTTTCTTTGGATGCCTTAGGAGCATTAAGACGATGGTGTTTAAGTGAGCGAGCGCCTCATTGCAGATAGGGAAACGAAGCGGGCTCTCCGCCCAGTGCCACGTAGGATGCGACCGAGTTATGAGATTGGTATAAACTCTCACCCCATATTCATATGTCAAAGTTCTATTGTAGTATGCCAATTATCTCCCTGCAAAGGTATTAGTCCAGTACCATGAATAGGAGTTGAGGATTTATAATATCTATGATCCTATAATCCCCACTTGATAACAGGTAGATAGCAAGTTACGGCGACTTCGAAAACTCTCCGGGGATACCCAAGAAGCCTGTATTCCGATTTACCAATTTCCATAATCTTCAAACTCCAAAATTCCCAGTGAACCAATCATACATGAGCTTAGGCCATTCATAAATAGCATCAGGCAGCCCCTGTAGAGCTTGATTCTTCAAGTGGGAAAATCTTGGCAAACTTTCGTACTCTAGAAAAAAAAAATAGTCAGGCTTTTTTTGTTCTCCCACAAAGCCCCGGCATTATGTGTTGCTGGCCTTTTGTTAATCATGTTGACAGACGATGCATCTTTCTCCGAGAAGGCAAATGAGCAACGGTTGAAGGTTGGACTACCCTCTTTGTCTATATATAATTCCCATTCATTCCGATCCGTATCCGTAAGCTTTTTCTAACCAACAGACTAAGCGTCGATATGGCTACAAATACTACATTATGTAAACTCGCACATAGACAGGGAATCTAAGTCAAGACTAGGATACGGCGCGGTGAAGGTACCGTACCTCATTATCACTGGCCATCCTAGATAAGAGATCCCTGGTCCCCGTTGGTTAGTCGCATCGGAAGAGGGAAGCTGTCGGATGCGTTGCAAAGTGGTCTGTTAAAATGATATATTTAAGAAGAAGCAAGACCTCGCAAATGAGGGGTAGGTTCGCCGCTCCTCGCAATACCGTCATGGCGACCTCAAGCAAGATCCAAGGCAGCATCAGGTAGCTTTTTTTCATTCCCATTTACGCTCAAGACATTGACTTGTACATGAGCCAGAAGCTGATGGTGACTCTCCTATTGCCTATCTAGGAGCCACCAACCTCGTGAATTGGAGATTCAGAGCCAACTTACCCAGGGAGCATTATCGTCAACAAAAATCCTGACAAGCCCAATTGTCGACCACAGGATTGAAAATGGACCGACGTGTCATCGATACAAGGACGGAAGTTCGTTACCAGCTTTCAATCAAATTGGCAAAACTAACAGATGCAGAGTACAGCATCCCCATGATTAGCAAAAAAAAGAAAGATTAGGTGCGTTGATCAAATTCTCTGGGCTATTTTCATGACTTAGAGTAAGAGATAAGCAGCATCATCTCTTTCTCCACGCTTTTGACGATAAATTAGGATTTGCACCACTAAATGACTCCTAGTCAAAGGTCAACAGAGTAATGGATGTAGGCACAGGTACCGGTATCTGGGCCATAGTCTTTGGTGACGAACACCCAGAGGCCACAGTTAGGAACCCTTCCTTTCATCGGTTTTTTCTAACTTTCAAGGTTATCGGCATCGATCTCTCACCTATTCAACCTGATTTGTAAAACCTATTTGAACCTCTATCTTATATCTACTATCTAGAACAAGTGTACCTCCTAATGTATAGTATCGAATCGATGATCTCGAAGAAGAATGGACCTTTATGGAGAAATTCGACTATATATATTCATGGTAGGAAGATGACAGCTAGCATCAATGACTGGTCAAAATTTCTTAACGCAAACCCCTATTACTAACCCCTCTACCCCTAGAACGCAGCCCACCACTCGAATGCAATTAGCGACATGAATCCAGGAACCTGTCTAATTGGTCGAAATCAATCTAGGCACCAGGTCTGATGATGGCTTCAGGTACTCGGGCAGGCTTCTCAGAAGCTGAGGCGGCCGTAATCAAAACGCATGTCAATGAACTAAAGGATCTCTTGTCCACGACTGGATTCTTCGATGTTGTCCAGGCGTGACTTCGAGTGGCCAGTCAATACATAGCCTGAGGGCCCTAGACCCAAACAGATCGACATGTGGCGGCATGAGAATGCAAATGCCGGTCTGGATGTCATTACAGTGGCGCCCCTAACAAGAGCCTTGGGTTGGTCGAAGGATCAGATGGATCTTGTTGCTAGTAGATGGGAGAAACAATCTTATAAACCCCCAAATCCATATCTACTGGCCAATGGACGTTTTGAGCCTGTCACATGGACACAATGGCGCCAATCAATTTCCCTAGATGTTCTATATGTGCTAGAAGGCTGGAGATCTGATCTAACTGTAGTTCATTTGCAATGTCATTGGAATCTGGATTCCTCTATGGAGAACCTTGTATTCCTCTGAGGCACAAATCAGATCCGTTACCGAAGAAGAGATATCAAAGCTCAAGTGATGTATGAACTGCACTGTATGCCTTTCAAATCTGCTTCATCCACAGCAGACACTATCCTTTTTTTTAAGGAAATGACCATCCAGTGGTTCAAGTTATTTATCTCATGTTTTTTCTCCAAGCTAATAAAGCACATTTGTGTGAGGTGCTTGAAATCGGGATGTGAATACTCATTAACTTTTACGCGGTCGGTGGTTTCAAGCAAATATTTCAAATTTGGTGATAGCATCCAAGGTCTAGGCACTGTTATTAAACCTAGACATCAACCTTTCCATTGTTTTTGATGTGATGGTGTGGATGAATATGTATTATAATCTCAAGAATAAACTATACAAGAATATTAAAACCAGGATTTACCCGCTTCACCTGCCGATCCTTCAAGCCAGACCAAAACCAGCCTTGGTCTGAGCGCTCTTGGCGCTGTTGGACCCAGCAGACGAAGCAATAGTCTTGCCCTTGAAGTTGCTCAAGAATCCAGAATCAGAGGCGGACAAGGTACCGGAGCTACCGAAGGCGTTAACCTGGCAGACGCGACCGAGAGAAGCAGAGCACACGCCAGCAGCGCCAGTGGTAGGGACGCTGAAGAGACGACCAGTGTATCCAGCCTTGACTGGGTTCTTGACATTCTGGAAGACGTTCCCCTCAGCGAGAACCATGGCACCATCGTCGACCTCGAAGGCGTGATCGGGGACGTCGTGGAAGTAGTTGTCAACAGCGTGTAGGAGGGTGTTGCCGAGGATCTTGGGGCACGGCCGGAGATGTGGTAGAGGTAGTTACCCTTGAAGGTGACGAGCTATCTGATTTTAGCAGGATGTATCTGCGTGAGTATAAAGCGACAACTTACATCATTGGAGCCCGCGAAGTAGACACCCCAGTAGTGGTAGGTGTTGCAGCTAGCTGACCAGTTGCTGGTACCATCGATCCTGTTGTTAGTGATGGAAACGCGGCCGCTGGCACCGTTGCCGAGAACGATGTGCTGACGGCCAATCTGGGAAGTGGTGCAGTGGTCGATCCAGATGTTGTCGGTGCCATCGAGAGTAATGGCATCGCCACCCCAGACAACGTGGGGGTTGAGGTCGGTGATGTGGATGTTCTGGATAATAACGTTCTTGGCGCCGTTAGCCATGCGAAGACCCTTGCCCTTGATGAGACCCTTGGAGCCGACGCCGATGATGCTCTTGTTGGATCCGACCTTGATGGGGTTCAGGCCAGCCTTGTCGTACTTGACATTGACCTTGGCAGCGTTGGGCTGGTAGTTGGTGCACCAGTTGTTCTTGTTAATGGCGAGCTGGCACTGCGATCCAGTACCCCAAGGAGCGCAGCCAGTCTCACTAGCGGAGCCCTCGGAGCCCTTGAAGTCAAAGGTGCGGTCAAGGTAGACGATGCGAGCAGTGTCATCGCCAAGGTACTTGACGAGTTCGGCAGTGGTCTTGGGATAGACAGAGGAGCCGCCTTTGCCACCGGTGGTACCGGCGGCAAAGCCCTCGGCCTTGGTGGGCAGGGCGGCCCAGGAGCCGGGTAGCAGGGACGCGACGACGAGAATGGTGTTGATGACGCGCATTTTCATTGCTTGAGATGGAGCGAGAGATAAAAGAGTGTATCAAGTGAGTGTTGTGGAATGACCAGAGATCAGCTGCTGGTTGGGTGATGAAAGAATGAATGAACGAACGACGAAGTGCGGCACAGGAACAGAAAGCCCCTCAAGAAGACATAGCAGTCTATTTATTCAACTGTTCTATCTCCTATCTCCTATCATCGCCCATTTGTTCAAATAACAGCCTCATGTTTGCAAATACGGCGGCGTGTGGGTCACAGGACCACTGTATTTTGGTTTGTGAGATAAAACCCAGCCTTCCCAAAGGGTTTGGCGTGAAACGTCCCATGAACCCATGTCTGCGACTTGCCCTGTGGATGGGCTGTGGATTGGGATGTGGAAACAAGTCCCTATTTCTGCTTGGTGGAGAATCACGACACCCATCTGGCCTTTAATGCTACTCGAAGGGACATTCGGCTCATTCCGGTATTCCCATGCGCGGCTAGCCGGGGGTTCTCGTATTGGCCCATTAGAAACTAAGCGACCAACGGCGTGGTCCTTGTTATTAGCTTAACCTAAAGCCTAATGTCGGCGCTACCCACTTGGATCCCGGAGAGTCAGTTTGCAGCATGGTGTGACAACAACAGTGGGCCTTGCCGCCTTGCCGAAGATGCTCTGCTGTGCTGCTGTTGCCGCCATGATGGCCGTGTTACAGTTACAGTTCTAGGCCGCCAGGAAGAAGGCTGACCAGCCCACTGTCAGATTATCACCGACTGGCTGTCGGATCACCGAAACCTGCACACTCATCCACATTTCTCATCAGTCGGCGATAGTCTAGCACTACCATGGTCAGCCTCGCCAAATATTCCACAACCGTAGCAGAGACCTACGCAGACATTCCGATAATCAAATAATGAAAGCCCATTCATCAAGGCTTTGAGAATATTCTCTACTAGTAAGGTATAGCTGTAGCTGCAGTCGTAGCATATAAGCGACACTAGCCATTTGCTCATCGAGTGCCCTTTAACGCTAAAAAGAAGCTGTTCGATTCAATTCGTAGCGCAACTATAATTGAGAGTTTATCTCATTCACCCTAGAATCAAATCGCCGCGCCGGCAAAAGTTTGGACGAGCCCACTATAACCAGCCTCGATTTGTCTCAAAGTGTCATGGAAGACTCGCACCCACGAGCAACCTTACTCTGACCAATTAGAGAAGGAGCGAAGGAGCGACGAGGACCGACCAGTCAGAGGAGGAGCGACAGGCCTTGACATCAAGGATAGTATAAAGGAATGAGAATGAGTTGCTATCATCAGGATACAACCCAGCTTTTGATACAACTTGGTTACCTTCGATTGCTCACCTTGATCAGGTGACCCATTACTAGACGTAACACTTTATCCCTTATTCTCTTGTGTTGCTCAGACCTAACGTGCCTGATCCATCCTCAACATAAACCTAACAGTTTGCCTTGTTGTGTATCTCAAACCTGACTACCCTATAGTATGGCTTGGACCAGACCGTTACATATACTATGGTCAAGAAGAAGAAAAAATACCAAGGCACTAATTGCATTATATACCCCCCTTTAAAGAAAAGGAATACTATTTTATTGGTAGGAAGGGCCACCCCAACCTAAAACCCACACCCCGCCCAAAGCTATTTGGTATAGGGTATGCTAACAATGATATTGAACCATAGCACCTCAGCGAAAACTGGAGGTACAATGCTGCTGTGTAATTTCTGCTGACCCGCCTCTTTTTAGGTGTCAGGATATCGCGCTGGCGCCGAACGTGCGGTGACCAGGGCGCCTTTTATACAGTTGTGTGGCGCAATTCCGGCACCTTGTGCATGAATTGATTGATATTTTGGTCCATTGGCGTAGTGGGCATGCCACCCCGTTGTCGTTACATTAGGCCTAACGAATGCTATTCGTAGCGCTCAATCACCAATCTCAGATAATTTTGATGAGAAATTTTTGCAATTCTCGGGATTGAAATGCAGGCGTGTCCCAGCCCACAAGGGGAAAACATTGGACGTTCAAAATTGTACAAAGAAGTGGGTAGAGACCCTGCCTCCAACTCAATCCTATACTGAGACAACACACCATTAACACCAAGTGCTAGGATAGCTTCAACCTTGCTCAAGCGGTGAAGAACTCGTAAATATGAGTCAAATATGTCCCACTTGGAAGAAGAATTAAGTACAGCTACGTCATTTGAGAATCCCAAATGAGACACGCGTGACATCAGAAACTGTGTTGATGAAACTCGCCGATCGGTGGACATCTAGAATTGGATGAACTTGAATTTTCCCATCCTAAACTCAAGTGATACTCATTTCCAGTAACCCACGGCGTAAGGTTTTGAACTGTGAACGAGACTACTTTACTCATTTCACACAATACGGAACGCTATATATTTCGATGACTCTGCTATCGATCGTTATACCTGCATATTGAAAGGACCAATGAAAAGAACCAGCGTCGGGATTGAGTTAGCCATCCTTTGGCTTTTGGCCATAGACTGAACATCTGCAACAGTATTAGCACTGCTCATGTTCGTAACCTAGCGTGCACTAACATAGGCCAGTATGCATGAATTGTAGGATCGTTAATCTCCTTTCGAACTTTGCTGAGGAAAATAGCCACTTCTTCCTGAGACCAGTCGAGAACACGCGTGTATAGGGCCATCGAGATTGCTTCTAGGGCAGTGGACATATTTTCGTTATGCCATGTCCCAAGTTCCTTATGCTTTTTGTCTTTTGGCCATGTATTTGAAGGCCATTTAAACCTAGAATCAGTTATATTGATGAAGCCAGCATCCTTTAAGAGACCCTTAAAGTTATCTAAGTCTTGAACTGGTACCCCTGCTGTGATACTAGCATTGTATAGAAGCTTCATCCACTTTGAAAAGTTGGAATCTTCTGTAAGAGTGTGGTCGTCAGAGTAGGCAAGTACACTAATATCTTGCACTTCAAAGTAACCGCCTGGAGTGAGGTTACTGTCATGGATTAGCTGCTTGATAGGTGTGGAAATAATGATTAAGCTCCTACTCGTAACACTTGCGGAAATATTCCGACCAATTCTTGATACTTCCATTCATCATCCTGCTGTGGATATAATCAAAGGGGTGTGAGTAGGTCCACTCTTCATCCAAATCATCAATGACAAAACGGACATTAGGTGGAACGCTTCTACTTGTTAGTAACTACTTCCCATCTAAATAGCAGAAAAGATTCGTACAAGTCTGGCTGGATGGGTGACAGGTCGATCCCGATTACCTACATTTCGAGTTAGTAATCCTTCCACCCAACACAATTGGATGCTCACTTCAGCGTCCGGATGGTCATCAGCATAATCGATAGCCCAGATTCCCGTGCCTGTACCGACATCAAGCACTCGCTGTGACATTGCACCCAGTCGGTTGGGAGGCGCCAGGCCGAGGCGGTTATCAAAAGTTAGAAGAAATAGGTGATATTGCAAGTCTGCCATGAAAGATGAGCGATATGGTACGGTGAAAATTGAAAGTCATACCAAGTCGTTCGTTTTCGATCTCATCATTGGGGATGATGTATCCTAGCACCGATTAGTATTGAGCCACCAAGATTGGAGCAACATACTTCCATCCTTATATCCGTGGTAAGTCCTCCCATTCTCACGTCGGTAGTCAATTATGGAGCTTGAGATGCTCTGTGTTGACGATGCCGCGTCCTATCATGGTTTCAGTCCGCATGTACGACGTAGGCTGATGGAAGCTAAGTTCCTAACCTCGCCGAGTGAAGAGTCACCGTCGTCCACAACTGGATTCTGGCGAGACAGTTAAAGAATGTGGAACATTAGCTAAAAGAAAACCCACCTCATCGGCCTCAAGAACTGGGGAAGAGTGGTATTCAGCCATGGTAGTAATCCGCCACACACGTGGTTCAATTGCTAAATGTGGTGAACGTAAAGAAAAAAAAAGGCGCCCCCTCCTCTACTTCTTTATCTGCCTTGTGCACCAACAATCAACACGAGCTCATTTTATCGTATGATAGAAATAAAAGAACCAACTGCATGGTTATCAATATGGCGAAATGACTGGGGCCCTATTAACCAATGGTTGTTTCAGTCTCCTCGGCCTGCAATCCATGGCGGGGAAGACTCCGGATTGAGTTGACCAACCGGTTAACCGACTGTGCACAAACCTTGGTTCATTAATGCATGATTCATGCGACTTGCCCGTTTAGTTGTATTGCCTCGCACCGGCGGTTTATCCTTGAATTTGCGAGGTCAAGTTGCATCTCACTTTCACCAACCAACTGCCGATTGCGGAATCCTCCGATGAGAGTCAATATTGCGCTTCTGAAATGTGCTTGTTTAGCAATAGCCAGCAATCAAACAATGGTAACTGATGCTATGGAATGAGAGGCATGCTAGGACATGTTTATTCTCTATTCCGTCATACCCGACACGTTGAGACTTGTATGGGATTAGCCTGTGGCATTGGCCAAGCCCTGTCGTTCCAATGACTTCAGATGGCGCGACCGAATAACGTGATATAATTTTCTGTACTGTAACACTAACGACTAAGAGTCTGGGACGCTCTAGCGTTTGATCATGCGAACTTCCATGCCAGCTGTAACGCGGGAATCTTCTTATAGATGGTTTCGAGATATCGTTTGGGGCATGTATCCTAGAATTGGTGCAGTGGATGCACAGCCATCACCAATTTTCGATACGACAGCATCTAGCGTTTTCTGTAGTTTGAAGTTCATGTCTAATAGCATACTTCTTCGTGAAATTATATGATATGCAATTAGCGGACATTAGGTATGCAAATATTTAAAGGGTGCCATGAAATCGAAAATAAACGTTAACATGCAGATGACGACCATATGTAATGTGCCAAATACCCGCCGGCGATATGATGATAGACTGCTCCTTAAGAATATGTGTATAAGCAAAGCCCACCAGGCTGATTTCAGCGATATTATAATCTTATTTATGAAACAGGGGGAACAAAAGGCCACGGCGCCGCTCGTGGTTTTGTTGTTAGAACCTTTCGGTACAAGAGATAGAAGACCAAAAGAATATCTATCGGACCAAGGGTACCGGGGCTGGTACCTGGCCCCAGTACCCTTAGCTTTAAATGCTTGAGCTCTTAGCCCTCACCCACAATACAATCCATAATATAATGTAGCTAAAGAAATAAAGGAAAGGCAAGAAAATATAGAGAAAGGAACCACTTCAACATATGATATTCACGTGAGACAGAAGCAAAGGCCAAAAGAGGGAATTTTCAGCAATCCATTTTAGGTTGAGAAGAGAGAGAGGAGGTGGGTCAGGCCGGGCGGTATGACAATAATTTCTCGAACTCAGCTTAGGTGGAGATTAGACGCTAACCATGCCACCAACTTCTGCCCGCCGTCTTCTGTGTCCTCCCATCGGCCTATTAATGGCCCAACCTATGGAATGACAATCATAGCTGAAACTCCTATTATGTCTCTATTCATTGAATGATATCCCAACCTAGCTGGGTATCGGTATCTCCATATCAATACCGATATTCCATCAACATGGTGAGGCTCCACGCGAGTAAGTACCCAGGCAACTGAATAAATGCTATGGAATTAACTCAAATAAATAACTGATCAAATCAAATATATCCATAGTCAATATAGTTGGGCTTCGGGGATAATGCACCTGCGCTTAACTCACTGCTGAGTCAATTCTCTTAGAACTAGCCACCTTGACCCGCATGACAGCTCTTGCAGGGTTTTCTACAGTGGGGCATCAAAAGTTACAATGCAAATACACAGACAACTATCCTTGAAGGCGCAAATAGCAGCATCTGCCAAAAGGTATGAGTCGCTGTTGCGTCTTGCTGCATTTCTCTAACGCGATTCTAGTTTGATCGACGGTTGCTTCGACTCATTTGCTATCTCTACGTCTTGTCGTACCTTGACCACGGAAACATTGGCAATGCAAGCGCCGATGGAGCTCAGAAGGCTCTTGGCGTTAGCTCCTCGCAGTGGGCTTAGGGGCTCAATTCTTTCTATGTTAGCTACATAGCCTTCCAATGGACCGCAATGCTGCGGAAACTCTTCCCTGCTCACATTTCTGTCGCAATCCTCTTCCTAGGGTATGCTATCTTCCTATCCGTAATCGGTGGATATACTGACAAACCAAGTTGGGGTGCGGGTGCCATGAGTTTCGGCGCTGCACGAAACACAACCGATTTAGTTGTCACCTGAGTCTTTCTACGTATCTTTGAGGCTAAATCTGCGCCGGTGCTCCGTATTTCCTGTCTTGCCAATACAAGCGAAAGGAGCTTGCATTCCGCATGTCCATCCTCCTCGGGATGTTACCACTTGCGAATACGTTTGCATCTAGTTTAGCATACGGCATCCCTCCGATCCGCGGCTCCTTATGACCATGGAGGTTGTTATCCATTATTGGGAATCTTATATGCCCCCCCCTCCACTTTGCAGTTTACTGACAGGCTCCAGAGGGCATTCCCACCATCTTGTTTGCTCCCGTAATTTACTTCTTCTTGGTTGACTCTCCTGCTACAGCCAAGTTGCTCACTGAAAAAGAGCAAACTATTGCCGTGGGGCGTTTACAGATCCGAGAAAGCTCATCAGAGCGCAAAATCAGGTGGAAGCAAGTCGTAGCCGGATTACTAGACTACAACAACTATATCCAGGCTATGATTCGCTTCTGCTGCAACTTTTCGTTTGCCGCCTTGTCAAACTTCCTTCCCAACATTATTCACAATATGGGTTTCGACTCGGTCACTGCCCAAGGCCTCACAGCGCCACCCTATTTTTTTTTCGGGGGGGGGATTCATTTCGGGCAAGTATGGCAACCGCGGACTTATCGTAGCGGGGTTTGCAGCCATGGGAACTCTCGGATATGGGCTCTTGGCTGGAGTTCAGGACATACACAAAACTGGGGAGCCTTGCTTGCTGCGTGCGTGATTTTCCCAGTTCTCGCCTTGAACGTCACCTGGCCGTTCAATAATCAAGGAGGGGATTCGAAAAAGGGAGCCGGACTTGACCATCGGCCTGTGCTCGTCTCTCAGCAGTACGCTATATGGTTAATGATAATCAATCGTAGACCTTTCTTTACTACTAGATGTGCCATCAGATGTACCCTAAGTAGCCTAGTTGCGGTACTGTCACTTATGATGCATTTCGGGTTAGCTAGAGAAAACAGAGCCAGAGACAAGCTGTACGGACCATTCAACTCAAACATGGATATTAATGTATCTAAGCAGGGGGATTTCGAAACTTTCGAAACTTTACATATTCACACTCGGGCCTAGACAGTTTAACCAACTGGTAATGGAATTATAATGGTTTGGGTCGCAAATATTACGATCGATTAGGCTATCATTATTATGGAATAGACGTCTGACCACTTTTCCGGTGCGTAGCTTACGTCAATGAGCTTGCAACCAACCCGGGGTTATTCCTAGGAAACCCATGCTTGATGATGATCACTCCACAACATCAAACAGTCCCAGAACCCACACAAGTTTACCACCATAACTGGGGATTCGATGTCGTATAGATCATTCCCCAATTTTCGTCTAGGTTGAGTCGCCTAGGGTCCGCCGATGGAAAATATATCATTGAACGCTGACCTGAATTTCATCGCGATTAGGCCTGTACTAATTTTATCACTATGACGGTAAGTTATATCTAATCAACGAAGCCGTTGATAATGTCCTTGAAACTATCTGAACCTGAGTGCCGTTGTACTCAGCCCTGAAGGTAGAGACCGGCGATAATTAGTGCAAAAGGCACTGCTTTCATTCACGCTCATTTTAGCCAGATGCGTTCCATCGAGATAGTCTGATACGGAACTACTGAGTTCCTGACATTGAGATTAAAGAGGTTTCAATGTGCAATCTCTCAATGACGCGCATTTGCAGGCGACGAGCTTTAACTGTAAGGGGCATGACGTGGCATGATTGCGACAGGGAGTACGCGTACACTTGTTAGGTTGGATTAGGTGATTGAGTGTTTGGTAGTTTTTTAGTGTGATAGTGGGACTCGTAATCACCGGTAGACTCCACGACCGGCACGTTTCCCGCGTATTGGCCGCTTGTAGATTCAATTTTTTGTTCTTCTTCCTTTTTCCCTCTTCTCTATTTTACAGTCCCCAGTTACTTTTTCCCTTATTCTACCTAGACTTGAAAGCCATTCGTTCTCTATTTTTTTTTTCGCCCTCTCGTTTTTGTTTGACCCCTTGCTCGTTTTCAATATCGGACACTTTTATTCCCGCTGCTAAATCCCCACTAGCATCTAGCAAGCTTGGCACTGCCAGGATGAAGATTCGATTTTCCTTGGCTGCAGCATCGCTGTGCCTATCATTTGTCCGCGCTGTCAGCTATGTATCGATCGATGGATCTGAGTTCATCAACAACTCCACTGGCGATCGGTTTGACATAATCGGTGTAACGTACGGCGCCCGTTCTATACGAGGTTAGGCAAGGGGGCTGACCAGTAATGCCGAATAGATACCAGCCTGGAGGCTCGTCTGGATTTGATGGAACTTCTGATCCTCTCAGTGACCCTGACGTCTGTCTTCGAGATGCTATTATCATGCAGCAGCTGGGTGTGAACACCATCCGAGTATACAATCTTTCCCCGAGCCTGAACCACGATGAGTGCGTCTCTATCTTCAACGCGGCTGGCATGTACATGATCCTCGACGTCAATAGTGGTAAGTCCATGCATTGCAGCTTTGTCTCAATACTAACAGTGTGGAGGTTTGAGCGGCCAATACATCGATCGGTCCGATCCAAGCAGCACCTACACACTCGCCTACCTGAAGCACATTTTCAAAATGGTTGAAGCATTCTGGGACTACCCCAACCTCCTGGGCTTCTTCGCCGGCAACGAGATCCTGAACGAGGAGAGCAGCGATGACGCGCCGGCGTATATCCGTGCCGTCGTGCGAGATTTAAAGGAGTACATTGCTTTGCACGGGCCCCGGGATATTGGTGTCGGATACTCGGCTGCGGATGTTGCTGACATGCTAAGTGACACTTGGGCATATCTTGGTTGCAGCCTCAAGAATTCGACTTACTCTCGGATTGACTTTTTTGGCTTGAACGACTACGAGTGGTGCGGTGACAGTAGCTACACGGAGTCTGGTTATGATGACATCATCTCTGAGTTTGAGGGTACTAATATTCCGGTCTTCTTCAGCGAGTATGGTTGCAACAATGTCCGCCCGCGAACCTTCTCCAACGTACCTGTCCTATACGGATCTCAGATGACAGAGTTATCCGGTGGCTTAGTATATGAGTACTCTGAAGAGGATGACAACTATGGTAGCCAGTATGAATCTGATTCCGTAGATCACGCGGCTAACTATTTGTGTAGGTCTTGTCGCCATCAACAGCTCCACAGAGGTCACCCTACTTGAGGACTACTCCTATCTGAAAGAGCAATACTTGAAGATTAGCATGTCTCTCGTCACATCGGTAAACAAGACGGCGGAGAGCACATCTACTACCTCTTGCGCTGCATCTCTTATATCCGAAAGCGCCTTTTTATCTAGCTGGGACATTCCTGACCGCCCCTCCGGCGGCGATGCCCTGGTTACCAGCGGCCTGAGTGGTGCATCCACTGGTGCCATCACTCGTGTTACAGCTACGACGATGCCGGCCACCGTCTACAACTACACCGGAGGCACGATAAGCGGGTACAGTTTAGTTTCTCTTGGATGTGCGGATAGCAACTACCCCGGCTTGATCAGCACCTATAGCGCTGGAGCGGAGACATGTGCGTATGCTACGTCTACTGCCATCTCTGTGAAGAGTGAAGACGACGAGAGTGCTGCTGCGGCTTTTACAGACTACAAAGCTTTAGTTATTGTTGTTGGTTCTGTTTTTGCAGCTTTTGTTGGTGGCATTATGATCCTATAGAGAAAATACACAGACGGGAATTCTGCTGCTGTGGACACACTAGTCCCGAACTCATGTTCGAGTCGCGCCCACAGGGCGCGCTCTTGTTTGCTCACTGAGGCTGTGCATGCCATCAGATCGCCGGTAATCGGTTCCGAGCTCCTTAATCAGGTTGCAGGGCTCAGATTACAGCCTCGCCAGAAATTCGTGGCAAGTTACACATCCCACCTGGAGACTGGATGATCTATATGTCAGATGCTAAATAGTTTAACCCTGAAAAATGCCCAAAGAAAATAGGACATGCAGTATTTTAAATCATTACGCCACAATGAGGGCTCAAGAAAGCTTGTAGCTTGAACCAATCCGGCAAGTCGGTGCCGAACAGGGTTCGGGAAATTGTCAGGCCACTTTCCCGAGGGGCCTCAATGAGAGACGATCATGTGAGATTAGGCTTCTCCTTTCATCTCTTCATGAACCTTGACCTATATAATCCTAATTCCTCTTGGGGAGTTTGATTATCCGATCTGTTCAATTCTTTGTTTCGGTCGCTGGCTTGGTCCACTCACCCGTTGCGACAATGTCCTTCCTCCATACACCCTGGCAGTGGCTACCAAAAAGGTCTCTATTTGCGACAGTATTCCTGACTTTCGTTGCAATTCTTGGACTCCAGTATGATGGCACCGGCCTGAAAACAAGATTCGGAAGCCCATTTGGTTTCCAGAACTCCGAAACTAGCGACCTTGCATGCACAGCCCTTCTGATAATTGCCGGGCTAGCCATCATCTTCCTCGCCTCTCAAGACACTCAGCATTCTCAAATACTTCTCTCATTTATCTTACTTCTCTGCGGCATCATGACGACATTTCCCAGGCCGTTCTTTAACATCACAAGGTACATCTACTACCCTTGGACAGATGAGATTGCTCCATTCTATCTTTTGGGTCCCGACATGCCTCCGTGGATACTGGTTTGGGCCGGCTATGGCGCTTTGATGCAGATGAATCTCGAAATTGTGCAGACCACGCCAGCAAAGAATGTGTGGTGGTTTCTGGGGCTCATGGTGGTTTCGGACATCATCATTCAAGAGATTATGTTATTGTTGGGGGTGTACTACTACTATAACCACCGATCGTTGATGGTTTTCACCATGTTTCCGTGGAGGTGGATGTTGACTAATTCAGTTGGGGTTCTCTTCGCGACTGTAATCACCTATCAATTCCGGCAGGTTCTTGTTGGCTGGAAGGTGATGGCAATTTTCTTTTTGATACCCGCATGTGTGTTTGGGGTTTATGGGGTTTCCGCCCTGCTCTTGACTGGTTTGAAGTTGGTTTGATAGTTTGAATTTTTGTTTGTTAGTTAATTGAGTCTCGGGGTTCGATTGAATATAGAATGTGTGCACACTGAAGGACATTCAATGCACGGATAGGTCCGCCTAGGCTATCCTCGGCCAATTCAACTCTACATTTTTTGCCCTCGGACAAAATACGACAAGAAAGTCAGCCTCGGCGGCCAACGATGCAGCCAATTGAGGGGTTGTGCAACGCACAATCTTTGTGCAACTGCCCTCGAGTTGCATCATCAATTGCGCACACGCCAGAACGGATCATGACACTCATATTGCACCAGAGATTACAAAAGCATGCATACATCTTGAATTGGGTTCGTCTTAATTCTTTTAAAGAAATGTATATGCTACAAAATCAGCCATCGGCTGCAAGACGAGTTCCCATCCAGGCTCGATCAAAATGACTTCCGTTAATAGTTGTAATAATAATCATCCGCATACTCATCATCATAAACTCCATAAAGAATCTCCATGTCTTGGCTTTTTGACCGGCAAAAGCCAAAAGGCACTGTTGTGGTGTGGGTCTCCAAAACCCTGGGATCCTCGACGACCATGTGGCCCCCCGTCGTCAAGTCCCTGCCCGCAAGGACGCGACATGCTGCAGATTCAGTAGGGTAATAATCATAGTTATTTCTAGAGAATTCTTGGTGGTAGCTGTCTAGGGTGGTGGTCTTGACCCTCCGCGGAGCTTTGTGATATGCTCTCGGCTCAGCAGAGCTAAAGTTGTTTCTGGAGGGCTTGCGGCTGGGCTCATTGGAACTAAAGGATCTGGAGGAGGGCTTGCGAGTAGGCTCATGGCTGAAGGATCTGGAAGGCTTGCGACTGGGCTCAGTGGGGTTGAAGGATCTTGAGGGCTTGCGGCTGGGTTCATTGGAGCTGAAGGATCTGGAAGGCTTGCGACTAGGTTCGGCAGAGCGGAAGTTTCTGGAGGGCTTGTGGCTTGGCTCCTGCGAGCTAAAGCTCCTCGAGGGCTTGCGGCTGGGTGGCTTCTCTGGAGTGGTGGCCTTGGGCCTATGCGAGGACGTAGACGTTCTAGGTTCAGCAGCAAAGCTAAAGCTGCTGCTGGTAGAGGCCTTGCGTTTGGGCTTCTCCGTAACACTAGACTTGGCCTTTCGCGATTTGCCGGTGTTTGCATCAGACTCAACACCGGTGTCACTTTCGTAGTACTTGCGGTTGAGGTTTTCCAGGACAGTGGCCTTGGCCTTGCGTAGGGCAATGTTGCATGCTTCAGAGTTCTCGGCCATCATCCTGCGATGGTTCTCTTGAAGCATCAGGTCGCACTGGGCGATCTTCTCTCTTGTGAAGGCAGCACATTGGGTGGCAGACAGTCTGAGGCCACTGCGACGGTTCTTCTTCACTCGCTGACCGCGCTTCTTAAGGCGGCGAGATTTCGGCGTCTCCTTCTCTTGGTCGGTGAACAAGTTGACAAAGGTATCCTTGATGAAACTGGTCAAGGTGACCAATAGCCATTTCGCCATGGTTGCAGCGGTTGCAGACTTGCAGTTGGGGGTTTGTTTTGTGCGAAGGACCAGCCCTGTCCACGCTCAAGATGGACGGGAAGGGAATCTTGCAAGATATAGTCGCCAGAGGGCAGCAAACTAACAGTCAATGAGCTCAATGAGCAGAGGGCCATCCCCGGATTTGGGTCGGCATCCGGGGCCATCTCTTCAAGTATGTTTCACAAACGGCCTCTGCACCCCGTCTCTTGGTCGGTGTCGAGTCGCATCACCGCGTCTTCGGCCTCTATCGAGTGGCTGCAGTGCAACGATTCCCAATCAGCGGGGTCGACGCACCGCGTTCGCGTCGTGATTGGGCGGTGGACATGTCTACCCTTGTTGTCTCCTTGCTGTCCCCTTGCTGTCCCCTTGCTGTCCACTTACCGTCGCGCGACTTGTGCGCACCTTGCGTTGGAACCTGGCTGCAACTAGACGTGACAGCGAGCCAAAACTGCGGTAGCATGCATGCTTCCCGACAGACAAGATGCCACGTCCCAACCTGACACGCCATTCGTGCTTGCAAGTGACAAGTGAGTGAGTGAGTTGCGGTAACTAGCGAGAGACGAGAGACGAGAGATGAGAGACGCAGCGCGCAAGCAGCGCAACCGTGCGCACGTCTGAGATGTGAGAAGCCCTGCGAAGCCCTGAGACGCCCCGAGGAAGCCCTATTGACGTTTCATTGGAGATGCGGGAGGGCCTATGGATGTCATGGCGTCCACACGCGCCCACCGCGTCCGTCCACCGCCGCGTCTCCGTGGACAGTCAAATCAGGGCTCGTTTCCGGCAGCCTTCCACTTGGTTTCCAGCTGCCAGTCGCGCTGACATTAGACATTGGCAGACGCGTCTTGGAATCTGCTCAACAAGCCCTCATCATCTGGAGAAGAAGAAGGATGGGTCATGCGTCTGCTGCACCCACGCTTGCGACCCACGCCCGTACCCGCTGCTGCAGCGCACATGCTTCTACTTCTTCTGCTTCTTCTGCCAGGTGTACACTATAACCCCCCCGCCAGCCCCCATTGTACCTACATACATGCTACTGTGCGTCCTGCAGCACCGTGGGTAGCAATTACAGCATGTACGGGTATGCCCACGATGATGCCCAAGGGCTCCGTCGCGGCACCCTCGCTAAACAGCGCGCATTAGGGCGATCGGAGGCGGCGGCGACGACGGCGGCGGCGGCACTGGCCACTCGAGCAATGTAACCCCGGCCAGTTCCAAACGATTCCGGGAAACGCCAATTCGTCTCGCCTCACCCGCCGTGATTGGCGTATGCCGTTTGGCGGGCGGTTATATACCTCGTTGCCCCTCATAATCCATTGGACCTCCTTTGTCCACGCTTGTCTCCCCCACCGCTCATGAAGTTTCGGTAGCTTCATGTCAGACGAGAAATTTAGAGCCATCGCGGCATTCGACGCCAAACCTCATGAAAGCCTAGGCAAATGTGAAATCCGCCATTGCATTGCATGTTGCAGGAGTGATCCGAGTCCGGTCAGTGTAATTGCAGCATGTGCCATGCCAGCCAGTCTTATCACACGCATGGCTTGCTGTTGGCCGACTTTTGCTTTCATATTGGCGGTCTGTTTGTTTGTATCCAGTGCATCTCGCCCGTTTTCATCCACTGTGGAAAGTGTGGTCTAACTCTAGGGTAGTCTCGTGAAAACGAGGACCGGGGCATAGGCATTGACTTGTCAGCGACATACCAAGGAAACCGTGTATTTTGCAAAGCTAATTCTTTTTTCCTCCTTTTTTTTTTTTTTTTTTTTGCCCAACTGTATTATCTTTCTTTCCTTTTTGAGCCGTTCCTGTGAGGGACATCTGCGTGGTGCATGCCTAACCCCACAGCCGCGACCGGTCAACCTCTCTTTATGAATCGACATGTTGGCCAAGCCTCCATGCCTGGCAGCTCAACGTTTTTACGCATCTGCATAACCTCACGACCAATTAAGTGCAGTACGGAACATCTCGCGTCTGAGACACAGTCCTGTGCAGGGCCCTGAACCGGTCAGCATTGCGTGCCTCCCCACGGTGTTATCAGATCGACAATGCAGCCCAATCCCCGGAGTCATGTTCGGGTTCATACGGCTGCTCCATGCCTATAGGATGCACCGGCCATTGCCGGCAACGAGCTTGCATTCTCAGCCATGTTAGCCAGTTATCTTGTGTGATGACACGGCATGGCGGGAACGATTCGAACTGATCGGACGTGGCCGACCTCCAGAGCCAGCAAATGTTGAGGCTGGAATCAAAGATGGACTCGCATTCGCGGGGTCGCCAGGATGCCAATGGATGCATTTACAATTCTATTCTGTAGCGTGCATGCGTTTATTGTATCCACCGTACCCACGCTACAATGCCATCCGTTCTAAGCACCTGATTGAGGCTTGTCCTATCCGCCGAGCCGATTGGGCCCGTAGTCACTGTTGAGCCGGCCTGCGCTTCTCGCGAGAGTGGACCAATCCAGCAAGCTTTCAATACCACAGCGCGTTTCTCTTCTTAATGCCAGGGCGCTTTTGCTGGTACACCCCCCTTCGGCATAAGGTCTGGTTCAGTACCTCAGGTCCTTTTGCTATCTTTCTCGATAGTATGATTCAATAGTGTATCAGAGGTTTGTGCTACCATCCGGTATCAAAACAACACAGGCACAGTGGTAGCACCCTAGGCAGGCTCTATTGGCTGACCATGGTCTGCCAAGTAAGGCTGTGAGGCAGCTGCATTATATGCACTCCACTGCCAACACTTCGAAGCTGGACCTATCAGGTACGATTGCGGTGCAAATCATTAAAACTCATCCTATGCTGGAGCCAACTGCGCTTCTTGACCTCAAATCCGGGGCTCCACTATTGCAATCCGCTATCCCTTGCATCCCCCAGGAACTACAGTCGAGCTGAAACAACCAAGTCAAGTGATTGACTATCGATCTCAACGATAGCCTGTTGCTCATTGCACTGTGGCTATTCCTGGTCATCGCTGTTAGGGAGGCAATCTGGAATAGGCCCACATCATCTAGGGTAGTTCCAATCAACGAATTCATACTCGGCCGTAAATTGACAGTCATAGAGATCTCTACAGCTAGGTAGATAGGTTATCCCAGCCGCGATAACGTGTTATCACACTGGACTTGCGAAATGAAGTGGTTGATGTTCAGGTGCATTGTAGATATCCGAGAGATCTATTCCATTTACCCCCAATTCATAATTATTGACTATTCACTCGTCATTCTATGGGTCTCCACGCCTTTGGTTGCCCATCACTGGTTTTAGACCCCTCATCGTAAGACACCGTAACAACGTCCGTTCTCACAATTTTTTGGGGTACATTCTGGTTTGGCCCCTTATCGGGGGGAGCTCGAGAGACGTAGGCTTCTGACCCATACTGACCGCTATTCTGGACCAAAATCTCTTCCTGACTCCCCTCATCGGGTATTACAGTCAACCCCAGATCATCTCTTACTTTAGATCTAGTGGACTTGCTCTTGTACTGCCCAAGCTCAAAACCGGACCTCTGGTCACTGTAATTTTCGTAGTATCGCTCGGGGTACTTGGAATTGCCCGCACTGGAAAATGGGTTATGGCGGAACACTTTCTCGATTAGAGGTTGAAGCAGAGGTATGGAGGAGGCAATGATGATCGTGCTCCCTTCAATACTGTAGACAAAATAACGGTCAGTCTGCCGTCCCAGATTGCAGGGGACACTTACACAGTCCACACAACCAAATCCGCAGTGTCATCTGATAGTGAACCTAGTCAGCCGCAGGTCTGCACCAAGAAGCTGTAACGCATACAGGAAAAGTCTGAACTGGCTAAGGATGGAATGCGAGTTGTCTTGTAAATGGCGACTATGCCGGACCTGGTTACGTGTAAGGACGGGTGAGTTCGGAAGGGTGGATGACCCACACTGAGCCGATTCCCAGAGCAATTGAAAGTGCAACCTTTTTCCTGATGGACATCTGGAGCCCGAAAAGGACAATTGCCGGATATATGGCTAGGTACAGATCGACAAAAGCCGAAAACGCTAAGTAGAAAGAATTTTTAATCTTAATTAGTGTGAGAATACCGAGATCCAAACTCACATCCAGCGTAAATGCAATAAGCCACCAGGATCTTGGTAGAGAAACATTCTCCTTCTAGATCGAAATTCCAAAGAGCACGAGCGGGTCGGCAGCGTCCGATCAACACACCTACTGTAGCGAGCAATGTGAGCTGACACCAAATTCCCAGGAACCAAAGAAAGTATTTGTGCCACTTTCCAGGGTTCATGAGTTGAGTCAAAAGGTGAATCACGGCGAGCTTTGGTAGGCCAAAGGACATGACACCAGGGCAGAAGGCGGCCGTAGTCCAGAGAACTGCGCCCTCCTGCTGCTCCTGCGATAAGAGCTTCATATGCCTCCCATTTCCTTTCGCCACGGCAGCTGTCGAAAGTGCTGTCGAAATATACCCGCACACCTGTCGTGAATACCTGATCAACGTTGGAGACTCGAATGCGAGGCGCGTCCATTTTAGTTGAGCTGAGTGTGCAGGTTCTGAACTTACCATTGCAATAATAGACCACCAATCATCTTGCTGCAGTCTCCGTACGATCAGACCGCGAACATACAAGCGAGCCAGAACAAAGAGAGTGCTCAAAGCAGTGACAATCCAGCATGTAATCAGAATCCACGGCCCTTTGTTCTGGGCATTCCAGGCATCAGAGCCTTCTTCCGGGCCTGCCATTTTTGGCTGTCAAGTCACCACCATCAACGAGTAAGTTGATAACAAATGTGTTAAAGAAATGGTTCCAGAGAGAGAATCGATGGGCCAAGTTAACTCAAACCGACTCGACTTACGATGCCTATTTGAAACAGGGGCAGAAAAAAAATCAGACCCTACAAATCTAGGAAGGGTATGTTTGACCCGGCGAAGATTTTCTTACGCGCTCAGGGGTACAGGACAGAGCAATATGGATGGTCCCATAATCAAGTCCGAATGACGGCATCAAACATTTGGCTGGGCTGATGAGATTGTAGCTAGTCCCAGGGATTAGGATTCTCAATTTCCACTGTCCCTGAATTAAACCTCTTCGTATATTCGCATCTATTCGAGAATTTCCTCCCAGGGGCCCGAGTTCGTGACTGCAGCGCCGCAAACACCCGTCATGTGCAGAGCTACCACACTCTCATCTGCTGCTGAGTATCCAATCAGAGTTCTGGCAGCGGACACCTGCACGCGTGTCTTGATGCAAGGAGGCAGATTGTGCATATATTCCCACCCCTCCTCCTTATGTACTTGCAATGCTTCAGGCGACGGCAATGGTGCGGTAGAAACTGTAGGGTCATTTATCATCGTGTGATGAAACTGGTATCGTGTTGGCTCGAGACAAAGTAGTCTCTAAACGAAGAAAGAGACCTGTTGGTTCATGTGATGTGATGTCCTGGGTGTCATCAGCGCCCGGCCAAGCAAGGGACCCCAGCAGCCGGCACAGCCGCCCTCTCTGGAAGTCAGCAGGGGCACTTCAACTAAGATGCTGAGCATTTGGCAATCTTAGAGCCGAAGAAACCCTTCTTTCGTTATAATAGCAAGTCCTCTGCGGTTCTCACGAGTAGGAACAAGTTCGAGATTTACAAAGATGAGGTGGACGACCCCTCGCAATCTGGACCCGCTTGATCTTCAAACCCCATGTGGCCAAGTCTCGAGAAATTCCCCATATCCCCAGTTTTTAACCTCCCGTGCTTGTAGGCACTAGCTCCTAAGTGGGGTCGGCGGAAGCTCCCAGCAACAATCCGCGAGAACCGCGCGAAACGGCGTGGGGCCGAACTCGAGGCTTCGCACCCCCTGTGGCCCAGGGATTGAGCATACTCGGGCTCAAAAAGGTCAACACAGCTTGGTGAGAATCTAGTCTACATGCTTTGTTCCTTCAATCATCTCATGAGCCCTGCACGCGACCGGGATTGGAGGCAAGGTTGACTATCAAGTGGACTGACTCCTGCATAAGGGAGACCATGTACCGGGTATGATCAGCTTGCGGGAGAATTGCCCGGAAAGATTCGCAAGCAAAATAGACCTCTGCCTTTTCACGATGGTTTCTATCAATCCCTGGACCAACACTCGAAGACGGGTAAGATTCCCGACTCCCCGGTCTCCGGAATCCTGGTTAACATGGCCAGTTAGGTCTTGTTCCATCCAACGTCGTAACACCACCTCACATCAATTTGTGAACTCGGGTTGAGGCGAGGATCTGTATCCTAGCCTACTGGCATATCTCATGAACGAAATTTACGACTTGGACATACTACAAGCACTACAAGCAATTGTCACCTGAAATTTGGCACCTGAGGATATCAAGGGGGTACCCTTGCCCATTAGCTCAGTAACACCTCTACGGCGAGGAGGAAACTTACCGTCTTCACCAAAAGCAATCCTGTCTAGCCCTGAGCATGCATTCTAAAGTTCCTTCATTCCCACCGAACTTCCATAGTCAGGGTGGCTGCATGGTCTTTTCAGACCCACTGCCGAATACGAAACCAAGGCAAGGAGTCATGTAGCGAACGACCCTTTGTTGCCAGTTCGTATGATCTCAATCATAGCCCTCATCTTCCCCTTGGTTACTAGGGTAACTCGCATATTGTTGCTCGTCATTGCGTGGCAGACCGCATATTGCGTGTTTCCTAACTAGAACTTCCGAGGTTCCGATTTCCAGGTACCACAGGTATTTAATCCTCCCAACCATTCCACTTCGCTTTCCCGTCAGGCACGCGCATCATCATCTAAGTGGTGAGCACTGTACACTCTATATTGCTGACATTCGTCCACTCTCCATCTGCTCCATTGAGCACTGGCACCCAAATTGCAAGGGCCAAACAAAGCAAATATGACTGAGAAGACGCCCGTCGACATCTCTGTTGCCTTAGCCCCTAATGACATAGGGGCCGTTCCGAGGTTAGTAAGAGAACTTCAATCAAGTTTGGAGAGTTTGGAACAGGGAGGAGATGGCGCCCGGCACGAGATGCAGATCGTAGCCCGGACTTTGCTCCAAGCTCTAGAGACTCCTCGAGAGACCATGATCAAACATTGCTGGGGCCAGGTAAGATGTGCATCTCTAATCGATTCTGTCGCTGTGCTAAACCAAACAGACTGGCGCTCTTGCAGGGCTGAACTTTGGCGTCGACACCGGCCTCTGGGGGCTCATGGCGCGTAATGGAGACAAGCCGCAGAAGATAGAAGATCTAGCTACAGAATTAAGTGTAGACGAAACACTTCTTGGTAAGCTGCAATTAATTTATCACTGTAACTTCTACTGATTCTTCAAACAGCGCGCTTAATGCGCCATTTAGGCGCCATGGGCTACGTTAAAGAGACAGGAGTGGATGAGTACCAGCCTACCAACTTCTCCAGGTCCCTAAGTTTGCCCATCATCGGCGATGGGTATCTGGCCATGTGAGCCACCAAAGTTCACTGTTCTTAAAGCACATCTCTAACTACCTAGGACTTCATGCACGGGCGCTGGACCACTTCGATTCCATGAATACTCGCGGAAGCGTGGGTTCAAGAACCCCGAGGATCCCAAGGACACCCCTATGATGTATGCCTACAAGACGAACATGGACATGTTTGCCTGGCAGCAATCTCTAGGGTACGGAATGCATTTCAATCACCATATGGGCGGCTATAGGCAAGGTCGCCCCCCGTGGATGGGTCCTGGCTTCTTCCCCGTCGAGGAGCGACTCATCAAAGGCGCAGACACATCATCTGTCGCACCATTCCTCGTAGATGTTGGAGGAAGCTTAGGCCATGACCTTAGCGAGTTTAATAGACACTACCCTTCACACCCGGGCAGGTTGATCTTGCAAGATCTCCCTGTCGTTATTGGGCAGATCGGAGAGCTGGACCCATCTATTGACCGCATGGCATACAATTTTCTCACAGAGCAGCCTATTAGGGGTAAGAAATTCTTAGGATCTATCTCGTGGTATACTAATACGTTTCTTTGCAAGGCTCTCGAGCATACTATATGCACTCTTGTCTCCATGATTGGCCTGACAATGTCTGCGAAACCATACTATCCCGGCTTAAGCAGGCCATGAAGCCCGGTTATAGCAAGTTGCTGATTAATGAAAACGTCATTCCAGATGCGGGTGCATGGTGGGAGACGTCATCTCTGGACATGGTGATGCTGACACTATTTTGCTCTAAGGAGCGTACGGAGGCTGACTGGTATAACTTAATTGAAAAGATGGCGGGTCTTAAAATTGTTAAAATCTGGTCTATTGGCAAGGGCATTGAGAGTTTGATTGAAGTTGAAGTCCCTTACGAAACAAACGGGATTCAGCATTAGGGGAGAAAGCAAGATTGCTCAATCAAGATTATGCATTTTATTCAAGTGACAATGCACATTTACTATAATGTGTGATTTTAAGAGACTGTTACAAACTACTTTGAGTCGAGCTTCATTGGCCCTCCATGTCAAATCTTGACCAATTCTCAGTTTGAGGATTCACATTAACTTCTCCAGGTCGACAGCAGGCACTCTCCATTGATTGGCAGAACTTGCTATCATTTGAAAACAGCTGAGGAAAACGACTTTCATTGATCACTGTCGTCACTTTGGGTACCATCAATTTCTTCATTATTGGCTGTGGATCATTCAAGGCCTGAGAGCAATATCATGGGTTCTATCAGAGGTCTCATGAAGATTCAAGGAGGAATCCAACCTTAAATGCCTCTTTTAATGTTTGGTTCAGTGCATTTTGATTGTCAATACTGGTTTCTCAGAGGTGCTTCAACTCTCAATGTCTTCTGTACGCCGTCCTCCAATTCATCCTCATATCTTACTCTTTGGCGTTATTTCACATTCAACTTCCTTTCTCTGTATAGTTCACATAGCTGTCAAAGGATGCTTCTCAATTTATCGCTATTCCGGCCCTGCTCCTAATTGATCTTTTATTGTCAATGAATGCATTCTATGTCCAGAAATTCAATACATCTTAATTGTTCGTAAAGCCCCTTGTACGTTACTTCCAAGATTCTTCTCCTTCCCAAGTTTGTCTTGCCATTTCGCTCTTGCCAAAAGTTGGGTAATATTTCTCGTATTGATCCCTATACTTCATATTGAACGTTAGCAGCTGAATCGATTCTAACTTCGCGTCACCTCCTTCTTGCAGATCCATTATACTTCATCTTGACCAGTAAAATATCATTCCATTTAATATGAACATTGGAACATTGTTCTACCATTGATATGACGCCTGTAGTCTCCAATTTGGGGACACCCAATATAAAATCTAGGTTAGTTTTAATATCCGATTCTTCTGTATCGTAAATCGACAAATCTGACCTACAGGCAGGCTTATACATAGCTCAGCAAATACAAGCTTGCAATATCGCATTACTATATATTATGTTGCTTTGATCTACCAAATTCATAACTTACGCTGCACCCAAGCAGGCCGGAGACTCATGTGAAAAGGGAAAATAATTGAGATCCATTATAGGGTTTTATTCACCTATCCATCGGCTGGGGTTGAACTTCTATAGATTTGGATATACTTCTTCATCAGTGCGCATCATGTATGCTGAAATGCCTACTGGGGTCTATTGAAACATTATTTTAGATAGATATATGTATCATCTTCATCAAACGTACATTTTTAAGTATTAGCCATTGTTTATGGTATAGAGATTCATCAGAAGGCAGACGTGGGATCCTACGCAAGGTAGCTATATCAAAGTTGCAAACTCGTTAACAGATAAAACAATAGAATGACAGCATTGAAACGAAGTCCTCCCGGAGTGTCTCCTTAAAGCAAACTTTCAAATACAACGATTGCCCCAAATGTGACAACGTAGACACCTTGCGAGAATTCTGTGCGATGGTATCTCCAAGGTCATTGCGTACTCTATCCCTAACATCAGGGTTGTTAAGAAAATAATAGGGCATCACTATGAGCGGTCGAGTTTTAGTCAGATAACTTGTAATTAACAACTCTGTTACTCAGTTCGCATTGCTGCGCGATTTTCTCCTCTGGGGGGTCGCTTCCAAGAAGGTAACGGATAATTGTCTTCTGATTCGGTGATTGCTCGCTGTTTCGAACACGCACTTCCTCCTCTTAAATCAACTTTGTTCTAAAATGTTTCATTCATACCAGCATAGAATGGTGTATTCTGTTCTCACGACGCATACGTCGAAATATCCTCTATATGAGGATATGACTGGCGAAGTCCAATCCACAAGCCATCGCGGAGCTAGCTTCATAACCCTAATTTCTCAATCAGCAGTAATTCAGCAATAGAGGACGAAAATTAACCACACACCTGAAACCAATTGAGCTGCATAGCTACCGGGATTGTTCTGGTGCCATTGTGTGACATGGAGTTTCTACCAAGCCTCAGAATTGATCATTGTCTGTCACAGTGATACGAGCCCCATCACTCGAGCGCGAATTTGGGCTCATTGATCAAGCCAAGGGGTTGATCAAAGCATATCTAGCTAAGGGTATCTATTGCCAAAGCAGTGAAGACGCACTCCATATTAACTATTGTTTTGCTACCTATGAGTGCCTTGCAGAGCTGGTCTGACGAATCAGCGGCCTCGGCGGGCACAGACTCAACTCTACCGACTCTACAACGGTAAAACAATGCATTCGGAGGCTTTCTATGTCCTTGATGGATATCATGACCTTCAGCTGTGATGATTGACACTGCGCATGGTTAAAGCAAATTTCGTTTGAAATACTAGCAATTCTAATTATCTAACCTAATCCCATAATACCGGTGCCGCAGAAACATATCTGGTCGCCTAGCACACCCAGATCTCTAGAGAGTGTTGTATCAGTCACAGGTGAAGTGCCGTTGTCATTAGTCATAGAGCGTACAAAGCTGATAGGTAAAGATATTACCCAACCTCTTTGCCAAACTAGATAGGATCACGACACCCTGTTTTTGTTTTGGTATTCTTTTGCATGGTTCCAACTGATCGAGCCCGGCTTTTATGATTTGATAACTCCTTTAGGAAATTTGGCCTTTATTTCTACTTCTAGCTATGTACGTTATGAACTTCTTTAACCTCTACATTTGTTGTGGAGGCCAACAGTATCGACTTCTAAAGTGTGGTTCTACTGGCCCATTTCAACCGAGGTTTTGGTCCCCCGTTCAATATCCTAATGGCGATGATGTTAAACTTACTCACCTCTATTCATCCCCGTTTTATACTAATTCAAGATAAAAAATGTAAGGGCAAATGGAGATTTAGAGATAGAAAATCAATTAGCTGGCGATGGGAGATCTAACTCGACCCAAACCCTCCTTTGAGGTTGCCTTGACATTTTGACGTCTAAGCTACCTCGGCCTCAATTAGCATCTCATACTCCTGTGGGTCAGGCCAAAAGTTGACTATTTTAAATCCAGCATCTGAGAGTAGTTTCTCCCATTGGGATTTGGTGCGCTCAGAGGCTGATAGAAGCGACATCATCTCTACATCCATAGTAGTTTGGCTGATACTTGCGCCGATTGGTGGCAGCACGATGTCATAAACAAAAAGCTTAGAGTATCCCTCAACCATTGCATCTCGAGTGTTCTGCAATAATTCTATAGCCTTGGCATCCGGCCAGTCGTGCAGCACCGCGTGCATGAAGTAGGCTCTGCTCCCTGCAAGTTGAATGTTAATACCGGTGGGGGTTTTTCCATGGGCGAAACATGGGGCCTCACCTTTGATGGGCTGTGGCTGGAAGAAGTCGTGAACCATAGCAGTGATCTTGTCATCCACCTTAGCACTGGCAATAATCTCAGGAAGATCCTGCAGGACTAGTGCTCCGGCGGGCAGGTCCGGCTGCGCGATGAGGACATGAGAAATGTCAATGCCAGTGTTGCCACCAAGGTCGACTACGAGTGGCGAACCGTCAGCAAGGTTGGCGCCGTTAAGGAGCTTGCTAGGGTCGTAAAGCTTAGTCCAAGGGGTCTTCCACGCTGTCCAGGCCTCCATGTGGCCCGTGAAAGCTTCATAGTACTCGGGGCTTTTTTGCAGCCGGCCAAAGAAGTTGAGACCGTCTGGGTCGCTCCCCGAGTGGTTATTGTCATCGGCTGCCGATGGCTCCTTGTAACCAATCTTGGCTAGGTACTTGGGCAAGTTGTGACCTGCTAGAATGTATTGGTAGTTACTAGTAGATCGAGTTGATCAGTTAAAAGGCCACTACAAGGAAGAGATAGCAAGAAGATATGGATATTTACGCTGCTTCAAGTGATGCGCGGACCTTGGTGCTTTCGTCGCCAATGGCGGTTGAGAACGGAGTAGGCTTGAACGTGTTTTCGGCTGTCTCCTCAACCACATTAAAAGCAGCCAGCAGGCGAAACAATCGACCTGTACATCAAATATGAGTCTCTAATTATGGAAAGTGCATGGTAAGAGTTGCGCGTCTGGGTGGTGTGTGAACGTACGCAGCAAGTTTGCCTCAATATCATATTTGGAAAACTTGACCAGCTCATCGATGGTCTTCTCACCGCCTCCAGCCACATTCCACTTGCTCCAAAGACCGAGATCGATACAAGTTTGGAGGGCAGCAAAGACTGCAGGGTGCTCAAAGCAAAAGCCCCAGGCTCGTTCATAAGGGGACTCCACCCTGGCAAGCAGCCGACGTGCTGCCGCGCGAACGCTGAGGCGTTCTACCTCCTTACTGAATGAGGCATGGCTAACACTGTCAAGTAGGTTGATAATATTCTTGGTCTGGGAGGCCATTTTGAACGCGGGGATGGAAGAAACTTTGATTGGGGCGAGGGTGGGTTACCGACTCGGAGCGTTGCCGCGCTTTCTGTATATATACCCATCCACTTTATCTCGACCCTTACCACGATGGGGAATTTACATGGCCTAGAAGTGCCATGATCCTTACCTCGCTTTCGAATCAAACGGGCAAGCTGGCCAAGCTACGTGCGCCCTGAAACCATGCTGCCTGAATCTGAATTCGCTCATGTGGATCCATGGCGCCACTGGGAGGATGCCTTTTTGTACGGCGGGCATCATTCGGCTTTAATTTAGTCTCTCTAAACATACTAGCATCCCAAGGCGGCGATCATTCAGATGCGCGGGGAACCTATCTAGACATGCTCAGCACAGTGGTCGTTGCCATAACACCATCAGATCCGCCGTCCATGACGCTTCTTTTGACGCAAATGAGAAAGGAGTCATCATATCATGGTGCCTTAGTGTGCATATATTTGCTTTTTCTATTTTACACTAACCCACCAATCCATGGTTCTAGTTACACTTATTGTTTCTGCAAGCCTAGGGGGTCAACTACTCGTCAAGGATGCACGCAAAGGAGTGGTTGCGAAGCGGACCCGTTGGAACCCGTTTAAGCGATGAACCGGACAAGGTACCGGATTCCGCGAGTGACGTGGACCCTAGTTTCGGTATACTGTGCGCGTTTAGCTGCGCATAATTGGCCCTAAACATACGACGGATCAGGATCCTTGCTCCGGATTGAGGTACCATTGTAAGGAATATTGCAACTTCACCCTGACTTGGTCCCCACTATTCGGCTCTGTGGACACGAACTGACACGGAATCCTTTCAACTGGACCTATGCAACAAGGTTTCACGTACTTGCAGTACCTGTTCGTGACGGATGGAACCTTGACGCAGTGGATCAACGTCACGAGAATTCGGTTACAGTAACCTTGGCTACCGTTTTGTTTCTTTTGCTTTTTTCAGTTGGCAGGATCGATATGAACCAGTAGTCATAATTTGTGAAATGCCCCCGAGATCCGATCCTGAAAGAGAGGAAACCCCCTTCATACTCTATGCCAACCTTCCCCAACTTTCCACCTCACGTCAGTAACCAACACCCTTTTTCTCCAGGACAATCTTCATACCGAATTTCGCTATGAGTAAGTACTATGGAGGCCTCGGCCCCATGACCAATGCGGTTTTATGGGTACAGGTTGTCATCTTCGCTGTCTTCGTCGCCCTGAGGCTCTATACACGTATATCGATTCTCAGTGCCATCGGAGCCGATGACTACCTGGTTGTCGCTGCGCTAGTACGGATAAAACGCCACCATGAGACTATCTTGACAAGAAGACTAATGTGGTACTGTAGGGCTTTCAGATCATTTATACCGCTTTTGTCACCGTCGCGACACAGTACGGGCTCGGACGATTATTCGCCGACGTCGGGAATGCCGATGTCTATTTCACGGCGGTTAAATATGAAGTTTTCAGTCAAGTCGCCGGTATCTTGGTCATTGGCGTGGGTAAGCTAGCCGTCGGCGTGTTTCTCCTCCGTATAGTCCGAAACAAAATCCAAGTCGCATTCATATGGGCTTTTCTTGCCGGAACCGTTTTTATTACGCTCTTTGCTAGCATTATCGTGGTTGTTCAATGCATCCCGGTTGAGAGAACATGGAATACCACCGTTGAAGGGACGTGCTGGATTGATTTCTCCAAAGTCGGCTTGACTGTCGGATGTAATGTGTTTGACCAACCCACCGATTGGCATGATGTTGACTTGCGTTAGCTTGGTTTGTTGTTGCCGACTTTTGCTTCGCAATTCTGCCCTGGTTTGTCATCTGGGATCTCAACATGAAGCGCAAAGAAAAGATCACGGTTGCCTGCGGCCTAAGCTTGGGTGTTTTGTAAGTTTTGCCCACACCACTTCCAATAATGCAGCTAACCGTGGGAACACAGCGCCGGCATCTGCGGTATTGTGCGAACGGTTGCCCTCAACGGCTTGAACGCACAGGAGTATATCTGTAAGTTGTCGCGCTCGTTGCCTGTTGTTAAGTCTGGGAACTTACCAACCACCAGACGATACCGTACCTATGCTCATCTGGTCCGCTACCGAGAGTACCGTTACCATCATGTGCTCATCGATTCCCGTACTGCGCCCACTATATGTACGTTTTCGTTATGGAAGCAAGGGCGACAGCACCGGAGCCTCCGGTGGCAACACATCTTATAGGCTACCGATGTATGGCAACCACAGTGGTCGGAGGTACGGCCTCGGATCGAATGCTGGCAACGAAGTACAGGCTGGCCCTGCCCACCAGACGCAAATCACATATAACGCAAACAACGCGAGCGATGAAAGCATACTCCGTGACGCCAAATCCCAGAATGCCACCACTAGGGGATAAGGAGGACAGACGAGGTCTCAGTTAGCTACTCTGGATAAGTAGATGCAATTGGCATTATGAGCAATCACCATAATTTTTAATTTAAGGCGAGGCCTTCATGCCGCCTTTATCTGATGTCGATTTACTCATGAATATATCGTCTCATTACAGGTAGTGGCATGAAGGCTCAGCTACTCTTCGACACTGGAAAGTGCGGCACTCGTTTGGAATTTATTTCTCATTCGGGCATCTCAATAGGGGTCATCATGATTATTGGAAAAGAATATGGTGGCGCCTGATGTCTGAAAAGGTACTCGCCTGAGTGGTGGTGTTTCTTCATTACGACAAGACCTGAGGTAGCCAAGCTACGGATTTGAGATCATATTGAACAGCATAGCTATATTAATAAATATAGCTTTAATACTTTTAATTATTAAATGAAATTTATTTTTTATTTTATTTATTGCCTTTTTTTTTTCTTTTTTTAATTTAAGGCTTTTAAAAAAGAATAAGGCTATATTAAATTGGATTTAGCTACTTTATAATTATATAACTTTCCTTTAATTAATATAAGGCTTATTTGCTTGATTTAAGGTGCGGACTTGATGTGTGCTCGTTACATAGTCCCTTAGGTTTAACAACTGCTTTTACCGGGAGCATTAAGCCAGCTTCAGCTTCAGGACATGTCCTCCGTCAGCAGAAATTAGAGATGGGCCATAGGGGAGGGGATAGGATCGGCGGAGGTTGCTTTTGGTAGTTATGTCATTACCTTACATAGGTACTCATGCTAAATGGCGAGCCTTTATTATAGTCCCTTTTTGGGCTTCATCCCATTTGTTGTCCCTGTCACGTGCCGGTAAAAGAGAGTAGCTGTTGAATAAGGCTGCTCGAGCCTAGTCCCTCATTCCAGTTTTTGTCCCTGTCCCAGTTAGACAACCGAGACTTGAGAAATATCACTACCTAACTCCAGGGATACCTCTATCCTGGTGTTTTCTGTGTCATAAAGGCGGCCGCTCGAGGATGTCGAACAAACGCGACTGGGGAAACGTCACCAACAAATTGTAGCCGAGGATGTCAAAAATCACCCGGGGAAACCCGCCTAGCCCCCCATCCCAGTTTTTAGTGTTCACGTGGAAGCGGCTGCTTGAGAATGTCGAACAAACGTGACTTGGGAAATGTCACTGACCAGGTCTACTCGAGGACATCGAGCACACCCAACTAGGGAACAAACTAAGCCAAGGTCTTTCTGCCAATATCGACCCCACCCTGGACTCGGCTGCTCGACACGGACCTCTATCCAAGGTTCTCGGAAATTACTCCTTTGGGAAATTTCGTTTGAAGAGTCTATTCAATCATCTCCAAAATTCGTCAACTGCGAGATTTTGCCGACTAAGTTTACGCGACGAACACGAAAATTCCTCACATTGACCAAAGTGGCGACTGTTGCTGCTTTCCCACCTTTCTCACTCTTAGCGCATGCCGCTCGCAATGGCAATTCAAGCGCAGATTGGGAAAGGCCTTGATATGCTCTAGGGTAGCATTCAGAGACGGACCACAAAGCAAGCCCGTGCACTCAACCTTACCCGTGCGAATGAGGAATTAGTCACTGAGAAAAGCAGTTCTGATCTACGTTTATTGCTTGGTCCCTAATTTGAGACGTTTCAATCGTCCTGTATGTATTCCTGGGCTTCTATGACCACGCTACCCACCCCAACGGTATTTATTGGTTAGGAGATATCCACGTATATTCCTCATGATAACTGCCTTGAACAAACGTAGAAGCTATAGTTGCAATATTCAACCTGCATGCATAGCCAACAGTGAGAGTGATGGTAGCAATCTGCAGAGATAATATGACGTGGCTTTTTAATGTCATGTATGGTTATCTAGCAGTATTTATTGGTTAGGAGATGTATACGTATATTCCTTGTGATAACTACCACAAATGAACATAGAAGCTATAGCTGCAAGAGTCAGCCTGCATATATAGCTAATGGCGAAAGTTACGGTAGCAATCTGTAGAGATAATGAAACGTGGCCCCTTAATGTCACGTATGACTAACCAGTAAGAGTGAAGCTGTGCGTCCAGTTGAAATGCGGATCATACGAGCTATAAGTCTATATTATAAGCACATTTAAATTCTCTGCATGCAGATACAAGGTTTCTGCTACAGTGTATCTTTCCAAAAACTTTCTCTGAAGGATTTCTTACACCAAATACCTCGAAGCGTACCCACTTCAACTAACGTCAAGATCAGAAATATAACACCGTATTGACGTCATGGGTGAATCGGAAATGACTCTGCGCATAATCGTGGGACCAACAAATGTAGTGGTCGAACCTCTTTCAGCCTCAGACATCTTTAGATCACCTGAGGAAACTGACTCGAGGGACGATCTCGACAATGCTATACACGATGCACAAAGGAGAGTGACGGAAACGTCTCGGGACCATCCTTATCGAGCTGCTTGGTTGAGCAACCTTGGAATTCATTATTACAACCGATTCCAGCGGGGTGGTTCAATAGAAGATCTCAACCGTGGCGTCAAGTATTTGGAGATGGCAGTAGAGACCGTAACTCAAGACGATCCGAATCGAACAGAGATATTGGACAACTTTGCAATTCTGCTATTTGCCTTATTCAAGGAAACTGATTCAATAGTCCATCTCAATCGTGCTATTGAGATAAACACAGAGAATGAGGCAACGTGTCTTGTGGACCACAAGAGACCAACGTATCTAAATGATTTCGGGGGTCTTCTGCTTTGCCGATATATTCAGACGGGAAACATGGATGACCTTAATGCTGCAATCTCAAAGACAGAAGAAGCAGTCACTAGTCCTAAGGACTATTTCAACAAGGAAAAGCAGTTAGAACACCTTGGACTTATGCTCTTGAAGAGATATGAGAGGATGGGAGGTATGCATGATCTTGAATCCGCAATCTCAAAGGTACAGCAAGCAGTCTCTACCACATCTAAGGACCAACCTCAGTGGTCAAACCGGCTCAATACTCTTGGGGGTATGCTTCTAAGCAGATACGAACGCATGGGAAAGATAGATGACCTTGAGGCTGCGATCAAAATGGCGGAGTTGGTACTCTCTACAACTCCTGAGGGCCAACCTGCCAGAGCAGAGCAGCTAAGTAACCATGCAGCTGCGCTATTCCGTCGATACGAGCACACTGAAAATGCGGACGACCTTCAAGTCGCAATCTCTCATGTGAAACAAGCCATTTCTGCTACGGCTGAAGACCACCCTGGCCGAGCGGGGTTCCTGGGCAATTTTGGGGATATGCTATTTCGCCAGTACAGGCGGACAAAAAAGATGGATGATCTTAAGGCGGCGATTTCGAACATTGAACTGGCCATCTCTAAAACGCCTAAATACCATCCTGTACAGGCTCGATACCTAAACCTCTATGGGAGTATGCTGATACATCGAGCCGACCTGATGGAAAGCAAAGATGACCTTGCAGCTGGGGTGGCAAAATATGCCGAGGCTAGTGAATGCACGAGTGCATTACCCATGTACCGTGTTATAGCCGCTCGCGAGGCTTTTCGAATACTACAATCCTTCGGTTTGTGGGAACTCGCTAGCCAATTAGCACAGAACGCTGTAAAATTGCTTCCTTCTGTGTGCAGCCGCTATTTAAATCGCCAAGACCAGCAGCATGCGATTATGCAAATATCAGGACTCGCTGCAGATGCCTGCTCTGTTTCTCTCAGGGCAAACCATGTCAATCAAGCCCTTCAACAAGCAGAATTTGGTCGTGGACTTATTCTTGGGTATTTGATCGATAGCCGAAATGACGTTTCCATCCTGAGCAAAGATTACTATGAATTGTCGATAGAATTCGACACACTAAGATCTCAGGCATTTAGCCTGGGTAGTACTCTAGGACCGGCGATTCCGGATAAAGTACTAAAAGAGCACAGAGAAGTGGTACGGAGATTAGAAGACTGTCTGCGTCGAATTCGTGACAAGAAAGGCTATGAACGGTTTCTCTTGGAGCCAGAAATTGACAAGCTCATGCGATGCGCCTCGGAAGGGCCGATCGTTATTGTTAATGCCACGGACATTAGCTGCGATGCAATTATCGTCAACATGACTGGAGTCAAAGCCATCAATCTACCAGCGATGACCGCATCCGATTGCACGCTCATGGGTCGAGATATCACTAGGTATGGCTCGATGGCCGAACTTCCTAGCGTGTACAACCGAGATGCAGTGAACGTTAATGAAATGATGGAAAAATATAAACCCAAGTTCTTATCTTGGCTATGGTTGAGCTGTGTGAAGCCGATCCTCGCGGAACTCCTGGCGGAACTTCCTGTATCCGAGATTCCCCGGGTTTGGTGGATTGGCACAGGTGCCGCAAGTGCTCTTCCCTTCCACGCTGCAGGCGATTATACTGAGAGTTCTCCGGAAAACACGTTGAGTAAAACAGTTCCATCATATACCCCAACAATAAAGTCACTTATGTACGCCAGATCGTGCGCAGCAAGATCCAATGGCAACGAACAGGAAAGGGCATCGGTTTTAGTGGTTGCGATGCCAACAACACCTGGTAAAGAACAACTTGATGGGGTAATTGAAGAAGTTTCAGTCATCCAAAAAACTCTCGGAGATTTCTTTGCCGTCAAACCACTGGTACGACCAGCGGTAGCACAAGTGATATCAGATATGAGAGGTTCTGATATTGTTCACTTTGCATGCCATGGATCATCCGATGGCGCAAACCCGTCCGAAAGCCATCTCCTACTCCAAAAGACTACTGATTCAGGGCCAGTCGTGGACAAGATGACAGTTCAGGATATTTCAGAAAAGCAAAACCTCGGCAAGGCGCGGGTTGCCTATCTTTCCGCGTGCTCGACAGCGCAAGTCAAAGCTGGGTATTTGGCAGATGAAGCGATCCATATTGTCAGTGCGTTCCAGGTGGCCGGATTTGGGCATGTCATAGGGTCTTTATGGTCTGCGGATGATCGCACTTGCGTCGAAGTGGCAAAACTATTTTACGAATACCTGGCTTTAAAAGGACGTACTGGGATCAAAAACAGAGTTATCGCGGAAGCATTACGGCATGCTATTTTAACAATCCGCCCTGGCCGATGTCCAAGTAAGTGGGCATTGTATATTCATTCTGGCGCCTAGCTTCCGTTTATCAAAACCAGCAATCTGTGGATGGCAGGGATCTTTACAACAGCACTGCTGGGGGGTCGAGGATTTTGAGAATTTTGCGGACCTGGGTCTGCTACAGGCCCAGATACGGCACTGAACAAGGTCTAATGCTGTTGCTCTTTAATCAGCTGCTTCCATGTCAATGATTGAGCCCTTTCTTTTTTTTTTTTTTTTTTTGGTTGGCAGAAACTCCCCTTCATTTTGCGTCTTCGTATTTTCTGTGTCTTTTTTGGTTCTATCGTCTCTATAATAAGACTATGATTCTTCTGACTCCACTCTTTCTGATGCAATGGCTCTCTCTGGTTACTTCGTCAAGTGCTAGGTACAAAGGAATATGATACTGTTATACCTTAGGAAATACAATCTCAATTTAACTGGCATTTCTTCCCCCTAGCTAATCATGGTTCTGTATATACTCTATCGAAATTTGTATTGATTCAAGGATTTCAAGATATTCTTACAGACAATAATACGGTGATTCAGGCTCAAGCTCTAGAAACGATTGAGATCAGTATTATCAGAGAGGCTAATATTTGGATCTCAGATACATCAACGATAGTGCTATTAATATAATCTTTTCGTTATCGTCACTTATTCATTAACGGAAAAACTTTCTGCATTGCTTCAAGTTAAATCTCTGGCATATCCACTCATGGGCCAGGGAATAATAAAGCTTCACCATGGCCTGGCCATCAAGGCATGAAGAGCCTTGGGCATAATACCCTTGATAAATGAAGTTAAAATTCATTATGTTGTTATATCCTACATATGCCAACATAAAGACTGAATTGAGGAGCATGCTGTTCTTGACGCGTTTTACAGTAATGTGCATCACATTGCACGTCCAAGTCGAAAAGTGGTTTTCACACACATCGGCCCGTATTTCAGTGCACATTTTGCCTGCCACGAGCTCTCAAACATGTTTGACCCAGCAGCAGGCGGGCTGCTGCTTGAAGGAAATGATGGGCCCAGAAAGTCGACAATCGACGCGCTGGAGAAGCTTGAACTTAATAAGGCCCGGGCGGCCTTTTTATCTTGTCGGTCCACTGCCGAGATCACAGGGGAGGTTTAGAAGATGAAGCTATGCACATCGCCAGTTCGTTTCAGGCACTAAGTTACCCACATGGTATGTAATTGGCACTCTCTGGATTGCAAAGGACTCTGGGGCAGGAGAAATTGCGCGAAGATTTTGCGAGAGGTCAAGGTTGTGGGGGGAGGGGGGGGGGGAGGCGAAAGCGGAAGTACTTCCTGCCTCAACAAGTAGTACATAGGGTTATATTCTCCAACTATGTTGGGGCGTAAATCATGGACTTTCTTGTTATCATCATTTCGTTGCACTACTTGGAATTTTACTGTTAATATTGAGACAGTTGTATTATTCACATGTATGTTTATAGTGAACATGTTTCTACCTGACTGATGGTTAATCTGAAGACTGCGGCTGTACGGACCCAGGTTGAGGTATATCGCTAAAGGTAGGTCCAAACTTGAGAAGTTGAGGCTTAAGCCGGTGTAGACTACCCTAAGCCTCGGGGCCTGAAGCCAGCTGCTGACAGCAAGCCTAAGCGCTTCTTTTAAAATGAAAGAAGCCTGTTTTCTTGGTTTAGGTCTGGAAGAAACGGGTAAGGCTTAGAGAGCGCGTTATATATTGACACCACATAGAATGTCGCATTACCAGCTAAGGCAAAAGGGAATGCGCTCTCCGCTGATGCGTGTGCTAGAATGGCTGATATACTGAATGAGATATAGAATATAGTAAAGGGAAAGTGACCAAAGTAAAATAGAATTAATTGGTTAAGAAATCTTACTATTTGTCAACAATTTCTATTGTAAAAGACGTCCCCTGACACAGAGCGAAAGCAATGATGCCTTTTACAGTAAACACAATTTGCTTGGGTTCAGGTAAAGCTTGATCGTGCGTTCATCAGGGTCATTTTTCGCATCGGATCTGAGACTCGAATAGTGCGTTCCACTGTCATAGTTTAGTCATTGAAAAATTCTAGGGACATGCATGCCGATGAAACGAACATTCCTACAAACGAATAGGAAAATCACACGTGGTGCGAAATGATTAGGTATCTGCATGCATCTTGGATCCTACATACTGTGTACTTCCCCGCTGGACAGGTCTAGGCAATCCCTTCTGATTTGTCCATGATTCCCGTTCCAATGAGACTCAGTTCCCAGTACACGAATCCGACTGGGTGGGTGCATACGAAGTAACCATTAGTCCGAAGGGTGCTCGAGAATCAAATGCGCGGTCAGGCGCATATATTAGTCGCCAGCCACAACGACTGCGACACTCGGCCATCTCTTAGGTAGTTTGCTTGATTTTTATGATAATAATCATAAATACATCAGAATCACGGACACATGGCGTCCGAAAACATCACTAGTCTGCTTTTGAGCCAGCCCCTCCCTGCATCGGCCATCTCACTTGGGCGGCTGGTTCGGGATCCCCTGTTCCCGGACGTGGACTTCTACCAACCGGCTCTTGGAACCCATCCCGGCCCGGACCCCACCCCCGCGGCCGGCTCCCAACAACAGGCTTTCACCCCGAACGTGGCCGAGCACCGGTTTGAGAACTTTGAGGACACGCTGGAAGCGGCACGCGGCACGCGGTTGGAGCTGAGCCTGATGAAGTTGCTGTCGCTAGCGCCTGCGGCGTCGCACCGCTCGGCCAGCACAACCCTACGCTCGCCCCTGTGCGTCGTCCGCCAGCTCCGCAACCCGGACGCCTACTTCCGCGCCGCCTGCCTCGAAGAGGGCTCGCGCGCGTGGTTGGAGCAGGAGAGCCTGCGCCCTTACCATCAGCAGGGAGGGAGAGGCACCCGGGTCTATCTGGTGTGTGGCTTCGAGACGCTGAAGGATGCATCAGTGTCTCATTCTAGCAAGCGGGGCGCCGGCGTTGACTTGGCCGTCGACGTGCCAGTGGCCGTCATCGCCGCCGCCGCGGGGGGTGTGCCGCCCGTGCTGCCCATCGCCGGGGACACCAGCGCCGCCGTACGTGTTGGTGCTGCTTCGAGCGAGGAGCTGGCTTACACGGCGCCCGGGGAGCGCGTCTTCGCCGTGCAGTACCGCCGCATCCGCTTCGCCTGGTTCTCGACCCGCTCCATCGACAACGCCTACCTAGAGAAGGGCAACCGCTGGAAGTCTTTCATCGCCTCTCGGTCAGAGGAGGACGAGGACGGCGGTATTGAGGCCGAAATGGCCGGCTCGCTCGAGAAGGACGAGCTGGACGGCAACTTTGAGAGCGTCGAAATCGAGGGAAAGCAGATTATCTATGCAAATGACGAGGAAACGAATGAGTGACACTTTGATTTTTTTTTATATCCGTACCTTCTTCGCTATTACTGTATATAAAAGCGGATATATGGTCTTCACCACAACTTCATCATAGTAAAAATGCCTCAATCTTGACCGGTAGAGTCAATTTCTTAATAAAAAGAGTTCCAAATAATTATCTACAACTGGAATTCAACGTATATACTCTCTTGTCTAGCTCATGCAATTTGCAGCACCTCTTATCTTAAATTGGGGCTATTGCGTGTATTGCACTTTCTAAATTCACACGGGTGGTGAAGCCTCATCATGAACCTGTGCAATTTCTGGAATACCTACAAAGTTCTCGTTCGGGTCATAATTGATACGTAGCTTTATAACTTCTGTAATTCCTTTCCTTTTTTCGGTCAAACTCCATACTACCTCTATCTGCAAATGTGCCTAGTGGCTAGATCGCCTCTCCAATTACCCGGATTTCCGCGATTCTTGTCAATTTGATGGGACATTATCAAAATTTAAGCTATTTTGAGCAAATATTGATGTAGTTATGGTTGAACTACTGATAAACTGTTAATAACTACTCAATATCAAAGTTCGCGATATCAAACTTGTAAGTTCAGACTGATGAGAATCATTTCACGACCTACTATCCGGAGAATGGTAACACCCGAACGAAAATGTCCTTGGTTTGCCAGTCGCTGTTGACATTACTCCCAGCTTTGACGTTATTCCCGTCGCGGGTCAGCGGCTGAAGCGTGGCCAAGAGGTCGTCCAGCGAGTCCAGCGACGCGTCGCCCGTGTCCTCTCCCCGGTCCGTGTACTCCTCCATCTCCGGCAGCTTCATCAGCCGCAGGCAGCCCACATCCCTCTCGGGCCTGGACACCAGGACCTTAAAGAGGTCCACCACCGCCGCATCGTTCTCCTTCGCCTTCTGCAGAGCCTGGGGGATGGACATCCAAAAGTTCTCGACAAGGTTCCCATTGGCTCTGATAACATTGAACGGCGACGTGTCGTTCGCGGGGCTGACGATGCTGATGCCGAATTCAGGCGTGAAGTTCAAGATGGTGCACCCGACTTCGAATTTTGCCTTGTTCGTGACTGTAATACGGAATAGCCTCCGCTCGGTCACCTCGTACACACCGTTCCGGTACCGCATATCTGTGGCCGGGTATATAAACTCGTCATTGAATGGCTCACCCTCAGGTGCTGGCTGGACGTCGATGGTGATAAGGCTGGGGAAGTCGGCAGAGCGGGAGCCCGGGTTCTCCAGCTCCCTGAGCAGGTGGAAGCGTGCGAGGTGCTGAAGCCGGCGGATCAGTTTCGGCACGCTGTCCGCAACATCCCATCTCAACGGGCTCAGCTCCTTCGCGATCGCGCTCGTGAAGGTGCCCGGCCGGTCCATCAGACCGAACAGGCCCTTGCTGTCGACGGTGATGGTGAACAGAGCATCGTCGCCGGCACCGCCCTCCTGCTTTCCCAGCAGTCGCAGCTGGGAGCAGTTGTCGGTATATCGAGCCCAGCGTTGCTCGAACTGCTGCCGCTGCTCTTCGTTGTGAGTGACGAAGCGGACAATGGCCTGCGCCTCCAGGGGAAGGCTCTGCAGCACCGCGGGACAGCCCTCGGTGATCTCCTTCCACCGCGAAGAAGGGGGTGCCCTAGACTCTTCAACAAATGTCGCATCCGATGTACCTGTCCGCACCCGCTCGACTTTAATACGTGCCAGCACGTCCGATTCCCCGACACGCTCGCCGAGGTCGAACGTTAGCGGGAGAACCGCATACTCGGCCTTCGCTTTGACACCGTGGAAGAGGCCGCCGGCCAGGCCGACCTGCTTCTTTCTAGTGTTGACGGTCTTGACGGGGACAGCATAGACTTTGGACCGGTACTTGGGACCGAAGAAGAAGCGGTCGTGGTCGCCAACGAGGTAGGGGGTCTGGTTTGGGATGTGGTTCTGGATCTTGGCGCAGATGCGGTCGTATATGGCGCCCGAGCTGTAGCTCAGTGGACTGCTGCGAACGGTGTCCAGCAACCAGAAGGTCAGCCCGCCGTGCCGGGACTCCGTCCCGTCCTTGTGATTGAAGCGCATCTCCTTCGCCTTCTGGTAGTCCAGGCATGCGGCCAGGACCACCAACCCCTTGGGCTCCTCCATCCACTTCGTCTTGCTGCCCCAGTGCTCGATGCTCGCCTTGCTCAGAGGGATGTCCTCGTCGGGGATCGACTGGTACACCTGGTAGTCGCCCCGCACCCCTTCGAGAACATCGTCGTCGTCATCTTCGCCGCGGATGGCGCCGCCTGAGTGGCAGCAGTCCAGCACCACCGTGAGCACAGCGCCGACCTCGACGATGTCCTGCAGCAGGGCGCCGATCTCGACGTCGCGGAGGTACTTCCCGAACAGGGCGATATCTGTAGGCAGCAGAGAGTGGTCGATCTCGTCCTTGGACTTCTTAAGCTCGGTGAACACCGTCGACGCCTGGCCGCCGTGGCCGGAGTAGTGGATGTACACCAAGTCCTTCTCCTTGGCGTAGTTTGAGACGTCGGCCAAGACGCGGATTATGTTTTCGTACGTGGGATTTTCATATTGGTCCTCGGTTGGTAGCTCGAACCGGTATTTCCTATTCTCTACTGGTGCTAGGAGCATTTTTATATTGGCGACGGCCATATTCATCGTGTTGATCAGATAGTCTCGGACTTCCAACACGTCATTGACGCAACCCATCAAGTCTACGGGATCTTTCATCTCAACCCCTTTCGTCGTCTGTCTTTTTCTCTTTTTCGCCGATTCCCCATAGGTATACTTTTCGATGCCAATCAGTATTGCCCACTTATTTGGGGGGTTGGTAGTGTCCTTAGATGCCATGATACTCGATGGGAAGCTCGGAAGCAAATTTGATATGAAACTCGGACAGTAATGGTCTTGATATACTCGAAAGTGGTGACTTTGTAGAAAGGATAATAAGCGAGGCAGCCAGGCAGCGGGAGGCCTCTTATCACTAGGCCACAATGCACAATGGTCAACTAGTGAGTATCGAGCTGAACCCTGCGCCCGGTTGACCCAAAAGCGCCTACACTATGCTTTGCAGATACACGTCACGCAGTTTGAGAGCATATTCTTTTTCGCCAATAGGGGGGGCAGCTTCCATACTATTTACACTGTCTGCCGCTATGGGTACACGTCACACAATTTGAGATATCTATAGGATGTAGAGTTTACGGCTTCGCAGAGGACTGATTTAACCAAGGTTTGCAAGCCGATAGGCCGTCTTCTTTAGTTCAAATACGCCGCTGCAGACTATAAACAGCCCTTTGCAACCTTCGCTCAATGCCGGCAATAGCCAGCCCAATAGGAACGAAGCTGCATATGCAAGAGTGTTGATATTTCCATGCATCTACAGCAACTCGTCTGGAGCCTACCCAATAATACTCGATAGAAGGGTCCACGAGGGCCCTCTAACGTTGCAAGCGACCCGTTGGGCGGCTTTATTACTCCGTCTTGTTTGGTCAAAGTATGCCAATATGGTCCGATATCCTTATCGAAATCTAAAATTTAGCCCCGTGACATATGGACATATGTGATATTCTGCTCGGATTGGGTAAAGTAGAGGCCAGGCTCACTGCTTGCCATCTATCTCTATGAGAGGGTGTGAACAATTGCCCCCAAGCATTATCGCATCACATTGCTGCAATTATGGCACAGTAATATTAAGAAAATTATACCAATCACTGATAAAGGTGATTAAACTGGTCAATAGAATTTGTGGAATCAATATAGAGACAAACATTGCTTCCGGATAGCCATACCTAATGGGAATCTCATCAAGCCTCCTATGGCTATCCGTTTTGCCTCACATGTGTTACAAACGTTTTAATAGATAATACTCGTTGCTTGAAAAGTATAAGAGCACTCGACCTTCTTGGTTGCCTATATTACAAATAGGTCAGACCTCTAAGAGATATTATACTCTAGGGAAGCATTGATCGGTTATTATCTCAAAAGGATTGAACTTCATGGATGCTGTTGAATCAGCATCGCGAAGCACCAAAGCCACCTCTCAGTCGCCCCAACAGGTTGTCTTCCCCTTGAGCAGCAATCAATAAAGTCAGCTAGAAACTTACTTTGATTTCAATTAATTTAATAGAAATATTTTCAGGGATAGAGCATATATATTCTCTAGATATAGAAGCTACTATGGAAGCCAGTTAGCGCTTTCCTTGAACTAAGTGTTAGGATTTGCCTTTCCTATTGCATCTAACAGCTGGTTTGGCAAAAAGGTGAGTTAACTATCGCAATACTCACAATTAGTGGTGCAATTGGCAGCTATGATAAACGCCAAGGGCTCTGTTCTCTGTAGTTTCTATGCAGTCTATAACAACAAGCCTTACAATCTAGAAGCAACATAGATAAACTGGATGTAATAATAAAGATATAATTAATTATAATTGATTTTTTGCTAATGGTTGCTACCGGCCTGATATGAAGTAAAACCTCTGATTATATAATGAAGTTTGTTACGCACTAGAGAAGATATATCGTAAAGTCTTGCACGCTTCAGAGCGTGTCTTGCAGCATTGATGGAGGAAGGCAGTAGGTACCAACATCGATCCTCCCGCCCCCGAGAGAACTCCGTGCCTCCAACCAGCTGCAAACCATAGCCTGTAGAAAGTTACAATCATAGAGCATCAAGAAGTGGCGACCAAGCAAAAAATGACAAACTACTCTATGTGAGCTAACTAAGCAATTTTTGTGATGAAGAGCAAGAAGAGAAAAGTAAACGATGACAGGCTGTCGTACATGTTTTAATCGCTAGAACCCTTCCCCTAGTATCTCCAGATGCAAGATTATGTTTGCTGTTCGCTAAGATCTAAATTGCCTGTTCCAAGAGTCGGAAGGGTTGCAGTTTGTGTTTTTGGCGTTCAGTCACGTGCTTTCCACAGAGCCGCAGCCTACTCTAGAATTTGTTCAAACAGGCACCTAGAACACACAGACATGAACGCGAATATTGTACGCAATGGAGGTCTATTCAATCTATATTTCTCATATCCTCTTGATCCTATTCTCAGCCTACCGTGCTGCTTCTTGTCGTAGATCCCAACTTCACGTATAAAAGGAGTATAGCTGCCACAGCTCCAAGCTTTAGATCTGAGCGCTTTCCCTCAACCGACACCCAAGGTCAGAATAGGCAGCGATAATCACGTAGTCTGATGTAGTTATCTTCTTTGGAAACCTGCCATCCTATTTCTCACTTGAGATACGTTGTTATGTGTTGCTTCGCTCCTAGAAATGCTACCTTAGGAGTCGGATTCGCCAAATTGGTCATGTCCGTTTTCATCACAGTTATTTAGAGTAATAGTAGGTATTGTGTGTTGATGTATTGACGATTTCAACATTAGTACGGATGAATATGAATAGATGAATTGCACCTAAAAGTAGAGAATTCTTAAGGAAAACTCAAGTCGTGACCCAAAACATGGACTTGACACAAATTGAACCCTTACGGGGATTTGTGATCCCAAAAGTGGGACTGTTCAGTCCAAGCTCAGCATAGAGCAGCGGGAGCTCAGCTATGGAAACGGAAATGGATTTTAATGTGCTTAAGTCTCGTCTCTGAATATAGTGGTATACAGATACAGAGAATGCTAAGGAGACTCGCGAAGACCGATATTACAACCCAGGTAATCATCGTCTGTAATATTGCCTTCAGTTTCACCATGGATCCAGGGAAAACTTGCAGACATGTGTCGAGCATCGTAGCTTTGCTGAGGTAGATAGTGACAAGTAATAGGACGTAGCCAAGCCAAAGGAGCCATTTATGCATCGTCAATATTGGAGATCTCGGCTGGTTCCGATAAGAGATCATCACCCACCTCGTGGAGTAGTTCACAATTTTCCTCGCTGCCATCATAATCCCCTAGGTCTGAATTGACTTGAGCCTTTCACGCTTTGAGCCTGAGGTATGCGATAGGGAGACAAGAAATTACTATACTCGATAGCCATGCGGAGCAAATAAACATATCGCTGTCCAATAGCCTTCTCCGTTGGATACGGACTCGAAGATATGGCCTTGCGATAATCACTGCTGCTCTGATGAAGATCGATGCCCAACTTGTGACCTGAATTTTCCTGTCTTCTCAATGGGAAGAATTCAGTTGATAAATACTTAAATATAGACTTTGACTGGTGCTGGTCAACATGGCTGCGGTCAATGCGCGAGGAATGCAGAAAATATAGGCAAACCAAATCCGTCCACGGTTTGAGCTTCGGACTAGTTAGTAAAAAGAATTCCGGCTGGCGCCCATGTATTCTAATGAATTTTGCCATAGTTGAAGTCCGTTTATCAAGCTCCATTGAATCCCAATACGGGTTTTGAGACCAGCCATTTTATTGCCTTGCGCTCGTCACTAGGGCCGTTAGGCGGTTTCAAGTTCTCATGTTATTTGCCTGGCATGTCCCTAAAGATGCTTTTTCACGCTGTATTTTAATCGCTGAGTTTCCTGAGAGCTTTGTGTATCCTCTCTATATAGCCCAGAAATACCTGGAAACTATATTTAATTGGAAGACTTTTGGTGTCGGGCACGTTAACTTGATTGTCATTTACCGTATGGACCACATCTACATGAATGGGCCGACTGGCTAATTCTTTACAGTTATAGGCTGATTTTCTTTTGTTATTAAGAGCTGCAGAGCTTGAAATTGGATCCTTTCATACTGATGATAGCTATAATATATCTAAGCCCTAGAGATAGAGACCAAAAGTAGGTTTCAATATGTATTTGAAGGCGCTGGAATGCCCCTTCCGCTCTTCTTTCCCGGCTGTAAACCCCTCGAATCTATGTGGTCAACTCATTCACAGCTTTCGGCAAGGATGGCGCGGTGGTTCTCAAGGTGGATCTACTTATGGACCCAATATTAGATAACTGACACTATCACTTCAGGAATGGATTGATCGCAAGCACAAACATACTGGAAAACATCGCGAAATGCTGGAATTACTGCTAGAAGATGCAGTCGCCTGCGGAGGGTTGGATGAAATAGAGCCTTCACATATTTACGGCATTTGCGAGTTTATCGCATATTCTCAATCTCCCTGGAAATGTGTTGTACCCCGTTGACCATCGAATTCTCGTCATGGGAAACATTACTGAATCCGAAAGTCAACCTCGGCCCTTGGTTCTAAGAGACCATTCAGACGTGCGCTGGCGCGCGGCCTTCGCGGTACCAGAAAGAATAATTTTCGCCTCGAATTAGAAACTCGCGCTGAGATCTTAGTATATCTTCGTGCACCGGAGCGATATATCTACCAGATAGAATGCATCTATAGTTTTCTCCAGCTGGAACGGCCTGCACTTGCCCAAGTTCCAGATTTCATGGTGTGTGCGTCCTGTACACACGGATATGGGCTACTGCTTGGCGAGTGATCGATTCTGAATCGAATTCTTCGTGCGTTCAACGATGTGCCCTATCTCATGACAGAGAGCCCCGATTTATGTGACGAGTTACTTCAATTACCCGTTCAACAGGCTGGAGAAAGATCTTCCGGGCCTTCTTTTGTGCCCGAAATTCTCAAAATGGTTTGGGCGTCCATACCAGATGGATATCGCTGTGCGAAACAGGAGGCAATCATTGTGGATTATCAGAGTGATCTCCAGGGATCAGGGTACTCAATGGAAGCACTATGAATACAGAAACAATTCGAAAGTTTCGAGAGGAGGTTAATAAGGCACTATAAGCAAGGACTGTCGACAACTATCGGCGGGCCGCTGAGTGCCAACGACTCAGGTTTTCTAATTTTTTTAGAAACCACGACTAGCAGCACATATCTCACTTTAATGCGCGAACGAAATACAATCTGCTAGTTTTAAGACGGTTGGTGTCCTCGCAAAGACTTTATAGATTACATCGAAGGAGATAACAAATGTTGCATCACCCTACCAGTTCTGGTTCGCAATTTCCTCGCTCTGACTCCCATCAGCCAAAACTACAGATATTCGTAAGCTTCATTTATATCCACGGTTGCTTCGTTTCGAAATCTGGCGCAACTTGTTTAGCCAAATTTGGACGGAAAACAATGTACCTCTCTCGCTGGTACCTGCTCTCTGGTTGGTTTAAACTGTGGGTGACTCTCGCTAACTAAAACAATGACGATTGAGTGATGTCACGTCTGCAAATGAGATTACAGTTGACGTGCCGATCAATACCCGAGTACCTGTGAATTTTTGAGAGCAAAGATCTGGCTCAATTGATGCGTCGCCGTGACGTCAGGGCTTTCATTTCCCCGCCCTGACCTATCTAGCCTTCTCAACTCTACCACAGTGAATTCAATACTCAACCAACCTCTCATCCTTCATATCGCATTCACCCAAATGCAAACTATACAAAACCATTCGTAGAGATCACCATGACTACACCATCAGCCATCCCCACGTCTACCTCAGTGCTCGAGACGGCCATAATTAGGGCTCCCCTCTCCCATGTCTGGCACCAAATCAAGCTACAAGATTTTGCAAACTTCTGGTCTGCCCTAAGCAAATCGGAATGGGTCAAAGGCGCCGACCTAGATACTGATATCGTGAAGTGGACTTTCAAGGATGGGACAGTGGTGGACGTGAAGCAAGAGGAACACAGTGTAAGATATAGACTGATGATTTTATCCAAGTAATGTCACATAACAACACTGATAATAACTCCCCTGCAGTCAATCAATCATTACATCACATACAGCATCATCACTTCGCAGCCTGAACTCACATACACCAGTGCCATGAGCACCATTCGCTGCCATGCCGTCACTTCCGGGGAATTGGAGGGCAGCACCTTTGTCGAGTGGAGTGCAAACTTTTCCAGTGATGCCGATGCCAGTATGTGAGCCCGTGTTAATATCATGCAACGTCATTAACTCTGATGGCAGGTGTTATCCAAGACGCCAAGTTCAAACGCATTGAGGCTCTCGCGGATCTAGCCAAGGTCTCAACACTTAAGCTTTAAGCAAAACGAAAGCACGGTATAATCAAGGGTTGGATCCTGTATGTGCGTTCTGTTAGTTGCAGAATATTGTCAAAGTTATGCCGACTTCCCTCGCATTCACTACAGGGGAAAAAAAAGACCACGGCGCCGCGCGTGGTTTTGTTGTCAGAGCCTCTCGGAACGAGAGATAGAGAAGGCCGCCTAGGCTAAAGGAATAGCATAGCGACCAAGGGGAGCGGGGCCCTCAGGGCCCCCTACCCTTGGTCTGCCACGGCCCCCGTATCCTTAGCTTTAAATGCCTTATTATTAGCCCTTAACTAGCTCTTGACCATAATACAACCACAACACAATCCACAATACCATACAGCTAAATAATAAAGGAAAAGGCAAGAAGAGAAGACCTACTTTAATATATGACATTGATATGAGAAATTCTAAAGAGGTAATATTAGGAATTTCCTTTTTGAGATTCCTGGAGATAGAGAGAGTGCAAGGAGGTCGCGCGGTGCTAAAACCTTTCATTCCAAAAGGCATTATGAAACGTCACAACCTAAATGTCCATTGTGCACTAGCTTAATTTCACGTCTAGCATTTCTAAGCTTGAACTGTCACATCTTAGTGTTCCCGATAATTTAAATTTATTATTAGCCTCATTCGGTTTCAATAGTCCACCGATTAATTTCAATAAACAGACCTACAATTGGGCAGCATTTATAGAATTCCTCCACCATCGGTAGATGCAAAGCCTGTACGGTTTTAATGATCTCTCCTTTGGTCAAAGCGTTTATACCTTCCTTCTCTCCAGCCAAGGCCCCATTTTCGGGCCACTAATATGCAAGGACTCGCTGCTAGTACGAGTAACCCTATCAGAAGGCACGCAAAGCCGTAACCCCCGGCGTCGATGATGTACTGCACGACAGCCGTTCCAACGGCACTGAGGATAGCACGAGGCAAGGTGAAAGTCGATGACACGCGCCCTGGGTTCATGGGGTAGAGGTGAACTAGCAGCGTTGCCAATATGGACATGGGCCCGCTCAATTCAGCACCGCAAAAGAATAATACGACCAGTGGCGCTCAAAGGCTGGCTCCCGAGTGGGTGGACAACCCATCCCCGGGCCGCAATCATAGCTACAACGAGCAGTATCCATGGCCATATCAAATCAAGCCTTGCCTTCTCAACGGGGAAACTGTACGTATCATGCCCCCATTTTCGGTCTAGCGACACGCCGATACTTCTAGCAACGCGCGAATAGGTCGAGTGGAGCAGCTTCCCACTACAGCAGCTCCTACGACAGACCCAATTGAGAAGTGGACGTGACATAATACGACCTGCAGGTCGTTCAAGGTATACCGACGACGGATGGCATCCTGTAGGGGAACTAGCATGGCATAGTTGACCATGACAAATAAGGACACGAAGAGCATTGGTAGACCAACATCCTTCTTAAACATGATACGAACTGCGGCGAAAATATTGGGATGGCAATCTCTGTGGCAATCTTGTTTTCTAGGGGCTGGGTTGAGCCGCCGCTCTATGATTCAGGATCGTGGCTCGTTTGACGCTGAGCAGACTTGAGTGGCATGTTGTACTTTGGTGGAGCAACAGTACCATTTCCAACAATGCTATGGCCCGTTTGTGGTCAATATTAGCCTCGAGTTGCTCTTCACGAGTCTTCATGACTTACTTCGGGAACGTATAGTACGTAGATGGTCAGAAAGATGCCGGCGGCGATGACAATGAAACAAAAGGTCGACCGCCATCCCAGGAACTGGGTCAGAATACCACCCAGGACAAGCGCCAGGGTTGGTGTAAACATGACGCTTGCCTGGACGGCCGTGATATAGGGAGTCCCACGTTGGCTGCTAGGTAAATGGCAAAAGTGAGCAAATATACGGGGTGACGGCCAATCTGGTCGCTGAGATCTCGAAAATAAGAGGAACAAGTACTTGCATGACTTGGTAAATAGTCACAGCGAGGTTGATGTCGGCAAGGGAGCGCCAGTGAGACTTAGCTATGGGCGTAAGTGCGGGCAAATATATAAGGGAGGAAAAGGGACAAAACGACGCGCTGAAGACTGTCATGTGAAGTAGGAAAACCTTGGTCTGAGTAGAGAACACAGAGTAAGTTGGTGGTGTTGGAGGCTCTATTTCATTGCGAATCTCATCGGTGCCAGAGCCGATCATATCCCTTGGGTCGGCTGATTTAATGTCTAATACCCGAGATTCAAAAAAAGAAACTCTCCTTCATGCTGTCACCATTCAATCTACCGAGTTCGTAGCCAACTGAACAGGGGAGCAAAGGCTATACTATACAACTACCAACCGTGTTTCAATGCGACTAGTTAGCTATTCTTGCCAAAACATTCTGCCTTTCGGAACGAAAGGGCTTAGTACCCACCGACCTCCTTACCCTCTCTCTATCCCTGTCTCTATCCCTAAGAATATCAAAAAGGAAATTCTTTATATTACCTCTTTTGGATTTTTTATGTAAACATTATATATTGAAGTAGTTCTTCCTTCCTGTTTTGCCTTTTCCTTTATTATTTTAGCTGCATTATATTATAGATTGTATTATAGGTTGGGTTATAGTTCAGAGCTAAGGGCTAAGGCATTTCAGACTAAGGGTAGAGGGCCCTCAGGGTCCCGCTATTCTTGTCGCTATGCTATTCCTTTGGCCTGGGCGGCCTTCTCTACCCCCTTCCGAAAGGCTCTGACAACAAAACCACGCGCGGCGCCGTGTGATTTTGTTTCCCCCTGTTAGATTAGAATAGAAAAGATGACAATGCCGGAGATAAAACCGGGGGACGGAGACGGTGTCAAAGGCAAAAAAGGGCAATGAGGGTAAGGTAGTGATAAATGCTCGCTATTAACCTGCATTTGCCGGATATTACGCATCAGGTAAGTCCAACCCTGTCGACGTCGGCACCAAGGAAGCGAATCACATCTAGGTTAGCCCACAACTATCCCCAATTCTGAGAACGGATGTCTAGTTCAATACGCAGTGGAAGGGATATTCCCATTCAAAAATCTGACGACATGGGCACATCGAATTGCGCTGGCCTGTCTAGATCGAACGAGTTATGCTGCTTGAGCACACCACTTGCAGCCACCACCAAACCACCAAACCCCTAATCCCCCCAGAGACCAAGCCACGCTTATATTACAATCCACCCGTGCATATTCTCTCGCGTCTAGGTTTGCACATCGAATAAGAATCCCCACATTGAGCAACAACGAGGACGCAGAAGTTCATTGAGAATATTTCTAATCTTTGGTTCAACAATAGCGATAGTGCATATAGATAGCTAGAGCTCGCTGCAATGTCAATCCCAAAGGACCTCAGCGCAGTTACTCTTGAAACCTCCTAAGCTCCTCCTCTCCCAGGCACGTAGTCATATGCATAGGCGAGCGCACTTCGAATCGGGACATTTCGCTTTGCCGTACTTGGGGAGGCTCCGGACACCCACGCAAGCTTCAATCCCTTCCGGAAAAGCACACAGTGGCTTGATCCACCGTGGTGGAACATTCCAAGCTCCTCTCCCTTGGCAACTGCTTGAGGAAAGTTGGCCTTGAACCTCTCAGAGATCTCGCACGTCGACACATCGGCCATCCCAACGTAGATAATGGCAATCAGTCCAACTGGTTCTTCAGCCTGGATATAGAAGATTGCTCGCGTTGCAACATGAGTAATGTACCCCTGGGCCTGGTCGGGAGACGCCCAGTCGGGCCCCTCTGGGTTCGCAAAGCCGGTGATCGTAGGCTCTGAGAAGTACGTGCCGTTGACGATTTTGCTGCCTATGACGTTCCCTTTTACTGGAGAATTCCATCGGTGATAGGAACCAGCGCTCAGGAAAGCTTGGTAAACAGTACCACCAACGAATTGTTGTGCATCAAGCTGTCCCTTCGACTTGTCGTCCAGCATCTCAGCTACCGAATAGGGTTGCCCTTTGAGCCAAAATGTGTCTCGTGCCTGAACATTTGTCTGCAAACTGAATGGCTTGGACTCGCACGAGCTCACAATCCACCGTGGGTCATCCGGGTAGGCCACAGGCCGGAGGTTGTTGATACCATTGAATTCCCTGATGAAAAAGTCATCCCAAGACTTGAATCCCCAGTGTTGTTTGGTCGGATCGCATTTGAAAAGCTGCTGAAAGGTCAATTGTTGCCCCTCGATGTTGGCCGTTTCTTCAAGAGCCGACAGCGCATCTTGGTTGAGCCACCCGTGTGCTTCAGTGGTAATGACATAAAGTGACTTGTTTGTCTTGAGCACTTCGTCTCTCCAGGTATCCAGGATTTCTTTGAGCCCTTTGTTCACTTCTGGCTTGAGGAAGAAAGCATAGCCACTTTGAGTAGCCATGGGCCAGTCCAATATGGCATTAAATGGGAATCCAATCAACCCAAAGCTACCATCTTCGGTCTGCATCCATTCTGGTGCTCGCCTCTCAACGATCTCAGCAAATAGCTCAAGCATCTCTGTATACGACTCAACAGTCTTGTTACCAACAGGGTCCTTTCTATAAGGATCCTTGTCTGGGACTTCACTGAACATGGCGGAAGCTAGCATGCGAAGTTCAGCTGTGCTTTCAATAAGTTCTCCAAATTTCCTGACACACTCAGGCCATTCCAAGTTCCCTACTCGGCGCCCTCTCTTCCCATGCACTTCTTGGCGGAGCTTGTGCACCCAGTCAACCAAGACCTTCGAGTCATGGGGCAACCAGCTGCCGACCCGGCGGAATGGTCGTTGCCGGTATGGGAGTTGGACAAGAGTTGCCATGGAGGATAGTTGAAGCGTTTTTTAGATGAATAAATAATTGGTGTCTTGAATGAAGGTTGATCAAAGCTTGGGTGGAATCTTCTTGTACAGGACGGAGAAGAAACGGTGAATTTATAAATCCTAGCCAGGACAGTACTATCTCATATTGGTGCGACGAACCTGCCATTATGCAGTGTTGAGGTACATTCTATTGCAGATGGATTGGGGAACCGGTCAAACTATTGTGCCGCCGTACAGACGTAACGATATGCCACAATGTTTTTCATAGTATCTGAATGGCTCTTGGCCTACCTTGGTGGTGGGATACGAGCATGTTGTTTCAGACTGCAACTGGTATTGCATGAAGGCAGCCATTAACAGGTTCAGCCGAATAAAGCCGAGCTAGAGAGCTCGTGGTTTACCAATTGACAGATCACCTAGTGTTTTACAATCTGGTAGCACCGAATGTGCTCATGTGATACGGTTTGCAAAGAGCCGTCATCATGTCCAATGATAGCGGCAGTCGACCAAGCTCGCTCCACTACAATTGTCGATCGTATGATAGCTAAGTGCTACTACATATACAGTAGACTTCCACGCGCCATTTACATACATGTACATGTCTCACAAAACGAGACTTCGCTTGTCACGACTCGGCTACCAACGGTCATTGGTTCGAGTAACAGACCGGTCTGGAGACCTACATATCTCGGTGGAATCAGGCCAATCTGAGCAGCCCGGATGCTATTCCGGAACGGCACAGATGAGCCGTGAGAATCCGAGCTGAGACAGTCCTGTAGCCTCACAAAAGTACGTTTATGCAGCCAGCGTGGATACCTTGGCCCATACGTAACCCGAGTTTGCCTCCCAGTGATTGGTTGTTCTTTTGAATAAGTCAACGAATGTTGTGCAATTCACGGGTATAGACATGCAAAGTTCCCGACCAATGCGGACACACGTGCATATGCATCTTAGTATAATATCTCCAATAAATTTCGACTAACTTATATCATCAATGACTATTGCCATCGGGCTCCATTGCGTTTCCACCATCAACAGACATGAATTATTTTAGGCTTGGCAGCTCTCCGAAGAGCATATTTACTTACTTAGGTGGTTTAATATATGTTTTGAAGCTCTTGAAATTCTACATGACACGTAGGGTTAATAGAAACTACAGCCTGGACGGAGATCACCTGCGCTTCTATTCAGCAGGCGAAAAGTCCTAGGTCCAAGGCCTGTGATTGAGAGAAAACCTCTCCACTAGCACAAGACAATGCACACAGGTGTAGATCATAGGCGCAAATATTTCTACTACGGCGTGTGTTCTTCAGTCCAGATCTCAATTTCGTTCCCACGCCTCTTTATACGCTAAACAGTACACCATTAGCACGGGGAGATTCGCATAGGATGTTGCTCATAGATTTGACATACTTAAACCATCCTTCAACGATCGAACCACGTATCTGCCTCGCACTAGTGCCTAAAGGCCTCAGGAGGGCGACGATGCGGAAATCCTACGCCTACCATGTTCCACTATTTTCTCACGCCGGTACCATTTCTTATTTCCAGTGCTGAAAATAAGTGTACCAGTATCTTACATCAATAATGCCTTTCGGTACGAAAGGTCGCAGTACCAGCTGACCTGACCCACCTCTCTCTCTCTACTCAACCAAAATGGATTGCTGGAAATTCCCTCTTTGGGCATTTTCTTCTGCCTCACGTTAATATCATGTGTTAAAGTGGTTCTTTTGTCTTTATTTCTTGCCTTTCCTTTATTTCTTTCGCTGCATTATATTATGGAGTAGCTGCAGTATATTGTGCATTGTGTTGTGGTTGAGAGGTAAGTGCTGAAGCATTTGAAGCTAAGGGTGCAGGGGCCGGGAATCGGTAGTGGGGCCCCGAGGGCCCCGCTACCCTTGGTACGATATTTAGATATTCTTTTGGTCGTCTATCTCTCCTACCGAAAGGGTCTGACAACAAAATCACGAGCGGCGCCGTGGCCTTTTGTTTCCCCTGTTTCTATAATCCACATCGCAGCTTGTATTTCTGAAATCATTCCATATGGCAGACCCCAATTGCTACTCTGTTGGTTGGATCAGAGCACTTACCACTGAGTACCAGCCATACAAGCATTACTCGGTGAAAAACATCGGCTCCCGAGCCACATGCCGACGAAAGACGACAATATGTGTGTTTTAGGAAGGTTTGCGCACCATAATGTTGTCTGTCATTGGAGCTCTACCCAGTGGAGAATACGGCGCCGCTTCAGCAGCAGGTGTTGCAACGAACATGATGCAGAGCTTTCCTAACATCAAAAAGGCACTGATGGTCGGGATTGGCAGCGGGTTATCTAGCCTAAAACATGAAATCCGGCTCGGGAATGTTGTAGTTGGCGCTAGACACGCAAAGGATTTCCGATATGACCAGAAATTCGCACGTGGTGGAATCCAGAACAAGGTTCCCAAGTTGCTGGTTGCAGCTGTAGCAGACAGCAAGGCTGAGGACGAAATCGACGGCCATAAATTAGAGAACGCCAATAAGTATGTGCTTATTCAAAAGTCTCGGCTCCAAAAAGAAGTATTAGAGACCAGCACCAAGCAGTGACGAGCTATTCCAAACTTGCATTGTTGAAAGAGACGAAACTTTGGTGGACTCTGCGAACAACGCATCAAACTTACTCACGCGTCGTAATCCGATTGAAGATCATTTAGATGGCATATGCGAGCGGTTCCTGAGTAATGCAAACTTTTAAGGGTGGCTGTGCCAAGATTCTGGGGCTCTGGTGGTTTCGGCCCGCCTGGGCGTGGGAAATCTGTGTTGGTCAAATACATTATTGACCATTGCCTACCTTACTCAGCACGGTCTATTATTTCTTCTTCAGAAAGACCAAAACACAGTCCGTCAAGCTCTTTGCGACTTGTTTCATCAGCTTTTCTCCCAAACGCCGTGCCTGATGAAGCATGCCACGAACCACTATAATGATGGGTCGGGTCGGGTCGACTCGACAACGTTGCTCTAGTCAGTCTTGAAAGATGCTGTGGAAGATCCTAGAGCTAGGTCCGTCATTATCTTTCAAGACGCCTTGGATGAATGTGAGAAAACCGAACTTGAGGGTCTGATGCGTTATGTGAAGACTCACGTTTGTTGCAACAATACGGACCGTGGCAGCGTAAAGTATTTACTACCTTGCCGTCCGCATAACCACATTATGACCAGATTCAAGTGCCAGCTGGATTGTTTGTCGTTCATCCATATACCAGAAGCGAAAAATCATGAAACCATCAGCCAAGAAGTTAACCATTTCATTCGATATCATGTCGACCGGCTAGCTGCCGATCAGAGGATCATGGAGCAAATCAAAGATCATTTAGAAATGGAATTACTAAAATTTCCACATCGGACATATCTTTGGGTCAACCTTGTCATCAGCTCCCTGCGTGGACCCTTTGAAAAGACGCCACGAAACGCCGAGTCAGCGATTGCTGTGCTGCCAAGGAACATTGATCAGGTATATGAATGGGGTCTAAGAAAGACCAAAGACAGGCCAATGCTTCTGAAAGCTTTGAATTTCATCTCAGTGGCAACACGGCCAATAACTATCTCTGAAATTAATATAGCCTTGAGCTTTCCCTTGGCTTCGTATGATTACATAATATCGATTGCTCATGTCGCCTCAGATAGCGCAGAGTTCGAGTCATGTCTAAGATCCGAGTGCGAATTGTTCATCTCAATCTATCGTGGCAGGATTTATTGTAATCATCACATGGTCACATATTAACCCTTCACGACGGTACCATTGCCTGTGTAATCTGAGTTAGATTGGTCTCACGCCCTTACTAACCCACACACCATATTTGCAAGTATCTGCGTATTCTTTCTCCACTCGATCAATTCTGAAGATGGTCATCTGAACTCTCATCACCTGGACAGCCAATCTTTCCTGGATTATTCTGCGAAAAGTTGGAGTCTTCACTTCCGTGAGGGGTGCATCAATGATGATTCAACAATGGTTAAATTGGCTTCGGAATTATGCGACCTGAACTCCAACGCCTATTCGATGTGGTTCCAAATTTATCAGAAGTCCGTTCGTCAAGACACCCCTGCGAATGCTACACAAACAATCCTCGCATCTTACTTGAGGCATGATTCTGCGGTCAAAAGTTTGCTCCATGAAGGTGCGGATATAGAAGCAAAGGATGAAGAAATATCGCAGGACATCCCTCTCCTAGGCTGCGCAAAACGAACATGAGTCCGTCATCAAGCTGCTCCTTGGGAAGGGTGCCAACATTGAGACAAAAGATGGAGAGGATTGTACGCCATTATTCTTGGCTGTAAAGAACCGGCACGAGACCGCTATCAAGCTGCTAAGAGAAGAAGGTGCCAACAACGAAGCTAGAGAAAAGGAAAAAAGTCTTACTCCATTATCATGGGCTGCACGAAACCGAAAAAGACAGTTGTCAAATGGCTAATCGAGAAAGGTGTAGTTATGGGTGATGTTGGTAGTAGATTGATCTCTGAACCCTCTAAGTGTTCCCCTTAGCCTTTGAATAATCGTAGATGCACTAGAGAGTCGCTCTGCCCTAGCTAGTGGGGCGGCCTCTAGTGGTCTAGGGTAGTTATCCCGTGATATTGAACCATAGCACCTCAGCAAAAACTGGAGGTGCCTCCTTGCCGAAACAGGTGGTACTTTAGGTTCTATACTTTTAACACATAACATCTAGCTATTAAGGTGCCGTAAAAGCCAGGCATTTCTTAATCAACTATATTTTATAGCTTAAAGATAACATTTCTTTCCTTTAGTACAACTCCACTATCTTGCGCGTTTGGATTAACTAATCACTAGTGTAATAGCACTATTCTATAAAAAGGAGCAAATATATCTAATACAAGTAGAACTTAGTGTTGATGGATATAGCGGCCGGGCAAAGGTAGTTGTTGCTATAGACATAGCGGCCGGCCATAAGCTGACCTTAGGGGCCTTATGGGCCTAGGTCTTAAGGCTATATATCCTTATAAGGGAATCCCTGCACTATAAATAGATGACTGCATTTTGCAATTACTATCTAGCTATTCCTTATGAATCCTAATTGATCTAGACCGATCTATTGCATATATTGCTTGCTATAACTATCCCTATATATATCTATATATTGTTTATAGGTTATAAGCCTAAAGCTTTAATTTAAAAAGAAATTATAGCTATTTAAAAGGTTTAAACTAACCTAAAGTTTATCCCTTAAAGTTAATGCTTATAATATTAATTAATTAAGGTTTTAAGATTTAAGTAATAGCTTTAAAGCTAGCCCTAAAGCTAGTTTCTATTATTAAAGCAATTAAATAAATTAATAATAAAGAAGATTTTACTAAAAAAGAAAATAATTTTAAGGATCTTCTATCCCCTTTTAAAAGGTTAATAAAGCCTATTAAAGGGGACCTATAAAAGACTTAATTAAATTTAAGCATTATAATACAATAAATAATAAAAATAATATAATAAATGCAAAAGCTATAAAAGTACTTTAATTAAAAGACTAAAAATAAATTAAAGATTAAATATAAAATATAGCCTAAAGATAAATTAAAATTTAAGGTAAAAAATAATAAAAATAAAAGCTTTAAGTATTAAAGAAGCTAACTCTTTTATACCTTAAGGGAGCCCTTAAGAGCTTTAAATAAAATATTTAGTTTTTTAAGGAATAAAAAGATATTAATAGAGCTTACTTTAAGCAAAAAGAAGATTATAAGCTTATAATTAATTAAAATTAAGGATTTTATTAGTTTTAACTTTAAAATAAAAGAAGATAATATACTTAAGGAATTAAAGAATTAAGCTACTTAAAAGAAATATCTCTTTTATATTATAATTTCTATTAAATAGTATAAAGAGATTAAAATCTTATATTTAAAAGAAATGCATTTAATTGCTACTATAAAAATAGCAGTTTTATAGAAACTAAAGCTATTATTATTTTTAATAAAGATTAATATAAAGGCTATTAAGCTATTAATAAAAAGGTATAATAATATAAAGTTTTAATAAAGCCTAATTAATCTTTACTAAAAATTAAAGTCTTTAACTCTAAAGAAACTATAAAGGGTTTAAAGTTATATTAATAACTTTTACTATATTATAAATAGTATTATTAAAGCTAGTAATAAGCTCCTTAAGTATTAAGAAAAGATAAAGTTTATAAATAGTATTAAAAAGGTCTTTTTTAAGTAAAATGCACTTTAATATAACTATAAGTAAAAGGGGAAATATTAATTTATTTATAAAATATAAAAAGACTTTATTAATAAAGCTAAAAGTCTATAGACTTTCTAAAAGAAGAGTAAAGACTTTAGCAATAAAAAAGGCATATAGATAAGTGCTTAATTAAATAAAAAGAATAACTATTAAGTTGGGGTTTAGGGTAATATGGATTAATCTGTTATTAGGTTGGTCAGAAAGATAAAAGGGACCTTAGAGATATAAGAAATAAGGAGGCAGTTTTCTTTAATTAATTTTTATTTTTGAAATTTTAAATTCCTTGCATTTAGACCCTATTGAAGTCTTAGTGCAGCCCTTTATAATATTACTTTATTTATAACTTTTTGCTCTATTTTCTTTCTTTCTTTTCTTTAAGGGACACTTTAAAGCATTTAATTAAATGCTTTAACACTCTTTTAAGTTATTTGTAGCTGCTTAAAAAGGCTATTTGGTCTTCAACTGAACCTACTTACCCTATACCCTTTTGGGTAGGGTGTGTGTTTTGGCTAGTATCCCCGTCCACCAATACATTTAGAGGTTATAGTAGGGAGAAGCCTTTAAGTTATTTAAAAAGACACTAAAGTGTTTAATTAAACTCTTTAGTGACACTTTTGAGCTATTATTAAGAACCTAAAGAAGTGGTAAACGATTAATTATAAAGATCTAGGAATTCCTAAATATTGGAAAACCTATTACTCCTATAAAAATAAAGGGCACTAGGATTAAAAATAACACTAAAGGTAAGTAAAGATATTAATATAAGTTTACATTTTAGAAAAAGAAAACTTATTATTATAGTTAGGGCAGATATATAGAAAAATTCAATAATCTAATATAGTGCTAATATATTAGTATAAAGGTATATAAGGTGAAATAATAGTGTAAATAATATGCAAGCATTTAATTAAACACTTTTGAATATTAGAGCATACTTAAGACTGCTAAAAGCTTAGTTTATAAACTAAAAAAGGAGAAAGAAGAGAAAGAAGAAGATTACTTAACCCTTAATTAATTATAGGGGATAGGAAATTTTTATTATTTTTACTAGTCTTTAGACTCTAGCTAAAGGGCGCATATATATACTTACTACTATTTTAATTAACTACTTTACCTATTATTACTAACTTTAAAAAGCCAGTTTAAATTCATTAAGATAAAGCCTTATTAAATATAATACTACTATTCCTTTTCTTTACTTTTCCTAATTATTTTAGTATATATCTTAATTTGTTTTATTATTTTATTTTTTTATTATATATATATATTGTTTTATTACAATTTATAACTTTAGGAGTTAGGCAGCTAGCCCATACTTTCTTATATATATATATTAAAACACTTATTATAGAAATCTTAATAATTATAATTTATTAGTGCCCTTAAATAAAAAAACAAAAGGAATATTTAATTAAATGCAATTAAACCCCCTAAGCCCTATTAAAAGTAAAGGGGGTTAATATAGTTAATAATCTTTAACTATTCTTTTTAAGTTAATTAATACTATTAATACTAATATTCCTAAAGAGAATAAACTAAATATATTAGCTAAAATAATAGAAGTAATTATTACCCCTATTTAATTGCTTAATATAATTTTTAATAGAAGGAATATTATACATTTTCTTAGATTATATAATAGATTTATAACCAGCTAAGGAATTGCAAATAGTGCAAAGGGCAAAGCTTTTATATACTATATAACCTTTAAAGTATTATAAAATATTATAAACTTACTAAAAGGCAATAATTAGCCTGCTATAAAGTAGAACCTCTTAAAAACCTTTAAGTACTAGAATTTAAATTAATTAAATTTACTTAAGAATAAGCTCTAGTAAATAAATATAACTTTAATTTAGTCTATAAAATATAGAGTTATTCTTTAGTAGCTTATAAAGCACGCTTAATTTAATAGAAAAGTAAATTCTATTAGTTAGGAGGCTTCTATAGTATAGGCTTAAGCTGTCTATAATGCTATACTGAAAAATATTATTATTAATATTTACTAATAGAAAGGGAAATATTTAAATACTTTAAAAATAATAAGGTATAAAGAGATAATTGGGCTAATTAAGAACTTCCTTAATGCTAAAAAAGGAATTTAAATCTTTTAGATAGAAAGAAAGAATAATAACTTTAAACATTTTAGGAAAACTAAAAAACCTTTTGCTTATTAAAATTAGCTTTAGCATTAAGAGCTTAAGTCCCTTAACCCTATCTAAAGCTTAAAAGGGAAGTTAAGTCTTCTTACTAAAGGAATAAAAAAGCTATAAATTAATATAGCCTAAAATATTATAAATAAATTGCAGGAGTTAAAGAGAATTATATACTAAAAGATTAACTAACTAAAAATAGAATTATTATTATTAATTAAAAACAACCTCAATTAAATAGAAGAATTTAATTATATATATCCCTATTATAACTTTTATATTAATATAAGTTATAATAGGGATCTAAAGTGCTTCTATTATATAAAAGTAGGGCATTTTTTAAACTATTGCCTACTTCTTATAGAAGATAGAAGGAGGGGATTTATAGACTATAATAGCAATACTGGCTTTATTTAAATAGGGCAATAGAAACTCTTACTACCCTTAAAACTAGTATATAAGCTTACTATTAAAAGAGAAGTAAGAAAAATAGTTATTTTATAGATCCTAGAATTCCCTACCTTTAAGATTTATAGCTAAGCTAAGGTTATAATAGCAGACAAGCTAAATGCATAGAAATAGTAGGTTGCTAAGAAAGAGAAGCATTTAATTAAAGACTTCCTTAAGCGTACAAACCAACTAAAGTACAGCTCCCTAATGCTTAATAGGAATTCCCTTAAGAAGACCTAAAAACCTAAAGTTAACTGCATCCTTATTAATAATTAAGCTATAAAATTAATTAACAACCCTTTTATTGCTAATATTACATTAAAAACTAATGCTATAAAATGCATAAAAGTAAAATTAAAAAAGGAATTAATTAATTAAGAAGAGAAAAAGGGAATTTAATTTTCTATTTAGGTTATAAATAGAGAACTTATTAAAAATAGGGAGATTGCTAATATTATCCTTAAAGAAAAGGATTAAAATGCTTTTAATTAAATGCTTAAGGTTATTTAAATAAAGAGATAAGTTTATAAAAAGGTAGTAGGATTAAAAGTTTAAATAACTATTAAAGACTTAATTACCCTTAACCCTCCCTTAAGTAATAACATTTTAGAGATAGTTTTTAATTATATAAAGGGGATAAAAGAAGTTAAATAGGTAAAACCTAAACCCTTACTAAAAAAGAGATAGATTTAATAAGCTACTAACTTAATTATAATTAATAATCTAAAAGCAATATTCTTAAAGGAGTACTTTAACTATATTGCTAAGCAGTATAGTATTAATAGTGTATTAATTAAAAAGGAATTTAAACCTTATTATATACTATTGCCTAAAGAATACCTTATTAAGGATTAAGAAAGTATTAATAAAGTTAATATTAACTATATAATAATTAAAGGGGGAAAAGTTATATTTAATTAAATGCATTTAATAGTCTATATAAACATTCTAAATTAATAGCATTAAAGAACTTTAGCTTAATACTAAAAACTACTAAAAATTTAAGTAAAGTTAAGTGACCCTAATAGAACAATTTAAAAAGCTTTAGTGGATTTTAGATTAAAAGGAAATATTATCTTTAATAAAATAGTATAAAAATGCAAGCTAAAAGTAAAGCTTATAGAAGCTTCTACTATATTCTACTCTAATAACTAAATCTAAATGCATAAAGAAGTGAATATTAAGCTATTTCTTGGAAATATTTAGATAGTATAGAAATTCTATATTGCTCTAAAAGAATATATTTCTATTTCTTTTATTTTAGGAATGCCTTTTATTAGGGCTACTAAAGTTATATTTAATTATATATCTCTAAAAGGAGAAATACTCCTTTAATATTAATTTAGCTTAATTAAGATTATTATGCCTATTACTAGAAATATTAAATAGAATGCCTTAAGGAGTATAAAGACTACTTAAGGCAATTAAAGATAAATTCCTAAAGTTCTTTTAGACTAATAGAATTATAAAGTCTAAAAGAAAATAATAATAAGCAATTAATTAAATAGTTAAATAAGGTATTAATAAAAGCAATAATTTAATTAGTGGTTAGGAATTAATTAAAGGTTAACTATATAAAGGTAATAAAGGTAAAGGAAAAGCTATAATTAGCTGTATACTAAAGAAAGAAAGTGGTATTTATTAATATAATATATAAACAAAAAGCCAATAAAATATATCCTAAAGATAATATTCTATTAAATGGATCTATCCCTAAAGGGGATCTATATTAAAAGGAGAAAAAGTAAGAGGAAGTAAAGAGAGACCTTAAAGAGAAGTCTAAATACTTAAAGCTTTTAATACTTAAGTTCTCTAAAATAGCTAAAAGATTGAGGCTATATAAAGAAAGACTTTAGAAAGTAATTAATTAAATAGAAGGGATCCTTATTAATAAAGAAAGAAGTATTCTTTTAGAAATTCTCTATAATAAAGAAGCGGCACTTACTTAGGATTTTAAGGAGTATAGGAGACTAAACCCTAAAGTGGCCCCTTTATAGATTATTAAGATAATTGAATATAAAGCCTAATAAATAGGAAATATTTTAATCCCTAAAGGATTAAAAAAGAAGGTTATTAAATTATTAAAAACTTAAATAAAGAGAGGAATCCTTTAAGAGTCTTATATTGCCTATTGGAACCTATATATACTAATAGCAAAAAAGAATAGTAGACTTTACCTAATTAATTTAGCCAAAAGATATAATATATATATAATATAGAATGGATTAATTTCTTTAGGAGCTAATAAATTCTTAGCTAAATTTAAAATATATAAAATCCTAACTCTTTTGGACTTCTTTTTAAAATATAATTAGATTTTCTTAATAAAGGAAAGTTAGGATTTAATAACTTTTAATATACTATTAGGGCTTTTAAGGATATACACCTTGCTATAAAAAGGAATCAATTTAATAGTACAGTTCTTAAGAATTATAATTAAAATTCTCTTTAATTTATTACTAAAAGTCTATTAAGCCTTTTTAAATAATATTACTATTAAAGGACTAAAAACTAAATATAATAAAAAGAAGGTACTCCCTAATATATAGAAATTTATTCTAAAGCATTTAATTAATTTAAATAAAACTCTTTTAAATGTTAAGCTATCTAAATGCATAATTTCTATAAGAAAGTTAAAGTTCTATTAATATACTGCAATTATTATTAGATATTTATATAGTATAGCTAGAAGGCAGCTAATAAAGGAAAAAGTAATTAAAATTAATAAGTAAAAAAGATACTATAACCTAAAGTAAATTAAAGCATTTCTAGAAATTATAGGCTACTATTAAATTTAGGTTAAAAGATATGCCTAAATTGCTAGACCTTTTACTTAATTATTAAGGAAGGATGCTATATAGATATAAAGTAAGGAATAAGCTAATGCTATAGCGGTTCTTAAAGAAAAGATAATCTTTACTTTTATCCTAGCAATATTAAACCTTTCTAAAGGATTTAAGGAGATTATCCTTATAATTAATGCTAGTAAAGAAGGCTAAGGTATAGTATTAATATAGATAATAGAGAGAAAGAGGCATTCAATAAGGTATAAATTTAGTCTTTAAACTTCTATAGAATAAAGGTATAATGCTACTAAACTTAAATGTAAGGGCATATTGTATGGGATTAAATGCTTTTGCAGCTATATATATAGATTGCCCTTTATTTTAAAGATAGATTCTTAAGTTTTAGTTTACTAGCTTAATAGTAGGGCTAGCAATATCCCTAATGCAATAGTTATCCAATAGATTGGTTATATCCTATTATTTAACTTTACTATTTAATACATTCCTAAAAACAAAAATAATATAGCTAATAAGCTATTTAAAAAAGGTCTAAAAGCATTTAATTAAATAGATTAAAAGGCTAAGGGTAATATTAAAGAGTTTATTAATACTTATCTTAATATTATTAAGATTAAGGATAAATTAATAAAGTTAAGAAAGAATTATAGTAAACCTTTATTGCAATTAGGGGAATACTTACTTTTACTAAAAAGGCCAATAGGTATTACCCTATAGAATTATTAATGCTTATAGCTAAAGGCTAAAAAACACTTTATAAAAGGTAGCCACTTATAGATTAAGGCTAAAAAATAAAAAGGCAACTTAAGGTTAATTATAAAGAAGGAAAATATTTAAAAGGATTTAATTAAATTATACTATATTAATAAAGGGCATTATAGTTATAATGCTATTTATATACTTCTCTTTAAAAAGTACTATTAGTAAGGTGCAAAAAGGAGTATTATAAAAGCTATTAGGCAGTGCCTAATATATTAGATATATATTCCCTAAAGACTAATAGAAGCCTTTATATCTATTAAGCCTACCTACTTAATAATAAAGATTTATTTTAATAGATAGTATATACCTTTTAATAAAGGATTTAGATTTATACTAAAAGCTAAATATAACCTTTATAGATAGGTAAAGGCTAAGCCAATCCTAAAATTGAATAGTTACTATATTGCGAAATTCCTTAGAAAACTATACTATTAGTATAGAATGCTAAAAAAAGTGGTTACTAATAATAAAAAAAAGATTATAAAAGGGATTCCTAAAGATTTTAATAGCCTTAATATAGAAGTTATTAATACTTTTATTTATAACCCTAAAGCAAATAGACTTATTAAAGGTAGTTATACTACTATAATAAGTTTCCTAAAGAAAAAGGGTAAAGAAAAAGAAAAATAAGTAGATATTTTGCTAATAGCTTTACTAGCTAAAAGAGCAGCTATTTACGCTTTATATAGGAGATTACCTTTTTATTTACTCTATAGATAGAAGTCAGTCCTTCCTTTAGAAGTAGAAATGCCTATATAGCATTTAATTAAATAGAATAATATAACCTTTATTAAGGACTTGCTTAAATAAAGGATTAAGATCCTAAAGTAAAAGTAGGAAGATATAGAAGAAGCTAGGCAATAAGTAACTGCATTCTAAAGGTTAATTGCTAATAGAAAGACCAAAAAGAATTAATATAGGCTGCGTAAAGAGCCTTTTGCTATTAGAGATTTAGTTCTTTAGTATAATATATAAAATCAAAAGAATATATCTTATATTATAAAGATAAAGCTATATTAATTAGGCCCTTATAAAATTGCTAATATATTCAATAAAACAAAGAGTTATATCCTTAATACTATAAATAGAGTTAAGCTTTTTAATATAACTTATAGTAATTAATTAAGGAAGTTTATAGAGAATAAGGATAGATAGTAAGTAAGTAAGGATAATAAAGAGACTCTTAATGTAAGTTAGAAAGTACTACTAAAAGTAAGGAAAGAAGGGAAAGCATTTAATTAAATGTAAATTAAGTCTATAGGACAGTAGGAATGGAATAAACTTAATTTAAATGCTATAAAAAGCTTAAATAACAATACTATAATATATATCTATATTAGGCCTAAAGAGATTATTAAAGTTTAAATTCTAGAGATAAGCAGCAACTAATAAATACAATACTAAAATATAGTAAGTAAATAATTAAATAGTTAGCAATAGTACTAGGCTAAGGATAGTTAGATTGCTATTAGGGAAGGGATGCTAAAGGTTAAAAAAAGGGAAGTAAAAATATTAAAACTAATATTATACTAAAAAAAGATAAGCTGCCTAAAATAAAGCAAAAAAGCAAAATAAAGAGCAATTAAAGGCAAGCAAAAGGATAGTAAAACTGAATAAAATTAAATAAAAACAATTAGAAATCGGCTAAAAACCCTAAAAAAATGCTAAAAATCCCTAAAAATCCCTTAAAATCTATTTAAAAACTTTAAAAATTACACTAAAAATTAATAAAAATAGAATAGAAATGCCTAAAAACTATAGCAAAAGGGTTAAAATTATTTAAAAATGGATAAAAATGCATAGAAAATGGCAAAAAATAAAGTATTAATATCTATAAAAAATTTAGAAATCTAAATATATCTAGTGAAAATTAAGTTTTAAGATTATTAAAATAATACAATAATAGCAATAGCCTTAAAGGGCATAGAAATATTTAATTAATTGCTCTATAGCGCTATCTTCTATCTATTAAATTATTATTAATAAATTAAAAACTATACCCAGCCAGTTTATACCAAAAGATAAGCTAAAAACTATTATTTTTATTAACTAAAACCTACTTTATGCTTTTAATTAAATACTTTTTGCACTTACTTAATTAACTAGCAATTACTAGCTATATTGCTAATAAAAAAACTATATACAATTTATAGGCAAGTAATTAGCTTAAGAAAATTTATTGCAAAAGTTAATAGCTAAGCAGACTTACTAATAGTATCTATATTACCTAAAGGAAAGTTATAAGGGCCTTTATAAAGACCCTTTAGTTAATATCTATAAAAAAAGCTTTACTTATATTTAAATTAACCGTTTTAAATACAATTAATATAGTAGCTACTTATATAACCTAATACTAAAATATATATATAAAAGGGAGTAAGAATATATTTATTATAGGCAAAAACTATAAAAATATATAATTAAATGTATCTATAATATATAAGGGGGTTAGTGTATTTAATAAAGGCAATAATAAGTGCCTTAATATACTTAAGGCAAGTTGGCAGCTAAGTTAAGAAGTACTCTATTAAATAAGCCTATTTTATAGGGATATATATAGACTGAAGTTAGTGCTAAAGAAAAAGATCTACTTTAGAATAAAGTACTAAATTGCAAAATAGTAATTATAAAATAAACTATTAAGTAAATTTGCAATTAGTCTATTTGCTATTTTCCTTAAAGGCAATTTTAATATATAAGGGCTGGCTAAGTTAGTTAAGAGCTTAAAAGCTATAAATCTAAATATTAAAGCATTACTAAATCTAAAAGTATTTAATTAATTACTAAATAAAAACAATAGTTAAAAAGCAATACAAAAAGGGGTACTTATTAATTATTTAATAGTAGTACTAATAGCATTAGTTAAAGCCTTATAGAAGAAACTATTGCAGGTATGCAAATAAGTAGAGCACTAACAAAAGAATTTAAAAGCTTAAATATAGCTAATAGCAAGATTGCATACATTAAGGAGATAATTGTAAGGTGTAGAGGCAAGAGACTTAAGCTTATTGTAATATAAAGCTATTGCAAGATAAAGAATAAAAATTACAGTAATAACTAAAGGTATAAAAGAATTAAAAAGGTAAAGAATAATAAGCTAAAAAGGAAGAAATAAAAAGGGGGGCCAATATAGTGCTTTTATAATAAATAGAAAATCAACCCTTAAGATTTAAGGTAGAAACTAAATATTAATAAAATTCTTATTAAATACTAAAAAGTATGCTATTTTAAGAAACTTATTGGTATTTATATATATATAAACATTAAAATAGTAATTTACTTAAATAATACTAAACTAAAAATAAAGGCGCTTAAGTTATATTAACTTGCCTTATATTTATAACTCTTTCCCTCTTTTTAATAATTTTATAGTAAGTTATATTACTTTAACTTTATTTATAATACCTATAAAATACTAATAATCTTTATCTCTTAAGTTATAAGCATTTAATTATAAGCTTTTAAACCCTTTATTGACCTTTACTCTATTCTATAATAGGGCTAAAGAAAGCAACCTTAAGTGCAACTACTTTAAAGGCGCAATTTTTAATGTTAAGTAAAGACCTTTATATAGCTAAAAGAGTTATTTAAAATAAAGGTAGGATTGGAGATTTTTTTTCTTTTAGTAAAGAAAATACTACTAAAACATTTAATTAATTGCTTAATAATTAACCTATATTATTTCACTCTTAAATAAATTAGGATTATTAATTTAATAAATTAGAAACTTAGCCTATTTTAGGTAATAAAAGCAATTTAAATTCTTAGCTTATTAATATTAATTGCTTTAAAGACTTCCCTTTTGATTCTTACTAAGCCTAAATATTCTATTATTAAGACCTATAGGACTTATTTAAAAACCTATAGAAGAAAGAAATGGCCTTAAACTTTAGTATTTAAGCTCTTTTTACTACCCTTACCTATAGACTTACTAATATCCTTGCAATTTGCTAAACCAATCTTTTAATTGTAAGCACTAAAGTTAAGAAAAATAAATAAAAGTAAAAGAGCTTCTTTTATAAGCTTTTACTAAAAGGGATAAACATTAAGAAGACTAAATATTTAATTGGTTTTATATCTATAGAGTTCCAATAAGCAATATATAATAAAAGGCTATTAATTAGCTTTGCTTACTTTACTAATGCTATCTATTAAAGCTTCTTTATTTAAAATAGACAGCTAAAGCATTTAATTATTTATAATACTACTAATATCCTTTAGAATAAGTAAGCTATTGCATTTACTATAATATAAAAGGAGATTATAATTAAAATAGGGCTGCCCTATAATTTCTTGGTTTTTATTATGCCTATTATTAAGTAAGCTAGGAATTAAAAATATAGCTTTTTAAATGCTTTTCTTCTCTTCCTTAATATCTATAAAATGGTTAGACTTACTAAAACTTTAATTATTAAATGCCTTATAACCTAGCCCTTAATCTTTAACAGTAAGTATAATACTATTAATAATCCCCTTTAGTATTAATGCATTGCAATTAGGTTTTTATTAAGTATAAGTAAAGGAAAAGTACTTAATTAATTGCTTTAAATGCTAATTAAATGTAAGACTTTATTAGTACTATTATCCTTAATAAACTTAATATTGCTAATAGAAAGTTCTTTAATTAGTATAAGCTTATAGAACTTATTAAAACCTAAAAATCTATTTATATCTTAAGATTTTAAAATAGTTTCCTTAATACTTAATGGCTTTATATTAATCTAAAAGATTACTATATAATAAGCTAAAAAGAAATTAATTATTAAACTTCTAAAAATAAATATTAAATTGTTCTAAAGCTGCTTAATCCTTAAGGCAATAGCTATTAAATAAATCTACTTTTACTATTAGGCCCTTAATTGCCCTATTATCCTTTAGTTAATAATTTAATTAAATGCTATTAAACTTATAGGTATTAAATAATAGATAGATTTCCTGCTAAAATTAATAAGTTTACTAAAGTTATTATTACCTTAAGTAATAATAAAGGAGAAAGTTTTAAATAAGCCTTAAACTGCTAAAATTAAAGCATTAAAGCAACTTGCCTTTACAGTCTATGCCTTAAGTTTAAGACTCTTGCCTTTAAACTTGCTATTAAGCCTAAATTAGTGATTGAACCTGCCTAGCCTTTATATAAGTTGCCTATTAGCTTACTAATTTATATAAGCACTGCTTAATTAAGTGCACTTAAAAAAGAAATTTAAGTTAATTAAAATATGCCTGCTTATTTTAATGCATTTAATTAAATGTTTATTAACTCCTTAAGTAAAGGGCAAGTAACTAAATTAATTCAATTAGTTTAATAGGTACCTTTATTTAAATTGGCTATCTTATAGCAATTTAATTAAATAGACTTAAATTTACCTACCACTAAAAGTAATAAATAGAGTTTTTGCAAGCGCTCTATACTGCCTTTATCAATTCCTTAACCAGCTAAATATATAGCAAGAGAAGGGAGTTATACTATAATTGCTAATACTATAGTTAAAAACATTATTAATACTGCTATTTAAACCCAATAAAGTAATTACAACCTAAACTATATTGCCCTTATTAAAAGAAAGATAACTATTAGGACTAAATAAATAAATTTGCCTTAAATTAATTAATAGGCTATTCTTAAACTCCCTTAAATAAAGAGCTAGATCTTTTATGCACTAGAAGGGTTAATTTTAGTAAATTAATAGAATAAGATTATAACTGCCACTTATAAGCTATTTAAACCTTTAATTCTTGCTTATTAGTTTTATGCTAATTGGTATTGCAATTAGGAACTGTATTATAAAGGAAGGTAATAGTAAAGTTAAAATAGAGAGATTAAGTATTAAAAGTAAAATAAATTATAGAGGGAAATAATAGTGGGTTGGATAATAGATTATAGGTATAAAGTATTTAATTAAATGCTTCCTTTAAGATTTTCTTTGCATTTAAATAGATTAAGCTTAAAGTTTTCCTTTTGTATTATGCCTTTAGTCTACTTAAGGATAAGCATTAAGGCATTAAGGAGGGATAAATTAGGGTCTAGGGTAATATAGATTAATCTATTATTAGGTTAGTTAAGAAGATAAAAGGGACCTTAAAGATATAGAAAATAAGGAGGCAGTTTTCTTTAATTAATTTTTATTTTTAAAATTTTAAATTCCTTATATTTAGACCCTATTGAAGTCTCAGTGCAGCCCCTTATAATATTACTTTATTTATGACTTTCTACTCTATTTTCTTTCTTTCTTTTCTTTAAGGGACACTTTAAAACATTCAATTAAATGCTTTAACACTCTTTTAAGTTATTTGCAGCTGCTTAGGAAGGCTATTCGGTCTTTAACCGAACCTGCTTACTCTATACCCTTTTGGGTAGGGTGTGTGTTTTGGCCAGTGTCCCTATCCACTAACACACTATAAAAAAGATCCTAAAAGTAGTAAATGCTTTAACTATAATTAAAAAGGTTATATTATAAAGAACTGCTTATTTCTATAGAAGGAAAGTAAAGGCAATAAAAATAAAAAGTTAAAGAAGAAAAATAATAATAATAAAACTATTAAAAAGACTAAAAAGACTGCCCTATATATAGAATTAAATAAGTAAAGTGCTAAGAATATAAAGAAAGCTAAAAACAACTTTAATAATAATAATAATGCTATTTTTATATACTATAGAGGCTTAAAGGCAAGAAAGTTCTTTAGTAATACTTTTATAAAGTTATTAGTAAAAAAAGCAGCTATAGTAATAATTTTTAGCTAGCTAAAATAGCAATTATATAGTCCCCTTAATATTAATAATAATGCTATACTAAAGGCTAAAGGAAATAGTAACTTTATTACTATTTTAATGTTTATAGAATTAAGCCTTATTAATTAAAAAGACTGCTAGCTTTAGGACTTAAAAGCTAATATATATACTATTAATAACTTTAAATAGTTTAAAGAAGATAAATAATATAAACTTAATAAAATAATGCTAATTCTTATAGGTAAAGGCATTATATACTCTATAGCTATAGGAATAGTAATAGTTATACTATTTATAAAGAGAGAGAGAATAAGGACTATAATACTTAAAGATATAGTCCTTATTAAAGATTTTTTACTAAATGTAATCTTTAGTAAGAAAGTCTATTTCTTTAATAATTATATAATTAAAAATAAAATCTTTAATAGTAATAGTAAGATCTTTATAACCCTTAATGTCCTTAATTAAGGGTTTTTGCTTAAAGTAGTAAGAGGTATAATAAGCTATTATTTTACTCTTAAGATAATGCTAATATAAATAGAATAGTTTAAGGCAAGAATATAGTACTAAAGATTTACTTATATAGATTAAAAAGCCCTTAACTATACCTTTAAGATTATAAAAGGTAGGCTTAATAATTATAAGCTACTTAATACACTCTATAAAGACTATAAGCTTGCTAAAAGTATAAGGTTTTTACTAAAAATACTATAAAAAAGAGCGAACTATATGCTTAACCTCCTTTATATAGACTTTATAGAGTTAAGTTTATATATATATAATAGAAAGAGGTATCTTAAGCTTATAACTAATAATAAAAGCTATTACTTTTATAGCAATTTACTTAAAAAGAAAAGTAATATTGCTATTTTAATAGAAGAAAATCTTTTAGTATTAAGTTAGGGTTTAAGGTAATATAGATCAATCTATTATTAGGTTGGTTAAAAAGATAAAAGGGACCTTAAAGATATAGGAAATAAATAGGCAGTTTTCTTTAATTAATTTTTATTTTTAAAATTCTAAATTTCTTGCATTTAGACTCTATTAAAGTCCCAGTACAGCCCCTTATAATATTACTTTATTTATAACTTTTTGCCCTATTTTCTTTTTTTTTTTCTTTAAGGGACACTCTAAAGCATTCAATTAAATGCTTTAATACTCTTTTAAGTTATTTGCAGCTACTTAAAAAGGCTATTTAATCTTCAACTAAACCTGCTTACCCTATACCCTTTTAGGTAGGGTATGTATTTTGGCTAGTATCTCTATTCACTACTATATTTAAAGGTTATAGTAAGGAGAAGCCTTTAAGTTATTTAAAAAGACACTAAAGTATTTAATTAAACTCTTTAGTAATACTTTTAAGCTATTATTAAGAACCTAAAGAAGTAATAGACAATCGATTATAAAGATCTAGGAATTCCTAAATACTAGAAAATCTATTACTTCTATAAAAATAAAAGGCACTAAAATTAAAAATAATACTAAAAGTAAGTAAAGATACTAATATAAGTTTACATTTTAGAAAAAGAAAACCTATTACTATAGTTAAAGTAAATATATAGAAAAATTTAATAATTTAATATAATGCTAATATATTAGTATAAAGGTATATAAAGTAAAATAATAGTGCAAATAATATATAAGTATTTAATTAAATACTTTTAAATATTAAAGTATACTTAAAACTACTAAAAGCTTAATTTATAGACTAAAAAAGAAGAAGGAAAAGAAAGAAAAAGATTACTTAATCTTTAATTAATTATAGAAAATAGGAAATTTTTATTATTTTTATTAGTCTTTAGACTTTAGCTAAAGGGCATATATATATACTTACTATTATTTTAATTGGCTACTTTATCTATTATTATTAACTTTAAAAAGCTAGTTTAAATTTATTAAAATAAAGCCTTATTAAATATAATATTATTATCCCTTTTTTTTACTTTTTTTAATTATTTTAATATATATTTTAATTTATTTTATTATTTTATTCTTTTATTATATATATATATTATTTTATTGCAATTTATAACCCTAAAAGTTAGGCAGCTAGCTTACACTCCCTTATATATATATACTGGAATATTTATTATAGAAATCCTAATAACTATAATTTATTAATGCTTTTAAATAAGAAAATAAAGGGAATATTTAATTAAATGCAATTAAACCCTTTAAGCTCTATTAAAAGTAAAGGGGGTTAATATAGTTAATAATCTTTAACTATCCTTTTTAAGTTAATTAATACTATTAATATTAACATTCCTAAAGAGAATAAACTAAATATATTAGCTAAAATAATAAAAGTAATTATTATTTTTATTTAATTGCTTAATATAATTTTTAATAGAAGGAATATTATATATTTCCTTAAATTATATAATAGATTTATAATTAATTAAGGAATTATAGATAGTATAAAGGGCAAAGCTCTTATATACTATATAACCTTTAAAGTATCTTAAGATATTATAAACTTATTAAAAGGCAATAATTAAACTACTATAAAGTAAAACCTTTTAAAAACCTTTAAGTATTAGGATTTAAATTAATTAGATCTATTTAAAAATAAGCTTTAGTAAATAAATATAACTTCAATCCAATCTATAGAGTATAGAGTTATCCTTTAGTGGCTTATAAAGTATGCCCAATTTAATAGAAAAGTAAATTCTATTAGCTAAAAGGCTTTTATAGTATAGGCTTAAGCTGTTTATAATGCTATACTAAAAAACATTATTATTAATATTTACTAATAGAAAGGGAAATACCTAAATACCTTAAGAATAATAAGGTATAAAGAAATAATTAAGCTAATTAAGAACTTCTTTAATGCTAAAAAAGAAATTTAAATCTTTTAGATAAAAAGAAAAAATAATAACTTTAGATATTTTAGGAAAACTAAAAGCCCTTTTGCTTATTAAAATTAGCTTTAGTATTAAAAGCTTAAGTTCCCTAACTCTATTTAAAGCTTAAAAGAGGAGTTAAGTCTTTTTACTAAAGGAATAAAGAAGCTATAAATTAATATAGCTTAAGATATTATAAATAAATTATAAAAGTTAAAAAGGATTATATACTAAAAGATTAATTAACTAAAAATAGAATTATTATTATTAATTAAAAACAACCTTAATTAAGTAAAAGAATCTAATTATATATATTCTTATTATAACTTCTATATTAATATAAGTTATAATAGGGATCTAAAGTGCTTTTATTATATAAAAGTAAAGTATTTTTTAAACTATTGCCTATTTTTTATAGAAGATAGAAGAAAGGGATTTATAGACTATAATAGTAATGCTAGCTTTATTTAAATAAAGCAATAGGAACTCTTATTACTCTTAAAATTAATATATAAGCTTGCTATTAAAGAAGGAGTAAGAAAAATAGTTATTTTATAGATTTTAAAATTCCTTACCTTTAAGATTTATAGCTAAGCTAAGGTTATAATAATAAATAAGCTAAATGTATAAAAATAATAAGTTATTAAGGAAAAGAAGCATTTAATTAAAGACTTCCTTAAGTATATTAATTAACTAAAGTATAGCTCTTTAATGCTTAATAGGAATTCCCTTAAGGAGACTTAAGAACCTAAAGTTAATTGCATTCTTATTAATAATTAAGCTATAGAATCGATTAATAACCCTTTTATTACTAATATTATATTGGAAACTAATGCTATAAAATGCATAAAAGTAGAATTAAAAGAGAAATTAGCTAATTAAAAAGAGAAAAAGGGAACTTAATCTTTTATTTAAGTTATAAATAGGGAATTTATTAAAAATAAGGAGATTACTAATATTATTCTTAAAGAAAAGAATTAAAATGCTTTTAATTAAATGCTTAAGGTTATTTAAATAAAAAGATAAGTTTATAAAAAGGTAGTAAAATTAAAAGTTTAAATAACTATTAAGGACTTAATTACTTTTAACTCTCCTTTAGGTAATAATATCTTAAAGATAGTTTTTAATTATATAAAGGGAATAAAAGAAGTTAAATAAATAAAACTTAAACCCTTACTTAAAAAGAGATAGATTTAATAAGCTGCTAATTTAGTTATAATTAATAATCTAAAAGTAATATTCTTAAAGAAGTACTTTAATTGTATTGCTAAATAGTATAGTATTAATAGTATATTAATTAAAAAGGAATTTAAACTTTATTATATACTATTGCCTAAAGAATACCTTATTAAGGATTAAGGAAGTATTAATAAAGTTAATATTAGCTATATAATAATTAAAAAGGAAAAAGTTATATTTAATTAAATGCATTTAATAGTCTATATAAATATTTTAGACTAATAGCATTAAAGAACTTTAGCTTAATGCTAAGAATTGCTAAAAATTTAAGTAAAGTTAAGTAACTTTAATAGAATAATTTAAGAAGCTTTAGTGGATTTTAGGTTAAAAGGAAATATTATTTTTAATAAAATAGTATAAAAATATAAGCTAAAAGTAAAGCCTATAGAAGCTTTTACTATATTTTACTTTAATAATTAAATTTAAATATATAAAGAAGTGGATATTAAGCTATTTTTTAAAAATATTTAAATAATATAAAGATTCTATATTACTTTAAGAGAATATATTTCTATTTCTTTTATTTTAGGAATGCCCTTTATTAAGGCTACTAAAGTTATATTTAATTATATATTTCTAAAAGGAGAAATGCTTCTATAATATTAATTTAGCTTAATTAAGATTATTATACCTACTGCTAAAAATATTAAATAGAATGCCTTAAGAAGTATAGAGACTACTTAAGGCAACTAAAAATAAATTCCTAAAGTTCTTTTAAACTAATAAAATTATAGGGTCTAAAAAAGATAATAATAAGCATTTAATTAAATAGTTAAATAAAGCATTAATAAAAGTAGTAATTTAATTAATAGTTAAAAATTAATTAAAGATTAATTATATAAAGGTAATAAAGGTAAAGAAAAAGCTATAATTAGCTATATACTAAAGAAAGAAAGTGGCATTTATTAATATAATATATAAATAAAAAGCTAATAAAATATATTCTAAAGATAATATTCTATTAAATAGATCTATTCTTAAAGGGGATCTATATTAAAAAAAGAAAAGGTAGAAGGAAGTAAAGGGAGACCTTAAAGAGAAGTTTAAATACTTAAAGCTCCTAATACTTAAGTTCTTTAAAATAGCTAAAGGATTAAGGCTATATAAAGAAAGACTTTAAAAAGTAATTAATTAAATAAAAAGGATCTTTATTAATAAAAAGAAAAGTATTCTTTTAGAAATTCTTTATAATAGAGAAGCGGCATTTACTTAAAATTTTAAGGAGTATAGAAGACTAGACCTTAAAGTAGCCCCTTTATAAATTATTAAGATAATTAAATATAAAGCCTAATAAATAGGAAATATTTTAATCCTTAAAGGATTAAAAAAGAAGGTTATTAAATTGCTAAAAACTTAAATAAAGAGAGAAATCCTTTAAGAGTTTTATACTGCCTATTAAAATCTATATATACTAATAGTAAAAAAGGATAGTGGACTTTATTTAATTAATTTAGCTAAAAGATATAATATATATATAATATAGAATAGATTAATTCCTTTAGGAGCTAATAAATTTTTAGCTAAATTTAAAATATATAAAATCCTAACTCTTTTAGACTTTTTTTTAAAATATAATTAAATTTCCTTAATAGAGGAAAGTTAAAATTTAATAACTTTTAATATACTATTAGGGCTTTTTAGAATATATACTTTACTATAAGGAGGAATTAATTTAATAATATAGTTCTTAAGGATTATAATTAAAATCCTCTTTAATTTATTACTAAAAGTCTATTAAGCCTTTTTAAATAATATTGCTATTAAAGGACTAAAGATTAAGTATAATAAAGAGAAGGTACTCCTTAATATATAGAAATTTATTCTAAAGCATTTAATTAATTTAAATAAAACTCTTTTAAATATTAAGCTATTTAAGTGTATAATTTCTATAAGGAAGTTAAAGTTCTGCTAATATATTGCAGTTATTATTAAATATTTATACAATATAGCTAAAAGGCAGCTAGTAAAGAAAAAAGTAATTAAAATTAATAAATAGAAAAAATACTATAACCTAAAGTAAATTAAAGCATTTTTAGGAATTATAGGCTATTATTAAATTTAAATTAAAAGATATACTTAAATTACTAAACCTTTTATTTAATTATTAAAAAAGAATACTATATAGATATAGAGTAAGGAATAAGCTAATACTATAGCAGTTCTTAAAGAAAAAATAACCTTTACTTTTATTTTAGCAATATTAAACCTTTCTAAAGGATTTAGGGAGGTTATCCTTATAATTAATGCCAATAAAAAAGGCTAAAGTGCAGTATTAATATAGATAATAGAGGGGAAGAGGCATTTAATAAAGTATAAATTTAGTTTTTAAACTTCTATAGAATAAAGGTATAATGCTATTAAACTTAAATATAAAGGTGTATTATATAGAATTAAATGCCTTTATAGCTATATATATAGATTGCCCTTTATTTTAGAGATAGATTCTTAAGTTTTAATCTATTAGCTTAATAGTAAAGCTAGCAATATCCTTAATGTAATAGTTATTTAATAGATTAATTATATTCTATTATTTAATTTTACTATTTAATATATTTTTAGAAATAAAAATAATATAGCTAATAGACTATTTAAAAAAGGTTTAAAAGTATTTAATTAAATAGATTAAAAGGCTAAAGGTAATATTAAAGAGTTTATTAATATTTATTTTAATATTATTAAGATTAAAGATAAATTAATAAAGTTAAAAAAGAATTATAATAGACCTTTATTGCAATTAAGGGAATACTTACTTTTATTAAAAAGGCTAATAGGTATTATTCTATAGAATTACTAATGCTTATAGCTAAAGGCTAAGAAATACTTTATAAAAGGTAGCTGCTTATAGATTAAAGCTAAAAAATAGAAAGGCAACTTAAGGTTAATTATAGAAAAGGAAGATATTTAAAAGGATTTAATTAAATTATACTATATTAATAGAGGGCATTATAATTATAATGCTATTTATATACTTCTTTTTAAAAGGTACTATTAGTAAAGTATAAAAAGGAGCATTATAAAAGCTATTAGGCAGTGCCTAATATATTAAATATATATTCCCTAAAGATTAATAGAAGCCTTTATATCTATTAAGCCTATCTATTTAATAATAAAGATTTATTTTAATAGATAGTATATACTTTTTAATAAAGGATTTAAATTTATACTAAAAGCTAAATGCAATCTTTATAGATAGGTAAAGGCTAAACCAATCCTAAGATTAAATAGTTATTATATTGTAAAATTCCTTAAAAAACTACACTATTAATATAGAATGCTAAAAAGAGTAATTATTAATAATAAAAAAGAGATTATAAAAAGGATTCTTAAAGATCTTAATAGCCTTAATATAAAAGTTATTAATACTTTTATTTATAACCCTAAAGTAAATAGACTTATTAAAGGTAGTTATACTACTATAATAAGTTTCTTAAAGAAAAAGGGTAAAGAAAAAGAAAAATAAGTAAATATTTTGCTAATAGCTTTATTAGCTAAAAGAGCAGCTATCTATACTTTATATAGAAGATTACCTTTTTATTTACTTTATAGATAGAAGCTAGTCCTTTCTCTAGAAGTGGAAGTGCCTATATAGTGTTTAATTAAATAGAATAATATAATCTTTACTAAAGATTTATTTAAGTAAATAATTAGGATTTTAAAGCAAAAGCAAAAAGATATAAAAGAAGTTAGGCAATAAGTAATTGCATTCTAAAGATTAATTGCTAATAAAGAGACCAAAAAGAATTAATATAGACTGTATAAAGAGCCTTTTGCTATTAGAGATTTAGTTCTTTAGTATAATATATAAAATTAAAAGGATATATTTTGCATTATAAAAATAAAGTTATATTAGTTAGGCCTTTATAGAATTGCTAATGCATTTAATAAAATAAAGAGTTATATCTTTAATACTATAAATAGAGTTAAGCTTTTTAATATAATTTATAGTAATTAATTAAGGAAGTTTATAGAGAATAAGGATAGATAGTAAGTAAATAAGGATAATAAAAAGACTTTTAGTATAAATTAAAAAGTACTATTAAAGGTAAAAAAAGAAAGAGAAGCATTTAATTAAATGTAAATTAAATCTATAGAATAGTAGAAATAGAATAAACTTAATTTAAATGCTATAAAAAGCTTAAATAATAATATTATAATATATATTTATATTAGGCTTAAGGAGATTATTAAAGTTTAAATTCTAAAGATAAATAGCAATTAATAAATATAGTATTAAAATATAGTAAGTAATTAATTAAATAATTAGCAATAGCATTAGGCTAAAAACAATTAAATTGCTATTAAAGAAGGGGTGCTAAAGGTTAAAAAGGGGAAAGTAAAAATACTAAAACTAATACTATACTAAAAAAAGACAAGCTGCTTAAAATAAAGTAAAAAAGTAAAATAAAAAGTAATTAAAGGCAAGCAAAAGAATAATAAAACTAAATAAAACTAAATAAAAATAATTAAAAATTAGCTAAAAACCTTAAGAAAATACTAAAAATCCCTAAAAATCCCTTAAAAATCTATTTAAAAACTTTAAAAATTATACTAAAAATTAATAAAAATAAAATAAAAATGCTTAAAAATTATAGCAAAAGGGTTAAAATCATTTAAAAATAGATAAAAATATATAGAAAATAGTAAGAAATAAAGTATTAATATTTATAAAAAATTTAAAAATTTAAATATATTTAGTAAAAATTAAGTTTTAAGGTTATTAAAATAATATAATAATAGTAATAGCCTTAAAAGGTATAGAAATATTTAATTAATTGCTTTATAGTACTATCTTTTATTTATTAAACTATTATTAATAAATTAAAAACTATACTTAATTAATCTATACTAAAAGATAAGCTAAAAACTATTATTTTTATTAATTAAAATTTACTTTATGCTTTTAATTAAATACTTTTTATACTTATTTAATTAACTAGCAATTACTAGCTATATTATTAATAGAAAAACTATATATAATTTATAGATAAGTAATTAGCCTAAGAAAATCTACTGCAAAAGTTAATAGTTAAGTAGACTTATTAATAGTATCTATACTACCTAAAGGAAAGTTATAAAGGCCTTTATAAAAACCCTTTAATTAATATTTATAAAAAAAGCTCTATTTATATTTAGATTAACTATTTTAAATACAATTAATATAGCAGCTATCTATATAACTTAATGCTAAAATATATATATAAAAGGGAATAAGGATATATTTATTATAGACAGAAACTATAGAAGTATATAATTAAATGCATTTACAATATATAAGGGGGTTAATATATTTAATAAAGGCAATAATAAATGCCTTAATATACTTAAGGTAAGTTAATAGCTAAATTAAAAAGTACTTTACTAAATAAGCCTATTCTATAGGGATATATATAAACTAAAGTTAATATTAAAAAAGAAGATTTACTTTAAAATAAAGTACTAAATTGTAAAATGGCAATTGTAAAATAAACTATTAAGTAAGTTTATAATTAGTCTACTTACTATCTTCTTTAAAGGCAATTTTAATATATAAGGGCTAATTAAGTTAATTAAAAGCTTAAAAGCTATAAATCTAAATATTAAAGCATTATTAAATCTAAAAGTATTTAATTAATTACTAAATAAAAATAATAATTAAAAAGCAATATAAAAAGAGATATTTATTAATTATTTAATAGCAATATTAATAGTATTAATTAAAGCCTTATAAAAGAAACTATTATAGATATATTAATAAGTAAAGTATTAATAAAAGAATTTAAAAGCCTAAATATAGCTAATAGTAAGATTGCATACATTAAGGAGATAATTATAAGGTATAAAGGCAAAAGACTTAAGCTTATTGCAATATAAAGCTATTATAAAATAAAGAATGAAAATTGCAGTAATAATTAAAGGTACAAAAGAATTAAAGAGGTAAAGAATAATAAGCTAAAAAGAAAGAAATAAAAAGGGGGGCTAATATAATGCTTTTATAATAAATAGGAAATTAACCCTTAAGATTTAGGGTAAAAACTAAATACTAATAAAATTCTTATTAAATACCAAAAAGTATACTATTTTAAGAAACTTATTAATATTTATATATATATAAATATTAAAATAGTAATTTACTTAAATAATATTAAACTAAAAATAAAGGCACTTAAATTATATTAACCTGCCTTATGCCTATAACTCTTTCCCTCCTTTTAATAATTTTATAGTAAGTTATATTACTTTAACTTTATTTATAATACCTATAAAATACTAATAATCTTTATCTCTTAAGTTATAAGTATTTAATTATAAGCTTTTAAACCCCCTATTAATCTTTACTTTATTTTATAATAGGGCTAAAAAAAGCAACCTTAAGTGCAATTACTTTAAAGGCGCAATTTTTAATGCTAAGCAAAAACCTCTATATAGCTAAAGAAGTCATTTAAAATAAAGGCAGGATTGAAGATTTCTTTTTTTTTAGTAAAGAAAATACTATTAAAACATTTAATTAATTGCTTAATAGTTAATCTATACTATTCTACCCTTAAATAAATTGGAATTATTAGTTTAATAAGTTAGAAACTTAATCTATTTTAGGTAATAAAAGCAATTTAGATTTTTAGCTTACTAATATTAATTGCTTTAAAGACTTCCCTTTTAACTCTTGCTAAGCCTAAATATTCTATTATTAAGATTTATAGGACTTATTTAAAAATCTATAAAAGAAAGAAATAGCCTTAAACTTTAGTATTTAAGCTCTTTTTACTACCCTTACCTATAGACTTATTAATATCCTTATAATTTATTAAATTAATCTTTTAATTGCAAGTATTAAGATTAAAAAGAATAAATAAAAGCAAAAGAGCTTCTTTTATAAGCTTTTACTAAAAGAAATAAATATTAAAAAAACTAAATATTTAATTAGTTTTATGCTTATAGAGTTTTAATAAGTAATATATAATAAAAGGCTATTAATTAGCTTTACTTACTTTATTAATACTATCTATTAAAGCTTCTTTATTTAAAATAGATAGCTAAAGCATTTAATTATTTATAATACTATTAATATCCTTTAGAATAAACAAGCTATTATACTTATTATAGTATAAAGAGAGATTATAACTAAAATAGGGCTGCCCTATAATTTTTTAGTTTTTATTATACCTATTATTAAGCAAGCTAAAAATTAAAAATATAGCTTTTTAAATGCTTTTTTTTTCTTTTTTAATATCTATAGAATAGTTAGATTTACTAAAACTTTAATTGTTAAATACTTTATAATTTAGCCCTTAATTTTTAATAGCAAGTATAATGCTATTAATAATCCCCTTTTAGCATTAATGCATTGCAATTAGATTTTTATTAAGCATAAATAAAGGAAAAGTACTTAATTAATTGCTTTAAATACCAATTAAATACAAGACTTTATTAGTACTATTATTCTTAATAAACTTAATATTACTAATAGAAAGTTCTTTAATTAATATAAGCTTATAAAACTTACTAAAACTTAAAAATCTACTTATATCTTAAGATTTTAAAATAATTCCTTTAATATTTAATAGCTTTATATTAATTTAAAAGGTTATTATACAATAAGCTAAAAGGGAGTTAATTATTAAACTTCTAGAAATAAATATTAAATTATCTTAAAGCCGCTTAATCTTTAGGGCAATAGCTATTAAATAAGTCTACCTTTACTATTAGGCCCTTAACTACTCTATTGTTTTTTGGCTAATAATTTAATTAAATACTATTAAATCTATAGGTATTAAATAATAAATAGATTTTCTACTAAAATTAATAAGTTTACTAAAGTTATTATTATCTTATATAATAATAAAAAAGAAGGTTTTAAATAAGCCTTAAATTGCTAAAGTTAAAGCATTAAAGCAACTTGCCTTTATAGTCTATACCTTAAGTCTAAAACTTTTGCCTTTAAACTTACTATTAAGCCTAAACTAGTAATTAAATCTGCCTAGCCCTTATATAAATTGCCTATTAGCTTATTAATTTATATAAGCACTACTTAATTAAATGCATTTAAAAAAGAAATTTAAATTAACTAAAATATACTTACTTATTTTAATGCATTTAATTAAATATTTATTAACTCTTTAAATAAAGGGCAAGTAATTAAATTAATTTAATTAATTTAATAAATACCTTTATTTAAGTTAGCTATTTTATAGCAATTTAATTAAATAAACTTAAATTTGCCTATTGCTAAAAATAATAAATAGAGTTTTTATAAGCGCTTTACACTACCTTTATTAGTTCCTTAATTAATTAAGTATATAGCAAAAGAAGGGAGTTATACTATAATTGCTAATATTATAGTTAGAAATATTATTAATATTGCTATTTAAACTTAATAAAGTAATTATAATTTAAACTATATTGCCTTTACTAAAAGAAAGATAACTATTAGGATTAAATAAATAAATTTACTTTAGATTAATTAATAGGCTATTTTTAAACTCCTTTAGATAAAGAGCTAAATCTTTTATGCATTAAAAGGGTTAATTTTAATAAATTAATAGAATAAGATTATAATTGCTATTTATAAGCTATTTAAACCTTTAATTTCTATTTATTAGTTTTATGCTAATTAATACTATAATTAAGAATTGCATTATAAAGAAAGGTAATAGTAAAGTTAAAATAAAGAAGTTAAATATTAAAAGTAAAATAAATTATAAAGAGAGATAATAGTAAGTTAAACAATAGATTATAGATATAAAGCATTTAATTAAATACTTCCTTTAAGATTTTCTTTGCATTTAAATAGATTAAGCTTAAAGTTTTCCTTTTATATTATGCCTTTAGTCTACTTAAAAGCAAGCATTAAGGTATTAAAGAGGGATAAGTTAGAGTTTAAAGTAATATAAATCAATTTATTATTAGGTTAATTAAAAAGATAAAAGAGACCTTAAAGATATAGAAAATAAATAGGCAGTTTTCTTTAATTAATTTTTATTTTTAAAATTTTAAATTTCTTGCATTTAGACCCTATTAAAGTCTTAGTATAGCCCTTTATAATATTACTTTATTTATAACTTTCTGCTCTATTTTCTTTCTTTCTTTTCTTTAAGGGACACTTTAAAGCATTTAATTAAATGCTTTAATACTCTTTTAAGTTATTTGCAGCTACTTAAGAAGGCTGTTTGGTCTTTAACCGAACCTGCTTACCCTATACCCTTTTAGGTAGGGTGTGTGTTTTAGCTAATATCCCTATTCACTACTATAGTATTTAAAACTATTATAGCCTATAGTTTACTCTAAAAGATATAGTTTAATAATAGCTATAAATTTATTAATAGAAAGATTAATAAACTTCTTTTAAAGATAGAGATTCTTATAATTATTATATTGCTATATAGCTATAAATAGAATAGCTTTATTAAATAGGCAAACTATACAATCTAAAAGAAAGTAAGAAGTATAATAATAGCAATAAATATCCCTTTTAGGCTATAAAAAGAGATTATTCTTATAGTTATATATATTGCTAATATTATAGTAATAAGGTTATTAAACTAAAAGACCCTTTATAAGGTTTACTTTATAGATCTAATTTTAAAAAAGAAATATATATTAAGTATTAAGTATCTATAGATTTTAGGGTTAAAGGCATTTATTTATATTAAATAGGAAAAGTGTAATAAATTTAAGAAAATGCTGCTTTATAGTTAAAAAGGAATCCTTATAGGATTTTAAGGAATTAAGGCATATAGAATTTAAAACCTTAAGATAAAGAAAGTTATTATAATAATATATATAGTGTTTTATAAGCCTATTTTACTGCCTATAGCAAAAGGTAAAGAAATTATTTAATTATAGCTAAAAGAAGCGTTTAATAACTTTAAGAGATACCTTATAATACTAATAATAGCTATAAAGAAGTAAATTCTAGCTGCCTGCATTAATGCTAATTTAGCTATAATCTATAATGCTCTTAATTAGCTAAATACTAACCTTTAGAGAAAGGCATTCTTTAAGGAGATTTATACCCTTATTAATAAAGGCATACTTAAATTTATCCTAAAGAGAGAATTGCTAAAGGGCAAAAGACTACTTATAGTAAAGTAAGTAAATTAATATAAAAGAGATAAAAATAGTATAATAGTTATATATAAAGCTTAATTTATAGTATATAGCTTTATGCAAAAGGAAGGTATTAATTACTAAAAGACTTTTTTCTTTACTATAAAAGCTAACTTTTAGAGAATGCTACTTACTTATACTATATAGATTAGGAAGAAGCTATTATAGAATAATGTAATTATAGTGTATTTAAATAAAGAGCTAAAAGAAGATATTTATATTATAACCTTTCTTTTGCTTAATAAATTCTTTAAGAATTTAAAGTATAAACACTTAATTAAAAAAGTAGGCTATAAATAAGTATAAGGATAGTGCTAGGCGCATATAAATATACAACAATTAGGCCCTTTATATATAGTTATATAGTATAATTTTAGTATATTATACTTAAATTACTTAATCTTTTAGTCTATTGGCTAAGTGGGCATACTACTCTATTTATTATAATTATTTAGGCATAATATAGGTCTTTTGGCTATATAAGGTTATAGGTTTAAATCCCACCTATAAAGCAAAACAAATAGAGTATCTAACTATATACTTACATTAAGCTTATAAAGTAGGTATATAATTGCCTATTGCAATTAAGCCTTAAGGGTTAATATCTATTATATATCCTTAAGCATAAAAGACCGGCCTATTTAGGTTAATGTATATTATAAAGCTAGCCTATAGGTATTTATCCTAAACTTTAGCTTCCTTAAGTGCGCACTAAAAAGGTTATAGAAGGGATAGCTTAGCCCTATAATATAGTATTATAGCTTAAAACATATTGCTATTAAGGGGGGATAATTATAAAGATAGTGCTAAGCATATATAAATGTACAATAATTAGGCCCTTTATATATAGTTATATAGTATAATTCCAGTATATTATGCCTAAATTACTTAATCTTTTAGTCTATTGATTAAGTGAGTATACTACCCTATTTATTATAATAAGGCATTAAGTATATTATATAGTTACTTATAGCTCTATATAGCCTTAAGCAAAATGCCTAATAGTAATAAAAGAAATTAAGGAAAATACTTAATAAATTAGGCCTTAAGAGGCTATAGAGCAATACTGCAATTTATATAGATTAAGTAAAGAAGATTATTATAGCTATATATATAGATAATATACTTATAGTTATTAATAATAATAAGAATATAAATACCTTTACTAATAAATTTATATAGAAAGTAAAAATAAAGTTACTTAAATTTCTTAAGCTTTTCTTAAGTATAGCTATTATAGCAAAAAAAGATAGATTGCTTATACTATTATAAAGAGACTATATAATAAATATCCTTAAGCAATTTAAATACCTTAACTATAAAGCTATAAATATATTAATAGAAATAGAAATCTATTATTTAACTAAAGCAATTAATATTTTTAATATAAAGGCTATTAGTAAAAAATATATATTAATAGTAAAAAAAGTTAACTATCTCTTATAGTAAAGCCAGCTTAATTTAGCCTTTATATATAGTCTTTAAGTATACTTTTTAAATAGCTTAAATAAGCAATAACTTAAAGCTATAAAAAGAATACTATAATATATTAAAAAAAGCCTTAATTACTTTATTTATTATTACTGCCTTAAGGAAGAGTTATATAGCAATTTATTTAATCTTTATAGCTATTATAATTTTAATTATATTAATTGCCTAAAAATAGTATAATTAACTAAAGGATATATATTCTTTATAAATAAAGGCTTAATTATATAGTTTAATAAGCATTAAAAGACTATAATAAAGTCCTTAATAAAAGCTAAATACTATATATTAATAAAGGCAGTATTATAAATTATATAAATAAAAAGCTTTATAAAAAAACTTAATAATCTATTAATTGCTTTAATAATAATCTTTATAAATAACTAAAGTGCTATAAAGCTAATATATAATTTTAAATTCTATATCTATATAAAATATATTTAAGTATAATATTACTTTATAAAAAAGGCTATTAAAAATAGTATAATTAAACTATAATATATTCTTTTTACTAAAAATATTATTAATATATTTATAAAGCTATTAATAGGCCTATTATATTACTCTTTTATTAATGCCTTAAGATTAAAGCTAAAATTAAAAGAAGTGCTATACTAAAAATATTAAAGTAAATGCAAATAGTGCCTATAAGAGCTTATAGCAATGCCTTTAGCTATAGTAAAAAAGTCTTATTTAAGTAAATAATTGCCTTAGCAATAAGAAAAAAATAATTCTATAATTATATAAGGAATATATATATAAAGAAAATTAAAATAGCCTTATAATAGCACCTAAAGACAAGCCCTTAATTAGGCTTAAAGGGAGTGTTAATAGATATAGCGGCTGGGTAAAGGTAGTTATCGCTATAGATATAGCGGCCGGCCATAAGCCGACCTTAGGGGCCTTATGGGCCTAGGTCTTAAGGCCATATATCCTCATAAGGGAATCCCTATACTGTAAATAGGTGACTGCATTCTGCGACCACTATCTAGCTGTTCCTTATGAATCCTAATTGATCTGGACTGACCTATTGCGTATGTTGCCTGCTGTGACTGTCCCTGCGCGTGCCTGTATATTGTTTACACTTAGAATTTGAAAGTCATTTAAATACATCACAAAATGATAGATTCTGCTGGCCCTAATTTCACATAGGAATTTAAGGAGTAATCTTAGTGAATCGAATTCCATTAGAGCGGAAGTGCGTCCAGCCGAATAGCCACCGACTTGTTCTGAGTATAATTCTCAAGCGCTGCCTCACCCAGTTCCCGACCAATTCCAGACTCATGGTATCCGCCGAATGGCAAGGCGTGATGGAGTAAATTGTAACAATTGACCCAAACAGTGCCAGCTTGAAGAGCATTCGAGACCCGAATAGCCGTGTTGAGATTTGTAGTGTGGACAGCGGCTGCTAGGCCGTATGTGGTCTCATGAGCAAGCTCAAGGGCCTCTTTTTCGTCCTTGAATTTAGAAATAGCACACACAGGGCCAAATATCTCCTCTTGCATAATCTTCATGTCATTCCGAACGTCCGAGAAGATTGTGGGTTCAATAAAATAGCCCTTGTTACCATGACGATTGCCACCGGTGACAACAGTGGCACCTTCATCTCGACCAGATTGAATATAACTCATAATACGGTCGTACTGCAGTTTGCTCACTTGAGGGCCTTGGAAGGTGTCCTCATTGAATGGATCACCGACTTTGTTTTGCTCGGCACGCTTCTTAAAGCTTTCAAGGAACTTATCGTAGATGCCTTCTTGAACAAAGATGCGAGAGCCAGCGCTACAGACCTGGCCGTGATTATAGTAAATGCCAAAGTTGACCCACGAAACGGCTTCCTCAATGTTAGCGTCATTGAAAACGATATTTGGTGATTTGCCTCCAAGTTCAAGTGTAACCTTCTTAAGGTTTGAAGAAGCAGCAGCCTTCATAATCTGCCGACCAATGGGAGTTGAGCCGGTAAAGGCAATCTTATCAACATCCATATGGGAGGTGAGGGCAGCACCTGCAATCTTGCCAATTCCGGTGACTAGGTTGAAAACACCAGAGGGAAATCCTGCCTCTTGGATGAATTGGGTAAACACCAGGGCCGAAAGGGGTGTTTGTTCTGCAGTCTTAAGTACGACCGTATTGCCAGTGGCCAAAGCTGGGCCAATCTTCCATGACATCATAAGAAGAGGGAAATTCCATGGAATGATTTGACCACAGACTCCAATCTAATGTTTTGGTTAGGAAAGCTTATCACATCGTACAGCGAAATTGAACTTACAGGCTCCGGTCGAGTATAATGAAACATGTCCGGGGAAATATCAATCGTTTTCCCCTCAATCTTGTCAGCCCAACCAGCATAATACCGGATACAGCCAATGACACCGTCAACATCTCCACGTGCGTTATTGATCGACTTTCCATTGTCAAGTGATTCGACAGCTGCTAGGAGCTCTTTATTGCGCTCGGCAAGATCAGCAAGTTTATAAAGCAGCTTGCTTCGATCCTCGGGAGTCGTGAGCTTCCAAGTTGTTTCGAAAGCCTTTCGCGCGGCGGAGACGGCAAGGTCGATGTCCTTCTCGGTTCCCTCGTATACAGAGGTAATTACTTCCTCGGTAGAAGGGTTGATGACCTCAAGCATGGTTTTTTCGACACTGTGGACCCACTCTCCATTGATGAAGCTTGTTAATGCTGTTAGCAAGGCACAAGCGGGAAGCCGAGGCAGACTTACAGGCCAATGGGCTGTTTATACGACCCAGTAATGGGGGTTTTCAATTCAACAAACAGAGGGGCCATTGCGATTATTGCAGCGGTTGAGGAAATGTTTCTAAGTTATGAGAAATGGATGAGCCTGCGCCAAAGTATGGTGAGCGTAAAGAGTATTAGAGAAGCAGGTGATGCATGGAATGGCGGGAAATGGATTCATTTATAGCTAGATATGAGTATAGAGAGTTTCGTAGGACTAACACACACATACGTCACGAAATCAGCTGAAACCCTTAGGTTCCATCTTCACCTGCCTTACCCAACATCCATATGTCCGGGGATGGACGCTATTCCGCACATCCAAACATGAGTCTAAATTTCTTCAGTGGCCACATGTCCCCCCTTTTCCTAATTCTAGACAAGGATACATTATGTCTCTTTTCCGTACCCCAGATGGGTTGTTACCCATATTATTAATCAATCCGTCGGGGAGTGTAAGTAATCTGCCGTCATGCTTATTGCACTTGCGTAGCCTTCGGATCCGCACCTGGTTACAGTTTGAGGGGAATTTAGGTTCCCCATGGGGCAAATGCCTGTCCAAGCCTGATTTATTGATTAGCGATCTCAAATGCCGTTGGCGGAGCATCCCGAAGGGAATGGAAGTAGTGTCGAATTGCGGACCCGCAATGCACTACACCACATCTTGCAGGTCACGCTTCTCGATGCTCTAGGGTTAGCTCATTACTTTTCTCAATCTCAGCCTATTTTAAATTCACGTAATATTGATTCTAGGGTGGATTCCAGGAATAGCTCGATGGGTGTGATATATTGCTACCTTCCCTATGGGTGGGTGGCAGCATTCACAGTACCCCCTACGTCCCATGATATATCAGCATGCCTTATTCTAAGAGTTTGCTGACGGAAGCATCGGCAAATCCCTTATGGCAAAAGTTCTATCCACCACTCGACTGGCGCACGTAAGATTGTATCATTGCTGTGCATTGAAATTAAACCAAACGATTCTCCTATCAATGTAGTGCCGGCGTCCTTCATGATGACCCTCGTTAGCTTAGCAATGGAACCAACTAGCAGGGGATTGGCCAAGCTCTGCATCACTCCAAGCGGATGTCATCTTATCCGCTTCGGTTCCGCTCACTGGCAGCCGCACTACACTGCACCGGGGTGTCAATTTTGTATCCATTTGGCCATTGGGTACAATACCTCTGGTACTCGCTACAACTGGAATGATAGATCGGGATTTCTAGCTTTTCCGACACAGAGAGGTGCCTCAAGGGTCGATGAGAGCATCTGCCATAGCTCCATGCCCCTAGAATCCTCAAAGGAAACTGTGAGAGTAGTTGAGAAGACACTCCACCGTGACAACTGTAGTTCAATTCATCTGACACTGCCTCCATCGTGACCAAACTGAACATCCGAAGCTGATTAGTGTTAAACTATAGGTAATGATTACAGAAACCGATAGGTTACAGGGGGCAACGGAAGGCGAGGTCGTAGATTAGGGGCGTAGATGTACCAATATACTGCATCGGCAATTCTATCAACTTAATCACCTGGCTACTCCACTGGTATCTTTTGGTTCCATTGGTTCCACTTGCTCTATTCATACAATCGTCTAATGCACCCCCTTCCTAAAGCAACTTTTTCAAGTCTTCCCTTGGACCTATCTCCTCTAAAAATGCTGAAATGTCTTCAATACCCTTGTGACTCATCTCTTAGAAGAATGGTATCTGCTCATTAAGCCACTTGCCCTCCTGTCCGGCTTGTGGAATGACCAGGCCGGCCTCTCGAATCGTCACCATTGGCTTGAACATCACTGAAAGAAGCTTTTTCTGCTCATCTTAGCTCTCCCATCTGTCCGTACCCTCGGGTGCCGCCCCCTCCTACTATGTTGTACCAGACTTGTCCGATTTGAGTACTGAGCGCATCGAATGTGGAAATCAGGCAGCCAGAGGATGCACGCACGGGGCCCATAATTCGTTTAGAATTGTTTTTCCGGGGCTTGTCTGCTAAAAAGTACGATCTCTTGCTGGCATCCTGTGGGATACACCGAATAGGGATGAAGAATGATGGGGTGGTGAGGGCTGCACAGTGTAGGTTGGTGATAGAGCTGGCAAAATTCTGTCGTTGCTCATCGGTTAATGGATAAGAATGGTAAACTTCATAAAATGACATCTCGTAAATCCTTAGAGCCTTCAGATATGGAGAGAACTATTTGAAAGGTCATTACAACGGTTTGTAGAATGGGAGACTTGGAATTGGCTAGATCTGAACCTGATAGCAGACCAATTACAGAGAGCGTAAGTTTTTGTAGATTGGACTAGGTGTGGATCTCTAAGTCTAAGTTGCAAATAATTCACTAAAAATTCGCATGCTGACAAATCAGCAGCAACAACAAGAGGGGAGGGCACCAGAAGTCAGGCCCTCCAAATGTAATCCGACAACTTGCGTGGTTTTGGTACACGGTAGTGCTTTAGGAGGTACAACACGACATGCTCCTTCTACCCCTCGGGTGATATAGTCATTCTTAGATGAAATGTGCCTGAGGTTGTACATCCCTCCCCCACTGCTCCAATGGAACGCTGGCGTATTTTCATCAGCCCGACCAGATTTCGACTTGATGAGATCCTTCACCTGGTGAATTCTTAAAATCTCCTAAAGTAGGATCAAGCAGAGTATTTCCTTAACCCTTTGCGAAGTAGCTTCCACGTCCCGATGTACATCGTGTACGTGTCCAAAGTATTTACATTAAGTCGTAAGTTATATTCTATTTGCCACTCATAATGAGGTAATTTTCCAACATTCGAGCGAACTTGACTGTCGGAATATCGACAGCACGCCAAAATACGTCGGCAGCCCAAAATACTGTCGGGATAGAGAAGATCATGCTCAGAACGAACCCGACTATGAACCAGTTCCCCTCAACACCAGTGATACCCCAAGCCCACTGTTCCCATCGATATCCGATCATGTGGATAACGGGTCCGTGAACGAGGTATAGGGCATACGAGATCTTGCCCAAGTACTGGATAAAAGCCGAGTTATAAAATCCCTTCCAAAATGTGGAATTGGAGACTGCTAGGGCAAAGATGAGGCATCCAATGCTTTGCCACGGTCTGTATGGCTCTGAGTCCCACCACCAAGGAACCCATGAAGAGAGATAGATGTAACCAGGTGTGGTATCCGCACAAGCATCCGGATACGACATGAGGTAAAGCCCTAACACGCTAAGCCAGTTCCAGTAGGCAGACCGGAAGCGCTTGAGGGGATTGCTTTTGGTTGCTTCGGCAAAACTAGAGACATGGGCGCCGCGGTAAAGATCCCATTCCGCGAGAGCCATGCCATACAAAAACATGACCAGCTCCCATTTCGAGTGTCGATATGAGAAGATGATGATGACGAAAAGAGTGGCAAATCTCCACATCATCTTTAAACGCGCGGTGCCAAGAAGGACTAGGAAGAGGTAAAGAGAGCAACGGTATTCGATGGGGATGGTCCATAGGTGAAGATGATACCCTAGAAAAGTTAGGTCAAGTTAGAGGGGCACGTTTCAAGAAACCTACAGTTATGCGCGAACGGCCTATCCCAGCCAAAAACGTGGACCATCCTCAGGACAGTCCAGCCATAGTCTTCCCATTGCTCCCGAGCACTCTCGAACCGAACAGGATGCCACTCCGTGACATACCTAAAGTATGTTCTATCCGAAGCGAACTCACGAGTACGTTCGTAAACACCGAGTCGAACGAGGCAGATAACAAGAAAAGTCGCGATCGCGGTGGGAATATAAAGACGGAAAAGCCGGCGGAAAACACTAGAACTCAGTGTATTCAACAGCTCGTGGCCGTTTTGGCTTCGAATCAACTTCAGGGGTCGATAGGAAAGTGCATAGCCCGAGATGAGAAAGAAAAGAGTGACAGAGACGGGACCCTGGTACCACAGGCGCAAAATGGGTAGTTTTAGGATGTCATAATGGCTGTCGTTGCCCCCCCAAGAGAAGCCCACATCAAAAGCTGAATAAGTATAGTGACAGAAGAAGACGAATAAGGCTGCCAGGCCTCGCATCCCGTCGAGGTATGAAGTCGGGCTCAACTTCGCTGATTTTGGCCCTGCATGTCGGCCCTGGAGGTAGCTGGGGACAAAAAACCAGGCAAGTCGCATAAAAAATTGTCGAAATGGTAATGAAGGAGAAAAGGCAGACGGGGTTGAGAAGATGTCGTGGGACCATTTTTGGCCGTCTACACGCAGGTGTCTGCCGAATATTGAGCTCGCGCCATCGGGGTCGGAGACATGTCGCTTTCCAAGAATTCCAATGTTCTCCTCTAAAGATTGGTTAAAGAGACCAATCTTCTCGTCTATGATGACGGGTTTCTGAAGAATTGAGGTGTCCATGGCCCACCAAAGACGGCAACAGCAGGGGAATTCGTGCGGAGCTCTCGTGGCTAATCAGGCCGGCAAATCTAGCCACTGCGACAGCAATCGATCTTCAGTCGTTCGATTCTAGGCTCCGCGATTCACGTTGTGGGGCCTGCCCGATGGAGCAAAAAGTCGTGGAAGAACCAATGTGATATTAAAAGAGTCAAAGAATGTCGGGAAAGAATTGAAGAAGCAAGGACAAGGAGGACAAGGAGAACAAGTCTCGCTGCTCTGTCATGATCCTTGCGCAGCATGACCTCGGTCGTCCTCTTATAGGCGATCTTGAAGAGACGAGACCAAGATTACAGGGGGTGAACAACTGACGGTGACGGCGGTTAGGGGTGCAGCGCTTTGCCGTGGTGCCGAATGCATCCTTGAGACGGATGAAACGAGAGCTAGTAAGGGTCAAGTAGGCACCTCAGACCTTTGTGATTCATGGCATCATCGGGGAAATGCTCGATTCTTAAACCTTTTCATATATCCGAGGGCGCCGAGACTGCTCATGATCCCTGGACCCAGGAAACCCGGTCTATGTGATGCAAGCCCAAGGCTGTGCGATTGCCAGGTCTCTAGACGCATAGAGTCGAGTTCTGCCTTGAATAAATTCCTCCGTTTGCACCTCAATCACTCCCACTGATTCAATACCAGACCGCGGCACATTTTCGTTGAGAGACGGTGATTCTGCCGTCAGATTTGGGTGGCAATCTAGTGTAGTCTACTTGAAACTCGTTTCAGCTGGGTGGACTCCTGCATCCTATCAGCGACTAGGGGGGTTGCGAATTCTGTGGGCCAGGGCTTTGACACGCCATCCACTTTAATTTAAACGGATATGCTGATGATTTATCATCCAATGCCCTGATTGGAGGGAAACACGGAACAGAACGCCCTTTCCAGGATTGTTTCCATGTCTTCCAGGGAACAGAAGAACGGATGAGATACTGGACAAGGCCTTGATCGCTTAAGGCTTGGTCGCTTAGGAGGAATTCTGGATATTTCAAGGAGTCATGTCAACAGCTATGTTGGGTGTCAGTTAACTTGTGAAGCTGACTCAAGAAGCTCTTTTATTATTGGGAAGATTGGTTCAACAGAGCGCTCGGGCGGGTGAACCCGCTTCTGTGACACGCTAGTCGACTGGCTTGTCGTGGCCGGGCGAAACGTCTCTGGTGGTTTCTGATCAAATGTAGGCTCTTGCTTGTCGAGAATCAATTTTTTTCTCCACTACATAGTTTCAATCGATGCCAAATCCTAGTCATTGTTCCAAACGGTGATGTTTGTTATGGAGATCAGGACATTTACTCAATACCCGCCTGGATCGCATAGCTACCCTACACCTGCCTACTCTTCCGACCGGTTTCACTCTAGGCGTTCTCATTGGAAGGGCATAATGAGGCATCCCAAGAAGTCCCGGCACGGTTGGACACGGTGTAAAATGCTATAATTGAATGCTTGATATAATAGAGGAACACTGAATGACATGTTTACGCAAAGAGTGTTGATCAATACAAGTTAATTTCAGTGCGGTGAGAATCTAACCCTGCAGCTACCATCACAACCAGTATAAAGATATTGTATGCACGTCGATAAAAGGATATCCACTTGACAAAAAATCGCAAATAAGATCTAGCTCTACCCGGGATAGAATCAAGGTCTCTAGAGTGAGACCCCGGACATTCCAAAGACAACCTCAGACATTAGTCATATCTGATGTTTAAGACTCGATCGCAACGATCGTATGGGGCACCAAAATGCTGTACAGGTGTTCAAAGAGCTCTTACCTCCTATCGGTGAAAACACTTGCCTAGGGGTAGTAAGGGCGCCCTTAATAATGCTGCCCAACATATTGATTAAAGTAGCAGTACTTGACAAGATCTGTTACATGCGGAAGTCGCTACTTGGATTCTACTTTTAAATACCAGACTTCTACATCTTACAAGTAGAAGCCAAGATTCCACAAGTACATTCATATCTCAGAGCCTGTGGCAGACAGTGATCGCTAAGAGGTGAGTCCGTAGATTCCAAGGCAACTCATTCTACATCCAACTGTCTTACCGTTAGACCCCCAAGTACTGTAGAGCCCATCAAGACTTTAGTACCACACGAAAATTGGCCTCGCAACGCCAACACCAAGACCGTCGAATACGATGGTCCTATAAATAGACCAAATAACCCATAATAAGATTAAAGTATAGAGGAGACGTGAAATAGGCTAACGGACTGACTGAACAGTTATTTTAGCTCTGTCTAATATTCGAATTATGGATTGCTTGGCACTGTGTCTACGAGACTTTTAAGGCTGCTTGCAAGCTGGCTAATTACTCCCTGTACTGTCCGCTTTAGAATCCTGGCGCAGCCGGCTATGGGCAAATAGCTGCTGTTGAATCCTCGAACACAAACTACCGAGCGTTCTATCACTACCAATCCTATTGAGGCGTAGTCAAAGTATTAAGACGACAGCATTAAAAACTATGACGGGCTGAGGACAGCCTTAGTTTCAAACATGTAATGTTGTGGCGAATTGAACACATGTAAGTATTCCAGCTTTTTATCTTTTCATAAAAAATTCTCCTTCTTGTCACAATAAAGCTAACATTGCTAAAAATCGTTTTTTTAATAACAAGGGCTATACTTACTACTTCTAATGGATTTACAATAATTGAACTAATTTCAAATTGTTTCTAAGTTAATATCAAGGTGGCCTTTTCGCTAAGGGTTTGTTGACAACCCGAATTTGAATAGGGTAGGTAGGTGATTCAGAATACATTTCACCCGAATATAAAATCAATTTACAGTGAGTGCGCTGCCGCAATTTCGCATTTGTAAGAGTAAGGTTAGCCTCTCAAGAAGAAGCCAAGTGTCACATTGGCCTAGGCATTCAGCGACCTTGCCGCTAAGAATCAGAATCCAGACATCTAAAGTTAGATTTCATGACTAGTTATGAGCATTCTGCTTTGTATCTTGGCGGTGTTTTCCCTGTTGTTTCATGCACTGTTGCTGTCGTTGCTAGTGTAATTTCATAACGTACATTACATCTCAGACATATTCTCATGGAGAAGAAATTGTATAAGACTAAGATTTCATTGACAAGAGTTAAGCCATCGAACCTACCATGCGGGTTCTTTGCCTCGCGTTTCTTCTCTGCCATATTACTCTATGCCTGCCAGTCAACGATCGGCATGAGACCGATGATTCATATATTGGCATTGAATGAACGTTCTACTGACTCAACGCTATATACTTGAACCTGTGATGGCGGAAGTTTGGAGCAATGTATGGTCGAGTCACGTTCAGACAAGGACAGGTTGATATTCTGTCGATAGAACTGAGTGAACATACACTCCCCTTTTAAACGAGTTCGTGCTTGGATGCTAGTTACAAACAGCAAGCCAACTCAGCCCGTCTATTATTGCTTTCACTGAGAATGGAATCTGGTTTGGAGAGACAGCCAGGTCACACTCCAAGCTAAATCCAGGAATACAGTATTTAACATTCGGTACGTCCCCGATCATCGCTTATCTCGAAGTCAAGGACTTATTTTGCCTAGGCACCTTATTAGCCGCAACTTCTTGGAAATCGAATCAGACATCGCTCATCTACCGTTCAAAGTCATATCTAAAGCAAATCAGCCTCTTGTCGAGATCAGTCTTTCAAGGATCCAAAGATACATTCAACCCGAAGTGCTGTGTAGCTTGATCCTAACGAAGATCAAGGATATCACTGAAGAGTACCTAGGAACCGACATTTCGCAGGTCGTCATCACAGCCCCAATTTTTAAGGACAAGCAGCGGGATGCAATAAAACATGCTGCTAATGTCGCTGGGCTTGGTTTCCCTTGACTCATAGGTGAACCTGTCAGTGTTGGCATCGATCATGATTTAGATACGGGTAATGACAGAAAGGGTTATCTCAATTATAGCCTCGATTACGAATTGCTTAGTCTTTATGTCATTGAATCCGATCAGGGTGTGATCGATACGCTTGCAACCTATCATGGTATTATTTTGTCTGATGATGTCTGTGATGTCAATAGCGAAAATTCCCGGAATATATCGAATCAGTGTATGCTTGGTAGCAAGGAGAATCCACAACACTTGAATTTCTTATTGACTGCCTAGGAGCTAGTTCATCGGACCCTCCCCTAGATCGATCAGTCGATCAAACTTTCAAACCTTACAATGCAGGATATCAATGGCTTGATACTAGTCAGTAGATCGAGGTATATTCAAAAGCCGCAACTAGAACTTGAGGAATATTTCGGGGTCAAAGCCATCAATGCTGTTGAACCTGCTAATATCTAGGTTATGGGGCTACCATGATGGCCCGGGCTCTAGTCTCCGAAGAGGCCATCAGTTGCTATCCTACTATCGTAGACATCTGTCTTTTAGCCATGGGGATCGAGACAACCGGTGGAATCATGACGAAAATAATCTCTCGAAACATTCCTATCCCAACACGCAAGACGCGAATTTTCAAGACAGTGGCGGTAAAGGTATACCAAGGCGAAAGAGTTTTGGCAAGAGACAATACTTTTCTTGGCAAGTTGGAGTGGAGTTTGCCTTTGACACTCCGCGCTCCAATTATCGAGGTTGAGCTTGACAAGGACGAAAACCTTACACTGAGAGTTACTGCTCGCGAAATGAGCCCTGAGAGGGAAGAAACATTAATTCTGCACGCAATTGCAGGATGGGACAATCTAAAAATGGTTGAATATCGGTTGATGCAAGCAGAGAGGCTATATCAACCAGATGAAGTTATCCGTCGACCTGTATCAACTATGAACACTATAGACGGCCAAATCATATCACCAATAATTGGATCCAAATCAAGTCTTGTTAATTACGCCATTGGTTCAAGCGTTTCAAAACTAGCTCCCCAAGAACATTGATATATAAAATTTTCAAAACTCCAGTATGGCGTTTTCCTTCTAATAGTTGTCTCAAGGGCCTTTCTTAACATTTCTAGAAATTCAAATCATATTCAATTGTATCAAAGATAAAGCCTCCTGTTAATATGGCATTTCATGATGAATTATTCTATATTAATGAAAGTCACAATAGATATTTGCTAGTAGGGACCGAACCACTATGCTCCATTGTTAGGCACTTGTGATACTTACGGTCCAATCATTTCAGCTATCGATATCGTGGAGTAGGAATTGACAGCACCTGTCTTACTAAAGCTAGTCTCAGTGGATTTCCCTACTACTCATTACGAAGGTTATACACGTGTTCCAGAATGGCCCTGACGTCTGGCTTTGACTATTTTATCTGACATCAAGTCATTAGCCCCAAAAAGAGACTAATTTGAATTCAGAAATTTACAGGAACTAGGGCACTTCTTGATGGTTTAGTTTAAATCAATTGTTTTGAGCGTGTCCCTAAACGGAGCATTGCCACATGCGGACCTTCCTCGCATTCTGATTGTCAGGGCGAGTATAGGTTGTTTGTACCTCACACTCTTGCTCGTTATGTAGCGACTTTAACTGCGTGATACTTATCACTATCTGTGCAGAAAATTGTTTGTTCGTAGTTATTGCCACTACCTCGCTAGCACCTTTATTGACTTGCTCAATCTGGCCCTCTGCTATCGCCGAGTTTTGCCCCATTTGTGGCATCAGGGCAGGGCTTATTACAGACTCCGATTTGCAGTGAGAAGCCGTCGACATCCATGGGATCGTGCTGCTGTTCCAATCAAGGACTTAATTAAACATAGGTTGGCCGTAGAGATCAGATTTGCTGTAGCACTAGTTTCTGAGGCTCCCCAAAATGGCTCTAAGTATTTCAATTAATTTATCTATCGGAGTTCCAATAACGAAACATATCCCAGCATGAAGAATGCTTTTTCTGGTCTTTGTAAGTTGGTGAGTTGCTCAATTATCGAGACAACTTGATCGGCTGTGTGGGGCCGGTGGCTGGACTAATAGCCGGCCCGCTTTGCGTTTCAGCCAGTCTCATCATTTGCCATGCACAGCTGTAGGTATAAAACCAAGCAAGCTGTCGTCTGAATCCTGCGGAAGTTCCTCACTTCTTCGTCATCATCCGCCATGACCTTACCTACCAAGCCCTCAGAAAAAATGGACTTCTATGACATTGCTATGCGCCCTTCTACCTGTTGCTCGGTGAACCCCTGGAAATCCCGCTTGGCACTTAACTTCAAAGGCATTGCACACTCAACTACATGGGTTTCCCTTCCCGATATTGCCCAAGTCCGTCGTGCTCTTGGTGTGGCCGCTTGTCGTAAACATGCCGATGGCGCTGACTTCTTTACGCTCCCTATTTTGGTTGATCCTAGTACCAACTCAAAAATCGGGGACTCATTCGATATTGCCGTCTACTTGCAGAAGACGTACCCAAATGCAGGTGACGGCAATTTATTCCCTCCTCAGATGCTCGATTTCACTTTTAACCATGACCTTCCCCCTTGGGCACCACCACTGTCCGAGCGGAAAGATTCTGAGTATGGCGAATACTCCAAGTTTAATGCGCACATCGACACAGCATTCACCACCCACGTTGGCCTTATGGGGTATTACATCCCTCTCGATTCAGAGGCTAGCAAGAATGAATTCATTCGCCGTGCCGGTGTAACATCTTGGGACGATTTTGAGGTGAAGGGTGAGGTGCGGGAGCAGATGAAAGAGTCTTTACGTCTCATGCTAGGTGATCTTGCAAAGCTATTTTTAAGGGATAGTTCTGGGCCTTTTATTTTGGGTAAGCAGGCTAGCTATGCCGATCTAATTGTTGGTGGATGGCTGTGCATGATGCGCGGGACTCTCCCTGACAACGAGTGGCAGGATGCTAGAGGCTGGCACGGCGGTATCTTTGGACAATTGTATGATGGCCTAGAGAAGTATGCAGAAGTGAAGTAGGTTGCACTGCCACGTGGCCGAACACGATTCAAGTGCCCACTGCTAGTAGCTGAACAATAGAATCCATATGACCACAAACCTCATCTGTATCTTGACTTCCTTGTTATCACATTTAATTCCTATATAATCCAGCAGATTCTCCCAGTATTGGCAATGATGGATCGATCTGTCAACAGTTACGTCATGTATTAAGTTGAAGTCTTTACCAAGATAGGAGATGCCCTAGTCATTAGGTACAGCGTTGAGGCAACGTATGTTTTGTATTACTAGTACGTTATTTTCGCTCAGGTTCCATAAAATAGCTAGAGGCATCAATAATTCACCAATGGGAGAGCTCTGCACAATTGGCTCTAGGGGGCGAATGGCGACAATCTAAGTTGGCAAAAGTTACACAGGCTTTACAGTGTTCATACAATTTGGCGCTTGCCGCACAGAGACTCGCTAATGTGTAACTGTGATCAGCAATTTACTGACATGGAAACGTAGACGTCAGCCACAAGCCACATCATCTAACAAATCTCAAGAGAGTTGCCTTATTCATTCCTCTACGTTTGCCCCTAACAATAGACAGAGCCCTCTGCATGGCCCATAAACTATCTCATTCTCTGATTGTTGTCAATCAATAAACGAACCATTACGGCTACTGCCCAGTAAGTGAGTCACTTACCAGGCTCATGAGGATAGTGACTGACAATGAGGGCCAACTCCAGGCCAGCCTATAACATAGATGGCTTGATAATACGAGCCCACTCCAATACTGAGCTCCTTCTTACGTTTTTGGAGACCCTTTTCACGCAAGTTAATTAAATTGTGATGGAAAGAAACGAGAAATTACAACCACACTTCGGGACACCTTGAAACAGGCTATTAAGGCCAACCTAAATGAGCTCCTCGAGGTGGATTAAATCTGCATCAACCAAACAGATATAATTGAGTGATCAGAACAGGGGCAGCTCATGAATACTATATATTAAAGTATAGAGTGAGTTAAAAGACAAAAGAATCATTTCGGCTAACGAAATTGAAGAGGCAGACATAGTCATTGCTTGCCTCGAGCCGGAAGCCCCTTCGGCTAAAGCAAGCCTTGGTATAATCTCAAAGGTTGCCAAGATAGCAACACTCACAATGAAGAAAATTTCTGAAATCGAAAACTATAGCAATTTCCGGCAAGTCCTATATGCTGGTGGAAATCGGAATGATGATTAGAACAACCTCGAGACTCACGAACCTATTTCCTTGGTCGACTTAAAATAGCTTGGAATTTTATTTGAGGATGAGATAAATTGCTATGCTCATGTTCAATTCTTCTGTTGCCCCTGGTTTCAACGAATCTGGGTAGTCCAAGAGATTCTCCGTGCGCGAAAAGCTATCATCCTTCATGGTGCTCACATCGCCGAGTGGTTACTATCACAAGCGACTGCACGATGCTATTATTCCAAAAGAGGATATATGCACAACAGCCGAAGCCAAAGCCCAGGGGTTGATTTTATCACCTCAACTGTCTTAGTGGATTCGCAGTGGCGTGGTTTCGACGGGAAGGTAATCTCTGCTGAACCTCGTCACTGTAATACCCGCCCGGACTACGTGTGGTCTCTTAGTCTATTGCTTGAGAATTTTCCACCATAATTGGCTAGTGATTTGAAGGACAAAGTACATGCGCTTATCGGTCTAAGTGAGATCAAACTTTGGTCTGGTGATATGTTGAACATCATTGTGGACTCTAGGCAAGATATTATGGTAATGTTTAGCACAGCTACAAAGGCCATAGTACATCATGGGGATGTTTACGAAGGTGACCTTGATATCTGAATGGTCGCATGGAGGCAGGGCAATGAAGCAGACTGGCTAAGCTGGGTTTCAGATTGGAGACTGACAACCGACTATGGCTGCAATTGGGGTAAAGGGCATCCTCTTCCATCTAGTGTAGATGTAATACGAATCCCCGTGCCACAGTTTCTCCAGTATGATATGATGTCAGAGTGGACAGACATATGCTGCTGCTTTCAAACATTCCCCACTTGGTGAGGAAGTCCCGCACATGCTGATGCTCGCTAAGATCACTTACTTGACCTAAAACACATCCTTCAATATTGATAGCAGGAGACATTCCAAAGGGTATGACTATTATGGGAACAAGCATCGAAAGAGAAATAAAATATATCTTGAATGGGTTCGAGCCTTCCTTCTGCCTACAGATATGAGGGATAAGTCGTAAGTCAGAGGAAGGACATGAGTCGATTAGTGGAGATGGGTTTCTCAAGGAGTTGGTTCCACAACTTTCTCCAAACATTTGTGAGAGACGGGTCTTTACCACTAATAGGGGACATAAAAGACCACAGCGGTGCTCGTGGCGTTATGGCCGGAACCTTTCGGTACAAAGGATCAATGAGGAACTGAGTGTATTGGGGCCGTTCCAGCGCCTATTACCCTTACTAGAGGGGACATTGAGTGTTACAACTCAGTTCCACTTACGCTATAGCCGGAGCGCGACTGTATGTAGAGGGATCACCATTTTTCGCTTCCTAGAGCAGCCTCAGGGATTCTGCCAAGCTTGCCAACCACATAGTGAATACATCATGCACTCAACCCGGCAGTCCCTGGTTCAAATTGTGAAGCGAGAACGTAGAGTATAGGCAATATTCACTCAATCGCCAATAAGAGGGCTGGATGCTTCAGAAGTAACAGGCTAGATCAAATGAAAAGTATTACGTTTAAAGTATAAGGTATATTATTAAGACAGAAAAATATGCAACATGTCTGCTATCTTATGCTATCCTACTCAATCATTCATTAAGCGGCTTTGCTTTCTAGTGTAGGTCTAGTTCCATTGCTAGTAGGTCAAGGGCTGTAATATATCACCAACATATCAAGTGTACTTAAACTGGAAACGGCTGGAAGTCTATTAGTAAAATAGGGTTCAATTTTCAGCAGCATCTACCTCTACCCTAATAATCACTAATAAGATATCGTATTTTGGCGCCTCCTTTTTACACTTTAGATAGCCCATCAGTATTATAACCAACATTCGTTATTAAATGCAAGCAAAGTCATGTGACTTACGTGCCGTCACCCCATCACAAAACTCCATCTTTTGACCTCGGCACCACTTCTTTCAGCTCTCCCCATCCCCCGCCATTTTGAAAATGGCAACAACAAACCGATCGAAAACCTTGCCTGCAAAGATATCTATTTATAATCTCCAGAACTGCTTTGTCAATTTACCACCATCGCTGTTCTCGTTACTTGTCGATCTGAACACAGTAAGTCAGAATTGCCGGGTTCAGGATAGGCGCTAATATCATCGTAGCCAGCGCAAAATGTTATGGTCGAGCTTAAATACCAGGCCGCTGCTTCAAGTAGTCTAGCCCAGTCAGCAGATTCTAAGGCCCTAAGATCAGTCTTCCTTAAGTGGACGGGAATGCAAAGTCAACAGAAGGCCTACCCTTCCAATAACAGAGATAGACTGGCTAGGGGTAAGACGCGCCCCAACAAAAGAGAATCTGCTTTATTAGATATCGATGCTGCATTTGCTCGAACCTTAGGGTTGTCTAATGGGCAAGATGTCACTATAACAATACATTTAGAACCACCTTTAATGGAGACTGTCAACATCAAACCTCTAACACCGGAGGATTGGGAAATCATCGAGCTTCATGCAAACTTCTTGGAGTTTAACTTAGTCAGGCAAGTCCGCGCTTTGCCCAATCCAGGCTACAGTCACTCCAACGGTACAGGCCAGTCGGCACACCCCATCACTTTACATCTTTCCCCTACGGCAACAGCAAACATAAAGCTTATTTCTCTTGAACCGTATCCAGATTCACCATTTGCAAAGCTGGATCCAAACGCAATGGTCATTATTGCACCTAAATCTCAACCCAATCCCACCAATCGCCGCTCTCAAGCAGGCAGCAGTAGGAAAGCAAGTTCAAGTAGTCGAGCACAGGAAACTGTCGGAGTAAAAATGTTTTTCCAGGGAGTTGACCGAAGCCGCTGCACCAGCTAATTGGCGCCTTCTTGACTATGCCGCGAATTTACCTTTGTCTGAAAGCTTGGTTGGCGAAGGATGGACATAGAAACCTAGCTAATCCCTTTCCAGGGTTCCGACAGTCGTGTCTTGCGGTCTACCCACACTTTTAATCCTTCCTCTGCATTACATTGGCTATTGAATAGTGGGAACGCAGTTTGGGTCACTCCAACAGTCGTAGCCAGACTGGAGGAGTGGCAAGATGCACCAGACAACAAGCATGCTGCCTTATCATCTTCACTTTGCGCAACCTTAATTTCCAAGGGCATAGTTGGAATACCTATCAAGATTGAGGCTGCTCCTGAAGAACAAGCACCGACAAGAACCACTGCACTGGCATCAGGATCAGCTTCTCCACGAGTTCATGTTTACCCATTTTTGAACACTACAGCAGAGTTCTTGGGTGGTCTCGGACTTGGAGCTAGTGCAAGGAAAGGTCGTCAAGACGCTGCACAATCCATCGTGAACATGTACAGCAGCCCGGCGTCCTCAAGGGTCTTCTCGATGGCCCTATCACGGATGGTTTCATTTTAAGGCCTCTTTCTTCCACCGCGGTGCTTCCTAGTTGGGTTGGTGGAATCCTCCGTTTTGATGCCTCTCTGACTAAACCTGCAAAACCAACATGTAATTGGTTTCTCAACAACTCAAATCGATCTCAATTTATCGAAGTCGAAGAACCAATCCCCTCACCATTTTCAAACGGCAACAAGAGCCCGTTAGACGACTTAGCTCCCGTTCTTGCTAGTGTTGACAGCATCGTTGCTAAGGTAAAGTCACATTTGTTGCATGAATCCTCAGTCTTGCTATTAGGAGGACCTAGTGCGGGAAAAACCTCCGTAGCTCTATTAATCGCGCATTAATTACGATCTGAGCATTTTTTTCACAGCACATACATATCTTGCCAAAAGATGTCGGCAAACAAGGAAAGCATCGCCACGATCAGAGAGACTCTTGAACAATCCTTCCTCCAAGCAACTCTGAGTGCAAGACTAGGTGGTCAGGCTCTGGTCATCCTAGACGATGTTAACAAGTTATGCCCGATTGAGGCTGAACTGGTGGTGGGCAGCGAGAATGCGCGCGTCAAGCACATGAGTGCAATGATTGCTTCGGTCATTAAAAAACACTGTCCACTGGGCGGTGGAGTTGTCGTGCTCGCGACAGCTCAGACGAAGGAGTCTCTACATAACCTCATCATCGGAAATCATGTGTTTCGCGAAACGCTTATTTTGGACGTCTCCCACAAGGAGTGTAGGAAAAATATCTTAGAGATGATGATCCAACAATGCACAAGCACCAAGAATGGTGTTGTGGAGAAGGTGGCAGTTTCTAGCCGCCCAGAAACAGAGGATGGGGCTCCCCAAGAGCAGGACAGCGGGTCATGGTTGGACGGATTAGCATCCACCGAAGCAGTTCCAGTGACCTCTACCACCCTAAGCCGCCCGTTCGAACCAGACGTCGACTTGGCAGATCTTACGAACCTCACGGAGAGCTATATGCCCAGGGATCTGATTCTCCTTGTGAAAAGAGCCAAGTATATTGCGTTTCATTCATGACGAGTCGGGAATCGCCAATAATATGGCTGTTCCTCTCACAAGAGAACATTTCGAGGAAGCGATTAGGGGATTCACGCCTGGTCCACGACGGAACATGTCTCTTAAATCATCTACCACCACATTTGACTCTATTGGTGGCATGACGGATACCAGAAGAGTTCTTTTAGAAACTATTGAATACCCGACGAGGTACGCGCCCATCTTCGCTCAATGCCCGCTTCGACTACGCTCTGGTCTGCTCCTCTACGGGTACCCAGGATGTGGCAAGACTCTATTGGCGAGCGCTGTTGCTGGCGAGTGCGGGCTCAATTTCATCTCCGTCAAGGGCCCTGAGATTCTCAATAAATACATCGGTGCCTCTGAGAAGTCTATCCGTGACTTGTTTGAGCGCGCTAGTGCCTCGAGGCCTTGCGTACTATTCTTCGACGAGTTTGACTCAATTGCACCAAAGCGAGGGAACGACTCCACAGGAGTGACAGACCGTGTGGTGAACCAGCTTTTGACTCAGATGGATGGTGTGGAGGGTTTGTCTAGTGTTTATGTCCTCGCTGCTACATCTAGACCCGATCTCATTGACCCTGCGCTACTCCGCCCGGGCCGCCTCGATAAAGCGCTCTTATGCGATTTGCCGAACATGGATCATAGGATTGACATTCTTCAGTGTCTTCTCAGGAAATCGAGGCTCGCTAAAGATTTAGAGGCAAAACTCCACCACAGGTTGAAAGACGTAGCTTCTCGAACGCAAGACTATTCCGGTGCAGACTTGCAAGCTCTATCTCTAATGCTCAGCTAGAGGCCATTCATGAGTACCTCGGAGACAAAGACCTCAGTGCTGGTCAGGTGACGAAGACTAATGGGAGGACTCGAGCCATCAATACCTTATGGAAACCTACCATTATGCAGTTTCCATACGGTGAAAACAACAATCCTCTAGGCTTGGATATTCGCCCATCACAGACGCAACTCAAAACACTTCTCGACTTTGAAGAGACCGTTGGGAGGCTGCGTTTTAAGAAGAAGTGTGCTCGAGCCGCTCACCGTGGTCTTGCAGCTAAAGGTGATCAAAATACAATAGGGAAAGTGGACAATAAACCTGAAGTCCTGCTTGCCTGGAGACATTTGGAGAGGAGCTTATATATTTCACAAGCCAGCATTAAGGCGGATGAGAAACAGCGATTGGCTTTGGTGTATAATAAGTTTACTGGTGGGAGAGCTGCTATACTACAGGATGGTTATGGTGGAACAGCAATTGGAAGTAGGGGAACCTTAATGTAAAGTGTAACAACGGTGCGGAAGCGCACGGCCGGTGCGTTATATACGGATATGTGACACTCAGTAACCGCGGCGACTGCGATTACTGCTGAATTTTTTGCCGCAGCGGCGACTAGCCTATTGTGCAAGCTAGCATATCACCCGTCTTTGTTTAACTTTATTTACTTGCATTAAGACCTTATAAGAGATTTTGGATTTACTTTATTTAAATAAAGACTACTTTAAGCTATTTATATTAAAATAAAAGATTAGTTTCTTAACTTTTTTATTTTATTTTAAAAGACAAAAGTAGAGATTAAATATAGTTATAGTAAAAAGGATCTTATTTATTAGCTAGAATTCTTGACTGATGGAGAGAACTTCTCCTCGACATTTAGAGTGGCTTAAAATCCCGCACTGAGCTCCCGGACCAGCGAATAAAAGTCAGGCCTCACTTGTCCAACCACCTCCAATTGACGAATTAAGCCATGAGAAAAGCCTTTCCCTGTACCTCGAATCGATTCCTGCACCAAGGCTGATCTTGAGAATAGATGCTTTAGACGAGAAATAAATACATTTCTCTTGGTTCAAGGTGTACGAGCATCTGTAATCCTTCCCTCCCGAGCCCAACGTGATCTCTGTGCTACTCTTAGGAACGTCACCAGCAGTAAGCCATGTAACGGTATAGTTTAGGTATGGGAGGAGATCTCCGTCTTGGCCTAGGTCCACACACGCTGAATACTCAATCTCAAAGTTGGTCGGGCTAGCGATCTAAATGCGAGACAATTCCTTAAAAGTGACGATTCCAGAAACTGCATGGCCCATCGTCATCACAATATGACGAGACTCCCCCAAGTTTGACTGTGAATGTGTCAACTGTACCAAGTCAGAGTGCTTTGGTGTGACGTCAACAGGGAGACTCTTCGTCGAGAAACCTATTCTAGAATCTCTCTCACGAGAAACTTGACCCTTTCGATCTGAAATAATTGAGTCTGACAGAGATGATGATGATGATGATGCCGGCATTAATAAGCTAGAAGCGTCGCTCTCGCATGGGTCTGGATGCACTATTCTTGTCCCGGTCTGCAGCATTCTTTTAAACACTGATCTCTAAAATTCCCGGACGAAGGAATATGGCAGCTTCATGGTAGCTGATAGATTTTGCACATCAGCCACATGACGTTTGTGTAGGTGCTGCCAGTCGAGCGATGCAAGGTGGCCGAGCCGTGCCCCAAGCACATCGAGTTTCTATGCCCTGGCGGCAGCTCACGGATGTGGCACACAGCGTGGCTTAATACCACCATGTGACGGGTTATGATGGCCGACACGGGGATGGATCCAGTCAGGCTGGAACCATACCGACAGCAAATCCACGCGCACGCCAGTGCTCGCGATGAAGCAGGTCGAGGCTCGGATTGAAGATAATTACGATGATATCGAAGTCAATCTAATAACATGAGATCCAATCGACTAGAACGCCATCCGGAAACATCATCAGGGCTGACCATCCCTCCAGTTGGGGGACTTAGGTTAGTGGTCCCTTTTTAAGTCTAACCCCATCGACGAGCACCAGATCCTCGGCTACAATCACTTAACTACGGCACAGTCTCTCTCCCCTCAATCATATCCCAAGTCGGCTTAGGTTGCGACATATCCGTACCATGACTATATCTTCCATTGCCAGCCTTCTTCGCGACGTATTTACGAGCGAATGCCTCAATCTTCGCCCAGTCTAACTCTGCTGTACCCACAGTATGCCCATCTTGTGCAATCCTATTTAATGCGTCGGCAACCCATGTACGGCAGCGCCAATTAGGATCGTTCTGGACAACCGGTGTTACTCGGAATATCTCAATAAGCCGCTCCTTATCTTCAACTTTTGCAATCATGATTCGTGCCAAGAGACTGGCAGTGGTCCTGACATTTCTCAAAGGGATTTCTTCATACACCCAGCCCTGAAATGGAGTATTCTTGACATGGTACCGCATACCAGGAACTTCTGGTTGTACCTCCATCTTGGGGCCTATGAGGAAGCCCCAATGATATCTAATGCAATACGTTAGAGCAGCCTTAGGAGTACTGATGATTGAAGTGGCCTGACTTTCGCTCCTCATTATTGACAACTCCGCTCGGGTAGAGGCCAATGTACAGCCGATCCTTGTTGCCGACCATGCTCAAGGACGTATTACAGTAAGAAAATGAGAAGGGAATGTTAAATATTGCGTCTTGGGGAGCGAAATGAGCGAGATGATCAGACTGGCAGCGGCCCTTTTAACCATCCTCCTCCTTATGATCATGCTGTTGGTGATAGCCCTGCCAAAAATAGAACTTCATCCGATTGGCCATCGCATTGCGCCTATCGTGTTACGCGCGCGCGAAACGTTGAGGTTAATAAATCATGGACGTATCCGTAGTGGAGATCATGATCCCACCTGACAGACAATTATGGCTAACATTTAGTTAACACAAGCAACTGGCGGCAAATAGGCAAACAATGCAGTGCACTTCTGTAGAAAGACCAGATCCTCCAATGTATCCCGTCCACTATTTCATCCCTGTCAGCGGGCCAAGCTCACCTAAAACAAGCTGACAGATTTCTCTATCTTATTGCTGTCATATTCGTCTCGTAAGTTGTTAATTTTATCGTCGACCCCGGTAAACCCAAACTACTTGTTTTTACAATCGCTGTATTAGGAATAGTGCAAATGTAGCAGCCTGAGCCTTATCTGGCTAAAACCATAACCCTGTACTGTTGATAAGGATGCTGACATAATTTGGGCACCTGATTGCTCATGCATCAGCCACCATATTTTATGTGCACTCGCCCCTCGTCCAACTTTGATGCAGTTTCGACATTGCTACTCCACATGACATACAATCGCTTGCTATGCTATGAGAGCCATGCTATACACAGCACCTATCGATAATACGCTAACTCAGCATGTCGGCACTGAACATATGGCCATCAAAAACACTCGCTTTCGGCGCCTTTTAACCCTGCTCGCGCTTCGGACAACGGCGCATTGCTACAACCTAGATGGCTTCGTCCGGCCAATCTCTCCGAATCTTGTCGTCAAGACTGGTCCTTGGGTCCATCTTACCGAAGCCGCGACAATGCAGTTCATTTCCACAAACACGTCTATTCCCGTACCGCGAGTACACTGCTCCTTCGTTTACAACAACCGCGCCTACATTGTAATGGAGCGCATAAAAGGCTCTGTCCTCGCCGAAACATGGATGACCTTGTCTGAGATCGATCGCGAGACCATACTTGCTCAACTTCGCCGTATGTTAAACGAGCTAAGATCACTGACGCCACCTGGCATCAAAGTGGAGAGCTGTGTTAACAGTACCTTGTATGACTCTCGGATTCCCCATGCCAGGCCCCGATTCGGCCCGTTTCAAACAATCCAAGACTTCCACAGCTGGCTTCGGGATGGATTCCAACTTGAAGACTACCCTGACCGTAAGGGTGAGAAGAACTATGAGGAAATCGAAGCCATGATCACCAAGCAGAATGGATTGTGGCCGCCTCCTGTATTTACACATGGTGATTTGAATCCTTGCAATATCTTACTTCATGGAACGCAGGTTGTTGGTATTATTGATTGGGAATTTTCAGGGTGGTATCCGTTTTATTGGGAATATACGTCCGCATGGTATGGAAATCGTACTCGGGAGTGGTGGCAAGGCAGGTTAAACAGCTTTATTGATGCGCATACTAAAGAGCTAGAGATGGAGATTGTGCGCCAGAAGTGGTGGGGAGATTTTTAAAACTCTAGCAATTAAATAATTGCAAACTTAATATATATAGCAGTTTAATTAATTAAGCCAGCTAGCTAAACTATAATAATTTAGTTTAAACTTTATTATAAGGTAGTTAAGTATTATATTTTAATATTTATAAATAATAAAATATATTATTAATAAAGGGGGTTTAAGGTAAATTATTTATATTAGTAATAATTTAATAGCATTAGTCTTTTAAGCAATTAAACTTACCTTTAAAGATAAGTCCTTTATTATATTTAATAATATATTATTAATATAGGTATTTATAAGGGTTAGCTAATTAAGGTAATATAAAATAGGTCTTTAGGTAACTTATATATTATATATAAGCTTTAATTTATTAAGCGTTAGTCTATTGCTTAACAATATATCTTTTATCTAAGGTATTATTGGATTGAAGGCATATTAGAACACTTATGCTTTAGGAAGTTATATAAGAAATAGGGAGTTGTTAGGACTGACTTAAAGAAGGCTCGCCAAGCCTTTAGTTAGCTAGCCTATATTAGGAATAAAAGGAAAGATAGACCCCCCTAACCTAAAAGGGGGGAGCTAGATTGAAAATAGAATAAATATATAGATAGTTAAAGTTATTAAGTAATTATATAAGCTATTCAATAATTAATAGTTAAATATATACTATATGCCCTTACTATATATATACCTTCTTTACTTAAATTGCTAATTAATTGCTAGTCTTTTAATAATAATAACTTTAGTTATTTTAATTAAGCTAATTATTAATAATAATTAAATCTTTTAGTATTTAACTCTAAAAATAAAGGCTATTACTTAAGACCTTTAGCTCTATATTAATCTTAAAATAGCTAAAAAGCCCCTTTTTATTATTAAGGAGCTAATCCCTTTAGACCTTAAGTCCTTTAGCTAAAGAAAGGGTATACTATTAGCTATAAATGCCTTTATATTAACTATAGCATTAAGCACCTTTATAATTAACTATAAATTAAAGACCCTTTGCTTAATAGATAGCAAAAAGTCCTTAACTAAAGTAATTAAAGTTATTAATCTTATAAATATAGGCTTAATAGTATTTAATATACTATAGATTAATTATAAATATTAATTAAAAAGATATATAGCCCTTTAAAAGAAAATAGTAATTATTTAAGATTAGATTTAATAAACTATTTTACCTTTTTTATATTGCTATTACTATTTAATAGAAAAGGTATTAGCTAAATAAATAAAAGCTTTATATAACTATTTTATTTAAGTAAAAAATAAATATATATATAAAGCTTATTAAACTTTCTATAAATTGCTAGTAAAACTCTATTAATCTTAAGTTATAATCTATAAGGGTATAGGCAATTAGCTTATCCTTTAGAAAAAGGCAATTTAAAAAGCTTAAGTAATAAAGCTTTAAGAAGCAATAAAAGTAAGCTAATAGTTTAAAGACTTAATTATAATATTAAAAGGTATATCTCTTAAGTTTTAAATTAATATATATAATACTATAAAGTTAAATAAAGCTATTGTAAATACCTTATTAATTATAAAGGTTTTAGGAGCTATTTATTAAGTATTTATTAATAGCCTAGCAGTTTTAACTTAAGGAAAGGTTATATTAAAAGCATTTTATTATTATTATAAAGAAAGTAAAAGAGCTAATAAACCTTTAGTAAAGCCTTAAGGAAAAAGAGTATAATTACTAAATGCTATTAATAGTATAAATATATAGTGCTTTATTTATTTTAGCAATTATTACCCTTTAGCTAAATGCTATTATACCTTTTTAAAGATATAACCTTAAAGATAGTAGCTTAATTAAGCAATAGAGGCCTTAATTAAGGAATGTATTAAAAGGAATAGTAATAAAGTTATAAATTAAATAAAAAAGCTTATATTAAGTAATTTATAATAATATTAAATATTAAGCTTTTACTAAAGAAAAGTAATAATAAATGCCTGCCTAATAATTATTAAGTTATATTTACTATAAAAGAGCTATCTTTTAGACTTAAGGGCATTAATATATATTTTTAGAGATACTATATAAATGTATAATTTAAGGGCAGCTTTAATAGAAAACTTTCTATAATTAAAAATAGAATTAATTTTAATTAATAGTTATAAAGATGCTATAATAACCCTATAATCTATTAATAGTTTACTAATAACCTTTTAACTATTTAATATTGCCTTTTATAGAGCCTTAATATTAAACTTAATATTCTTTTTATAGCTAAAAAAATAAAGGTTTTAGTAAAATATAAAACCTAATAGCAATTGCCTATATAGGGCTAATAGTAGCTACTTTAGTAAAATTAAAGAGATCTATAGGCAATAGGTTTTAAAATATATACACTTTAATAAAAATAAGTTATTAGCCCCTTAAGTATTATTTACTAATTGCTTATTAGCTTAATGCTATATTTAAAAATATATATTATAGACCTAATAGAGGCCCCTTAAGGGGAATTTATATATATAGTATTAGCAATTTAATTACTTAAGCCTAAATGTTTTTAGGTACCTTTTAAATGCTACTTAAGGCATTAGGCTAAAGCTAAATAACCCTTAAGGCCCTTAAAGGATTATAATAGTTAACTGCAATATCTATAGGGTAGTAAAGGCTTATTAAGCAGTCTGCTAAATACTTTAAGAAGCTATTAAAAGGGTAGAGCTAAAAGAGTAAATTGCCTTTAATTTTTATTTAATAGAGTTAAAATATAAAGGCTATATATTAATATAGATTATAGTAGATTAAGCCTTTAGCTATATATAGAATTATTATACTATAGATCAATTAATATCTATAATTTAAACTGCCTTTATAAGCTTTATTAAGATAATAGAAGTGCAATATAGGGCTATAGTAAAGGTCTTTAAATGCAATAATAAGCTTTTAACAATTTATTATTAAATAGCCACTAAAATAAAGGCAATAAGGATTTAATGCAAGCCCTTTATATTAAATACTTAAGCCTAAAATAAAGGCACTAAATGCATTATAGCAGTTATTATTAAGAAAAGCTATATAATAAAAGCAGTAATTAAGCTTTTAGTATACCTTTAGCTAAAGACTATTAAAGTAGCTATTTATTTTTATAATTATTTATTAAGTGCTTATTAAGGCTAAAAGTCTTTCTATAAAGTGTTTTACTTATAATACTATACTAATAGTATAGTAAAATCTAATCTATTTTATTTATAATTATATAGCTATAAAGCCTTTATACTAATAGTAGATATATAGCTCTATTAAAACTATCTTTAAAGGCAGGCTCTATAAGCTTAAATTAAATTCTTTATAGAATATATATTAAGTAATTCCTTTTAGATTTAAAACCTATTATTAAAAGAAGTAATAACCTTAAGAGATATAACCTTTAATAAATGCTAGCTATTTAATAGGCATTTAAAGACCCTTTAGAATAATTTATTAAAAGAAGACTTAAAAGCAATATAGAAATGCATTTAAGAGCTACTTGCAGTAATATAGAAACCTTTACTATAGTTATTATAGCTTTTAGATAAGAAATTAAATAAAATCTTATTTAATTTTAATAGTTTAAAGTATATAAAGGCTAGTAAAAAGGAAGTAAATACTTATTAAGCCTCTATTAAATAGTCTATTTATACTACTTTTAAATTTAAAGTTATTTTTATATTTTTGCAATTACCTCTATTAGCCTTTTTTTATACTTTAGCTATCTATTTAAATGTAAAGGGATAAAGGCAATAGAATAATAATAATACTAAAGGAATAAAGCTATTAAATGCTTATTAAATTGTTTTTAAAAGAGTAATGCCTAAAATATTATTTAAAGCTGCATTTTTAGTAAATAGCCTATAAAGGCAAAAGCATTATAAACACTTCTATTAAATTAAAGAAAGTAATTTAGCTAGCTTTTTATTAAAGCTAATAAAGAGAAGCTTAACTTGCTCTTTTAATTATATATATAGTAAAGTTATTTTTACTTGCAAAAGGGAAAAACCCCTTATAGAAAGGCTATTTGCTAAAATGCCCTAATATTTATTAAAGTAGCTTTCTAGCTTTTATACTTAAATAAATAAATATCTATATAAAGGCCAGCTAATTATAGCTAAAACCTTCTACCTTTAGAGCTATAAAGAAGCAGGCTTATAGGTTAAGGTAGCTAAAGTAGTAGCAAATAATTATTAAGTATTTAGCTACTATTAAGTATATATATATAAGCTTAATAAATATAGCTACTTTATTAAGATTAAGGTATAGTTAGTAATTTATAGCAATTAGCAGCTAAAAGATAAGCAAGATATTTATATAGCTACCTTAATTAAAATGTTATTTTAAACCTTTATAGCTTTAGCTAATTGCTTTAACTATAAGATACTATAATATAATGCAGTTAATGCCTTTATATATATAGACCTTAATAAAAATATTTATATAGAAATGCTAATTAAATATTAAAAACCTAATATTATCCTTAAGCTTTAAAAGGCCCTATATAGCCTTAAATAGTTATTTCTTTTATAGCAGCAATATTTTAAAAAGGGCCTATATTTATTAGGCTTTTATTAAGTATTTAATAAAGACTGCTATTAGCTATATAAAGAAATTATCTTTTTTTTTTATATAGATAACTATATTCTTTACTACCTAAAGACCCTAAAAAAAGTAAGGCAATTAAGTTAATTAAATCCCTTTAAAAACTCTATTATATTAAAGAAGGCAAGCCCTTTTATTAGTTTTTAGATATTAAAGTTATTTATAATAAAGCAATCTAATAGCTTTAGCTTTTTTAATCTATTTATATTAATAAGGCCTATTAATTACTTATTGATTTTTTATTAAACTTTAGGCATAAGACTTTAATAGCACTTAAAGAGCTTCTTTTATTTAATAGTAATACAACCCTATAACTAATTAACTTATACTAGTAGAAAGTTAGCACTATTATATATATTGCAATTATAATTTAGCTAAATATTGCCTTTACAGTAAGCAAGCTAGTATAATTTAATTAAAATTTAGGCCTTAAGTATTATAAGGCTATAGATTAAGTCCTTTAGTATTTTATATAAATATAGGGATTTTCCTTATAGTATAAAGCTAAGCCTAATAATAAAGATAATAGCCTTTTAATAGCTTTTAATATTAGTTTTACTAATAACTTACTAAACTATTAAAGTTTATAAGCATTTACTATAAGCCTTTTTAATGGTATAACCTTTTAAAGAGCTAATAAGCAAAATATAATAATAATATTAATAATAAAAGCTAAGTTATTAGCTTTATTGCAAGTAGCTAAAGAAGCCCTATTTATAAGCTGCCTTATTTTATCCCTATATATTAATCTATATTTATTAATTGCTTGCTAAAAAGTTGCCCTTCCTTTTTAAATAACTATTTAATATAATAATAAGTAAACTATTTACTTAATTAAAGAGAAGCTTATTTAGCTATATATAAAGCTTTAGTATATTAATATATATAACTATTAGCTTTATTAAAAAGTTATAAGAGATTAAATTAATATTATTTATACTCTATTAGCCTAACTATTAGCTAATAGTTTTATTAAAAGCCTTTTGCAAAAGGCCTTTAAGTCTTTTATTTAATAGCTAAAGCTTATTAACCTTTTAGTAAGACTGGCCTAAAACTAAAAGTAGAAATTAAAAGAAGAAAATAAAGCCTTAATAATTCTAAAGGTTAGCCTAAAGGCTATACCTTTAAGCTAAAGGGATATATTAGATTAAAGGCATATTAAAATACCTATACTTTAGGGAGTTATATAAGAAATAGAGAGTTATTAGAACTAACTTAAAGAAGGCTTATTAAGCCTTTAGTTAGCTAGCCTATATTAAGAATAAAAGAAAAGATAGACCCCTTTAACCTAAAAGGGAAAAGCTAAATTAAAAATAAAATAAATATATAGATAGTTAAAGTTATTAAGTGGTTATATAAGCTATTTAATAGGTATAGTAATATATCTATATAGCTATACTTAAGAGCCTTACTATCTATTAAGGTAAGTTTTCTATCTCTTTATAATTATTTCCCTTTCTTTTAAGCTTAATCCTTTAAGCTTAAGATTATTACTGCTTATATATATATTATAATTGCCCTATAATTTATTTATATATATATCTAAACATTTTGCAATTATTTATTAGTTTTATAGTAATTATTTTAGGTTGTATTTATATAATATTATTATTATTATTATTTTATATTATAATAATCTATTTTAATTAATAGTAATTTATTATAGTATAAACTGCTTTATAATACTTAATTAATAGCTTATTATATAAACTTTAATCTTTTCTTTTTTTCCTTATATTTTATATAATAGTTTAATTTATTTATTATATCTTTATTAAACCTTTTATAATATCTTTTCTTTTTTAGGCCCCTTTAGTATTAGTTTATTAAAAATAGTATTATAATAACCTTTTTATTAATTAATTTATAGATAAAAGTTCTTATTTTTACTGCCTTTTATAAAAATATAATAATTTTTCCTTTATTTATTATATTAATTTATAGATTGCTTAATATATAGTTTACTAAAATATTAATTAATCTTATAGTATAGTATATTATTTAATATTTTTTATTTATTTTTTATTTATTTTATTTAAATTTTTAATAAGCTTTAGCTAATTATAGTTTAATATTAAAATTGCCTTATTAAAGCCTACTTTATTAATAAGCCTAACTTTAATAATAACCCTTTTTTATGCATTAAGTATTAGCGCTTTATATATACTATTAAGTTTACTATTAATACTTAATATTATATTTATAATACTATTAAAAAAGGCCTTTATTATTATACTATCTTTATTATATAGTTTACTTAGCACTAATTTAAGAAAGTAGCTTTATTTTATAATCTCTTTATTTTAGATTTTTAGTTTTAAATAAATATTTTTTTATTAATTATCTATTAATTATTTATTGCTAATTTATATTAGTATTAATTTATTTTTAATAATTTTAAATACTTTTATAGTTATTTTACTTTAATTATTTCTTTTTATATCTATAATAATAGTTTACTTTATAATTTAAACTATTTACTTAATGCCCTTTAGTATATATATAAAACTTTTATAGATATTGCTAAAAAATATAGTTTATTTAAATAGCTAATTGCAATAGCCCTTTATATATTAAAAGCCTTATAGCTCTATTATAAGAATTCTACTCCTTAAATTACTATAAAGTATATTAGCTGCCCTTTTATTTATTATAAAGTAGTTAATAGCCCTTTATTTAATAATATTAAGAGTTTTAGCCTTAATAATAAAGGCAATATTTTTAATAGTAAATTATTTATAGCTAATAATATAGGCAATATCTCTATTTATACTATTAATAAATATACTGCTTTTACTATACCTTTTGCTAAGTCTATTAAGTCTTAAGGTAAGTCTATTATTAGACCTAAAAAGTCTATAGCTTTATTAATTACTTGCCTTTTTATAAATATTTAGTATTTTACTTTAGCTTTAAAAACTAATACTATAATATTAGCCTATTTAAGCATTCCCTTTTTATTTAATAAGAATTTATATAAGGCTTTATTACTCTTTTTTTAACTTTCTTTTAAAAGGCAGGCAGTCTTTATTATTATATTGCTAATACCTATTATTAATAGTATTGCTGGCCTATTATATACTTAATAATTTATTGTGCCCTTTTTAACTTTAGCTTAATCTTTTAAAAGTATATTTAACTTTACTATTAGTAATAATAATAATAATAATAAAGATATCTCTATTGCTATTTTTGCTTATAAAGATAAGGGCAAGTATTTAATAAGTGCTTATTGCTCTTTTAGTCCTTTTATTATTGCGCCTTTATTTTTTTTAGTAGTTCTAAAGCCTTTTGCTTTTTCTTTTAGCCCTATAGTAAAGAAACTTAAGGTTGCTTTTATACTAAAAAAGGCTAAAGCAGCTTTTGCATTAAGAAAGGTAAGGGCTATTTCTATTATTGCAATTTATTATAGTGCTTATTAAATGCTAAAAAAGTCTATTTAATTATTTATTAATTTTTATTAATATATTTTAGTTTTTTATTTAATAGTTAATTTAAATATAGTAATCTTTAATAGTGCCTTTTTTATTATTATATTATTTTACTCTTTTTACTATATAGCAATTTATAATAGCATTAAATATAGTTTTTTAATAAATTAATTAATAGTTAATCTTTTAGTTAATTAATTTAATATATATTTATTAACTATTAATTAATTGTTTAATATTATAGTTTATTATTTTATTTTTAATAGATTTATTTTATTTATTTATAGTATTTATATACTTTATTTTATATATTTACTAAATAACTTAAAGGCTTTTAGGTATTATATTTTATTAGCTATTTTAATTACTTAATTTAATAGAATTTATCTTCTTTTATCTTTTTATAAAATACTATTTTTTTAACCTTTTATTTATTTTTTTTATCTTTTAGCTTATAGAGGCTAATTAATTATTTATTATTAGCTTAATATATCTTTAATTATAGTTCTAAAAGCGCTATTAAAAATATATTATATATTCTTTAATATTATTTTAATAGATATACTTAATATATCTATTTACTAACTTTATTAGCTATTGCAACCTTAATAAATCTTAAAGCTAGCTTTTTATTCTTAAAGTAGAAATTTTTAGTAAATAGCTCTATTATATTTCCTTTTTTATACTCTTTAGGCATATAGTTCTTATTATAATACTTAACTTAAAACTTTACTATTTATTGCTAGCACTTTTATACTTTATTATATACTTATTAAATAGTTATAATATATTTTACAATGCCTTAAACTTAAGTCTTTATTTATTATAGAATATATTCTATAATTTTTAGGTAATAATTATAAAGAGCTTATATTAGCAATATACTAATAGTATTATATTAGCTATTATTATATATAAATTCTGCCTTTAGGAGTTATACTATCTATTTTTAGGGTAAGCTTTTAATATATATTTATAGATACTTCTTTAGAATTTAATTAATACATTTTATTTAGCTATTTATTTAAGGATAGTGCACTATAAATAATTAATAAATAGTTGCCTACTCTTTTATTAGGTCTTTTTAAAATTGGCTAATAAAAAGCTTATTTCTATTACTTATAATGCCTTTTAGGGTATTAAATTAGCATTCTATCTATTTATAAAGTAATTTTACTAATTGCACTACTATAAGTGACTTTTTAATAGAGATAAATATAGTATACTTTATTATATAGTATATAATTATTAAAATTGCATTATATTTCTTACTATTAAAGTAGGCGCTATTAGGCAGCCCTATAATAAAGTTTATACTTATTTTTTAAAATAAATATATTAATAATAGCAGTAATTAAAGTTATCTATAGGGCCTATACTTTAATATATATATACTTTAATATTATTAATATTGCAATATATAGTCTTTTATATTTTCTATAATATTCTTTTAATAGAATTTTTAGCTAATAAAATTTAAAGTCTTAATGGCTTTTATATACTTTATTCTAAAATTATTATAATGCCTTTATAGAATCTCTATTTATAATATTTTTTAATTAAAAATTATTAATCTTCCTTTATAGAAAAGAGTACTTTATTTATTATAGTAATAATTTCTTTTCTTTTTAGCTATTAAGTAAACCTTTATTATTTACTATTAATAAAATTTATTATTAGCCTATAGTCTATAAATAAAGTCTTTTAGCTTATAAAATAATTATAATAAAAATGCTATTTTACTCTTTATAAGCTTAATTATAATTAGGTATAAAATATACTATTTTAATATAGTAACTTTAGCTTTAAGCAGTTTCTTTTAATTAGTCTTTTTTACTACTATTTACTAAATGTACTTTAATTGCTATATAATAGCACTACCCCCCTTTTAGGTATATATAGTAATAATAGAAATAGTTAAGCTTTAATAATAATTATTTAATTTAATAGTTAAATCTAGCCTTAAAGGTAAAGGTATCTTTCTTTCTTTAACTATTATAGGCTCTATTTTTTTAAAGCTAGCTTTTATAGCTTATATATATACTTTAGCAATTAAGGTTTTACCCTTTAAACCTATAATTATTCTATATATATCTAGCAATAGCTTATCTATTAATTAAAGCTTTACTAATAGTATAAAAATTATATTTTAATAAAAGATTTCTTTTTATATATAATTAAAATATTTAAATAGTTTATTAATTAAATTTAACTTTTTTAGCTAATACTATATATTAAAGTTAAAGAGTATTAGTTAATAGATTTAATAGGCAAGCCTTCTTTAAAGGTCCTATATTAATATAAAGACTATACCTTTTAGGGCTTTATAATCTATTAGTATTAAAAACTTTTTTAATAGTTTTAATAAATAATAGCTTTAATACTTTAGGCTTTCTATAATAGCTAAAAGCTTTTATTAGTTTATTGCTTAATATTATTTTATATCTAAAAGTGTTAATAGGCAGTATTACTATATACAGTAGTTTTATTATAGTTAATTTATCTTTATCTCTCCCTTCCTTTAGAGAAGGGGCTAAAGGCATCTTTTTTATAGAAGAGCCTATTTTATATCTTTTTAAAATAAGCCTATATCTTTAATACCTATAAAACTAAACTCTAGCGCTCTTTATAATATCTTTATTATAATATTAAGAAATTAATACTAATACCTTCTTTTTATTATTATTAATATTAAATCTATCCTTTTAGCTATATTTTTAGCCTATTACTTATAATTAAGTTCTTTAAAGCTTTATTAAGTATTGGCTTTATTATTGCATTTATAGAGTTATTACTACCTTTAATTTATTTAATCTTATTAATCTTCTATTATTTATACAATTAATAAAGGCCTATTAAATTAATTATTAACCTTTTCTTATTAATTAACTTAAGCTTAACTAAATAGTTATAAAGTAAGTAAGAATTTATATAGATTACTAATAGAATTAATAGTAATTCCATTCTCTCTATAATTATATATAATATATATATAATTATATATTTAAGATTAAATCTATTAATAAAACTATAAATCTTTAATACTAAAACGCTTTTAATAATTCTTTTATATTTTATTAATAATTAATAAATAATATTGCTATATATAGTAAATGCTTTATTCTCTATATATTCTTTATTTATTAATATAATTATATATTTTACTTAAAAACTTAAATCCTTATTATTTATAAATGCTCTATCTATAAAGACTATTAGCTTAATATTTACTAAATTAATTACTTTAAAGTAAAGACCTTTCTTTTTATTATTTATTTATTAAGCAATCCTTTAATTAATTTTATAGATATTATCTTTAGTTAATTATTATGCCTATACTACAATAAAGTAATTGCATACTGCCTTTAATTAATAAATAAAAGCAATATATATTCCTTTTATGCATTATTCTATATATTATTATACTCTATCCCCTATCTTTTTATTTACTATTATAAGCTTCTTTACTTACCCTTTTTAAATAATTATTATTTATTCTCTTTCTATTTATATCTAGTATTTATTAAAGTTGCTAGTTGTTTTATTTTTTAGAACTATTTAAGGTTTTACTTTAAAGCTAGCTTTTTAAAGCTCTTTCTTTTTCTTTATTAAAAAGGCATCTATTCTTAAATTAAAAGTATTATTAATCTATAGGCCAATAATGCTAAAGTCTTTATTGCTCTTTATAATTATTAAGTAAAAGTTAAATGCTAATATCTCTATTATTAATTTCTCCTTATAGTAGCTATAATACATTATAAACTAATAGACTCCTGCCTTTATAATGCTATATAGTAGCTTTATAACCTTTAGAATTGTCCCCTTAAGGTACTTCTTTTTTAGTTCTTAAAGTAAGTATACTAGCATTAATTAATTTAATTGGGATTTTAACTATAGGTATACTTATATAATATTATATAGCATTAAGCGCATTTCTTTCTTCTAAAAGGTTAGGGTAAGGGCTAGAATTAATTATTAGCTGCATTATTAGATTATTAATAATTAAATAAGAATTTCCCTCTTTTCCTTATTACTATATCCTTATATAATAAGATAAGACTTTTTATAAAGTATTATTATTATCTTTCCTTTAATCTTATAGACTATTTATAATTTAAAGATATATATCCTATAATATTTATCTTTATTATATAAAATTAGTTTTAAAATATTAATCTTTAGCAATAAGTTTAGTTTAATATTATTTAATTCTTTAAATAGTTTACTAAAGCTAATTATTTTTCCTTTTTAATATAGCCTATATATAAGTTTTTAATTAGCTGCTTCTTTATATATAGTAAAGACCTCTATCCTTCTATTAATTAAGTAGGCATTATCTAAAATAAAGTTCTTCCTTAATCTTCCTTATTATTATAATAATTTAACTATAATAGGCTATAGAAAAGAGTTCTTTTTTAGCCTACCTCTTTATTTTAGTAGTTTTAATAGGGCATCTTAAGGAGCTAGGTTTCTTAAAGGTCTGCCTTATTAATAGGGTTATTTTAATTTAAAATACTTAAATAGTATTAAAATCTCCTTATATTTCTTTACTAATATATTCTTAATTACCTTAAGATATTAATAATATAATTATATAGCTATTATTTAAAATACTATTAGTCTATTCTTTATATCTACTATTACCTTAAATTTAATTACTTTAAGGACTTTATACAGTCCTTTCTATTTTTTATTTTTTTAATAGATATAGACTTTACTCTTTAACTTAAAGGACTATAGTAAGACCTTAATTGTATTAGGTCTATTATATATCTTTAGTACCTTATTAACTTTATATTTTACAATAAACTTATATAGCTTTACTATTACTTTAAGGACTGCATTTATATATTAAAGAAATAAAAAAGTTAATAGCAAATCTATTATAACTTATAAATAAGCATTAAATACTAATAAAATTAGCACTAATCTATTAAGACTAGCTATATTATTAACTGCCTTAAAGCTTATTTAAAGGATTGCATCTATAGATATAGTATCTTAAAGTTTAGCCTTTATAATCTTAAATGCATATTATATTAATATATAATATTATTTAACTTTATTAATTAATTAATATACTTTAATTAAAACTTAATAGTAGGTAATGCCTATTAATTTAGCTTTACTTTTAAATTTAATAGCTATAAAATTAATACTAGTATTATAAATAATAATATTTAATAAGCTAAAGTAAATATTAATTTAATATATCTTTAATGCTTTTTAAGTTTCTTTTACTAATATATTTATAAGAAATTATTCTATTTAAAAAAATATTATAGTATTAATAATATAAAGGATTAATTAAAAATCTAAATATATTATATTAATAATCACTTTATAATTAAAGTTATAATTATCCTTTAGTATAAACTTAAATTATTTTAATGCCTTACTCTTTATTTAATAGTAGTAATAAAACTTCCTTATTATTTTAATTGCTTTATATTTAATATTATAGCCTACTTTTATTAATAACTTATATAAATATAATATAAATAGATAACTAAAATATATATAAATATATTATAGTTTAGCTTTATTAAAAAAAGTAATTACTGCCTTTTGCTTAATTAAAAAGAACTATAAATATCTCTATTTTTAAATAACTAAAATCCTTTTATCTTTATATATTAATTTATTAATAATATTATTTAAATAAATACTAAAGCAGTCTATATCCTTAAGGTAAAGGAAGAATAGTATTAATATATCTATAATATAAAATAAAACTATTTTAATTAAGGTTTAAACTATTATTATTTTTAGTAAACTATATAAACTGCTACTATTAAAGTATATTTTAGCTGCTTTTACTTCTTTTATATTAAGCTTAATTATTAGGTCTTTCTATTGCAATACTAAAAATTAATCCTTTTTAGCTATTAATACTATTATAGTACCTATATTTAGCATAATGCTTTAAAACACTTTATATAAATAGCAGTTAAGGAAAAATTACTAGTTTTTGCCTTACTTACCTTCTTCCTTATATAACTCTTTAAATTAATACTAAAATGCCTTATCTAAAAGGTAGGCTATAATTAAATAGTTATTACTTTTAAACTCTTTATCTATTAAGTATTTACTATTATATATATTATTTTATAGTAGCTTTCCTTTATAGCTAGTTAAGAAAGCTATATACTTCTATATATTATACTTCTCTCTTTATAACCTTTATTCTTTAAAGTATTAATTTTTAGCTTAATGTCTTTTATCTTTTAAATATTTAATAGAAAAATACCCTTCCTTACTATATATATAATACTTCTTCTTTTAAAATAGACTGCCTTAAGTATAGCTATAGTTATATTCTTATTTATACTTTTTATTATAGTTATAATAATAAAATTTACAATCTAAAATATATTAATTTAATATACTTATAATTAATTAATATTATAATATTTTAATTAAGGATTAAAATTGCAAGTATAATTCCTTAAATTTCTTTATAGAATTAAATAATGCAAATACTAGCTTAAAAACATTATAGCATACTTAAATTATATTTATAACCAATTAGTCTTTGCCTATATAATTAAGGCTAAGTGCTCTTTAGTAAAGTTAAAGCTTATTAAATAAAGACTATAGAACTTCTATTATATCCTTTTCTTTATATATCTTATTGTTCTTTATAATATTAAATATAAGGAAGCTTTAGTCTATATAGTAGTATTGCTAATTAATCTTTATATTAAAATAGCTTTTTATTTATTTATATATTTCTATAAAGATTAAATTGCAGCTAATATAATAGATAAAATAGTTACTTACTTATTTATTAAGGATTATTAAAAATAATATATAAACTTAAAATAGTTTTATTTTAATTATTAAGTATATATTAAAAAAGTATTAAATCTTATTGTTTAAAATATTATATATATTTTCTATATAGTTTTTTTTCTTATTCTATATCTTTATAAAGTAAACAGCCTTTATTAAATTTAGCTTTTTATTTAAAACTTTAATTAAAGAAATTATTTAATATAATATAGTATTATTAATATTATTTTATATATTTATTTTAAAAAGAGAGGTTATTTATTTTATTAAGATAATTATACTTATACTGCTTATTCCCTTACCTTTCCTTAAGGACATTTCTTAAATTAACCTTTTATTTTTAGACTCTATTTCTTTCTCTTTATTACTATATTCCCTTTTATTATTATTATTAGGCATAGGGTTCTATAATATTAAGGTTAATATTATTTAGGATATTATTTTTTAAATAGCAAGAAGCTTTTATTATTACTAATATACTTTTATCTTAAGGTATACCTTAAATTTATATAATATATCCTTATCTTAAATTAAAAGCTTCTTTACCTTTAAGAGTTTAGTAAGAATAATATTAATCTTTATATTTTTCTTTTTTATATAAATCCCCTTATAATATAGTATATTTCTTAGGCTTCTTTATATAGATATCTTTAGTTAAGTAAAGTTATTAATATTTTAATCTTAAAAGTTCTTTTTAAAGTCTTTTAATTGCTCTTCCTTTAATAAAGTAACCTTTACTTTATAATTAAAAATGTATTTTAAGGCATATATATTATATTCTATCTTTATAATTTTTAGTTTCTTCTTAAGTAAATAATAGATATTTACTTAATTAAAAAAGTCTACTCTTACTCTAGCTATATTAATTAATTTAAGGAATTTAATCCTTTTTTTAATTATTAATTAAGTTCTATTGCTTTTATTTATTTTCTATATAGATATAATACTATATATTATATATTGCTTATTATTTAATATATTTAATAGTATTATAAGGTTCTATTAATATATTATAAAGAAATATTATGCATTATAATATATAATAAAGCATGCCTTAAAAGGTTAGTTAAGACTCCTTTAGTATATATTTAAGCAAGTAGTATAAATAGCTTATAGATTGTCTTTTTGCTAAATTATATATTATAGCACTTAGCTTTATACTTAAGGTACATAAAGTAAGTCTCTTTTAGCTTATTATTCTATATTACCTAATAGTAATATTAATTAATATTAGTAAGCAGTATTACTATATGCAATAGTTTTATTATAGTTAATTTATCTCTATCTCTTCCTTCCTTTAGAGAAGGGGCTAAAGGCATCTTCTTTATAGAAGAGCCTATTTTACATCCCTTTAAGATAAGCCTATATCTTTAATATCTATAAAACCGGACTTTAATGCCCTCTATAATGTCTTTATTATAATATTAAAAAACTAATAAAAAGCTTCTTTAATTAATATATAATTAATTTTTATTAATTCTTTATTAATTAAAATAAAATGCTAGCTATTGCCTTAAGGGATGCATTTATCTTTTCTTTAGTATATAGAATAGAGTTTTAGTATTATAAAATAATTATAAAATAAAAAGCCTTTTTTAATTTTTAAAATGCCTTTTTAGCTTTTAGGCTTTAAATAAATTCTTTTATTTTATAGCCTTTTTTATTGCCTTTTAATATTGCTATTAATAGGCTAATTATACTTAAGTATTTTAGAATAAATTTTCTATAGAAATTGCAAAAGCCTAAAAATACTTAAACCTTTTAATACATTTAAAGTAGCTTTTATTTAATAACTATTTATACTTTATTTAACTTTATTTTTAGGCCTTTTTAAGTTATTATATACTTTAAGAACTTTACCTTTTATTAGTAAAATATATATTTAAATAGCTTAATATATAATTATATTTTATAAAGTCTTTATAGAACCTTTAATATATCCTTAATATATTATTTCTATATTTTAAAGTATATAATAATATTATTTAAATATATTATATAATATATATTTAGTAATTTAATAAATGTTTAATAGATATATACTTAAAAAGTAATTAATATATTAATTAAATTAAATAGCATTATTATATATTTAAAGTATTTATATTTTATTTAAAATACAGTCTTTTAGTAATTATTAAGCTTAATATAAATTTAATAATAGGCATTTTAAATATTAATCTTTAAGATCTATTTTGCATTAATTAAGTAGTTTAATAAGTCCTTTATTAATAGTAATAAATAGCAGTTTTTAATAGTTATAGCATTAAAACTTTAGTAATTTATATATAATTATAATATTCTATCTTTCTTTAGTATAAATAATATAAAGGCTTTTGCTTTATTTATAGAGGTATTAATTTATCTATTTACTATATTTTTAGTAATATACTCTTTTAAGGCTTTTATTTATTAGCTATTAATTAAATATATTAAACTATATAGTAGCTTTTTGCCTTTCTAAAGGTTAATATTATACTTTACCTTTTTTAAAAGTAATAGCCTTTTAATAGCTTTTTTATTAAATATCTTTTATTTAAACTTTAGCTTTAAAGGCAATACTCCTAAAGCTAGTATATTAATGAATAAAGATATTAGCTAAAATACATACCCTACCCAAAAGGGTATAGAGTAAGTAGGTTTAATTAAAGATTAAACAGCCTTTTTAAGCAGCTATAAATAACTTAAAAAAGTATTAAAGCATTTAATTAAATGCTTTAAAGTATCCCTTAAAGAAAAGAAAGAAAGAAAATAAAGCAAAAAGTTATAAATAAAGTAATATTATAAGGGGCTGCACTAAAACTTTAATAGAGTTTAAATATAAGGAATTTAGAATTTTAAAAATAAAAATTAATTAAAAAAAACTGCCTATTTATTTTATATATTTTTAAGGTCTTTTTTATCTTTTTAATTAACTTAATAATAGATTAATCTATATTATTTTAAACCCTAACTTATCCCTTTTTAATGCCTTAATGCTTGCCCTTAAGTAAACTAAAGGCATAATATAAAAGGAAAACTTTAAGCTTAATCTATTTAAATGTAAAGAAAATCTTAAAGAAAGCATTTAATTAAATACTTAATACTTATAATCTATTATTTAATCTATTATTATCTCCCTTTATAATTTATTTTGCTTTTAATACTTAATCTTTTTATTTTAACTTTACTATTACCTTTCTTTATAATATAATTTTTAATTATAGTATTAATTAATATAAAACTAATAAATAGAAATTAAAGGTTTAAATAGCTTATAAGTAGTAATTATAATTTTATTCTATTAATTTATTAAAATTAACTCTTTTAGTATATAAAAGATTTAGCTCTTTATTTAAGAGAGTTTAAAAATAGCCTATTAATTAATTTAAAGCAAATTTATTTATTTAGTTTTAATAGTTATCTTTCTTTTAATAGAGGCAATATAGTTTAAGTTATAATTACTTTATTAGGTTTAAATAGTAATATTAATAATATTTTTAACTATAATATTAGTAATTATAGTATAACTTCTTTCTTTTGCTATATACTTAACTAATTAAAGAACTAATAAAGGCAGTATAAAGCGCTTATAAAAACTTTATTTATTACTTTTAGTAGTAAGCAAATTTAAGTTTATTTAATTAAATTGCTATAAAATAGCTAACTTAAATAAAGGTATTTATTAAATTAATTAAATTAATTTAATTACTTGCCTTTTGCCTAAAGAGTTAATAAATATTTAATTAAATATATTAAAATAAATAGGTATATTTTAATTAATTTAGATTTCTTTTTTAAATGCATTTAATTAAGTAATACTTATATAAATTAATAAGCTAATAGGCAATTTATATAGAAATTAAATAGGTTTAATTATTAGTTTAGGCTTAATAATAGGTTTAAGGGCAAGAGTCTTAAACTTAAGGTATAGATTATAAAGGTAAATTGCTTTAATGCTTAATAATAAAATGGATAGATTTGCAATTTGCAGTGCTAAGATCTATAGTAGATCTATAGAAGATTTGCAATTTATAGTGCTAAGATTTAAAAGAAAGTAAGAGAGAGAGAGAGAAGGAAAGAGAGAGAAGGAAAGAGATAGAAAGAGATAGACTACTATAGTAATATTCTTATACTTGCAATTAATAGATTATTGCTAAAGGGAAGAGAGAGAGAGAGAGAGAGAGAGAGATAGACTACTATAGTAATATTTTTATGCTTGCGATTAATAGATTATTGCTAAAAGGAAGAGAGAGAAAGAGAGAGATAGACTACTATAGTAATATTTTTATGCTTGCAATTAATAGATTATTGCTAAAAGAAAGAGAGAGAGAGAGAGAGAGAGAGAGAGAGAGAGAGAGTTAGGGTTAGGGTTAGGGTTAGGGTTAGGGTTAGGGTTAGGGTTAGGGTTGGTTAGGGTTAGGGTTAGGGTTAGGGTTAGGGTTAGGGTTAGGGTTAGGGTTAGGGTTAGGTTAGGGTTAGGGTTA